>OY787613.1:8391772-9717600 GCA_963678935.1 Umbilicus rupestris
CCTTTGCTAAAGTATTGAAGATTCTCAATTGGTTCTGTATTAATTCCGGACAGCAGCTGAATGAAAGGAAATGCAAGGTGTTCTTCTCCAAAAATATTAACAATGCTAGGAAGGCTAGCCTGCTAAATATTTATGGGTTTCTTTCCAGCAGCTTCCCAGTTCGATACTTAAGGGCTCCTTTGTTCCCAGGGAGGCCCAGAAGGTCTTATTTTCAAGGGATATCGGATTCTATCAAAGGGAGGATTTTAGGATGGATGAAACATTTTCTCTCTATGGCTGGGAGAATTACTTTAATCAAGGCTGTGTTGCAATCCATTCCCATTCATTGCCTGTCAGTCATTCCCGCCCCCAAAGGTTTTTTGAAGGAAGTTGATAAAGTCATTAGAAATTTCTTGTGGGACTCTGGCGGGGAGTCCAGGCATCATTGGGTTAATTGGGGAGCCGTATGCTCGCCTTTGAATGCTGGGGGTTTGGGGATTAACGTTCTCCAGAAAACTATGTCAGCGCTGCAAGGGAAACTGGCTTGGAATTTCCTGCTCAACTCTTCCTTGTGGGCTAACCATGCTAGGAGCAGATTTTCCATTGGAGGAAGAGGGTCCTGGCTATGGAAAACCATCTCCCCCTTTATTTCTAGCATATCTTTGAACTGTCGATGGATCCTTAGGAACGGCAGAACCTCTACCCTTAATTTCTACGAAGGCATTGCCTTGGATTGGCCTAAGAGGTTAAGGTCTTTGCAAATTAAGGAGGTCCTTCAAAATCCAGAGTGCAGAAGAGATTTCTTGCTGAATAGAAATCCGCGGATTTTTCTGTCCATCAGGGACAACTTCTCTGAAGACTTTCCAGATAGATTAGTGTGGGAAGGGGACTCTAGTGGAATGGTCACTACAGCTAACTTCCTGAGGAGTATCGGTCAGCCTTCTCCTAGTGTTAAAAAATTTGAAGTCATATGGAGTAATTTCATTCCCTCAAAGGTCTCTTGCTTTTTATGGAAGGCTCTTCACTCAGCCCTTCCCACCTATGAAAACATCATCAAAACTGGTTTTCAGGTTGTTAGCAAGTGTGTCTGTTGCATTGTTCCTAAGGTTGAAACGATGGAGCATCTGTTTTTTCACAGCGACAAAGCCCAGGTGGTCTGGAATTTTCTCTGCCCTATTTTTTGCAAAAGCAGGCCTTTGTCCTTCCATCAGCTATGCTACGATTGGGGTATCTCGGCTGACTTTAATTCTTTTAAAGATTGTTTAGGCTTTGGCCTCGTTAGCTGTTGCTTGTGGATATTTGGAAATTCCGTAATATAATGATTTTTGATGATCAACCGGGAGGTTTCAGTAAGTGTAACATTTTTAGATGGACTACTGCCCTGGTTAACATTATTAAAGCTCCCTGCCATCAAGACTATTTGTCTGCAAATGTTTGCAAAGCTCTTCGAGTTAGCCCTGAAGTGATTAAGTCGGATAGAGTGAGCTGGGATTTTTGGCAGCCTTCTAGTAAAGGTAACACTTGTAACATTGCTATAATTATTGGTGCTGATTCCTCCCGCCTGGCTGCGGTGATCCGAGATAGCTACGGGTGCTTTGTTGCTGCCCTCAAAATTGTTGCGGCTCGTAAGCATTTTTTGCAGGGCCTGCTGCAGCTCCTTTGTGAAATGAGATCCAGGAACTTGGTCTTTCAGTGCGTTCGGATCTCTCATCCTGAAGTGATCCAGCTGGGTCACAATTGTTTGGTAGATTGGAAATTCTTCCAGGTTAAAATGTTGTTAGTTAAAAGGCTAAAGCTCATTGATGTCTTCAAAATCAGTCCCTCCCTTAACCGGCCAGCGGATGCGCTGTGCTTCTCCGTGGATAATCTATTTTTCTCTGCCAGCTTTGGAGACATTCCGAGGGCAGTCAAATTTGCGATCGCCAGCGATTTAAAGGCCCAACCTTGCTTTGTTATGGAGCAGCGCATAGCTCTCTGAATTGAGGTCCTCTGTGGTTTCTCTTTGGCTCCATCCTTTATTTGGTCGAGGTTCTTTTTGTTTCTTATGCCAGATTGTTTGGAATGTTCGGATTTGCTGCTCCAGCTCTCTGTCCAGGTTGGTAGGTTGCGCAGGTTGATCAGGCCCTTTTGCTGTTGGCTGCTGGGCAGGTTTGGAGTTTATATTTTATGGGCTCGCTCTCCTCCTTGCTTTGTTTTTGGAGCAGCGATTAGCTCCTGTTTGGTTGTGCCCTTGCTTGGTTCTCTCTAGCCTTTAGTGTTGGCTTTGGTTTTAGCTTCGTTGGATCTGTCTCAGCCAGATTGTTGGGGTGCTTTGTTCTGTTTTCCAGCTTTTCAGCTCAGTTTTGGTGGGTTGCGCAGGTTTGCCCAGGTCCTCTTATTGATCTTGGTTGGTGTCCTTTGGTTTGGGTAGTTCCCAGCATGTGGGTTCACCCTTCCTTTCTTTGTTAGATGGGCTTTCCATCCTCTTTTGTTTTGCCCCGATCCAGGCTGTTTGGATCTCAGCTTTTATAAAAAAAATAAAAAAAAAAATGACACCTAGGACAAACAATGATAATAGAATACACATGGCTGAAGGCCGGATAGACCACATGACTAATTAAAAGGAGGAAACATACCTTTAAAAACCAAAACATGGCAATCTCAAAAGCTTGGTGCCCGCATGAACTACCAGGGGAACTAACCTCAAGGCAAAAGCTATTAAAAGCCAAGGAAATATCCACTGTATCACACCTGTTATTGTTATGCCAGCCACATACCCAACAAAGCTTCAAAGTGTGAGAGCCATAAGAAACCAGGCTGACAGCAAACAATGAAGAACCGGACGGATCAAAAGGAAACAGCAAGCTAGAGAGACCATGATAATTTTTTAACTCCATGAACACACCGCTGGAGCTAAATACACATGTCATCTCGCAACCTCGATCTATAGGCATTGGTGTTTCTATCAAGATATGTGTCATCTTGCGTAATTGTAATTCTATAAGGGGCTGAGTAAGGCTCACCAGTGCTGCTGCCAGGAGAGCTTGGGCAGAAAATCGGCAAAAACCTCAAGTCATTCCGAATACAATTTTGAACAGCTTTTGGTAGGAGCAGAATTTCACTAACCTCCATGGGTTGTGGACAAGAAAAGGCCAAACAAACTGCCGCTTGATTAATGTAAAAGGGAATGCGCCTCATTTTCTGTATACCAAACTGCTCAAATAGATATCTTACACACCTTGCTCGCTGTAACTCGGACCAAACTGCAGCTTTTGATTGCCGGTTGTTACTCACCTTGCTCGTTGTAACTCGGATCATTGCCCTTTATTTGTTAAAAAAATTGAGGAAGAAAGGCAAAAGGGTAGATTTCATTACCTCAAGATGTGGGAACCTCATCCTCAATTTGAAAGTTTGGTGACCGATGCATGGGCTGGGAATTTACATGAAAATCCCCTTATTAATTTTTCTCTGAAACTGAAAAAACTGAAGGGCATTTTACGATCATGGAACTGGGAGGTTTTTGGAACTCCCCAGCAAAAGAAGAAATATCTGATGGCAGTAATAGAGTTCATGGAACAACAACTTCATGGTGCTTGGGATGAGTAGACGGCAAGAGATGTAAAAAAGAAAAAGGCAGAATTGGAGGATGTTTTATGTCACCATGCAGAATTGGCTAGACAAAAGGCTCGTACCTTGTGGATTAAAGAAGGAGATAGAAACACGGTTTTCTTCCATGCAGCCAGGAAAATAAACAGAAGCAAGTCTAATATGTCCCTTCTGCAACCGGATGGTACCTATCCTACGGATAAAAAGGTGATTGGGCTGGCTGCTGCTAATTATTATTCGGACCTTTTTGCAGGATATTCTCTCCCTCCTCAGGAACAAGATATGGGCCTGTTTGACCAGATCATTGAGGAGGAAACCAATAGTTTCCTGGTTGCTAGGCCTGACGAAGAAGAGGTTTTCTCTACTGTTTCAGGTATGTGCCAAGACAGTGCTCCTAGGCCAGATGGGTTCTCTGTTCGGTTTTTTGTTAAGTTTTGGGGATTGATTAAAGTTGATTTTATGGAAGGTATAAAAGGATTTTTCCAGGGATTACAGTTACCTCAAGCCTGGACAGCTATAATCTTGACTTAAGTTCTTAAAACTACAGATTCCAAGAGGATTTCTGACTTGCGTTCAATTAGTCTTTGTAATGTTAGTCACAAAGTTATTATGAAAATTCTCAATGACAGAATTAGTAGACTCCTTCCAGGGATAGTGTGTGAAGGACAAGCGGAATTCATTAAGGGGAGAAGTATTCACTCAAATATTGCTCTAGCCCATGATCTTGTTCATGATCTGGATAAAAAAGGTTCTCCATGTAATCTTATCATTAAGCTTGATATGTCTAAAGCTTACGATAGAGTTTCTTGGCCTTTTTTACTGAAAGTTTTGAAAGCCTATGGATTTTGTGATCAGCGGTGTGACTTGATTTTTAGAGGGATCTCTAACAATTATTACACGGTGGCTTGGAACCGGGAAACTTTTGGATACTTCAAATTTATGAGAGGTGTCCAGCAGGGGGATCCCCTCTCTCCTCTCTTCTTATTATGGTTATGGAGTGGCTTTCACAAGCGATCAATAAGAGAGTGGCAGAAGGGATTATGAAGCCTTATAAAACCAAAAGAAATGCCTTGAAGGTTAATCATCTTCTTTTCACAGATGATGTTCTGATTTTCACGAGAGATGACTAGTCTACTTTACAAGCTCTGCTGGATATCCTGCAGCAGTTCTGTACTTTTTCAGGGCAGGTCTTAAACCAAGCTAAGAGTTGATGTTCTTTGGAAAATATATCACAGAGGCTCATAAACAACTAGTCCGAGGCCTTACTCAGTTTGAAGAAGGAGCATGCCAGTCAGATATTTGGGAGTTCCTCTTTTCATGAAAACATTATAAGCACTGGTGTGAATTTGGTCAGTAGATGTGTATGTTGCCTTAATCCCAATACTGAATCCATGGAGCACCTTTTTTTATTTAGTGACCATGCTGTCATGACATTAAACTTCCTCTATCCCATTTTTGGAAAAAACAGACCTAGTACTCTGCATCAGCTATTTTATTACTGGGGATATGAGGCTGACTTTAGTAAATTTACTGATTGTTTGGGTTTTGGTATTCTGTGTTGCTGCCTTTGGGACATTTGGAAACTCCGAAATCAGATTTTTCATGATGTCTTTACTGGAAAATATAGCAAATGCAATATCTACAGATGGGCCTCACTATTATCTGGCATCATTAAAGTCTCTCCAGTTGATGCTAAATTGACCAGGGACATTTGTAATGCTTTGCACATCAATCCACCAAGAGTTATGGGACCAAAACTTTACTGGATTCCTTGGCAGCCTTCTAGGACAGGTAGTACCTGCAATATTGCAATTTCTATTGAGGAGTCACGCTCTAGAATGGCAGCTATTGTGCGGGACAGTTCTGGCATTTTTGTTGCTGGCCTAAAAATTGTTTCGGTAAGTAAGAATTTCTTCAGGTGTCTATTTCATATTTTGCAGGAATTGTTTCTCAGACATCTCAGTTTTAAGTGCCTTAAACTGTCTCATTCGGATACAATTCTCCTTGGTCGAGGATCCTTTGTGGATTGGTCTTCTTTTCAGCTTAAAAGGAAGATTGCTCAAATGATTAAAGGAGCTGAGCTTAGCAGGGTGTGCCAGGCAGTGAACCGGCCTGCTGAAACGCTCCTTTGTGCAAAGCAAAGTCATATTTTCACCTCTCTTCTTCAAGACCTTCCCAGATCAGCCATTAAAGCTCTTGCCAATGATGCCAATCCCCATCCCTGCCTTCTCCTGGATCAGATTATTTATTTTTAATCAGCCTTGGTGCGATACTTGTTCATGTTCTTATTTACAGCGCTTGAAGACAGGCTTGAAGCCGTCTCAGCTTATAGTTTTGTTTTTCCTTCTCTTTTCTTTCGGGCACTGCCCATCAGCATCTGTATTAACCATGATCCTGGTTTTTAGGATCAATATATCAATAAAGGTGCTGGCATAGTCCAGTTTAAAAAAAAAAAAAATCTGTATCTATTTTTTTTTGAAGATTTGATAACTAAACTTTGAAATCGTATTGCTGGCTGGATGAGGAATCTTTTTTCAATGGCAAGCCGCTTAACCCTGGTGCAGTCAGTCCTGGCCTCAGTGTTTTCACATTGTTGATGTTCTCCCAGTTCCGCTTACAGTTTTTCGGAGGATGGAGACCTTAATTGCCAAATTTTGGGGATCAGGGGCCCAACAAAAGACATCACTGGGTCAGGTATGAGCTGATATGCATGCCGAAGGAGAAATGGGGATTGGGAATTCGATCTCTTGAAGATAACATGTTGGCCTTCCATGGAAAATTAGCTTGGGAGTTTCTCAAACAAGAATCTGTTTGGGCTCGGTATGCTAAGTCGAGATTTTAGAAGGTTAACTCAGGTTTGAATATTTGGAAGTCTATTAGACATTTGATTTACAGCTTGAGACAAGAATCTTTGTGGGATTTAGGAGATGGCAATATGAGATTGGATCGTCTCTGTTGGCATTTTGGAGTGAGATGTCCCTGGGATGCTAAAAATATGATAGTGAAGGAGGCCTTAGAGAATGAGGCCTTCAACACTAACTTTTTTTTTTTTTTTTTTTTAAATAGATATAGATATATAGAAGGCCCTAACAGCCAGGACCATGGCGCTAACACAGAAGGCTGCAAACGCAGCAAAGACCAACCAACCTAAAAACCATACAATCACCTAAAAAAAACCAGCAAAGACCATCCATCCAAGACCTAAAAGGACTCTACCTGTTCATGCTACAGAACTGATAAGGAGCAAAAACAGGCCTCCAAATAAAAAGAAGAAGGAAACGCCTGCTACTAACCATGAACAGGGAGCTACATTCAAAAGAACAAAATAACTAGCAACAAACAATGCTACTCTATCCAGCAATAAAGGATCTGAGAAGGGACCCTTATACAGCAATGAGTTGCTCTCTGACATAGCAAGGCTTGGGGCTTCGAGTCATTAGCTATAGCAAGCTTGACTGCCCGGGGCAACGCCGCAAAACTGGTAGTGAAGAACTCTGTAAGAGAGGAGCAGCAAAGGACCTCTGCTGGGCGATTGATAGAGAGGCTAACACTGAAAACATCTATATCCTTAAGCTTTTTAGACAGCACCCTTTTAATCTGGAAAACCCTCCAATCCACCAAGGAGTTATGGCTGAGAGAGTGCACCTCCGGATGAGATATTCGAATACATTTCAAGATCAATCTCCGATGTTGCAGTTCACAAATAATCTGCATCAGACTCTACATAAAATTCTTACGCGCCGCTACAATCTTGACAGCAGCAACAAAGTAACCATTGCTATCCCTAACCACAGCAGCCATGCGAGAATTAACATCATCAGCAACAAGAGCAATGTTACAGGTGTTACCTTTAATATAAGGCTGCCAAGAAATCCAATAAATTCTGTCTGACTTGATTGCTGGGGGATTAACGTGAAGAGTTTTGCAGACTGAAATAGACAGCGGATCTTGGCCGCAAGGAGCCTTGATGCTATTAGCAAGAGAGGCGGCCCATCTGAGAATATTACATTTTCCAAAGGAGATGGCCTGATCATCAAACACTATCTGATTTCTGATCTTCCAAATGTCCCACAGGCAGCAGCTCAATAGACCAAAACCCAAGCAGTCCCTGAAAGATTTGAAGTCAGCCAAGATGGCCCAATCGTAAAAAAGCTGGTGAAAGGAAGACGGCCTGCTTTTCCTAAATAGCGGACACAGAAAATCCAGAGCTATACTAGCTTTGTCACTATGTAGAAACAAGTGTTCCGTGGATTCCTCCCTAGGGACGCTACAGCAAACACATTTACTGGCCAATTGGAATCCAGTCTTGATAATGTTTTCATTAGTAGGAAGAGCCGAGTGAAGAACCCTCCAAAGGAAGCAGGACACTTTCAATGGAATAAAATTGCTCCAAACAGCTTCAAATTTTCCTATACTAGGCTGAGAGAAGGTAAAGCTTTTTAGGAAGTTAGCTGTAGTAACTTTACCACTAGGATCCCCTTCCCACACTAGCTTGTCCGGTATGGCATTTGAAAAATCCCCTTCAATGGAATTAAAAATGCGGGGATTCGCATTAACAAGGAGAGACCTTCTATAAAATGAATTATTCAACACCTCTTTGATTTGCAGATCCCTTAAACTCGAAGGGCAAATCATAGCAATTCCTTTGCAAAAGTCTAAAGAAGAGGTTTTACCATTGCCAAGGATCCAGCGTCAGTTCAGGGAAATACTAGTAATGAAAGGAGATATAGTTTTCCATAAACTAGAGCCTCTCCCTCCAATAGCAAATCTGCTCCTAGCATGAGTAGCCCACAAGGAGGAATTAACCAAGAAGTTCCAAGCCAATTTCGCATGCAGCGCTGTCATAACATGTTTTAGAATTTTGATCCCCAATCCACCGGCAGAAGTAGGCTGGCATACAGCTCCCCAATTGACCCAATGATGGCGAGATTCATTCCCGGCGTCCCACAGAAAATTCCGTATATCCTTATCTATAACCCTCAAAATACCTTTAGGGATAGGGATAACTGACATACAATGTAAGGGGATGGACTGGAGGACAGCCTTAATTAAGGTAATCCTTCCAGCCATAGATAAAAAGGATTTCATCCATCCTAAGAGCCTACCTTTAATTCCATCGACTAGCCCTTGAAAGTAGGAAATTCTGGGTCTCCCTGGAAAGAGAGGGGCTCCCAGATATTTGACAGGGAAAGAGCTCAGGAGAAAACCAGAATTATTCAACAAATAAGCTTTCCTCGCAAGATTAACATGTTTGGAGAAAAAGATCTGACATTTCCTAGTGTTTAGCAGCTGTCCCGAATTAACACAGAAAGATCTTAATACCTCCAGAACTTTTGAAAAAGAAGATCTTAACACAGAAAGATCTTAATACCTTCAACACTAACTTATTGTTCTCTTTTCCAACTTTTGCTAGAGATTTCTACAAGAATTATTGTTGGGGGAATGGGAATGAGAGGTTGGAGTGGATAAGAAACATCACTGGTCAGCTTACGATCAAAGGTTTTTTTGGAGTCTTTTGAGACGCATCATCCTATTATGAAATGGTCCAAAGCTGTTTGGTCGAAGTGGATTCTCCCTTCGATAAGCATGTTTATGTGGCGTTTCTTTCTTGATGGATTGCCTCTAGATTCTAATGTTAAACGCATTGGTATTCCACTAGTGTTCCGTTGTTACTGTTGTGGAAATACTGAGGAGACTCTTGATCACCTGTTTTTTCAAGGAATATGGGCGAATAAAATGTGGAATTGGCTTTCCCCCATATTTAAGAGAATTTGCCCTCGAAACAGGTTGGAGTTTGAAGGTAACTGGCTGCTGAAAGCTAATAAGCAAGATTTTGTGAATAGTTTTTGTGCTAGTATTGGCATGTGGCCTGCTGGAAGTATGGAAAATGAGAAATAATGTTTTTCTCAATAACAAAGTTGCTGATTTTTTTAAGAAGATGATAGATTGGGCCTAGATTTTAAGTGATCAGATCCTAGGTGAAGGTGAATTTAGATCTGTAACAGAGGCCTTCGGTATTGGGGACAGAGTGTATGGTTGCTGGAAGAGGTGGAATCCTGGCATTTCAGGCTCTTGTATGGATCTTGCCTTTATTGAAAAAGGGTAAGGCATTAAAGGGGCAGCCATTATTAGATAAATTTAGGGGAGCTGTAGCTGGCTGGTGTGAAAGAGATTGAGAAGTCTCAACCATTGGAGGAGCTATTTTCGTTTATGAGGTTTTTTCTCAATACAGCGAAGGATCTTCAAATCCAGGTTAGTTTAATTCAAAGTTCTCATCCAGACATGGTCTATTTTGATGGGATATCTAGAACCAGATTTCCCTGACGTCTTTCTAATGATATTAAGCGGCTTGTTAATGAGTTTAGAATTCAGAAGATGCAAAGGATCAGTGTAGCCATTAATCATGTGGCCATTGCTTTAGCCTATACTTCTCCAAACCTGCTTAGGGAGACTCGAAAATCTTGTCTTCATAAGGCGGTTCAGCGTAGTATTTGTGCAGATATAATGCAGATGAGCTTTTTCTGCCCTAGTTATGCGGATGTGGAGATTAGAGAGGATGAAGTTGGTGTTGACCTTCAATCCAGTGAAGACTCTACCATTGAAGCCTTCCCCTATAATGATAGCTTTTCTAGAAATGATTCATATGTTTAGTTTTAAAAAAGTCTCTAATCCGGATCAAGGTGACTCTCATGGTCAGCTCATATTCTCATATTTTTGTTTTTGATTTTCTATCTTTTTCCTTGCCTGTTCAGCAGTTGAAGTCATGGCTTGTTGCCGACTCAGAGCTTGAGGGCTTTCTTTACAGAATTTTGGTTCTGGTTATGGGAATTGCCCATACCCTTCTTTTTTGGTTGGGTCTATACTCGGTTTTCCCGAGATCTTTATTTTTTGCCCGATCCGGTTTTTTGGATCTTATTAATAAAGCTGCTGGGAGTTCCCAGTTTAAAAAAAAGACAAATTACCAGAGGTATGCTCCTTCCATTTCAGCCAATCCGAGTGTATCTTAAAATTCACATCCTTGTAGTATAAATAAGCATGATGGGTGGGGAGGTTGGGGTAAAAAAGGTCCAATTTGTGTCCTGTCCTGCCTTATCCAAATTGGTTGTTAGACCATGTAAAAGGATTTCCATGAAACCCAACGTCTGATAAACCTGCCCAAATCTGAGACAAGTTAAAGGCCCGCATGGAACCATCCTCATCCTGATATCCTCCCTTCTTCTCCTTCTAATACGAGATGGCATTAAAATTCCCGACAACAATCCAAGGGGTTTGAACGGGCACATAAAGATCCACAATCTCATCCCATAAAACTTGACGAGCACCATTAGAACAAAGAGCATGGACGAAGGTGCATTAAAAATCATTTGGAACAAATGAGGTTGATACAGTTACCTGATCACCACCCCAAGCAAAATCAACCAAATTGATATCATCTGTCCAAAGCAGCCATATACGAGAATTAACTTCCGCACCATGAGCGAATCTTGGAAATCCAAGCTGCCGAGCCAAGAAGGAGAGACGATGATGCTCAATCTTAGGCTCGATAATAACAAGAATGTGTGGTCGATGGCACACAACTAAATTTTTGAGGTGGGTGGAAGTGCGCCTATTCCTCACACCTCTAGCATTCCAGCAAATGAGTTTAAACATTGGGGATCAGTGGCAACGATCCATCCTCGGCGGTTAAAGATGCCTTGTTAGTACTCTCAATCTGATCATAAACATTTTTTTTAAACTGGTCGGTACCATTCATCTTTATTGATATGATCCCTGCAAGTCGGATCAGGAAATTACACATATCTTGATTGATCACGCTATTTAAGGCAAACCTAGGACAACTGGCGTTTAAACAATTATATATCTGCTCAACCAATCAAAGACAAAAAAAAAAAAAAAAAACCATACACAAGAAATGCAAATTTGTCTTAGATTATCAGCAAAGAGCAACCTACAGAAACATATCATCTCTCAAACCATCAGTTAAAATTGGAGATAAAGGATTTGGAGCGCAAGATACCTCATCCTGAGTACAGACCTCGCTAGAAGCTCCACCAAGATGAAAGGTGGCCCCTACATATCGAGGTCAGAAGACTCGAATACTCGAGCAATCACTATGAGTACAACGAACTACAAGTTTGGGGAGATCCGTCACCTTTCTATAAACCCACTTAGGTACGCAAGGCATGTAGCAGCTTGGTTAATCATCACAGGAATGCATCGCATTTTCTAAACACCATATTTCTCCATCAAGGCCTTTAACCGAGTCAAGAGACTCCATTGGTAAGCTGTAATCTTCATTTGGTCCGCAAAAACCATCTCTGCATGTGAACTCTGAATAATAGTCACTCTAATTCCCTGATTTTCAGCAACCTCAAGGGTATATTCAATGAAGATAATTAGATCAGTTAGGGATTTCCCATTGTGCAGTTTCTTCGTCAAGGCAAGACAAAAACTTCCCTTACTGTCTTTGAATATGGCCGCTCCTACTATCATTGCTCCTACCTCATATTCAATGAAGTGTTGCATGACGAAGACTTGTGTGAGCTCTTCATTAAAGCTATTCCTTTTAGCCTCAAAACATTCTATGACCAGGCTGTTATCGCCCATCAGGGCGTGGTCTAGTGGAAAAGGGACGTCAAACATCTCAGCGACTAGGGTTCGATTCCTGATGACGCCAGAGCAAAGGTTCTGGTGTGGAGTTTTAGGGTAGAATAGGAAAAAAAAAACAGGCTGTTATCTCTCATGGAAAGGATAAGCTTTTTTGGATCAAGGTTGTGTCTAGCACCTTCTCTACAAAATCCTTTTGGTTTTCATTTCGCACTAAACATCCTACTCTTGATTGGGCGTCTCATATATGGAAGCCTTGGATCCCTCTAAAGATTTCTATTTTCCTATGGAAACTTTTCATGAGGAGCTTACCTACTGATGACAATGTTCGTCGGCTTGGTATCCCTAACATATCTAAATGTGTTTGTTGTGGTCGCATGGAGGAGAATCCTCGTCATCTTTTCTTCCTTGGTGACTGGGCTAAGGAAGTTCCACTTCTTTCTGTGCAGTCTCTTGAGAAGATTAAGAAATAATCCGCAAAGAGCAAATGACTAACTTTAATCGCTCCCTGCTTAATTTTATAGGGCTTCAAATTGGTGTTTTTCAGTTAAATTTTGGCGTTTTAATTTTTTCGATTTGAAAAGCATGTTTTAATATATTTCCATTATTGAGTTTTATAACTTCTTTCAAGAATATATATTCATTCTTATAACTCAAAAAGAGACAGTTACAAATGAGAGTTCAAAGCCAAAAGGGATCTAAATGTGTGGAAACGAACCAAGGAACAAAAATGGTTATTTTGCTGGTTTTAATACAGAATTTATAAAACTCTTCTTGAAATTCTGCTAATTCTTTTTTATGAAAGCTTTTGAAAAACCATGTTCTTATATGGTTCCCATTTAGATGAATTAAATTATATATTAATAATTTTTCTTTCCTGAGATCCAGGATTGAAATCAAAAATTTATTTGTCATTTCAGACTCAGTTATTTCTGGGTCTCTGTTATGAAAAAAACTACTATTTAGCCCTTTGTCAATATTATTTTTGTCAATAATTAGTCTTTCAATCTTCTCATAATCTGTATCTTTTATATGAGATGTCGATGCTATAGACGAGTTACAAATTTTTTCGTCAAAAGGTGATATGAAAGAATACATTGGAGTAAACCTATTATGTCTCAAAGATGAGGCTTTGTTATCATCTATAGACTGAAGAGTAGTTGATCCTTCAGGTGTCTGTATAATATTCATTAATTCTTTCTGGACTGTCGGCATAACCTGTTCTAAAGTCCAATTTTCTGGAAAAGTTATTTCTTCCCACTTAATTTTTCGTCTAGTGGTGACATTAGACTTACTGAAATTACTTTGTATAAGAATAGTTTCATTTAGTGATTTGTCCAGTATCCTATAGTGAAGATTCTGTGTACATAATGGTTTATAATAAATTCTATAACAGATGGCTATTACTTTTGTACCTGGTTTATAATAATGGTTTTAACACTTAGTGTTAAAGCGTCCAAAATATTATTGTCCGTTATTGATAATTGAAGATTAGGATAAAGGTCAAAATATACTGGTCATGGGCCAAATTGGATTATATTATTCCCATCAATGATTGTTTCTAATTTAAGTTTCTACCGTCCCTTAGAGCAGCTATAAAGCTCTCTTGTAGTCCTTCTAAAATCAATGGTTGAAGGCAATTTGTACCAGTCCAATATGTATAAATTTATAATTCGGTTGATATTCCATCATATCACTTTTATCAAGTAGTTTTATTGTCATTACCTGAATAATTTTTAGATCTGCCTTGTTTTGCTAAATTTGTTTTTGATATACGGCACTTCCGGAAAACTTTTTTGGTTTGTCTTTTTTTTTTAAGCGACCGGTCTTAACAAGACCGGTCGTTAGAAAATCAAACCGGCCGATTTTGTTAAAACCGGCCCATACAAAATCAAACCGGCCGGTCTTAACAAAGTCGGCCGGTTTGATTTTCCAACCGACTGGTCTGAACAAGACTGGCCGCAGGAGAAAATCGAACCGGCAGCTTACAAAATCAAACCGGCTACCGGCCGGTCTTAACAAAATCGGGCCCTTACAAAACAGGGCAAACCAAAAACGTTTTCCGGAAGTGCCGTATATCGAAAACAAACTCAAGAAAATAAGGCAGTTCTAATCTTTTTTCTCATTTCCTCTGAATAAAGAGGGATAGTTTCTTATGTAGTTTTAACTATCTGTTTTAATCAGAGTTTTTCGAACATACCCATTTTATATATGATATTAGGTTCAATTTTCGGTATTGTCCACTTATTAAGTAGTTTCAAGTTTCTTGGTAAGTCACATTCTTCTTTTAAACTATTTTTATCAGTATGACGATCTCTTTTTATTAGATGCATGCCTTTTTTTTTTTCAGAAACATGTCCCTTTATTAGATAAGATCCAAAAAGCCACAAAACATGTCCCTTTTTTTTTCAAGCCATGGGGATTCCCGAGCCCCTGCTTTTATCATAGCTTGTTCAGTGTTATTAGGTCGAGTTCTATATTCGGTTGGCACTTGAGGGCTTTTACTTTTATTGTTTTGTGTGGGTCATGGGTATATTCAGGTCGGCCTCCAGATTTTGTACAAACCAAGATCCAGGTTCTTTGGATCAATCTTTTAATAAAGGTGCTGGCAATGTCCAGCTAAAAAAAAGATCCAAAAAGCCTGGATCGTGTAGATACGAAGAGAAGTGAGATTGTCCCTCAAGCGCCAGTTGGAGGGAATTCTCCCCAACTTAATAACGCCGAAAAGGTCAAACACCCAACTCATTCCAAAATAAAAGGCCATAAAAGGAGCGGCTTGGGTATACCCATCGCAGCTAAACAAGAAAAGGGCTGAACTCTCACTGAGAGAACAGGCCGAGCAAAAACAAACCAACCACACACCAAACATGAAAAAGATGACATGTTCACCATGGAGAAAATTAAAGATACATGTCATCCCTAAAACCATCATAAAATAAAGTAGACGAAAGATTATGAGCTCCAGAATTCTCATCTTGGTTGCAGGCCCCAACATATCTAAGGCAAAAGGTTCGTATTCTCGAGTAATCATTTTGTAAGCAGCAAAACACAGGTTTGTGAAGATCCGTTGCCTTTCTATAAATCATCTCTTGGTCGTCCTGGCTCTGTTATTTGGAATTCTATCAATCATCTTATTACTGCCCTCCGTGAGAATTCCTTTTGGATGATCGGGAATGGGTCCACATCAGCCAACAGTTTCTGTGATCATCATGGCATTCAGACTCCTAGATGCTGCAATGGGCTTTCTATTAGGTATTGTTTGTCAACCTCCCATCTGAAGTTCCAGCTTCTTAACGAGCTTCCCGTCTCTATTCAAGCTCAGTATCAAAGTATCTCTTATGGTGAGGGCACTGACACTCTCGTCTGGATGGGCTGCTCTTCTGGGTTCTTCACAACAAAGAAATTCCTTCAGAGCTTCTACACTCAACACAGGGCTGTTTCTTGGGGCTCTACTATCTGGCACTCTTGGCTGCCTCCTAAAATCAGTTTCTTTATGTGGCGATTTCTGCTTAATGGGCTGCCTATTGATCCCAAATTAAAAAAAATGGGTGTATTTCTAGCTTCCCGATGTGTTCTCTGTTGCAACAAAGAAGAATCCTTTTCTCATCTTTTTTTCCAATGCCCTGATTCCGCCAGAATTTGGAGATATGTCAGCCTGGCCTTTAACTGTGGGACTCCTCTTAATAAAAATGGGCTGATCCGTTTTTGGTTATCCAACACAAAAGATTTTGATCAGGCTTTTAAAACAGGCTTGGCTTGCTATACCCGCTGGGCTATCTGGAATGCAAGGAATTCCTTGCTTTATGACAATAAAAGAACCAACATCCTCCTATTTATCAAACATTGGGCTAGGCAGCTCTCCAGCATCATCCCCTTCCCTTGGAATCACAGTGAGAGCTCCCTCTGCAGTTTATCCCATCTTGACTGCCCCATTCCTCATGTTGTCCGTGGTAGATGGCGCTGCTGGGATCCAGGTTCGACGGGGAATTGTTTGAACGTGGCTTTATCTAGTCATCGTTCTCAAATCAAAGGAGGGGCCATTATCCGTTCTAGTCTCGGGAATTTCATATGGGGGATTTCCTCTGTTATTCAGAAATCCAATCCAGCAGAAGAACTTATTTTCTTTATCAACAAAGCCTTGGATGCTGCCCAGAATTTAGGGATTTTTGTCGGCTGTGTTCAAGGATCTCATCCTCAAATGTGCCTTCTGGAGAAGACTTCACATCCTCAGATTTGGGCTTCCATTTATGCCTATCGCTCCCTGAATGAAAAACATCTAGGGATTCGCTTCAACCGGATCTGTAGCTTCCTTAACCATGCTGCTATTAGTTTTCTTCATTCCTCTCCAGATCAAGGGACATTCCTCTCCCTCCATGGCCTTTCTTCTGCCTTTAAACGCAGCATTACGGCAGATAAACTCCACCTCCCTTCCTTCTGTCCAAACCTGGATTGTTCCCATCCAAACCCCTCTTTGCTGAATTATGCTTCTAGAGATGACTCCCTCCCTCGACAGAGTTCTAGCGCTGCCCTATTCAGGGACGATTTCAGGTTCAGAGACGGATCTTATCAACCTCCTTGAGGCTGTCCAGTATCTTTTTATTGTATTTCTTTGCAGCTGATGGTCTCTTTGTCTAAGGTTACCAATGGGCATCTCATGGTCCTTAGAGCTGCCTTTTGTTCTCTTTAATTTCTGTGGCTTCTTAGGAGAAGGGACATAAACCCTATGACCCTCTTGCAGCCTCCTCTTTTGGCTCCTCATCTCTCTCGCGTTGGCTGTGCTCGACCGGAGTTTTGGGCTGCCTCTGTTCCTTTTTTTTGCTCTGTTCTTACTTTTCAGTAATTAGGCCTTGGGAAATGTCCCTGCCTCCCTAGTTTGCTTGGTTTATTTCTTGCTGTGTATCCTAGTGTTGGGTTTGTCCATCCTAGCCTTTTGTTTTTTAGTCCTTTTGCTGTTTTTAGCTGCAACTGCAGCCCCTTTTGTAAGCGCCGCGGCTCAGGCTCTTTGAGCCTCTATCAATAAAAGAGTTTTTTTTTTTTTTTTTTTTTTAAAAAAAAATCATCTCTTGAGCACCTTTGTATGTCAGGCAGGTAGCAGCTTGGGTGAGCAACACAGGAATACGTCTCATTTTCTGAACACCATACTTCTCCATCAAATTCTTAAACTGTGTCGAGAACCTCCATTGGTAATAATTAACCTTCATTCTGTCCGCAAACACCATCTTTGCATGCGAGCTCTGAACAATAATAACTCTGATTTCATGGTTAGCAGCGACCTCAAGGGCATATTCATTGAAGAACAACAAATCATTCAAGGATTTCCCATTATGAAGATTTTTCGTCAATGCAAGACAAAAACTGCCATTTGTTTCTGAAAATGGCTGCCCCTACTATCATTACTCCTAAATCAACAATACAGATATCAAGACAAATTCTAAATCACCAGGATCCCAACATCCACTTACCTTGGATAATAGGGGGCTGAAGCATATTCATATCAAAATAAAATAAGGCATATTTCATTTCTTTTGAATTTGTTTGGAGATCTAGCAGGGAAGAAACAAGCATTTTAGCCCAACGAAAAATATTTGACACTCTGTCTGGACTCTTATTATCATGAATCACTTTGTTCTTTGAATTCCAGATTTCCCACAGCCCAAAACAAGCTACTTCTAGTTTTAAACTCTGGAGGAGCTCTTCTGTTTGAATTGGGCAGTCCAAACATTAATAAAAGATGACAAGGACATTGGTCTGGCACGGGAAAAAGCCGTAGCGATGCTTCCCAAAATTTCACCTGCCCAAATACCCCTAAAAAATAGATGATTGAGGTTCTCCTCATTTTTAAAGCAGCAAACACACCGAGAAGTAACCGAGATTCCCAGCTTTCTAATATTGGTAATAATGGGTAATCCATTCAACAGTAAGCGCCACATAAATAATGAAATCTTAGAAGGGATCCACTTCTGCCAAATAACCTTTGCCCAAGGAGGCACTGGATGAATAGTAACATAAGATTCAAGAAAATATTTGATGAAAAAAGTACCTGACTCATGCCCTGCCCACCTCAAACAAACATCCGAGTGAGCCCAACTAATCATTTCATAGAAATCAGCAGTAATGCCAGGAAGAGAGGACATAAATGTAAGTCTCTGAGACGGCCTCTCAAGTACCTCTCTGACCGACATACCACTAATATCACTCATGCAAGGAACACCATAATGTTTGCAAACTCTAACAATAAGAATGCTTCCATCCCCAACCTCTAAAATAGACCGATTTCGAAGATACACAATAAGGTGGTTCATAGCATTCCAAAGAGAGGAGCCAGCTTTCCCAATGGTGAACGGTTAGCAAACCGGGCCCAAGGACTCTCCTGCTTCAGAAAATTCCAAGCCAGCTTGCCATGGAAATCAAGCATTGTATTCTCCAGACTTCTAAAGCTCAATCCACCCACAGCTTTTACCTTACACATCAAATCATAGCGAATCCAATGACACCTTTTCGCACTACCTTGATCCCAAATAAAGTTGGAGATTAAACCTTCCATTTTCTTGAGCACGCTCTTAGGAACTGGCAGAACCGCCAAAATATGAAAGCTCATAAAATTCAGAACCGTATGCACAAGAGTGGCTCGACCTCCCATCGTGAGAAGGTTCCTCATCCTGCCCCCAATCCTGTTACGAAGCTTTATGAGCATGCTGTCAAAATAACCCTCTTTACTGTACCCTGCATAAGAGGAGCACCAAGATAAGTAGTCGGGAGGGATGTTTCCACAAAATGCGTCATGTTCAAGATTTGTCTCTGCCTTTCTCTGTTGGTTTTATTTGAAAAGAAAACCTGACTTTTGTTGTGGTTTAGGACTTGGCCAGAGAGGGAACAAAAATTTTTTATCACTCTAAGAAGTCTATCCACTGTTTCAGGGCAGTCTCTGGAGAAAATCAGGATATCATTCGCAAATAGCAGCTGACTAACTTTGATCGCTCCTTGTTCTGCTTTGTAGGGCTTCAACTCACCTTGTTCCACACTCTTATTGATTGCCTTAGATAACCACTCCATAGCAAGCACAAACAGGCTAGGAGATAAGGGATCGCCTTGACGAACACCACAATTAGACTTGAAAAAACCATATAGTAGCCCTTCCCACGCCAATGAGTACCAATTGTTTGAAATGCATCTGAAAATTAGATCACATCAAGCTTCACTGAACCCATAACCTTGCAAAGCATATAATATGAAATTCCATGAAATCCCGTCATAAGCTTTCGCCATATCCAACTTGTATATGATGTTACCATCGACTCCCGGCTTATGAAGATCATGAGTAAGATCATGCGCCAACACTAAGTTGTCATGAATGCCCCTTTCTTTAATAAAACCTGATTATTCCGCACTGATAATCTCTGGAAGAACATCACGAAGCCGATTACTTAAAGTTCTAGAAATAACCTTGTGGTTTATATTGCAAAGAATGATGGGTCTGAGATGATCAATGCAACTAGCATTTGCTTTATTAGGGATTCAAGCAAGCGTCATAGAAGACCAAGCCACAGGGAGCTGCTGACCTTTAAAAAAAACCCTGTACACTCAAAACGAAATCATCTTCAATCAGATTCCAAAAAGTAGTATAAAAAGGAATACTAAAACCATTAGGCCTAGGAGCTCCATCACTTTTCATGCCACAAAGAGCCTCCAGAATTTCATCACGATCTGGTATAGTTGAGAGCTTGATATTAAACATCGTTAGAAATAACATGATGAAAAAGATCCATTTCACAGAGGTTCGGGGGAGGAGTTACCTCATTTAGCAGCTTATTATAGTAATGGATAGCAGCATTACCTATCACATTTTTATCTGAAGTGCTCGAGCCATCCTCCTGCTGAAAGGAAATTCGCAACGTAGATCGTTTCGCTTTGATGGCTGCGTGGAAAAGGCAGTATTTCTATCTCCATCCTTAAACCAATTCATTCTTGCCTTATCCTGGCCATAGATTCTTTACAAGACAGGACATCTTCAAGGGGTGCCCTCATAGCTTGAATCTCACCATAAAGATCCTCATTCCATTGACTTTGCAAGCTGGACTCAGCCTCAGAAATATCATTATTAAGCTCCTCTTCCTTAATTCGAACATCTCCAAACACCTCCTAATTCCATTTCTTTATAACTGTCCTCAATCGTTTAAGCTTAAGTGAGAAGTTGAACATAGGGTTATTATGAAGTTTTTCTTTCCAACTTTCCTCAACCAACAAACAAAAACCTGGGTGAGATTCCCATATACGGAAATAGTGGAACCTGCTTCTCCTTCTATTGTCCCCAGCAACTTCAACCGACAAAGGACAATGATCCAAAAAAGCTCTGGTAAGATGAGTCACCCTAGGACAAGAGAATTCAACAAGGAAGCGGCCATTCACCAGAAATCGGTCAAGTCTTTCCCAAATAATATCTTTTCCTTCTCGATTATTACACCAAGTAAAAGGATTTTCACAGAAACCCACATCACTAAGACCTGCTCTCATCATAAATTCATTGAAATCTAATAAAGCATTGCCATCTGGTTGATTACCTCCCTGTTTTTCGCTAGGTTGTGCTACCACATTAAAGTCCCCTCCCACCAGCCAAGGGATGTTGTTCGTGTCAGAGATGTGTACCAGTTCTTCCCAAAGCTGGAACCTCTCCACACGTCTACACAAAGCATAAATAAAGGAACACAACAAAATCTTGTTCGACCCAGCAACGGAAACTCTGCACAAGACATGTTGAGCATGCCACTAAATAATGTCCACATTAATATGGTCTTTCCACAAGAGCCATATCTTATTGTTAATGTTCTCACCATGACTAGCCTTTCCAAAGCAAAGAGATCGACACAACTTATCCAGATAATTACTTCTACGATAGGCTCAATAAGATCTACAAGATCAGCATGAGATCTAGATAAAATTTGTTTAAGGTAAGGAATGCTACCTCTACTAAGACCCCCCTGATGTTCCAGTAGAAAATGTTGATCATTGTTGATGTAGATTAATGATTTCAATTTGTGGTACACCTTCCCCTGAAATAGTGTTATCCCCTTTGAGTCTCGCAAGTCGGTTGGCCACCTCTACAAAATCCTTGGCCAATTCCTCTTTTTCCCTTCAAGTTGTTGAACTGAACTCACCGCATTAGACATAGGCTGAGTTCTTTTGAGAATGGACTTCACCTTTGTAGGCTGTAAGACAGAGTCCAATCTGTCCATGACCTTACTAAGGGAGGAACTCTCTCCTTTAAAGATTCATGATCCTTGGTGATGAGCTTTATCATTATTATCCTCAATACCAGTAGTCACCACTCCCGGTGATTGAATTTTATCCTTCCATTATCCTGTGTTGTTTTCTCTTGAACATAATTTTTTGGTTTATTATTTCTCCTTTGCACCTTAATCCATTCTTGAGAGTTGTTTAGCAAGGTAATACCCCCTGAATTACCCTTGTCAATATATCTTCGAATAGAATCCGTCTTTGGTCTTACTGTCCCCTTAGTTTTTTTTTTTTTTTTTTTTTTTTTTTTTTTTTTTTTTAAACACCATATATTATTGATAAAACGACCCAAAGAACCTGGATCATGGTGTTTACAAGATCTGGGGGACGGCCTGGGAATATCCATAGCCCTCCCGAACACAAAAAAAGAAAGGCCAACAAATGCCTAGAGACACAGCAAAAAATAAAGGAAGCAAAAACCACAAAGGCATCTCCAAATTCTGAAATGGCAGCAGCAGCACTGTGAGAGAAGACTGAACACTGCCAAAGCCCTGCGATAAGCAAGAGGAAAAGAAAACCCACCAAGGAGCCTTCTATAGGCACATGACCAACAACATAACATGAAAACCTGATCAACCAAAGCAAAGGCGCTGGAAACCAGCGAGCAAAGAGCAACACCTCGTAGCCAATTGAACATATAGGCAACAACATGGCAGCAAAATATAAAGAGAAGGCAGCTAGAGAAAAATAAGGTGCTCAATAAAAGAGCAAGGATGCGGCTTAATGTCCTGATCAAGAGCATGAAGAACAGACCGCGGGAGGTCTTCTCTATGAGTAGAAAAGGTAAACCTTTGTTTTGAGAAACAAAGCGCAGCAGCAGGCCGATTGAGGGAGTGGCTGGTTTTGAAGATATCTATACCATTTAATCTGCGAACAAGTTGTCTCTTGATAGAGAAAAAAACCCAATCAACTGCTGAATCCCGACCCAACAAAGCCACATCTGTATGGGAGATTTTTAAACTTGCAAAGCTAATGTTATGACTGAAAATCTCCAGCAAAATCTGATACAAGCAATGCAGAAAGTGTTTTCTCAGAGAAACAATCTTTATGGCAGCAAAGAATCTGCCAAAGCAGTCTCGAATCACTGCAGCCGAGTGAGAGCTCTTATCATTAACAAAAACTGCAATATTACATGTATTTCCTCTATAATCAGGCTGCCATGGTGACCACAGAATATTACACTTAATAGCAGCAGGCATGTTGATGTGCAGGGCTTTACATATATTACTGGACCGTGAGTCAAGAACAAAAGGGGCCTTGATAGTGCCAGAAAGGTCAGCTGCCCATTTAAAAATAATCCATCTACTGAAGCTGCCAGCATGATCATCATAGATAATCTGGTTTCTGTATTTCCAGATTTCCCAAAGACAACAAAATAACACACCAAATCCGAGGCAATCCATAAAATTCTCAAAATCTGCATTAATACCCCAGTCATAAAATAGCTGGTGAATAGATTTCGGTCTCACTCTTCTAAATAAAGGGCAAAGGACATCCAATATCATTCTAGCAGGATCACTTTGCAGAAAAATATGTTCCATGGACTCAGCCTTATGCACCCTACAGCAAACACACTTACTAGCAATCTGGACTCCAGTTTTAATCACATTCTCGTTAGTGGCCAGAGCTGAATTTAAAAGCCTCCAGAGAAAACATGAAATTTTCATAGGGAGCCAGGAATGCCATAGCATTTCAAACTTTCTAATACCAGCAACAGGAGGGACAAAGCTTTTAAAGAAAGTAGCAGTAGAAACATACCCAGAAGGATCACCTTCCCAAACAAGTTTGTCCGGAAAGACATCATCAAAGTCCCCTTGAACTGACCGGAGAATCCGAGGATTCATACCCTGCAAGAAAACTCTCCGCAAAGCTGGATTAAGGAAGATATTTTTAATAGGCCAAGATTTAAATCTTTTGGGACAAGGCAAGGCCAAATTTTGGCAAAAAATAGAAGCTGGAGTTTTACCATTACCGAGCAACCAGTGACAGTTGAGGGAGATGCTGGAGATAAAGGGAGAGACCTTGTGCCAAAGATAAGACCCTTTACCACCCACGGAGTATCTGCTCCTGGCATGTCTCGCCCAAAGAGAGGAATTAGTCAGAAAATTCCACGCCATTTTACCTTGGAGGGCAGTCATGACCTGATGCAGGGGCCTGATTCCCAAGCCACCAGCAGAAAAGTCCTTGCAGACACAGTCCCAGTTCACCCAATGCCTGCGAGAAGATTGCCCATTGTCCCAAAGAAAATTCCGGATGAGCTTGTCAATAGACATCAAGGTAAATCTTGGAACAGGTAGGACGGATAAGCAATGAATCGGAATGGACTGCAGAACAGATTTAATGAGCGTGAGTTTACCAGCCATAGAGAGGAAATTTTTCATCCAGCTTGCAAGACTGTCCCCTTAGTACTTTCCTTATCTCTTGTGACCTCAACTAGCGAACTAGCTTTTGCTTTTCGGCATATACTAAGTTCATGCCCATGAATCCTACATTTTGAGCAATAGGCCAGCTTACTCTCCACCACAATTTGCTGCCAGTAGCCACCTGCATTCTCCATTGTAACCCAAACCTCAGAGGGGATAGGTTGAGTGACGTCTAATTCCACATAGGCTCTTGCATACCGTAATGACAGATGAAAAAGATGAAAAAGACGATAAACGATACTATAGATCCAATAAAAGCCTTATCAAACAATTGCAAGGGTAAATCAGGCAATCTAAGCCAAACTGTTGTACATGTTGATTCCTTTCTTGGGTTGTAATCATCCGACCACCGGAAAAGCCGAAACATTGCATGGTTAATATTACACAGCGGGCAGGTTAAGGCAGCCACTACATCTTCCTCCTAATCCAAGATGTGCCTACTGTCCCATATCTCACTGATTGATGCCCGACCCTTAATTTGCCATGATGACTGGAGTACCCTCTGAATCTCTGCAAGCTATTAGATGCATGCCTAAAATAAGCAAACGAGAGTTCTTTGTGATGAACCTAGAATCCATACAATACACATATTCCCACCACGGCTCTGATATCAAAACACGACCCGAGGTACTACAAGCAGATCCATACCCAACCACAACAGAGTCAACATGGTATTTCAGGTCATATAGGTATACTAAATTAATCAAGCTGGTATGATTCATGATTACTCGCATCCAGATAAAAACTAAATGATGAAGAAAGGAGTAGAGTCATCCAACTCTGATTATAAACAAACCAAACAGCTCGTGAATGAATTAATTACTTCAAATTGATTATCACATCCCGGACACAACCTCTAAACGCCTCAACGCCTTCACACGGCTAAACGGCTAACGAACTTCCCTATATGATAATCATATCTGAAGATTCAATCAATATGTCTATTCTGGTTTTATCAAACCTTTATCATATTGCTATGTTTATCTAAATACATGTAATCCTTCATCTATTAGTTTGTTTAACGAAGTATTATGACCACATCATAATTGTCTGCTAGATTAAGAATGAATTGCCTATAGTATGGTCGTAACACGACCGATACATGAGTGAGATATGTATACAGATGTCAACACAGATTCATCACACATAGTAGTTCAGTCTATAAGACTGTCTGCCATATTAAGGGAAAGAAGAAATAGAAAAAGGGGTAGAAGACTCAAGATAAAAACTTACAAGTTTCACCAAAGCAGGCTTGTCTTTTATTTCTTCAAAAAATTTTACAATGAGAGAGAGAGAGAGAAGTCTGGCTTCTCCTTACAAGATCCTTTACTTAAATAAGAAAAGAGAGAAAACATAAGGAATCTAAAAATTAGAAGGGGTCACATACTTTTTAAAAGTAGGAGACTATAAATAGTACTATCTTTATAAGACTATAAACAGTACTATCTTTATAATAAAAAAAGGTCCCATATCCCTTGAAATCTTCGAAATATTCAGTTGGTTTTTTGAAAACCATGTGTTGCCTTCTTCTCTTATTATTTTGATGACGATGGCGCGCCTTTGTCTTTGAGCCGTCCAAGGAGAGTCTCCTTGATTGCATCGAAGACATCTTCAATAATTACCTCGTCTTATGGATCTTGAGCGAATTGTGATATCATCGAAGCATCAGGCTTTCGAGATTATCTCATCCTCATGACTAAATAAGTCTTTTTTCATTTCTTCTAAATAAACTGCTATGAGTACTTCTTTAGACAGGCTCTGAGCTTGTCCCTTGACCTTTTCAGCTATAGCTGGAAGGAAGCATTCTTCTTTCCTTTAAACTGTTCTTCGTATTGAAGAATCTTATTATCAATAAGGCTAGGGGTATCATAGCCATAGATCAATTTGGTCTCTGGGTCTGTCTTTAACATCTTATCCCAGAATTTAGAAAATGCCATCCTTTTAATGCAGGGAATAAGATCTTCGGTATAATCGAAATTTGGGAAGATCCTCAACTATTTCTTCCTCTATTAGAGAAAGATCCTCTGTCTGGAGAATACATACCTGAAAAATTATTGAATGTATTCTCTGGTTAGGAAGTCCGAAAGACTATTTTCTTCTCCTTTCTTGTGAAGAATTTCAAAATAGGGGCAAGATGCGCCTGCCATCTAGCAAACATTTGTTTTGAAGCATCATGTTTAAAATCTTTTTGGAAAGTAAATTTAGCAGCTTGGCAATCCGTTTTTGTAATGAATTTTTTATTATATAAATCATCTTGGAATTTTAAAACACAAGTAACAATAGCAAGAATTCCTTTAGCCACAATTGCATAATTTTTCAGGGCATTATTCCATTTTCCAAAATAAAATCTTACAAGGTATTCTTGTTTACTATCTGGATTAATCTGTTTTAGAATTCCTCCATATCACCTTTGAGAATCAGTTACTCTTCAGTTTATAGATGATAACAAAGCCTCATCTTTGAGACATAATAGGTCTACTCCAATGTATTCTTTCATATCACTTTTAGACGAACATATTTATAACCCGTCTATAGCATCGACATCTCATATAAAAGATACAAATTATGAGAAGATTGAAAGACTAATTATTGACAAAAATAATATTGTCAAAGGGCTAAGTAGTAGTTCTTTTCATAACAGAGACTCAAAAATAACTGAGTCTGAAATGAACTGTTCTATTTAAATGACAAAACAAATTTTTGATTTCAATCCTAGATCTTAGGAAAGAAAAATTATTAATATAGAATTTAATTCATCTAAATGGGAACCATTTAGAACATGGTTTTTCAAAAGGTTTAATAAAAAAGAATTAGCAAAATTTCAAAGAAGAGTTTTATAAATTCTGCATTAAAACTAATAAAATATGCTTTTTTGTTCCTTGGTTCGTTTCCACATATTTAGAATAATATGTTACAGTTCTTGAAAGAAGTTATAAACTCAATAATGGAAATATATTAAAACAGGTTTATCCTCCCCAACATGCTTTTCAAATCGAAAAAATTAAAAGGCCAAAATTTGGCTGAAAAATACCAATTAGGTCAATTCTGTGATTAGTTTGTCCATGGCAAACTGATCAAAGAATTGACCTAATTGGTGTTTTCCAGCCAAATTTGGGCCTTTTAATTGCTTGTCTACTTTAATCTGACTACAGAGAGCTAACCCTTCCTAAGTACAGATACCAATTAGTTTCCCATAAGTATAATTTTCATAGGAAATTTGATTATAATTCTGTCTTAAAACATTTTTAACTCTATCAGCGAACAAACTAGGAGACCATCTATAAACTTAGATTTCCAATGAATACTATTACACTCAGGTAGTTCCATAACTCTACTGAGGAAAGTGTCTTTATACCAATTAAAATCTGTAAGCATTTTACACCTAAGATTTTGTAACAGCGTCTAAGTATTTTCACTGTTTTCGGTATATCTACCAGTGAAATGTTCGATGATATTAATAGCAAGTGTATAAATGCGTCTTCTTTAAATTCATTATTGTCTTGCTTAATCGTATTAAGAATATTTAATTTTTCTTCTGGGGTTAAATTTATCCCACCAGCCTTTTAACTGGCTTGTAAATAATAGTAAATATCTTGTTATTCATAATTAGCTTTTTTTTTTTTTCTGTACATTGTGTTATTGAATTATTATAAACAATTATGGGGTTTAAATATTAATATTTATCTTGAGCGAGTAGTCTACACATCTATAATATGATAATTAATAGTTCAGTTCTTGGTTTTGAACTTTCATGGTGCATTTGATTTATTCATATGTTTTAATCTTCTTTATATTGTTCTTCAATTCAATCACGTTAAAGCATTGAGAGTGCATATTCATCTCTTTATTTGTACTGGTTTTATCACCAAATGCAGCATAGAATGATCGTCCACTGTTTCTTTTCAGGATATGGCAGATCATATTGAACAAATGACGTTGCTGTTAGACACTAATCAAAAGGCATGCTTTTATCAGCTTATGATTTGGTGTATGATCTATCTAACGGTCAACATGCTACTGACATCAATATGTGTATTGTTTCTATTGTGCAACAACTTGAAGAGCTGCAGGATAGATTTGAGTCTCAAGTTCAAACTTGCTCGTCCACAGAGGTGAGATGCTAGCCTTGGTTCAAGTATAGTGTTATGCATTGTTGTTTGTGGTGCAGAAAAGCTTGGTTCATACTAACAACCTGCTTGCCAGTTGTGAGGAGGAATTAAAAAGATGTAGATCAGAACAGAAGAAAGCAGGTACAGTGCTCTTTCATACCGCTGCTGAACTATGCTTGGTTTGTTGTTATCACTAAAATTTTGTGTGCAACACAAAAAATGCACTAGCTAATCAAGCTTGTGCGTTGCGATCGGAGTTGGAGAAATCAGTTAAAGATAATGCTGCTTTATTCTCTAAGATTGGTATACAATATGATTTCCACATATATCATAAGTTTTGAATTAGTTAGATGACTTTTTTTTTATATATTGGGAAAATGGTCAGACAGGGAAGACAAATTAAGTGCTGAAAACAGATCCGTGGTCAATTCCTTTACGGCTGAGCTTGCTGAGAAAGTTGATTCTCTTAGCAATACAGTGATGACCTCTATTTCGAAACCTTCAGTCTGTTGAAGAGCACTGCCATTCGTTTACTGACATGCACAAAAAGGTAACAGAATCTGACCTTGATATTTTGGCCTGCATTTATATGTCCTTGCCTTTTTTTCTCTCGACTGCCTATACCTGTATGCCATTCCAATTTTTGCACCTACTAAAGCAGTTATGGATTTAAAGAACAAAGTGGCAACTTCGAGATCTCTGTGTGCTTCTCACATTGAGGCAATTCAAAACATTGTTCGGTTGCATAAAGGTAGCTCAGACGGCAGTCTAGAAGAAATTTCCACATGTGCATCCTTTAGTGCACAATCTATCGAAGAAGTAAGTGACCAAGAGTTACGTAAATGTGTTATATTTCCTTTTGAGCACCATATCTTCTTTGCTCCAAAAAAGTGCAATTTTGTTTATTTGCGTGTAACAAATAGATATCATTGTTCAAAATAATCTACTCAATGACTTATCCATACTACAGTTCCTAGATACTGAAGCTAAAGAAACAGATAACAATCTTTGATGATCTTGAATCAAGTTTATCTGTTCAACAAGGAGAGGTTGCACTTTATGCTAATGAACTACGCAAGGTATGGTTCTTGTTTGTTGAAATTTGCATAGTTTGTATACTTTTTAGTGCTATATTGAGAGACGCAGAAGTTACCGAACATGAACATATTATATTTTTTATTTATTTTTCCTATTTTACCCAACCCCCACCAGATCCCTTGTTCTTGACCATTAGGAATCGAACCCTAGTCGCTGAGATGTTTGATGTCCCTTTTGTCACTAGACCACGCCCTGATGACCATTGACATATTATATTACTTCCAGCCATGCAGTCATTCAACAGAATATCTTAAATGCTGTTAATTAATTGTGATTTATGATGCTTAACGAGTATCATAATTTTTATGTCTTATACTTGAGTTGAGAACTGAAAATCTGAGTTTTAACCTTTTACTTTCATGATGTTTCATGTCTACAGCGGTTTCATGCCAGTATTCGGCAAACACACGGAATTTCTGACATAATGCTTGGATTTGTACATAGACTAATGAAAGAAACTCAAAGCCTTGGAGATTATGCAGCAAAAACCACTGACGTCCAAATGAATAGCTTGACAGAGTTCCAGAAGGCTTTTGAGGTAAATTTTAATTGACAGTCGGGTAGCTAATCTCTTCATTATATGCCTCACGTACCCCGACCCTTATTCATTTCTTAACACTATGCAGGTGCATTCAAAGTCTAGTGCCAAGAAGCTTATTGATTATGTGACCAATTTGCTCTCTGATCATGTCCTCTGCCAGAACGAGCTGGTTTGTTATTGCGACTCCAGTTAGATAGTTGTTTATCATTGTACCTTGTTAGAAAAATTTTTAGTTGTCCCCTTTCCCCAACTATGTTTTTGATTTGCCCTACTATTTGAAAACCTTTTTATTTTGCCCTGTTTTTTAACCGACCGGTTTTAACAAAACCGGCCGGTTCGATTTTTGCATGCGGCCGGTCTTTATAGGACCGGCTGGTTGAGAAAACTAACCGGCCGGTCTTATTAAAACCGGCCGGTTACGAAATTAAGATTTTTAAAGTTCGTTTTTTAGACCGGCCGGTCTTTCGCGCAACCGGCCGGTCTGATTATTATACCACGGCCAGTTTCTTCTCGTCCTCCTCTCCTTTTTCCTCTTCCTTCTTTCCACACTTCTTCCTCCATGCCGACATCCTCTCTGGCCGTGGGTTGAAGCGGCAACTGGTGTGTGAGGTGGCTGCAGGTAAAGATCGTTCGAAATTAGTGTATGTATGGTATGTTTGTTCTACATATGTGATAATTTGATGTGTGAACTGAATTGCATGTAAATGTGTGCCTGATGCACTGGATCTGAAAGTGTGTGAGTATATTATCGCTGATTTGAAGAGAGTGCACATTAAATTGGTGATTTGTTAATTTTTACGTTGATTTTATTTGGAGAAGTGAAATTATGTATCTAAATTTTCAGGAAAGATAATCTATAAAGATAATATGGATTCAGATCCAATGGTTATGTTTAGCTATGCGACACTTGAAATGCCAGTGATAGACGAGTATGACCGAGAAGAAATGGAGCACCTTGAAGAATTAGACGCAGAGGGGGTTTTTCCGGTTCCCGAACCGCAACGTGTATGGCATATTCCCGCATTCAGTGATATATCGGCCTGGGACGCTCATAACCCTATTGATGAATATTTGGGTGGTAATTATGGAGGTATGCCGGCACTTGGTTTTTTTTTTTTTTTTTTTTTTAAAACACAAGAAGGCTATAAAAGTTGAGATCCAAACAGCCTGGATCGGGGCAAAACAAAAGAGGATGGAAAGCCCATCTAACAAAGAAAGGAAGGGTGAACCCACATGTTGGGAACTACCCAAACCAAAGGACACCAACCAAGATCAATAAGAGGACCTGGGCAAACCTGCGCAACCCACCAAAACTGAGCTGAAAAGCTGGAAAACAGAACAAAGCACCCCAACAATCTGGCTGAGACAGATCCAACGAAGCTAAAACCAAAGCCAACACTAAAGGCTAGAGAGAACCAAGCAAGGGCACAACCAAACAGGAGCTAATCGCTGCTCCAAAACAAAGCAAGGAGGAGAGCGAGCCCATAAAATATAAACTCCAAACCTGCCCAGCAGCCAACAGCAAAAGGGCCTGATCAACCTGCGCAACCTACCAACCTGGACAGAGAGCTGGAGCAGCAAATCCGAACATTCCAAACAATCTGGCATAAGAAACAAAAAGAACCTCGACCAAATAAAGGATGGAGCCAAAGAGAAACCACAGAGGACCTCAATTCAGAGAGCTATGCGCTGCTCCATAACAAAGCAGGGTTGGGCCTTTAAATCGCTGGCGATCGCAAATTTGACTGCCCTCGGAATGTCTCCAAAGCTGGCAGAGGAAAATAGATTATCCTCGGAGAAGCACAGCGCATCCGCTGGCCGGTTAAGGGAGGGACTGATTTTGAAGACATCAATGAGCTTTAGCCTTTTAACTAACAACATTTTAACCTGGAAGAATTTCCAATCTACCAAACAATTGTGACCCAGCTGGATCACTTCAGGATGAGAGATCCGAACGCACTGAAAGACCAAGTTCCTGGATCTCATTTCACAAAGGAGCTGCAGCAGGCCCTGCAAAAAATGCTTACGAGCCGCAACAATTTTGAGGGCAGCAACAAAGCACCCGTACCTATCTCGGATCACCGCAGCCAGGCGGGAGGAATCAGCACCAATAATTATAGCAATGTTACAAGTGTTACCTTTACTAGAAGGCTGCCAAAAATCCCAGCTCACTCTATCCGACTTAATCACTTCAGGGATAACTCGAAGAGCTTTGCAAACATTTGCAGACAAATAGTCTTGATGGCAGGGAGCTTTAATAATGTTAACCAGGGCAGTAGTCCATCTAAAAATGTTACACTTACTGAAACCTCCCGGTTGATCATCAAAAATCATTATATTACGGAATTTCCAAATATCCCACAAGCAACAGCTAACGAGGCCAAAGCCTAAACAATCTTTAAAAGAATTAAAGTCAGCCGAGATACCCCAATCGTAGCATAGCTGATGGAAGGACAAAGGCCTGCTTTTGCAAAAAATAGGGCAGAGAAAATTCCAGACCACCTGGGCTTTGTCGCTGTGAAAAAACAGATGCTCCATCGTTTCAACCTTAGGAACAATGCAACAGACACACTTGCTAACAACCTGAAAACCAGTTTTGATGATGTTTTCATAGGTGGGAAGGGCTGAGTGAAGAGCCTTCCATAAAAAGCAAGAGACCTTTGAGGGAATGAAATTACTCCATATGACTTCAAATTTTTTAACACTAGGAGAAGGCTGACCGATACTCCTCAGGAAGTTAGCTGTAGTGACCATTCCACTAGAGTCCCCTTCCCACACTAATCTATCTGGAAAGTCTTCAGAGAAGTTGTCCCTGATGGACAGAAAAATCCGCGGATTTCTATTCAGCAAGAAATCTCTTCTGCACTCTGGATTTTGAAGGACCTCCTTAATTTGCAAAGACCTTAACCTCTTAGGACAATCCAAGGCAATGCCTTCGCAGAAATTAAGGGTAGAGGTTCTGCCGTTCCCAAGGATCCATCGACAGTTCAAAGATATGCTAGAAATAAAGGGGGAGATGGTTTTCCATAGCCAGGACCCTCTTCCTCCAATGGAAAATCTGCTCCTAGCATGGTTAGCCCACAAGGAAGAGTTGAGCAGGAAATTCCAAGCCAGTTTCCCTTGCAGCGCTGACATAGTTTTCTGGAGAACGTTAATCCCCAAACCCCCAGCACTCAAAGGCGAGCATACGGCTCCCCAATTAACCCAATGATGCCTGGACTCCCTGCCAGAGTCCCACAAGAAATTTCTAATGACTTTATCAACTTCCTTCAAAAAACCTTTGGGGGCGGGAATGACTGACAGGCAATGAATGGGAATGGATTGCAACACAGCCTTGATTAAAGTAATTCTCCCAGCCATAGAGAGAAAATGTTTCATCCATCCTAAAATCCTCCCTTTGATAGAATCCGCTATCCCTTGAAAATAAGACCTTCTGGGCCTCCCTGGGAACAAAGGAGCCCCTAAGTATCGAACTGGGAAGCTGCTGGAAAGAAACCCATAAATATTTAGCAGGCTAGCCTTCCTAGCATTGTTAATATTTTTGGAGAAGAACACCTTGCATTTCCTTTCATTCAGCTGCTGTCCGGAATTAATACAGAACCAATTGAGAATCTTCAATACTTTAGCAAAGGAGGCTTTTCCACCATTAGTAAAAACCAAGACATCATCTGCATATAAGATATGATTAATGTTCGAAGCTTGTAGAGAAGACCAATAAGGCATAATGCCTCCTCCTACCCTTCCAGCCTCATTCAAACCCTTGGAAAGAAATTCCATAGCTATGACAAACAGGCTCGCAGACAGGGGATCCCCCTGTCTCAGCCCCCTATTCGATTTGAAGTGACCGAAGGCTTTCCCTCTAATCCGGATCGAGTACCAGCAGTTGCTAATATTCCGGTAAATGAGATCACACCAAAGCTCATCAAACCCAAGAGCTCTCATCCCTCGAATAAGGAAAACCCAAGAGACCCGATCATAAGCTTTCGCCATATCTATTTTGAGCAAAACATTACCCCCATGAACCTTTTTATGAATATCTGCCACCAAATCATGAGCCAACGCTATGCTGTGATGGATGGACCTCCCAGGAATGAATCCTGATTGTTCCTGGCTAATAAATCTGCCTAGCAGCGGGCGAAGCCGATCATTTAATATCTTTGAAATAATCTTGTGGAAGAAGTTACATAGGCTGACTGGTCTTAGCTGGTCTAGGGAAGTGGCATTCTTAACTTTCGGAATAAGAGTGAGAACAGTGGCTGAGAAGCACTCTGGAAGACTGACTCCTTTAAACACCAGTTGGACAGCTTCTACAATGTCATCTTTAATAATATTCCAGCAGGACTGATAGAAGGAACCTGTGAACCCATCTGGGCCAGGGGCGCTATTCTCCGGAAGATTGGTCACAGCAGACCAGATTTCGTGGACATCAGGGATAGCACTCAGCTTAGCATTGTCTGAAGGGAAAATTCTGGGTCGAAAATTGTCAAAATAATTCCTTTCGGGAATAGCAGAGAACCCTCCAAGTAAATCCTGGAAGAAGCTTGTAGCTAAAGAACCAATTTCATCTCGATCATCAGAGACTGAACCCGAGGGAAGGGTGACCTTAAAAATATTTGCAGCCCTTCGAGCCTTAATGGCTGCATGAAAGAGCCCAGTATTCCTGTCTCCTTCCTTCATCCATCCCAGCTGAGATTTGGCACTGAGAAAGAGGTGACGATCATTTAAAACTGTAAGAAGCCTCCTTTGGCAAAGGACAAGGTCTTCCTCACCATCCGGATCCCATCTATTCTGAAGGTTAAATTCAATATCCTCCACTTGTTTACTGAGGTCTCTAATTTTCTGATTGATGTCCCCAAAAACATTCCAATTCCAGGAGCGCAGACCTCATCTAAGCCTTTTAAGTTTGGCATAACAATTAATTAAAGGATTGGCATGCGCACGATCAGACCAAGAGTTCCGGACAAAGGAATGCAGATCCTCATGCTTGATCCAGGCAGGGTTGAAACTGAAAAAACTTTGCACATGATCTTTTTTACTGAAAGATATCAATAACGGGCAGTGATCAGATTGAATGCGAGGGAGGTGTATCACTTTTAATTCCGGGAAATGGGCTAAAGCCAACCCATTGATGAGAACCCTATCCAGCCTCATCCAAATGCACCTCATCCCCGCTTGATTATTGCACCAAGTGAAAGGGTTTCCAGAGAAGCCGACATCCATAAGCCCACTACCAGCAATAAAACTGTTGAAATCTGAAGAGGACTTGTTACCAAATTTCTGCCCTCCTTTTTTCTCCCCAGCATGGGTAACGGCATTGAAATCTCCCATAATAACCCAAGGATCTGAGATAGTCAAAGACTCTTTGGCTAGATTATCCCATAGAAACACTCTGTCGCTAACATTGTAGGAAGCATAGACCACTGTGCAAATGGACTTATAACCTGAAGCAGGAATAAGCACTTCATAGGAAATGTGCTGAGAGCTAATATTTAAAACGGACACTGAGATGGAGTCCTTCCAAAAGATCCAGATATGCTTATTGGAGGGATTCCCCTGCATAAACTTATTGTATCCTTGTTTCCTAGCGATAGAAAAAATATTTTTACCTTGCAATTTAGGCTCTAGAATAGCACACAAGGATATATCATGCTTGGAAATTAAACTTTTTAATAGACAGGTGGTACCTCGATTTGCAATGCCCCTTACGTTCCAGCAGAGACCTTTAATCATTGAGACACGTTGGACAGGCAGTGCTTGCTGCCAGGGATGATGCAGTCAGAAAGAGCATCCGCAAATCTTCTATCCACTCTAGCTCTCCCAGGGCTTCTAGAGCAGCCTACCTTATCCAGAATATTTTTATAATGCTGGATGGAGCTAGGGTGAACGAGAACCCCTAACTCCTCGTTGAAAAAAATCCTGTTGGGACTTTGCTTTTTCAGCCTGAGCTCAGCTTCGGAAAAATCATTCGGGATAGTTTTAAGTTTTCCCCCAATACTGACCTCCGCAAGATTCCTATCTGTCTTGCTAGATCCTGCTCCCTCCCCAGCACTGACCACTGCTAAGGTGGGATCCTCAACAAAATGCAAATTCTTATTAAAGTCTTCATTAACATTCCCGGGGGGTCTAGCCAGGATAGGGTCCTTCCCTTTCCTAGAAATTTTTTTTTTCCAACCTTCACCCAATCAGCAGGCTCTTTATCCAAAGGGGGATTCCCGGAGGGAATGAAGGAGGTAGTCGTGCCCCCTGTGAACGGGGTGATCAAGGTAGAAACCCCGTCTTTGGCCTTAGCCAAAGGATTGATGTGTTTGGTCTTCCGGCACATATCTAAGAGATGTCCATGGACTTTGCATTTGCCACAATAAGAGATTTTAGTCTCCGCAACAATCGATTGCCAGAACCCTTGGCTATCCGGCAAAGAAATCCAAACAGAATCCGGTAAATCTTGAGTGACATCTAGCTCCACGCAGGCACGGGCAAATTTAACCGACACACAAGCCTTCGTTCTATCATCCACTGCAACAAAATTCCCAAAAGTGGACACTATCGCCTCAATGAAAGCGCTATCATACATAGGGAGAGGGAGGTTGGGTAATCTAACCCACACTGTGGTGGTCGTTGACTCCTTCCTAGGATTGAAATCTGCTGTCATCAACACCCTTTATTTGCCTTTCGATTGAGCTGGGTTTATAATCTGTTCGGTGTTTTTAAGTTGGAAATGTTTTCCAATTGGCACTTGAGGATCAAGCTCAACTTCCTTTGTATGCACCATGATCCAGGCTTTTTGGATCCTTTTAATAAAGCTCAACTTCCTTAAAAAAAAAAAAAAAAAAAAAGGTGAGTAACAACCGGCAATCAAAAGCTGAAATGAAGTTACCATTTACTAGAAATCTGTCTAGCCTTTTCCATATACAGCTTTCCACTGCCTATTATTGGACCAAATAAAAGGATTCCTTTTATAACCAACATCATCTATCTGATTGCCTCCCTGCTTTTCAGACCACTGAGAAATAACATTAAAGTCTCCCCCACCAACCAGGGCTCTTTGTTCTCATCCGCAAGAGAAACCAAGTCCCTCCAAAGAGGGATTCTTTCCGAACGTCTGCACAAAGCATAAATAAAGGAGCAAAGCATCTTTGAACTTTGATAATCAGACCTAGACACAGTGCAAGTAACAAATTGCTCATTCCACACCACATTTTGGACAATAATGTGAGCCTTCCAAAATAACAAGATTTTCTTATTTTCAGAACCACCACTGAGAAAGGAATCAAAATGAGTAGTTCTAGCCACTTCTTCACAATGATCACCACTAACCATAGGTTCAAGAAGAACTAACATCTCTATCGCATGAATGTTAAGTAATTTGGTGAGGAAGCTAGCGTACCTCTAAAAGATTGCCATGAGGTTAGTTCCCCTGGTAGTTCATGCGGGCACCAAGCTTTTGAGATTGCCATGTTTTGGTTTTTAAAGGTATGTTTCCTCCTTTTAATTAGTCATGTGGTCTATCCGGCCTTCAGCCATGTGTATTCTATTATCATTGTTTGTCCTAGGTGTCATTTTTTTTTTTTTTTTTTTTTTATAAAAGCTGAGATCCAAACAGCCTGGATCGGGGCAAAACAAAAGAGGATGGAAAGCCCATCTAACAAAGAAAGGAAGGGTGAACCCACATGTTGGGAACTACCCAAACCAATGGACACCAACCAAGATCAATAAGAGGACCTGGGCAAACCTGCGCAACCCACCAAAACTGAGCTGAAAAGCTGGAAAACAGAACAAAGCACCCCAACAATCTGGCTGAGACAGATCCAACGAAGCTAAAACCAAAGCCAACACTAAAGGCTAGAGAGAACCAAGCAAGGGCACAACCAAACAGGAGCTAATCGCTGCTCCAAAACAAAGCAAGGAGGAGAGCGAGCCCATAAAATATAAACTCCAAACCTGCCCAGCAGCCAACAGCAAAAGGGCCTGATCAACCTGCGCAACCTACCAACCTGGACAGAGAGCTGGAGCAGCAAATCCGAACATTCCAAACAATCTGGCATAAGAAACAAAAAGAACCTCGACCAAATAAAGGATGGAGCCAAAGAGAAACCACAGAGGACCTCAATTCAGAGAGCTATGCGCTGCTCCATAACAAAGCAGGGTTGGGCCTTTAAATCGCTGGCGATCGCAAATTTGACTGCCCTCGGAATGTCTCCAAAGCTGGCAGAGGAAAATAGATTATCCTCGGAGAAGCACAACGCATCCGCTGGCCGGTTAAGGGAGGGACTGATTTTGAAGACATCAATGAGCTTTAGCCTTTTAACTAACAACATTTTAACCTGGAAGAATTTCCAATCTACCAAACAATTGTGACCCAGCTGGATCACTTCAGGATGAGAGATCCGAACGCACTGAAAGACCAAGTTCCTGGATCTCATTTCACAAAGGAGCTGCAGCAGGCCCTGTAAAAAATGCTTACGAGCCGCAACAATTTTGAGGGCAGCAACAAAGCACCCGTAGCTATCTCGGATCACCGCAGCCAGGCGGGAGGAATCAGCACCAATAATTATAGCAATGTTACAAGTGTTACCTTTACTAGAAGGCTGCCAAAAATCCCAGCTCACTCTATCCGACTTAATCACTTCAGGGCTAACTCGAAGAGCTTTGCAAACATTTGCAGACAAATAGTCTTGATGGCAGGGAGCTTTAATAATGTTAACCAGGGCAGTAGTCCATCTAAAAATGTTACACTTACTGAAACCTCCCGGTTGATCATCAAAAATCATTATATTACGGAATTTCCAAATATCCCACAAGCAACAGCTAACGAGGCCAAAGCCTAAACAATCTTTAAAAGAATTAAAGTCAGCCGAGATACCCCAATCGTAGCATAGCTGATGGAAGGACAAAGGCCTGCTTTTGCAAAAAATAGGGCAGAGAAAATTCCAGACCACCTGGGCTTTGTCGCTGTGAAAAAACAGATGCTCCATCGTTTCAACCTTAGGAACAATGCAACAGACACACTTGCTAACAACCTGAAAACCAGTTTTGATGATGTTTTCATAGGTGGGAAGGGCTGAGTGAAGAGCCTTCCATAAAAAGCAAGAGACCTTTGAGGGAATGAAATTACTCCATATGACTTCAAATTTTTTAACACTAGGAGAAGGCTGACCGATACTCCTCAGGAAGTTAGCTGTAGTGACCATTCCACTAGAGTCCCCTTCCCACACTAATCTATCTGGAAAGTCTTCAGAGAAGTTGTCCCTGATGGACAGAAAAATCCGCGGATTTCTATTCAGCAAGAAATCTCTTCTGCACTCTGGATTTTGAAGGACCTCCTTAATTTGCAAAGACCTTAACCTCTTAGGACAATCCAAGGCAATGCCTTCGCAGAAATTAAGGGTAGAGGTTCTGCCGTTCCCAAGGATCCATCGACAGTTCAAAGATATGCTAGAAATAAAGGGGGAGATGGTATGCCGGCACTTGGTGTCGGAGCAACATTTAGTTGCAAAGCTAAAGCAATTTACGTCGTCCAGAAGTTTTCTATACTGAACCGTGTCGAATATTTGACGAAGGAATCAGAACCACGGTTTTTGGTACTTCATTGTCGAGAAGGTGAGAAGAATTGTCCTTGGCGGATAAGGATTGCAAAGAAAAAAAATTGTTCATACTGGGAGGTTCGTAAATACAGAAGAGATTATATTTGTGTTCACGATCAAATGACAAGCTCAAATGTGCATCTAAGCCGACATTTTATAGCAATCGATATTGGCGATGTCATTAATGAAAGGTTGAGATTATCTCCTGGGGAAATAAGAGCCAGAATATTCAAAGATTATAGATATGAAATTAAGTATTTGCAGGCTTGGCAGGCAAGGCAACAGGCTCTCAAAAATCATTTGCTCCACATCTGCAATAAAATTAAGCAACCTCCCATTTGTTTGTGCCCTTCGCGTGCCGCGCTGCACATCTGTCTGTACAATACGCAAGCACTGCGCTCCCCCAACTGTATGAGCTGACTATGTCGAGGTCTGCAAGGAGTGGAAGGTAGTGAAGGGAAATCCTTTCCCCTGATAGATCCGGCATGAGGGATGATCCTATCATGCACAAGATGTATGCTCTGGCATGCATCTTCACTACCTCCTCCGATGCGTCAGCAGGTATCCGACTCATGTTTTCAACAAACCATCTCCTCTTGGCCAACGAAGGCGACCTCGGACACTTCGGGTATGCCTTCAATAACCGTATGCTTAATTCCTTCCAGTCTTTGTCCATGTTACCCGTAACCGCATTCCCTTCAATGGGCAGCCCAATAAGTACTCCTACATCCTGTAGGGTAATAGTAGCCTCTCCGATACTCAGGTGGAATGTGTGGCTCTCCTGCCTCCACCGTTCAACTAACGCCGTAAGCAAAGCCCAATCAACCTCCATATTTTGGACTTGCGTCCATGGTAGAAATCCAGCTCTGACTATGTACGGCAGAATACGATGGTCCATCTCCCACATCCTTCGATGTATCATCTTTACAACTTTACCACCCTGCAATGAATCACGAAAATAATTACATAATTGAAGAAATTCGTCTTGTGAATTATGAATACTAACCCGATCGTTCCAAACTTCTTCCGATCGATGTGTCCGTTGTTGTGTAAGGATCGAACGGTTGATGGGTCCAGGCTGGTCAATGTCGTCAATATCCATCTGCACAATATGTATAATTAACAAATTCAAAATGTCCCCATAAAACATAATCTGCATTTCTCCCTAATCATACAACATATATAACATCCATAACCTAATCAAATCCACATTTACAAAAATAACCTAATCTACAAATAATCTTCATTTCTACTTAATCATACAACATATATATCCTAAAACAATTAACCTAATCATTCAACATATATAACATATATAACCTATATAACATAAAACACAACATATAAAACATACATAACCTGCATACAACATATGAATTAACATACAATATAAAACATACATTAACCTAATCATACCTGATATATAACATTTCACCACAATCTGCATACAACTTTTCACCAAAATAAATTAACCTAATCATACAACATGTATAACATATATAACCTAATCAAATACACATTTCACCAAATATGAATCGTAACACCATGATTTGCATTTCTCCAAATACACATAATCTGCATTTCTAACTAATCTACACTTAATCCTAACAATGGAACCAACCACCACCGACCACCACCTCCACTTCTGCACTTCACCCTCAAATGCCAATTCGCCTCAGCCTCAATATGCAACACAGGGAATACTCAATCCGGCCAAAACCCTAACCCGACCCCAGCCAATCAAACACAACCGATTAACCCTAAACTGACCACCACCGCGCCTCCCCAATTCGAACATAAACCCTAAAATCCTTTCACAAAAATACACCCCACTACTTACCTCCAAATTCTATGATTGAGCTGCTGGAGATGCAAGAACAACCTGCGAGGAGAAGGAAGTGGCCGAGGGTTTCATATCAGAAAACGGCCGGTCTTATTAAGACCGGCCGCTTAAAATTGCAAACTGGCCGGTCTATCACAAAACCGGCCGGTTCAAAATCTAAACTAAAACGCAACAGTTCGGTTAATTTAGTAACCGGCCGGTTTTAATAAGACTGGCTGGTTAGTTTTCTCAACCAGCCGGTCCTATAAAGACCGACCGCATGCAAAAATCGAACCGACCGGTTAAAAAACATGGCAAAACAAAAAGGTTTTCAAATAGTAGAGAAAATAAAAAACATAGTTGGGGAAAGGGGGCACCTCTAAAAAAATTTCTACCTTGTTAGTATTCACATTCAGATAATTGAAATGGCAGGTTGGTGCTCGGATCAGTGGCATCATAGACGCTGCTATTGGGAACAAGACATATCTGGATGGGCATGTTTCTGTACTCGAGGGCATCACAGCAATGCAAAACGAAAATGGCAGGAATATTCAGAAGAGACAGAAAACGAATGCAATGAAGGCGCTGATTTATCTGCTGCCAAGCACTGTCGGGTTGAAAAACTTTTGCAACAACGGTATGTTCGGTTTATCTTAGTATGATAAGTTATTGTTATGATTGAAGGTCCTCTCCTAGTAATTTGTGTGTGTAACTGATGTTTTCCCTACTATAGAGCCATTTATTGATGGCTTTATCATATGATTCTAGTGTCAGCACTGGCAAAAGAGCTAGAAACCACTGGAAAGCAACCCAAAAATTCGTAAAAGAAATGAGCGGTAAACATGTTTTGAATATGGCATCCCTGGTCAGGTCAGTTTTCTTTTCTTCCTAATCTTTTTCATTTAGTTTATGGTTTTGCCTAGAATGCTGTTAATTATGTTATGAAACTGGCTTGTTAATGAAACAGTGAGTTTCTTGTCCATTAGATAAAATGTCATGCATTTCCTGGTATCTTTTTCAAAATTAATGCGGAAGTATACCATTTGTCTACGGAGCTTTTCAGACGATATCTTTTACAGCATGCCACAATGTACTTTATCAACATATTCTACAGGAATGCTACGGATAGCAATGAAGAACACGAGAATGAAGTTTATTCGGTAAGAACCGCGGCAGAGGGCGATGTAGCTAAAAGTAGTGAAGATTTGCTTCGACGAGTTGACAGTAAGCATGTCCTTTCCGAGCAACGGTAAGATTATTTTGAAAAATTTATTGAGAGGTCTTTTTTATTCAGTGGATATAAATTGATATTAATATCCAAGCATAGCTTCATCCAATAAGTTGGCTGGTTTGCTAATAGAGTATTTTCTCCCGGTTTCCATTTCACTTATTGCCACGACCTCCACTATCAATGTCTCATGCTTTCTAAATTGTAATATAGGTATGACGGAGTATTTTCTTTCTACATTTTTACTTGTTTTCTAAATTGTTGATTGTATGTAGGAGGTGGCAAAGGAAATGAGGAAGAGGAGAAAGCCGTATTATACCTTCGAACAAGTATTAATTCACAATATTATAGTCATTCCTGGATAAAGAATTTTGTTTTGTTTTGATGCAGAGATTATTTCGACGGTTATAGAAACTCTATGTGCTTTCGACTGATAATTTCTTTTCCCTATACTTCCATTGTTTTGCTTGACGTTGGGAGAAGATGCGCCGGAGTAATATTGCTAAGGAAGATATATCAAAGTTTTTATCGTTTTTTGATTGATGTTTCTTTTTATCTTCAGGTTTCAATTTGCATAAAAAGTTTCTTTTTAGTATGCTTAGTCGAGGAAGGTAACTTAATTGCCAGTTTCGAGTTGAGAGAGAAAGCTGGAGCTGAGAGGTACGACATTTCTTTTTATATGTTGTTGCTACTTCCTCCATTTCAGTGCACAAAATATGGATCTCCAATTCGCAGGTGGAGCATCTGTTATGTTTCTAGTAAATACAAGTATATCATTCTCGATTCTATTCTGCTTGTGCAAGTTGCTTGGAAATGCTGGGAGCTTTGGGTTCACATTGATCTAAGCAGAGCCATGATGCTGCCTGATGTTTGCCAGGTCTCTACTCCGCCTCTCAGCTTCTGCTCAGGTACTTCTTAAAATTTTGAATTGTTCAAAGTGATTTGGATCTTGAAATGCTTTTCTTCTCCAGCTGTTGGAGCTACAATTTCATCATCTCAGCTCCATCTCTTTGTGTTTGTTGGAAAATGAACCCCATGTGGTCTTTTGATGATGACAACACTCGATTAACTCTTAAATTGAGTGTGCAAGGTACTTGTACCTGACGGGAGACAAGAACCTATGCCGGACACAGAAGGACTTGAAGGAAACGGAGTCGAAACCAAGTCAACCGAGCAGTTGCGAAAATCATGGACAACTTGAGAAACGACGTTGTGGGCTGCACAAACTCAATTAACGAGGCAGCGCTTGACCGAGTCGGGAGTTTGTTGAGTAATTTTCCGGACGTAGGACATGAGCAAGACATGGAGGCAGTTGGAGGTCGTGGACTCGACCGTTGCTCTCATCTTTAAAGCAAACCAACGGCAACCCGGCTGATCGAAGAGCATTCCGCAGTCTCTTCAACTTCAGACTGACATTCATCAGCGGATGAACATGAGCGTGTTCTGACCAGGAGCTCCGGACAAAGGTTGAGAAGTCAGGATGCTTCACCCAGACAGGGTTAAACTGGAAGAAGCTATGGATACGCTCCTTGGCACGCATGGAGATAAGAAAAGGACAGTGATCCGAATGAACACGCGCAAGATGCGTGACTTTAGTTTCCGGAAAGCAACTAGCAGCAACGCCATTAATAAGGACTCTATCAAGACGCATTCAGATGCAGCTTCTCCCAGATCTGTTATTCGACCAAGTAAATTTATTTCCCGAAAAACCAACATCTGTCAAGCCTGCACTTGCAATAAAACTATTGTAGATTTAGTGCTAAATCTGGTACCACCTTGTTTTTCCTCAATTGTACAGATAGCATTAAAGTCACCCATAAGAATCCAAGGTTCAGACAGATCACCAAAAATCGAAAAAATATACTAAACAGTTGATAGCAGCGCATGCAAGATGAAAAGGGCAATACAAGTCGAAAAGTGTGCGCAACCCGCACAAAAACGCACCACTGCTACTATTCCCTTCAACTAAACTAAGCTACACTACAAAGCTCAAGAAAACGTGAAATGTAAATGCAAATGTAAATGCAACGCCCCCCTCCCCCCCCCCCCCCCCCCTCCCCGACACTTAAACAGAGACGTGTCCCCACGACTCATGCTCAAGCGCAACGGAGAGCGCACACATGCATGCAAACAAAACAAAAGGACATAAGAAAGAAAAACATAGTCATCGCAGCAAAAAGATAGGGTCAGGAGTTCACGAAATATTCAGCACAAAATAGCAAAAGAACATCGAGCAATAGTTTTCAAAAGGAGAAGAAACCACCCGAGAGTAATGTGCGCCCTTTCTGCGTCCCTAGACATCCTCGGAGCTAGACTCAGCCGCGGATCCTTGCGCCTCCTCAGCTATGGAATCTGTCTCATATTCGGAACTGGAGGCTGGCGGCACGACGGAAACTGCTGCGGGCTGGGTCACGAGATCGTCCTCCGAGATAGGGTCCCATATTGAGTCTGAGCTCGAACCTATGATGGGATTGCCTTCAGAGGAGGACCTCTATGGAGGTGCTTGTACCGGGTCTACTACTGGGGTGGGCACTGCTGAATGGACCGGTGATTGTGCAGGAGGGCTGGCTGGCTTGCGCGGCTCGCTGGGGGACCCTGGAGGCGGCTTACGCAGACTGAGAAGAGGGGGGGATAGAATCTCCAAATTTCCACCCTGATGGTGGACTTACGCTCAGGTCTGCCCCCTCTGGCGCTAAATACTCTAGTACGCGCATGACGTTGAACATCATGCGCTGCTCCTCTGACACCTCCTCAGGCGCCTCCTCTGCCTCTGTCCTGGGGTGCTTTCCCCGTGCACGCGGGGGAGAATCATCAATGGCTATTGTTACTGGCTCCCCCTGCTGCACACTCGCCCTCCTGCGCGCTCCAGTCTGCGCACGAGTCCTCATGCGCCTGACTGGAGGCGCAATTGGCCCTGGGGCCTCTTCCATCTCCCTTTCCGCAGCGGCCTCCGCTGGGTGCGCGCTGCTCTCTGCTCTGTGCCTCGGAGCTCTAGCCGGCTGTAGCTGGTAGCACCATTGTAAGGACCCGTCCTCTCTTGCAGTCACCGCTCGGAGCTGCAGCATATGGGCACGATCCAGGGGGACGGCTGGAACTACCGTGTGCTCGGGCACTTCCGGTTCTCTATGCAGCGCACGCAGTTGGTGCGTGATCATTCCTCCGCAAGTCAGCGGCCCTTTTGTAGTGACCCTACTCCAATGTACCACCATGTTTGATACAACCAGCACCTTCTTGCAATAGTAGAACCCCTTCAGTATATTCATGTCTAGCAGGCTGATCTTTGGTGCACCATTAAAGCGCCCAATGATTGCATAGGCGACCATGCGCCAGAGGTAGAACATCCACGGGTCGCGCAGCTCGTGTCCTCGGCTGCGCCCTGCGGAAAAAACTTGGCCGGTCGCCATCTCACGCCATGCCTCCTGATTTGGGTGCGTGTCCACATCCTCCTCACGCACCTTGGCGCACCTCAGCGTGCGCTTCAACTTCTTGGTCGAGGCTATATACCACACCCCTCGGTGCCGGTATCTGATTTCCAAGTCGGCAGTCTCCAGCGATGCCAAGAACTCGCACGTGTCCTCCTTATCAGCGGCGCTGTTGACCTCTAACAGCGCTTCCCAGCCCGCCAGCACGAGCTTCTCCACAATCAGCTCCTCCATCTCGACTTCGCGCAGGAAGTCCCTGCTGATGTACGAGGTCCCGTACATCTCTAGTCTCATGAAGGCGTCGTATTTGTTGTCGAACGACGCTGGGGTCTCCTGATCCTCTGCGGGCCTCATTGTGCGCTGCTTACCTTGGGTCAACTACAGTCAACGCTCAACAAATGTCCAAGAATCCAAACTCCGAATTACGCCCTCAAACTGTTACCTTAAGGTCGCCTAACCTCCGTCAATAAAACCCAATACCCAGAACTCCAAATGGTGCGGACGAACTCGGTGCGATTTCAAACATAGGGCAACTCCTCTATCGCACAAAACCCTAACTGAATCGGCTCAAACTGAAGGAAAGGGTTACCTGGCATACGTGCGATGGTAAGCTCCTCAAATCTTTCTGAACAGAGGCCTGGTTGATTGTCGGACGGTGAGCGGAGGCTGAGGGCAGGGGTTTTCTTTCAACGGTCGAAATGTGAAAATGCTGGAATTTTTCTAAGTCCTTGTCTTTTATACCCCCTGTCTGACGCATCTGTTCTGCGCACTGAATTTGCGCACTGACCTGCGTACTGCTGCGCGACTAAAAACTATAAAAAAACGTGTAAAAGTAAAGCGTGTCGGGTTACCTCCCGACAAGTGCCTTTGTTTAACGTGGTTTGCTCGACCGTACCTCGTTACTTGCTCAAAAGTGCGCCAGTGACCCCCCCACTATTACTCCTGAGTGACCCCGCGCTCGTGTGCGCGTTGCGTTCTTCTTAGTTCTGCGCAAAGGATCGCAAGGGTGGTCAGCGTGGTTAATATCATGTAACAAATCATAAGTAACGAGGTTAGTTAATGAGGGAGAAGAAATATGAGCAATAGTTCTCAGTTCTCCCTCAGGTGCAATCTGGTGGCGACTCTGGCGCAGCAACTTGCGCATCTTCTATTTCTGGCTCTGCCAAGTCAACTTCGCGCGCTGTATCATCCCAAGGGTCTCCTAAATACTTTTTGACTCTCTGCCCATTGACCTGAAAACGATGCTGGTGCTCGTTTTCTAACTCGATTGTTCCGTAAGGGAAAACCTTGGTAACCGTGTATGGTCCCGTCCATTTGCTGCGCAGCTTCCCAGGCATTAGCTTTAGGCACGAAGAGAACAATAGCACCTGGTCTCCTGGCTCAAAGGTGCGTCTAAGGATGTTTTTGTCGTGTAATGCTTTTGTGCGCGCCTTGTAATCGCGCAGCCCCTCATACGCATCTAGGCGCAGCTCCTCTAACTCGCTTAGCTCAAATGCGCGCTCCTTACCAACCTCGTCTAGGTTCAGATTGCAAACGCGCAATGCCCAGTATGCCTTGTGTTCCAACTCCACTGGCAGGTGGCACGCTTTTCCATAAACCAACCGAAACGGTGAAGTCCCAATCGGTGTCTTATGTGCAGTTCTGTATGCCCATAGCGCATCGTCAAGGCGCTCCAGTCTTTGTGCGATGGTCTCACAGTTTTCTCCAGGATGCGCTTGATCTCTCGGTTGGAAACCTCGGCCTGGCCATTCGTCTGAGGATGATAGGCGGTGGACGTCTTGTAGCGGACTCCATAATGCTTGAATACCTGCGCCACTATCCTATTACAAAAATGCGTCCCCTGGTCGCTTATGATTGCCTTAGGCACCCCGTACCTGCAAAAGATATTAGTTCTCAAAAAGTCAGCGACCGTCTTACCATCATCCTTTCGGGTGGCCTTAGCCTCAACCGATTTTGAGACATAGTCCACTGCGACCAATATATACTCATATCCGGAAGATGGAGGAAATGACTCCATGAAGTCAATCCCCCAAATATCGAATACTTCATCCACTAGTATTGGCGTCTGCGGCATCTCATTGCGCGCTGATATTTCCCCTGTGCTCTGACACCTGTCACAATTCCTGCAGTGGTTATATGAGTCACTAAACAAGTATGGCCAATAAAATCCGCAATCCTTTAAAAATATTATTTCTATCGCTAGGAAACTAGGATACAATAAGTTTATGCAGGGGAATCCCTCCAATAAGCATATCTGGATCTTTTGGAAGGACTCCATTTCAGTGTCCGTTTTAAATATTAGCTCTCAGCACATTTCCTGTGAAGTGCTTATTCCTGCTTCAGGATATAAGTCCATTTGCACAGTGGTCTATGCTTCCTACAATGTTAGCGACAGAGTGTTTCTATGGGATAATCTAGCCAAAGAGTCTTTGACTATCTCAGATCCTTGGGTTATTATGGGAGATTTCAATGCCGTTACCCATGCTGGGGAGAAAAAAGGAGGGCAGAAATTTGGTAACAAGTCCTCTTCAGATTTCAACAGTTTTATTGCTGGTAGTGGGCTTATGGATGTCGGCTTCTCTGGAAACCCTTTCACTTGGTGCAATAATCAAGCGGGGATGAGGTGCATTTGGATGAGGCTGGATAGGGTTCTCATCAATGGGTTGGCTTTAGCCCATTTCCCGGAATTAAAAGTGATACACCTCCCTCGCATTCAATCTGATCACTGCCCGTTATTGATATCTTTCAGTAAAAAAGATCATGTGCAAAGTTTTTTCAGTTTCAACCCTGCCTGGATCAAGCATGAGGATCTGCATTCCTTTGTCCGGAACTCTTGGTCTGATCGTGCGCATGCCAATCCTTTAATTAATTGTTATGCCAAACTTAAAAGGCTTAGATCAGGTCTGCGCTCCTGGAATTGGAATGTTTTTGGGGACATCAATCAGAAAATTAGAGACCTTTTTTTTTTTTTTTTTTTTTTTTTTTTTTTTTTTTTTTTTTTTTTTTTTTTTTTTTTTTTTTTAACGAACGATCTATTTATTAAAAGGATCCAAAAAGCCTGGATCGTGGCGAAAACAAAAAAGGATGAGCTTGATCCTCAAGTGCCAGTTGGATAGCATTCCCAACTTAAAAACACCGAACAGATTATAAACCCAGCTCAACCTGAATGAAAATAAAAGGCGCCTTTGGCACCTAGAAAATACAATGAGAGCAGGAGAAGTAGTACGAATGGCTGAACCCACACAAGGGAGTTTAATCACAGGACTACAAAATTGAAAGGACCATACCCTTATAAGCCAAAAGGTAATACTACCATGGATTTGATTCATGCCCAAATAACCAGAGTGATCAACCTGAAGGCCAAAGCTCACTAAAAGCAGAGCAATAAACATTGAGCCAAAGTTGCAGAGATGGCAAGGAGGCAGCCACACTAAAAAGAAGAGCTTAGTGATTTGGGGGAGACCACAACCAGCATATAATCCGAAGGAAATAGAGAGAATCATCAAACGCCGGTTGACATCAGCCAACTCAGAAACGCGAAACAAAATAGCAGGCAAAAACAGCAACAATGAGAAAGGATGGTAGGGGAAGGGCAGGACCTTCACCCAGAAGCAGGCAGGGTTACATTGCCAAATCATCTCTAAGGGTGTGTTGAAGCTCATTAATTCTTCTGGATAAATGAACATCATCCTGAGTTCTTGTAGCCCTCAAATTAATCACAGCAACTGAGTTTTCTTCAGGGATTGGACAGAATGCAGGAAGCTGGAGCATATCTTGTTGAATGCTTCTTTGAGCTGCCTTGGGAAGCCGGGAAAAATCAGATTCCTCCATGGGAATTGGACAGGTATAGGCAAGGCAGATGGCAGTCTGACAAATATAGGTTGGAATGCGCCTTAGCTGTTGAATGCCTAGCTGATCAAACAGGAAACTAGCCTTGTGAACAAGGTTCCAAGGCACAGCTTTCAGATTAGAGACCTCAGTAAACAAGTGGAGGATATTGAATTTAACCTTCAGGATAGATGGGATCCGGATGGTGAGGAAGACCTTGTCCTTTGTCAAAGGAGGCTTCATACAGTTTTAAATGATCGTCACCTCTTTCTCAGTGCCAAATCTCAGCTGGGATGGATGAAGGAAGGAGACAGGAATACTGGGCTCTTTCATGCAGCCATTAAGGCTCGAAGGGCTGCAAATATTTTTAAGGTCACCCTTTCCTCGGGTTTAGTCTCTGATGATCGAGATGAAATTGGTTCTTTAGCTACAAGCTTCTTTCAGGATTTACTTGGAGGGTTCTCTGCTATTCCCGAAAGGAATTATTTTGACAATTGTCGACCTAGAATTTTCCCTCCAGACAATGCTAAGCTGAGTGCTATCCCTGATGTCCACGAAATCTGGTCTGCTGTGACCAATCTTCCGGAGAATAGCGCCCCTGGCCCAGATGGGTTCACAGGTTCCTTCTATCAGTCCTGCTGGAATATTATTAAAGATGACATTGTAGAAGCTGTCCAACTGGTGTTTAAAGGAGTCAGTCTACCAGAGTGCTTCTCAGCCACTGTTCTCACTCTTATTCCGAAAGTTAAGAATGCCACTTCCCTAGACCAGCTAAGACCAGTCAGCCTATGTAACTTCTTCCACAAGATTATTTCAAAGATTTTAAATGATCGGCTTCGCCCGCTGCTAGGCAGATTTATTAGCCAGGAACAATCAGGATTCATTCCTGGGAGGTCCATCCATCACAGCATAGCGTTGGCTCATGATCTGGTGGCAGATATTCATAAAAAGGTTCATGGGGGTAATGTTTTGCTCAAAATAGATATGGCGAAAGCTTATGATCGGGTCTCTTGGGTTTTCCTTATTAGAGGGATGAGAGCTCTTGGGTTTGATGAGTTTTGGTGTGATCTCGTCTACCGGAATATTAGCAACTGCTGGTACTCGATCCGGATTAGAAGGAAAGCCTTCGGTCACTTCAAATCGAATAGGGGACTGAGACAGGGGGATCCCCTGTCTGCGAGCCTGTTTGTCATAGCTATGGAATTTCTTTCCAAGGGTTTGAATGAGGCTGGAGGAGGAGGCAGGAGGAGGCATTATGCCTTATTGGTCTTCTCTACAAGCTTCGAACATTAATCATATCTTATATGCAGATGATGTCTTGGTTTTTACTAATGGTGGAAAAGCCTCCTTTGCTAAAGTATTGAAGATTCTCAATTGGTTCTGTATTGATTCTAGACAGCAGCTGAATGAAAGGAAATGCAAGGTTTTCTTCTCCAAAAATATTAACAAAGCTAGGAAAGCTAGCCTGTTAAATATTTCTGGGTTTCTTTCCAGCAGCTTCCCAGTTCGATACTTAGGGGCTCCCTTGTTCCCAGGGAGGCCCAGAAGGTCTTATTTTCAAGGGATAGCGGATTCTATCAAAGGGAGGATTTTAGGATGGATGAAACATTTTCTCTCTATGGCTGGGAGAATTACTTTAATCAAGGCTGTGTTGCAATCCATTCCCATTCATTGCCTGTCAGTCATTCCCGCCCCCAAAGGATTTTTGAAGGAAGTTGATAAAGTCATTAGGAATTTTTTGTGGGACTCAGGCGGGGAGTCCAGGCATCATTGGGTTAATTGGGGAGCCGTATGCTCGCCTTTGAGTGCTGGGGGTTTGGGGATTAACGTTCTCCAGAAAACTATGTCAGCGTTGCAAGGGAAACTGGCTTGGAATTTCCTGCTCAACTCTTCCTTGTGGGCTAACCATGCTAGGAGCAGATTTTCCATTGGAGGAAGAGGGTCCTGGCTATGGAAAACCATCTCCCCCTTTATTTCTAGCATATCTTTGAACTATCGATGGATCCTTGGGAACGGCAGAACCTCTACCCTTAATTTCTGCGAAGGCATTGCCTTGGATTGTCCTAAGAGGTTAAGATCTTTGCAAATTAAGGAGGTTCTTCAGAATCCAGAGTGCAGAAGAGATTTCTTGCTGAATAGAAATCCGCGGATTTTTCTGTCCATTAGGGACAACTTCTCTGAAGACTTTCCAGATAGATTAGTGTGGGAAGGGGACTCTAGTGGAACGGTCACTACAGCTAACTTCCTGAGGAGTATCGGTCAGCCTTCTCCTAGTGTTAAAAAATTTGAAGTCATATGGAGTAATTTCATTCCCTCAAAGGTCTCTTGCTTTTTATGGAAGGCTCTTCACTCAGCCCTTCCCACCTATGAAAACATCATCAAAACTGGTTTTCAGGTTGTTAGCAAGTGTGTCTGTTGCATTGTTCCTAAGGTTGAAACGATGGAGCATCTGTTTTTTCACAGCGACAAAGCCCAGGTGGTCTGGAATTTTCTCTGCCCTATTTTTTGCAAAAGCAGGCCTCTGTCCTTCCATCAGCTATGCTACGATTGGGGTATCTCGGCTGACTTTAATTCTTTTAAAGATTGTTTAGGCTTTGGCCTCGTTAGCTGTTGCTTGTGGGATATTTGGAAATTCCGTAATATAATGATTTTTGATGATCAACCGGGAGGTTTCAGTAAGTGTAACATTTTTAGATGGACTACTGACCTGGTTAACATTATTAAAGCTCCCTGCCATCAAGACTATTTGTCTGCAAATGTTTGCTGGGCAGGTTTGGAGTTTATATTTTATGGGCTCGCTCTCCTCCTTGCTTTGTTTTGGAGCAGCGATTAGCTCCTGTTTGGTTGTGCCCTTGCTTGGTTCTCTCTAGCCTTTGGTGTTGGCTTTGGTTTTAGCTTCGTTGGATCTGTCTCAGCCAGATTGTTGGTGTGCTTTGTTCTGTTTTCCAGCTTTTCAGCTCAGTTTTGGTGGGTTGCGCAGGTTTGCCCAGGTCCTCTTATTGATCTTGGTTGGTGTCCTTTGGTTTGGGTAGTTCCCAGCATGTGGGTTCATCCTTCCTTTCTTTGTTAGATGGGCTTTCCATCCTCTTTTGTTTTGCCCCGATCCAGGCTGTTTGGATCTCAGTTTTTATAGCCATCTTGTTTTTTTTTTTTAAAAAAAAAAAAAAATAAAATAAAATAAAATCCGCAATCCAGGATCTTTCTGCTCGTGCGCCTTGGACCAAAGTGTCCTCCACATGCGTGCGCATGAGAAAACATTAAAACCGAGTTAATTTCATGGTCAGGCACGCATCGCCTCAAAATCTGATCAGGTCCTATTCTGAGCATATACGGATCATCCCAAATGTAATACCTGGACTCATGCTTTAATCTCATGCATTGGGTTTTAGTGAAATGAGGAGGAAACGTACCTGTGACCAGGTAATTCGCAATGTGCGCATACCATGGTACCTTACTTGTCAGCGCCATCAGGTGCTCGTCAGGGAATGTCTCCGTGATCTGCCCTGGCTCCTCTTCTTTCACTATCCTGCTCAGGTGGTCGGCGACTGTGTTCTCCGTTCCCTTCTTATCCTTGATTTCCAAGTCGAACTCCTGAAGTAGGAGCACCCAGCGCATCAGACGCGGTTTAGTCTCTTTCTTGGACATCAGGTAACGGATTGCTGGGTGGTCTGTGTAGACGATGACTCTGGCGCCTAGAACATATGCGCGGAACTTCTCCAGTGCAAACACGATTGCCAGAAGTTCCTTTTCCGTGGTGGTGTAGTTCCTCTGCGTAGCGTCCAGTGTGCGCGATGCATAATAGATGACATGCGGCTTCTTGTCCACGCGCTGTCCCAGGACTGCACCTACTGCGTAGTCACTTGCGTCGCACATCAGTTCGAACGGCAGGCTCCAATCTAGCGCGCGCATCACTGGCGCACTCGTCAGCGCCTCCTTCAGCTTATCAAAAGCAGCCCTGCACTATCAGTGAATTCGAAACACACATCCTTTTGCAAGAGGTTAGACAGGGGTATACAAATCTTAGAAAAATCTTTTATGAAACGCCTGTAAAACCCTGCATGCCCAAGGAATGATTTCACATCGCGCACGTTAGTGGAATAAGGCAGATTTGAAATAAGATCTATTTTGGCCTTATCTACCTTGATCCCCTCCTGCGAGATAATGTGTCCTAGTACTACTCCATGTGATACCATAAAATGACATTTTTCATAATTGAGCACTAGGTTTTTTGAAATGCAGCGCGCTAAGACCTTATCAAGATTAATCAAGCATGCGTCAAAGGTACCTCCGTACACAGTAAAATCATCCATGAACACCTCTATGCATATACCAATCATATCAGAAAAGATGCTCATGACTAGACGTTGGAACGTACCTCGCGCGTTACACAGCCCAAACGACATGCGCCGAAACGCAAACGTACCAAATGGGCAGGTAAACGTAGTTTTTTCTTGATCCTCCGCAGCTATGGGTATCTGATTGTACCCTGAGTACCCGTCCAGGAAGCAAAAGTATGGCTTCCCCGCTAATCGATCTAGCATCTGGTCCATGAAGGGCAGCGGAAAATGATCCTTGCGCGTGACTGCGTTAAGCTTTCTGTAGTCGATGCACATGTGCCATCCAGTTTGCATGCGCTTGGGAACTAGCTCGCCCTGCGCATTCTCCTCTACTGTGATTCCTCCTTTCTTCGACACAACGTGCACTGGACTCACCCATTTGCTGTCCGAGATTGGGTAGATGACTCCTGCGTTAAGCAGCTTCAGGATCTCCTTCTGTACCACCTCCATCATATTCGGATTCAATCTGCGCTGAGGCTCCCTGGATGGTTTGGCACCATCTTCCAATAGAATCCTATGCATGCATACGTCTGGGCTCACTCCGCGCAGATCAGCAAGTGTCCATCCTACAGCGCGCTGGTTCTTGCGCAGCACCTCTTGTAATCGCGCCTCCTGCTCCTCTTCTAATCCTTTCTTTATGATTACCGGAAGGGTGTCCTCATTTCCCAAAAATATGTACTTGAGGTGCTCGGGGAGTTGCTTCAGCTCGACCTTGGGTGCCTGTTCAATAGAGGGCAAGAGTTTATTAGCAGTGCAGACATTAACTATATCGTGTACCTATCTGGATACTGGTTCCGCACTGCTCAGCTCATCCTCATGCACCTCCATCTCTGCCTGTGTTAGCGGCCCAGGTCCTTCTGTTGCGCTCGCATACTGCGCATCTGCAACCAAATCGTCTATGCTGTCCAACGCGTGTACAGGAAAAGGTGCAGGTATGTTAGTACGATTCATGTCTTTGTCTTTCGATTGCGCCATACCTGGCGCCTCGCCCTGCTGGTTTGTGGCTGGCGCTGCTTGTTGCGCATCCGGCTCTGCTGGTGCTGGAGCTTGCGCAACTGGTTGCGCGGGCGCCTTTGTGGTCTGCTCTGTTCCTACTGTGCCCCCGTCCTCAGTGTCACTGCGTTGACTCCTCCCTTGGGATTCTGAATCACTTGCGAAGGCAGGTTGCCATCGCTCTTTTTCAGCTCATACACCGTGGTAGCTATCTGTGACAGCTGCTTTTCAATGGACTCGAACCTCTTGTCATACTTCTCATCATTCTTGCGCACTGTGTCTGCTAGCTGGCCCACGATATCTTCTAAGGATCGCCGCGGCTGCTGGTTATTTTGCGCTGGTGCGTCAGGGCGGCGATGCGGTGGATTGTAGGGCGCAGCTTGTTGCGTCTGCTGTGGTGCGCGCTGCTCCGCGGACTACCTCTGGAAATTGTTGTCCTCCTTCCATCTGAACCCATTTGCGGCTAGTCCAAAACGCGGCTGATTCTGCTTCTGCGGCCCTCTATTATCCCATCCTCCTACAGCATTGACATCTCCTGATTCCTCGAAAAGTGTGGGACATGCATCAGTTTTATGCTCGGTGGACGTGCAGAATTCGCATGCCTTTGGCGCAGCTGGTTGCGCCCATTGCGCATACATCAACTTCTGCATCATGGCCTTCATCTCCTTTATCTCAGCGCTTGTTTCTACCTGATGCTCGGTGGACTATTCTCAAGTGTTAGCTGATGTCTTACCTGTCCAACAGAGTCTTCTATCAGCTGCCACGCATCCTCTAGGTACATGTTGCAAATGTCGCCGCCTGCGCATGCATTCAATAATCTCAGCTCCATTGGTAGCAATCGTTCAGGAAATTCTCTATCAGTACATTCTGGGGCAGGCCGTGATTGTAGCAGTTAGCCTCCAGTTCCCTGAAACGCTCATAATACTCCGATAGTGATTCTTCTGCGCCCTGCCTAGGTGCGGCCAACTCTCTCCTGAGTAGCGCGATCTTGGCTGCACTTCCTCTCTGAACCGAACTGCGCGGTTATCTGCCCTCGCATTGTTAGGTCCCTCTGGGGTTCTGTCCCCTAAATTATCCCCTATGACACTGTTATCCTACATGACCTGTTCTAAATCTCAAAGAAAACGAAATTAAAAGACAACTAAGCTGTCGCGTCTGTCAGTGCGCAACTATAATCTGCACAGCGCAACTGTTTCAAGGTTGCGCAGGCTGATGTTGATTGCGCGCTGTCAGAAACAACAACGAGGAAAATAAAGCAAACAGAAATAACTAACTACTGTAAAAAAAAACTTTGACTAGTTAAAACTTATCTGTGTTGCTCCCCGGCAACGGCGCCAAAATTTGACCGCGCGTCGTTGTACGCGTCAAATTAATCCTTCCTTCTCCACTTAGTATAGCGGCTAAGTCAGGGTCGATCCCACAAGGAGCAAGCAGACTCGTTCAGCTAGTAACCTACAACTTACGAGAATTGGGTTGTGAGTGATTGGGTTGCGCAGATGCGCGGATGAACAGTAGTGAAAGCAGATTTTGCACTAGACGTGCGCAGGCAGTAGAGATTAAGTACTATGACTATGAAAAGTATCGGTAAAGACAATCCTCTATGAATGTATTCCTTATCATCGACTCTAAACGTCTATAGTTCGATTCACTGAAGTTAGTATCCGGTCAAGGCTTCCAAACATGTGCGCATGTTCCGATCAAAGTCCATGAGCTATTAATTCTTGAAACTAGTCTAAGCAGCTACGAATCCTGTCACAGTAGGAGCTGATTATCTTAGCGCGTTACTCCTAGTTGTCACCGTCAAGCTACCAACTAGTTTAACATATAACAACAAGTAGTAAGATTGCGGTTCAAGGCTTCCCCTACTCATGCAACTAGCTGTCAACCGTGTGCACAGAATTAATACAAGCAAACAAACTATGCATTAAGCACAAGTCTCAAAGGAAATACTTCATAGAATCATGCCCAACCGATACAAAGTGTTTAGCTAGACATGCTAGTGGTAAACATCATAGAAATAGTAAATAAAAGCTAAAGTGTCCAAGGAAACAGTAACAAGCAGGTGCGTGCAGGTTGCTGTGTCTCGGCTCGCGCAATCGGTTGGCGCAGGTCCTCGCAGCAGCTCGTGTGTTTTTCAGTTCTGGCTCTCTCTCGTGTGTTGTTCGTGTATCAAACCCTAGCTTTCCTTTCTTTATATACTGCTCGTGAGACCCGTGACAACCTTGGCAACTTCCAAATCCTAGGAGATTTTGTAGGGATATGGTGTTCAAGATTTGGAAATACCGCTACCCTGCGCATGGCTCACTGCGCACGTTGGTTCGCGCAGTTGGTTTGCGCACCGCGGTCTGAATCTGCCACTTCCTATCCTGTTGCGCTGCTAGCTCCGCAGGCTGTGTGTGTTTTTTTTTTTTTTTTTTTTTTAAAAACCCAAAAAAAACCCACCCCGTTAGAGCCCCAATCCTAACACCCACCAGGAATCGAACCTGTGACATGGAGTTTATAATACACCACCACGACCACTAGGCTAGCCCTTGGTGGGCAGGCTGTGTGTGTTGCGCTCCTTAAACGCGCCTATTAGCGTGTATCCGACTTAGGCCCTTGTTTCGTCCTGGAATACAAAAACACCGAAAACCAGTAATCTTGAACACAAAATAATGCAAACAAGCATAGTGTTAGGATCTAAATAGTGCGTATAAATAGGCTCTATCAGAAGAGCTTTACGCAGTCTCTTCAACTTCAGACTGACATTCATCAGCGGATGAACATGAGCGTCTTCTGACCAGGAGCTCCGGACAAAGGCTGAGAAGTCAGGATGCTTCACCCAGACAGGTTAAACTGGAAGAAGCTATGGATACGCTCCTTGGCACGCATGGAGATAAGAAAAGGACAGTGATCCGAATGAACACGCGCAAGATGCGTGACTTTAATTTCCGGAAAGCAACTAGCAGCAACGCCATTAATAAGGACTCTATCAAGACGCATTCAGATGCAGCTTCTCCCAGATCTGTTATTCGACCAAGTAAATTTATTTCCCAAAAAACCAACATCTGTCAAGCCTGCACTTGCAATAAAACTATTGTAGTCACTCATAGATTTAGTGATAAATCTGGTACCACCTTGTTTTTCCTCAATTGTACAGATAGCATTAAAGTCACCCATAAGAATCCAAGGTTCAGACAGATCAGCAGATTCTGAAATAAGGTTGTCCCACAGATTGACCGTGACAACATCTTTAACGGATGCATAAACCACTGAACAAAGCACAGATCTCTGCGAATCCAAATGACAAATAGAGAAAGTGATATGCCGTGAAGAAATATGTCGGACAGAAACCGTAATAGCGTTCTTCCACAGTATCCAAATATGAATATTAGTAGGGCTGCCATGCAAGAATTCAGAGAAACCAAGCTTGCGAGCAATTCTAGAGATTTTGGTACTTTGCAGCGTCTTATCATACTTGGTCAACAAGGAAGATAGGTGAAGGATGGTACCTCTGTTTGAGACACCACGAGCATTCCAACAAATACCATTAATCATTGGGAAGCAGAGGTGCTTGGCGATAGGACGGATGCTGCCGAAGCGGAAGCTAAAACAGAAACATCAGCATTGCTCGCTCGACGAGAGTCTATGAGGGAAATGTCCCTATATGAGCCAAAGTTTACCTCCTGCCTATCTTTAATACGATTAAGCCTTCTTTCTAGGCTATCCATCTTGGCCTGTTGAAGGGACCCATCCCGAACATTTGAATAAGGTTCACAATCAGCTGCAAGGTTGTCATGCTTTAACTCCTTTGGATCAGAGTCATCCACATTTGGGTTATTTTCCTGAGCTGCAAGGGGAGGCAAAGCTTGTCCAAGGGACATACTGTCATAAATTACCATAGCATTAACAGAGCTCACAGTGTTCTTCTCTAAGTTGTAAAAAAGGCCAATAGGTTCATCTAGAAGCTCCTTAGCTGAAGCTATATCAATGTTTGATTGATTGTTGATAGGATCTAGGTCGGTAGGAGTGGGCTCTTTAATGGGGGTGGTTTGCACCTTAGCTATCCCGTTGTTGGATTTCCTGTGTTTGACATCAACCCATTGCTGAGATAGTTTAGTGTGGAGGGTCAAACCGGCAGAATTATGAGGCTTATCAGCAGCTAAATTTGCTTCCATATGAGGCTGATCATAGGTACCAAGTTTAACCTTTCGACAGGAAGATAATGTGTGTCCATGAACTTTACACCTGCTGCAATACACTAGCGTAGTCTCCACAACAATAGGCTGCCAAAATCCCTGGTCATTAGGGAGATGAATCCAAATGGAGTCTGGAACCTGCTACCTCACATTAAGCTCGACACAGACCCTGACAAATTTGACAGAGGTACAGGCCTTAGTGCGAGCATCCGTGTCCACAAATTAAGCAAAGGTGGAAACAATAGCCTCAACAACAGAAGAGTCATAAAGACATAAGGGAAGGTTAGGGAGTCTTATCCAGGCGGTGGTAGAGGTAGGTTCCCGCTTTGGATTATACTCTGCATCCCATCGAAATAGGCGGAAGAAGGCTGATAGAGGCTATTTGTACGCATTATTTAGATCATAACCCTATGCTTGTTTGCAATATTTTATGAGCAAGATTACTCGTTTCTAGTGTTTTTGTATTACAGGGCAAAACGAGTCCTTGAGTCGGATACACGCTAACAGGCAGCGTTCTAGGAGTGAAAGATCCGCCTGCGGAGCTAGCAGCACAAGCAGGAGAGAAGTTGGCGAGAGTCAGCAGAGGTGCGCTAGCCCATGCCGTGCGCCAGGCGCAGAGTCCAGTACTGCCTAAACTTGACATGACCAGATTTGGAAGTTGCCAAGTGTGGACCTCTAGAGCAGTCTATAAAGGGGAGAAGGTCTAGGGCTTCAGAGCATCAGATATCATCATCAGAGCCTCACGAGAGAGGAGTGAGCGGCAAAACGGGAAAACACACGGACTTGTTGAGAGGATTTGCGCCAGCCGACTGCGCCAGCCGAGAAGACAAGCTGCACGCACTGTTTGCTACTGTTTTCTCAGACACATTAGTCATTATTTACTATTCTATGATGTTTATCACTAGCATGTCTAGCTAAACTCTTGGTGTTGGTTGGGCATGAATCTATGATGTACTTTCTTTGAGACTTGAGCTTAATGCATAGTTTACTTACTTGTATTAATCCTGTGCATATGGAGACAGCCAGTTGCATGAGTAAGGGAAGCCTTGAACCGCAATCTTACTTGTGTTGCTTGCTTCTCACATGTTAAACTAGTTGATAGCTTTACGGTGACAACTAGGAGTAACGAGCTAGGGTAAGCAGTTGCTACTGTGACAGGATTCGCAGCTGTTTTAGTCTATGTTCTAAGGATTAATAGCACATGAACCTTGAACGGAACATGCGCACGTGTTAGGAAGCCTTGACCGGACACTAACCCAAGTGAAATTAAGCTACAGACATATTAGAGTCAGTGATAAGGAATGCACTCATAGAGGATTGTCTGCCCAATACTTCTCATAGTCATAGTATCTAATCTCTACTGCCTGCGCACGTCTAGTGCAAATTTCCTGCGTTACACTAGTTACTGTTCATTTGCGCATCGCGCATTTCAATCACTCACACACCCCCCCATTTTCGTAAGTGTAGGTTGCTAGCTAAAGACTTACTATTTGCTCCCTGTGGAGATCGACCCTTACTTAACCGCTGTACTGAGTGGAAGAGGAAGGATTATATTTGACGCGCACAACGACGCGCGATCAAATTTTGGCGCCGTTGCCGGGGAGCAACACAGCTAAGTTTTAGTTGGTTTACATTTTTCCTTTTTAGTAACTAGTTATTTCAGTTTGTTTTCTCGTTGTTGTTTCTGACAGCGCGCAATCACACAGCCTGCGCAACCTTGAAACAGTTGCGCTGCGCAGATTCTAGTTGCGCTCTGACAGACGCAACAACTTAGTTATCTTTTAATTCCGTTTTCTTTGAGATATAGAACAGATCATGGAGGATAACAGTGTCGTAGGAGACAACTTGGGGGACAGAACCCCAGAGGAAGCAAGAGCACACAACCGCGCAGCCCTGTTCAGAGAGGAAGTGCAGCGCGAGGTTGAGGCAAGGAGGGCTGCTGAAGTGTATAATGCGCCACCCGTGCACCAGGCCGTGCGACGCAGAACAGTGCGCGAGATGTCAGCCCCGATCACTGTCAACCAGCCTTGGTGCATCGTGCTTCCGCCAGGTGGTCATTTTGAGCTAAGGAGCTCGCTCATCCATCACATGCCCAAGTTCCACGGGATGAACAACGAAAATCCAGTCAAGCATGTGCGAGAGTTCCTAGTCATCTGCGAGAACATGAAAACCGAAGGGGAAAGTGATGAGGCGCTGAAAATGAAGGCATTCCCATTTTCATTGTGTGATACAGCCAGACATTGGTTGATGAATTTACCCGCAGGATCCATTCACACATGGGAGCAGCTGCAGAAGAAATTCCTAGATAAATTCTATCCAGCAGCAAAGATTGCGCTGCTCAGAAGGGAACTGGCCGCGCCAAGGCAGAGCGCAGGGGAGTCTCTGTCAGAATATTACGAGCGTTTCAGGGAGCTGGAGGCCAACTGTTACAATCACGGCCTGCCCCAGAACGTGCTAATAGAGAACTTTCTGAATGGACTGCTTCCCATGGAGCTGCGACTACTGAATGCATGCGCAGGAGGGGACATTTGCAACATGTACCCAGAGGATGCGTGGCAGCTGATAGAAGACTCTGCTAGGCAGGTAAGACATCAACTAACGGTTGAAAATAGTCGTGCTCGTTCTGTGCATCAGGTCGAAACAAGCGCTGAGATCAAGGAAATGAAGGCCATGCTGCAGAAATTGATGAGTGCGCAGAGCGCACAACCAGTTGCGCCAAAGGTATGTGAATTCTGCAGGTCCACCGAGCACAAGACGGATGAATGCCAACACTTTTTGAAGAATCTGGAGATGTCAACGCTCTTGGAGGATGGGACAACAGAGGGCCGCAGAGGCAGAATCAGCCGCGCTTTGGGCTTGCCGCAAATGGATTCAGATGGAAGGAGGAGAACAATTTCCAGAGGCAGCCCACAGATCAGCGCGCACCACAGCAGACGCAACAAGCTGCGCCCTACAATCTACCGCATCGCCGCAATGACGCACCAGCACAGAACAACCAGCAGCAGCGGCGATCCCTAGAAGATATCATGGGGCAGCTAGCAGACACAGTGCGCAAAAATGACGAGAAATATGACAAAAGGTTCGAGTCCATCGAAAAGCAGTTATCACAGATCGCAACCACAGTATATGAGCTAAAAAAGAGCGATGGCAACCTACCTTCGCAAGTGATTCAGAACCCTAAAGGAGGAGTCAATGCAGTGACACTGAGGACTGAACGCACAGTAGGAACAGAGTAGACCGCGCAGGCGCCCGCGCAACCAGTTGCGCAAGTCCCGGATCCAGCAGATCAGAATGCGCAACCAGAGCAAGATGCGCAACCAGAAGCGCCAGCCACGAACCAGCAGGGCAACACGCCAGGTATGTCTCAGTCCAGAAACAAGGACAAAAATCGTACTAACATACCTGCACCTTTCCCTGTGCAGGCACCATTGGCTAGAAAGGAAGCGCTGGACAAGGAGCTTTATGAGTTGTTCAGCAAGGTGGAAATCAATATTCCCCTCATTGAAGCTATTCGGCAGATTCCCAGGTATGCAAAGTTTTTAAAAGAGCTGTGCACAAACAAAAGGAGGAAGGGCGAATGCGCACAGGTAATGCTAAATGCGCAGGCCTCAGCAATCGTGCAACAAAAGGTACCACCTAAGTGCCGAGATCCAGGTACATTTACTATTCCATGCACGCTAGGTAAGACCACAGTGAGTAATTGCATGATCGATTTAGGCGCATCCATCAATTTGCTTCCTTATTCCCTATATACGACATTGCGCCTTGAACCACTAAAGCCTGCAGGTCTCACCATCCAGCTAGCAGATAGATCGTGCAAACAACCTGCAGGCATGATAGAAGATGTCCTAGTTCGAGTAGGAGAGCTGGTGTTCCCAGCAGATTTTTATGTGCTCGAAATGGAGGGTGAATCAAGCGCCAGCGGTGCGCAGATCCTCCTAGGCAGACCGTTTCTGATGACCGCGCGCACAAAGATAGACGTGTGGAGGGGCACGCTCTCCATGGAGGTAGATGGCGAAGAAATCCATTTCAACATATTCAAGGGGATGCAACATCCACATGAGGACGCTACAGTGCACGCAATGGACAACTTAGATGATCTAGTCGCAGAAGCGCAATGTGTGAGCGCAACCGTAGGACCAGAGCTACTGACACAGGCAGAGCTGGAGGAGCAAGAGGAAGAGCTGAGCAGTGCGGAACCAGCACCCGCACAGGTACGTGATATAGTTCATATTTGCACCGCTAACAAAATCTTGCCCTCCATTGAACAGGCACCCAAGATCGAACTAAAGCAACTCCCAGAGCACCTCAAATACATTTTCTTGGGAAGTGAGGACACCCTGCCAGTGATCATCAAGAAAGGATTAGAAGAAGAGCAGGAAGTGCGCCTACAGCAGATACTGCGCAAGAACCAGCGTGCCATAGGATGGACACTTGCAGATCTGCGCGGAGTGAGCCCAGACGTATGCATGCATAGGATTCTACTGGAAGATGGTGCCAAACCATCCAGGGAGGCTCAGCGCAGGTTGAATCCAAACATGATGGAGGTAGTGCAAAAGGAAGTCCTGAAATTGCTTGGCGCAGGGGTCATTTACCCAATCTCGGACAGCAAATGACGTCCGGTGCATGTTGTGCCAAAGAAAGGAGGAATCACAGTGGAAGAAAATGCGCAGGGCGAGCTAGTTCCCAAGCGCATACAAACTGGCTGGCGCATGTGCATCGACTACAGGAAGCTCAACGCAGTAACGCGCAAGGACCACTTCCCGCTACCCTTCATGGATCAGATGCTGGATCGCTTAGCAGGTAAACCTTATTTTTGTTTCTTGGACGGATATTCAGGGTACAACCAGATACCCATAGCTGCGGAAGATCAAGAGAAGACCACATTCACATGCCCGTTCGGTACGTTTGCGTTTTGGCGCATGTCTTTTGGGCTGTGCAACGCGCCAGGTACGTTCCAACGCCTTGTCATGAGCATTTTCTCTGATATGATTGGTATATGCATAGCAGTGTTCATGGATGATTTTACCGTATATGGAAGTACCTTTGATGCATGCTTAACACATCTAGATAAAGTCTTAGCGCGCTGCATTTCTAAGAACTTAGTGCTAAATTACGAAAAATGTCATTTCATGGTAACGCACGGAGTAGTACTGGGTCATATCATTTCAGAGGAGGGGATCAAGGTAGACAAAGCTAAGATAGATCTTATTTCTAATCTACCTTATGCCACCAACGTGCGCGACGTGAAATCATTCTTAGGGCATGCTGGGTTCTACAGGCGTTTTATCAAGGATTTCTCTAAAATTTGTATACCCCTGTCTAATCTTTTGCAAAAAGATGTGTGCTTCGACTTTACTGATGAGTGCAGGGCTCCGTTTGATAAGCTGAAAGCAGCGCTGACCAGTGCGCCAGTAATGCGCGCACCAGACTGGAACCTGCCATTTGAGCTGATGTGCGACGCAAGTGATTATGCAGTAGGTGCAGTCTTGGGGCAGCGCGTAGACAAGAAGCCGCATGCCATTTACTATGCATCGCGCACACTGGACTCTGCGCAGAGGAACTACACCACCACGGAGAAAGAGCTTCTGGCAATTGTATTTGCGCTGGAGAAGTTCCGAGCATATGTTCTAGGCGCAAGAGTCATCATCTACACTGACCACGCAGCTGTCCGCTACCTCATGTCCAAGAAGGAAACCAAGCCGCGCCTGATGCGCTGGGTGCTTTTACTGCAGGAATTTGACTTGGAGATCAAAGACAAGAAGGGCACGGAGAATCCAGTTGCTGATCACCTGAGCAGGATCGTGAAAGAGGAGGAACCAGGGCAGATCACGGAAACATTCCCTGACGAGCATCTGATGGCGCTGACAGGTAAGGTACCATGGTATGTGCACATCGCAAATTACCTGGTCACAGGTACGTTTCCTCCACATTTCAATAAAACTCAGTGCATGCGATTAAAACATGAGTCCAAGCGTTACCTTTGGGATGATCCTTACATGCTTAGAATAGGACCAGATCAGATATTGAGGCGTTGCGTGCCTGACCACGAAATTAATTCTGTTTTGATATTTTGTCATGCGCACGCATGCGGAGGACACTTCGGTCCCAAGCGCACAAGCAGAAAGGTCCTGGACTGCGGATTCTATTGGCCGCACCTGTTTAGAGATGCCTATAATCACTGCAGGAATTGTGACAGGTGCCAGCGCACAGGAGGAATATCCGCGCGCAATGAGATGCCGCAGACCCCGATTCTGGTGGATGAAGTGTTCGATGTTTGGGGAATCGACTTCATGGGGCCATTTCCCCCATCTGCAGGTTACGAGTACATATTGGTGGCAGTAGACTATGTCTCCAAATGGGTTGAAGCTAAGGCTACGCGGAAGGATGATGGTAAGACTGTCGCTGCTTTTCTCAGAACTAACATATTTTGCAGGTACGGAGTGCCTAAGGCAGTAATCAGCGACCAGGGGACACACTTTTGCAACAGGGTCGTGGCGCAAGTTTTCAAGCACTATGGGGTGCGCCACAAGACGTCCACCGCTTACCATCCGCAGACGAATGGACAGGCCGAAGTTTCTAACAGGGAGATCAAGCGCATCTTAGAAAAGACTGTGAGACCATCGCGCAAGGATTGGAGCCAGCGCCTTGAGGATGCGCTATGGCCATACCGCACTGCGCATAAGACGCCCATTGGGACCTCACCATTTCGGCTGGTCTATGGGAAAGCATGCCACCTGCCAGTAGAGCTCGAGCACAAGGCATATTGGGTCTTACGCATTTGCAACCTGAACTTGGACGAGCTGCGCCTGGACGCCTATGAGGGACTGCGCGATTACAAGGAGCGCACCAAAGCCTTTCACGACAAGCATATCCTTAGACGCACTTTTGAACCAGGAGACCAGGTATTACTATTCTCATCACGCCTGAAGCTTATGCCAGGAAAGCTGCGCAGCAAATGGACGGGACCATACACGATCACCAAGGTTTTCCCCTACGGAACAATCGAGTTAGAAGACGGGCACCGGCATCGTTTTCAGGTTAATGGGCAGAGAGTCAAACGGTACTTAGGAGAACCTTGGGATCGCACAGCACGCAACATTGACTTGGCCGAACCAGAGATAATAAATGCGCAAGCTGCTGCGCCAGACACACCACCGGATGACCAAGGAGATCGCAACACACACACATTGGCGCAGGAACACTCAGGAGCAAGAGTGGGGGAGGTCGCAGGCACACATTTTGGCACGTAACGAGGTACAGTCGAGCCAACGACGTTTAAACAAAGGCACTTGTCGGGAGGTAACCCGACACGTTTTCACTTTTGCATATTTTATTTTCTACTTGTTTTGTTTTGTTTTTTTTTTAGTTTTTAGCTAGTTTAGGATTTGGTAGTTTTTAGTCCCGCAGTAGTGCGCAGGACTGTGCGCCTAGCAATGCGCAGGTCAGATGCACTAGCCGGGGGGTATATAAGGCAGGACTTAGAACAAAAATCCAGCACTTTTCACTCGACCGTTGCACATGATCTCCCGCCTTCAGACCTCTGCCCGTTGATCAGCGCCCAACCCAGCGTCCGTTTAGAGTGATTCAAGGACCACACAGCCGCACTACACCAGGTAACCTCTCCCTCCGATTTGAACAGCTTCCGTTAGGGTTTGTGCGGAGGAGAAGTTTTCTAGGGTTTTGAAATCGCACCAGGGTAGAGTGCGCCGATTGGAGTATTGTTTAGTGCATTGTGTAGGCGTGCAGTAGGCGCTCCTTCGGTGAGAGTTTCAGAGATTTCTGCGCAGTTTGGATTTTTGAAGTTGTTGAGGGTGTTGACCACAGTTGACCGCAGCCGTAGCGCATCATGAGACCTGCCAAGGACCAGGAGACCCCAGCTGCGTTCGCCAGCAAGTATGCGGCGTTTATAAGCCTGGAAATGTACGGGACCCCGTACATAAGCCGAGAGTTCCTACGCGAGGTTGGACTAGAGGACCTCGTAGCGCAGAGGCTGGCGCTCGCAGGCTGGGAAGCACTGTTGGAACTCAACAGCGCGTCTGACCAAGAGGACACGTGCGAGGTTTTAGCATCTCTGGAGGCAGGAGACAAGGAGATCAGGTACCGACATAGGGGTGTTTGGTTCATAGCCTCGGCAAGGAGGCTGAGGCACGCGTTCGGGTGCGCCAAGGTGCGTGACGAGGACTTAGACACGCACGCTAACCAGGAGGCCTGGAGCGAGATGGCGACTGGGCCAGCATTTGCCTCGGGGCGCAGCAGGGGCCGAGAGCTGCGCGACCCGTGGCTGTTCTACTTGTGGCGCATGGTCGCCTATGCAGTCATTGGCCGTTTCAACGGCGCACCGAAGATCAGCCTCCTGGATTTGGACATTTTGAAGGGGCTGTACTATGGGCGGAAGGTGCTTTTTATCCTGAACATGGTGCACCACTGGAGCCGCGTCAGCATGAAGGGGCCGCTGACTTGCGGCGGAGTCATAACGCACCTGCTGCGGGCATTACATGGAGAGCCCGAGGTGCCAGAGCACACTTTGGTACCGGCTGTCCCTCTCGATCGTGCCCACATGCTGCAGATCAGGGCGGTAGCTCTGAAGGAAGATGGCACACTAGAGTGGTGCTACCGCCTGCAGCCGGCCAGAGTTCCGAGGCCCAGAGCAGAAAGCAGTGCGCAGGGCGCAGCGGCCGCCGCGCAGGACATGGAGGAGGATGAAGAACCAGAGGTACCTCTGGTCAGGCGCCCAAGGACCCGGGCGCAGACTGGAGCGCACCAGAGGGCCCGTGCACCACAAGGGGAGCCACTGACCATTTCCATCGAGGATTCTCCCCCTCGTGCACGTGCCAAGCGCCCAAGGACTGAGGCTGAGGAGGCGCCCGAGGAAGCAACCGCCGAGCAGCGCATGTTGTTCAACGTCATGCGTGTGCTCGAATACTTAGCGCCAGAGGGGGCGGATTTAAGTATGAGTCTACCATCCGGGTGGAGATTTGGAGACGCGATTCCCCCTCTCCTCAGCCTGCACCGACCACCTCCAGGCCCCAGTGAGCCACATCAGCCAGCCAGCCCTCCTACTCAGCCCTCAGCAACACCTTCTCCAGTACCACCAGCAGCCCCCGCAGCAAAACCCACCCCTAAACCAGCACCGATACCACCACCAGCAGTTTCCCCTGCCCGGCCTTCTGTTCCGGAGTCCCCCATAGCCTATCCTAGCGTAGACTCCGATTCCATTTGGGATTCACTTTCCGAGGACGAGCAGCTTGACCCCCTCACCATAGTGCCACCAGCCTCCAGCAACGACTACGTGACGGATTCTTCAGAGGATGAGGCGCTCGGATCAGCAGCTGCGTCTAGCTCGGAGGACTTCTAAGGCCGAGAGGCAGCAGCATTAGTTTTCTTTAGGGTGATGTCTTTTATTTTGCTGCGTCTTATTGGATATTATGTGCTGAATATTTGTGCCGACTATTTTGTGACCCTTGTGCTATCGTTTATGCTGTGTGACTATTTGTTTTTGTTCTTATGTTTTTTATTTTTGCATTACATGCATGTGTGCGCTCTCCATGCGCTTGCGCTTGAGTCGTGGGGACACGTCTCTGTTCAAGTGTGGGGGTGAGGAGGGGGGGGGGGGAGGGGAGGGGGCGTTACATTCACTTTTCACGTTTTTGAGCATTTTAGTGTAGCTTAGTTTAAGTTAAAGAGAATAGTAGCAGTAGTGCGCTAGAGTGCAGGATGCGCATGCGCTCCAGCTTGTTTTGCGCTATCCATATTGCGTGCGCTGCTATCTACTATTTTAGTATAATTTTTTCGTTTTTTTTGCTCCTGTTAGTTGGGATATGCAGGGGATGTGGAGTTGACAGATATGCTCCAGAGAGGCGGTTAGTCGCTTTTGCTTCAAAGGCTAGGTATATGGTCGAGAGCGTTAGTGGAGGCCGGTGCTTCGCAGCCTTCGGGACAAAAGAGCGCGCTCAGTCACGCAGATGCCAAAGGCGAAATACCCATAGCGTGGCGAGGTGGGAAAACAGACCACCTTCTCTCTGGAAATCGAGCTAAGGAAGGCAGGCGCGGATGTAAACGCGTGCGCTGACCTGTGCAGACAGACCAAAGGAGAGAGAGCGGGGCGAGTTCCATAGCTGCTATCCGAAGGCTGAGACTGGAACTGCTCTGGGAATGTAAGAATTAAAGAGGAAGCTGAACAAAAGAAAAATACCAGCAGATGATACGCGCTACAAAAGAATCAGCATGCGCACAAGCATCAACATGCGCAAAGACCATAACAAAATCATCAGAAAGCTCAGGTTCCCAGGAAGTGCGCGGACGAATCACGCACTGGAAGAAGCTGCGTTATCCACCATATACCTATCTTCGGAGTAAGAGCTGGCAGCCTGGAGCCTAAAAAGAGCTATCTCCTAGCCATCCAAAAATCTTCATCCCGGCTGAGAGGTAATGAAGTTCGAAATTATTATGTTAAAACTATTGAGTGCAGTTGTGCGCAGGTGATAGAGCAGTGCGAGTTGAGCAATTGTGCATTCGCATCGCAGTGCAAGACTGTGCGCTAGACTCCAGAAGAGGTAATTGTATCCGCGCTTCAGTGCTTGTTCGGGACGAACAAGGGGCAAGTGTGGGGGGTTTGATAGAGGCTATTTGTACGCATTATTTAGATCATAACCCTATGCTTGTTTGCAATATTTTATGAGCAAGATTACTCGTTTCTAGTGTTTTTGTATTACAGGGCAAAACGAGTCCTTGAGTCGGATACACGCTAACAGGCAGCGTTCTAGGAGTGAAAGATCCACCTGCGGAGCTAGCAGCACAAGCAGGAGAGAGTCAGCAGAGGTGCGCTAGCCCATGCCGTGCGCCAGGCGCAGAGTCCAGTACTGCCTAAACTTGACATGACCAGATTTGGAAGTTGCCAAGTGTGGACCTCTAGAGCAGTCTATAAAGGGGAGAAGGTCTAGGGCTTCAGAGCATCAGATATCATCATCAGAGCCTCACGAGAGAGGAGTGAGCGGCAAAACGGGAAAACACACGGACTTGTTGAGAGGATTTGCGCCAGCCGACTGCGCCAGCCGAGAAGACAAGCTGCACGCACTGTTTGCTACTGTTTTCTCAGACACATTAGTCATTATTTACTATTCTATGATGTTTATCACTAGCATGTCTAGCTAAACTCTTGGTGTTGGTTGGGCATGAATCTATGATGTACTTTCTTTGAGACTTGAGCTTAATGCATAGTTTACTTACTTGTATTAATCCTGTGCATATGGAGACAGCCAGTTGCATGAGTAGGGGAAGCCTTGAACCGCAATCTTACTTGTGTTGCTTGCTTGTCACATGTTAAACTAGTTGATAGCTTTACGGTGACAACTAGGAGTAACGAGCTAGGGTAAGCAGTTGCTACTGTGACAGGATTCGCAGTTATTTTAGTCTAAGGATTAATAGCACATGAACCTTGAACGGAACATGCGCACGTGTTAGGAAGCCTTGACCGGACACTAACCCAAGTGAAATTAAGCTACAGACATATTAGAGTCAGTGATAAGGAATGCACTCATAGAGGATTATCTGCCCAATACTTCTCATAGTCATAGTATCTAATCTCTACTGCCTGCGCACGTCTAGTGCAAATTTCCTGCGTTACACTAGTTACTGTTCATTTGCGCATCGCGCATTTCAATCACTCACACACCCCCCCATTTTCGTAAGTGTAGGTTGCTAGCTAAAGACTTACTATTTGCTCCCTGTGGAGATCGACCCTTACTTAACCGCTGTACTGAGTGGAAGAGGAAGGATTATATTTGACGCGCACAACGACGCGCGATCAAAGGCGTGTCCAATCTTGTGAAGAGGCGAAGCGAGAGCGGAGCGAACATCCTTTTCAGAATCGAGAATAGTCAAAATATGGCGCCCATCAAAAATTTCACTAATGGTTGCCCGACCAGAAATCTCCCAGTTGGATTGAAAGGCCTTCTGAATCTCACCCAGAGAAGGACGACCAATGGTAAATTTGGCGATTAAGGAGAAGCTGAACCTTTTGGACAAGGCCGAAACCTCAGCCGCAGTAAAGGAGATAGCTGGTTTGCCATCCCTTTGGCCGGCTTGTCTAGATGGAAGGGGGATTAAAGGAAAGCGAGGTTTCAATTTGGGCTCAGCTACGGCTGCCACCGCTGCAAAAGAACGCTTTTCCACCAGATTAGGGTTTCCGCTAACCTCACAGGAAACAGGACTGGAATTGATTGAGTTCGCTGGATCTGGAGGCTTAAGATTAGCAGGTGTTGGATTTGGAAGGGAGATCAAGGCCATCAGGCCTGAAGAGGAGCAGAACGCCGGAGAGGAGAGATTGACGGAGGTCCTAAACCTGGCTCTTGCGGAAGTCTAATTAGAACCCCCTGTTGGGTTACAGTTCTCTTCAGGTTAATCCAAAAAAAAAAAAAAAAAACGAACGCTGGAGTTGATTGCTTTCAGTTTTCGCTGATTGCAAAATTCTCTATGGGTCGTCCTCCTATTGCGACGATTAAACAGACTATGCAGGCGAGTTGACCAATTAAGAGAAGAGCATCTATCAGTGATATATGGGATGGGCGTTACCTGTTTATTATTCTGGATATGGAAGATGATGTTACAACTGCCCCAACCAGCCAAATGATAAAGATTCAGCATGCGAATTTTAGATTGTTTAGATACACCCCAAATTACAATCCTAAAAAGGAGTCGACAATTACCACCAAATGGATCCGCCTACCAGAATTACCTCCACCTTTTTATCACCGATCTTATATCGAAGTCATCATAAATTCCTTTGCTCACTTTCTTGATGTTGACAATCGTACAAAGGCTTGTGCAACAATGCGTTATGCTAGGGCTTGTGCTGAAGTCGATGTTTCCCTTCCCATCCCTGATGAGGTGTGGATATCGCTTTCGGATAACAAAGGTGAAATTCGCAGCGTCTCTTGACAGACAGATTTGTGAACAAGCAGTTGCTGCAGCACACTCTTGTTCACTCGGAAATTGTCTCAGCAAAACAATGAACAAGACAGAAGTTTGTTCACCCAGTTCGGCCAACTGCCTACGTCTGGGGAGGACTATTCTCCAGTCCTCAATCCACTAAACACAAAGGTCTCCAAGTACACTCGGTTACAATTCCACGCAACCTATGCTACTCAACCTTGTGTGGATCACTGGACACAATCAGAACAGGCTCTGAATTGTGTCTGCACACCCTCTACAAATGTCAATCTAGAATAGCTACTGTCTCCTCGAAACTCAGCCTATTCTAAACTACACTCAACTTTGCAGGGTTGCTGTAGCAACTGCTGTAGCACACAGCTGATGCACAATTGTCCGCGTCGCTCCAAAGCCTTCTGCCGAGCCGATCGAACGATTCCACGAGCGCTGCACACTCTGGAATACTCCCCCTCACTCAATGACCTCCTGCCACTAGCGAGAACTGGCGCTTAGACACTTGACCGAGCCACACACCCGTCAGTTCTTCCGCGGCCTTCCTTGATCAACCAACAAGCACCACTGCTCTGAATTGGCTTCCAGATCAAGCTCGGATCAGACTACGCAAGTCCTGATCTCCTTCTGCTTCTGTCACCACAGCTCTGCGCTCTCGCTCTGCTTTCGGGTGATGATCGAAGAACTCGTCCGTCGCACACCAAAATTCCTCTCTCTGAATTCTGCACACGCTCTCGTGTATCCCTCAGCTTCGATCAACCTTTCTGCTCTGACCTGTTCTCCCTTAAGAAGCAACGCCAGCTTCAGTCCAAAACCGGATTTAGCAATGTCCCAAAAAGAACAATTATCTCCTAATTTTTAGGAGATTAGATTTGATTTGATCTCCAAAACAAATCTCCTTCTCTAGCTAGGAATTCCCCACTGGAATATTCTTGGCAGCAACTTAGAAATTCTTCTGATGCTCTCAACAGGGCTGCCAAGCCTTCTTGCCAAAGGCCCAGGTTGCTGCTGCAACTCGGACAGATACTGCAGCCACTTGAACAAGCTCCTGCTATAGCATCCCCTGCTGTAGCTGCTGCAGCCACTTGAACAAGCTCCTGCTACAGCATCCCCTGCTGTAGCTGCTCCTTGTTCACCTGTGCTGGTTTTGTCAAACACTGCCATACTTGCATCATCAAACACTGCGAAGGGCTAGCCTGGTGGTCGTGGTGGTGTATTATAAACTCCATGTCACAGGTTCGATTCCTGGTGGGTGTTAGGGCTGGGGCTCTAACGGGGTGGGTTTTTTTTTAAAAAAAAAAAAAAAAAAAAAAATCTCCCCCTTGGCATTTTGACAAAACCCTAGGACACTGATGCACACTTCCATGAACCAGTAAATACACCAAACGAAAAAGTTTAACGTTAAGAGTGAGAGGTGGCCACACTCGGCCTAAGCACGACCACGCAGGGCCAAAAAAAACAAAGTTCATCAGTTCATATATCAGTTCATCAGTGGCTGCAAAGAACTCTCCCCCTTTTTGGCACAGATGCTCAAGGGGCCTGCTCTTCATCCGCCGGGAACTCCAGGTCTCTGAGCAGACTTCTGATCTGGCCGCGCCTAGCATCCCTCCTTTTTGCTTCTGCTTCAAGAGTGAGCAGCTCAGATCTGAGATGGCTCACAATTCTGGCACGGAGAGTTGTTTGGATCGTGGCGGCAGGGGGAAGGGATTCCTCCAGAGGAGCTGGGGCTGAAGCACCAACCAAGAGAGGATCCTCATAGGCTATGTCCACTGCATTTTTCCCTTTGAACAGTTTGTGGTCTACTGTAAAGACCTGCAGCTCCTCGGATAAACCTTTAGAAATCTCACCAAGCTCCGGATGCTGTGAGACCATCATCCCATAGATTTGGGAGGGAAGCAGAATGGGTTTGCTGGAGGAAGCGCTGCCAGCATGAGTAGCCAGCTGGGGAAACATCACACTGCCAGACTAATTTTCCTCCTTTTCCCAATAGAGTGTAAAAGGTTAGCAAAAGCTCTGCTAACCTCTCCCCTGTGAGAGCTGGGGATCCAGTTTCTAATGCCCAAATGATACAGCAGAGCATTTTTTGAGGTGAGTTCAGCAGCACTAAGATTTGGACCACCCCAAGACAGGCAAACTCCTCCTGTCAGAACCTTAACCAGCACCTCTGGCTGGACATCCGTGGGCTCTCTGGCATTTTCATGAATCTCAAGAAACTAATCTGTTTTCTCAGGGGTGATAAGTACTTTCTTACCCCGCACCCAACTCTTTCCAAACTCATCTCCTTCTTCCTCACCAAATTTTTCTTCCATGTTCACAATAAATTCCCTAACAAGAGCTATATTGAATCTGAATGGGTAAGTCAGGGATTTGAGTAGGTTTACCTCAGTGAGAAGCTGGATAATGGCTGCTGATTTGTACTTGTCCAGGTCCAGTCTCTTTTCAGTCACAATGTGCTTTCTCTCAACAGCACTCCAGGATTGGGAGGCATTCCTATTTCTGAACCAGATATCCCCTACTGTGATTGCAGTTGAGTCTGCCAATGCAGGTCCTCTCTCAGACAGTTCACCAGCAGTACCTTCCTCTTCTTCACTGGATTCCTCTTCTTCACTACTGGAGTCAGGAATTAGGATAGGGGCTTTTCCTTTGTCTGAGGGTGGAGGAGGATGTGCTGCAGCAGGTTCTTGTTCAGGAGACTCACCTTCTATCTCCTCCCCTTCACCTACAATGCCAAGAGACATAACAAGTGTTCTGCACCTCTCTTCAGCAGGACCTGCTACAGCATCCTCTATAGCTTGTTCTTCTCCCGAGACTTCTTCAACCACAGCCTCTTCAGTCATCACTGCTGCACTGGATACAGGCTCCCCGTCACGGACTAAGCGCCTCCTTTTCTGCGGAGTTCCTTCTTGTGGAGAAGGATCGCTGTGCGACATAGGGAGAGGTGCGGGCTCCCACACCACCACGTCTAGATGCTGAGCAGGCGCTTCATTACGTGACTTAGACCTCCTTTCAGACCTGCCTTGTCGATCTGCTGCCAGATTCTTCTTCAAACCGCGAGTCTTCACCATTGTTGCGGGTTTGTAGAGGATTGGAGAAACGCACAGTGAGGATGATCAGCGACGATTTTGGGGAAGCGCCTTCAACTTGTCTTTGCCCTATAATTTGATTTACCTGTTATTTTTCCTTTTTCAATTTGAAGCTTCTGGATCATGTGCCCCACATGTGCCTTGTCCCAGCTTTAGCAACCAAAACATGTGAACAAGCTTATTCTGACCAGGTTCCTATAGCAGACGCGAGCTAGTTCTCCTACTCATTCCGGAAGACAGCTTTGTTTGGCGGATCCTTGTGAGGTTCTGATGATGATTTCTTCACCCATACCTGGGTTTGTCTAGAGTTCCTCCTCTTCCGACCCTCAAGACTCCTGTCTCTTCGTATGTCATATTTGGGTTTCCACACCTGTATTACTTGTGGCTTTCTCCTGTCTTTAGCTTTCCAGTGCCTTGGTGCAGCGATCTTAGTAATCCTCCTCTGCGATTCTTTTCAGTAATAAGCATTTCCCGAATCTACTGGGCAAGGAGTCTTTATGCAGCATGTGTTGGCTCTGGGTTTCGTTCCCCTTTTTCCAGCTGAGGAGGTTCTCTGTTGCAGCTTCAGGTTGGAGGACATCTTCTGATTCCCTTTCTTCTGACCACCAATATTTGTGCATGAACTCCTTTTCTTCTGAGGCTTTGGCTTTGTTTTAGATGGATGATGCGTCAGGTGCTGCAGCATCCTCTTGTTCACGTGTCTAGTTCCATCTTTCCCTGCAGGTTTTGGAAATTCATCTGTATTATTCTTTTCATATATCATAGCATCCGAGGCTTTTATGAAAACTGTTCCTCTAGAGCTTTCTTCACCAGTATATCCAAGCCCTGTTCTCCCTTTTCCAAGTCTTTGATAAGACAAAATTTCATCCAAGATATTTTTCTGAGAATCAGCTGCCTTGGCTGTTGCTGGTGAGAAACCAATGTCAGTGACTTGGCTCCCTGTGTCTTCCCTTTTCAGAATGGTAATTTGACTGTTGGATAAGGAGATAAATTTCCTTCGTTCTTCTTCCAGAAGCTTGACTCTGTCAGTCCAATGCTTAATTTGACTTTTGAGGGGTTTGCTCGGACAGTCAGCCTCAATATGTCCATACCCTTCACAGTTCCAGCATTGGACACCTTTTTTCATTTCTTTCTTCAAATCTTCATTCTGAGCAGGTTCCTTCCCTCTCCTTTTATTTTCTCCACCTCTTCTGAATTGCTTTCGTGAGGATGAGCTTTGCCCAGTTCTTGAGTCCATGTTCTTCAGGAGCTTTCCAAGGTTCTTGACTAGCATACTCAGCTGATCATCTGGAGCTGGCTTCTTAGCTTCTGTTTCAGCCTTCAGTCCAATATTCTTGTCCTTAGAAGTGAGATCTTCTTTAATCAGTTTCATCTCAAATTGTTTGAGGGATCCCATCAACTCTTCCAGCCTCATGAGTCTGACATTTTGGGCTTCTTCAATGGCCGTCACTTTCATGTCAAATCTTGTGGGCAACGATCTGAGGACCTTCCTGATCAGCTTCTCTTCAGGGATAGGTTCTCCAAGAGCATGAGCTTCATTTGCCAGATCACAAAGTTTTGCATTAACTCAGTGACATTCTCCTCTTCCAGCATTCTCAGATTCTCAAACTGTGTGGCAATAATCTGTAATCTTGACAGCTTTACTCTATCAGTTCCTTCATGTGTAGTTTGCAGAATTTCCCAAGCTTGTTTGGCCATATCACAATTTGATATCAACCTGAAATTGTTAGCATCAACTGCAGCAAAAATCGCATTCAGAGCCTTTGAAATACCAGTTGCTGCAGCTCCCTCTTCAGCAGTCCATTGTTCTTCAGGCTTTATCCGTGTGACTCCCTGTTCATCCATGGTGATTGGGGGAGACCACTGGACCATGATAGCTCTCCAGGTCTTCTCATCAATGGCCTTAAGAAAGGCTTTCATCCTAGCCTTCCAATATCCATAGTTGCTTTCTTCCAACAATGGGGGTCTGCTTGTACTCTGTCCTTCCTTCATTGTGTTGGCGTCTTCAGAGACACTGTAGGATCTTTTACTTTGTGTGTTGAGCTCCCACTCTGATACCAATTGAAATTCGCAGCGTCTCTTGACAGACAGATTTGTGAACAAGCAGTTGCTGCAGCACACTCTTGTTCACTCGGAAATTGTCTCAGCAAAACAATGAACAAGACAGAAGTTTGTTCACCCAGTTCGGCCAACTGCCTACGTCTGGGAAGGACTATTCTCCAGTCCTCAATCCACTAAACACAAAGGTCTCCAAGTACACTCGGTTACAATTCCACGCAACCTATGCTACTCAACCTTGTGTGGATCACTGGACACAATCAGAACAGGCTCTGAATTGTGTCTGCACACCCTCTACAAATGTCAATCTAGAATAGCTACTGTCTCCTCGAAACTCAGCCTATTCTAAACTACACTCAACTCTGCAGGGTAGCTGTAGCAACTGCTGTAGCACACAGCTGATGCACAATTATCCGCGTCGCTCCAAAGCCTTCTGCCAAGCCGATCGAACGATTCCACGAGCGCTGCACACTCTGGAATACTCCCCCTCACTCAGTGACCTCCTGCCACTAAATCCAACTATCACCGCTTTGGAGTTAACTCAGATTGGGGGCGCTTGATCTGGAAACCTTGGATCCCCTCCCAAGATCACTTGTTTCATCTGGAAAATCTTCCATCTTGTTGTGCCTACTGATGGGAGGATTCGTAAGCTTCAAATTCCCCTGTCTCAAAATGCAGATGTTGCAGCAGGCCTTCCATTGAGACGACGTATCACTTGTTTTTCACGAGTGATCTAGCCCAGAAAATTTGGCACCGGCTTGGAGCAATCTTCGATAAACCTAAGATGATGCAGTATGGCAGTGTTTGACAAAACCAGCACACGTGAACAAGATGCTGCTATAGCCGGAGTCCAGCATACGTGAACAAGATCAGTGAACAAGATCTGCTATAACAAGAGTCTAACTTTCGTGAACAAGATCAGTGAACAAGGAGCAGCTATAGCTGGAGGAAGCTATAGCAATAGCTTGTTCAGAAGAGCTGTAGCGTCTGTCCGAGCAGCAGCAACCTAGGTCTTTGGAAAGAGGGCTTGGCAGTCCTTCTAAGAGCATCGGAGGAGTTTCTAAGTTGCTGCAAAGAATATTCCAGTGGAGATTTCTAGCTGAAGAAGGAGATTTGATTGTGGGAGACATTTGAATCTCAAATCAAATCAAATCTCCTAAAAATTAGTAGATATTGATATTACTAGGGAAATTGCTAAATCCTGATAATGATGCAAGTGGGTGCTTCTATATAAAGAAGACCCTTTAGAGCAAGGAAGGGGATCGAAGAAGAGTGCAGAGAAAGAGAACACACATAGAATTCCGAGAGAGTATTTTTGGTGTGCGAACGAGATCTTCGATTATCACCGAGAGTAGAGCGTGAGCGCAGAGCTGCGGTGACAGAAGCAGAAGGTGATCAGGACTTGCGTAGTCTGATCCAAGCTTGATCTGGAAGCCAATTCAGAGCAAAGAGTGCTTGTTGGTTGATCAAGGGCAGCCGCGAAGAACTGACGAGTAAGTGACTCGGTCGAGTGTCTGGGCAGCAGTGCTCGCTAGTGACAGGAGGTCACTAAGTGAGGGGGAGTATTGCAGAGTGTGCAGCGCTCGTGGAATCGTTCGAACGGCTCAGCGGAAGGCTTCGGAGCGACGCGGACAATTTGTGCATCAGCTGTGTGCTACAGCAGATGCTATAGCAACCCTGCAGTATCTGAGTTTTCAGTAGAATAGGCTGAGTTTCGAGGAGACAGTAGCTATTCTAGATTGATATCAGTAGAGGGTGTGCAGACACAAGTCAGAGCCTATTATGATTGTGTTCGAGGATCCACCTAAGGTTGAGTAGCATAGGTTGCGTGGAGTTGTAACCGTGTGTACTTGGAGACCTTCGTGATTAGTGGATTGAGGACTGAGAATAGTCCTCCCCAGACATAGGCAATTGGCCGAACTGAGTAAATAAATATTTGTTCATTCTTGCTGAAACAGTTTCCGGGTGAACAAGAGTGTGCTGTACCAACTGCTTGTTCACGAATCTGTTTATCAGAGGTGCTGCGAATTTTAATTATATCAGAGCGGGAGCTCGACACACAGAGTAAAAGATCCTACATCGCCTCTGAAGAAGACAAGGAACAATGAAGGAAGGACAGAGCACGAGCAGACCTCCATTGTTGGAAGAAAGCAACTATGGATATTTAAAGGCTAGGATGAAGGCCTTTCTCAAAGCCATTGATGAGAAGACCTGGAGAGCTATCGTGGTCCACTGGTCTCCTCCAATTACTATGGATGAACAGGGAGCTACAGCAACTGGTAATTCAAAGGCTCTGAATGCTATTTTTGTTGCGGTTGATGCTAACAATTTCAGGTGGGTTTTTTTTATAAAAAAAAAAAAAAAAAAACAATTTCAGGTTGATATCAAACTGTGATATTGCCAAACAAGCTTGGGAAATCCTACAAACTGCCCATGAAGGAACTGGTAAAGTAAAGTTGTCAAGATTACAGATTATTGCTATGCAGTTTGAGAATCTGAGAATGCTAGAAGAGGAGACGATCACTGAGTTCAATGCAAAACTATGTGACCTGTCAAATGAAGCCCATGCTCTTGAAGAACCTATTCCTGAAGAGAAGCTGATTAGGAAGGTCCTCAGATCGTTGCCCATAATATTTGACATGAAAGTAGCGGCAATTGAAGAAGCTCAAAATGTCAGACACATGAGGCTAGAAGCATTGGTTGGATCCCTCAAACAATTTGAGATGAAGCTGGTTAAAGAAGAGCCCACTCCTAAAGATAAGAATATAGGACTGAAGCAGAAACAGAAGTGAAGAAGCCAGCTCCAGATGATCAGCTGAGTATGCTAGTAAAGAACCTTGGGAAACTCCTGAAGAACGTGGACTCCAGAACTGGGCAAAGCTTATCCTCGCGAAAACAATCCAGAAGAGGTGGAGGAAATAAAAGGAGAGGGAAGGAACCTGCTCAGAATGAAGATGAAAAGAAAGAAATGAGAAAGGGTGTTTTCTTTTCTTTTATTTTTTTAATTTTTTAAAGGAACTTTATTGAAATAGACCCAAACAGCCTGGATCGGGCAATTACAAATGGGATGGAGTTCCATCTAAAAAGGAAAGAAAGGGGAAAGAAGTTGAACCCACATGTTGGGAACTAACCCAAATAAAACCATCCCAGGCTGAGGAACAACATCTGCCGGGAACAACATTTGCCGGGAGCTGGGCGACTCCGATTAAAATATTGAGGCGCTACAGCCAGATGTCGGTCACTTCCCCCACTAAATCCCAAGCATTGCCCCCTAAACCACCGGATCTGCAGGTTCCTTCAAGTCAGGGCAAAGTAGATCTGGGGGTTCCAACATTAGGGATTTCCAAGTCCTTTGCGGCTGTTGCTACTCGTCCGCGTCCGCAGCCACGTTTCGCTCCTATCAGCCTTCCTTCGCGTCAGTTCGGCTCACATGATGGCAAGCCGGCAGTTGCGTTTTCACACGGTGAAGTCCAGGCAGGGGCTCGTAGGTTCGGGTCCTCTCTAATTGCCAAATTTACTATGGGTAGACCGTTGCTTTCAGAGATTCAAAAGGCCTTCCAGTCTTCTTGGCAAATTAAAGGGTGTGCTTCTATCAGTGAGGTGTGGGATAGTAAACATGTTCTAGTCATTTTGGACTCGGAGGATGACGCAGTGGCTGCCCTTACTTGCCCGATGCGTAAGATTAATCACGCCATGTTTCGGTTATTTCGAGGTCTGATAGCTATGATCCGAAAAAAGAAGCGACCTGCACTACGGTTTGGCTTCGCCTTCCGAACCTCCCTTTACCTCTCTATGATAAAGCATTTATTGGCGCTATTGTGTCCTCATTCTCCTCTTTTCTTGATGTGGATGATCGAACTAAGGCCTGCTCATCTCTTCGGTATGCAAGAGCTTGTGTAGAATTGGATGTCACACGAACAATCCCGTCGGAAGTTTGGGTTACAATGGAGAATGCAGGTGGATATTGGCAACAGATTCAGGTGGAGAGTAAATTAGCCTATTGCGCAAAATGTAAAATTCATGGTCATGACCTTAGTATATGCAGAAAAGCAAACCCCAGTTCTATGGTTGGAACACATTTTATGCCCACCAAGGGCTAGCCTAGTGGTCGTGGTGGTGTATTATAAATTCCATGTCACAGGTTCGATTCCTGGTGGGTGTTAGGGCTGGGGCTCTAACGGGGTGGGTTTAAAAAAAAAAAAAAAAAAAAAACACATTTTATGGATGGAACTGATTATGGCCCTGATATTCTTATGAAAGCAATAGTTCGTGTTGATCAAGACAATGGAGGTAACAGTCGGCAACCAATCAAGGCCACAGCTCAGGAATGGGTTAAGGTCTTTAATAGAAAGCGGCGTGGGAAGGACAACTCTGCTGACCAAAACGAGACAAGTAATGGCGTGGATGGAGTTTCTTTAAGTTGTGCACCTCAGAATATTGAACCAGTTGATCGAGAAGAGCACCAGCTGCTCCAGATTACAGATGAACGGAATGCTCCAGCCATTACTCACCTGGCTCTTGTTGAAAATAAGGTCCACCTTACGCAACACATTAACCAACCTGAGTCTTCTGACACCAATGCTGTGAGCTACTCAGCAAAACATTTTGACCCGAAAATTAAACCAGCAAAATCCATCCTCAGAAGATCGAGATCTGTTAACACTGATGGCCCGTCCAGTTATCAGGGAGTTTCAACCATGCCTATTCGAGAGGGGAGTCAGCCATTGATAGATAAAGGTTACATTCAAATCTCAAATACAGGAGAGAAAATAAATTTTCCAATCCTTGGTGAAGGAGAGGAGAATCAAGAAATTAACCTTTCTTCTGCCATTAAGCAATGATAAATATCCTTTGTTGGAATATCAGAGGGATCTCTAGCAGGGGAACGATGAATTATCTTAAGCATATCTGCTCTCAACACAAACCGGATTTACTAGTTATTATTGAACCCATGGTGGATGGGAATAATATTAATCAGTTTCGGACTTCTCTACCCTTTGATTATGCTGCACAGGGTGGTTCTTCTAATGACAAGATCTGGATTTTTTGGAATAACCACATCGATGTCGAGATCTTGCAATGGCAGCCTCAACATGTTCTCTGTAAGTTGTCTACTGCTGGTTCTAACATTAGTGTGCTTTATTCCTTTGTTTATGCTCTTTGTAGGAGAATGGAGAGAATTTCTCTTTGGGAGAATCTTATTGATATTGCAGACCAGTATGATATCCCTTGGCTTATTGGAGGAGATTTTAATGTTATAGCTCACTCTTGTGAAAAGAAAGGTGGCAATCCTCCGGATGTTGGAGCTATTTTGGATTTCAATAATTTTTGTATGAGGGCAGGTCTTAGCGATACTGGATTCAGTGGATCCCCTTTCACTTGGAGTAATAATCGAAAAGGTAATGATATCATTTGGGAAAGATTAGACCGTTTTCTGATTAACGGTAAATATGCGTCTCAATTTCCTTGGCCTAAGGTTTCTCACCTGACAAGAGCCTTCTCGGACCACTGCCCTCTTCTCCTGATAGCAGATGTGGATGCAAAACCTAAAGCCCGTTTCCATTATTTTAATATTTGGGAGTCTCATCCAAGCTTTAAAAATGTGGTTGAGTCCGCCTGGACAGGGACCTTACATGACAATCCTCTTCATAATTTTGCCCACAAGCTCAGAAATCTCAGGAAGGTTCTGAAGAAATGGAATTGGGAGGTTTTTGGTGACCTGCGGAAAAAAGAGAAGATGTTTATAGACGAAGTTTCTGCTGCTGAAATTAATTTACAAGAGGTCGGTAATGAAGAAGCCAACCAAAGACTCAGGAAATCAAAGGCCCTTTTGGATGATGTTCTTCGTCAAAAGGAGGCTATGGCTAGGGATAAGGCTAGAATTTCGTGGCTTAAAGAGGGGGACAGGAACACTGCCTTTTATCATGCTGCAATTAAAGCTAGACGCAGTAGAACTCGTATGACCCTTACTCGCGAAGATGGATCATCGACTTGTAATGGTGATGAGATCGGACCTGCCGCTGTCAATTACTATCAGGACCTTTTTACTGGACACACTCCTCCCCCTCTAATCTCAGATTTTTGTTTATTTAACAACGCCATCTCGGAAGATATGAACAGTAAGCTTATCATTATTCCGCAAAGCGAAGAAATTATTGAGGTTATTCGTGGTATGAATGCTAGTGGCGCTCCAGGACCGGATGGGTTCAGTGTTCCTCTATTTGACCTTTTGGTATTTAATTGGAGAAGATCTCACCAAGGCAGTCCAATACTTCTTCAAAGGCTTTCAGCTCCCCTCGACGTGGTCTGCCACTACATTATCCCTCATACCTAAAAAGGCCAATGCAAGCTCCATTGATCATCTTAGACCTATCAGTTTGTGTAATGTTAACCACAAGATCATATCTGGCATTCTCAGTAAAAGGCTGGGCGAAGTTTTGCCTGATTTTATCAGTGAGGAACAAGCTGGTTTTGTGAGAGGTCGTAATATTCATGCGAATCTGGCTCTTGCACATGACCTTACTCACGACCTTCACAAAAATGGCGCAGATGGGAATCTTCTAATTAAATTGGACATGTCCAAAGCCTATGACCGCATTTCCTGGAATTTTATTTTTCATGTGCTGAGGGCTTATGGGTTCAATGAGGTCTGGTGCGACCTGATTTTTAGATGTATTTCGAACAACTGGTATTCAGTTTGTTGGGATGGGCGAAGGTATGGTTTCTTTAAATCTTGCTGCGGAGTGAGACAAGGAGATCCCCTTTCTCCGGCGCTTTTTGTGCTGGCTATGGAATGGCTATCGAAGGCAATTAACTACTCTGTCAGCGAAGGTGATTTGAAGGCTTTTAAATCTAAAAGAGGCACCATACAGATCAACCATCTTCTCTTTGCAGATGATATATTGATCTTCACTAAGGATTGTCCGCAGTCAGTTAACAATCTCATGTCCCTCCTCAATAAATTCTTCAATATATCAGGGCAAGTCCTCAACCCTTCCAAAAGCCAGGCCATTTTTTCTAGAGGTACGAGCGCAGAAAGGAAAGCAGAAATTCTGAATATTACCCAGTTTGCTGAGGCCACTCTTCCTACGAGATATCTGGGTGCTCCTCTCCTTCAAGGCAGGATTAAGATGATTTATTTTGAGGACATTTTGGGAAAACTGCGTCACACTATTGGGGGATGGACAAGAAATCTTCTTTCGATGGCGGGGAGGGTCACACTAATTCAGTCCGTCCTCAATTCTATGAGCCTTCATGTCATGGCTGTTCTCCCAATCCCGAAAGGTGTTCTCAAGATGATTGATAGACTTATTGCAAACTTCCTTTGGAACCAAGGTACGGCTAAGAAATACCACAGGATCCGTTTTGATTTGGTTTTCAGACCCAAATCCATGGGGCGTTTGGGCATCAGAAGCCTTTCTGACAATATGCTAGCTTTTCATGGCAAGCTTGCCTGGGAATTTTTGCAACAGAAATGTCTTTGGGCTCGATACGCTAAGTCGAGGTTTATTATCGGAAAAAAGGGATCACCTATTTGGAATGCTATTGAACATCTGATTTCCTATCTGAAATCTCAGTCGATTTGGGATCCTGAGGATGGTACAATGAAGATTGACAAATTATGCTGGCACTTTGATATTCGTTGCTTAAGTGACCTACAAGGGAAATCTGTAAAACAGGTTTTTGATAACCCTTCAACCAGATTTTCGTTCATTTCTAGACTTCCTAACTTTGCTGTCAGCTACTATAATAAACTCAGATTGTGGAATAATGCAGCAAAGCTGAGATGGACAGGGAATTCTTCTGGTTTGTTTACCGTCAAAGCCTTTTTGAAGACTTTTTGTACAAAACATAATATTCTAGACTGGGCTATTGCGATTTGGCGAAAGTGGCTTCCTCCTAAGATCACCTTGTTTATGTGGCGACTGCTCTTGCGTGGTCTGCCAACTGATGATAATATCCGTAGAATTGGTATTCCCATTACCTCGAGATGTTGTTGTTGCTTTAACTCTGAGGAATCTCTGGCTCACTTATTTTTTAGAGGGAATTGGGCTAAGGATATGTGGAATTTTCTGGCTGCTGCATTTTCTTGTGCTAGACCGCTTTCTTTTAATTCCCTGATTCGTTTTTGGGCCTCTCCTGCCCAAAAAAATGATTATCGTAGCTGTCTTAAATTTGGCTTAGCTTGTTTTGGTCTTTGGGAGATTTGGAATGCCAGGAATAATTTTCTACATGATAGTGTTGAGGGCTGCAACCTTATTTCTAAACTTTCCTACTGGGCTCGTGTGTTGGTCTTTCTTATACCAGGAATTCATTGGGATGATAAGTATATTAGGAGAGCCTTGTTCTTCTTTGATATACAACAGAACTGCAATACTCTAATTACGGGGAGCTGGAAGATGTGGAAACCTGGTCTGCACGACATTTGTGTTGATGTCCACATCACCGATATATGTGGAGCTGCATTATTTAGATCCCACCAAGGTAAATTTATTTTTGCTTGTACAATGTATCTTCAAAGTGGCCTTGCTGGAGAACATTTCTTGGATTTTCTACAACACATTATTTCTGCTGCCAAGCAGCGCAATATCTCTCCAACATTGATTCAGAGCTCTCACTTTGATATGCGTGCGGTTAATAAACATAACTACATAACTGGTCCATGGCATCTTGCTCTCGGTATAAGATCTCTATTTGAGCAGTTTGGTATACAGAAAATGAGGCGCATTCCCCTTTATATTAATCAAGCGGCAGTTTGTTTGGCCTTCTCTTGTCCACAACCCATGGAGGTTAATGAAATTCTGCTCCTACCAAAAGCTGTTCAAAATTGTATTCGGAATGACTTGAGGTTTTTGCCGATTTTCTGCCCAAGCTCTCCTGGCAGCAGCACTGGTGAGCCTTACTCAGCCCCTTATAGCATTACAATTACGCAAGATGACACATATCTTGATAGAAACGCCAATGCCTATAGATCGAGGTTGCGAGATGACATGTGTATTTAGCTCCAGCGGTGTGTTCATGGAGTTAAAAAATTATCTTGGTCTCTCTAGCTTGCTGTTTCCTTTTGATCCGTCCGGTTCTTCATTGTTTGCTGTCAGCTTGGTTCCTTATGGCTCTCACACTTTGAAGCTTTGTTGGGTATGGGGCTGGCATAACAATAACAGGTGTGATACAGTGGATATTTCCTTGGCTTTTTATAGCTTTTGCCTTGAGGTTAGTTCTCCTGGTAGTTCATGCGGACACCAAGTTTTAGAGATTGTCATGTTTTGGTTTTTAAAGGTATGTTTCCTCCTTTTAATTAGTCATGTGGTCTATCCGGCCTTCAGCCATGTGTATTCTATTATCATTGTTTGTCCTAGGTGTCATCAACACCCTTTATTTGCCTTTCGGTTGAGCTGGGTTTATAATCTGTTCGGTGTTTTTAAGTTGGAAATGTTTTCCAATTGGCACTTGAGGATCAAGCTCAACTTCCTTTGTATGCGCCATGATCCAGGCTTTTTGGATCCTTTTAATAAAGATCCACTTCCATAAATAAATAAAAAAAAAAAAAAAACTAACCCAAATAAAACCAAACACATTACCGAAACAAAAACAAGAGATCAACCAAGACAAAGGGTAATCAAATGTCTATACGCTGCTCAATAAAGGAGCAGGGATGAAGCATGGCATCATTTTCAATAGCATTCTTAACTGAACGGGGAAGATCTCCAAATCTTATAGTATAAAGATACCTTTGTTGTCTTTACCATGATCCAGGTTTTTTGCGTCAGTTTAATAAAGATGCTGGCCCAGTCCAGTTAGTTTAAAAAAAAAAAAAAAGCAAAGGGCATCTGCAAGACGATTGAGAGAGTGGCTGACTTGGTAAAGCTCAAGCTGCTTGAGCCTTCTAACCAGCATCCTTTTAAGCTGAAAATATGTCCAATCCCCCATAGAGTTTCGACCAAGAAGACATACCTCAGGATGGGAAATCCGGATACATTTTTTTTTTTCTCCCCAAGCCCTCACAAACGGGCAACACACCCAAAAATACAGTCAAACCACCTATCTAGGAACTAAACAGCAAGATGCTTCCCATCTAAGCTAACAAACCACAATACAAGATCCACAAACCCATCAAAAACGACCCACAAACGAGCCTACAAACCACATAAACTTCAGTGCCCTTCTCATCCAAAGCTAGACCAAAAGAAAGCTCCGGAGATCAACAATTCAAATAACAATGAGCTGCTCCCTAAAAGAGCAAGGTTGAGGCTTCAAGTCGCTGGCGATAGCAAGCTGAACAGCCCTTGGAATCTCTTCAAATCTGGAGGAGAAGCAGTCCTTAAACTCGGAGAAACACAAGGCATCTGCTGGTCTATTAAGGGAGGGACAAATTCTAAATATGTCACAGTTCTTGAGCCTTTTAACCAGCATTCTTTTAATCTGAAAAAACTTCCAATCAACCGAGAAGCTGTGTCCAAGAAGGTGCACATCAGGATGGGAGATCCGTAAACACTGAAAAGTCAGAATTCTAGCTCGCACCTCACAAATAATCTGCAGCAAACCCTGCAGGAAGTGTTTTCGAGCCGCAGCAATTTTAATAGCAGCAACAAAAATACCATAGCGGTCCCGGATCACTGCAGCCAATCTAGAATTATCTTCGCCAATAGAAATAGCAAAATTGCATGTGTTTCCTTTAGCAGTTGGCTGCCAAGTCGACCAAGTCACTCTGTCCGACTTAAAATAATTGGGGTTAACATGGAGCACTTTACAAACATTGATAGCTAATAAATCTTGATTGCAAGGGGCCTTAATAGTGTTAACGAGGTTCGCAGCCCATCTGAAAATGTTGCATTTACTAAAGACCCCTGGCTTATCATTATAGACCATCCTATTTCTGAAGTTCCAGATGTCCCACAAGCAGCAGCTAATGAGGCCAAAGCCTAAGCAGTCTTTAAAAATATTGAGATCAACTGAAGTGCCCCAATCATAACAAAGCTGGTGGAAGGTTGCCGGCTTTCTTTTGCAGAATATAGGGCAAATAAAATCCCACATCAGATTAGCTTTATTGCTATGAAGGAGAAAATGTTCCATAGTTTCAATGCTCGGATCAATGCAGCAGACACATTTGCTGGCAATCTGGCATCCAGTTTTGATGATATTATCATGGGTGGGGAGGGCTGAGTGTAAAACCTTCCACAAGAAACAGGAAACTTTTACAGGGATAAAATAGCTCCAAATGACTTCGAAATTTTTAATACAAGGATGAGGGAGGCTGAGGCTCTTCAGGAAGTTGGCTGTGGTGACCATACCACTAGTGTCCCCTTCCCATACTAATCTGTCTGCGATGTTTTCTGAACAGATAAATACGGGGGTTCATATTATGCAAAAATTGTCTTCTGCCAACCGGATTCTGGATAACTTCTTTAATATGATAATTCCTTAAACTCTTAGGACATTCTATGGCAATGCCCTTGCAGAAATCAGGGATATTTTTTTTTTTTTTTTTTTTTTTTTTAAAAAAAAAAAAAGATATATAGAGAAGGCCCTAACAGCCAGGGCCATGGCGCTAAAACAGAAGGCTGCAAACGCAGCAAAGACCAACCAACTAAAAAAACAAACAACTAACAAAACCAGCAAAGACCATCCAACCAAGACCTAAAAGGACTCTACCAAAGCTGAGAAAAATCTGATAAGGAGCAAAAGCAGGGCCTCCAAAAAAGGTAGGAGCAGCCTGCTACTAACCAAGAAAAGGGAGCTAAGCTCAACAGAACAAAATAGCTAGCAACAAAACAAGACTACTCTATCCAGCAAAAGAGGATCTGAGAAGGGACCCTTGAACAGCAATGAGTTGCTCTCTGACATAGCAAGGCTGGGGCTTCGAGTCATTAGCTATAGCCAGCTTGACTGCCCGGGGCAACGCCGCAAAACTGGTAGTGAAGAGCTCTGTAAGAGAGGAGCAGCAAAGGACCTCTGCTGGGCGATTGATAGAGAGGCTAACGCTGAAAACATCTATGTCCTTAAGCTTTTTAGACAGCACCCTTTTAATCTGGAAAAACCTCCAATCCACCAAGGAGTTATGACTGAGAGAGTGCACCTCCGGATGAGAAATACGAATACATTTCAAGATCAGTCTCCGATGATGCAGTTCACAAATAATCTGCATCAGACTCTGCATAAAATTCTTACGCGCCGCTACAATCTTGACGGCAGCAACAAAGTGACCATTTCTATCCCTAACCACAGCAGCCATGCGAGAATTAGCATCATCAGCAACAATAGCAATGTTACAGGTGTTACCTTTAATATTAGGCTGCCAAGGAATCCAATAAATTCTGTCTGACTTGATCGCTGGGGGATTAACATGAAGAGTTTTACAGACTGAAATAGACAGGGGATCTTGGCCGCAAGGAGCCTTGATGCTATTAGAAAGAGAGGCGGCCCATCTGAGAATATTACCTTTTCCAAAGGAGATGGCCTGATCATCAAACACAATCTGATTTCTGATCTTCCAAATGTCCCACAGGCAGCAGCTCAATAAACCAAATCCCAAGCAGTCCCTGAAAGAATTAAAATCAGCCAAGATGGCCCAATCATAAAAAAGCTGGTGAAAGGAGGACGGCCTGCTTTTCCTAAATAGCGGACACAGAAAATTCAGGACCATACTAGCTTTGTCACTATGAAGAAACAAGTGTTCCGTGGATTCCTCCCTAGAAACGCTACAGCAAACACATTTACTGGCCAATTGGAATCCAGTCTTGATAATGTTTTCATTGGTAGGAAGAGCCGAGTGAAGAACCCTCCAAAGGAAGCAGGACACTTTCAAAGGAATAAACTTGCTCCAAACAGCTTCAAATTTTCCTATACTAGGCTGAGAGAAGGTAAAGCTTTTTAGGAAGTTAGCTGTAGTAACTTTACCACTAGGATCCCCTTCCCACACTAGCTTGTCCGGACTGTCATCTGAAAAATCCCCTTCAATGGAATTAAAAATGCGAGGATTCACATTATCAAGGAGAGACCTTCTAAAAACTGAATTATTCAACACCTCTTTGATTTGCAGATCCCTTAAACTCGAAGGACAACTCATAGCAATTCCTTTGCAAAAATCTAAAGAAGGGATTTTACCATTACCAAGGATCCAGCGGCAGTTCAGGGAAATACTAGTAATGAAAGGAGATATAGTTTTCCATAAACTAGAGCCTCTCCCTCCAATAGCAAATCTGCTCCTAGCATGAGTAGCCCACAAGGAGGAATTAACCAAGAAGTTCCAAGCCAATTTCGCATGCAACGCTGTCATAACATGTTTTAGAATTTTGATCCCCAATCCACCGGCAGAAGTAGGCTGGCATACAACTCCCCAATTGACCCAATGATGGCGAGATTCGTTCCCGGCATCCCACAGAAAATTCCGTATAACCTTATCTATAACCCTCAAAATACCTTTAGGGATAGGGATAACTGACATACAATGTAAGGGGATGGACTGAAGGACAGCTTTAATTAAGGTGATCCTTCCAGCCATGGATAAAAAGGCTTTCATCCATCCTAAGAGCCTACCTTTAATTCCATCAACTAGCCCTTGAAAGAAGGAAATTCTGGGTCTCCCTGGAAATAAAGGGGCGCCCAGATATTTGACAGGGAAAGAACTCAGGAGAAAACCAGAAAGATTCAGCAAATAAGCTTTCCTCGCAAGATTAACATGTTTGGAGAAAAAGATCTGACATTTCCTTGTGTTTAGCAGCTGTCCCGAATTAAAACAGAAAGATCTTAATACCTCCAGAACTTTTGAAAAGGAAGACTTCCCTCCATTGGTGAAGACCAAGACATCATCCGCATATAGTATATGATTAATATCCACAGCTTGAAGAGAAGACCAATAGGGCATAACTCCACCCCCTGCTCTGCCAGCCAGCTTTAATCTACTGGACAAAAAATCCATAGCTAACACAAACAGGCTAGAGGATAGAGGGTCCCCCTGCCTCAGCCCCCTATTGGATTTGAAATGGCCGAAGGATTTCCCTTTAATTCGGATGGAGTACCAACAGTTGCTAATGTTCCGATAAACTAGATCACACCATTGCTCATCGAACCCAAGGGCCTTCATACCACGGAGAAGAAAAACCCAAGAAACTCTATCATAAGCCTAGGATCCACCGGCAATTCAGGGAGATACTAGAAATGTAAGGGGTAATAGTTTTCCACAACCAAGACCCTCTGCCTCCAATGGAAAATCTGCTCCTAGCATGTTTAGCCCACAAGGACGAATTGAGCAGGAAATTCCAGGCTAGTTTCCCTTGCAACGCTTATTGACATGAAGACTCTATTCAAGACTATATCCAAGAATAGAGCTATCCAAGGAGGAAGTAGGAAAAAGAGCCGTTGGAGCTTCCACTTGCCCACTTGCCCACTTGCACATTCAAATTCAAATTCGAATTTGAATTTGAATTTGAATCTAGTTTCTATATAAGCTTGTATATTGTATCAAGTTTGTGTTAACTCAATATAATCTCTTATTCTCTTCATTCACTACTCTCTCTTATTTTCTCCATTCTAACATGGTATCAGAAGCATAGATCCAAATTCCGCAGCATACTCAAACGCATTCTTATTCTCCTTGCATTCAAAACTGTTTTGAGTAAGCCAAACCACAAGCTCATCCAAGATGGATACCAAAGCTGTGGTCATTCCAGTGACTCTAAAGGGGGTGAATTACCTACTATGGTCTAGAATGATCAAAACAGCCTTGGGAGGAAGAGGTCTATGGAGTCATGTCACCAAGAGTGAAGCTCCAAGCCAAATTGTTCAACAAGAAGATGGCAGGGAGATTGTCCTTGTTAATGAGGATAAGTGGCTTCAAGAAGACTTGATGGTTCTCTCCATCATTCAAAGCTCCCTTGAAGCATCAATCTTAGAGGCATACTCCTATTGTGAGACAGCCAAAGACCTATGGGATACACTCCAAACAGTGTATGGGAACACATCCAACTTGAGCAGGGTGTTTGAGGTCAAGAAGGCCATCAACAACCTAAGCCAAGAAGACATGGAGTTCACCCAACACTTCGGGAAGTTTAGGTCCTTATGGGCTGAGCTGGAAATGCTTAGACCAAGCACCACAGATCCAACAACTCTTAATGAAAGAAGGGAGCAAGACAAGGTGTTTGGGCTACTACTTACCTTGAATCCAACCTACAACGACCTGATCAAACACATTTTGAGGGCTGACAAGCTTCCAACACTTGAAGAAGTGTGTGCTCAAATCCAGAAAGAGCAAGGTTCTCTTGGTCTCTTTGGAGAAAAAGGAGAACTCTCCATGACTAACAAAGCTGAAGCAGCTCAGGCCAACAAGGTGGCGTATAAATCAGAGGAGAGGAAGGTCTTGGCATGTGAGTTTTGCAAGAAAAAGGGGCACCAGAAGGACAAATGTTGGATCCTTCACCCTCACTTGAAGCCAAACAAGTTCAAGGATGCAAGAGCTCACCTTTCCAATAAGGAAGAAGGGCAAGCCTTGACTGCCATGAAAGGCACTGAGGATGGGATGATCAGGAGATCAGATCTTGATGCACTCATCAAAGCTCTCAAGGAGAACTCTGGTAATACTCTTGGTAAATCATTCTTTGCATCAAACATTTCCAAATCATTGATTATAGACTCAGGAGCCTCTCATCACATGATTAGTAACTCTAAGTTGATTACGGATGTCGAGCCTGCCTTAGGAAATGTTGTGATTGCAAATGGTGATAAGATACCTATTAAGGGTATGGGAAACCTTGAGCTATTTGATAAGAAGTCTAGAGCCTTTTATATGCCTAGTTTTACTTCTAACTTGTTATCTGTGAAAAAGGTTGCAACAGATTTGGATTGCAATGTTATCTTTAGTCCTAATGATGTGAAATTTCAGGATATTAAGAGCAATAAGTTACTTGGAAAAGGAGTAACCAAAGAAGGCTTGTACTTGCTTGAGGACACTAAGTCCCTATCTGTTTTGCCTTGTGCTTTTAGCTCAACTTCTCTTTTATCCAATGATACAATGTGGCATGCTAGATTAGGACATCCTCATGCGAGAGCTCTAAACTTGATGTTGCCTAGTGTTTCTTTTAAGAATGATGAATGTGAAGCTTGTATTTTGGGTAAACATTGCAAATCAGTATTTCCAAGATCTATGACTACTTATGAAAATTGTTTTGATCTTGTTCACTCTGATGTATGGACTGCTCCTTGTATGTGTAGAGAAAACCATAAGTACTTTGTTACATTCATTGATGAAAAATCTAAGTACACTTGGCTAACATTAATCCAATCTAAGGATAGAGTCCTAGAAGCCTTTATCAACTTTCAAAACTATGCTACTAACCATTTCAATGCCAAGATAAAAGTTTTGAGATCAGATAATGGTGGGGAATACACTAGTAATGCCTTCAAGCAACACTTAGCAAAACATGGGATTACACACCAAACAAGCTGCCCATACACTCCCCAACAGAATGGAGTGGCTGAGAGGAAGAATAGGCACTTGATGGAAGTGGCAAGGTCCATGATGTTCCATACCAATGTGCCAAAGAGGTTTTGGGGTGATGCGGTGATGACAGCTTGCTATCTCATCAATAGGATTCCAACAAGGATCCTTGATGACATCTCTCCATATGAGGTACTAAACAAAACCAAACCCTCCCTTGATCACTTAAGAGTGTTTGGGTGCCTTTGTTTTGTGTTAATCCCAGGGGAACAAAGAAACAAACTGGAAGCTAAGAGTGCAAAGGCAATGTTCATTGGCTACTCAGCAAATCAGAAGGGATACAAGTGCTATGATCCAGTAGCAAGGAAAGTCTTAGTGTCCAGAGATGTGCAGTTTGTGGAGAAAAAAGGGTACTATGAAAGTAGGAGTTGGGATGACCTGAAGGACATTTCTCAAGCACCCTCAGATAGAGCCACAAACCTACGGATCATCTTGGAGAGTTTTGGGCTCAATCTGCCCAAAGACCAGGAGGGAACAAAGGATACATCTAAGCCTTTGACACCTCAAGAGGCTGAGGAAACTCCTCATCCTGATCATGAGGGGGGAAATCAAGATGAACCAGAAGCACAAGTAGAGCCACAAATACAAGAAGTTGGCTCATCAAGTCATGATCAGGATGGAGTCCAAGTTGAATCAAAGTCTGTTCAATCTGATGATGAAGAGCATCAAGAAGAAGAGCTTGAACAAGTGCAGCCTTTAAGGAGAAGCGCAAGGGTGAAGAAGGATCCTTCTAATTGGGTAAACACAAGAGTGTTTTACAACAACAAGGCGGTAGCTCACCCTATTCAAGCTATGTGTTCTTTGGCTTATTTCCCTCGAGAGCATCAAGTATTCATTGGAAAGGTGGATGAAGGACAAGTGCCAAGATCCTATGAAGAAGCGAAGGAGCATAAGGTGTGGAGGGAAGCTATTTGTGATGAAACCAAGGCAATGGAGGTAAATGACACTTGGTACGAGTCTAATCTTCCCGAAGGAAAGAAGGCAGTGTCAAGCAAGTGGGTCTTCACAATCAAGTACAAGAGTGATGGACAAATTGAAAGGCACAAAGCAAGGCTGGTAGCAAGAGGATTCACTCAAACATATGGAGAGGACTACCTTGATACATTTGCTCCAGTGGCCAAACTACATACTGTCAGAATCATCCTTTCACTTGCAACCAACCTTGAGTGGGAATTATGGCAGATGGATGTCAAGAATGCTTTCCTCCAAGGAGAGCTAGAAGAGGAGGTCTATATGTATCCCCCTTCTGGCCTAGAAGACTCAATCAAGCCAGGAAAAGTGCTTCGATTGAAAAAGGCAATTTATGGCCTGAAACAATCACCAAGAGCTTGGTACCACAAGCTGAGTTCAACTCTTATAAGGAGAGGCTTCAAGACTTCAGAAGCTGATCACACCCTCTTCAACCTCTCTGGTCCAAAAGGTAGAGTTGTCATTCTTGTGTACGTTGATGATATCATCATCACAGGGAGCGACAAGGCAGGTATACATGCTACCAAAGTTTTCTTAAAAACTGTCTTTGATATTAAAGATTTGGGTGAGCTAAAGTACTTCCTTGGAATTGAAGTTTGCCAATCTAAAGAGGGGCTCTTCTTATCCCAAAGGAAGTACACACTTGATCTGTTGTGTGAGGCAGGAAAACTTGGAGCAAAACCAACCAACACACCCCTTGAGGAAGGCTACAAAGTCATTAGAGAGGGGGAGATTGAAGATAGGCCATTTGAAGACTTCAAGCAATATAGGAGGATGGTTGGTAAACTCATCTACTTAACCATTTCTAGACCTGATATCTGCTTTGCTGTGAATCAGGTGAGTCAACATATGCAAGCACCAAAGATGCATCATTGGCATATGGTGGAGAGGGTCCTCAGATACCTCAAAGGTTCACCTGGTCAAGGTATATGGATGGGGTGCAATAGAAGCACTGAGATTGTGGGATATTGTGATGCTGATTGGGCTGGAGATAGAGTGGATAGGAAATCTACCACAGGCTATTGCACATTCATCGGAGGGAACTTAGTTACTTGGAAGAGCAAGAAGCAAAAGGTGATCTCATGCTCAAGTGCTGAAGCAGAATATAGAGCAATGAGGAAGCTCACCAATGAACTCATATGGATCAAGGCTCTTCTCAAGGACTTAGGCATTGAGTCTCCAACACCAATCACCATGCACTGTGACAATCAAGCGGCCATACACATTGCATCCAACTCAGTGTTTCATGAGAGGACCAAGCACATTGAAATTGACTGTCACAAAGTGAGGCAAATGGTGAAGCAAGGAGTGATTCGTCCATGCTATACAAGAAGTGAAGATCAGTTGGCAGACATCTTCACCAAAGCTGCAAGCTCAAAGGTGTGTGAGTTCATCCATTCAAAACTTGGACTCACTAGCATTCCTCAGTCATGAGTCCCATGAAGGTCTGCACTCTTTTTCCCTAAGTATGGTTTTATCCCATGAGGTTTTCCATACTTAGGTTTTTTTAATGAGGCCAGTCTTCATGGTTCCAAGCTTGACAAGTTCTGGTCGTCAATCTTGAGGGGGAGTATTGACATGAAGACTCTATTCAAGACTATATCCAAGAATAGAGCTATCCAAGGAGGAAGTAGGAAAAAGAGCCGTTGGAGCTTCCACTTGCCCACTTGCCCACTTGCACATTCAAATTCAAATTCGAATTTGAATTTGAATTTGAATCTAGTTTCTATATAAGCTTGTATATTGTATCAAGTTTGTGTTAACTCAATATAATCTCTTATTCTCTTCATTCACTACTCTCTCTTATTTTCTCCATTCTAACAACGCTGACATGACCTTCTGCAGAATTCTGATCCCCAGACCCCCAGCATTAGAAGGCAGGCAGACTGTCTCCCAGTTAACCCAATGATGCCTAGCAGCCCCTCCAGAGTCCCACAAAAAATTCCTTATGACCTTATCTATCTCCCTTATCGTACCTTTAGGAACAGGTAATACCGACATGCAGTGGATAGGGATGGATTGAAGGACTGCCTTGATTAAAGTGATCCTTCCGGCCATAGAAAGAAATGATTTCATCCAGCCAAGAAGCCTCCCTTTGATCCCATCAACTATCCCCTGGAAATAAGAACTTCTAGGCCTCCCTGGAAATAAGGGGGCTCCTAAATACCGGACAGGGAAAATACTAGGGATAAAACCAGACAGTTGAATAATCATAGCTTTCCTATCATTATTTATATGCTTGGAGAAGAATACCCTGCATTTCCTTTCACTGAGTTGCTGACCAGAATTAACGCAGAAACATTTTAGAATCTTAAGAACTTTAGCAAAGGAGGTCCTCCCTCCATTAGTGAAGACCAACACATCATCTGCGTAGAGAATATGGTTGATATTAGCTGCTTGAAGAGAAGACCAGTAGGGTTTTACACCTCCTCCCCTCCTACCAGCCCCCTTCAGCATTCTGGAAAGGAATTCCATAGCCACTACAAAGAGGCTGGCAGACAAGGGATCCCCCTGCCTCAGCCCCCTATTGGATTTAAAGTGCCCAAAGGATTTCCCTCTAATCCGGATAGAATACCAACAATTGCTAATATTTCGATAGACAAGATCGCACCACTTCTCGTCAAAAAAAAAAAAAAAAAAAAAACCCTAATGCCCTCATACCTCGGAGAAGAAAAACCCAAGAAATCCGATCATAAGCTTTCGCCATGTCAATTTTAATCATCACATTACCCCCATGAACTTTTTTATTGATATCTGAAACTAGATCGTGAGCCAGCGCAATGTGGAAAGTCAATTTCTAACATTTCAGTTCACATAGAATGTGCAATAAACACTGCAGAAAATGCTTGCGCAGCGCGACATTGATGGCAGCGAGAAAAATACCGTATCTATCGCGAACCACAGCAGCCATACGCGATTTATCATCATCAACAAAAATAGAGATATTGCAAGTGTTACCTTTAAGTGAGGGCTGCTAAGGAATCCACAAAATTTTGGTCATCTTGAAGACTTGAGGATTTATATGGAGAGCTTTACAAACAATGCTTGAGAGGGGGTCTTGACCACAAGGAGCCTTGATGTTTTTAGAGAGAAAAGAAGCCCATCTTAAAATGTTCAACTTGCTGAAGCTGCCGGCATGACCATCATATAAAACCTAATTTCTAAATTTCCAAATGTCCCATAGACAATACATCATAAGGCCAAAGCCCAAGCAATCCAGAAAATTATTGAAATCAGCCACAATGCCCCAATCATAAAATAAATGATGCAAAGAACTCGGCCTGCTTTTACGGAGAAGAGGACAAAGAATATTCAACACCAAAAAGGCTTTGTCACTTTGAAGAAACAAATGATCCATAAATTCAAATCTTGGAGCACTGCAGCAAACACATTTACTAGCAAGCTGGATACCGGTCTTGATAATATTGTCATTTGTTGGAAGGGCTGAGTGAAGAACCTTCCATAAAAAGCATGAAACTTTCGTTGGGATGAAAGGGCGCCATATAACATCTAATTTTTTAATACAAGGCAGGGGAGAAAGAAAACTCCTTAAGAAATTTGCTGTAGTGACATGGCCAATAGGGTCCCCCTCCCACACTAGCTTGTCCGGAGTATCATCAGATATATTTTTTTTAAATCCCCTTTAATGGATTGAAAGATCCGAGGATTCATATTAAGGAGAAAAGATCTTTTAGGACAATGCAAAGCAATACCTTCGCAAAAATTTAAAATGGTAGTCCTACCGTTGTCAAGTAACCAGCGACAATTAAGAGAGATACTAGAAATGAAGGGAGAGATAGTTTTCCAGAGGCAGGAACCTCTACCTTTTATGTGGAACTGCTGCTAGCATGTCTAGCCCACAGAGAGGAATTGAGAAGATAATTCCATGCCATTTTGCCATGCAAAGCTGTCATAACCTGGTGAAGATGTTTGATTCCCATTCCACCAGCATTAGTAGGCGTACATATAGCTTTCCAATTAACCCAATGATGACGAGTTTCACTACTAGAGTCCCACAAAAAATTACGTAAGAGCTAATCAGAGACCTCAAAACGCTTTTAGGAACAGGAAGAACTGACAAGCAATGACTGGGGATGGATTGGAGGACTGACTTGATTAAAGTGATTCTGCCAGCCATTGAGAGAAAAGATTTCAGCCACCCTAAAAGCCGACATTTAATACTATCAACCAGACCTTGGAAAAAAGAATTCCTGGGGCGCCGAGGGAAGAGAGGGGCTCCTAAGTATCGAACAGGGAATACACACTGAGAAAAACCAGAAAGTTGTTTCCTAACACCTTTAATATGCTTGGAGAAGAAAATCTTGCATTTTCCGGCATGAAGCTGCTGACCAGAATTATTACAAAAAGTCTTTAAGATGTCCAGAACTTTTGTAAAGGATGTCTTCCCTCCATTTGTGAAAATCAGAACATCATCCTCATAGAGAATGTGATTAACATCTATAGCTCGAATAGAAGACCAATAAGGCATAATCCCGCCCCCCAGGCATGCCAGCCATGTTCAGCTTTTTGGACATAATTTCCATTGCTAAAACAAAAAGACTAGGAGATAAAGGATCCCCCTGTCGCACCCCTCTATTAGATTTGAAGTGGCCAAATGATTTCCCTCTGATTCGGATGGAATACCAGCAATTACTAATATTCCGATAAACAAGATCACACCAGAGATCATCAAAACCCAAAGCCTTCATTCCGCGAAGAAGAAAGACCCAAGACGGCCTATCATAAGCCTTTGCCATATCAATCTTAACCACAACATTACCCCCTTGCACTTTCTTATGAATGTCTGAAACAAGGTCATGGGCTAGAGCAATGCTTTGATGAATAGATCTTCCAGGGATGAAACCTGATTGTTCCGGGCTAATTATTTTGTCTAGCAGCAGGCGAAGCCGATCATTTAGTATCTTAGAAATGATCTTATGAAGGAAATTGCATAGGCTGATGGGTCTTAATTGATCAAGAGACGTTGCATTCTTCACTTTATGGATTAAAATAAGAGCTGTAGAGGACACTGATTTGGGAAGGCTGGATCCCTTAAAGAATTGCTGAACAGCCTCAATAATGTCCTCTCTAATAATATTCCAACATGAGCGATAGAAACATCCTGTGTAACCATCTGGACCAGGGGCACTATTCTCAGGAAGGTTAGAAACAGCTTGCCAAATCTCATCAGCTTCAAGGATAACCCGCAAGACTTCATTCTCTGTTGGAGAGATCAAAGGATGAATATCATCAAAATAACTGCTTTCCGGAATAGCAGAAAAGTCACCTAATAATGCCTGGAAAAATTCTGTTGCCAATGACCCAATCTCTTCACGATCTTCTGTAACTGAGCCGGAAGGGAGAGTAGCTTTGAAGTTGTTAGAAGACCGACGGGCCTTAATGGCTGCATGGAAGTGACCTGTATTCCTATCACCATCCTGCAGCCAACCCAGCTGGGATTTAGCATTGAGAAAAAGCTGACGATCATCTAGAGCTATTTGAAGACGATTCTGTAAATGAGCAAGAGCTTCCTCACTGTCTGAAGACTATTGATTCTGAAGCAAAAGCTCAGTAGCTTCTACTTTTTTGCTGAGGTCACTTATCTTTTGATTTATATCTCCATAAACATTCCAATTCCAATTACGCAACTCGCTCCTTAGTCTCTTAAGCTTAGCATGACAATTAACAATAGGATTAGCATGAGCTCGATCAGACCAACATTTTCAATGCTAGAATTGTGAAGGGTATGGTCACCTTGAGGCTAACCGTCCAAGCAAACCCCTCAAAAACTCGGAGAAGAAGGATAACAAATCCCTGACGGCTAAGTGGAGTGACTCTGAGGAAAGTGAAGAAGAAAATTGTATTGTGTTAACAAGTGTGTCTGATTTCAACCACAAAGAGTTAATAAAGAATGATTTATATTATGGGGTTGTCGTGTCTGAAAGTGAAGACGAGGAGGACTCAACGGTCAACCTAGTAGACTATCTGGGAGAGATATTGAAGCAATGTGAGGAAGCTCTGCAAATGAATCAAGCATTAACTGACAGAGTCAAGCTACTGGAAGAAGAGCGAAGAAAATTTCTTTCCTCATCCAACAGACAAGTCACAATACTAAAAAGGGAAGATCCAGGAAGCCAAGACACTGACACTGGTGCCCCTTTAGCAACAGCAAAGGCAGCTAAACCCCAGAAAAATATCCTGGATGAAATTCTTTCATATCAAAGACTTGGAAAAGGAAGAATGGGGCTCGGATACACTGGTGAAGAAAGCTCTAGAGGAATTAGACTTCATAAAAGCCTCGGATGCCCTGATCTATGACAATAAAAAATTAGATGTTTGCTCAAAACCTGCAGAGGAAGACGGAACCAGACACTTGAACAAGAGGATGCTACAGCACCAGATGAACCATCCATCTGTAGCAAAGCCAGAGCCTCAGAATAAAAGGAGTTCATGCACAAATAATTTTCGTCAGAAGAAAGGGAATCAGAAGATACCCCCGATCCTGAAGCGGCAGCAGAGAACCCAAAGAACTTTCATAGCTGGAAAAAGGGGAACAAAACCCAGGGAAAACACATGCTGTATAAAATCCCTTGTCCAGTATATCCGGGAAATGCTCATTACTGGAAAGAACCACGACGGAGTATTGCAAAGACTGCTGTACCAGCCCACTGGAATGAAAAAAACAGGAGAAAGCCACAGAAGATACAGGTGTGGAGACCCAAATGTGAGAAACGAAAAGACAGAAGACTTGAGGGTCAGAAGAGGGGGAAATCAAGACTAACCCAAGTATGGGTGAAAAAACAATCATCAGAGCCTCACAAGGATCCTCCCTACAAAGCAGTCATCCGGAATGAGTAGGAGAACCAGCTCCTGTCTGCTATAGCAACCTAGCCGGTAAAAGCTTGTTCAAATGCCTTGGTCGCTCAAGAAGGAAGAAGTCACATGCGTGGTACGTGAGACCAAAATCTTAAATCAAAAGGGAAAAAGCAGCGGGTAAATCAAATCCTAGGGCAAAATCAGTTGAAGTCGCTTCCCAAATAGTTGCTGATCAACTCTCCCATGCGCTCCTCTCACCCTCTGCAAACCCGCAACCATGGCGAAAACCCGAGGCCTGAATAGAAACCTAGCATCTGCTGGCCAAGGCCGAACCGAGAAAAAGCGCAAGTCTCAAAGTGAGGCTTCCTCTCAGATAATGAACCTAGTAGTCTGGGAGGCAGCGCCCCTCCCAGTATCTCAAGAGGTTCCTCCTCCTCAAGAAGAACCTTCACGAAAAAGGAGAAGCCAGGTTTGTGACAGGAAGGCTGCGACCAGTGCAGCAAGAGAGACAGAAGAGGCCAGTTGTGAAAGGACCTCGAAGGAAGAACAAGCTGCAGGGGGAGCTGCAGCTAGTCTGGGTGCTGATGAGCACGACAGAGCCCTCACCTCGTCCCCTGGCACAGTAGGTGTGGGTGAGGAGGTTGGTGCTGAAGGTCCTGAACAAGCAGCTATTACAGCACCTCTTCTTCAAACAGTTGACAAGGGAAAAGCACCAGTCGTCATTGATGACTCAAGCAGCGAAAAATCGAAGGAAACTGGTGAATAGGATGTTGTTGGTGAATCTTCAGAGAGAATACCATTTCTGGCAACCACAGGCACGGTCACAGTAGGAGGAGTGTGGTTCAGGAACGTAGAGGCATCTCAATCATGGAGCAGTGTAGAGAGGAAGCACATTGTTCCAGAGAAGAAGCTGGATTTGGAGAAATACAAGTCTTGAGCAATCATCCAAATTCTAACTGGGGTAAACCTTCTGAAATCCCTAACCTATCCTTACAGATACAATAGCTGGTTAGTTAGGGAGTTTATAATAAACATGGAAGAGAAGTTTGGAGAAGAGGAGGGAGATGATTATGGAAAAAGCTGGGTCAGGGGTAAGGTGGCATAGGGTTTTGTCAAAATGCCGAGGGGGAGATTGATGATGTAGTATGACAGTGTTTGACAAAACCAGCACACGTGAACAAGATGTTGCTATAGCCGGAGTCCAGCATATGTGAACAAGATCAGTGAACAAGATGCTCGCTAGTGACAGGAGGTCCCTAAGTGAGGGGGAGTATTGCAGAGTGTGCAGCGCTCGTGGAATCGTTTGAACGGCTCAGCGGAAGGCTTCGGAGCTACACGGACAATTTGTGCATCAGCTGTGTGCTACAGCAGATGCTATAGCAACCCTGCAGTATCTGAGTTTTCAGTAGAATAGGCTGAGTTTCGAGGAGACAGTAACTATTCCAGATTGATATCAGTAGAGGGTGTGCAGACACAAGTCAGAGCCTGTTCTGATTGTGTTCAGGATCCACCTAAGGTTGAGTAGCATAGATTGCGTGGATTGAAACCGTGTGTACTTGGAGACCTTCGTGATTGATTAGTGGATTGAGGACTGAGAATAGTCCTCCTCAGACTTAGGCAATTGGTCGAACTGAGTAAATAAATATTTGTTCATTCTTGCTGAAACAGTTTCCGGGTGAACAAGAGTGTGCTGTAACAACTGCTTGTTCACGAATCTGTTTATCAGAGGCGCTTCGAAATTCAACCTATGATTAGAAACATTACAGGTTTTAAAGATGTTTGGTTGAGAGGGAACAAGCGAGACTTCATGCATTGTTTCGCCTCTCTTTTCGCCTGATGTGCGGCTTGGGAGATTTGGAAGTGTTGAAATCACTCTATCCATAATAACTCAAATAGAGATTGGTGGTTTGGCTGCTACAACCAGGTGGAAAACTCTTCTAAACTCATCAAAGCACCTTTCAGTCAATCTTTCCGCGACAACTTGATTATGACAAGCCTCTATTTGCCGCGGCCGAGGGTTCCTAGACCGGCTGTTGTCCCTTGGAGCTCTTGTAATCAGAAGTATATTGTCAACATTGCCATCCCCCTCAAGAACATACGTTGCTTGATGGGTGATTATAATGGTCGTTGTTAGTTAGCTGTGGTCTCTCAGATTTCTCGATCAAATCCGCATGAGGAGCTTAGAGAGTTTATTGATATCGTGATGAACCTGGCTGACTGCCACCAGTTAGGCATCAGTTCTATCTCGTGCTCGCACTCAAGATTCTGGTCCCTCACGGATAATGAGGATTCCATCAATCATTATAATTCTTTCGAGCGTCGAAGAATTCTTGAAAGGTGTTGCAATGTTTCCTTTAGAATACCCAAGCCCATAAACATGTATGATGCAATCCAAAGAATCAAAAACAAACTAAAGTACCATATCATCTCTAAATCTATAATCAAGACCATATGCTCTAAAGGTAAAATCTCCTCCAAATCTGCGAATTATATCTCCGTTTCCTGGGCAGAAGGATCTGATTTTTAATTGATCGTTGTGTAAACAATGTAAAACCTGTTTAGGCAATTGTGACCACCTGCAAAAAATACTATCATGCTTACTCATATAAGCGAGACAAGTGGCAGCTTGATTAATAATCGCAGGAATGCGTCTCATTCTTATCACTCTGTACCTCTCCATCAAGCTTTTTAATCAGGTCTGGGTTCTCCATTGCCGATCTGCATTCCTAGTTTGATCAGCATATATCATTTCTGGATGGGAGCTCTGGATGATGTCAACTCTAATCCCCTGCCGGTTAGCTGCCTCTAAAGCATAATCCAAAAATAATCTAAGGCCATCCAAGGACTTTCTTCTTAGAACTTTCTTTGTAACTACAAGACAAAAATTACCCTGGTTCTTCCTGAAAATAGCTGCCCCAATAAGCAGCTCCCCTGTCTCAACAATGTTAATATCTAAACACACTCATGCCTCTCAGGGATCCCAGCACATCCATCTTCCTTTGAGAATTAATCGCTGAAGATTATTGATATCGAAATAAAAAACGCAAACTTGATTTCCTTTGAATCAGCCTGGAAGTTGGGAATAGAGGACAATAATATTCTAGCCCAATGATATAATCTGTCAATTATATTAGGACGCACTTTATCATGTAAAACTATGTTCCTCGCGTTCCATATTTCCCATAGACCAAAACAAGCTAGACCAAGCTTGAAGCACTGAAGGGAGTTCTTTTTTTAGAATTGAGCAGTATAACACTTGGAGAAACCTGCCAGGGAAAGAGGTCTGGAGCAAGAAAAGGCATCAGCAAAAATTCCTCACATTTCCGCAGCCCACGTACCTTGAAAAAATAGATGATTGCTATCTTCCTCATGATTAAAACAACAGACGCATCGAGAAGTAATATAAATTCCTAGTCTTCTAACATTTGTATCAATAGACTAACCATTCATCATCAAACACCACATAAAATAAAGTTATCTTTGGGAGAATCCACTTCTGCCAAATAGCTTTACCCCAATTTAAAGTTGGATGAACTGTAGCATACTTGTCATGAAAAGCCTTGATGCTGAAGGAGCCAGATTCGTGCCCTATCCATCTCAGCTCTTCAGTAGAGTGAGACCAATTAATTTCACTATAAAAATTCGCTGCAGATTTAGGGATGGACGTCAAGAAAGTCACTCTCTGCGTCGGCCTTTCGAGCACTTCCCTAATGGACATACCACTTCTACACATAACGCCATAATGTTTGCATTGTCTATCTATCAGAACACTACCATCCCCAACCTCCAAAATCGACTAATTACGAAGGAGCACAATAAGATGATTCATGGCATTCCACAAAGGGGATCCAGCTTTGCCCACGATGAACCGAGAGCTAGCAAACCTGGACCAAAGACTCTCCCGTTTTAAATTATTCCACGCCAGCTTGGCATGAAAAGCAAGCATAGTATTTTCTAAGCTACGAAGACCCAGCCCCCAACCGATTTAGCCCTGCACATCAATTCATAACGAATCTAATGATGTCTTTTAGTGCTACCTTGATCCCAAGGAAATTGCAAATTAAGCCTTCCAATTTCTTTAAAACCCCTTTAGGAGCAGGAAGAACAGCTAAAATATGGAGATTCATTGAGTACAGACTGAATAAGAGTTACTCTACCTCCCATAGTAAGTAAGTTCCTCATCCATCCATCAACTCTGCTACGCAGTTTATACACCATGACATCAAAGAACATCCTCTTACCCCTGCATTGCATAAGAGGAGCACCCAGGTAGTTTGTTGGTAAGGTACCTTCTGAGAAATGAGTCAGGTTTAATTTTTTTTTTTTTAGGCCAGCAACTTTATTAATGAGATGATCCAAAAAAAACCTAGATCGTGGTGTGTACATAATCGGGAGGTCGGCTGGGTATATCCATGGCCAGCCTAAGAACAAGAAAATAAAATCCCTCACGAGCCGGCCGATTATAGAAATTGACCTAAAAACCCAGAACAGGCTACAACAATACAAAGGTAGGCTCGGGCATTCCCATGGCTTACTTTTTTTTAAGTCATTTTATTAAAATAGGATCCAAAAAGCCTGGTTCGTGGCGAATACAGACGAAATTGAGCCTGATCCTCAAGTGCCAGATGGAAATTATAAAACTTTCCAACTTAACTAGATCAAGCATACAAAGGAAACTCTATCCTAGATAAAAAAGGTGAGCCAGGTAATCTTATTATAAAGCTAGATATGTCTAAGGCTTATGATAGAGTTTCCTGGTCTTTCTTATTGAAAGTGCTGAGAGCCTTTGGTTTTTGCTAGAGGTGGTGTGATTTAATATTTAGAGGCATCTCTAACAATTATTATTCTGTGGCTTGGAATGGGGATTCCTATGGATACTTCAAATCTGCAAGAGGAAACTCTGGAGCACCTTTTCTTCCAAGGGGTTTGGGCCATTAATTTGTGGAAATGTCTGGCATCTATTTTTAAAAGAGCCTGCCCCTGTAGCAAGTCTGATTTCACTGAGAATTGGCTTTTTTTTTTTTTTTTTTTTTTTTTTTAAACCCACCCCGTTAGAGCCCCAGCCCTAACACCCACCAGGAATCGAACCTGTGACATGGAGTTTATAATACACCACCACGACCACTAGGCTAGCCCTTGGAATGAATGGAAGGAAGTAGGTCAGCATGTAGTTGATACGAAGTTCACGGTATTACAAAGGAAATTATGAAGTCAGGTGCTAAATCTATCTCGGTTAATTTTCGTTTGGCTCTAGTAACAGGCAGATGTCGGTCTCTCCTCTCAACAAGAAAATCTCGATCCCTCCGAGACCACCGGATCCACATGTCCCCAATTCAATTTTGTTTGTGAATCCCTCCATCCGGGATCCAAATCTGGGAGATCAATCGATAGGGCATGCCAGAACATTTGCCTCTGTGGCGTCGCGTCCGCGTCCTCATCCTCATTTTGCCACGATTACTCTTCCCTCTTGAAATTTCACAGTGTCTTAGTTTGACGGATTTGTGAACAAGCAGTTTCTGCAGCACACTCTTGTTCACTAGAAAATTGTCTCAGCAAGCAATGAACAAGACAAGGTTTGTTCACCTAGTTCGGCCAACTGCCTACGTCTGGGGAGGACTATTCTCCAGTCCTCAATCCACTAACTCGAAGGTTCCCAAGTAGACACGGTTACAACCCACGCAACCTATGCTACTCGACCTTGTGTGGATTACTCAGCACAATCAGAACAAGCTCTGACTTGTGCCTGCACACCCTCTACAATATGTCAATCCAGAATAGCTACAAACTTCTCAAGACTCAGCCTATTCTAAATTACACTTGACATAGCAGGGTTGCTGTAGCAACTGCTGTAACACACAGCTGAAGCACAAATGTCCGCGTCGCTCCAAGGCCTTCTGCCGAGCCGTTCGAACGATTCCACGAGCGCTGCACACTCTGGAATACTCCCCCTCACTCAGTGACCACCTGCCACTAGCGAGTACTGCCGCACGACACTCGACCGAGCCAACAACTCGTCAGTTCTTCCGCGGCATCCCTTGATCAACCAACAAGCTCAGCAGCTCTGAATTGGCTTCCAGATCAAGCTCGAATCAGACTCTGCAAGTCCTGATTCCCTTCTGCTACACTCACCACAGCTCTGCACTCACGCTCTGCTCTCGGGTGATGATCGTAGAATTTGTCCGTCACACACCAAAGATTGCACTCTCTGAAATCTGTGTATGCACTCGTGTATCCCTCAGCTTCGATCAACCTCTGCTCTAAACCCCTTCTGCTTAAATAGCATCACCAGCTTTTAGCAATGTCCAGGTTTAGGCAATGTCCCAACAAGAATAATTATCTCCTAAAATCTAGGAGATTAGATTTGATCTTTATCTTCAATGCAAATCTCCTTCTCTGATTAGTAAACCTCACTGGAATATACTCTTTAGCAGTTTAGAAATTCCTCAGATGCTCTCCATAGAGTTTCCAGCCATTCTGGACAAGCCCAGGTTGCTGCTGCTTCTTGGACGGTTGAAACAGCCAGTTGAACAAGCTCCTGCTGCAGCATCCCTTGCTAGTTCACTTCTGCTGGCCTGCTTAAATACTTGAGCTGCAGCAACCCCTTGTTCACCTGTGCTGGTTTTGTCAAACACTGCCATACTTGCACCATCACCTCTCGGCAGATTGGGTCACGTGATGGAAAGCCGGCAGTCGCCTTCACAGCGGGAGAAGTCCAGGCTGGGGCACGAATGTTTGGTTTTTCATTGGTCGCCAAATTTACAGTGGGCCAATCTTCGCTTGCCGAGATTCAAACCAGTCCAGGCTTGGCACATCAAGGGGCGGGCTACTATCAATGAACTTTGGGACAGTAGACACTTCTTGGTCATGTTGGATTCAGTGGAAGATGTAGTGACGGCTTTGGCATGTCCTCTGCGCAAGATAAATCATGCTATGTTTCGGCTTTTTTGGTGGACGGAGGATTAAAACCCTAAGAAGGAGTCAACATTTACCACGGTATAGCTTAGATTGCCTGATTTACCATTACAGTTGTACGATAAGGCTTTTATCGGGGCTATTGTCTCGTCCTTTTCCTCTTTCCTTGATGTTGATGACCGTACTAAGGCCTGTCTATCACTGCGTTTTGCGAGAGCCTGTGTGGAACTAGATGTCACCCAACCCATACCCTCTAAGGTTTGGGTCTCAATGGAGAATGCAAGGGGGTTATTGCCAACAAATTGTGGTGGTGAGTAAGCTGGCTTATTGTTCGAAGTGCAGGGTTCATGGTCATGAACTTAGCATCTGTAGGAAAGCTAAGGCTAGCCTAGTGGTTGTGGTGGTATATTATATAACCCCATGTTACAGGTTCGATTCTTGGTGGGTGTTAGGGTTGGGGCTATAACGGGGTGGGTTAACAAAATTTTTTTTTTTTTAAAAAAAGCAAGTTGTGGTCGCTCCAGACAAGGGCAGTAATGAAGATTCACAGGGACCGAATAAAAAGGATTTGACTCGTAAAACGAAGGACAAAGAAGCCGTACCGGGTAAGACTGGATTCATCAAATCACAGGAATGGATTCAGGTGAAGGGTAGAAATAGAAAAATAAGAAAATTTGGCCTAGAAACAGCAGACCAATATGATGGAAAGGAAATGACTTTGTCTTCTGATATCTTGATTGATGCTCCAATGGGAGGTCGAGATAAAACTCAGCAACTAGTTCCAGAGGCTGGAGAAAGCGTAACGGGAAAGAATATTCTGAATAATGGCCAAGAATCGTCAAGGGTGAAATCCATTCTTCGAAGGCCCACTCCTGGTCCGATTACAGTGAACTCTGTCCAACATTCTGATGGAAAGAAGGAGGAATTAGCCAAGGATTTTATCAAGGTGGAAATAGACTTGCGAGACTTAAAGGGGATAACATCTTTTCAGAGGAAGGTGTAACACAAATTGAGACCTCTATGCAACATCAATCATGATCAATATCCTTTGTTGGAATGTCAGGGGAGTCAAGAGTAGAGGTAGTTTCACTTACCTCAACAAATTCTTTCTCGTTATCAAGCTGATATTGTAGTGCTGCTCGAACCCATGACTGAAGGTATTTACGTAGATAAACTTTGTCGTTCTCTTAGCTTTGGTAAGGAAGCTCATGGTGGGGATACTAACAATAAGATTTGAAATATGTGGAAAGATCACATTTGTGCAGACAACATTCAGTGGCACAACCAACATGTTTCGTGCAGAGTCTCGGTGACTGGTCCAGTGTTAATATGCTGTGCTCCTTTATTTATGCCTTATGTAGACGGGTGGATAGATTTCAACTCTGGGAAGAGCTGATACATATTTCTGATACTTACAATACCCCTTGGCTGGTGGGCGGGGACTTCAATGTGATTGCAAAATTAAAGGAAAAACAAGGGGGTAATCAACCGGATAGCAACGCTTTATTTGACTTCAATGAGTTCATGCTGAGAGCGGGGATTAGTGATATAGGCTTCAGTGGAAACCCTTTTACATGGTACAATAATCGACAAGGCGAAGATGTAATTTGGGAAAGGCTTGATCAGTTTTTGGTGAATGGCCGCTTCATTGCTGATTTTCCTTGTCCTAGGGTGACTCATCTTACTAGAGCATTCTCGGACCACTATCCTATATGAGTTGTAATTGATGGGGAAAGTCGTAGGAGAGGTAGGTTTCATTATTTTCGTATGTGGGAATCCCATCCTGGCTTTCAGTCGGTGGTTGAAGCTAATTGGAGAGGGAATCTGCATGTTCACCTAATGCAAAATTTCTCGCTAAAGCTTAAGCATTTGAGAAAAGCTCTTAAGAAGTGAAACAGGGAGATTTTTGGGGATATTTGGATTAAGGAAGAGCAACTTATGTCTGATATTTCCAATGCTGAATCCAGATTACAATCTCAGTGGGATGAGGATCTTCATCTTGTTATTAAGGCTATGAGGGTGAGGCTGGAAGATATTATGATTTATAAAGAGTCTATGGCGAAGGATAAGGCGAGGATGTCTTGGTTTAAGGATGGAGATAGAAATACTACTTTCTATCATGCGGCTATTAAAGCGAAGCGAACAAAGGTGAGAATGTCTCTTCAGCAAGAGGACGGCTCTTTTACCTCAGATAAAAATCTTATAGGAAATGCTGCTGTCTGCTATTACACCAATCTGCTTAATGAGGTATCTCCTCCTCCGAATCTTAGTGACATGGAATTAATCATTCCTGTGATTTCTAACGAAATGAATATTAAGATCATAGCGGTTCGTGATAGTGATGAAATTATGGAGGCTCTTTGTGGCATGAATAAAGACGGTGCCTCAGGATCGGATGGTTTTAGTATCCCTTTTTATATCATTTTTTGGAATTTGATTGAAAATGATTTTGTTTTGAGTGTGCATAACTTTTTTAAAGGGCAACAAATCCAAGTGGCTTGGTCTTCTACAACGCTCACTCTTATTCCTAAAAGATCCAATGCTAGCAGTATTGATCATCTTAGACCCATCAGCCTATGCAATATTAATCACAAGGTAATTTCTAGAATATTGAGTAATCGTCTCCGTGATGTGCTGCCGGAAATTATTAGTCCAGAACAATCAGGTTTTATTAAAGGAAGGGGTACTCATGATAATTTAGCCTTGGCCCACGATCTTATCCATGATCTTCATAAGGAGGGAATTGATGGTAACATCATGTATAAATTGGATATGGCTAAAGCTTATGACAGGATATCATGGAATTTCATTTTATATGTTTTGCTTGGATATGGTTTCAACGAAACTTGGTGTGATCTGGTCTTCAGATGCATATCTAATATTTGGTACTCCGTGGCTTGGGAAGGTCAATTATTTGGCTTCGTCAAATCTCGATGTGGTGTTCGACAAGGCGACCCATTATCGCCAAGCCTGTTTGTTCTTGCCATGGAGTGGTTTTCTAGGGCTATTAATAAAAATGTAGAACAAGGAGAGATGCAGCCCTATAAAACAAAGCAGGGAGCTATTAAAATTAATCATCTTTTGTTTGCGGATGACATTCTATTATTCTCCAGGGATTGTCCTGATACAGTGGCACAGCTCATAGGAATTATTCAGAAGTTTTCCTCCCTGTCTGGCCAAGTTCTCAACCGAAATAAAAGTCAGGTCTTTTACGAGAACCAACAATGAAAAGAAAAACCACATTCTTAGTTTGACACAGTTTGTGGAGTGTCCTCTGCCGACAACATACCTTGGTGCCCCTCTTATGCAGGGTAGGGTTAAGAGAATCTACTTTGATAGTTTGCTCGATAAGCTTCGTAGCAAAATTGGGGGCTGGATGCGGAATATTCTTACAGTGGGAGGGTGGGTTACTTTAATCCAGGCAGTTCTGAATTCCATGAGCATGCATATCCTGGCTGTATTACCAGTTCCTAAGAGTGTTCTTAAGAAAATGGAGGGCCTAATTTCTAATTTTTTGTGGGAACGGGGTAATGAAAAAAAGCGCCATTGGATTCGGTACGAGGGAATGTGCAGAAGTAAAACTGTGGGTGGCTTGGGTTTTAGAAGCCTGGAAAATACAATGCTCGCTTTTCATGGCAAGCTGGCTTGGAATTTTTTGAAACAGGACAGTCTTTGGGCCAGTTACGCTAATTCTTGTTTCGTTATTGGAAAAACTGGTTCACCCCTTTGGAATGCTATGAATCACCTTATTGTGTACCTAGAAATCAGTCCATTTTGGAGGTCGGGCAGGGCAGTGTGCTCATAGATAGAATCTGTAATCTTTATGATATACCTTGCGGGAGCGATTTTACTGGCCTGTCCGTCAGAGAGGTGCTTGACAGACAGACTCAAAGATTTTCTTTCTTGGCTTCCCTTCCCAGAATTGCTGCAGATTATTATGGAAGAATTATTTGGACACATTCGGATATTTGTTTAAGGTGGACAGGACATGAGTCAGGTATATTCTCCATCAAATTTTTCCTTGAATCTTATGTCACAGCTCATCCAGCTCCTGCATGGGCAAAAGTTATCTGGCAGAATTGGATTCCTCCAAAGGTCTCTGTTTTCTTGTGGCGTCTGTTTTTAAATGGTCTTCCGATTGATACTAATATTAAAAAGCTCGGTATCCCGATTACGTCCCGTTGTACTTGCTATTTTAAAAATGAGGAAAGCCTCAATCATTTATTTTTTAGAGGTAAATGGGCTGAGGAGGCGTGGGGAATTATTGCTGCTGCTTTTTCTTGTAACAAACCTCTGTCCTTTTCGAATTTTATTCATGGCTAGACATCGCAGTTTTCTCAGAAGTGTTCTATGCAGTGCTTCAAGCTTGGTATAGCTTGTTTTGGCTTGTGGGAAATTTAGAACACAAGGAACAATGTGATTCATGATACCAAGGGCCCTCTTTTGTTCGACAGAATTTTTCATTGGGCAAAAATTCTTGCGTACTCTCAACCAGAATTCCAGCCAGATTACAGGGATATGAAATTTGCATTGTTTTATTTTGATATTACCTGTTTTCAACGCCCTTTTTTCTACGGAAAGTGGCTGTGTTGGGATCTTGAAAAAGCTGGAAATTGTCTAGACCTTAGCATTGTTGACATAGACAATAATACTGTTGGTGCAGCCATATTCAGGAACACTCAGGGCAGGTTTTGTCTTGCTTTGTCTAAAATTCTTTAAAAAGGGAAATCCTTGAGTGAGTTGATGAATTTTATTGAAGTTGCCCTTGAGGATGCTGCTAAGCTTGGAGTTAGAGTTAAAACAATTCAAAGTGCCCATCCCGAGATGATTATGGATCAAATGAAGATTTCCGCTTGCCAATGGAGGATCCGGATAAGGTTGAAGTCCTTGATGGAGAAGTTTGATGTTCAGCAGTTGAGACGCACCCACCCAACTTTCAAACGGAATCAAAGAAAACCAGGTTTGCTCTATTTTATTTTGATATCAATAATTTTCAACGCCCTTTAATCAAAGGCAGTTGGATGTGCTGGGACCCTGGTGAAGCTGATTTGTGTTTAGACATTAGCATTGTAGAAACAGGGAACTTGTTTATTTGTGCAACTATTTTTAGGAAAAAGCTGGGTAGTTTTTGTCTTGCTGTGACAAAGATTTTGCAAAAATGGTAATACCCTGTCTAATCTCACTGTTTTTATGGGAAAGGCTCTTAAGGCTGCCTACAGGCTGGGAGTTAGAGTGGATGTTTTTTTTTTTTTTTTTTAAGAAATAAGATAGAAACAGCTCAAAAAAACCTGAGCCAAGGAAAGAACAGAACATAAGGGAAAGCCTTGGATGAAGCCAGCAGCAACCCAAAAGACGGACTCAAACACGAGAGTCATCTAAAGAAACGATGGGTTAGAGTGGATGTTATCCAGAGTTCTCACCGAGAGATGATTTATGCTGAACAAACAAGGATTGCAGCTCGACAGTGGAGATCCCAAAGCTGTTTAAAAAGTTTGATGGAGCAGTATGGAGTGAAACGAATGCGACGCATTCCGGTTATGACTAATCAAGCTGCTATCTACCTTGCGTACTTGAGTCAACAAGATAGGATCCTTTGCAGGTGCTCGGATTTACGTAAACCAGTTTTAAGTTGTCTTCACATCGACCGCTCAAAGATCAGAGTTTTTTGTCCGGATAACAGAGATACAAATGCCAGCTTTGGAGGAGCAAATGATTTTAATTCCTACGTATCCGACTATGGATTTAGAGATGATATGTTATTATAACCGTCTCATTGCAGATTTAGCAAATGCACATATGGAAACGGAGGAATAAATGGCAGCATTGAAAGAGATAAGGTCCTTAATTCTTTTTTTTTTTTTAACCAACCCCGTTAGAGCCTAACCCTAACACCCACCAAGAATCGAACCTGTGACATGGGGTTTATAATACGCCACCACAACCACTAGGCTAGCCCTTGGTTTCATTTGGTCAATATTTTGGTTTTAGAGATGATATTCCCCTTAATGATTTGGATGTTGAAGTGGATCTCATGTTTTCCCCGGTCTGGGAATACCTAAACCAAGGAATTTTCTATTTTTTGATAGCATGTTCAATTTTGCGAGTTTTATTAGGCCATGGGAATGCCCGAGCCATACATGTTTGGTTTGCTTTTTTGGGCCTCTTTGTTATAGCATTGACTCAGGCTTTTTGAGTTATGCATTAATAAAAATAACCTTTCCTTAAAAAAAAAAAAAATACGCACTCACTTTATGATCTCTCAAGCTACTAACTGCCTTGCTTTCAAAAGTGTAAAAGATGCACTCCATAGAAAGGTGACAGACCTTCCCACTCCGGTTGCTCATTGTTTGAATAATGATTGTCCGCGGCTCATGAATCGTACCCAAGACGAGACCATATCCCGTCCTAATCTCCTCCATGCTTCAAGTTTTGGCTCGCGAGATGATAAATATCTATAGCTTTTCCTTTGGTCTTCATTGTCAACTAGTTAACATGGTATTTTTTTAAAAAAAAAAAATATTTATTTATCCTATTCTATCCCTAAACCCCCACCAGAGCCCCTGCTCTGGCCCCATCAGGAATCGAACCCTAGTCGCTGAGAGGTTTGACGTCCCTTTTACCACTAGACGACGCCCTGACGGGCAGTTAATATGGTTTGGCTTGGTGATTATGAGTGTTTTGTGTGTAGTCTTATGGACAGCCGAGATAACAGGGTTGACTTGCGATTTTAGGGTTCTCTCCCGGCTGTTGTCGTCCAGGCGCCCCTGCCCGACATGGGCATTCTGTCCCCCCGAAGCCACCGGATCCTTTCTTTTCTGGTGGACCTTTGCCCGTGTCCGCCACCCTAATTCAGAAGTGCGGCCTTCCTTCGCAGCTATGGTCGCGCATGGCCGGCCGAAATTGAAGCCGCGTTTTGCTCCACTCTCCCTTCCGACCAGACAGATGGGTTTGAAGGACTGTAAACTGGCTATCGGATTTTCTTCCTATGAAATCGGTGCGTGCGAAAAGAGATTTGAATTTTCGCTCATTGCCAAATTCACTGCTGGTCGCCCAAGCATTTCGGAGATTCAGAAAACTTTCCAAGCAAATTGGGCATTATCCGGGCGTGCTTCTTTGAGCTAGATTTGGGATCGCCGCCATGTCCTCATCATCCTTGATTCCGAATCAGGCGTCAAAGTTGCACTATCTTCTTCACTTCATAAGGTTGAATTTCTTCCGGTTAATTCGATGGCATCCCAACTATAGCCCTAAGAAGGAATCTACTATTACTACTATCTGGGTACAGCTACCAGGTTTACCTCTTTCTATCTATGACAGTGCTTTCATTGAAGCTATTGTGTCTACTTTTGGATACTTTGTTGGTGTTGATGATAGGACCAGAGCTTGTGTCTCGGTTAACTATGCGCGTGCTTATGTGGAACTTGATGTCACACGTCCCATTCCTGATTCAAATTGGATTAATATGCCTGATGACCACGGTTTTTGGCAACTAGTTGAATTGAATCCAAGCTATCCTATTGCTATCCTATTGTAGCAAGTGTAGAGTGCATGGACACAATCTAGCCTCCTGTAGAAAGGTAAAGCAATCCAATTCTAATCCTTTACAATAGGGTTCCAGCATTAATACGTGGTTAAGGAGTCTGCTTCCCTTTCTGGTGCGCCTAACAAGACTAGGATTGATAATAAAGAGGAACGGGTGTGTGTGGAGCGCAAGCATTCTAGAAAAGGGCAGGATATCGTGGCTGTTTCAGCAACCTCTCTGGACATTGCTAATGAACTAGTTGATGTAGGCTTTCGAACTGATACTGATAACGCTGCTCCTTCTTTCGATGATTTTGCTTCTTGTCATGTTGATAATGAGCCTGCAATGGGTGATGCTGTTCAAGATCAGGGGCCTCTTGATATTAGTGACCCGAGTGATCAAGTTACTCTATATAATCATAATATGACAGAATTTTCCCCCACTGTTATCGATACTTCAGAAAAAGAAATTCCTCCTGACTCTTGTCGTTTGGTAATCACGGATCCTTCATTTTCCAGCACTTCTAAGGAAATGGTGGATTCTGAAGTCTGTTCTTATACTAGTGATGCTCTGAGCTCTGCTCGCCAGGGTTCTGATTGCCAGGCTCCTATTAGTATGGGACAGCAACCCATGAGCCTCCAAACAGCTGTTGCTATGCTGTCGTCCAAACCTGCTAAATCAATATTGAAAGCTCCCTCTCAGTCCTCCCATCTAGCTAGTAAAGCACCAACACATAAAGTATCTTCCAAATCCCCCAAATCTCAATGATCACCATTTGCATGGTAATGAATCTTGGCGTCATTGGGTGAACTGGGATCTGGTATGCAAAAGCCTACTAATGCTGGTGGCTTGGGGATCAAGCATCTTGGTCAGGTTATGACGGCTCTGCATGGTAAATTAGCGTGGCATTATCTGTCAAATTCCTCCTTATGGCAAGGCAGGCGAGGAGCAGGTTCGCTATTGGTGGGAGAGGTTCTTGCCTTTGGAAAACTATTTCCCCTTTTATTTCAAGCATTTCTCTCAACTATCGATGGATCTTTGGTAATGAGCAGACTAAGATGTTGATTTTTTGTCAAAATGTTTCCATGTCTTTTCCCAAGAGGTTCAAGAACATGACTATTGAGGTAGTTCTTCAAAATCCTGTTTTGCGGAGAGTTTTTCTCCATGACACTAATCCTAGAATATTTCGCTATATTGAAGGAAATATGCTGGCTGATTACCCTGATCGGCTTGTTTTGGAAGGGGACCCTGCAGGTTATGTTACAACGGTGAACTTCTTGGCAAGCTCTGTCCCAACCTCACCTCCTAATAAAAGATTTTATATCCTTTGGCACTCCTGGCTTTGGCACTCCTGGATTTTATATCCTCTGTCCCAACGGGGCTGGATGTGTATCTTTGAAATCAGTCTATTTTGGAGGTTGGGGATGGAAGCAAATGATAGAGTTTGCAAACATTATGGTGTTCCTTGCAGGAGTGATATTAGTGGTATGTCGGTCAGAGAGGTGCTTGAGAGGCCGTCTCAGAGACTTACATTTCTGTCATCTCTTTCTGGCATTGCTGCTGATTTCAATAAAATGATTAGTTGGACTCACTCGGATGTTTGTTTGATGTGGGCAGGGCATGAGTCAGGTACTTTTTCCATCAAATCTTTTCTTGAAACTTATGTTACTATTCATCCAGTGCTTCCTTGGGCAAAGGTTCTTTGGCAGAAGATCCCTCCTAAGATCCCTCCTAAAAACAAGAAGAGGCTCAGGCATTCCCATGGCCTAATAACAAGAGTATGAGAGGAAGGTATGGTGTATAAAAGGAATGAAAACAATATAGATCGGCGGAAGCATACGCACATACGAGGAGACAAAAATAGAGGAACCAAAGGAGGGCTTACTAGTCGCTGAGCAAGGCCCTGGAGAAAGGGGGACCCTAATAACATCTTAGCTTCAATCCCTGCAAAAGAGAGGAAAAGCAAACAACCAAAACTGCTATAAGAACAAATCATCTCTGGAGTAATAGCTATTGTTCCTGTCTGCAATGGGCCGCTGCACAATCCCAGCAGCTTCAGAACTATCCTCCGCACTAGGAAAGAAACATCTCAGCTGCAAAAAATCTGCACACAAGCTGCGTTGAACTGCCTTATGAAGCTGATTAGTTCTTGTCTCTACAAGATGATTAGTAGATGTATAGGCAAATGCAAGGGCTACATGGTTAATCGCAGAGCTTATCCTTCTCATATTAGTAATGTTAAAATCGTTGACCAAGCGCTGTAAATCATTAGAGTGACGCCAGGGGAAAGTACTTCCAGAATTAGCATCCAAGAAAAACATGTCAGGATGAGAACTTTGAATACCTCCAACCTGAATTTGATGATCTCTAGCTGCGAGAAGAAAACGCCGAATACAAAAAATGAGTTCATTAAGCGGCTGAGTTTTCTCAAACTGCTCTACTATAGCAAGCTGTAGCTCCCCAAGACAACTTCTAAAAATGCCTGCTCCTTTAATAGCTTGTCCATCTTCAATAAAAGCTAAGTTCAACCAGGGCCCATAAAAACCAGAGTTCCATTGCTGCCAGGAGCCAGCAACAGTACCAGATTTAATAGCACTAATACCAAAAGCTTCTGCTGCCACACGATTCCTTTTTCCTCCTCCTGGAATCTGATCATAAATAGATTGAGCCCATCTAGCCACTTTCCCATAAAGGTCAGTCGGTTGACTATTGTGCATGGTGCTGTTTCTCAGTTTCCACAGTTTCCACAGGCCACACATACTAATAACAGCACAAAAATTACTAACAAAAGATATCTGCTTACCATTAGAAAGCCAGGTATCTTCAAAATCAGTTCTGTCACGTGGGCAGGCTTTTTAAGAAATTAGGGACAACCATTTCCATAATTTGCTAGCCCAAGTATCCTGAAAAAATAAATGATCAAGAGTTTCCTCCTTATTACCACAACATAAACACCGAGAAGCAATCGGGATACCAATGCGTTTAAAGTTAGCATCTAGAGGTAATCCACCAAGAAAAAAGCGCCACATAAATAAACTAACAGAAGGGGGAAACCACTTAGACCATATAACAGTGCACCATTTGAGAGTAGGATGGCAGGTTCGAAAGGACTCCAAGTAACCTTTAACAGAAAAAATACCAGAGGTGTTACCTTTCCACAGTAGATTACAATTTCCATTTCCCTAGCAAAAATCGTTGTAGTATGCTCTAGCAAAATTGGGGAAAGAGAGTAAAATGTTAGTATGTAGAGCTTCATTCTCAAAGGTCTCCTTGACTGTCAGGTTTTTAGCATCCCATGGGCATCTTACCCCAAAATGCCAACACAGCGATTCCATACTCATACAACCATCTCCAACATCCCACAAAGATTCTCGTCTCAAGCTGGAAATCAGATGATTAATAAAATTCCAAATATGCGAACCTGGTTTTTCCTCCTTAAATCTCAGCTTACCATACCTGGCCCAAATAGACTCTTGTTTAAGAAATTCCCAAGCTAGTTTGCCATGGCAGGCCAGCATATTATCTGTCAAGGATCGAATGCCCAGACCCCCTTTTTCTTTGGGTCTGCAGATCAGTTCATATCTGATCCAGTGGTGCATTTTATTGGGTCCTTGATCCCACAGGAAATTGGAAATTAAACTCTCCATCCTTCGAAGGATATTAAGAGGAACCGGAAGAACAGCAAAAACATGGAAAGCCAGCGTACTCAAAACTGACTGAACCAAAGTAACTCTTCCTGCCATCGAAAGCAAATTCCTCATCCAGCCAGAGATACGGTTTCAGAGTTTACTGATCATGTCTTCAAAGAAGCTAATACGAGTTCGTCCCCTATAAAGGGGAACTCCCAAATATTTGACTGGTAAATTACCTTCCTCAAAATGAGTGAGACCTTTAACCAGATGCTTGTGAACTTCTAGAGTTTTGCTACCAAAGAACATCATGCTTTTAGCAAGATTTAAAGATTGCCCTGAGATGGAACAGAATTTCTGCAGAATGGCCATCAAGGATTGTAGAGTAACTAAATCATCCCTTGTAAAAATAAGGACATCATCCGCAAAAAGAAGGTGATTTACCTTCAAGGCTTCTTTTCTGGTTCTATAGGGTTTCAGAAGTCCATCCTCTACACCTTTATTAATCGCCTTCGAAAGCCATTCCGATTACAGTCCTTCGAAGGATGGAAAGCTTAATTTCCAATTTCTTATGGGATCAGGGGCCAACAAAAGGCATCACTGGGTCAGATTTGGTCTGATGTGCAGGCCGAAGGAGATAGGGGGATTGAGAATTCGATCTCTTGAGGATAACATGGTGGCTTTCCATTAGCTTGGGAATTTCTCAAACAAGATTCCATTTGGGCTAGGTATGCTAATTCGAGATTCAAGGAGGGCAAGCCAGGTTCGAATATTTGGATTCTATTTGGCATTTGATATCCAATCTGAGACAAGAATCTTTTTGGGAAGTAGGAGATGGCAGTATGAGCATGGAGCGGCTCTTTTGGCATTTTGGAGTGAGTTGTCCATGGGATGCTAAAATTATGACTGTGAAGGAGGCTCTCAGCACTAACTTACTGATTTCCTTTCCATCTTTTGCTAGAGACTTCTACAATAATTTTTGCTGGGGGATGGGCAATGAGAGGCTGATGTGGATTAGAAATACTGCTGGTCATTTTGATATTAAAGGTTTTTTGGAGTCCTTTTTGAGACCCATCATCCCATTATGAAATGGTCCAAAGCAGTCTGGTCGAAATGGATTCCTCCCTCGGTAAGTATGTTTATGTGGCATTTCTTTCTTGATGGATTACCTCTTGATGCCAATGTTAAGCGTATTGGTATTCCTCTAGTGTCTCGTTGTTTCTGTTGTGGAAAAACTGAGGAGACTCTGGAACATCTGTTTTTTCAAGGCACTTGGGCTAAGAAACTATGGAACTGGCTTTCTCCCATTTTTAAGAAAAACTGCCCTCAAAACAGGTTGGAGTTTGAAGGTGACTGGTTGGCCAAAAAGCAAGGTTTTGTGAATAATTTTTGTGCAAGTATTTCCATGTGTGGCTTGCTAGAAGTTTGGGAGATGAGAAATAGTGCTTTCCACAATAACAAAGCTGCTGATTTCGTTAAGAAGATGGCTGATTGGGCCCAGATTTTGTGTGACCAGATTCCAGGGGGAGGTGAAGCTAGATCCAGCCTTTTGGTTACTGAGGCCTTTCGGTTGCTGTGAGGTGAATCCTGGAATTTCAGGTTCTTTTATGGACCTTGCACTGATAGAGATAGGGCAGGACATTAGAGGGGTTGCTATTATTAGATCAAATATGGGTGACTTGCAGCTTGCAGGGGTGAAAGACATGGTCAAGACCCAACCTTTGGAGGAGTTGCTATCTTTTATGAGGTTCTTCCTCACAGCAGCAAAGGAGCTTCAAATCCAGGTAAGTTTAATTCAAAGTTCTTCTTCTTCACATTGCTAATCCGAGAATCCTCCACTCTATTAAAGGTAACTTTATGGAGGAATTTCCTGACAAATTAATTTGGGAAGGTGATGACTCAGGGACTGTCACCTGCTCCAATTTCCTCAAGAAGCTTTCCACGGCTCCCCCTATCGCTGGTAAGTTTGCAGCTATTTAACAGCCTTGGCTACCTTTGAAAATTTCGTGCTTTTTATGGAGGTTGTTGCATGGGGCTATTCCTTCTAATGATAATGTGTGCAAAAAAAGTGTCTTTATGGCCAGTAAGTGCATCTGTTGCTTACAGCCCAAAGGTGAGAGTATGGATCATCTTTTTTTACATAGTGATCTTGCTAATACTGTCCTTGATTTTTTATGCCCTATCTTTCATAAGTCCAGGCCTGCTTCCTTGCATCAATTGTTTTATGATTGGGGTGTTATTGCCAATTTTAAGAATTATTACGATTGCTTGGCGTCTGGTCTGTTAGTGTGCTGTATTTGGGAAATTTGGAGGTATAGAAACCTCGTCATTTTTTAAGATCATGCTTGCAGCTTCAGTCGTGTGGTTATTTTTAAATGGGCCTCCTTCTTATCCTGGAGCATCTCTGCTCCAGAAGATGTCCTCTCCCCCAGGAAATCAGTATTTGCTGCTCTTAAAATTAACATCCCCAAGCTGAATAGCTTCCGGGTTCATTGGCTTCGATGGCAACCTTTTTTTAGAGGCTATACGTGCAATGTTGCTATTGCCGATGAGGGGGTCACCTCCTATATGTCTGCTGTGGTTCGTAATCATGATAGTCGTTTCATTGCTGGCCTGAAGTGTACCTCAGTTAGTAGGCATTTTGCTCGCTGCTTGCTTCATATTGTGGAAGAGCTTCATCGGCTTAAAGTTGACTAGCATTGCCTTAAGATTGCTCACCCTTGTGCCAGCTTTCTTGGCCGTGATCAAATTGCTGACTGAGATGTTTTTATTATTAAAAGAAGGCTTATCCGCAGCCTTAAGAATGTGAAAGTTTTCCGTACCAGCTACTCCCTTAATAGACCTGCGGATGCGCTATGTTACTCGAGCAGCAGATCCTTATTCACTACCCATATCGAGGACCTTCCGAACTCTGTTTTTTGCGCCCTTGCCAATGCTCCAGCCGTGCTCCTTTGAAGATCAACTGATCTTCATTTAATCTATGGCTCATTTGCTCTTCTTTTTGGTTTTTGTAACAGGCTTGTGCATGGTTAATTGTTTGTTGTGTATCCTAGTGATGGGTATGCCTAAACTAGGTTTTGCTTTTATTGCTTTTGTTTTTTGTTTTAGCTGCAACTGCAGCCCCCTCTGTAAGTGCCGTGGCTCAGGCTTTTTGAGCCCCTATTAATAAAAGAGGTTTTAAATAGAAAAAAAATTCAGAGTTCTCATCCAGCAAAGGATCTTTTTTGATGAGATTTGGAGTAGCAGGCTTCCTTGGCGTCATTCAAGTGATATTAAGCGGCTTGTTAATGATTTTAGCATTCAGAAGATGCAAAGGATCAGTGTGGACATTAATCATGCGGCTGTAGCCTTAGTCTATACTTCCTCGAATCCTTTTTATGGAGACTAGAAAAACTGTTCTTCATAGGCGGTTCAGCGTAGTATTTGTGCAGACACTATGCAGATGAGATTCTTCTGCCTAATTATGCGGATATGGAGTTTAGAGAGGTTGATGTTGGTGTTGACATTCAATCCAATGAAGATTCTCCCATTGAAGCCTTCTCCTATAATGACAGCTTGTCTAGAGATGATTCTTATGTTTTGGCATAGGAAAATTAAGTTCAGGGTGTCTCTTATGGAAGGTCCTTTGGAAGCGGTTGCGCTGCTTAGCTCCCAAACTTGTGGGGAGCTTTTCCAGCCCAAATTTCTTTTGTTTACTGAGTTGGGACATATCTTGATTTATTTTGGCTTGAAGGAGATGGGTACTGCCAAGCCCTATGACCCTTTTGGCTCGTTTATTTATAATTTCCTCTATGCTTTCGAGTTGGTAAAGCTCAACCGGAGTTTGAGGACTGCACTTCTTATTTTACATAGGCCAAATTGGCTCTGGTTAGGTACTTTTTTGGCCAATCTTGTTTTGGCTTTGCTATTGCTTTCCTAGCTAGATTTTTGATCACTTTATTTTAGGCCAATTGTTGGCTCGTCACATTTGTATTGGCCATGGCTCAGGCTTTTTGAGCCCCAATTAATAAAATAAGATGTTAAAAAAAAAATACCCAGGCGCTGGGAAACCAATGCCTCGAGAGGAACATTCCTGCAAGACAAGGAAAGCTACAGCCAAAAAACTATAATGCCATATCATCCCTAAGGGTTCTTCCAAGGAAGATAGGAGCTGCACAGGAATTATCTTCATCTCTTGTAGCCTCCTCTCTGTCAACCGAACAGTTGCAAAAGAAACTCAGCCGCAAAACATCTGCACATAAACTACGTTGAACCGCCTTATGAAGGTGAAGTTTTCTAGTCTCTACAATCTGATTTGGAGAAGTATAGGCCACAGCAAGAGCTGCATGATTAATAGCAGTGCTGATCCTTCTCATATGAATGATGTTAAACTGATCTACCATGCGCTTTAACTCATTAGAATGCCGCCAGGTTCGATTCCTGGTGGGTGTTAGGGTTGGGGCTCTAACGGGGTGGGTTTTTTAAAAAAAAAAAAAAAAAAAAAATCTCATACCAGAATTTCTATCCATGAAAACCATATCAGGATGAGAACTTTGGATACCACGAACTTGAATCTGATGATCCCTCCCTGCCGTGAGAGACCGCCGCATAAATAAGATAAGTTCCTCCAAAGGGAGGGACTTCTGAATCTGTAAAACAAAAGCGAGCTGCAGTTCACCCAGACTGGTTCCAATGATGGCTGCACCTTTAATAAACCTACCTTCATCAATGAGAGCTAAGTTCATACAAGAACCAGAATTCCACTATTTCCAGCATCCCTGCAAACTGCTTCTCTTTATGCTGCCAATACCAAAAGCCTCAGCCACAGAAAAATCATTCCTAACTTCTCCACCACCTGGAATATGCTCAAACAGAATTTCAGCTCATCTAGTCAAACTACCAAACAAGGCAACAATTGTTTTATTATGAATTGCACAGTTTCTCAACTTCCACACTTCCCATAAACCACACATAGAAATAGCAGCACAAAACTGACTCACAAAATCTTTCTTGGTACCTTTATATAGCCAATTAACTTCGAAGTCCAACCTGTCTCGCGGGCAGGTTCTCTTAAAAATAAGGGAAATCCATTTCCAAAAATTATTGGCCAAGACACCGTGAAGAAAAAGGTGATTCAGTGTTTCTTCCTTGTTTCCGCAACAAGAACACCGAGAAACAATCGGAATACCGATACGTTTAATATTAGAATCAAGAGGAAGGCCATCAAGGAAAAATCGCCACATAAACATACTAACAGATGGGGGAACCCACTTATACCAGATAGCTTTGCACCACTTCAGCGGGAGATGAAGAGTCTGAAAAGACTCCAAGAAAGCTTTGACGGTGAACTGGCCAGAGGCAGACCCTTTCCATAGCAGCTTCTCAGTTCCACTTCCCCAGCAAATCTCCTTATAATAATCCCTAGCAAAGCTTGGAAAGGAAATCAAAATGTTATTATTTAAAGCCTCATTCTCTAAAGCCTCTTTGATAGACAGGTTTTGAGCATCCTATGGGGAGTGGACGATAGAACAAAGGCTTGTGTTTCGGTTAAGTTTGCTCGGGCGTGTGTGGAGTTAGACGTCACTCAGGCTATTCCGGACTCTGTTTGGATTTCAATGCCGGATAACCAGGGCTTCTGGCAAAATGTTATTATTTAAAGCCTCATTCTCTAAAGCCTCTTTGATAGACAGGTTTCGACCACTTCAGTTTGGCAGTGGACGATAGAACAAAGGCTTGTGTTTCGGTTAAGTTTGCTCGGGCGTGTGTGGAGTTAGACGTCACTCAGGCTATTCCGGACTCTGTTTGGATTTCAATGCCGGATAACCAGGGCTTCTGGCAATCTATCTTAGTGGAGACTAAAATTGCCTACTGTAGCAAATGCAGAGTCCATGGGCACAAGGTTGATTCTTGTCGGAAAGTCTTACAGGTCATTGACCCCCTTAAGTCCAAAGATGCGGGTCCTTCAAAGGGTAATCTGAACAAAGGGGATTTGACAGACCAGGGCATTATCACTGGGAATAATTCTAAAGGTTTAGTAGACTCTGTCTGGAATAGGGTAGGATCAAAAAAGTCTAGGAAAGGGAAGGGCCCTCTTTCTACTTTTAAGGGCTTGGATGGCGATCCTTTGATCACTCTTAAAGAGACAGTCCCTTCCGATCCTGCTACCTCACAGGTTAGCGGCGGAGAAATTTCGTGTCATACCATGGATGCCAATATTAGGGTTGCTTCCGTCTCTCTAAATGAGGGGGCGTGCACTGAGTTAGCCTCTAGCTGCCTGGTTGTTGGGAGGACTGAGGCTGTCAGCGCTGGGGTTATTCCGAACGTTCTCTCAGGTGCTGAGCTTCGTCTAAAGAAGCAGACTCCTAACAAGATTTTTTTTAATGAGGATTTAGGGGTGCTCGTTCATCCAGGGTCCCTTCAACATTATAAAAATATCCGAGATAAGGCGGGGAGCACAAGAAGCCCTGGTAGTGGTAGAAAGGAAAGAAGGCTATCGGAGGCTATTATAGATTGTATCATTCCGGGCAGCAAGCACTGTCTTTCCAAAGTGTCTTAATGTTTAAAGGTCTTTGCTGGAATGTGAGAGGAATCGCAAATAGAGGTACTATCTGTTTTCTTAAAAGTTTAATCTCCAAGCATGATATTTCTTTTTGTGCTATTCTGGAACCTAAGTTGCAAGGAAAAAAAATAGTGTCCATTGCGCGGAAGCTTGGGTTTTCTAGGTTTTTGCAGGGCAATCCTACCAATAGACATATTTGGATTTTCTGGAAGGATTATATAGATGTTACCGTGGTTAATATCAGCTCTCAGCATCTTTCTTGTGAAGTTTTCCTCCCTGCGTCCGGTTTTAAGTCCTTTTGTACGGTGGTCTATGCTTCCTATAAAGTTAATGACAGAGTTTCTTTATGGAAGCTTCTTGATGAGGAATCTGCCATTTTTTCGGAGCCTTGGATTCTGATGGGAGACTTTAATGCGGTGACTTCTGAAGATGAAAAAATTGGTGGTCAAAAATTCGGAAATAAGTCTTCTTCAGATTTTAATAGTTTCATAATTGGGAGCGGTTTATCGGATGTAGGTTTCACTGGAAATAAGTTCACTTGGAGCAATAATCAAGCGGGATTGAGTTGTATCTGGATGAGGCTGGATAGGGTGCTCATTAATGGATTTGCTACAGCTCGATTTCCGGAACTGAAAGTGGTTCATCTTCCCCGTATTCACTCTGATCACTGCCCCCTGTTGATTTCTTTTATTAAAAAAGACCATATACAAAGCTTCTTTAGCTTTAATCCGGCTTGGATCAAGCATGCTGATCTGCAGGAATTTGTTAAGAGATCCTGGAATGATCGAGCCCATGTCAATCCTTTTTTTAATTGTCACGCTAAACTCAAAAGACTGAGAAGTGAGCTTCGTATTTGGAACTGGAATGTCTTTGGGGACTTCAATCATAAGATTTGTGATCTTAGTAAACAAGTTTAAGCTACTGAGGCCTTGCTTCAGAATCGGTGGAATTTGGAGAGGGAAGAAGACCTTGTTCAGATTCAGAAGCGATTGCAAACAGCTCTTGATGATCGGCAGGCTTTTCTCAATGCTAAATCTCATCTGGGTTGGCTTCAGGATGGGTATAGGAATACAGGGCTTTTTCATGCAGCCATCAAGGCTCGCAGATCTGCCAATAATTTCAAAGTTACCCTTCCCTCTAGTTCTGTTACAGATGATCGGGATGAAATAGGTTCTATGGCTACTGATTTCTTCCGGGATTTACTAGGGGAATTTTCTGCCTTACCTGATAGGAATTATTTGGACAATATTCGGGCTAAAATCTCTCCCTCCGATAATGTTTCTCTGAGGGCCATTCCTGAAGCTGATGAAATCTGGCTTGCTGTGACCAATCTTCCGGAGAATAGTGCTCCCGGACCAGATGGGTTCACCGGAGTTTTTTTTAGGTCCTGCTGGAATATTATTAGGGAGGACATTATTGAGGCTATTCAGTTATTTTTCAAGGGAGTCAGCCTACCCAACTGTTTGTCTGCTACAGTCCTTATTCTAATCCCAAAGGTAAAGAATGCCACCTCTTTAGATCAACTAAGACCAGTCAGTTTGTGCAACTTCTTTCACAAGATCATCTCTAAGATCCTCAATGATAGGATCCGCCCGCTGCTGGATAGAATTATAAGCCCGGAACAATCTGGATTTATTCCAGGGAGGTCTATTCATCACAGCATAGCTCTAGCTCACGATCTAGTTTCAGATATTCATAAAAAAGTTCATGGGGGCAATGTGCTAATCAAGATAGATATGGCGAAGGCTTATGATAGAGTTTCTTGGGTTTTTCTTCTCCGTGGAATGAAGGCCCTTGGGTTCGATGAGCAATGGTGTGATCTAGTTTATCGGAACATTAGCAACTGTTGGTACTCCATCCGAATTAAAGGGAAATCCTTCGGTCACTTCAAATCCAATAGGGGGCTGAGGCAGGGGGACCCTCTATCCTCTAGCCTGTTTGTGTTAGCTATGGATTTTTGGTCCAGTAGATTAAAGCTGGCTGGCAGAGTAGGGGGTGGAATTATGCCCTATTGGTCTTCTCTTCAAGCTGTGGATATTAATCATATACTATATGCGGATGATGTCTTGGTCTTCACCAATGGAGGGAAGTCTTCTTTTTCAAAAGTTCTGGAGGTATTAAGATCTTTCTGTTTTAATTCGGGACAGCTGCTAAACACAAGGAAATGTCAGATCTTCTTCTCCAAACACGTTAATCTTGCGAGGAAAGCTTATTTGCTGAATCTTTCTGGTTTTCTCCTGAGTTCTTTCCCTGTCAAATATCTGGGAGCCCCTCTCTTTCCAGGGAGACCCAGAATTTCCTTCTTTCAAGGGCTAGTCGATGGAATTAAAGGTAGGCTCTTAGGATGGATGAAATCCTTTTTATCTATGGCTGGAAGGATTACCTTAATTAAGGCTGTCCTCCAGTCCATCCCCTTACATTGTATGTCAGTTATCCCTATCCCTAAAGGTATTTTGAGGGTTATAGATAAGGATATACGGAATTTTCTGTGGGACGCCGGGAATGAATCTCGCCATCATTGGGTCAATTGGGGAGCTGTATGCCAGCCTACTTCTGCCGGTGGATTGGGGATCAAAATTCTAAAACATGTTATGACAGCGCTGCATGCGAAATTGGCTTGGAACTTCTTGGTTAATTCCTCCTTGTGGGCTACTCATGCTAGGAGCAGATTTGCTATTGGAGGGAGAGGCTCTAGTTTATGGAAAACTATATCTCCTTTCATTACTAGTATTTCCCTGAACTGCCGCTGGATCCTTGGTAATGGTAAAACCTCTTCTTTAGACTTTTGCAAAGGAATTGCTATGATTTGCCCTTCGAGTTTAAGGGATCTGCAAATCAAAGAGGTGTTGAATAATTCAGTTTATAGAAGGTCTCTCCTTGTTAATGTGAATCCTCGCATTTTTAATTCCATTGAAGGGGATTTTTCAAATGCCATTCCGGACAAGCTAGTGTGGGAAGGGGATCCTAGTGGTAAAGTTACTACAGCTAACTTCCTAAAAAGCTTTACCTTCTCTCAGCCTAGTATAGGAAAATTTGAAGCTGTTTGGAGCAATTTTATTCCATTGAAAGTGTCCTGCTTCCTTTGGAGGGTTCTTCACTCGGCTCTTCCTACTAATGAAAACATTATCAAGACTGGATTCCAATTGGCCAGTAAATGTGTTTGCTGTAGCGTCTCTAGGGAGGAATCCACGGAACACTTGTTTCTACATAGTGACAAAGCTAGTATGGCTCTGGATTTTCTGTGTCCGCTATTTAGGAAAAGCAGGCCGTCTTCCTTTCACCAGCTTTTTTACGATTGGGCCATCTCGGCTAACTTCAAATCTTTCAGGGACTGCTTGGGTTTTGGTCTTTTGAGCTGCTGCCTGTGGGACATTTGGAAGATCAGAAATCAGATAGTGTTTGATGATCAGGCCATCTCCTTTGGAAAATGTAATATTCTCAGATGGGCCGCCTCTCTTGCTAATAGCATCAAGGCTCCTTGCGGCCAAGATCCTCTGTCTATTTCAGTCTGCAAAACTCTTCACGTTAATCCCCCAGCGATCAAGTCAGACAGAATTTATTGGATTCCTTGGCAGCCTTATATTAAAGGTAACGCCTGTAACATTGCTCTTGTTGCTGATGATGTTAATTCTCGCATGGCTGCTGTGGTTAGGGATAGCAATGGTTACTTTGTTGCTGCTGTCAAGATTGTAGCGGCGCGTAAGAATTTTATGCAGAGTCTGATGCAGATTATTTGTGAACTGCAACATCGGAGATTGATCTTGAAATGTATTCGAATATCTCATCCGGAGGTGCACTCTCTCAGCCATAACTCCTTGGTGGATTGGAGGGTTTTCCAGATTAAAAGGGTGCTGTCTAAAAAGCTTAAGGATATAGATGTTTTCAGCGTTAGCCTCTCTATCAATCGCCCAGCAGAGGTCCTTTGCTGCTCCTCTCTTACAGAGTTCTTCACTACCAGTTTTGCGGCGTTGCCCCGGGCAGTCAAGCTTGCTATAGCTAATGACTCGAAGCCCCAGCCTTGCTATGTCAGAGAGCAACTCATTGCTATTTAAGGGTCCCTTCTCAGATCCTTTATTGCTGGATAGAGTAGTATTGTTTGTTGCTAGCTATTTTGTTCTTCTGAATGTAGCTCCCTGTTCATGGTTAGTAGCAGGCTGTTCCTTCTTCTTTTATTTGGAGGCCTGTTTTTGCTCCTTATCAGATCTCTCTCATCTTTGGTAGAGTCCTTTTAGGTCTTGGATGGATGGTCTTTGCTGGCATTTTTAGGTGATTGTATGGTTTTTAGGTTGGTTGGTCTTTGCTGCGTTTGCAGCCTTCTGTGTTAGCGCCATGGTCCTGGCTGTTAGGGCCTTCTATATATCTATATCAATTAAAAAAAAATGGGGATTTAACCCGAAAATGCCAACATAGATCTTCCATACGCATGCTACCATCCCCAACATCCCATAGAGAATTCTGTCTCAAGCTAGATATAAGGTGGCTAATAGAGTTCCAAATATGTCAGCCTGGCTTGTCCTCCTTAAACTTCGCCTTAGCAAACTAGCCCAAATAGTCTGTTGCTGAAGAAACAACCAAGCTAATTTACCATGGAAAGCTAACATGTTATCTGCTAGGGAACAGATGCCCAAACCACCCTTGTCCTTGAGCCTGCATAACAGATCATATCAGATCCTTTTTTTTATCGGATCTAGTGATGCCTTTTATTTGGTCCTTGATTCCAGAGGAAATTACCAATCAAACTCTCCATTCTCCGAATAACTTTAATGGGAACTGGTAGTACTGCTAACACATGAAAAAAAAAATGTGCTGAGGACCGATTGAACGAGGGTGACTCGGCCTGCCATGGAAAGTAAATTACTCATCCAGCCTGAGATACGGTTTCTGAGTTTGTTTATCAAATCTTTAAAGAAACAGATACGAGTGCTTCCTCGGTAAAGGGGGGGCTCCCAAATACTTGACTGGCATATGACCTTCCTCAAACTTAAGTTTTTTTTTTTGTTAACCCCAACTATATGCTTATGAGTTTCTGCAGTTTTATTCCCTAAAAAAATCAGACTCTTAGCAGGATTAAGGACCTGCCTTGAAAGAGAGCAAAATTGCTGTAAAATATACAGCAGGGCTTATATAGTAGCCAAATCATCCCTTGTGAAAATAAGAACATCATCCGCAAAGAGAAGGTGATTCAACTTCAAAGCATCCCTTTTGGTTTTAAATGGTTGCATAATTCCCTCCTCCACTCTCTTATTAATTGCCTTTGACAGCCACTCCATAACAAGAACAAAAAGAGTGGGGGAAAGAGCATCTCCCTGGCGAACTCCCCTCGTAGATTTGAAATAACCATAGGTTTCCTCATTCCAAATCACAGAATAATAATTATTAGAGATACCTCTAAAAATCAGATCACACCACCTCTCGCAAAAACCAAATAAGCTTTCAACACTTTGAATAAGAAAGGCCAAGAAACTCTATCATAAGCTTTAGACATATCTAGCTTAATAATAAGATTACCTGGAGAGCCTTTTTTGTCAAGATCATGGACAAGGTCATAAGCAAGCGCAATATTGGAATGGATATTTCTCCCCTTAACGAAACCGGCTTGTTCCTCGCTCACTAACCCTGGGAGATAATTGCTCATTCTGTCATTTAGAAGCCTCATAATAATTTTATGACAAACATTGCAAAGACTAATGGGGCGCAATTCGGAAATCCTCTTAGCATTTGGAGTTTTAGGTAATAAAGTTAAAAGCGTAGCTGAACAGGATTGGGGCAACTGTAAGCCCTGAAAAAGCCCTTTAATATCTATGCTACACAGTCTAAAGACCTTCCCCTTGCGGTTAAACATGCCCTTGAAAATGATAACATGCCTCAGCCTTGTTCTTTCTCTGAGTTCCGTATTTACACCTAGTTGTGAGTCTGCTATGGCTCCTTCGGTCTTTATTGGAACATTAATGCCTTTCGGTCGAGGTTGCGAGATGATATGTGTCTTTAACTTCATTGGTGTGATGATGGAATTACATAAATACCACGGTTTGTTTTTAGCTTGTTGCGTTTTATTAGCCTATACGGCAATACTGAGGTGGCTGCTGTCAACCGGTTTTCAATATCTCTCGCATATCACATCTTGAAGCTTTGGTTCGCATTCTGCACAAGATGCAGAAGCTTTGGTGTTTATGGGGCTGGCTTAGCATTAGGCCCTTCTTTTGGTGCCTATTTCCATTCAGGTTTGGTTCTTTGGATGAAGTTTTGGTTTCAAAGAGCCTTGTTCTTGAGGTAATTTGGAATTTTATGGGTGAATCAAGCTTATGAGAATGTCATTTATTTGAAGATATGGCCCCTCCTCCTTATTAGACATTTAGTCAATCTTCATCTTGTGGATTCGGTTAACAACCATGTTTTTTCAATCTTCATGGTTTGTTCTAGGTGCCAACAATGCCCTTTATTTTCATTTAGGTTGAGCTGGGTTTATAATCTGTTCGGTGTTTTTAAGTTGGGAATGTTTTCCAACTGGCACTTGAGGATCAAGCTCAACCTCTTATGTATTCGCCATGATCCAGGCTTTTTGGATCCTTTTTAATAAAGAATACAGGTTTAAAAAAAAAAAACCCCCTCTAATACCTGCCATGAGATCCTCCTTGATCAATCCCCAAAATTTAATAAAAAATCGGACAGAAAACCCATTTGGACCCGGAGCACTATCTTGGCACATGGCTGAGACGGTATTAAAAACTTCATCCTCATTAGGGCTGACAACAAGAGAAGAATTGGTCTCCTCATCAACACTTTGGGTAAAGAGATTCAAACCCTCCTCCTGAGAAGGGGCAATATAACCTGAGAAAAGGTCCAAGTAGAAATCAACTGCACCTAGGCCAATCACCTTATTATCCATAGAATAGGTACCATCCTCCTGCAACAAGGACATATTAAATTTGCATTTCCTCATTCTCATAGCTGCGTGGAAGAAGGCTGTGTTTCTGTCCCCTTCTTTTAGTCCACAAAGCACGAGCTTTTTGTCCTGATAACTCAGCTTGATGGTGGTTTAGGGGTCAAACCTCTCTATCAAATCATGACAGCTTTGCATGGGAAAATGGCTTGGAATTTTCTTATGAACTGCTCTTTTTGGGCAAAACATGCTAGAAGTAGATTTCAAATTGGAGGAAGGGGCTCACACCTGTGGAAAAGTATTGCTCCCCTTATATCGAGTATTGCATTGGATTGCCGCTGGCATTTGGGAAATGGTAAAACCAGCACTCTTATTTTCTGTCAAAATATTGCTTTGCCTTGTCCAAAGCGTTTTAGAAATCTTCCTATTAAGGATGTTGTTCAGCAGCCGGATTTCCGAAGAACCTTTCTACATAATATGAATCCAAAGATCTTGTATGGGAGGGACATTCTTCAGGCCAGGTAGCAACCTCAATTTTTCTGAGTAGTTTTGCACCTCCACTGCCTCCTATTAAAAAATTTGTTATTATATGGGAACCCTGGATCCCTTTTAAGATCTCCTGCTTTCTATGGAAATTACTTCATGCTGGCCTTCCTACACATGGTAATATCATCAAGATAGGTATCCCTATTGCCAGTAAATGTGTGTGCTGCAAAACTCCTAGTGTTGAATCAATGGAGCACCTTTTTCTGCATAGTGATTATGCCAATTTGGCTCTGGATTTTATCTGCCCTTTGTTTAAAAAAAAAAGCAAACCTTCCAATCTTCATTCTTTGTTCTATGATTGGGGTGTTTCGGCAGATTTCAGTACATACAAAAGGACTGTTTGGTTTTTGGGATCATATGTGGCTGTTTGTGGGATATTTGGAAAATTAGAAATCAGTGTATTTATGGTGATCATGTTGGCAGCTTCAATAAAGGTAACATCTTCAAGTGGGCTTTAAATATTTCCCTCAATCTTCCTTCCTCCCTCAAGCAGGATCCATCCTTTTGCCAGATTAACAAAGCTCTGCACATCAATCCTCCTATCAAAGACCTTGTAAAGATTTTATGGCTTCCTTGGCAACCTTCAACTAAAGGTAATACTTGTAATTTGGCTATTTTCATTGATGATCATCTATCTCGCATGGCTGTGGTGATTCGTGATAGGGATCGCTCTTTTGTTGCTGCTCTCAAGATAGCCTCTTTGAGTAAACATTTCTTGTCATCGGTTTTCCATATTCTACAAGAAGTCTTTAGCCTTAATTTGGGTTTTCATTGCCTTCGGATAGCTCATCCGGATGCTGCTCTTTTTGACCGGAACAATATGGTTGATTGGAAAGTTTTCCTGATCAAAAGGCTTCTTCTTAAAAGATTGCTCAATGTTGAGGTATTTAAAGTCAGCCACTCTTTAAATAGGCCAGCCGATGCACTATGTTGGTCTTCTCCGAGGTTCTTATATCCTAAACAGATGGAGGATCTCCCTCAAGCTGTTGTGGTCGCTCTTCAAAATGACGGTAACCTCCATCCTTGCTCTTTTCAGGAGCAACAAATCTTCCTTTCAAATCCCTTCAGTGTTGCAGGTCTCTAAAGCTTGTTTCCAGCCTGCTAATTTGGGAATAAGCTTATCCAGGGTCAAGGTCATATTCGAGCAGTTTGTTACAAAGAAGATCCGGCGCACTCCTTCTTTTCTTATCCAGCGACCAATTGTCTTGCTTAACTTTATGCCCGCCTCTGCCTCATCTCAATCTCAATTGATATCTCCAATGATGAAGAGCTGCGGCTGAGTTGAGAGTCTCACAAACCCAGGATGATATCTCTATGTTTTTGCTTGCTAGATCAAGTCATGACATGTTATTTTTGCTTTGTTTCTTTTGATGGTGATGGGAATGTCCACATCTCTTTCCTTTGGTTGTTTATTTCTCGTGTTAGCCTGTTCAGTGTTTCTGAGTTGGTTGCTGCCAATCGGCGCTTGAGGGCTCCCTTCTTCCGCTCCTTAGGTCTAGGGTGGCCATGGGGATGCCCTAGCCGTAGGGTCATTTGCTCTCTTAGTTCAAAGTTGGTGTGTTTTTCCTCGATTTATCGAGAATCTTGTATTTTGCCTGATCTGGCTTGCATGGATTCTATTAATAAATCGCTGGCACCGCCCAGCTTTAAGAAAAAAAAAAACTCAGCTTGATGACATAAAACATCCTCCAGTTCAGCTTTTTTAATTTTTAAATCTGCTCCATTGACTCAATAGTGAACATTTCTATTTTTAATGAAGAATCCCAAAAACCTCCCAATTCCAATGATGTAAAATTTCCCTCAACTCCTTTAGCTTCAGCGAGAAATTTGTATTTTAAACTGTATTCTTTATTAACAAAGGAACCAAAATTAATCAGGGGATTAGTAGATAAACTCCCAGCTCATGACTCAGTCACCAACCCTTCAAAAAGAGGGTGAGATTCCCACATCTTAAGATAATGGAGGCTCTTCCGCCTATCCTCCTCAGATTTTTTAACTAGTAACGGACAGTGATCCGAATTACAACGAGCAAAGTGAGAAACTGTGGGCAAACCAAACGAGGCGATGAATCTCCCATTAACAAGAAACCTGTCTGATGATGCTAGTATGGCAGTGTTTGACAAAACCAGCATAAGTGAACAAGGAGTTGCTACAGCTTAACAATCAAGCAGGCCAGCCGAAGTGAACTAGCAGCAGCTGCAGCAGGGGATGGTGCAGCAGGTGCTAGTTCAACTGGCTGTTTCAACCGTCCAAGAAGCAGCAGTAGTCTGGGCGTGTCCAGAAGGGCTGGAAATCCTTTGCAGAGCTTCAGAAGAATTTCTAAAATGCTGTGGAGTATTTTCCAGCTAGGTTTACTAGTCAGAGAAGGAGATTTGCATTGAAGATAAAATATCAAATCTAATCTCCTAGATTTTAGGAGATAATTGATCTTGTTGGGACAATTGCCTAAACCTGGACATTGCTTAAAGTGGCGCTGCTATTTAAGCTGAAGGTGTTTAGAGCAGAGAGGCTGATCGAAGTAGAGGGATACACGAGTGCATACACAGATTTCAGTGGGAGAATCCTGGGTGTGTGACGGAAGCTTTCTTCGATCATCACCCGAGAGCAGAGCGTGAGCGCAGAGCTGTGGTGATTATAGCAGAAGGGAATCAAGACTTGCAGAGTCTGATTCGAGCTTGATCTGGAAGCCAATTCAGAGCTGTGGAGCTTGTTGGTTGATCAAGGGCAGCCGCGGAAGAACTGACGGGTGGAAGGCTCGGTCGAGTGTCGTGCGGCAGTACTCGCTAGTGGCAGGTGGTCACTGAGTGAGGGGGAGTATTCCAGAGTGTGCAGCGCTCGTGGAATCGTTCGATCGGCTCGGCAGAAGGCTTTGGAGCGACGCGGACATTTGTGCTTCAGCTGTGTGTTACAGCAGTTGCTACAGCAACCCTGCTGAGTAGTGTAGTTTAGAATAGGCTGAGATCTTTGAGAAGACTGTAGCTATTCTAGATTGACATATTGCAGAGGGTGTGCAGACACAAGTCAGAGCTTGTTCTGATTGTGTCGAGTGATCCACACAAGGTTGAGTAGCATAGGTTGCGTGAGTTGTAACCGTGTGTACGTGGGAACCTTCGAGTTAGTGGATTGAGGACTGGAGAATAGTCCTCCCCAGACGTAGGCAAATTGGCCGAACTGGGTGAACAAACCTGTGCCTTGTTCATTGTTTGCTGAGACAATTTCCGAGTGAACAAGAGTGTGCTGCAGCAACTGCTTGTTCACAAAATCTGTCAAACTAAGACACTATGAAACTTCAATTGGTATCAGAGCGGGAGCTCGACACACAGAGTTAAAGATCCTACAGTGTCTCTGAAGAAGCCAAGATAATGAAGGAAGGACAGAGCACAAGCAGACCTACATTGTTGGAAGAGAGCAATTATGGTTATTGGAAAGCGAATGAAAGCCTTTCTCAAGGCTATTGATGAGAAGACATGGAGAGCTGTCGTGGTTCAGTGGTCTCCCCCAATCACCATGGATGAGCAAGGAGTGACAAGGATAAAACCTGAAGAGCAATGGACTGCTGAAGAAGGTGCTGCAGCAACTGGTAATTCAAAGGCTCTGAATGCAATTTTTGCTGCAGTAGATGCTAACGATTTCAGGTTGATTTCAAACTGCGACATGGCCAAACAAGCATGGGAAATCCTGCAAACTGCGCATGAAGGCACTGATAGAGTGAAGCTGTCAAGACTCCAAATGATTGCCACACAATTTGAGAATCTGAGGATGCTGGATGAAGAAACAGTCACTGAGTTTAATGCTAAACTCTGTGATCTTGCAAATGAAGCTCATGCCCTTGGTGAACCCATCCCTGAAGAAAAGCTTATCAGAAAGGTTCTCAGATCGCTGCCCGCAAAATTTGACATGAAAGTTACGGCCATTGAAGAAGCTCAAAATGTCAGATTTATGAAGTTGGAAGAGTTGATGGGGTCTCTCAAACAATTTGAGATGAAGATGGTTAAAGGAGACACTACTCCCAAGGACAAGAATGTTGGATTGAAAGCTGAAGCAGAAACCAAGCAGACAGTTCCAGATGATCAGATGAGCATGCTTGTTAAGAACCTTGGGAAGCTTCTGAAAAACATGGAACCCAGAGCCGGGAGAAGCTCTTCCTCGCGAAGACAATTCAGAAGGGGCGGCGAAAGTAAAAGGAGAGGGAAGGAACCTGCTCAGACTGAAGAGGAAAAGAAAGAATTAAAGAAGGGAGTCCAATGTTGGAACTGTGCAGGCTACGGTCATCGACAAATTAACTGCACTAGCAAACCGATGAAAAAGAGGGCTCTCTCTGCCAGTGAAAGTGAAGACGAGAAAGAGCTGAGTGAAGATGAGTGAGTTTTAGCAATTTCCTCCAAACAACAATATCTCCTAATATTGTGAACAGTATAGCTCCGTTCCTATAGTCGACCGATTCTAGGGTTCCCGGCATGGGCTCCGCCCCGCCGGCTCTGCCGCCAGAGCCGCTTGCTCCCACTGCTTCTACTCCCTCGTTAAGCTCTCCGCCCTTATCTCGGTCCTTCGCCAACACAGTCGCTTCAGTGAGACCTCCTCTGAAGCTGAGATTCAGCCCCATTTCTCTTCCGTCCAGGCAAGTCGGGTTAAAAGACGGCCGGCCGTCCATCAGCTTTTCGGGACCTGAGCTTGGAGCTGGTGCCAAGAGGTTCGCCTTCTCTCTCATTGCCAAATTCACTGTTGGCAGGCCTAGTTTGGGTGAGATCCAAAAAGCTTTCCAGGCGAGCTGGTCCGTCTCCGGAAGAGCTACCCTCAGTGAGTTTTGGGATGCGAGGCATATCTTAATTATACTGGATTCAGAAGCTGACATCCGGAATGTCTTGTCGTCATCCCTCTCAAAGGTTGGACACGCCTTTTTCCGACTTTTTAGATGGTCAGCCGACTACAATCCTAAGAGTGAATCTACGAGCACCTCGGTATGGGTTAGACTACCAAATCTCCCTCTTCCTCTTTATGACAGCGCCTTCATTGAGGCGATAGTCTCTACCTTTGGGTATTTTATTGCAGTGGATGATAGAACTAAAGCTTGTACTTCAGTTAAGTATGCTCGCGCCTGTGTTGAGCTAGATGTTACCCAGAGTTTACCGGAGGCCGTGTGGATTTCTCTGCCAGATAATCAGGGTTTCTGGCAATCTATTGTCGTTGAGACAAAACTAGCATATTGTAGCAAATGCAAGGTTCATGGGCATCTTTTAGCTATGTGTCGGAAGGTCAAACAGTCCTTTGATAACATTAGGACAAAAGAAGGTGGATCCATGGTGGTAATCTCGAAAGAAGGAGCTTTGGCTAAAGTTCCCATTCAGTCGGGGGATACCGGTTGGGTCAAGGTTGGGAAAAATAAATCTAGGACTCTGGAGGGTTTTACCCCCTGTGATCTCAGTGTTAAGCCTTTTGAGGCTGCTCGGAAGGACTTGGGTGCTACAGAGGTCCCTCCTACAGTGGTGTTAAATGAAGGGGTTCCTTCAGTGGTGATAAAAGAAGGGGTTGGCGCAAGGTCTAGGAAGGTTCTCCGGAAAGGGGTCTCTACGGTAAGTTTCTGCGAGGGGGAACCCTCTAAGGTGGATGCTTCAAATCAGTCCGATGTTGGTCTAGAGGAAGATAGCTCCGGAGAAAGGGTTAAAGCTCCTCCAAACGATTTTTCAGAAGCTGAGCTTCGGTTAAGGAAGCAAAGCCCCAATAAAATTTTCTTCAATGAGGAGCTAGGAGTGCTAGTTCATCCTGGATCCCTTCAACATTATAAAAACATTTTGGATAAAGCTGGATGCACTAGGAGCCCTGGTAGAAGTAGAGCGGATAGAAGATTTGCGGATGCTCTTTCAGATTGCATTATTCCTGGCAGCAAGCACTGCCTTTCCAAGGTGGATCAATGATTAAAGGCCTTTGCTGGAATGTGAGAGGGATCGCAAATCGAGGTACAATCTGCTTTCTAAAAATTTTATTATCCATGCATGATATTTCGTTTTGTGCTGTGCTAGAGCCTAAATTGCAAGGGGATAAAATTTTATCTATCGCTAGGAAGTTAGGATTCTCTAGATTTATGCAGGGGAACCCTACCAATAAACATATTTGGATATTTTGGAAGGATTCATTGGATGTTTCTGTTTTAAATATCAGTTCGCAACATATCTCCTGTGAAGTTTCCATTACTGAGTCTGGCATTAAGTCTATCTGCTCTATTGTTTACGCGTCCTACAAAGTAATTGACAGATTGGTGTTATGGGAGAATCTTGCCAAAGAGGCCATTTGTACCACAGATCCCTGGATTGTTATGGGAGATTTCAATGCAGTTTCTCATGCTGGTGAGAAAAAAGGTGGTCAAAAATTCAGAAACAAGGCTTCCTCAGATTTCAATAGTTTTATTGCTGACAATGGTCTTACTGATGTCGGATTTTCTGGTAATAAATTCACCTGGTGTAACAATCAAGCGGGTCTGAGGTGTATATGGATGAGGCTTGATAGAGTGCTTATTAATGGGCTAGCTGCAGCCTGGTTTCCAGATCTCAAGGTGTTACATCTTCCTCGTATACAATCTGACCATTGCCCCTTGTTGATCTCCTTTAGTAGAAAAGAACATGTGCAAAGCTTTTTCAGATTCAATCCAGCCTGGATTAAGCATGCTGATTTGCACTCTTTTGTTCGGAGTTCTTGGGATGCTCGGGCTCATGTCAATCCCTTTATTAATTGCTATGCTAAGCTCAAAAGATTGAGAAGTGGGCTGCGGAGTTGGAATTGGAATGTATATGGGGATATTAATCAAAAGATCAGTGTTCTCAGTAAACAAGTGGAGGATAATGAATTTGCCCTTCAGAATTGTTGGAGTACGGAAAATGAGGAAGATCTAGTTCATTGTCAAAAGAGGCTCCTAACAGCTCTAGATGATAGACAATTATTTCTAAACGCTAAATCCCAGATAGGCTGGTTGCAGGAGGGGGATAGGAACACTGGGCTTTTTCACGCAGCTATTAAGGCTCGAAGGGCTGCCAATAATTTTAAAGTTACTCTCCCCTCGGGTTTGGTTTCAGATGACCGGGAGGATATTGGTTCTCTGGCCACAGACTTCTTTCAGGGATTACTTGGAGGGTTCTCTGCCATTCCTGATAGGAGCTTCTTTAATAATATTCGGCCCATGATTTCTGCCTCAGATAATTGCAAGATGAGTGGTATTCCTGATGAAGACGAGATCTGGCTCGCTGTTTCTAATCTGCCAGAGAACAGCTCCCCGGGTTCAGATGGGTTCACAGGTGTTTTTTATCAGTCGTGTTGGAATATCATTAAAGAAGACATTATAGAAGCAGTCCAGATTTTCTTTAAGGGTGTCAGTCTTCCCAACTGCTTCTCAGCTACGGTGCTTACTCTCATTCCGAAAGTTAAGAACGCTATCTCTCTGGATCAAGTAAGACCGGTCAGCCTCTGCAACTTTTTCCACAAGATCATTTCTAAGATTTTAAATGATAGGCTTCGTCCCCTCCTTGACAGAATTATCAGCCCGGAACAATCAGGTTTCATCCCCGGGAGGTCCATCCAGCATAGCATTGCGCTGGCTCATGATCTAGTTTCAGATATCAACAAAAAAGTTCATGGGGGTAATGTGATGATTAAAATAGATATGGCAAAAGCCTATGATAGAATGTCTTGGGTCTTTATTATCCGAGGTATGAGGGCCTTAGGTTTTGACGAGAAGTGGTGCGATCTTGTCTACCGGAATATTAGCAATTGTTGGTATTCTATCCGGATCAGAGGGAAAACCTTTGGGCATTTTAAATCTAATAGGGGGCTGAGGCAGGGGGATCCTTTGTCTGCCAGCCTCTTCGTTGTGGCTATGGAATTCCTCTCCAGAATGCTGAAGAGGGCTGGTAGGAGGGGAGGAGGTGTAAAATCCTACTGGTCTTCTCTTCAAGCTGCCAACATCAATCATATTCTCTACGCGGACGATGTTTTGGTTTTCACTAACGGAGGGAGGACCTCCTTTGCTAAAATTCTACAGATTCTAAAATGCTTCTGCGTTAATTCTGGGCAACAACTCAGTGAAAGAAAATGGAAGGTGTTCTTTTCCAAGCATATTAATAATGATAGGAAAGCTATGATTATTCAAATGTCGGGATTTATCCCTAGTGCCTTCCCTGTTAGGTATTTAGGAGCCCCTTTATTTCCAGGGAGGCCTAGAATTTCCTATTTTCAGGGGATTGTTGATGGTGTTAAAGGGAGGCTTCTTGGATGGATGAAATCTTTCCTTTCTATGGCCGGGAGGATCACTTTGATCAAGGCAGTCCTTCAATCCATTCCCATTCACTGCATGTCGGTTCTTCCTGTTCCTAAAGGTACGATAAGGGAGATAGATAAGGTCATAAGGAATTTTTTGTGGGACTCTGGAGGGGTTTCTCGGCACCATTGGGTTAAGTGGGAGACAGTCTGCTTGCCCTCTAATGCTGGAGGCCTAGGGATCAGAATTATGCAGCAGGTTATGTCAGCGTTGCAAGGGAAACTAGCCTGGAATTACCTACTCAATTCTTCCTTGTGGGCTAATCATGCTAGGAGCAGGTTTTCCATAGGAGGCAGAGGCTCTTGGATTTGGAAAACTATTTCCCCTTATATTTCTAGTATCTCCCTGAACTGCCGGTGGATCCTAGGAAATGGCAAAACCTCTATTCCTGATTTCTGCAGGGGTATTGCCATAGAATGCCCTAAGACTTTAAGGAATTACCAAATTAAAGAGGTAGTTCGGAATCCGGTTTGCAGAAGACAATTTTTGCATAATATGAACCCCCGTATTTATCTGTCCTTTGGAGAGGATTTGTCTGAAAACATCTCAGACAGATTAGTTTGGGAAGGGGACACTAGTGGTATGGTCACCACAGCCAACTTCCTGAAGAGCTTCAGCCTCCCTCAGCCTAGTATTAAAAATTTCGAAGTCATCTGGAGCTATTTTATCCCTGCAAAAGTCTCCTGCTTCCTGTGGAAGGTCCTGCACTCAGCCCTACCCACTCATGATAATGTCATCAAAACTGGCTGCCAGATTGCTAGCAAATGTGTCTGCTGCATTGAGTCAAGCATTGAAACTATGGATCATTTACTCCTGCATAGCAATAAAGCTAAACTGATGTGGGATTTTATATATTCTGTAAAAGAAAGCCGGCGACGATTCACCAGCTTTGTTATGATTGGGGAACTTCAGTGAACCTCAATATTTTTAAAGACTGCTTAGGGTTTGGCCTCATTAGCTGCTGCTTGTGGGACATATGGAACTACAGAAATAGGATGGTCTATGATGATAAGCCAGGGGTTTTTAGTAAATGCAACATTTTCAGATGGGCTGCGATCCTCGTTAACTCTATTAAGGCCTCTTGCAATCAAGACTCTTTGGCTATCAATGTTTGTAAAGTGCTCCATGTCAACCCCAGGTTTGTTAAGTCGGACAGATTGTATTGGATGCCTTGGCAGCCAACTGTTAAAGGAAACACATGCAATTTTGCTATTTATATTGGAGAGAATAACTCTAGATTGGCTGCAGTGATCCGGGATCGATATGGTATGTTTGTTGCTGCTATTAAATTTGTTGCGGCTCGTAAACATTTCCTGCAGGGTTTGATGCAGCTTATTTGTGAGGTGCGAGCTAGAAATTTGACTTTCCAGTGCTTGAGGATCTCCCATCCTGATGTGCATCTTCTTGGACACAGCTACTCGGTTGATTGGAAACTTTTTCAGATTAAAAGAATGCTGGTTAAAAGGATCAAGAATCTTGATTTATATAGTATTTGTCACTCCCTCAATAGGCCAGCAGATGCCCTGTGTTTCTCTGAGTTGAAGGACTGCTTCTTCTCCAGGTTTGAAGACATTCCTAGAGCTGTTCAACTTGCTATCGCCAGCGACTTGAAGCCTCAACCATGCTCTTTTAAGGAGATGCTCATTGCTATTTGATTTGCTGGACTCTTGTGGTTTTTCTTGGCTAGCTGTGGTTGAGTAGGGTGATGCAGGTTTATGTGGTCTGTTGGATTGCTTTTGGATGTTTTTGGGTTATGGTTTGTTAGCTTTTTAGGGCAAAAAAAAAAAAAAAGATGAGTGCAACTTGGCCAGATACAGGTCGTTCAGAAAAGGCAGAAAAATACGAGGAAGATTGAACCAGGACCTGCTGCAGCAACCTCTGTATCACCAGTACAAGAGAGCGTCAAAGTATAAAAAATGCTACAGCTGCGGTTGGAAAGGTCACTTAAAAAGAAACTGTCCCTCAGATCGTGCTGAATTAGCCGCTGTCAAGAAATCTGTCAGGCAGAAGCGTGCACAGACTCAGCTCCTAGCTCTTGTCAGCACAGCTAGTTCCTCGGACAAGATAAGCTGGTACTTTGACAGTGACTGTTCAGGACACATGACAGGAGAAAGATCCTTCTTGAAGAACATTACACCCTGTTTGGAACAACGTGTGAAGTTTGGTAATGGGCTAAAAGGAAGAGTTCTGGGAAGAGGAACTCTGGCAGTGGAAGGAATGCCAAGTCTGAGCAATGTGCTTCTAGTAGAAGGGCTAAAGGCTAATCTCATAAGCATCAGTCAGCTGTGTGATGGGACTAAGCAGGTAAAATTTACGAAAGACTCTTGCAAAGTCCTCGACAAATCTGGAAAATGTTTAATGGAAGGTACCAGATCAAAGAGCAACTGTTACCTTCTCAATGTGAGTCCAAACACATCAATTCAGAAATGTATGCTGACCAAGGCCGAGGAAATGACTCTATGGCACAGAAGAATGTGACATGTTAACCTAAGAACTCTGAAGAGAATTGCAGTAGAAGGACTGGTCAGAGGAATTCCACAGCTTAAAGGGGAGACAATTTCCATCTGCGGAGATTGTCAGATTGGAAAAAAAAAGAAGGCAACACATCCAAGAGTCAAAGATGTAGGCACTACCAGACCGTTACAATTGATTCACATGGACCTGATGGGACCAATGGAGGTTGAAAGTCTGGGCAGAAAGAGGTATGCTTTTGTTTGTGTTGATGACTATTCTAGATTTACTTGGATTGATTTTATCAGAGAGAAATCAGATACTGTGAGAGTTATAGTGTCTCTCGTGTCTCGCCTAGAGCAAGAGAAAGATCTCAGAATCAGCAGCATCCGTAGTGATCATGGGAGAGAATTTGAAAACGAAACTATGGATGATTTCTGTCGTCAAAGGGGTATCTCTCATCAGTACTCCTCTCCCATCACTCCACAGCAGAATGGTGTAGTGGAACGAAAGAATCGAACAATTCAAGAAATGGCCAGAGTCATGATTCATGCTAAGAGAGTTCCCCTGAGATTCTGGGCAGAAGCCATGAATACCGCATGTTATATCATCAACAGAGTCACCTTACGGAGAGGAACCAATCAGACCTGCTATGAGCTCTGGAATCAGAAAAAGCCCACGGTTAAGTACTTCCACATCTTTGGAAGTGAGTGTTTCATTCTAAGAGATCGGGAGTACAGAAAGAAACTCGACCCTAAGAGTGATCCTGGATTGTTCTTGGGATATTCAACAAACAGCAGGGCCCATCGAGTTTATAACCAGCGAACAAATATAGTCATGGAATCAATTAATGTTGTTGTCAATGATGCGGAGGAAGAGTCTACCCCTGATACTGACTCTGGTGAAGAAGACTCTGACCTTGAAGAAGTGTCTGACAGACAGACCAGAAGTGAACAAGCTGCGGTTCCAGAAGATGCTACAGCAAGTGCTGAAGCAGAAATTCCAGATGATCAATTGGAGAGCATGTCTGATGATCAGCACACTGAGGCTCCTCATCCACCTTCAAGGCAGCCCCCAAAGAAGATTCAGAGGAATCATCCGCTGACAAATGTGATTGGGGATCCCGCAGACAGAAGAAGAACTAGAAGTCATGCCTACCTCAATACATGTTTTATGTCTAACATTGAACCCAAGAATTTCAAGGAAGCCATGAGCGATGAATTCTGGATGATGGCTATGCAAGAGGAACTGGCAGAGTTCGGAAGACACGATGTCTGGGATCTGGTGGACAGACCTAATGGAGTGAATATCATAGGCACCAAGTGGATCTTCAAAAACAAAACTGATGAGAAGGGAAACATCACAAGGAATAAGGCTCGTCTGGTTGCTCAGGGATTTACTCAAATTAAGGGTCTGGATTATGAAGAAACATTTGCTCCAGTTGCTCGCCTGGAGGCCATTAGACTTCTTCTTGCCATGTCATGCTTTCTTGGGTTTAAACTATATCAAATGGATGTCAAAAGTGCGTTCCTGAACGGAGACCTGTCTGAAGAAGTTTATGTTTCTCAGCCAAAAGGTTTTGAAGATCCTCACTTCCCAGAGCATGTCTACAAATTGAAGAAAGCCCTATACGGACTGAAACAGGCTCCTCGGGCATGGTATGAGAGGCTGACAGTGTTCTTGGAGAAACAGGGCTACAAACGAGGGGGAGCTGCCCACCAAGGGCTAGCCTAGTGGTCGTGGTGGTGTATTATAAACTCCATGTCACAGGTTCGATTCCTGGTGGGTGTTAGGGCTGGGGCTCTAACGGGGTGGGTTTTTAAAAAAAAAAAAAAAAAAAAAAAAAAAAAAAACGAGGGGGAGCTGACAAAACTCTGTTTGTCAAGAAAACCAAGTCAGATGTGGTCATTGCACAAATCTATGTAGATGATATTATGTTTGGTTCCAAGTCTCAGCACCTGGTGAAGCAGTTTGTGAATCAAATGCAGCAGGAATTTCAAATGAGTATGGTTGGAGAGCTGTCGTATTTCCTTGGACTGGAAATTACCCAGAAAAAAGATGGCATTTTTATTGCTCAAAGCAAATATAGCAAGAATCTTGTGCAAAAATTCCAGCTCGACAAGGCTAGTCACAAACGAACTCCTGCTGCCACTCATGTCAAAGCAATCAAAGATGAACATGGAGTGGCTGTGAGTCAGACAATCTACAGAAGCATGATTGGAAGCCTATTGTACCTGACTGCCAGTCGTCCTGACATCTCCTTCGCAGTAGGAGTCTGTGCCAGATTTCAAGCTTCTCCCAAAGACAGTCACCTACAGTTGGTCAAGCGCATCATTCGGTATGTGGGAGGAACTGTGAACTATGGCCTGTGGTATACTAAAGACACAAATGCTAATCTGGTTGGATACAGTGATGCGGACTGGGCTGGATGCTCGGAGGACAGGAAGAGCACTTCAGGAGGTTGCTTCTTCTTAGGAAATAATCTGGTGTCCTGGTTCAGCAGGAAGCAAAACTGCATTTCTCTATCCACTGCTGAGGCTGAATACATTGCTGCTGGGAGCTGCTGTGCTCAAATGCTGTGGATGAAGCAAATGCTGAGTGAGTATGGTCTTCATCAGGATGAAATGACTCTTTACTGTGACAATATAAGTGCCATCAGCATTTCGAAGAATCCGGTGCAGCACAGCAGAACCAAGCACATTGACATTCGTCATCACTTCATCCGTGATCTTGTTGAGAAAAAGACCATTGCTCTCCAACATGTTGAGTCTGCCAAACAACTTGCTGATATCTTCACAAAAGCTCTGGATGCAGCCCGGTTCGAAGACCTGAGAGCCTCTCTGGGGCTCTGCATGTTGTCTCCATAAGTTTCCCCAGGCGCACCCCCTTGTCATTTTTTCCAAAAAGGGGGAGGAGAAGAGCACGATAAGAAGTGGAGGAGAATAGCTCAAGTAAATCTCTGGTGGGTTTTGTCAAAATGCCAAGGGGGAGATTGATGATGCTAGTATGGCAGTGTTTGACAAAACCAGCATAAGTGAACAAGGAGTTGCTACAGCTTAACAATCAAGCAGGCCAGCCGAAGTGAACTAGCAGCAGCTGTAGCAGGGGATGGTGCAGCAGGTGCTAGTTCAACTGGCTGTTTCAACCGTCCAAGAAGCAGCAGTAGTCTGGGCGTGTCCAGAAGGGCTGGAAATCCTTTGCAGAGCTTCAGAAGAATTTCTAAAATGCTGTGGAGTATTTTCCAGCTAGGTTTACTAGTCAGAGAAGGAGATTTGCATTGAAGATAAAATATCAAATCTAATCTCCTAGATTTTAGGAGATAATTGATCTTGTTGGGACAATTGCCTAAACCTAGACATTGCTTAAAGTGGCGCTGCTATTTAAGCTGAAGGTGTTTAGAGCAGAGAGGCTGATCGAAGTAGAGGGATACACGAGTGCATACACAGATTTCAGTGGGAGAATCCTGGGTGTGCGACGGAAGCTTTCTTCGATCATCACTCGAGAGCAGAGCGTGAGCGCAGAGCTGTGGTGATTATAGCAGAAGGGAATCAAGACTTGCAGAGTCTGATTCGAGCTTGATCTGGAAGCCAATTCAGAGCTGTGGAGCTTGTTGGTTGATCAAGGGCAGCCGCGGAAGAACTGACGGGTGGAAGGCTCGGTCGAGTGTCGTGCGGCAGTACTCGCTAGTGGCAGGTGGTCACTGAGTGAGGGGGAGTATTCCAGAGTGTGCAGCGCTCGTGGAATCGTTCGATCGGCTCGGCAGAAGGCTTTGGAGCGACGCGGACATTTGTGCTTCAGCTGTGTGTTACAGCAGTTGCTACAGCAACCCTGCTGAGTAGTGTAGTTTAGAATAGGCTGAGATCTTTGAGAAGACTGTAGTTATTCTAGATTGAAATAATGCAGAGGGTGTGCAGACACAAGTCAGAGCTTGTTCTGATTGTGTCGAGTGATCCACACAAGGTTGAGTAGCATAGGTTGCGTGAGTTGTAACCGTGTGTACGTGAGAACCTTCGAGTTAGTGGATTGAGGACTGGAGAATAGTCCTCCCCAGACGTAGGCAAATTGGCCGAACTGGGTGAACAAACTTGTGCCTTGTTCATTGTTTGCTGAGACAATTTCCGAGTGAACAAGAGTGTGCTGCAGCAACTGCTTGTTCACAAAATCTGTCAAACTAAGACACTGTGAAACTTCACTGTCCAGCCTTTTCCATATAAAGCTCTCCCCATTTCTATTATTAGACCAAGTAAAAGGATTCTCTTTAAACCCAACATCACTAAGGCCGGCCCTCAAGAGAAAATTGTTGAAGTCCATAATAGATCCATCATCTACCTGATTTCCTCCCAGTTTTTCAGACCACTGGGATATAACATTAAAATCTCCCCCCACCAACCAAGGTGCATTGGTCGCATCCGCAAGAGTGACCAAATCTCTCCATAAAGGGGTTCTTTCTGACCGACTACACAAAGCATAAATGAAGGAGTAAAGAACCTTTGAGCTTTGGTCAGTATCCCTGGTAACATTGCAGGAAACATATTGTTCATTCCACTTGGACATTAATGTGAGACTTCCAAAACAGCCAGATTTTGTTATTTTCAGCCCCACCAATAACGAAGGAATCAAAATGAATGGAATTAGCAACTTCCTCACAATGATCACCACTAACCGTTTTTTTTTAAAAAAAAAAAAAGATCACCACTAACCATGGGTTCAAGAATGATTAACATCTCTATGGAATGCAAGTTAAGTAATTGGGTGAGGTAGGGAATTGTACCTCTACTCTTGACTCCCCGAATATTCCAGCATAGAAGATTCAACATGATTTTAAAATATCACCACTAATGGTACTCAAAAGAGTTTATTGTGTTGATAGTAGGTTTGGAGACTTCACCCCTCCAATAACCCATGCATCTAAATTACTAGGATCTCCTCCACCCAAGCCTCCGCGAGAATTTCTATCCATATTATCAGAAGTCCCCTTTTTTAACCTTGCCCTTCTACTAGCTAACTCATCAACCAATAAAGGTCTTTTCATGATAGTAACAGGAGGGCTGCCTTGAGGCAGTTGGGCACCAATTAAGGGGTCTTGCTGCTCACTGGATATAGCTGAGACGACAATCCCCTTCTCTTTGTCTCTAACTTCACTACACGTGCCTCCAATACAAGAATCCCCAGTAGCTGCTTGAGGTAATTCATTGCCTAGCACAGAGTTCTCTTTGCGAGGATGAGGGATGGATTCCAGAGGACTTGCTGACTACCCAGCGCTTTCTTGCCTTGCTTTCGACCCTGAACAACCTTCCATTCATGTTGTGGCAAACTCCCGTAGGTGGTTTAGCTACAACCTTGCTGGTGGATTTCTCCTTCACTACTCGAGGCCCTCCACCTGAAGAATCAAACATTCTCGATTCTTTCCTCTTCCGGCATTGCATCAGATCATGCCCATGTATCTTAGAATGTGAGCCGTAGGTTAGATTACCTTCAAATTCAATTTTTTGCCAAAATCCTCTATTATCTAGTAACGCAATCCAAAACTTTTCCGGGATAGCACTCGAAACATCAACCTCAATACATGCCCTGGCATATCTCATTGTACAACACGCCTTAGTCTTACCGTCCACATTTAGGAAATGAGCAAATGAATTCAAGATTGGTCCAACAAAAGAGCTATAACAAAGAGGTGGCGGCAGGCCTGGCAATCTCACCCATTTGGTGGTAACAGTGGACTCCTTCCTAGGGTTATAGTCATCCGAATACCGGAATAATCTGAAGGCAGCATGCTGAACTTTCCTAATCGGACTGGTGAGAGCGACAGTAACATCCTCCTCTGAATCCAGAATCACAAGCAGATGTCTGCCGTCCCATATATCGCAGATAGAAGCCCTCCCCTTAATCGGCCAATTAGCTTAAAAGGTTTGCCTAATGATATCAATCGATGGTCGCCCAACACCAAACTTCACAATCAACGAGTGTTGGTAGCATAGGAAACCAGCACCACACTTAGTGCCCGTGAAAGGGATAGAGGGAAAGCCCTCCATTGCTCCATACTGGCGCAGGGAGAGGAATTGATTTGAATCGGGGTTGAAGACGCGTCCTTGTTGCGACTGCAGCGAAGGAAACTTTCTCCGAACAAAAGTGTGGATCTAGTGGTTTGGGTTCGTGGGGAGGAAGCTTGAGAGAAGGGGGAGGGGGAACAGTGGCCATCAGCGACCCCACAAGGTCAGCGACCGGCGAGATGCTGCAGGTCCAAGGATTACAGTTCAATTACCGAGGGAGACTTTGTGGCTCGTGGCTCAGCCAAATCTTCAGTGCCAAGTGTTGAGAATGAAGACATAGGCTGCATATACAGGATTTAAGGGAGTCTTGGAAAGCAAGTTAGAAACAAGAGGAAATCCTGGAGAATATTTAGGAGAACATATCTCCTTAATGGCTGGCGTGTGGGGACCTAAAGGGTGTTGGGATCATTATCTGCTTGCCTAAAGTTAGATTTCCTAAATGTAGTCATGTACTCCTATATAAACAATGTATTCGTGTAACCCTAATATCAAGAAAGAAAAATTTTATTCTCAAATCTGATTTTGGCATTACCATACTCGCAGTCTCTTCATACTTGAAACCACATACTCTCAAATTCTTTCATGGTATCAGAGCTTCCGATCCTACATTCCGCAACACTCTGATGCGACTATTGGAGCCAAATCACTTGAAGGTTATAAGCATAATCATCCATTTTCAATTCCTAGTGGGCCAATTACAAGACAAAGAGCAAAGAAGTTATATGAAGCTCTACATGGGCTTATTCAAAAAAGTTGGACTGATTACCAAGAAAGAGCAAATGATATTCAATCTTATCATCTCATAAACGCAATGTGAGAAGATAAATATAGAAGACTTTTGAAGCGCAAGAAAACTCATGAGTTGGTCTCATCTTCAATCTCATTAAGTTGTTCTTATCTTCATTTTCTAGTCCTTTGAGCTTCTTATCTATTCCCTATATAAGGGATGCTACACTATCATTTTCACAATCCAATGAATAATAAACTTGTGAGAAACATGTGTTTTCTTTGTTCTTGATTGAACTTTCTGAACTTCTCAAGGTTAATCTTGTGGCGTTCAAATCCAAACTTATCACCATTCTTGGTGTGGCGTTTGAATCTGAAGTTTTTAGTTTCTCATCACGCTATCCATTTGCGTTACGGTGAGGGGTTAAGACTCATCCTATGAAGTCGTGGTTTCTCATCACAATAAGGTGAGGGATCATCGGGCTCGACAAACTTGTTGTGGCAGATTTTTGGTTACGATCCAACTCAAGATAAGGGTTTCCATCACACTAGAGGGTGGGGTTCGTATCAGTTTGGTAATCAGAGCCTTGTTTCAACGCAAGTTTGAGTTATTATTTTTTTTCTGTCCCTTTCATAACTAAACCTTTCACTTTTCATTTCCTTCTTTTGTTATTCCTTATCGCAATAATAAAAGCAAAAAAAAAAAAAAAAAACCAGCAAAGCCAAAAAAAAAGGCAGCATACAAAAAAAAAAAAGGCAACATACAAAAAAGCAGCAAAAAAAGCATGAAAAAAGGTATTCTAGTTGCGAGGAATACAAAAAAAAAAAAAAAATCTTTTGAATATCCTTTACATTCCACTCTTGTCGTTTGATTCTCTTATCCACAAAAATAAAAAAAAATCTGTTGGATATCCCTTCACTTTCTTGTATCTCTACCTTCTTTTCTTTTTGTCTTTCCTTTCAAACTTTTGATAGGTTTGGTTATCTACTCATTTTGATATCCACCTGATTCTTCTTTTGATTTCATTGAGTTTGATTCAGAACATGAGACAAACACATTGAGTGAAAAAAGACAGGAGAGTTTGAGTTCATTTTGAGTGCATACACGAGTGGAGTGCATCAATATTGAGTGAAACACGTGAGCGAGTGTTTTGTGAGGTCCTTAAATTGTATCTGAAGTTTTTTTTCTCTTCCAAATGGAAAACGATCAAAGAGATGAAGAGGGGCCACATCAACTTCCCAACCTTCAAATGCAAGCATTGTTGGGTGAGATGAGGCGCATGTTGAGGGCTGAAATTGAGCCAATTCATGAAAGGTTGGATCAAGTGGAGGCGAGAGGTCCAAATAGGCAGCAAAATAACAATCACAATAGGCAGCATGCTAGGCAAGTTGATGATGAGTTTGAGGCTGATGGAGATGTGCGAGAGAGAAGGCCTAGAGTGGACAATGATTTGGGAAGCATAAAGATCAAAATACCCACCTTTCAAGGAACGAATGATCCTGAAGCGTACTTGGAATGGGAGACAAAGATTGAGATGGTCTTTGAGTGTCACAACTATTCCGAGGTAAAAAAGGTTAAGTTGGCAGCAATTGAATTTACTGATTATGCTATTATTTGGTGGGATCAGCTGCTGGTCAATAGGAGGCGTAATAGAGAGCCACCTATAGAGACGTGGGATGAGATGAAAGGGCTTATGCGAAAGCGTTTTGTGCCAAGCCACTACTATCGGAGTTTGTATCAAAAGTTGCAGCGATTAACTCAAGGGCAAAAGAGTGTAGATGAGTACTACAAAGAGATGGAGGTCGCAAGGATTCGTGCTAATGTTGAGGAGGATCGTGAGGCTACCATGGCTAGGTTCTTGCACGGGCTGAATCGTGAGATCGCTGATGTTGTGGAGTTGCAGCACTTTGTGGAGTTGTCAGATATGGTACATCAAGCCATTAAGGTAGAGGAACAATTGAAAAGGAGAAGTTTGTCTCGAAGAGGACAATCATCGGGGGTGACTAACTCATGGAAGTCATATCCGAAAAGAGAGGAGCAGCCACCATACAAACCAAAATTTGATGCTTCAAAGGGTGTTAAGCCCATGGAAACATCTTCTTCAGGTAATCATAACCCATCTTATTCAAAATCTAGTGACATCAAGTGTTTCAAATGCCAGGGAAGAGGGCATATTGCTAGTCAATGTGTAAACAAAAGAGTAATGGTGATAAATGCCTTTGGAGAGTTGGAGTCAGAAGATGAGGAATGTGGAGATACTGAATTGTCACCATTAGAACATGATGGTGATGATGACGAGGAGAACGCTGTTTTTGGTGATTTGCTAGTGCCAAGACGCATTCTCAATGTCCAAGTTAAGGAGGAGGATACGTGCCAAAGAGAAAACTTGTTTCATACGAGGTGCATGGTAAGGTGTGTAGCGTCATTATTGATGGAGGAAGTTGCACAAATGTAGCAAGCAATTATTTGGTGGAAAAGTTGGGATTAAAGACAATGAAGCACAACCAACCATACCGGGCTGTGATGGCTTAATGATTGCGGTGATGTTAGAGTTGTCTGCCAAGTAAAGGTACCATTTTCTATTGGTAAATATGAGGATGAAGTGCTTTGTGACGTGGTCCCTATGCAAGCTTGTCACATCTTATTAGGGAGGCCTTGGCAGTACGATCAAAAGGCCACACTTGATGGGTTCACAAATAAGTATTCTTTCACTATTAGAAAGCAACCTATTACCCTTGTTCCGTTAACTCCAAAACAGGTCATGGAGGACCAATTTCAGTTACAAAAATCCCATGAGAGAATGAGAGAAAAGGAAAATGAGAGAAAAAGAGAAAAACAAAATGAGAGAAGTGAGAAAAAAAGTGACGAGGGAAAAGAAAAAGAGAGAGTTTCTGCCATTATGAGAGCCAGAGAGGAAAAATGTAGTTACATGGCGAGCAAAAGTGTGATAAAAAGAGTGTTGTGTTCACATCAGCCCCTTATAGTACTTATGTACAAGGAGGCCTTTTTATGTACTAATGATCTTGCCGGTTCATTACCGAGCAATGTTGTTTCCCTTTTGCAGGAATTTGATGATGTCTTTCAGGAGGAAATGCCGAATGGATTACCACCAATTAGAGGAATCGAACACAAGATTGATTTCGTACCTGTTTCACCAATTCCAAACCGACCAGCTTATAGGACTAATCCCGAAGAGGCAAAAGAATTACAAAGGCAGGTACATGATCTATTAGAAAAGGAGTATGTGCGTGAAAGTTTGAGTCTTGTGCGGTGCCAGTCATACTAGTTCCTAAGAAGGATGGCAGTTGGAGGATGTGTGTTGATTGAAGAATGGATGCATATATTGTATCAATGCGGAGGGATAGACTTTGGAGAGAGAATCTAGCGAGAGAATCTAAAGTCGCACGAATCTAGGGTTTCCCGACATGGGCTCTGCCGCCCGAGTCGCTTGCTCCCGGCGTATCCGAACCCTCGTTAAGCGCTCCCCCGACCTTGGCTCGGTCCTTCGCTAACACAGTCGCCTCCGTGAGGCCTCCTCTGAAGCCGAGGTTTAGCCCCATTTTGCTTCCGTCTAGGCAGGTTGGGTTAAAGGATGGCCGCCCGTCCATCAGCTTCTCGGGACCTGAGCTTGGGGCTGGTGCCAAGAGGTTCGCTTTCTCCCTCATTGCCAAATTCACTATTGGCCGGCCTAGTTTGGGCGAGATCCAAAAAGTTTTCCAGGCGAGCTGGTCCATTTCCGGTAGAGCTACCCTCAGTGAGATTTGGGATGCGAGGCATGTCTTAATTATCCTGGATTCAGAAGCTGACATCCGGAATGTCTTGTCGTCCTCCCTCTCAAAGGTTGGCCATGCCTTATTTCGACTGTTTCGATGGTCAGCAGACTACAATCCTAAGAGTGAATCTACGAGCACCTCGGTGTGGGTAAGACTTCCAAATCTACCTCTCCCTCTATATGACAGCGCCTTCATTGAGGCGATAGTCTCTACCTTTGGTTATTTTATTGCAGTGGACGATAGAACTAAGGCTTGTGTTTCAGTCAAGTTTGCTCGCGCCTGTGTAGAGTTAGATGTCACTAAGAATTTACCGGAGGCAGTCTGGATTTCTCTACCGGATAATCAGGGATTCTGGCAATCTATTGTCGCTGAGACAAAACTAGCCTATTGTAGCAAATGTAAGGTCCATGGGCATCTTTTAGCTATGTGTCGGAAGGTCAAGCAGTCCTTTGATACACTTAAGACAAAAGATGGGGGATCCATGGTGGTTATCTCGAAAGAAGGAGCTTTAAATAATATTCCCAATCAGTTTCTGCAAAGTGATCCTGCTAAAATGATTTTGGATGTCCTTTGCCCTCTATTTAGAAGAGTGAGACCGAAATCTTTTCACCAGCTTTTTTATGATTGGGGTATTAATGCAGATTTTGAGAATTTTATGGATTGCCTCGGATTTGGTGTGTTAGTTTGTTGTCTTTGGGAAATCTGGAAATACAGAAACCAGATTATCTATGATGATCATGCTGGCAGCTTCAGTAGATGGATTATTTTTAAATGGGCAGCTGACCTTTCTGGCACTATCAAGACCCCTTTTGTTCTTGACTTACGGTCCAGTAATATCTGTAAAGCCCTGCACATCAACATGCCTGCTGCTATTAAGTGTAATATTCTGTGGTCACCATGGCAGCCTGATTATAGAGGAAATACATGTAACATTGCAGTTTTGTTGATGATAAGAGCTCTCGCTCGGCTGCAGTGATTTGAGACAGTTTTGGCAGATTCCTTGCTGCCATAAAGATTGTTTCACTGAGAAAACATTTTCTGCATTGCTTGTATCAGATTCTGCTGGAGATTTTCAGTCATAACATGAGCTTTTCAAGTTTAAAAATCTCCCATACAGATGTGGCTTTGTTGGGTCGGGATTCAGCAGTTGATTGGGTTTTTTTCTCTATCAAGAGACAACTTGTTCGCAGATTAAATGGTATTGATATTTTCAAAACCAGCCACTCTCTCAATCGGCCTGCTGCTGCGCTTTGTTTTTCAAAACAAAGGTTTACCTTTTCTACTCATAGAGAAGACCTCCCGCGGTCTGTTCTTCATGCTCTTGATCAGGACATTAAGCCTCATCCTTGCTCTTTTATTGAGCATCTTATTTTTCTCTAGCTGCCTTCTCTTTATATTTTGCTGCCATGTTGTTGCCTATATGTTCAATTGGCTTCGCGGTGCTGTTCTTTGCTCGCTGGTTTCCAGCGCCATTGCTTTGGTTGATCAGGTTTTCATGTTGTGTTGATGGCCAAGCGCTTTTAGAAGGCTCCTTGGTGGGTTTTCGGTTCCTCTCGCTTATCACAGGGCCTTGGCAGTGTACAGTTATCTCTCCTAGTGCTGCTGCTGCCATTTCAGAATTTGGATGCGGAGAGTCTAATGGCAGCTTTGGTGAAGTTTTTGCTCCCAGAATTTATGTGCAGAATTTTATTTCCAGCGAAGCCTCTGCCTTCTTTTCTGCCATTGCTTTTTGGCTAGTTTTGTTTGGTTTTAAGGGGCTGGGCTTTCCTACTGGTTTCTTCCAGGCTTCCTTTCCAGCTCTTTTTGGGGATCTCATATGTTCTTTTGGAGCTGCATGTTTTATTTGTGGCTCACAAGTTGGTCCATGCAGCCAGCCTCTTTGCTAGTTACAAATGTGTGCCTCTTTGCTATGATCATAGTCCTTCTCATAGTCTTTTTTGCTTGCCAAATGATCTTGGATATGCATCTTGTTGTTCTTGTTGCTATGTCTTGCTTTAGGGCAGGGGTATGCCCCTGTCTGTATTTTTATTGCAGGTCTTTATCTTTGGTTGTTTGTTAGATGGCCTTGGATTTATCCAGGTCGTCCTCCAGATTTGTATACACCATGATCCAGGTTTTTTGGATCGTTTATTTTCAATAAAGGCGCTGCCCAGTTAAAAAAAAAAAAAAAAAAAGTCAGGGGATTCCGGCTGGGTCAAGGTTGGAAAAAAAACTCTAGGCCACTGGAGAAATTTACCCCCTGCGATCTCAATGATAAGGCTATTGAGGTTGATCGGAAGGACTTGGGCTTTGCAGAGGACCCTTCCTTAATGGTGCTAAAAGATGGGGTTGATTCAAAGGCTAGGAAGGCTATCGGGAAAGGGGCTTCTTCTGTCAGCTTCAGTGAGGGGGAGCTCTCTAAGGTGGATGCTTCAAACCAGTCAGATAGGGATCATGAGGAAGATAGCTCTAGGGAAAGATCTAAAAAACCTCCGAACGATTTTTCAGAAGCTGAGCTTCGGCTAAAAAAGCAAAGTCCCAATAAAATCTTTTTTAATGAGGAGCTAGGAGTGCTAGTCCATCCTGGATCCCTTCAACATTATAAAAACATTATGGATAAAGCTGGTAGCACAAGGAGCCCTGGTAGGGGTAGAGCGGATAGAAGATTTGCGGATGCTCTCTCAGATTGCATTATCCCTGGCAGCAAGCACTGTCTCTCCAAGGTGTCTCAATGATTGAAGGCCTTTGCTGGAATGTAAGAGGGATTGCTAATCGAGGTACCATTTGCTTCCTAAAAAGTTTATTAATCAAGCATGATATTTCCTTTTGTGTTGTGCTAGAGCCTAAGTTGCAAGGGGACAAAATTTTTTCTATCGCTAGGAAGTTAGGTTTCTCTAGATTTATGCAGGGGAACCCTACCAATAAACATATTTGGATTTTTTGGAAGGATTCTCTAGCGGTTTCCGTATTAAATATCAGTGAGCAACATATCTCTTGTGAAGTTTCCATTACTGCGTCTGGTATTAAGTCTATATGCTCTATCGTCTATGCTTCCTACAAAGTAAATGACAGATTGGTATTATGGGAGAATCTTGCTAAAGAGGCCATTTGTATCACAGACCCTGGATTATTATGGGAGATTTTAATGCAGTTTCTCATGCTAATGAGAAAAAAGGTGGTCAAAAATTCGGAAACAAGGCTTCCTCTGATTTCAATAGATTTATCGCAGACAACGGGCTTACGGATGTTGGGTTTTCTGGTAACAAATTCACCTGGTGTAATAATCAAGCGGGTTTGAGGTGCATATGGATGAGGCTTTATAGAGTGCTTATTAATGGGCTAGCTGCAGCTTGGTTTCCGGAGCTTAAGGTGATACATCTTCCTCGTATACAATCTGATCATTGTCCCTTGCTGGTTTCCTTCAGCAAAAAAGAATATGTGCAAAGTTTTTTCAGCTTCAATCCAGCCTGGATTAAGCACGCAGAATTGCACTCCTTTGTTCGGACTTCTTGGGATGCTCAGGCTCATGTCAATCCCTTAATTAATTGCTATGCTAAACTTAAAAGACTGAGAAGTGAGCTGCGGAGTTGGAATTGGAATGTCTATGGGGATATTAATCAAAAGATTAGTGATCTCAGTAAACAAGTGGAGGCTAATGAATTTGCCCTTCAGAATTGCTGGAGTCCGGAAAGTGAGGAAGATCTAGTTCATTGTCAAAAGAGGCTCCAAACAGCTCTAGATGATCGACAATTATTTCTAAATGCTAAATCTCAGATAGGCTGGATGCAGGAGGGGGATAGGAACACTGGGCTGTTTCACGCAGCTATTAAGGCTCGAAGGGCTGCCAATAATTTTAAAGTTACTCTTCCCTCGGGATTAGTCTAAGATGACCGAGAGGAGATTGGATCTCTGTCTACAGGGTTCTTTCAGAGCTTAATTGGAGGGTTTTCTGCCATCCCTGAAAGGAGCTTCTTTAATTGGAGGGAAATCCTTGTCTGCCAGCCTCTTTGTAGTGGCTATGGAATTCCTCTTCAGAATGCTGAAGGGGGCTGGTAGGAGGGGAGGAGGTGTAAAACCCTACTGGTCTTCTCTTCAAGCGGCTAATATCAATCATATTCTCTACGCAGATGATGTTTTGGTCTTCACTAATGGAGGGAGGACCTCCTTTGCTAAAGTTCTTCAGATTCTGAAATGTTTCTGCGTTAATTCTGGCCAGCAACTCAGTGAAAGGAAATGCAGGGTATTCTTCTCCAAGCATATAAACAATGAGAGGAAAGCTATGATTATCCACTGCATGTCGGTATTACCTGATCCTAAAGGTACGATAAGGGAGATAGATAAGGTCATAAGGAATTTTTTGTGGGACTCTGGAGGGGCTGCGAGGCATCATTGGGTTAACTGGGAGACAGTCTGCTTGCCTTCTAATGCTGGGGGTCTGGGGATCAGAATTCTGCAGAAGGTCATGTCAGCGTTGCAAGGGAAACTAGCCTGGAATTTCCTGCTAAATTCGTCCTTGTGGGCTAAACATGCTAGGAGCAGATTTTCCATTGGAGGCAGAGGATCTTGGCTATGGAAAAGTATTACCCCTTACATTTCTAGTATCTCCCTGAATTGCCGGTGGATCCTAGGGAATGGCAAAACTCCTATCCCTGATTTCTGCAGGGGCATTGCCATAGAATGTCCCAAGAGTTTAAGGAATTACCATATTAAAGAAGTTATCCAGAATCCGGTTCGCAGAAGACAATTTTTGCATAATATGAACCCCCGTATTTATCTATCCATTGGAGAGTCTTTGTCAGAAAACATCGCAGACAGATTAGTTTGGGAAGGGGACAATAGTGGTATGGTCACCACAGCCAACTTCCTGAAGAGCCTCAGCCTCCCTCATCCTTGTATTAAAAATTTCGAAGTCATTTGGAGCTATTTTATCCCTGTAAAAGTCTCCTGTTTCTTGTGGAAGGTTTTACACTCAGCCCTCCCCACCCATGATAATATCATCAAAACTGGCTGCCAGATTGCCAGCAAATGTGTCTGCTGCATTGATCCGAGCACTGAAACTATGGAACATTTGCTCTTTCATAGCAATAAAGCTAATCTGATGTGGGATTTTATTTGTCCTATATTCTGCAAAAGAAAGCCGGCAACGTTCCACCAGCTTTGTTACGATTGGGGCACTTCAGTTGATCTCAATATTTTTAAAGACTGCTTAGGCTTTGGCCTCATTAGCTGCTGCTTGTGGGACATCTGGAGCTTCAGAAACAAGATGGTCTATGATAAGCCAGGGGTCTTTAGTAAATGCAACATTTTCAGATGGGCTGCGAACCTCGTTAACACTATTAAGGTCCCTTGCAATCAAGATTTATTAGCTATCAATGTTTGTAAAGTGCTCCATGTTAACCCCTTTTTTTTTAAGTAAGACAGATTGACTTGGTCGCCTTGGCAGCCAACTGCTAAAGGAAACACATGCAATTTTGCTATTTCTATTGGCGAAGATAGTTCTAGATTGGCTGCAGTGATCCGGGCCGATTTGGTATTTTTGTTGCTGCTATTAAACTTGTTGCAGTTGATTAATTTTGGAAGAAACTAGGGAGAAAGCTTAGGAGAGAGAAAGATTGAGAGAGAGAAAGCTCCGTTCTAGGGCTCGTGGAGCTCGTCGTTTCTAGGGCTCGAGGAGCTCGTTTCTAGGGACCATTTCTGGGTAACTCTCCTCGTTGTTTCTAGGGATCTCTCGGTGCCAGCCCGATATGGGCTCGGCCTCTCAGGACCTATCGGAGCCTCCTGGCTCTTCCGGATCTGGCAGTGCCGCTGGTTCGAAGGCTAAGCTTCCGGCTCCTTCTTATGCTGCCTCGGTGGCCTCGGTGGCCTTGGCGAGGCCCCTCTTGAAACCGAGATTCAGCCCCATCTCCCTTCCTTCCAGACAGGTTGGGCTGAAGGATGGTCGTCCTTCCATTGGGTTCACTGGGTCGGAAATTGGGGCTGGAGCAAAGAGGTTTGACTTCTCCCTCATTGCTAAATTCACAGTTGGCCGTCCTAGCCTCGGGGAGATCCAAAAAGCTTTCCAGACCAGCTGGACTATCTCAGGTCGAGCTACTATTAGTGAAATTTGGGACTCGAGACATGTTCTTATCATTCTGGACTCAGAAGCTGATATCAGGAATGCTTTATCTTCCTCCCAGAATAAGGTTGGTCACGCTTTCTATCGTTTATTTCGGTGGACAGCTGATTATAACCCTAAGAGAGAATCTTCGACCACTTCAGTTTGGGTTAGGCTCCCCAACCTACCGCTGCCTCTTTATGATAGTGCTTTCATTGAAGCCATAGTTTCCACTTTTGGTTATTTTGTAGCAGTGGACGATAGAACAAAGGCTTGTGTTTCGGTTAAGTTTGCTCGGGCGTGTGTGGAGTTAGACGTCACTCAGGCTATTCCGGACTCTGTTTGGATTTCAATGCCGGATAACCAGGGCTTCTGGCAAATGTAGAGTCCATGGGCACAAGGTTGATTCTTGTCGGAAAGTCTTACAGGTCATTGACCCCCTTAAGTCCAAAGTTGCGGGTCCTTCAAAGGGCTATCAGAACAAAGAGGATTTGACAGACCAGGGCATTATCACTGGGAATAATTCTATAGGTTTAGTAGAATCTGTCTGGAATAGGGTAGGATCAAAAAAGTCTAGGAAAGGGAAGGGCCCTCTTTCTACTATTAGGGGATTGGATGGGGATCCTTTGATCACTCTTAAAGAGACAGTCCCTTCCGATCCTGCTTCCTCACAGGTTAGCGGCGGAGAATTTTCGTGTCAGAGCAAGGATGCCAACATTGGGGTTGCTTCTGTCTCTCTAAATGAGGGGGCGTGCACTGAGTTAGCCTCTAGCTGCCTGGTTGTTGGGAGGACTGAGGCTGTCAGCGATGGGGTTATGGCTAAAAATATTCCGAACGTTCTCTCAGGTGCTGAGCTTCGTCTAAAGAAGCAGAGTCCTAACAAGATCTTTTTTAATGAGGATTTAGGGGTGCTCGTTCATCCAGGGTCCCTTCAACATTATAAAAATATCCGTGATAAGGCGGGGAGCACAAGAAGCCCTGGTAGTGGTAGAAAGGAAAGAAGGCTTTCGGAGGCTATTATAGATTGTATCATTCCGGGCAGCAAGCACTGTCTTTCCAATGTGTCTTAATGTTTAAAGGTCTTTGCTGGAATGTGAGAGGAATCGCAAATAGAGGTACTATCTGTTTTCTTAAAAGTTTAATCTCCAAGCATGATATTTCCTTTTGTGCTATTCTTGAACCTAAGTTGCAAGGAAAAAAAATAGTGTCCATTGCTCGGAAGCTTGGGTTTTCTAGGTTTTTGCAGGGCAATCCTACCAATAGACATATTTGGATTTTCTGGAAGGATTTTTTAGATGTTACCGTGGTTAATATCAGCTCTCAGCATCTTTCTTGTGAAGTTTTCCTCCCTGCGTCCGGTATTAAGTCCTTTTGTACGGTGGTCTATGCTTCCTATAAAGTTAATGACAGAGTTTCTTTATGGAAGCATCTTGATGAGGAATCTGCCTTCATTTCGGAGCCTTGGATTCTGATGGGAGATTTTAATGCGGTGACTTCTGAAGATGAAAAAATCGGTGGTCAAAAATTCGGTAATAAGTCTTCTTCAGATTTTAATAGTTTCATAATTGGGAGCGGTTTATCGGATGTAGGTTTCACTGGGAATAAGTTCACTTGGAGCAATAATCAAGCGGGATTGAGTTGTATCTGGATGAGGCTGGATAGGGTGCTCATTAATGGATTTGCTACAGCTCGGTTTCCGGAACTGAAAGTGGTACATCTTCCCCGTATTCACTCTGATCACTGCCCCCTGTTGATTTCTTTTATCAAAAAAGATCAGATACAAAGCTTCTTTAGCTTTAATCCGGCTTGGATCAAGCATCCTGATCTACAGGATTTTGTTCAGAGATCCTGGAATGATCGAGCTCATGTCAATCCTTTTTTTAATTGTCACGCTAAACTCAAAAGACTGAGAAGTGAGCTTCGTATATGGAACTGGAATGTCTTTGGGGACTTCAATCAGAAAATTTGTGATCTTAGTAAACAAGTTGAAGCTACCGAGGCCTTGCTTCAGAATCATTGCAATTTGGAGAAGGAAGAAGACCTCGTTCAAATTCAGAAGCGATTGCAAACAGCTCTTGATGATCGGCAGGCTTTTCTCAATGCTAAATCTCATCTGGGTTGGCTTCAGGATGGGGATAGGAATACAGGGCTTTTTCATGCAGCCATCAAGGCTCGCAGATCTGCCAATAATTTCAAAGTTACCCTTCCCTCTGGTTCTGTTTCAGATGATCGGGATGAAATAGGTTCTATGGCTACTGATTTCTTCCGGGATTTACTAGGGGAATTTTCTGCCTTACCTGATAGGAATTATTTTGACAATATTCGGGCTAAAATCTCCCCCTCAGATAATGTTTCTCTGAGGGCCATTCCTGAAGCTGAGGAAATCTGGCTTGCTGTGACCAATCTTCCGGAGAATAGTGCTCCTGGACCAGATGGGTTCACCGGAGTTTTTTTTAGGTCCTGCTGGAATATTATTAGGGAGGACATTATTGAGGCTATTCAGTTATTTTTCAAGGGAGTCAGCCTTCCCAACTGCTTGTCTGCTACAGTCCTTATTCTAGTCCCAAAGGTAAAGAATGCCACCTCTCTAGATCAACTAAGACCAGTCAGTTTGTGCAACTTCTTTCACAAGATCATCTCTAAGATCCTCAATGATAGGATCCGCCCGCTGCTGGATAGAATTATTAGCCCGGAACAATCTGGTTTTATTCCTGGGAGGTCTATTCACCACAGCATAGCTCTAGCTCACGATCTAGTTTCAGATATTCATAAAAAAGTCCACGGGGGCAATGTGCTGATCAAGATAGATATGGCGAAGGCTTATGATAGAGTTTCTTGGGTTTTTCTTCTTCGTGGTATGAAGGCCCTTGGGTTCGATGAGCAATGGTGTGATCTAGTTTATCGGAACATTAGCAACTGTTGGTACTCCATCCGAATTAAAGGGAAATCCTTCGGCCATTTCAAATCCAATAGGGGGCTGAGGCAGGGGGACCCTCTATCCTCTAGCCTGTTTGTGTTAGCTATGGATTTTTTGTCCAGTAGATTAAAGCTGGCTGGCAGAGCAGGGGGTGGAGTTATGCCCTATTGGTCTTCTCTTCAAGCTGTGGATATTAATCATATACTATATGCGGATGATGTCTTGGTCTTCACCAATGGAGGGAAGTCTTCCTTTTCAAAAGTTCTGGAGGTATTAAGATCTTTCTGTTTTAATTCGGGACAGCTGCTAAACACAAGGAAATGTCAGATCTTTTTCTCCAAACATGTTAATCTTGCGAGGAAAGCTTATTTGCTGAATCTTTCTGGTTTTCTCCTGAGTTCTTTCCCTGTCAAATATCTGGGAGCCCCTTTATTTCCAGGGAGACCCAGAATTTCCTTCTTTCAAGGGCTAGTTGATGGAATTAAAGGTAGGCTCTTAGGATGGATGAAAGCCTTTTTATCCATGGCTGGAAGGATCACCTTAATTAAAGCTGTCCTTCAGTCCATCCCCTTACATTGTATGTCAGTTATCCCTATCCCTAAAGGTATTTTGAGGGTTATTGATAAGGTTATACGGAATTTTCTGTGGGATGCCGGGAACGAATCTCGCCATCATTGGGTCAATTGGGGAGTTGTATGCCAGCCTACTTCTGCCGGTGGATTGGGGATCAAAATTCTAAAACATGTTATGACAGCGTTGCATGCGAAATTGGCTTGGAACTTCTTGGTTAATTCCTCCTTGTGGGCTACTCATGCTAGGAGCAGATTTGCTATTGGAGGGAGAGGCTCTAGTTTATGGAAAACTATATCTCCTTTCATTACTAGTATTTCCCTGAACTGCCGCTGGATCCTTGGTAATGGTAAAATCCCTTCTTTAGATTTTTGCAAAGGAATTGCTATGAGTTGTCCTTCGAGTTTAAGGGATCTGCAAATCAAAGAGGTGTTGAATAATTCAGTTTTTAGAAGGTCTCTCCTTGATAATGTGAATCCTCGCATTTTTAATTCCATTGAAGGGGATTTTTCAGATGACAGTCCGGACAAGCTAGTGTGGGAAGGGGATCCTAGTGGTAAAGTTACTACAGCTAACTTCCTAAAAAGCTTTACCTTCTCTCAGCCTAGTATAGGAAAATTTGAAGCTGTTTGGAGCAAGTTTATTCCTTTGAAAGTGTCCTGCTTCCTTTGGAGGGTTCTTCACTCGGCTCTTCCTACCAATGAAAACATTATCAAGACTGGATTCCAATTGGCCAGTAAATGTGTTTGCTGTAGCGTTTCTAGGGAGGAATCCACGGAACACTTGTTTCTTCATAGTGACAAAGCTAGTATGGTCCTGAATTTTCTGTGTCCGCTATTTAGGAAAAGCAGGCCGTCCTCCTTTCACCAGCTTTTTTATGATTGGGCCATCTTGGCTGACTTTAATTCTTTCAGGGACTGCTTGGGATTTGGTTTATTGAGCTGCTGCCTGTGGGACATTTGGAAGATCAGAAATCAGATTGTGTTTGATGATCAGGCCATCTCCTTTGGAAAATGTAATATACTCAGATGGGCCGCCTCTCTTTCTAATAGCATCAAGGCTCCTTGCGGCCAAGATCCCCTGTCTATTTCAGTCTGTAAAACTCTTCATGTTAATCCCCCAGCGATCAAGTCAGACAGAATTTATTGGATTCCTTGGCAGCCTAATATTAAAGGTAACACCTGTAACATTGCTATTGTTGCTGATGATGCTAATTCTCGCATGGCTGCTGTGGTTAGGGATAGAAATGGTCACTTTGTTGCTGCCGTCAAGATTGTAGCGGCGCGTAAGAATTTTATGCAGAGTCTGATGCAGATTATTTGCGAACTGCATCATCGGAGACTGATCTTGAAATGTATTCGGATTTCTCATCCGGAGGTGCACTCTCTCAGTCATAACTCCTTGGTGGATTGGAGGTTTTTCCAGATCAAAAGGGTGCTGTCTAAAAAGCTTAAGGACATAGATGTTTTCAGCGTTAGCCTCTCTATCAATCGCCCAGCAGAGGTCCTTTGCTGCTCCTCTCTTACAGAGCTCTTCACTACCAGCTTTGCGGCGTTGCCCCGGGCAGTCAAGCTGGCTATAGCTAATGACTCGAAGCCCCAGCCTTGCTATGTCAGAGAGCAACTCATTGCTGTTCAAGGGCCCCTTCTCAGATCCTCTTTTGCTGGATAGAGTAGTCTTGTTTTGTTGCTAGCTATTTTGTTCTGTTGAGCTTAGCTCCCTTTTCTTGGTTAGTAGCAGGATGCTCCTATCTTTTTTGGAGGCCCTGCTTTTGCTCCTTATCAGATTTTTCTCAGCTTTGGTAGAGTCCTTTTAGGTCTTGGTTGGATGGTCTTTGCTGGTTTTGTTAGTTGTTTGTTTTTTTTTAGTTGGTTGGTCTTTGCTGCGTTTGCAGCCTTCTGTTTTAGCGCCATGGCCCTGGCTGTTAGGGCCTTCTATAAAAAAAAAAAAAAAAAAAAAAAAAAAAAAAAAAAAAAAAAATTAAACTTGTTGCGGCTCGAAAACATTTCCTGCAGGGTTTGCTGCAGATCATTTGTGAGGTGCGAGCTAGAAATCTGACTCTCCAGTGTTTACGGATCTCCCATCCTGATGTGCACCTTCTTGGCCACAGCTTCTCGGTTGATTGGAAGTTTTTTCAGATTAAAAGATTGCTGGTTAAAAGGCTCAAGAACTGTGACATATTTAGAATTTGTCCCTCCTTTAATAGACCAGCAGATGCCTTGTGCTTCTCCGAGTTTAAGGACTGCTTCTCCTCCAGATTTGCAGAGATTCCAAAGGCTGTTCAGCTTGCTATCGCCAGCGACTTGAAGCCTCAACCTTGCTCTTTTAGGGAGCACCTCATTGCTACTTGATTTGTTGATCTCCGGAGCTTTCTTTAGGTCTAGCTTTGGATGAGAAGGGCGCTGAGTTTTTTTGTGGTTTGTAGGCTCGTTTTTGGGTCGTTTCTTGATGGGTTTGTGGATCATGTTTTGTGGTTTGTTAGCTTAGATGGGAAGCAGCTTGCTGGTTAGTTCCTAGATAGGTGGTTTGGCTGTTTTGTTGGGTATGTTGCCCGTTTGTGAGGGCTTGGGGATAGTAGGTGTAGCTGATTTTGCAGACTTTGTTGTAAGTGCCTTGACCCAGGCTGTTTGGGCTGGTTTTTAATAGCATCATGTTTTTTTTTTTTTTTTTTTTTTTAAAAAAATGTGTGTTGATTGTCGTGCCATTAACAACATAACGGTAAAGTATCCTCACCCTATTCCAAGATTAGATGATATGATTGATGAGTTGCATGGTGCTTGTGTGTTTTCAAAAATTGTATTGAAAAGTGGATATCATCAGATTAGGATGCATGAAGGTGATGAATGGAAAACAGCATTTAAAACTAAATATGGTTTGTATGAGGCAGAAGGGAGAGGGCAAAGCCAATGATTAGAACTCTGTCCAGCCGTTCCATAACACAGGCATTCCTCTTTTGATTGTTACTCCATGTATAAGGAGCACCCTGGAAACCAATATCCATAAGGGTAGCCCTAACTTGAAAAATATTAAAGCTTCGTATAGAAGAGATATCTATATTTAGACCAACACATAGCTTCTCCCCGGCGATTGAGAGAAATGCAAATTCTGGAAATATCATACCCCTGTAGCCGTCGCACAAGCTGTCTTTTAATGCGAAAAAGAGACCAATCCACATCTGAATCTCGGCTCAAAAGAGAAATATCTGGGTGAGAGATTTTAATACAATGAAAAATCATATCATTTTTTTAACCCTTATTCTTTATTGCATAAGATCCAAAAAGCCTGGATCGTGGTTTGGCTTACTCCATGTCTGCTTATATTCAGCTTGGTCTCAACAGGTGAGATCAGCCAGGCTTTCTCTAGCTGTGATGGGTATGCCCAAGCAGCTCATTATTTGTTCTCTTTCCTTCAGAATGAGTTGGGTGTATAACCTGTTCGGCGTTATTAAGTTGGGAAGCAATTCCTTTAATTGGCGCTTGAGGGTCAAACTAGTTTTTATCTGTAGATGCCTCGATCCAGGCTGTTTGGATCATATCTAATAAAAGGTTCAAATTCAAAAAAAAAAAAAAGATCCAAAAAGCCTGGATCGTGGCAAATACAAAGAAGGAAGAGCTTGACCCTCAAGCGCAAGTGAGTAACCATACCCAACTTAAAAGCACCGAACAGGTTATAAACCCAGCTCAACCTAAAGAAATTCAAGAAGTGTTGATAACACTTAGGAATAACGCAGCAAGACGAGAAAAATGACAAGTGGTCGAACCCACATATGGGAACTGACCAACTGACAATACAAAAGGTAAGACCATACCCGGGGCCATATGCAAAGAAGCACAAAGACAATAAAAACGCCTGACATAACCGAGTAAACAACCTCAAGGCCACTACTAAATGATACGATGCTCAATAACATTACACGGAAGCGGCTTATTATCATTGACAATAGCGTTCCTAACCGATTGAGGAAGATTTTCAACCTGCGTTATAAAAAGATACCTTTGTTTAAAGTTTGCTTGAGAAATCTATGCCCAATTTCCAAGCCGATTCTAGGGAAATAAAGTTTGCTTTGTTCTATTTCGATATCAATAATCTTCAGCGGCTGGTTCTTAAAGGAAGATGGCTTTGCTGGGATCCGGCAAAGGCTGTGGAGTGTGCTTAAATATTAACATTATTGAGACAGGGGGGCTACATATTGGGGCATATTTTCAGGAAAAACCAGGGTAGTTTCTGTCTTGCAATTACAAAGGTAGTTCTAAGTGGAAAGTCCCTGGAGGATCTTGGAAGTTTTTTGGAGTTTGTTCTCGAGGTTGCTAACTGTCAGGGTATTAGAGCTGACACCATTCAGAGCTCTCATCCAGAAATGATTTATGCTGATCAAGCTAAGTTTGCTACTCAACATTGTAGAACCCAGATTTTCTGATACAAATTTTCTTTCTAAAGATGACAATATCCTTCTTCTAGCTAGCTTGGAGGGGAGCCAGAGTATAGTTCCAGCTACTGTTCCAAATGATCTGTCTGGTGCTGAAATTCGTTTAAGGAAACACAGCTCTTCTGCGCTTGTTATCAGTGAAGAATTGGGCGTTCTTGTTCATCCTGACCATGTTCAGCATTTTTTAGATATACAAGACAAGGCTGGATCTGCTAGGCGTCTATCTAAGCAATCCGAAGCTTTGATAAAGAGTGTTTCCCCTGGCAGCAAGCACTGCCCTTCCAAAAAGCTTAAATGACTAGTGGTTTATGCTGGAATGCCAGGGGTATCTCCAATCGAGGTACCATTTGTTATCTAAAGTCTATCCTTTCCAAGCATGATATTTCTTTTTGTGCAATTCTGGAACCTAAATCGCAGGGAAACAAAATTATGTCTGTTGCTCGGAAGCTTGGTTTTTCAGGTTTCTTTCAGGGAGAACCAGCTAATAATCATATCTGGTTTTTTTGGAAGGACTCCATATCGGTCTCCATTTTGAATATCAGCAATCAGCATATTTCTTGCGCTATCAATCATGTTGCGATGGATGTTAAAACTATTTGTTCAGTAGTATATGCCTCTTACAAAGTCATCGATCGAGTTAAGCTTTGGTGTGATCTTTCTGCGGAGAGCCAATCCTTTTCAGAACCTTGGATCCTTATGGGTGATTTTAATGCAGTCTCTAGTGCTGAAGAAAAAATGGGTGGTCGGGTTTTTGGGAATAAATCCTCTTCTGATTTCAACAATTTTATTTTTGGAGCTGGTCTTTTGGACGCTGGTTTTTCTGGGAACAAGTTCACTTGGTGTAATAATCAAGCTGGTAGACGGTGTATATGGATGAGACTGGATAGGATTTTAATTAGTGGTTTGGCGGCAGCTGCTTTTCCTGAGCTTAAAGTAGTACATCTTCCCCGTAATCAGATCATTGTCCCCTTTTAGTCACTTTTAGGAATTTTGAGCGCTGTCATAGTTTTTTCAGCTTCAATCCCGCTTGGGTCAATCATGAGGAATTTATTTCAGTTGTGCGGGATTCTTGGGGAGTTCACGGTCACTCCAATCCCTTGTTTAATTGTCATATTAAACTTAAAAGACTGAGAAGCATCCTCCGTAGATGGAATTGGAATGTTTTTGGTGATATCAACCAAAGAATCAATGATTTATCTATAAGGGTTGAAGCTGTTGAGCACTCCCTCCAGTTTCAGTGGTCAACCGAAAGTGAGAGAGAATTTGTCTTTCTTCAAGGTCGCCTAAATTCTGCCTTGGATGATCGCCAGCTTTTCCTTGATTCAAAATCTCATGTTGGTTGGTTGCAGAAGGGTGAGAGGAATACGGAACTTTTCCACACTGCTATTAAGGTTCGAAGATCTAGAAACAATTTCAAAGTGACGCTGTCTGATGGTTCTGTCTCAGATGATCGTGAGGTTGTTGGGTCTATGGCAGTGGAATATTTTAATGATCTTTTAGGTGGTTTTTCTGCTGTTCCAGATATTGGTTATTTTGATGATATTTTGCCGGTTATTTCGGAAGCTGAGAATGGGGAGCTGATTGGTATTCCTTCCGCAGAGGAGGTGTGGCTTGCTGTTTCTTCGCTGCCAAAAGCTAGTGCTCCTGGGCCTTGTGGTTTTACAGGCGTTTTTTACCGCAGCTGCTGGAGGGTTATTAGTGAGGATATAGTTGCTGCTGTCCAACTCTTCTTTAAGGGTTTTAGTCTGCCTAAATCCATGTCCTCCACAGTTCTTACTTTAGTTCCGAAAGTGAAAAATGCTACCTCCCTAGACCAGCTGAGACCCATTAGCCTATGCAATTTTCTTCAAAAAATCATATCCAAGATTCTTAATGAGCGTATTCGGCCGTTGATGAATAGAATTATTGGCTTAGAACAGTCTGGTTTTGTTCCTGGCCGTTCCATCCAGCAGTGTATAGCCCTGGCTCACGACTTGATTTCAGACATTCATAATAAAGTTCATGGTGGGAATGTTATGGTAAAGCTGGACATGTCAAAGGCATATGACAGGCTCTCTTGGATTTTTCTGATTCGGGGAATGAAGGCTTTGGGCTTCAATGATATATGGTGTGATCTGATTTATCGCAACATCAGCAATTGTTGGTATTCGATTCGGATAAGAGGGAAGTCTTTTGGTCATTTTAAATCCAATAGAGGATTGAGGCAGGGTGATCCTTTATCTCCCAGCCTTTTCATCATTGCTATGGAAGTTTTATCCAGGAAATTAAAGGAGGCAGGTAAACCTGGTGGTGGCATTATGCCATACTGGTCCTCTCTTAAAGCTTTGCCGATTAACCATATCTTCTATGCTGATGATATTCTGATCTTCACAAACGGAAGGAAGTCTTCCTTTGCTAAGCTTTTAGATATTATGAACTCTTTTTGTGAGAATTCAGGTCAACTGTTGCAAGCTGGCAAATGTAAGATTTTCTTTTCTAAACATATCAATATAGTGAGGAAAGGCAATATTCTTCGTATGTCTGGGTACTCTCAAGGGGTGTTTCCAGTTCGGTATCTTGGAGCTTCTCTTTTTCCTGGGGCAGCTAAAATATCCTATTTTCAGGGTTTGGTAGATAGAATCAAAGACAGGATTCAAGGCTGGATGAAGTCCTTTCTTTCTTTGGCTGGAAGAGTCACCTTAATTAAGTCTGTTTTGCAATCTATCCCCATCCATTGTATGTCTGTCCTCCCGGTTCCGAAAGGTATTCTCAACTCCATTAATAAGCTGCTGCGGAATTTTTTATGGGATCATGGCAGTGCCTCGCATCATCATTGGGTTAACTGGAATATTGTTTGCCAGCCTTGTACTGCTGGCGGCCTTGGAATTAAATCTTTACAGCAGGTGATGTTTGCGCTGCATGGTAAAATGGCCTGGAATTATCTGGAGAATCAGTCTCTTTGGGCTTTACATGCTAGGAGTAGATTCTCGATTACTCGGAAGGGTTCTTGGTTGTGGAAAACGATTGCTCCCCTGGTGAATAGCATTGCTCTTAACTGCAAATGGGTTTTAGGTAATGGGCAGACTGCGACTTCTATATTCTGCCAGAATATTGCCGTGCCTTTCCCAAAGAGGTTTCAAAGGAAGCCCATCAAAGAGGTTCTTCAAGATTCTACGTTTAGAAGGCTGTTTGTGCATAATATGAATCCGAGAATTTTTGCATCTATTGAAGGCAATTTTGCGGATAATCAGCAGCTAGACAGGCTGGTCTGGGAAGGTCATCAGGATGGTTTTATAACCACTTCCAATTTTTGGAAGAGCTTCGCCCATCCTATTATTAGTTTGCCCAAGTTTAAAATTATATGGCAACCTTGGCTTCCTGCGAAGATATCGGGCTTTCTCTGGAAGATTTTACACTCAGCTTTGTCTACTCATGATAATATTATGAGAGCTGGTATTTATTTGGCCAGCAAATGTGCCTGCTGTAAAGTTCCTAAGACAGAGTCAATGGAGCATTTGTTTTTGCACAGTGACCTAGCTGATTTGCTCTTCCTTTGTCTTTGTCCCCTCTTCAAGAAGAGAAGACCCCTCAGCTTGCATCAGTTTTTCTATGAATGGGGCAGCAATATGGATTTTAACAATTTCTCGGACTGTTTAGGTTTTGGGCTGGTGAGTTGCGGCTTCTGGGACATTTGGCTTAAAAGGAATCAGGTTTTTTATGGGGAAAATGTTGGTAGTTTTACCAAGAATAATGTTCTTCGCTGGGCTGCTTTCTTATCTAGGAGCATTAATGTTCCCTGCTCTTCCAGCCCCTCTTCCAAGCACGTTTGCAGTGCATTGCACATCTCCCCCCCCCCCCCCCCCCCCCAGCTGGTATCATTGGGTACCCCTGGCTGATTCCTTGGCAGCCTATTAATAAAGGTAACATGTGTAACATCTCTATTAATATCTTTGAGCAGCAACTCTCAGCGACACAGGGAGAGGTGCTGGTTCCCACACCACCACATCCAGGGGCTGAGCAGGGTCTTCATTGCGAGACTTGGTCCTTCTTTCAGACCTCCCTTGTCGGTCTGCTGCCAGATTCTTCTTCAAACCACGAGTCTTCACCATAGCTGCAGAGTTGTAGAAGGTTTGAGGAGCGCACAGAGGATGATCGGCAGTGATTTTGGAAATCCCTTTGCACCTTTGTCTTTGCCCTAGAAAATATTTACCCGTTATTTTCTTGAATTTGATATATCCGTTATTCCATTTTAAGCTTGTTAACACACGTGCCTCCCATGTGCCTTCTCCCATTATTAGTGACCAAAATATGTGAACAAGCTTAATTCAAGACCCAGTTGCTATGGCACATGAGAGCTGGTTCACTTATTTAGTTCAGACTGCAGCTTTGCTCGGATGATCCTTAAGAGATTCTGATGGAACTTTCTTTACCCACACCTGAGATAAACCAGAGTTTTTCCTCTTTTGATCTTCCAGCCTTCCATCTCTTCGTTTGTCATGTTTGGGTTTCCATATCTGTAACACCTGTGATTTACCCTTGTTTTTAGCAATCCAGTGCCCTTGTGCAACCGTCTTAGCAAGCCTCCTCTGTGATTCTTTCAAGCAAAGAGCTTTTTGTGGAGCAGCATGAAACGGAGTCTTTATGCAGGGTGTGCTGATTCTGGATTCTGCTCCCTACTTTTTCATCTGAGCAGATTCTGTGCCGCTGCTTCAGATTTGAGTGGATCTTCTGATTCCCAATACTTGTTCTAGAACTCGGTTTTGACTGTAGACTTTTCTAGGTGTGAACTTTTCTCCGTCGCTATAGTCGCTCGGATCTAGGGCTTCCCGGCATGGGCTCCGTCCCTCCGGCTCTGCCGCCAGAGCCGCTTGCTCCCATTGGATCTGTTCCCTCGTCAAGCCCCCCGTCCTTGTCTCGGTCCTTCGCCAACACAGTCGCCTCTGTGAGGCCTCCTCTGAAGCCGAGGTTTAGCCCCATTCTTCTTCCGTCCAGGCAAGTTGGGTCTAAGGATGGCCGTCCGTCCATCAGCTTCTCGGGTCCCGAGCTTGGGGCTGGTGCCAAGAGGTTCGCCTTCTCCCTCATTGCCAAATTTTTTTTTTTTTTTTTTTAAAAAACCCATCCCGTTAGAGCCCCAGCCCTAACACCCACCAAGAATCGAACCTGTGACATGGAGTTTATAATACACCACCACGACCACTAGGCTACCCCTTGGTGGGCCCTCATTGCCAAATTCACTGTAGGCAGGCCTAGTTTGGGCGAGATCCAAAAAGCTTTTCAGGCGAGCTGGTCCGTTGCCGGAAGAGCTACCCTCAGTGAGATTTGGGATGCGAGGCATGTCTTAATTATCCTGGATTCAGAAGCTGACATCCGGAATGTTCTGTCGTCCTCCCTCTCAAAGGTTGGACATGCCTTTTTCCGACTTTTTCGATGGTCAGCTGACTACAATCCTAAGAGTGAATCTACGAGCACCTCGGTGTGGGTAAGACTACCAAATCTTCCTCTCCCTCTATATGACAGCGCCTTCATTGAGGCGATAGTCTCTACCTTTGGTTATTTTATTGCAGTAGACGATAGAACTAAGGCTTGTGTCTCAGTTAAGTATGCTCGCGCTTGTGTAGAGCTAGATGTCACTCAGAATTTACCGGAGGCTGTTTGGATTTCTCTGCCTGATAATCAGGGTTTCTGGCAACCTATTGTCGCTGAGACAAAACTAGCCTATTGTAGCAAATGCAAGGTCCATGGGCATCTCTTAGCTATTTGTCGGAAGGTCAAACAGTCCTTTGATATCCTTAAGTCTAAAGATGGTGGTTCCATGGTGGTTATCCCGAAAGAAGGAGCTTCGGCTAAAATTCCCTTTCAGTCTGGGGAAACCGGCTGGGTCAAGGTTGGAAAAAATAACTCTAGGACTTTGGAGGATCTTCCCCCCGGCGATCTCAGTGATAAGGCTCTTGAGGCTGCTCGGATGGACTTGGGTGTTGCAGAGGATCCTCCTATAGCGGTGCTTAAAGATGGGGTTGGGTCAAGATCTAGGAAGGTTATCGGGAAAAGGGTATCTACAGTCAGCTCCAGTGAGGGGGATCTCTCTAAGGTGGATGCTTCAAAACAGTCCGATATGGTTCTTGAGGAAGACAGATCAGGGGAAAGGTTTAAAAAACCTCCGAACGATTTTTCAGAAGCTGAGCTTCGGCTAAAGAAGCAAAGCACCGATAAAATTTTCTTTAGTGAGGAGCTAGGAGTGCTAGTTCATCCTGGTTCCATTCAACACTATAAAAACATTTTGGATAAAGCTTGTTGCACAAGGAGCCCTGGTAGAGGTAGAGCGGATAGAAGATTTGCGGATGCTCTTTTAGATTGCATTATACCTGGCAGCAAGCACTGTCTCCCCAAGGTGTCTCAATGATTAAAGGTCTCTGCTGGAATGTAAGAGGGATTGCAAATCGAGGTACCATTTGTTTCCTAAAAAGTTTATTAATCAAGCATGATATTTCCTTTTGTGCCGTGCTAGAGCCTAAATTGCAAGGGGTCAATATTTTTTCTATCGCTAGGAAGTTAGGTTTCTCTAGATTTATGCAGGGGAACCCTACCAATAATCATATTTGGATATTTTGGAAGGATTCATTAGATGTTTCCATTTTAAATATCAGTTCGCAACATATCTCTTGTGAAGTTTCCATTGCTGCGTCTGGTATTAAGTCTATATGCTCTGTCGTCTACGCATCCTACAAAGCAAATGACAGATTGATGTTATGGGAGAATCTTGCCAAAGAGGCCATTTGTATCATAGATCCCTGGATTATTATGGGAGATTTTAATGCAGTGTCTCATGCTGGTGAGAAAAAAGGTGGTCAAAAATTCGGAAACAAAGCTTCCTCAGATTTCAATAGTTTTATCGCTGACAACGGGCTTACGGATGTTGGGTTTTCTGGTAATAAATTCACTTGGTGTAACAATCAAGTGGGTTTGAGGAGTATATGGATGAGGCTTGATAGAGTGCTTATTAATGGGCTAGCTGCAGCTTGGTTTCCGGAGCTTAAGGTGATACACCTTCCTCGTATACAATCTGACCATTGCCCTTTACTGATCTCCTTCAGCAAAAAAGAATATGTGCAAAGCTTTTTCAGCTTCAATCCTGCCTGGATTAAGCACGCTGATCTGCACTCCTTTGTTCGGACTTCTTGGGATGCTCGGGCTCATGTCAACCCCTTAATTAATTGCTCTGCTAAACTCAAAAGACTGAGAAGGGAGTTGCGGAGTTGGAATTGGAATGTCTATGGGGATATTAATCAAAAGATTAGTGATCTCAGTAAACTAGTGGAGGATAATGAATTTGTCCTGCAGAATTGTTGGAGTCCGGAAAGTAAGGAAGATCTAGTTCTTTGTCAAAAGAGGCTTCAAACAGCTTTAGATGATCGACAATTATTCCTAAACGCTAAATCTCAGATAGGATGGATGCAGGAGGGGGATAGGAACACTGGGCTGTTTCACGCAGCTATTAAGGCTCGAAGGGCTGCCAACAATTTTAAAGTTACTCTTCCCTCGGGTTTAGTTTCAGATGACCGAGAGGAAATTGGATCTTTGGCCACAGGTTTCTTTCAGGACTTACTTGGAGGTTTTTCTGCCATTCCTGAAAGGAACTTCTTTGATAATATACGGCCCATGATTTCTGCCTCTGATAATTGCAAGCTGAGTGTTATTCCCGATGAAGACGAGATCTGGCTCGCTGTTTCTAATCTGCCAGAGAACAGCTCCCCAGGATCAGATGGCTTCACAGGTGTTTTTTATCAGTCGTGCTGGAATATAATTAGAGAAGACATTATAGAAGCAGTCCAGATTTTCTTTAAGGGTGTCAGCCTTCCCAACTGCATCTCAGCTACGGTGCTTACTCTTATTCCGAAAGTTAAGAACGCTACCTCTCTTGATCAATTAAGACCGGTCAGCCTCTGCAATTTTTTTCACAAAATCATCTCTAAGATTTTAAATGATCGGCTTTGTCCCCTTCTTGACAGAATTATCAGCCCGGAACAATCAGGTTTCATTCCAGGGAGGTCCATTCATCATAGCATTGCGCTGGCTCACGATCTAGTTTCAGATATCAATAAAAAAGTTCATGGGGGTAATGTGATGATTAAAATTGACATGGCAAAAGCTTATGATCGAATTTCTTGGGTCTTTCTTCTCTGAGGTATGAGGGCCTTAGGGTTTAACGAGCAGTGGTGCGATCTTGTGTATCGGAATATTAGCAATTGTTGGTATTCTATCCGGATCAGAGGGAAATCCTTTGGGCACTTTAAATCCAATAGGGGGCTGAGGCAGGGGGACCCCTTGTCTGCCAGCCTCTTTGTAGTGGCTATGGAATTCCTCTCCAGTTTGCTGAAGGGGGCTGGTAGGAGGGGAGGAGGTGTAAAACCTTACTGGTCTTCTCTTCAAGCTGCTAATATCAATCATATTCTCTACGCAGATGATGTGTTGGTTTTCACTAATGGAGGGAGGACCTCCTTCGCTAAAGTCCTTCAGATTCTAAAATGCTTCTACGTTAACTCTGGGCAGCAACTCAGCGATAGAAAATGCAAGGTTTTCTTCTCCAAGCATATAAATAATACTAGGAAAGCTATGATTATTCAGCTGTCGGGCTTTATCCCCAGTGCCTTCCCTGTCCGGTATTTGGGAGCCCCCTTATTTCCAGGGAGGCCTAGAAGTTCTTATTTTCAGGGGATAGTTGATGGTATCAAAGGGAGGCTTCTTGGATGGATGAAATCCTTTCTTTCTATGGCCGGGAGGATCACTTTAATCAAGGCAGTCCTTCAATCCATTCCCATCCACTGCATGTCGGTATTACCTGTTCCTAAAGGTACGATTAGGGATATAGATAAGGTCATAAGGAATTTTTTGTGGGACTCTGGAGGAGTGTCTCGGCATCATTGGGTTAAGTGGGAGACAGTATGCTTGCCTTCTAGTGCTGGGGGTCTGGGGATCAGAATTCTGCAGCAGGTTATGTCTGCGTTGCAAGGGAAACTAGCCTGGAATTATCTGCTCAATTCTTCTTTGTGGGCTAAACATGCTAGAAGCAGATTTTCCATTGGAGGCAGAGGTTCTTGGCTTTGGAAAACTATTTCCCCTTACATTTCTAGTATCTCCTTGAACTGCCGGTGGATCCTAGGGAATGGCAAAACTTCTTTTCCCGATTTCTGCAGGGGTATTGCCATAGAATGTCCTAAGGGTTTAAGGAAGTATCAAGTTAAAGAAGTAGTTCAGAATCCGGTTTGTAGAAGACAATTTTTGCATAATATGAACCCCCGTATTTATCTGTCCATTGGAGAGTCCTTGTCTGATAGCATCTTAGACAGATTAGTTTGGGAAGGGGACACTAGTGGTATGGTCACTACAGCCAACTTCCTGAAGAGCTTCAGCCTTCCTCATCCTTGTATTAAAAAGTTCGAAGTCATTTGGAGCTATTTTATCCCTGCAAAAGTCTCCTGCTTCCTGTGGAAGGTTTTTCACTCAGCCCTCCCCACTCATGATAATGTCATCAAAACTGGCTGCCAGATTGCCAGCAAATGTGTCTGCTGCATTGATCCGAGCATTGAAACTATGGAACATTTTCTCCTTCATAGCAATAAAGCTAATCTGATGTGGGATTTTATTTGCCCTATATTCTGTAAAAGAAAACCAACAACGTTTCATCAGCTCTGTTATGATTGGGGAACTTCAGTTGATCTCAATACTTTTAAAGACTGCTTAGGGTTTGGCCTCATTAGCTGCTGCTTGTGGGACATCTGGAATTTCAGAAATAGGATGGTCTATAATGATAAGCCAAGGGTTTTTAGTAAATGCAACATTGTCAGATGGGCTGCGACCCTCGTCAGCACAATTAAGGCCCCTTGCATTCAAGATTTATTGGCTACCAATGTTTGTAAAGTGCTCCATGTAAACCCCAGATTTGTTAAGTCGGACAGATTGACTTGGGACACTTGGCAGCCAACAGCTAAAGGAAACACTTGCAATTTTGCTATTTATATTGGCGAGGTTAACACTAGAATGGCTGCAGTGATCCGGGATCGCTATGGTATGTTTGTTGCTGCTATTAAAATTGTTGCGGCTCGAAAATATTTCCTGCAGGGTTTGATGCAGATTATTTGTGAGGTGCGAGCTAGAAATTTATATTTCCAGTGTTTACGGATCTCTCATCCCGACGTGCATCTTCTTGGCCACAGCTACTCAGTTGATTGGAAGGTTTTCCAGGTTAAAAGATTGCTGGTTAAAAGGCTCAAGAACCTTGACATTTTTAGTATTTGTCACTCCCTTAATAGGCTAGCAGATGTATTGTGTTTTTCTGAGTTTAAGGCCTGCTTCTCCTCCAGATTTGAAGAGATTCCTAGAGCTGTTCAACTTGCTTTCGCCAGCGACTTGAAGCCTCAACCTTGCTCTTTTAGGGAGCAGCTCATTGCTATTTGATTGGTTGCCCTCTTGCGTTTTCTCTTGGCCTAGCTTTGGGTGAGGAGGGTGATGCGGGTTTTTGTGGTCGGCAGGTTTATTAGTGGTGTTTTGCGTTGGGTTGTGTTTTTTGGTTTGTGGTTTGTTAGCTTAGTTGCGCAGATTTTTGTTGCTAGCTCCTTGGCAGGTGTTTGCCTGTTTTTTTCTGGTTTTTGGTGCCCGTTTGTGAGGGTTAGGGATGGTTGCTTTAGCTGATTGTGCAGCCTGTTTGTAAGAGCCTTGGCCCAGGCTGTTTGGGCTGGTATTAATAGTATCAGGTTTTTTTTTTTTTTTTTTTAAAAAAAAAAACTCGGTTTAATATGAACCTTTTGCTTTGTATTAGGAAAATAATGTGCCCGGTGCTGCAGCATCCCCTTGTCCACATGTCTGGTTCCATCTTTGTCTGCAGTATTTAGGGAGTTTGCTGAATTTCTCATTTCATCTTCCACAGCACTCGAGGCTTTAACAAAAACCGTCCCTCTCGAGCTTTCGTCACCAGTATACCCCAGTCCCATTCTTCCTTTACCAAATCTTTGGAAAGACAGGATCTCATCCAAGATATTTTTCTGGGAAATATCTGTCTTGGCTGTTGCTGATGAATCACCAATATCTGTAACCTGTCTTCCAGTGTCTTCCCTTTTTAGAATGGTAACTTGACCGTTGGAGGAGAGAGGACATTTCCTTCGTTCTTCTTCTAAGAGATTGATTCTGTCAGTCAATGCTTGATTTGTCTGAAGAACTGCTTCACACTGTTTGAGTATCTTCTCCAGATAGTCAACAAGTTTGCCAGATAAGTCCTCCTCATCTTCACTGGCCGATGAGTCACCCTCATCTTCACTTTCAGATACTACAATCCCATAGTGAATTTTATCCTTCTTTATCTCCTTGAGGTTAAAATCAGATATACTAGTCAGCACAACACATTTTTCTTCATCACTTTCCTCAGAGTCACTCCATTTTGCTGTCATGGACTTACTGTTCTTTTTCTCTGAGCTCTTGAGAGGTTTGCTTGGACAGTCAGCCTCAATGTGTCCATACCCTTCACAATTCCAGCATTGAACACCCTTTTTTATCTCTTTCCTCTCATCTTCATTTTGAGCAGAATCTTTCCCTTTTCTCTTATTTTCTCCACCTCTTCTGAATTTTCGTGAGGATGAGCTTTGTCCAGTTCTTGAGTCCATGTTTTTCAGAAGTTTTCCAAGGTTCTTGACAATCATACTCAGCTGAGCCTCTGAAACTGTCTGCTTGGTTTCTGTTTCAGCTTTCAATCCAACATCCTTATCCTTAGGAGTGGTGTCTCCTTTAACCAGCTTCATCTCAAATTGTTTGAGAGACCCCATCAGCTCTTCCAACTTCATGAATCTAACATTTTGAGCTTCTTCAATGGCTGTCACTTTCATGTCAAATTTTGTGGGCAACGATCTGAGAACCTTTCTGATAAGCTTTTCTTCAGAAATGGGTTCACCAAGGGCATGAGCTTCATTTGCAAGATCACAGAGTTTAGCATTAAACTCAGTGACTGTTTCCTCATCCAGCATCCTCAGATTCTCAAATTGTGTGGCAATTATCTGGAGTCTTGACAGCTTCACTCTATCAGTTCCTTCATGGGCAGTTTGTAGAATTTCCCATGCTTGCTTGGCCATGTCACAATTTGATATCAACCTGAAATTGTTAGCATCCACTGCAGCAAAAATTGCATTCAAAGCCTTTGAATTACCAGTTGCTGCAGCACCTTCTTCAGCAGTCCATTGCTCTTCAGGTTTTATTCTCGTCACTCCTTGCTCATCCATGGTGATTGGGGGAGACCACTGAACCACAACAGCTCTCCAAGTCTTCTCGTCAATAGCCCTGAGAAAGGCTTTCATTCTAGCTTTCCAATATCCATAATTGCTCTCTTCCAATAATGGAGGTCTGCTTGTGCTCTGTCCTTCCTTCATTGTCTTTGCTTCCAGAGACACTGTAGGATCTTTAACTCTGTGTGTCGAGCTCCCGCTCTGATACCAATTAAAATTCGTAGTGTCTTAGTTCGACAGATTTTGTGAACAAGCAGTTGCTGCAGCACACTCTTGTTCACTTAAATATTGTCACAGCAAACAATGAACAAGGCGCAGGTTTGTTCACCCAGTTCGGCCAATCTGCCTACGTCTGGGGAGGACTATTCTCGAGTCCTCAATCCACTCAACCAAAGGTTCCAAGTACACACGGTTACAACTCACGCAACCTATGCTACTCAACCTCGTGTGGACCACTCAACACTATCAGAACAAGCTCTGATTTGTGTCTGCACACCCTCTACAATATGTCAATCTAGAATAGCTACAATCCTCTCAAAGAACTCAGCCTATTCTAAATTACACTACTCAGCAGGGTTGCTGCAGCAACAGCTGTAACACACAGCTGAAGCACAATGTCCGCGTCGCTCCAAGGCCTTCTGCTGAGCCGATCGAACCTCTCCAAGGGCTAGCCTAGTGGTCGTGGTGGTGTATTATAAACTCCATGTCACAGGTTCGATTCCTGGTGGGTGTTAGGGTTGGGGCTCTAACGGGGTGGGATTTTAAAAAAAAAAAAAAAAAAAAAAAAAAGAGCGCTGCACACTCTGGAAAACTCCCCCTCACTTAGTGACCACCTGCCACTAGTGAGTACTCCCGCACGACACTTGACCGAGCCTTCCACCCGTCAGTTCTTCCGCGGCTGCCCTTGATCAACCAACAAGCTCCCCAGCTCTGAATTGGCTTCCAGATCAAGCACGAATCAGACTCTGCAAGTCGTGATTCTCTTCTGCAATACTCACCACAGCTCTGCGCTCAATGCTCTGCTCACGGGTGATGATCGAAGAAAAACTCCCGTCACACACCAAGGATCCTCACTCTGAAATCTGTGTGTGCTCTCGTGTATCCCTCAGCTTCGATCAATCTCTTCAGCCCTGAACCCCTTCTGCTTAAATAGCCGCACCACTTTAAGCAATTTCCAGGTTTAGGCAATTGACCCACAAGATCAATTATCTCCTAAAATCTAGGAGATTAGATTTGATTATTCTCTCCAATGCAAATCTCCTTCTCTGACTAGTAAACCTAGCTGGAAAATACTCCATAGCATTTTAGAAAGTCTCCAGATGCTCTGCATAAGGTTTCCAGCCCTTCCGAACAAGTCCAGACAGCTGCTACTTCTTGGACAGTTGAAACAGCCTGTTGAACAAGCTCCTGCTGCAGCATCCCTTGCTGCAGCTGCTGCTAGTTCACTTCTGCTTGACTTGCTTGTTCGTTTGAGCTGTAGCAGCTCCTTGTTCACTTATGCTGGTTTTGTCAAACACTGCCATACTTGCATCATCACTTTGAACCTCCAAATGAATGCCAAGTCCCTCTAGGACACTTCTATCAACTCCACATCCTGAAATATCTCAGCTCAAAAGAACATATAACATTAAAGCGCAAGCATCACAATATTTTGGAATTCATGGAAAGCATAAATATCAAAACTTCAAAGAGAAGGCATCATCTCATAAAATCAGCATTTACATCGCAACATTTGACTCATAAACTCGGCAACAACATCGCATGATATGTATCTCAAAAATCAGCAGCACAACTCAACAACTACATCCCAAAAAAAAAAAACTAACGTGCTCTAACTATTTTTTTTTTTTTTTTGTTTTTTTGTTTTTTTGTTTGTTTTTTTGTTTGTTTTTTTGTTTTTTTTTTTTGTTTTTTTTGTTTTTTGTTTTTTTGTTTTTTTAAATTAGGTGATTTTATTAATAAAGATCCAAAAAGCCTGGATCATGGCAAATACAAATAAAAATGCCACCTTCAAGCGCCAGCTGAAGCAATGGCTAAACAGCCCAAAGCGAAGAAGGGGCAGCTTAGAGAGAGCTAGCCTCAAGAGGAAACAAGAACAAAAGGTTGAACCCACAGCCTGGGAACTAACCATAACCAAGCATAAGGAGCATAGCCTTAAAAAAACAAAAACCTGCAAAAAACCATAATAGCATTTAAACATATATAGGAAGGTCGAGAAAGGAGCAAGGGTGGAGTGCTGTATCGTTGTCCAATGCATGTATAACTGATCTTGGAAGGTTGCCCGTGTGCCTAGTAAAAAGATATCTATCTTTAGAAAAACAAAGGGCATCTGCCGGACGATTCAGAGAATGACTGGTCATGTATAATCCAAGTCCCTTTAGCCGTTGGCCAAGCTGCCTCTTAATAGGGAAGAAAGCCCAATTAACCCCTGAATTCTTTCCCAAAAGAAGTGCATCCGGGTGAGATATTTTAAAGCAATGACAGCATATATTGTGAGAATCAATCACATGAAGTATGTGTATCAAACAAGGGAGGAAATGCTTGCTCAAAGTAGTAAGCTTAACCGCTGCCACAAACCTGTTGAAGCCATCTCGGATCACTGCAGCCATTCTGGAACTATTATTGTCAATAGAAATAGCACTATTACATGTATAGCCAGTCCAATAAGGCTGCCAAGGAACCCAGAAAATCCTACAGTTCCTGGCAGCAGGCGCCTGAATGTGAAGGACATGACATATGTTCCTAACCTGCGAATTAATCACAAAAAGGCCATTCAAATTGACTGAAATAGCAGCCGCCCATCTGAAAATGATCAACCGACTAAATCTGCCAGCATTCTCCCCATAAATAGACTGGTTCCTATGCTTCCAGATTTCCCAGAGGCAACAAATCACCAAACCAAAAGCCAAACAATCTGGAAATGTAGCAAAATCAGCAGCTGAACCCCAATCATAAACAAGCTGATAAAGAGAGCTAGGCCTGACTTTCCGGAAAAGAGGACAAAGGAAATCAAAGACCAATCTGGCATGATCGCTGAGCAATAGCAAATGTTCCATGGACTCAATCTTTGGCACCCTACAACACACGCACCGGCTAGCCAGAGGAATACCAGTTTTAGAAACATTATCATTGGTGGGAAGAGCAGAATGCAAAACCTTCCACATAAAACAGGAGATTTTCACAGGGATCCAAGGCTGCCATATTACTGCAAAATTTTTAAAACTAGCCGAGGGAGGAACAAAGCTTTTTAAGAAACTAGAAGTAGAGACATACCCGGCTGGATCTCCTTCCCAAATGAGATGGTCCGGGAAATCATCACAAAAGGCACCTTGAATAGAAAGAAGAATCCGCGGATTCATATTGTGTAGAAAAAATCTGCGCATACCAGGATTTGAGAGGACTTCCTTTATTGTCCAGTGACTGATTCTTTTTGGAAACTTCATGGACAAATTCTGGCAGAAAATTGAAATAGGGGTCTGTCCATTACCAATAAGCCAGTGGCAGTTTAAAGAGATACTTGTAATAAAGGGGGAGACTTTTTTCCAAACATAAGACCCTTTACCAGAAGTGGAGAACCTGCTCCTGGCATGTTTGGCCCAAAGTGAGGAATTCTTTAAATAGTTCCACGCCAGTTTCCCCTGCAGAGCTGTCATCATATGACGAAGCGGCCTGATCCCTAAACCTCCTGCAGCAAAGTCTGAGCAGACTGTATCCCATTTCACCCAGTGCCTGCGAGAAGATGGCCCGCTGGCCCAAAGAAAATTGCGGAGAAGCTGGTCGATATGCAACAAAACACCTTTCGGAACAGGCATGACAGATAAACAATGAATAGGGATGGACTGAAGAACTGATTTAATTAAAGTGAGCCGACCTGCCATGGAGAGAAAATTCTTCATCCACCCAGAGAGACGATCCTTAATTTTGTCAACCACATCGTGGAAAAAAGAGATCTTGGGCTGACCACTGAAGAGAGGCACTCCAAGATAGGAAGCTGGGAAGGAACCCTGTGAAAAACCAGATAGGCGAAGGAGATGAGCTTTCCTCTCATCTTTAATAAATTTGGAGAAAAAGATTTTACACTTCGACGCATGGAGGTGCTGTCCTGAGTTGCTGCAAAAGGCATTCATGACACCCAGGAAATTGGAGAAAGACGTCCTTCCTCCATTTGTAAAGGCCAAAATGTCATCTGCATAGAAAATATGATTAATCTCCAAAGCCTTCTGAGACGACCAATAGGGCATAATGCCACCACCTGGTTTCCCAGCTAGATTTAGCTTTCTAGAGAGAAACTCCATAGCAATGATAAATAAACTAGGCGATAGGGGGTCACCTTGCCTCAATCCCCTATTAGATTTAAAATGACCAAATAACTTACCTCTTATCCGAATAGAATACCAGCAATTGCTGATATTGCGATAAATAAGGTCGCACCACTGCTCACTGAAACCCAAAGCCTTCATACCCTTAAGTAAAAAATTCCATGAAAGTCTATCATAGGCCTTTGCCATGTCAAGCTTCACCATAACGTTTCCACCATGGACTTTCTTATGAATGTCAGACGCAAGGTCATGCGCCAGAGCAATGCACTGCTGGATGGACCTGCCAGGAATGAAGCCGGATTGCTCCAAACTGATAAAATGCTCTAAAAGAGGGCGAACCCGATCATTTAAGACCTTAGAAATAATTTTATGCAGGAAATTGCAGAGGCTAATAGGTCTCGTCTGGTCTAAGGAGGTAGCATTTTTAACCTTAGGGATGAGGATTAGAACTGTGGAAGAGATACCTTTGGCAAGGCTAAAACCCTTGAAAAAGTGCTGGACTGCCTCAATAATATCCGCACCTATAAAAGTCCAACAAGACTGAAAAAAAGAACCGGTAAAGCCATCTGGTCCAGGGGCACTATTTTTCGGCAGACTGGAAACCGCTGCCCAGATCTCATCAGAAGACGGAATGCTGGTCAATCTGTCATTATCAGCTTGGGAGATAATAGGTTGAATATCATCAAAATAACTAGCGTGCGGAACAGCTGAGAATCTACCCAAGAGATCCGTAAAAAAATCAACAGCTAGGGAACCAATCACTTCCCTATTATCCGAGACCATACCAGACGGAAGAGTGACTTTAAAGTTGTTAAAAGATCTCCTGACCTTGACAGCAGCATGAAAAAATTTGCTATTCCTGTCCCCCTCCTGAAGCCACCCAACATGAGATTTCGCATCTAGAAAAAGTTGCCGATCATCGAGGGCTTTGTTGAGGCGACTCTGTAAAAAATTCAGGGCTTTCTCACCCTCCAGTGACCACTGCGATTGTAAATGAAGCTCAGTAGCTTCAAGTCTTTTACTCAGCTCATCCACTTTCTGATTAATATCCCCATAAACATTCCAGTTCCAGCTCCGGAGCACATTCCTTAATCTCTTCAACTTCAAAAAACAGTTCAGCATAGGATCATTATGACCTTTCTCAGCCCAAGAGTCCCTGACAACCGAATGGAACTCACTATGACTTACCCAGGCCGGATTAAAGGAGAAAAAGCTGTGAGATTGCTCCCTTTTACTAAAGGACACAAGCAAGGGGCAGTGATCCGATTGAACACGAGGCAGATGTAAAACACGCAGCTCAGGGAAGGAGAGCAAGGCCAATCCATTAACCAGCACCCTATCCAGCCTCATCCATATGCATCTACTACCAGCTTGGTTGTTACACCAAGTAAATTTATTACCCACAAAGCCGACATCAGAAAGGTCATTCCCCCTGATAAAATTCCTGAAATCTGTTGAAGATTTTGACCCAAATAAACGGCCACCCTTTTTTTCTTCCGCATGAGTAACAGCATTAAAATCTCCCATCAGAAACCAGGGTAGACAGATAGATGCACTTTCTGTTGTAAGATCTGACCACAGCTGAACCCTGTTGACTGTTTTATAAGAAGCATAAACCACCGAGCAATAAATTGAAATATTGGGAGGGTCCTGAGTTACGATGCAGGAAATATGTTGAGAGCTGATTTGCTGGATGACAACTGAGATAGAATCTTTCCAAAAAAGCCAAATGTGCATGTTAGAGGGAAAGCCTTGCAGAAAATTGGGGAAACCAAGCTTCCGAGCGATAGTAAAAATTTTATACCCCTGCACTTTAGGTTCCAAAATTGCACAAAAAGAGATGTCGTGTTTAGACAGAATGGATTTTAAATATAGAATGGTACCTCGATTGGAGATACCCCTGGCATTCCAACAAAGACCACTGATCATTGAGAATCATTTGAAGGGCAGTGCTTGCTGCCAGGAATAATGCAGTCCTGAAGGGCCTCAGACAACTTCCTCTCACCCCGGGAAGAGGTTCCAGCTCTTTTCTGGATTTTATTATAATGAGCCAAAGCACCTGTTTCCACTAGAACACCCAGCTCTTCACTGAAGACCACCTCATGCTGATTTTGCTTCCTGCGGCGCAGTTCGGCACCAGAAAAGTCATTGGGAACATGAGCACCAGGATCATTCTCGCTATTCACTGAAGAAGGATCCACTAGGATAGGGATTTGATTAGAAACTTCTCTGCCATCAGGAACATCCCTTACGACACTAGGGCCAGCATCACCGATAGGACCCGAGTTGGAAGCATTACCAGCAGTACCAGAAACACCATCATTTCGATCACCTCCAATGGGAGGAGCGTCACCAGAAGCTAAAATAGCCACCTCCTTCCCTTTATTACGGCTCACAGGAGGTTTATCTTTTGAAAAAGTATTCACCCCATTCTTGGAAGAATTATGGAAGCTGGGAGCATTTTGATTTAAATTAACACCCTGCGGTTTAGGGATACTGGAATGCTTGATCCGTCTACAGCCTGCCAAGGAGTGACCGTGGACTTTACATTTACTGCAATAGGCCAAGCTAGTTTCAACAACAATAGATTGCCAGAAACCTTGGTTTTCAGGCATCGAAATCCATACCGCATCAGGAATAGGTTTCGTGACATCAAGTTCGACGCACGCGCGAGCATATTTCAGAGACACACAGGCGTTGGTGCGTTCATCAACTGCAACGAAATATCCAAAGGTGGAAACAATGGCTTCGACAAATGCAGTGTCATATAGTGGCAAGGGGAGATCCGGTAATCGAATCCATACCGTAGTGACTGTCGACTCTTTCTTGGGGTTGTAATCAAGGGACCAGCGGAATAAACGGAAATAAGCATGGCCAACCTTATTAAGCGGAGAAGCTAGGGCAGTCCTGACATCGGACTCTGAGTCAAGGATAATAAGAACATGACGAGCGTCCCAAATCTCGCTCAAGGTCGCCCTGCCCTTCAAATCCCAATGTGTCTGGAAGGCCTTCTGGATATCCCCAATGCTAGGGCGGCCAACTGTGAATTTGGCTATCAGTGAGAATTGAAAGCGTTTAGCTCCAGCCCCAACCTCGGAGCCGGTGAACCCAATAGCCGGTCGGCCGTCCTTCGACCCAACCTGTCTAGTGGGGAGGGAAATAGGGGCAAACCGCGGCCTAAGCTTTGGTCGGGCAGTGGCAGCAATCGCCGCGAAAGAGGGTCCCAACGCAGGAGAAGGGATGCCGGGGACAGAAGGCGAACCACCGGAAGGTGATAAGTCAGGCGGCTTCGACAAGGACGGGGTGGGGAGACCCGTGGCTGGGGAGCCCATGGCGGGCGGAGGAAGGCGCGCGGCAATCGCCGGAGAAAACCCTAAAATTCGCCAAAATCGCCTAGTCAACGGAAGTCAAAGAGCCCAAAATCGCCTACTAAAAGGGAAACATGTTGAACAAAGCATACTAACTTCCCACCCCACACTTGAATGGAACCGTGTCCTCATGGTATAATCTAGGGTAAGGAAAGGAAGCTCATGCAAGATTCACACAAGAATTAAGCTACTAACATGGCTAAACTAGTGAAGATAAAAAAAAAGTCAGAAAGAATTGCGCCCCAAGAAGACATTAGATTGTGCGCCCCAAGAAGATATTAAGTTGCTAAAGTGTGAAGCTGGAGCAGAGCGTAATGTTGACTGGAGGCGCCAAACTCACTGTGATGGAAAACTCAAAAGATTGCTATTCAAACAATTAAGACTCTAATGACTCTCTTATACACTAAATAGGCTCACACTAAGACTCTAAAATAAAACACCGGGTTACCTCCCGCAAGCGCCTTTGTTTAACGTCTTTGGCTCGACGATACCTCCCATTTCAAGCACATGCCGGTTCGGCCAATTGAAACTCTTCATCAGCTGGGACTTCTTCTCCATGATAATGCTTGACACGCTGCCCATTCACCATAAACCTCTCGCCGGTACTTGGCTCCTGAAGCTCAAGAGCTCCATGATTGAAAACTTTGACAATAGTGTATGCACCTGTCCAACGAGAACGCAACTTGCCAGGCATAAGTTTAAGTCTAGATGAAAACAATAGTACCTTCTGCCCAATGTCGAATGTCCGTCTCAGAATAAACTTGTCATGGTAAAGCTTGGTGCGCGCTTTATAATCTGATTGGCTCTCATAAGCCTCCAAACGCAGCTCCTCCAACTCATTCAGTTGTAGCATCCGTTCACTACCTGCACTAGCCAAGTCAAAATTGCATGATTTAATTGCCCAATAGGCCTTATGCTCTACCTCAACCGGCAAGTGGCAAGCCTTTCCATAAACAAGTCTGAAAGGAGAGGTCTCAATAGGTGTTTTGTAGGCTGTCCTGTACGCCACAATGCCTCATCTAATCGCTTGGACCAATCCTTCCTTGAAGGCTTAACATTTTCTCTAGAATGGATTTAATCTCCCGATTTGATATCTCAGCTTGGCCATTCATCTGTGGATGGTAGGCTGTGGAAACTCTATGATGCACTCCAAAATGTCTAAAGGCAGCCGCAACCCATTTGTTGCAAAAGTGTGAGCCTTGATCACTTATCATCGCTTTTGGGACTCCATATCTGCAAAATATGTTAGTGCGCAAGAAGTCTACAACAGTTTTTCCATCATCAACTCTTGTGGCCTTAGCCTCTACCCACTTGGAAACATAATCAACCGCAACCATTATATATAGGTAACCAAAAGAAGAAGGGAAAGGTCCCATAAAGTCTATGGCTATGCGAAGAGATTTTCTTCACAATATCAATCCCAGAGTTTTTCGATCTATTGGAGGGAATATGGTGGCTGACTTCCCTGATCAGCTCGTTTGGGAGGGTGACCCTGCTGGCCATGTTACTACGGCGAATTTCTTGGCTCATTTTGCTCCTCCTGCTCCTTCGATTAAAAGGTTTGCTATTTTATGGCACTCTTGGCTTCCGCTGAATATATCGTGTTTCCTTTGGAAGATAAATTATTCAGCCATTCCCACCCATGAAAATATTATGAGAACTGGCATTAGTTTGGTTAGTAGATGTGTGTGCTGTTTGCATCCCAGCAATGAATCTATGGAACATCTCTTTATTCATAGTGACCATGCTGCCATGACCTTTAAATTTTTATGCCCCATCTTCCGGAAGCGTAGACCTCTTAGTATACATCAATTCTTTTATTATTGGGGTTATGAGGCTGATTTTAGCAACTTTGCTGACTGTTTGGGTTTTGGTTTATTGTGTTGCTGTCTTTGGGATATCTGGAAATGTCGAAATCAGATTCTTCATGATGATCCTTCTGGTAACTACAGTATTTGCAATATTCTCAAATGGGCATCCAGGCTATCAGGCCTTATTAAACTCCCCTTAGCTGAGGATGAGTTCTCCAGGGGCATCTGCTATGCTTTACACATCAATCCTACAAGAATTAAAGGCTTCAAAATTTTCTGGATTCCTTGGCAGCCCTCCCACCAAGGTAACATTTGTAATATTGCAATTTCAATTGATGACTCTTGCTCTAGAATGGCAGCTATTGTGCGGGACAGTTGCGGCCTTTTTGTTTGTGGCCTGAAAGTCAGTTCGGCCAGCAAGTGTTTTTTTCGAAGTCTTTTGCAGATTCTTCATGAATTATCCCTTAAGCATGTAAGCTATTGCTGCCTGAAGTTGGCTCACTCGGATTCAGCCTTACTTGGTCAAGGTGCTTCTGTGGATTGGCCTTCCTTTCAGATTAAAAGGAAGATAATTCAAATGATTCGAAGAGTAGAGGTCAGCAAGGTGTGTTATGCCTTGAATCGCCCGGCTGAGACGCTCCTCTTTGCAACGCACAGGCAGCTCTTCTCAACTCAGCTCCTAGCTCTCCCCAGCTTAGTTATCAAAGCCCTTGCTAATGACTCCTGCCCTCAGCCTTGCTTCTCCATTGATCAACGCATTTTTCTTTAACTTTACGGTTTGTCTCTTATCGCGTGTAGACAGGTTTGTGCCATCTCAGCGCCTCCCTTTGCTCTTATTTTGTTCCTTGTTCTTTGTTCTTTTTCTAGGGACTTTGGTTCTCAGCCTTGTAATTACCATGATCCAGGTTTTTTGGATCGTTTGATTAATAAAGCTGCTGGCATAGTCCAGCTTAAAAAAAAAACAAAAAAACAAAAAAAAAAAATGTCAAACACCTCATCAACAACTATCGGAGTTTGGGGCATTTGATTCCTAGCTGAAATGTTCCCTACTCTTTGGCACCTATCACAATTCTTACAATGGTTATGCGCATCTCTAAATAAATGGGGCCAAAAGAATCCACTGTCAAGCAGTTTCCTAGCAGTCCTCTTAGGACCAAAATGTCCACCGCAAGCATGATCATGACAAAAAGAAAGAACAGATGGGATCTCAACATCGGGCACACAACGTCTAACAATTTGATCAGCCCCTATCTTCCACAAACAAGGGTCATCCCAAATGTAATACTTAGAATCATGCTTGAGTTTTGATCTTTGAGCTCTACTGAAGGATGGAGGAAATTTACCTGCCACCAGGTAGTTACCAATGTTTGCATACCATGGTGCTTTGTCACTGATAGCGAATAAGTGCTCATCGAGAAATGTCTCAACTATGGGCAGCGCCTCTTCTTCTCGCACCAATCTGCTCAAGTGGTTAGCCATTGTGTTTTCAATCCCCTTCTTGTGCAATTTCTTCCATAAGATCATCTCTAAGATTTTAAATGATAGGATTCGTCCGTTTCTGGATAGAATTATAAGTTCGGAACAATCAGGTTTTATTCCAGGGAGGTCCATTCATCACAGCATAGCTCTAGCTCATGACCTAGTTTCAGATATTCATAAAAAAGTTCACGGGGGCAATGTGCTGATTAAGATAGATATGGCGAAGGCCTATGATAGATTATCTTGGGTTTTTCTTCTTCGTGGAATGAAGGCCCTTGGGTTTGATGAGCAATGGTGTGACCTTGTTTATCGGAACATTAGCAACTGTTGGTACTCCATCCGGATTAGAGGGAAATCCTTCGGTCACTTCAAATCCAACAGGGGGCTGAGGCAGGGGGACCCTTTGTCCTCTAGCCTGTTTGTGTTAGCTATGGACTTTTTGTCCAGAAGATTGAAGCTGGCTGGCAGAGCAGGGGGTGGCATCATGCCCTATTGGTCTTCTCTCCAAGCTGTGGATATTAATCATATTCTATATGCGGATGATGTGTTGGTCTTCACCAATGGAGGGAAGTCTTCTTTTTCAAAAGTTCTGGAGGTATTAAGATCTTTCTGCTTTAATTCGGGACAGCTGCTAAACACTAGGAAATGTCAGATCTTTTTCTCCAAACATGTAAATTTTGCTAGGAAGGCATATCTGCTGAATCTATCCGGTTTTCTCCTGAGTTCTTTCCCTGTTAAATATTTGGGAGCCCCTCTTTTCCCAGGGAGACCCAGAATTTCCTTCTTCCAAGGGCTGGTTGATGGCATTAAAGGTAGGCTGTTAGGATGGATGAAATCCTTTTTATCTATGGCTGGTAGGATTACCTTAATTAAGTCTGTCCTTCAGTCCATCCCCTTACATTCTATGTCAGTTATTCCTATTCCTAAAGGTGTCTTGAGGGATATAGATAAGGCTATACGGAATTTTCTGTGGGATGCTGGGAATGAATCTCGCCATCATTAGGTTAGCTGGGGAGCTGTATGCCAGCCTACTTTTGCCGGTGGTTTGGGGATCAAAATTCTAAAATAGGTTATGACAGCGCTGCACGCGAAATTGGCTTGGAATTATTTGATTTACTCCTCCTTGTGGGCTACTCATGCTAGGAGCAGATTTGCTATTGGAGGTAGAGGATCTAGCTTATGGAAAACTATATCTCCTTTCATCTCTAGCATTTCCCTGAACTGTCGCTGGATTCTTGGAAATGGTAAAACTTCTACCTTAGATTTTTGTGAGGGTATTGCTATGATTTGTCCTTCGAGGTTAAGGGATCTGCAAATCAAAGAGGTGTTAAATAACTCAGTTTCCAGAAGGTCTCTTCTTGTTAATGTGAATCCTCGTATTTTTAACTCCATTGAAGGGGATTTTTCAGATTACTTTCTGGACAAGCTAGTGTGGGAAGGATCCTAGTGGTAATGTTACTACAGCTAATTTTCTAAAAAGCTTTACCTTCTCTCTGCCTAGTATAGGAAAATTTGAAGCTATTTGGAGCATCTTTATTCCGATGAAAGTATCCTGCTTTCTATGGAGGGTTCTTCACTCGGCTCTTCCTACAAATGAAAATATTATCAAGACTGGTTTCCATTTGGCCAGTAAATGTGTTTGCTGCTGCGTCTCCAGGGGGGAAACCACGGAACACTTACTTCTCCATAGTGACAAAGCTAGGATGGTTCTGAATTTTCGGTGCCCGCTGTTTAGGAAAAGCAGGCCGTCTTCCTTTCACCAGCTGTTTTATGATTGGGCCACCTTGGCTGACTTCAAATCTTTCAGGGACTGTTTGGGATTTGGGCTTTTGAGCTGCTGCCTGTGGGACATTTGGAAGCTCAGAAATCAGCTTGTGTTTGAAGATCAGGCAAACTCCTTTGGTAAGTGTAATATTCTCAGATGGGCTGCTTCTCTTGCTAAAAGTATCAAGGCTCCTTGCGGCCAAGACTCCCTGTCTATTTCAGTCTGCAAAGCTCTCCATGTTAATCCCCCAGTGATCAAGTCAGACAGAATATTTTGGATTCCTTGGCAGCCTAATATTAAAGGTAACACCTGTAACATTGCACTAGCTGCTGATGAAGTTAATTCTCGCTTGGCTGCTGTGGTTAGGGATAGTAATGGTCACTTTGTTGCTGCCGTCAAGATTGTAGCGGCGCGTAAGAATTTTATGCAGGGCCTGATGCGGATTATTTGTGAACTGCATAATCGGAGATTGACCTTGAAATGTATTCGCATATCTCATCCGGAGGTGCATCTTCTCAGCCAGAACTCCATGGTGGATTGGAAGGTTTTCCAGATTAAAAGGCTGCTGATTAAAAAGCTCAAGGAGATAGATGTATTCAGCGTTAGCCTCTCTATTAATCGCCCAACAAAGGCTCTTTGTTGCTCCCCTCTTAAAGATTTTTTCACCACCAGCTTTGTGGAGTTGCCCCGGGCAGTCAAGCTCGCCATCGCTAATGATTCGAAGGCCCAGCCTTGCTATGTCAGAGAGCAACTTATTGCTTTTTGAGGACCCTTTTAAGCTCTAATTGTTGCTGGGTAGAGTAGTCCTAGATGATTGTAGTTTGATCTTAGTTTTTTTCTTTCTTCCTTGTGTTGTTAGGCTAGTGGATAGTAGCAGGTCGCTTCTTCTGTTGTTGTTCTCTGGTTGGAGGCCCCTTGGTTGTATCTCATCAGGTCTTTCTCTACTTTGGTTGAGTCCTATTAGGTCTTGGTTTGGTTGCTTGCTCTGCTGGTTTCTTAAGTTGTTTGTTTGCTGGTTAGGGCTGTTTGGTTAGCTGCGTTTGCAGCCTTCAGTGTAAGCGCCATGGCCCTGGCTGTTTGGGCCTTTTAATATTTATTTTCAGTTAAAAAAAAAATCCCCTTCTTGTCCTTGATCTCCACGTCAAACTCCTGAAGAAGGAGGATCCATCTAATCAGCCACGGTTTGCACTCTTTCTTTGTCATTAAGTACCGAATGGCTGCATGATCAGAAAACACAATAACTTTAGAGCCAAGTATATAAGAGCGAAATTTTTCAAGTGCAAAGACAACTGCTAAAAACTCCTTTTCAGTGGTGGAATAATTTCTCTGAGCGACGTCTAAAGTCCTAGACGAATAATGGATGACCACTGGTTTCTTCTCACTCCGTTGTCCAAGCACCGCACCCACAGCATAGTCGCTGGCATCACACATGATCTCAAAAGGCTGTGTCCAATCTGGAGCTTGCAGAATTGGGCGCTGGTCAAGGCTGCCCGGAGCTCTTCAAAAGCTCTCTTGCATTGATCATTAAACTCGAATGGGACATCTTTTTGCAGCAGCCGCGACAATGGTAGGGCAATCTTCGAAAAGTCTCTGACGAACCTGCGATAGAAACCTGCATGTCCTAGGAAAGACTTGATAGCACGCTGGTCAGTCGGGAAAGGTAATCCACCAATAATATCAATTTTTGCTCTATCAACTTGAATGCCTTTCTCAGAAACAATATGTCCAAGAACAATGCCATGTGTGACCATAAAATGACATTTCTCATAATTAAGTACCGAGTTCATGTCAAACAATATGTCCAAGAACAATGCCATGTGTCCAGAGTAGGGGTAGCTTCACTTACCTCAAACACATTATTTCTCGCTGTCAAGCTGACATTATTGTGTTGCTTGAACCCATGACTGAAGGTCAATATCTAGATAAGCTTTGCCGTGCTCTTAACTTTGGCAAGGCAGTTCATGGTGGGGATAGTAATAAAAAGATTTGGATTCTGTGGAAAGATCACATCGGCGTTGATAATTTTCAGTGGCACACACAACATGTTTCGTGCAGAGTCTCGGTGACTGGGGCCAGTAATAGTATATTGTGTTCCTTTATTTATGCTCTATGTAGTCGGGTGGATAGACTTCAACTCTGGGAAGAACTGGTTCATCTTTCTGATACCTACAATATCCCCTGGCTGGTGGGAGGGGACTTCAATGTGATTGCTCAATTAAAGGAAAAGAAAGGGGGTAATCAACCGGATAGAAATGCTCTTCTTGATTTCAATGAGTTCATGCTGAGAGCGGGGCTTAGTGATATAGGATTCAGCGGCACTCCTTTTACCTGGTGCAATAATCGGCAAGGAGAAGAGGTTATTTGGGAAAGGCTTGATCGGTTTTTGGTGAATGGCCGCTTCCTGGCTGATTTCCCTTGTCCCAGAGTGTCTCACCTTCCAAGAGCTTTCTCGGATCACTGCCCATTATGGGTTGTTATTGATGGGGAGAGTCGTAGAAGAGGAAGGTTCCATTATTTTCGCATGTGGGAATCCCATCCTGGTTTCCGATCGGTGGTTGAGGCTAACTGGATAGGAAATCTGCATGTTAATCCAATGCATAATTTCTCTTTGAAGCTTAAGCGTCTGCGAAAGGCTCTTAAGAAGTGGAACTGGGAGATTTTTGGAGATATTCGCCTTAAGGAAGAACAACTATTATCTGATATTGCCAGTGCTGAATCCAGACTTCAGTCTCAGTGGGATGAGGACCTGCATCTTGCCATAAAGGCTATGAGGACGAGGCAGGAAGATAATATGATATATAAAGAGTCAATGGCCAAGGATAAGGCGAGGATGTCTTGGTTTAAGGATGGCGATAGAAATACTGCATTCTATCACGCGGCTATTAAAGTGAAGAGAGCTAAGATGAGAATGTCTCTTCAGCAGGAGGACGGTTGTTTTACCTCAGATAAAAATGTTATAGGGAATGCAGCTGTTTGCTTCTATACTAATCTGCTTAATCAGGTACCTCCTCCTCCGAATCTGCATGATATTGCTTTAATTCATCCAATGATTTCTAACGAAATGAACACTAAGCTCACAGCGGTTCCAGATAGCACTGAAATTCTGGAGGCCCTTCGTGGGATGAATGCAGACGGGGCACCAGGACCGGATGGCTTTAGTATTCCCTTTTACATTACTTTCTGGAATCTGATTGAGAATGACTTTGTTTTAAGTGTGCAGAATTTTTTTAAAGGTCAGCAAATTCCTGTGGCTTGGTCCTCTACTACAATCACCCTCATCCCTAAAAGAGCCAATGCTAGCAGTATTGACCATCTAAGACCCATCAGTCTGTGCAACATTAATCACAAGGTAATTTCTAGAATTTTGAGTAATCGCCTTCGTGATATATTGCCTGTTATTATTAGCCCAGAACAGTCAGGTTTTATTAAAGGAAGGGGGATTCATGATAATTTAGCCTTGGCCCATGACCTAATACATGATCTTCATAAGGAGGGAGTTGATGGTAACATTATGTACAAACTGGATATGGCAAAAGCTTATGACAAGATATCCTGGAACTTCATTTTATATGTTATGCGTGGCTTTGGCTTCAACGAAGCTTGGTGTGACCTGATTTTTAGATGCATTTCTAATATATGGTATTCAGTGGCTTGGGATGGTCAATTATTTGGATTCTTTAAATCTGGCTGTGGTGTTCGCCAAGGAGATCCGCTTTCGCCGAGCCTCTTTGTGCTTGCCATGGAATGGTTCTCTAGGGCTATTAATAAAAGTGCAGAACAAGGAGAGCTGAAACCTTACAAAACAAAGCAGGGAGCTATTAAAGTTAACCATCTCTTGTTTGCAGACGACATCCTCCTATTCTTCAGGGACTGCCCTGAAACGGTGACTCGTCTAATAGGAATTATTCAGAACTTCTGCTCCATTTCTGGCCAAGTCCTCAATCATAATAAAAGTCAGGTTTTTTTCTCTAAAAGAACCAGCAGTGAAAAGAAAGAGATTATTCTTGGTCTGACTCAGTTTGTGGAGGCGTCTCTGCCGACAACTTATCTTGGTGCTCCTCTTTTACAAGGGAGGGTGAAAAGAATCTACTTTGACAGCCTTCTTGATAAGCTGCACAGCAAAATTGGGGGCTGGATGCGCAATATTCTCACTATGGGTGGTCGAGTTACATTAATTCAGGCAGTTTTAAATTCCATGAGCATGCATATCCTGGCTGTTTTACCAGTTCCTAAGAGTGTGCTTAAAAAAATGGAAGGATTAATAGCTAACTTCCTGTGGGATCAAGGTGATGGGAAAAAGCGCCATTGGATTCGGTATGAGCGAATGTGCAGAAATAAAGATGTGGGTGGATTGGGTTTTCGAAGCCTGGAAAATACAATGCTCGCGTTCCATGGCAAGCTGGCTTGGAATTTTCTGAAACAGGAAAGTCTATGGGCCAGATATGCTAATTCTCGGTTTGATATTGGAAAATCTGGTTCCCCTCTTTGGAATGCTATGAATCACCTTATAGTGTACCTTCGAAATCAGGCTGTTTTGGAGGTTGGGGAGGGCAACGTGCCCATCGATAGGATCTGTAACTTATATGAAATACCTTGCGAAAGTGATGTAAGAGGCCTGACAGTTAGAGAAGTTTTTGACAGACCGACTCAACGTTTCTCTTTACTGGCTGCGCTTCCCAGAGTTGCTGCAGATTATTATGGGAGAATTATCTGGACTCAATCGGCTATCTGCTTAAGGTGGACTGGGCACGAATCAGGTAATTTCTCTGTCAAAAAGTTCCTTGATTCTTATGCCACAATTCACTCAGCTCCCATATGGGCTAAAGTTATTTGGCAGAACTGGTTTCCCCCTAAGGTCTCTGTTTTTCTGTGGCGCCTGTTTTTAAATGGCCTTCCCATTGATACCAATATTAAGAAGCTCGGCATCCCTATTACGTCTCGTTGTATTTGCTGCTGTAAAAGTGAGGAAAACATCAATCATTTGTTTTTTAGAGGCCACTTTTTTTTTTTAATTTTTTTTATATATTTATTTTCCTATTCTACCCCTGAACCCCCACCAGAGCCCCTGCTCTGGCCCCATCAGGAATCGAACCCTAGTCGCTGAGAGGTTTGACGTCCCTTTTGCCACTAGACCACGCCCTGATGGGCATTTAGAGGCAACTGGGCTGCGGAGGTGTGGAGTGATATTGCTGCTGCCTTTTCTTGCAACAAGCCCCTGTCTTTGTCGAATTTTAACCAAGGCTGGATGTCGCAGTTCTCCCAGAAATGTTCTCTGCACTGTTTCAAGATTGGTATAGCCTGTTTTGGCCTGTGGGAGATTTGGAAAACAAGGAACAACATAATTCATGAAACCAAAGGCCCGCCTTTGAAGACCAGAATTTCTCACTGGGCTAAAGTCCTTGTGTCCTCTCTGCAGACGACAGGAAGGTGAAGTTTGCGCTCTTTTATTTTGATATTACAAGCATTCATCGGCCTTTATGTTACGGAAAGTGGCAATGCTGGGATCCGGGAGAAGATGGAAATTGCCTAGACGTAAGCATTATTGACATAGCCAACAAGACTATTGGAGCTGCCATTGTTAGGAACTCCCAGGGCAGATTTAGGCTGGCTGTGTCCACAATTCTTCAAGAAGGGAAATCAGTGAATGACTTGCTGAATTTTATTGAAGCTGCCCTTGAGGAAGCTGAGAAGCGGGAAGTTAAAATTAAAACGATACAAAGTGCCCACTCCGAGATGTTTTTTATGGACCACAAGAGGATTTATGCTTGCCGGTGGAAGATCAGGTCTAGGCTGAAGGCCTTGATGGAGAAATTTGATGTTCAGCAAATGAGACGCATTCATTTTATGCTTCCTCATGCTACTAACTGCCTTGCCTTCAAAAGTATGAAAGATGCGATTTATCAGCAAGTAGAAGACCTTCCCGTTGCGGTTATTCACTGTTTGAAGGCTGATTCTACAGGTCTTCGGAGCTTCTGTCCGCGGCGTATAAACCGGACTCCGGATGAGAACAACTACATCCACACTTTCCACCATGCTGCAACCTCTAGCTCACGGGATGATAGCTGTATTTAGGGCTGTGTTTTACTTTCCATGGCTCCTTATGAGCTTGTTTGGGCTTGTTGATATTGTGTGCTTAGAGTGCAGTAGTTTGGGCAGCAGCAGTCATATATACCAGTCAATGTATGATGGTAGAATTGTTTCTCTTGTGCTCAATGGCTGCTGCTCAATGACTGTTGTGCTTAATTGTAAGTATATGCTTTTGTGTTTAGGTGGGTCTTGGATATGTCCAGGCCGACCCCCTGATTGTAATCGTACCACGGTCCAGGTTTTTTGGATCACTATTGCAATAAAATTGCTGGCTATAGCCAGTTTATAAAAAAAAAAAAAAAAAAAAAGTACCAAGTTCATGTCAATGCAACGTGTGAGCACTCTATCTAAATTGTGCAAGCATTCATCAAAAGTATTTCCATAAACAGTAAAGTCATCCATGAATACTTCAACACAATCAGTCAACAAATCTGAAAATATGCTCATAACTACACGCTGAAAGGTACCTGGCGCGTTGCACGTTCCGAAGGACATGCGTTTGAAAGCAAACGTACCGAAAGGGCAGGTAAATGTCGTCTTCTCTTGGTCCTCAGCAGCAATGGGAATCTGGTTATAACCTGAAAATCCATCAAGAAAACAAAAGGATGGTTTACCTGCAAGTCTATCCAACATTTGATCGATGAATGGAAGGGGAAAATGGTCCTTGCGTGTGGCTGCATTAAGTTGTCTATAATCAATGCACATCCGCCAGCCATTCTGCACTCTCTTGGGCACCAGCTCTCCCTTGTCATTCATCTCTACCGTCATCCCGGTTTTCTTGGGCACTACATGCACCGGGCTTACCCGTTGAATGTCCGAAATTGGGTGGATGATACCGGCATCAAGGAGCTTTTGCACTTCTTTTTGGACAACCTCCATCATGATCGGATTCAAACGCCTTTGAGGTTGTCTCACTGGCTTCGCTCCCTCCTCTAGCAGGATTCGATGCATGCAGTCTGCTGGGTTGATTCCTCGAATGTCAGCCAAAGTCCAACCTATGGCTGTTTTGCGCTCCTTTAGCACGCGCGCCAATTTTATCCCTTGATTGCTTTCTAGCCCACTCTTAATGATGACTGGCAGCGTGTCACCATCTCCTAGAAAAATATACTTCAAGTGCTCCGTTAGAGGTTTCAATTGAATCTAAGGGGCCTGCACAATAGATGGGACAAGTTTTGTTTTGCTGCACAATTTAATCGCATTAACCTCATACCTGGCAGCATCATAGGTGCACTGCCCATCACCAATTTCTTCAATGTTCAGCTCTGATATATCCTCTCCATATCTCATCAATGCTGCATCCTCAATAGTATCCAAGGCATGTGTTCCTGCAAGGTCAGGTGGGAATCGCATAGAGTGATAAATATTGAATTGGATTACTTCCCCATCTACTTCCATAGAAAGATCACCCGTATGTGTATCAATCTTTGTTCGTGCAGTCACCATAAAGGGTCTCCCTAGTAAGACTTGAGAGGCATCTACCTCACCTTCCATCTTCATCACATAGAAATCTGCAAGGAATACAAGTTTGCCTACATGCACTAACACATCGACTACTATACCTTCAGGCTTGGTACATGATCTGTCAACCAACTGAATAATCAAGTCAGTGTGTCTAAGAGGGCCAATTTGTAACACTTGGTACAATGAATAAGGTAAAACATTGATAGAAGCACCCAAATCTAGCATGCAATTATCCACCCGAACCTTATTGATAATACAAGATATTGTAAAGGTACCTGGGTCTTTGCACTTTTGTGCAACCTTGCCTTGAAGAATGGCTGAGATGTTTGGCTTGAAGCTCACTTGCTTTGGTCTGATTCCTCCTCTACGAGTGGTGCACAAATCTTTCAGGAACTTTGCATACTTTGGAATTTGCTTGATTGCGTCGAGGAGGGGGATTGTGATCTCCACTTTGCTGAAAAGCGCTAGAAGCTCTTGATCCATTGCTGGGCTCCTCTTTGCCTTGGAAATCTGCATGGGAAATGGAAGGGGAGGGTTAGTTTGGCCAAATTCAGAACTTGAGGCAGAATGTCCCGCGCCAGATGAAGACATTATTGGCGCGCCAGATGAAGACATTAAGGGTCTGCGCGCCGTGCTAATGTTCTCCTAGGGCGCTCTACTTTCTGTTCGGTTTCCCGTCTCGCCTCTTTTGCAATTTTCTTCCCGCTTCTCAAGGTAATCGCATTGACATTTCCTCTTGGGTTGGGTATTGTTTGTGAGGGAAGCTTTCCTTTGTCCTTGTCATTCTTCAATTCGGACACGGTAGCCGCCAATTGGGACATTTGCTTTGTCAACTCGGCTAGGGTGCTGTCGGTCTTGGCCTGATTATTCTGCATAGTCATCGCCATCTCCTTTATGACTTCTTCTACTGATTTCTCTTGATTTGCATTGCTCGGGCCAGCTTGGTTGTAGTTGCGCCTTTGTTGTTGCCCATAAGAATTGCTATTTCCACTTCCATTGAATCTCTCTTGTTGGTGAAATGGTGGGCGGTAGGCTTGTCCTTGTCCTTGGTTCTGATTCTAATTTTGTCCTTGATTGAATCCTCCTTCATTTCTCCAACTGAAACCGTTGGCTGCAAGTCCAAATTGCCTTGGTGCTTGCCTATTGTTGAATTGCTGAAATCCTCCCATAGCATTGACATCGGCTGCCTCTTCGTCATGTAAGCTAGGACATTCATCTGTTTTGTGGCTCGCAACACCACAAAGTCCACAAGCCTTAACTTCACTGACTTGTCCAACCATAAGCTTCTGCACCATTTGCTTGAACTCCTTAATTTCAGTGGCCATGTGATTTGCATTGGAATCCATTTGTGAGACATTTCTTGCTCTCCCGGTATCGTCTCTCCTACTAGTATCATCTCTGAATCTGGCACTTTCTGCATTTTCATTGATTAACTCTCACACCTCAGCAGGTGTTAGATTCAAAATAGTTCCTCCAGCTGCTGCATCCAATAGCATCCTCTCTAAGGGCCTCAATCCATCCAACAGATATTCCACAAGCATCTCCTCTCTCATATTCAAATTGCAGCAGCTGTGTTCTAAGGCTCTGAATCTTTCCAAATATTCATACATTAACTCACTTGGGCCTTGTTTAATGTTGGACAGTTTCCTCCTTACTTGGGCAGCCTTGGCAGGGGGTAGTATTTATCGAGAAACTTCCTTTGCATTTGCTCCCAAGTTCTAATACTTCCTGAAGGCAAAGATAAAAACCAAGGTTTTGCAAGGTCAGTTAAACTGAAGGGAAATACTTTTAACTTAAACCTCTCTTCAGGGGCAGCATATGGTCTCAGAGTCAGACATATCCCGTTGAATTCTTGTAGATGCCTAGATGCTACTTCTTCTGGCAGCCCTCCAAATTTTGGGAGATGATGGACCACTGTTGTCTTTACTTCAAAGTCATCCTCATCTTGATCAGTGTTAGTACACCATGGTTCATTGTTGAATGTTGGGGCTGAAAGCTCTCTAAGTGTAGGTGGTCTCATCCTTCCACGTGCATATTGATGAGGTTGAGGTCGAGGTTGAGGCTGAGGTGGCTGTCTATACTCATAGTCATCTTGCTCATCCATTCTTTCAACTCTATGATATCGAGCTTGCCTTTGCCTTTGGTTGAAAACTCTCTCTGGCTCATCATAGAAAGGAGGGACAACTGGATTGACAACGGCGCCAAAATTTGACAACGCGTCGTCGTGCGCCTCAAATTTGTATTTATAACTCCTGTAAACACACTAGCAAGCGGTAAGCAGGGTCGAACCCAAAGAGAGCAAGTAAGATAGAGTTCTAATGAAAGTCACAGAAAAAGGAACAAACTAAGTATATCAATTCAGAGAAAATCAGTTCGGGGAATACAATGCAACTAGTTATCATCGATCGAATACATGCATAAGCTAGTGAATTCTGCCTTAGTCCAACATTCCCGCTAAAGATATGTCGACAATCAGATTCTACCTATTCTTAACCGCTAGGTTTTCGAACAAGTGCAATAGTTACTCAACTACACCACAAAATCGGTTCTACCGCTAGGTTCCCCCACAAATGCAATCCAATCAAGTATAACACAATTGACATCAATATAGCTCACCGCTAAGCTGCACTAAACTGACAATCAAAGCATTCATTCACTCATACAAGGGCAGCAAATCAATAGCTCGAATCATGTATTCATTGACTAGGTAGAAGTGAAGTGAGATGATTCTTTTCCTAATTTGTCCATCTTTTAGGTTTAGGGTTTTTGGGTTGAACCAAAATGAACCACATGCGCTTGAACCGAATCTGATTTCCAATTGAACCAGCAGAGTTGACTGCTGTTGACTTTTTGATCTTGGGTGAATGCTTCAAATATGCGATAAAATCCAATGCGATCTTGAATACACCTGCGATACGAAAACACTACAAAAGAGTAATCGATTCACGCAAAATGTAATAAAATTATGGGAATAAACAACTCAATGGAGCGTATAAATACGCTCCATCAGTTATCTTCAGTGGGATCTTCTAGATTTTCCAGGCTACCTTCCTATTGCTTTCCGCAAATCCCTTTTCATTCATGGAGTATGGGGGCTAGTTTCTTCAAGTGTGGATTGCAAGGCTGACCAGGCAGCTTTCCTTTTTGCTCTACTCAAATCCCGCCTCCATGTTTGAAGAATTTCTCAGGCATATATGTGGTCAAATTAGCTTGGCCTGGTATCCTTTTGACTTTGATGTTACGGTTTTTATCGGGGCTGGAGTACGGTCCTGCCCGTTTTATTTTTATTTCAGATGCTTGGTTAGTGTTGTTTGGGTGTTTATTATCTTTGAACATCATTTGAGAGCTCTTGTTGTTTTAATTTTGAGATGGTCTTGGGTATATCCAGGCCGTCCTCCAGAATTGTACTCACCACGATCCAGGTTTGTTGGATCCTTTATTATTAATAAAGGTGCTAGCTCTGCCCAATTTTTTTTTTAAAAAAAAAAAATACCTCTGTTTAGACCAAAAGAGCACCTCAGCAGGACGGTTGAGAGCATTGCATGTTCTGAAAATACTGGAGCCGACGAACGAGCTGCCTTTTAATTCGGAATATCGACCAATCAACAATAGATTCTTGACCCAAAAGAGACACATCCGGGTGAGATATCTTGATAAAAAGAAAGCTAATATTCTGCCTGTGAAGCTCCTGAATAATGTGCAGCAGACAATGCAAAAGATGCTTTCTCATAGAGACAAGCTTAATACCAGCAATAAACACACCAAAATAGTTGCGAACCATAGCCGCCATCTGAGACGAAGTATCATCCATATTAATAGCAATGTTGCAAGTATTACCTTTGTGATATGGTTGCCAAGGAATCCATGACAAGCTGGCTGAACTAGAAACTGGAGGATTGATGTGGAGAGCACTGCACAGATGCCTGGAAAAAGACTCTTGGATAAAAGGAACCTTTATGTTCCTTGCTAAAAAAGGAAGCCGAACAAAGGATGTTAATTTTATTGAAGCTGCCGGCATGATCACCATATAAAATCTGATTCCCTTGCTTCCAAATGTCCCAAAGACAACAACTCATTAGTCCAAAACCCAAACAGTCAGTAAATTTAAAGAAATCAGCACTGATGCCCCAGTCATAGAAAATCTGGTGTATATATTGGGGCCTGCCCTTACTGAAAATGGGACAGAGGTACTGCATCACCAAGTCAGCTTGATTGCTATACAAAAAACAAATGATCCATTGACTGGGGCATCAGTGCTGGTGGGTGTTAGGGCTGAGGCTCTAACGGGGTGGGTTTTAAAAAAAAAAAAAATGATCCATTGACTCAACTTTGGGCTTCTTTCAACAAACACATCTGCTGGCTAGCTGGACATCAACTTTCATAACATTTTCATGAGTAGGAAGCACTGAGTGCAAAATCTGCCAAAGAAAGCAAGAGATTTTCGCCGGAAGCCAATTCTGCCATATAATTTCAAACTTTTTAATGCAAATAAAAGGAGGGCAAGGCTCTTTAGAAAATTGGATGTGGTGATATAGCCAGCCGAATCCCCTTCCCAAACAAGCTTATCCGGAAGAAAATCAGTAAAGTTGCTTTCAATAGAGCTGAAAATTCTAGGATTCATATTATGGACAAAAACCCTTCTCATACCAGAGTTTTGAAGCACTTCTTTGATTGGCTTATTTGTGAACCTCCTAGGGAAAGGCAAAGCAGCGTTTTGATAGAAAACTGATGTAGCTGTCTGGCCGTTCCCTAGAAACCAACGGCAGTTGAGAGCGATGCCAGTAACAAAGGGAGAAATCGTTTTCCACAAACAAGAACCCTTTCCGCCAATAGAAAATCTACTCCTTGCATGTTTTGCCCATAGAGAAGAATATTTGAGAAAGTTCCAAGCCATTTTCCCATGAAGAGCTGTCATAACTTGCTGGAGAGATTTAATCCCCAGACCACCACCGAATAAAGGCTTACAAATAGTTTCCCAATTCACCCAATGGCAGCAAGAGGAACTACCATTGTCCCACCAAAAATTACACAGGAGTTGATCAATAGAACTTAAAATTCCTTTGGGAACAGGAAGAACGGAGAGATATTGTATGGGAATAGATTGAAGAATAGACTTAATTAAGGTTAGCCTACCGGCCATAGATAGAAAAGTCTTCATCTAGCCTTCAAGGCGATTTCTTATTCTGTCAACCAGACCCTGAAAATACCTCTTTCTAGTATGCCCAGGAAACAAAGGAGCTCCAAGGTATCGAACTGGGAAAGCCTCTTGTGAATACCCAGACAACCGGAGAAGATTACCTTTCCTCACACCATTTTTTTTTTTGAAAAGCTTGTTTTATTAAAGGGGACTCAAAAAGCCTGAGTCATGGCGAGTACAAGCTTGCCGACAGTACAAAGAAGGCTCGGGCATTTCCCATGGCCTATACCAAAAATAAAAAGAAAAAGCTAGATACAAAGCCATCCAAATACAATGGCAGTTGATCTGAAAAAGCTTAGGAGAAGAAGGCCAAAAGCCCCGGTCGAGCTCAGCCAACACGAGAGCGAAGAAAGGCCTAAAAAAGGAAGCTTCAATAGGGTCATAGGGAGTGATTCCCATCACCTTCAAAAGTAAAAGTGTATATAGACAAAACGCAAGGGTCATAGAAATTGATTGCCCCCCATATCATCCGTAAAACATGCAAATAACCCATTTGATCTCCTGGGAACTGAAATGTCATCCTGAGCACTCCCAGTGAATGCATGACCCCCAGAGCAATCAACAGAAGGGCAAAAAACTGACAGTTGCGAAGAGTCTATTTTGACACAACGTTGAAAAGCCTTAGAGAAGAGATAGATATTCGTATCTTCAGTTGGGCAAGGGCAGGTGGAAGCCAAACATATTGCTGCTTGGTTAAGAAAAGTCAGAATGCGCCGCAACTTCTTCACCCTGAACTGCTCAAACATTTGCTGAACTATATGGGAGATCTTCCAATGAATAAATCATGTATTATTACTGGTTGCATTACACATTTCAGCATGAGAACTCTGCAGAACTGAAACTGTAATATTGTGGCGCTGAGCAATAGAAAGGACGTAAAGTAAGAAATTCAAATAAGCCGATCCAAGTACACCCGGTACTCACTGGTTAGAGCAGGCCAGAAGGAAAGCACCTTGCTGATTTCTGAACAGGGCAGCATCTGAATTTTTAGAGATAAAAACATCCATACATATACCACTTACACCATCATTCCAGCATTTCCACCTGCCAGAAATCATCTCTCTGCCCGTACCTTTAATATCAAAATAATAAAGAGCAATCCTGTTGTCCCTTCCCTCCCACTGAATTCCAGGAATAAGAGAAACCAAAACTTACATTTGTTTAGAAAAGAAAATCTTACATTTTGATGCTTGCAGCTGTTGTCCAGAATTATCACAGAAAGTATTCAAGGTATTCAGGAGCTTAGCAAAAGACGACCTCCGTCCGTTCGTGAAAATCAAAATATCATCAGCATATAAAATATTGTTGATCGTCAAGGCTTTGAGAGATGACCAATATGGCATAATTCCACCACTTGGCTTACCAGCTGCATTGATCTTGAGAAAATATGAATCATATCATGCCTTTGTAACTCTTGGAGCATATGTAGCAGGCACCTGAAAAAATTCTTTCTTACTGTACAAGCTTTAAACCCGCGACAAAATTACCCGAACAATTCCGAACCACAGCAGCCAAAAGGGAGCAGCTATTATAATCATGACTTTAGTTAACTATCAATAGACCGAGAGTTGAGATTAGGAGACTTTTTGTTCTACACGATTCAATAGAGCGAGAGTTTGAGAATTTTGTGTCACATAGGTGTCATTCCCATTCTAGAGAAATAATCAACCAAATTAACTCATGATTATATTTCTGTTTTGCATTGCTAATCGCATGACCTAGGGGTGAAATAGGATTCCGCCTACGTTTTCTCTATTATTTTACTTCCACTCAAATTTGAATTTGTCTTTAGTATTCACTAGAGATATCTCACATAGAGGAAAAATTCCCCCTCCCCTTTATTTGATAGACTCGCATTAGGCATTGCTAGCTAGCTTTTAGACTAATCTAGGCTTTTCTCTTGGGTTCGACTCGAGGTCACTTGAATTATAAATATTGTTTGAACACCGTGATTGGACTAATATTTATACTATCACAATTTCGACAACGTTCAGAAACATCAGGATATCGACTCTTAGCCTTTTGGTGAGCGACCGCCGCGGGAAAGGTAATTGGTTTTTGATTTGAGTTGGTTTGTTTTGTCGTATCCACAGTGGGATCTGGGGGTTTGGGGACAAGTGGATTTAGGGTTGGGGGTTGCGTGGCGGCCATGCATTGACGGACGGGAGAAGGTCAGATCGCCATGGAAAATGAAAGGTGTTTGATGACGAGTTATATAATCGATCGGCACTTGAGGGCCTTTGCTTTCCTTTTTTTCAAGCGTCTCCTAGGGCTCCTCCCTTTGGAAGTATAAACCATGGCTAAGTTTTTTGGGTCCTTATTAATAAAGTTTTAGAATTAAAAATAAAAAAAGAGTTGTTGTAGCATCCTGTCATACAATGAGCTGAGTAGTTGACGAAGTATGCTAGTTTATGTGAACAGACTGAGCAGAGATTCTAGGTAGGTTATAAGTAGATGTTGCTCTAGCAGTTGCTGAGAACTTGTACCTGTCTACTTTAACCACTAATAGTGAAATCTTGGGAAGTCCCGTGCAGATGTAGATTGTAGCCGAACTAAGTGACCAAAGTGCTTGTGTACTTTATGCTTTGGTCTTAGCAATATTTTTTGCAATCATCGCAATCAGTTGCTATAACATCCTGATTTTTTTTTTTTTTTTTAGGAAAAGCTTATTTTTATTAAAAGGGGACTCAAAAAGCCTGAGTCATAGCGAATACAAGCTTGCCGAAAAGGCAAAATAGGCTTGGGCATTTCCCATGGCCTATACAGAGGGCTCGACAAAGCGAGATTTTTTTTTATTAAAAAAGATCCAAAAAGCCTGGCTCATGGCGAATATAAAAGAGAATAAGCTTGATTCTCAAGCACCAGTTAAGGTTCATGGACCCTAACTTAATAACGCTGAACAGGTTATATATCCAGCTCATTCTAAAGAACAAACGATATAACAAAAACTGATTGGGATTTCCAAACACAGCTAGACCAAAAACTTGACTCGACTCACAACTTGAGAACAAGACATAAAAAGAACAAGCATCAAGCACGACATAAGAAACCCAGCAATCTGAGGCAGAGCAACGACTTGCAGAATCAAAATATCTATCAACCAAACCACCAGCTACATCTCCAGAAAATAAACACATACTACTATGAAGACTAGCCAGAGATGTAACCAAAAAACAAAGGCAGCTTATGAGCATCATAAGAGGATAACAACTTGCTGAAACTAATACCAACATGAGATGAAGAAGGCTGGAAACCTGCATCAAGAAAACTGTACCGCTACTAGAGAAGTGTTAGTAAATGCGCTGCTCTTGAAAAGAGCAAGGATGGCAATTTACGTCATTCTGAAGGGCATACAGCACAGCTTGGGGGAGAGACTCCAACTGCCTAGCATATAAGAACCTAGGAGGAGACCAACATAAGGCATCAGCTGGCCTATTCAAAGAATAGTTGACTTTGTAAACCTCAACATTGTGTAACCTCTTAAGGAGGATCCTTTCAATCGAGAAGAAATCCCAATCAACCATCACGTTCCGGCCAAGAAGAGAAACATCCTGATGAGATATCCGAAGGTTGTGAAAGCTCAAATTCAGGCTGTACACTTCTTGTAGAAAATGGAAAACGGATAACAGAAAATGTTTTCTCAAAGAGACAATCTTTAATGCAGCAATAAAAGCACCATTCCTATCTCAAAAAACTGCAGTCCATACGAGATACGTGATCATCTATGAAAATAGCCAAATTACAAGTATTACCTTTCGTTGAAGGTTGCCACGGAATCCACAGAATTTCCACATGATCCTTGACTGGAGGGGTGAGATGCAGTGCATTAGTGATATGGCAGGAAGCTTCCAATTTGAGGGTGGAAGGAAGATTAAGGGAAAATCAATGAAGCCCATTTAAAAACAATACCCTTATTGAAGCTGCCAGCATGATCATCATAGAGACTCTGATTTCTAAATTTCCAAATATCCCAGAGACAACCACAGAGAATCCCAAAACCCAAACAATCTTCATATTTACTGAAATCTGCCTAAACACCCCAATCATAGAACAATAGATGAAGATTAATAGGTTTGCATTTCTGAAAAAGGGGGCAGAGAAAATCCAGAACCAGACGAGCACAATCACTTTGCAGAAAGAGATGCTCCATAGATTCAATTTTAGGGAGCCTGCAACACACATTTGATAGCCAGAGGAATACCTGTCTTGATGACATTATCATGTGTAGGAAGGCCTTTATGCAGGAGCTTCCAAAGAAAGCAGGAAATCTTGAAGGGGATCCATGGCTTCCATATGGAAGCAAACTTACTGATAATAGGCAACGAGGGGACAAAACTACGAAAAAAGATAGACGTTGCTACCTAGCCCGTAGAGTTTCTTTCCCACACTAGTCTGTCCGATTTATCATCTGAGAAACTGCCCTCTATAGATTTAAAAGTTCTTGGATTCATAAAGCGGTTCAACGCAGCTTGTGTGCAGATTTTATGCGGCTGAGATGCTTCTGTCCTAGGGAGGTTGGTGCGGAGGATAGTGAGCAGGGACTGTCCAACAAACCATCGCAGACATGATGTAAGATTGGAGATGTTGCGGTAAACAAGGTCACACCACTGGTCATCAAAACCCAAAGCCCTCATTCCCCTCAAAATAAAAATCCAGGACAGCCTGTCATAAGCCTTGACCATATCAAGCTTTACCATAATATTACCCCCATGAACTTTTTTATGGATATTAGAAATGAGATCATGGCCTAGAGCAATACATTGGTGAATTGATCTGCCAGAGACAAAGCCAAATTTTTTTTTTTTTTTTTTTTTTATTGATAGAGGCTCAAAGAGCCTGAGCCGCGGCGCTTACAAATGGGGCTGCAGTAGCAGCTAGAAACAGCAAAAGGAAAAAAAATAAAAAGCTAGGATGGACATGCCCACCTCTAGGAAACACAGCAAGAAATAAACCAAGCAAACTAGGGACAAAGCCAAATTGTTCCAAAGCTTGTTTAGGAAGAGGTTCAATCGATCATTAAGAATCTTGGATATGATCTTGTGAAAAAAATCGCATAGGCTGATAGGTCTCAGCTGATCAAAACAATTAGCATTCCTCAACTTTGGGATGAGAGTGAGAAGGTTGGAGGATAACCCTTTAGGCAAAAGGGACGTCAAACATCTCGGCGACTAGAGTTCGATTCCTGATGGGGCCATAGCAGGGGCTCTGGTGGGGGGTTTTGGGTAGAATAGAAAAAAATAAATAAAAATATTTATATAAAAAAAACCCTTTTAGGCAAAGCAAAACCTTTCAAAAAAGCCTGAACTGCTTTTTTTTTAAAAAAAAAAAATCGATTTTATTAAAGGAACTCAAATGGCCTGAGTCATGGCAATAACAAAAAGCCGAATAACAACTAAAAAAAAAGTATGGCTCGGGCATTCCCATGGCCTAATTACATGTGTATGAGAAGGTCGTATGAAATGTAAAATGTATATATCTCGTCGGAGGCATACCCATAGACGAGGATCAATAACGAAAGTAACAAAGATGAGCTTAATTGACCCTGAAAAAGGGAGATCCCACCTGGAAACCCATTCCTGCAAAACAGGGAGAAAACAAAGCTACAAAAAACACTATAAGGACAAGTCATTTCTGAAGTAGCCATTGGTCATGTCTGCGATGGTTTGTTGGACAGTCCCTGCTCACTATCCTTCGCACCAACCTCCCTAGGACAGAAGCATCTCAGCCGCATAAAATCTGCAAACAAGCTGCGTTGAACCGCTTTATGAAGTCGATTTGTCTTGTCTCTACAAACTGCTTGTTCACGAATCTGTTTATCAGAGGCGCTGCGAATTTTAATTATATCAGAGCGGGAGCTCGACACACAGAGTAAAAGATCCTACATCGCCTCTGAAGAAGACAAGGAACAATGAAGGAAGGACAGAGCACGAGCAGACCTCCATTGTTGGAAGAAAGCAACTATGGATATTGGAAGGCTAGGATGAAGGCCTTTCTCAAAGCCATTGATGAGAAGACCTGGAGAGCTATCGTAGAGACAAGACAAATCGACTTCATAAAGCGGTTCAACGCAGCTTGTGTGCAGATTTTATGCGGCTGAGATGCTTCTGTCCTAGGGAGGTTGGTGCGGAGGATAGTGAGCAGGGACTGTCCAACAAACCATCGCAGACATGACCAATGGCTACTTCAGAAATGACTTGTCCTTATAGTGTTTTTTGTAGCTTTGTTTTCTCCCTGTTTTGCAGGAATGGGTGTCCAGGTGGGATCTCCCTTTTTCAGGGTCAATTAAGCTCATCTTTGTTACTTTCGTTATTGATCCTCGTCTATGGGTATGCCTCCGACGAGATATATACATTTTACATTTCATACGACCTTCTCATACACATGTAATTAGGCCATGGGAATGCCCGAGCCATACTTTTTTTTTAGTTGTTATTCGGCTTTTTGTTATTGCCATGACTCAGGCCATTTGAGTTCCTTTAATAAAATCGATTTTTTTTTTAAAAAAAAAAAGCAGTTCAGGCTTTTTTGAAAGGTTTTGCTTTGCCTAAAAGGGTTTTTTTTATATAAATATTTTTATTTATTTTTTCCTATTCTACCCAAAACCCCCCACCAGAGCCCCTGCTATGGCCCCATCAGGAATCGAACTCTAGTCGCCGAGATGTTTGACGTCCCTTTTGCCTAAAGGGTTATCCTCCAACCTTCTCACTCTCATCCCAAAGTTGAGGAATGCTAATTGTTTTGATCAGCTGAGACCTATCAGCCTATGCGATTTTTTTCACAAGATCATATCCAAGATTCTTAATGATCGATTGAACCTCTTCCTAAACAAGCTTTGGAACAATTTGGCTTTGTCTCTGGCAGATCAATTCACCAATGTATTGCTCTAGGCCATGATCTCATTTCTAATATCCATAAAAAAGTTCATGGGGGTAATATTATGGTAAAGCTTGATATGGTCAAGGCTTATGACAGGCTGTCCTGGATTTTTATTTTGAGGGGAATGAGGGCTTTGGGTTTTGATGACCAGTGGTGTGACCTTGTTTACCGCAACATCTCCAATTGCTGGTACTCCCTGCGCATCAGAGGGAAGACTTTTGGGCATTTCAAGTCTAACAGAAGTTTACGTCAAGGTGATCCTTTGTCTCCCAATTTGTTTATTAAAGCTATGGAGATTTTGTCTCGGAAGCTCAAGTCTGTAAACTTTTAACTGCTGGGGTCTGGGTATTAAGAGTATTCAACAGGTCATGGTTGGCTTGCATGGTAAAATGGTCTGGAGTTATTTAAATCAGCTGTCTCTATGGGCCAGGCATGCTAGCAATAGGTTTTCTATTGGTGGTCGTGGATCTTTTCCTTGGAAAAAGATCTCCCCTTTTGTTACCTCAATCTCCTATAATTGTCGGTGGATTATTGACAATGGCCAAAATTCTCTCCCTGCTTTTTGCCATAGTCTGTCTATTCTTTTTCTCTAAAAGGCTCAAGAACTTCAATATTAAGGAGGTGTTGCATAACCCTGCGCTTAGGAGGCTTTTCCTTCATAACACAAATCCCAGGATTTTTAAGTCGATTGAAGGGAACTTTTGTGATGATTGTCCATATCAATTAATCTAGGAGGGTGATCCTATAGGTATTGTCACTACTGCTAATTTCATGAAGACTCTTGCCCCGATCCCAGCTCCTGTTAGTAAGTTATGATTCTTTGGCATAATTGGATCCCAGTTAAGGTTTCCATTTTTATGTGGAAAATTGCTCACCTTGCTTTAGCCACTAATGATAATATGATGAAAGTCGGTATCAGCCTTGCTAGTAGATGTTTATGCTGTGTGACTCCTGCTGTTTTTTTTTAAAAAGATTTTTAATTTTTTTTATTCTATCCTATATTTTTTTTTAAAAAAACAAACTATATTAAAGGGAAGATCCAAACCACCTGGATCATGGTGTGAACATAAACTGGGGGAATAAACAGACAAGAAGGAGTAACTCCAACTACAAAGGAAAAGGAAATAAGCTTAAGACAAAGCTACCCACTACCCTGCCCAACATCAACAAGGACAATCACAAGGTCCCTCATAGAACTATAAGTTGCTCTCTGACAGAGCAGGGATGGGCTTCAAATCATTAGCGATAGCGAGCTTAACTGACTAGGGCATCTCCACAAATCTGGTGGTGTAAAAATCCCTAAGATCGGAGCAACATAGAGCATCTGCTGGACGGTTAATAGAGTGGCTAACTCTGAATATATCAATCTCCTTGAGCTTTTTAATCAGCAGCCTTTTAAGCTGGAAAAACTTCCAATCCACCATGGAGTTATGGCTGAGAAGATGCACTTCCGGATGAGATATTTGAATACACTTCAAAGACAATTTACGAGCTTGCAATTCACAAAGAATCTGCAGCAGACCCTGCATAAAGTTCTTACGCGCCGCTACAATCTTGATGGCAGCAACAAAAGTACCATAACGATCCCGAACCACAGCAGCCAAACGAGAGTTATCATCACCAGCAAAGAAAGCAATGTTACAGGTGTTACCTTTAATAGTAGGCTGCCAAGGAATCCAAAGGATTCTGTCTGACTTGAGCACCTGGGGATTAACACGAAGAACTTTGCAAACGTTACTAGATAGGGAGTCTTGACCGCAAGGAGCCTTGGGAAATGTCCCTGCCTCCCTAGTTTGCTTGGTTTATTTCTTGCTGTGTATCCTAGTGTTGGGTTTGTCCATCCTAGCCTTTTGTTTTTTAGTCCTTTTGCTGTTTTTAGCTGCAACTGCAGCCCCTTTTGTAAGCGCCGCGGCTCAGGCTCTTTGAGCCTCTATCAATAAAAGAGTTTTTTTTTTAAAAAAAAAAAAAAAAGGAGCCTTGATACTATTAACAAGAGAAGCAGCCCATCTGAATATATTACACTTGCTAAAAGAACCTGGCTGATCATCAAACACAAGCTGATTTCTGAGTTTCCAAATATCCCACATACAACAACTCAAAAGACCAAATCCAAGCAATCCTTAAAGGATTTGAAATCAGCCATATTGGCCCAATCATAGAACAGCTGGTGGAACGAAGACGGCCTGCTTTTACTGAACAGCGGACACAGAAATTTTAGAACCAGCATAGCTTTGTCACTTTGAAGAAGCAAATGATCCATGGATTCCCCCCTGGGCACACTGCAGCATACGCATTTACTGGCCATTTGAAATCCAGTCTTGATGATATTTTCATTAGTAGGAAGAGCCGAGTGAAGAACCCTCCAAAGAAAACAGGAAACTTTCATTGGGATAAAATTGTTCCATATAGCTTCAAATTTTCCCAAGCAAGGCAAAGGGAAGCTAAAGCTCCTTAAAAAGTTTGCTGTAGTAACTTTACCACTAGAATCACCTTCCCACACTAACTTGTCCGGAATGTCATCAGAAAAATCCCCTTCAATGGAATTAAAAATACGAGGATTCACATTAAAAAGGAGAGACTTTCTGAAGACTGAATTATGCAGCACCTCTTTGATTTGCAAATCCCTTAATCTCTTAGGACAATTCATAGCAATACCTTCACAAAAATCCAAGGTAGAAGTTTTACCGTTTCCAAGGAACCAGCGACAATTCAGGGAAATACTAGAGATGAAAGGAGATATAGTTTTCCATAGACAAGAACCTCTGCCTCCAATAACAAATCTGCTCCTAGCATGTGTAGCCCACACAAGGAAGAGTTAAGCAAATAATTCCAAGCCAATTTCCCGTGCAGCGCTGTCATAACCTGTTGTAGAATTTTGATACCCAATCCACCAGCATTAGTAGGCTGACAAACAGCTCCCCAGTTAACCCAATGGTGACGCGATTCATTTCCAGCATCCCACAGAAAATTCCGAATAGCCTTATCTATAACCCTCAAGATACCTTTAGGAATAGGTATAACTGACATGCAATGTATGGGAATGGATTGAAGGACCGCCTTAATTAAGGTAATCCGACCAGCCATAGAAAGGAAGGATTTCATCCATCCTAAAAGCCTTCCTTTGATACTATCAACCAACCCTTGGAAAAAGAAAATTCTGGGACTCCCTGGGAAAAGAGGGGCACCCAAATATTTAACAGGAAAAGCACTCGGGAGAAACCCGGAAAGATGCAGAAGATTAGCTTTCCTAGCATTATTCATATGCTTGGAGAAAAAAATCTGACATTTCCTTGTGTTCAGCAGCTGGCCAGAATTAAAGCAGAAAGATTTTAATACCTCCAATACTTTTGTAAAAGAAGACTTCCCTCCATTAGTGAAGACCAAAACATCATCCGCATATAGAATATGATTAATATCCACAGCTTGGAGAGAAGACCAATAGGGCATTATGCCACCCCCTGCTCTGCCAGCCAAGTTCATCCTTCTGGATAAAAAGTCCATGGCTAACACAAAAAGGCTTGAGGACAAAGGATCCCCCTGCCTCAGCCCCCTGTTAGATTTGAAGTGACCAAAGGATTTCCCTCTAATCCGGATAGAGTACCAACAGTTACAAATGTTCCGATAAACAAGATCACACCATTGCTCATCAAACCCAAAGGCCTTCATTTCGCGAAGAAGAAAAACCCAAGACAGCCTATCATAAGCCTTCGCCATATCTATCTTAATCAACACATTACCCCCGTGAACTTTTTTATGAATATCTGAAACTAGATCATGAGCCAGAGCTATGCTATGATGGATGGACCTCCCAGGGATGAAACCTGATTGTTCCGAACTGATAATTCTATCCAGAAACGGACGAATCCTATCATTTAAGAGCTTAGAGATGATCTTGTGAAAGAAATTGCAAAGGCTGACTGGTCTTAATTGATCTAGAGAAGTGGCATTCTTCATTTTTGGGACTAGAATAAGAACTGTAGCAGACAAGCATTTGGGTACACTGACTCCCTTAAAAAATAGCTGGACAGCCTCGATAATGTCCTCCCTAATAATATTCCAGCGGGAGCGATAGAAAGCTCCAGTGAAACCATTTGGTCCAGGAGCACTGTTCTCAGGGAGATTGGACACAGCGAGCCAAATCTCATCAGCTTCAGGGATAGCTCGCAGAGATTCATTATCGGTGGGAGAAATCTTAGTCCGAATTTTGTCAAAATAATTCCTTTCAGGTAAGGCAGAAAACTCTCCTAATAAAGCCTGGAAAAAATTAGTAGCCAAGGAGCCTATTTCATCCCGATCATCTGTAACTGAACCAGAGGGAAGGGTAGCTTTGAAATTATTGGCAGATCTACGAGCCTTGATGGCTGCATGAAAAGCCCAGTGTTCCTATCCCCATCCTGTAGCCAACCTAGCTGGGATTTAGCGTTGAGAAAAACCTGACGATCATCTAGAGCTATTTGAAGATGCTTTTGAAGATAAACAAGATCTTCCTCACTCTCCGAGGTCCACCGATTCTGAAGCAAGGAATCAGTAACTTCAACTTGCTTACTAAGATCACAGATCTTCTGATTAAAATCCCCAAAAACATTCCAGTTCCAAATACGCAGCTCACTTCTCAGTCTTTTAAGTTTAGCATAACAATTATAAAAAGGATTGGCATGAGCTCGATCAGACCAAGATTTCTGGACAAAAGCCTGCAGATCAACATGCTTGATCCAGGCCGGATTAAAACTAAAGAAGCTTTGAACATAATCTTTTTTGCTAAAAGAAATTAGCAGAGGGCAGTGATCAGAATGGATACGGGGAAGATGTACCACTTTCAATTCCGGAAACCGAGCTGTAGCCAATCCATTAATGAGCACCCTGTCCAGCCTCATCCAAATACACCTCAAACCCGCTTGATTATTACTCCAGGTAAAATTATTTCCAGAGTAACCAACATCCGATAAACCGCTCCCAATTATAAAACTATTGAAGTCTGAGGAAGCCTTATTGCCGAATTTCTGACCACCTTTTTTTTTCATCTGCATTGGTCACCACATTAAAATCCCCCATAAGAATCCAAGGCTCTGTAATATTAGCAGACTCCTCGGCAAGATGCTTCCATAAAAGAACTCTGTCATTTACTTTATAGGAAGCATAGACCACCGTACATAAGGACTTAATACCGGACGCAGAAAGGGAGACTTCACAAGAAAGATGCTGAGAACTAATATTTACAATGGTAACATCTATAAAGTCCTTCCAAAGAATCCATATATGTCTATTAGTAGGGTTGCCCTGCAAAAACCTAGGAAAACCAAGCTTCCGAGCAATGGACCTTATTTTTTTTCCTTGCAACTTAGGTTCCAGAATAGCACAGAAGGAAATATCATTTTTGGAAATTAAACTTTTTAGAAAACAGATAGTACCTCTATTTGCAATTCCTCTCACATTCCAGCAAAGACCTTTAAACATTAAGACACATTGGAGAGACGGTGCTTGCTGCCCGGGATGATGCCATCTATATAATAGCCTCTGATAATCTTCTTTCCCCTCTACCTCTGCCTGGACTTCTTGTACTGCCCGCCTTATCTAGAATATTTTTATAATGCTGAAGGGACCCGGGATGAACAAACACGCCTAAATCCTCATTAAAAAAAATCTTATTGGGACTTTGCTTCTTCAGACGAATCTCAGCACCTGACAGAACATTCGGGGCATTTTTTAGTCTTATCCCCCTCATTGTCAACCTCGTGACTCCCATCAATCTGCCATAGAGAAACCAGCTCAGCACACACCCCCTCATTGAGATTATCAGTAGCAGCTCCTTGATCATCGACCTTGCTAGAACCCGAATCATCCCCACCGCTAACCTGTGAGGGAACTAGAATGGAAGGATCGGCCCCTTTAAAATTAATCTTAGGATCACCATCCAAATCCTTAACAGTAGAAAAAGAACCCTTCCCTTTCCTGGATTTTTTTGTTCCTACCCTATCCCAATCTGAATCTTCTATAGCTTTAGTGGAATTCCCAGTATTGCCCAATTCAGTCATAGCCCCTGTCTTCAGAAAAACCTTTGAAGATCCAGTATCTCTAGACTTGAGGGTACCATTAGACTGTATAACCTTCCGACAAGTTTCTACCTGGTGCCCATGAACCCTACATTTGCTACAATAAGCAATCTTAGTCTCAACAACAATAGATTGCCAGAAACCCTGGTTATCCGGCATTGAAATCCAAACAGAGTCCGGTAAAGCCTGAGTAACGTCTAACTCCACACAAGCCCGAGCATACTTAACCGAAACACAAGCCTTCGTTCTATCATCGACCGTTACAAAATATCCAAATGTGGACACTATAGCTTCAATAAAAGCACTATCATATATAGGCAATGGGAGATTGGGGAGTCTCCCACACTGAGGTGGTCGTAGATTCTCTCTTAGGGTTATAATCAGCCGTCCACCGAAATAAGCGAAAGAACGCATGACCAACCTTATTCTGGGAGGAGGTTAAGGCATTCCTAATATCAGCTTCAGAGTCCAGAATGATAAGAACATGTCTCGAGTCCCAAATCTCGCTAAGAGTAGCACGACCGGAGATAGTCCAATTGGCCTGGAAAACTTTTTGAATCTCCCCGAGGCTTGGTCGGCCAATTGTGAATTTAGCAATGTGGGAGAAATCAAACCTCTTCGCTCCAGCCCCAATTTCCGACCCAGTAAATCCGATGGAAGGACGACTATCCTTCAACCCAACCTGCCTGGTTGGAAGGGAGATGGGGCTGAATCTCGGCTTCAATTTAGGCCTCACTGAGGCCACCGAGGCAGCATAAGACAGTGACAAATCCTTAACCTTCGAACCCGCAACACCGCCAGAGCCGGAAGAATCAGGAGGCTCCGAAAAATCCGGAGAAGCAGAGCCCATGACGGGCTGGCTCCGAAGAGAAACCCTAGATTCGCCGGAGAGCAGCCCTAGATTCGCTCTCTAGATTCGCTCCAAATTCGCTCTCTCACTTACCATTCACCATGCACCTCGTATCGATCAGGTTATGGTTTAGCTAAACGTAACCAAAGCACATTAAGGCAAATCATCTCCAAATCCCCTGCTCTGACCCCATCAAGAATCGAACCCTAGTCGCTGAGATGTTTGACGTTCCTTTTTTCCACCCACCCACCAGATCCCCCTGCTCTGACCCCATCAAGAATCGAACCCTAGTCGCTGAGATGTTTGACGTTCCTTTTTTCCACTAGACCACGCCCTGATAGCTGACTCTTGCTGTTGAGACCATGGAACATTTGTTTGTGCACAGTGATCGTGCAAATGGCATTTTTTCTTTCTTGTGTCCCTTTTTTCGTAAGAAGAGGCCCCAGTCCATTCATGAATTGTTGTATGAGTGGGGCATTGAGGCAGATTTTTCCAGATTCTTGGATTGCTTTGGGATTCGGGCTTATGTGCTGTTGTCTTTGGTAATTATGGAAACTGCGAAATAAGGTTTGATGGTGGTGAAGTTAGTGTTCCCAGGTTTATTGTTCAGAAATGGGGAGCCTTTCTCTCTGGAAGCATTGCTGGTAAGTGTAGTAATGATGTCCTCTCTTCTCATGTTTGTAATGTGTTACATATTGTTTTGCCCAGTCCCGTCTGTCGTAGAGTGTGGTGGCTTCCTTAGGTTCTTTTTCCTAGAGGTAACACCTTTAATGTTGCTCTCTGTCTGGCGGATGACAAATCTTCAATGGCTACTATTGTTTGTGACTCTAAAGGGTTTCTTGTTGCTGGTATGAAAATTACTACTAGGAAAAAAAAAATTTCTCTTTCTTCTTCATAATTTGCATGAGCTTTGGTGCTGCAAGCTGAGTTTTGGCTGCCTCAAGCTTTCTCACTGTGACATTGCTTGGTCGCTCCTCCATCACTGAATGGTCAGTTTTTCAGATAAAGAGAAAGCTTGTTCAGAAGGTGTGGTCGTTGTCAAAGTCAGTCAAGCTCTCAACTGTCCTGCTGAAGTCTTATGCTTTGCTGCTCAGAGGTATTTAGTTTCTTCGCGGCTTAGTGAGTTTCCTACCTCAGTCCAGGTAGCTTTGGCTAATGACTCCAATCTTCATCCATGTGATACTCATGATCAACTCATCTACTTAACTTCTCTTTTGTGGCTTTGTCCTTTTACTTGTTTAGCGTTTGTAGTCTTGGTTCGTTGCCGACGTAGCGCTTGAGTGTTGCTTGTTATTTTGGTTTAGGTTATGGGAATGCCTAAACCATTTTTGCTTAGTTTCTTTCCTTTTGTTCTCGGGCTGCAGAAAATTATGTATATGCCTGATCCGGCTTTTGGATCTTTTTAATAAATCTGCTGGGAATTCCCAGCTTAACCCGAGGAAGGTGAATAACTTTGATTTCTGGAAAGAACTCAGTAGCCAACCCATTAATCAGAACTCTGTCCAGCCTCATCCATATACAACGCCTTCCAGCCTGATTATTACTGCAAGTATACTTGCTTACGGAATACCAACATCATATAGGCGAGAACCAATAAAAAAGTTGTTAAAATCCTCGGAAGATTTATTACCAAATCTGTAACCTGCCTTCTTTTCGTCAGCTTGGGTGATTGCATTAAAATCTCCCATGATTATCCAGGGGTCAGAGATAGATGTATGCTCTAGAGTAAGATCAGCCCAAAGTTTAACTCTTGTTGAAGCTTTGTATGAGGCATAAACAACTGAACACATGAGATATGTTGGTAACTAATATTTTGAATAAAGACCGAGACATTATCCTTCCACTAGCGGTGGGCGGCCCTCGGTGACTTTCACTAGCGGTGAAGTGCAGGCTGGAGCTAAACGCTTTGGCTCCTCGTTGATTGCAAAATTCACCATGGGTCGACCTTCTATTACTGAGATCCAGAAGGTCTTTCAATCAAGCTGGAAAATCCAGGGGCGCGCCAGTATCAGTGAGATTTGGGATAGCCGTCATATTCTGATTATCTTGGATTCTGAAGAAGATGCAGTTGCAGCTCTTTCGTGCCCATTGCGCAAAATTAATCACGCTATGTTCCGTTTGTTTAGATGGTCTGAAGATTACAACCCTAAAAAGGAATCCACCTTCACTACGGTATGGCTTCGTCTTCCTGGACTTCCATTGCCTCTCTTTGATAAATCCTTTATTGGTGCTATTGTCTCTACGTTCTCGTCTTTTCTTGATGTGGATGAGCGAACCAAAGCCTGCTCCTTTCTGAGGTTTGCGAGAGCTTGTGTGGAACTTGATGTCACCCAACCTATTCCAAATGAGGTCTGGGTTACAATGGGAAATAATGGTGGATATTGGCAAGAAATTCAGGTGGAGAGTAAAATTTCGTACTGCTCGAAGTGTAAGATTCATGGCCACGATTTTAGTAGCTGCAGGAAAACTAAGCATAACCCCTCTTCAGTAAAACAGAAGATTGTTGACACTGGATATGGCCCCGATAATCTCATGCAGGTGACAGTCCCAGCTGCACATGGTAAAACTAACACAACCCGTCAAGTGTGCAACATTCCTAATCAGGGATGGACTAAGGTGCAAAATAAAAAAAGAACTGTTAAAGATAAGACCGAGAAACGTGATGTCCTGACTCTGAGCAAAGTGGGAGACCTTACTACCAATTATTCTCAAAAGCTGGGAATTGGTGAAAGCTCAATTTCTGTTCAACAACAAAACAATCAGGAGAATTCTTTGGATTTGCCACAATCCAATTCAATAGAGAGATTGACCATCATGGATGTTTCTACGCATACTGATTCCCCGCCTGAACTAACTGGTATCTCTTCTCTGAGCTATGCAGATAAACACTTTGACCCTAATGTGAAGCCAGTTAAATCTATTTTGCGGAAAACACAAGCTGCCAGAGGTGTAGTTATGACCTCAGCCCCCACCACAACAGTGACTCACCCTCGAGAAGGGACAAATATTTGCGGAAGTATCGTTAATCACAGGTCTGGTACAGGTACAGAGACCACAATAATTAATAACCAACCTGAGCCTGCCCATGATTAATATCGTCTGTTGGAACATCAGAGGTATCCGAAGTAGGGGTACTCTTTCCTATCTTAATATTATCCTGTCTCAGCACAAGGTTGATTTACTAATTCTTATTGAACCTATGGTGGATGGAAATCATATTGAGCGGCTGCGAAATTCTCTTCATTTTGAATATGCTGCTCAAGGTGGCAATTTAAACAACAAAATATGGCTGCTCTGGCGAAGCCATATTGAAGTTGATATCATCCAATGGCAACCTCAACATATCCTTTGCAAGGTATCTACTAATGGCACCAATGTTTATTGTTCCTTTGTTTATGCTCTTTGTAGGAGGAGGGAGAGATTCTCGCTCTGGCAGGAATTAATTAATATTGCAGACCATTATGATTCTCCATGGCTGGTTGGAGGGGATTTTAATGTTATTGCACAACCGTGTGAAAAGAAAGGTGGTAATCCTCCTGATGATGAGGCTCTTTTGGACTTCAATAATTTTTGTTTGCGTGCGGGTCTTAGTGATATTGGTTTTATTGGCCAACCTTACACTTGGAGTAATAACAGGCAGGGTGTGGAGAATATTTGGGAAAGGTTAGACAGATTTCTTGTCAATGGAAAGTATTTCGACCGTTTCCCCTGCCCCAAAGTTTTTCATCTGACGAGGACATATTCAGACCATTGCCCCCTTTTATTTGAAGCCAATGCCGAGATATCCCCTAAAGCGAGATTTCACTACTTTCGTATTTGGGAATCTCACCCCAGCTTCAAAGATTTCGTAGAAGCTAATTGGAAAGGGAATCTGCATGACAATCCTCTTCGAAACTTTGCTGCTAAATTACAAAGACTAAGGAAGAAGCTTAAAATCTGGAACTGGGAGGTTTTTGGTGACCTGCGGAAGAAAGAAAAAGCCCTTCTTGATGTTATCTCTTCTACTGAAGGATCTCTGCAGGAAATGTGGAGTGAGGAGACCAACCAGAGGCTTAGAAAATTCAAATCTCAGCTAGACGATGTTCTTAGCCAAAAAGAGGCTATGACTAAGGATAAAGCTAGAATCTCTTGGATCAAAGATGGGGATAGAAATACTGCCTTTTTTCATGCAGCCATCAAAGCTAGACGGAATTATGCTCGTATGAATTTACACCGTGAAGATGGAACAATGACTTGCAATGGAAAGGAAATAGGAGATGCTGCCGTCCAATATTTCAAACACCTCTTCAGTGGGTACACGCCTCCTCCTAATCAGTCGGATATGGATTTATTTAACACAGTTATATCTGAAGATTTTAACAATAAATTCTTAGCTATCCCGCAAAACGAAGAAATCCTTGACACAATTCGTGAAATGAACATCAACGGGGCCCCAGGTCCGGACGGTTTCAGTGTCCCCTTTTATTTAAAATTCTGGTATTTGATTGAAGAGGATTTCAGTAAAGCTGTGCAAGGTTTCTTCAAAGGCTTTCCTCTGCCAGCTTCTTGGTCTTCGACAGCTCTATCCCTCATTCCGAAAACTGCCAATGCAACCTGTATTGATCAATTACGTCCTATCAGCTTGTGCAATGTGAGCCATAAGGTCATTTCTAACATTCTGAACAAGCGTCTTAGTGAAATTATTCCTTCTATTATCAGTGAGGAACAAGCTGGATTTATTAAAGGCAGAAATATCCATGCAAATCTCGCTCTAGCCCATGACCTTGTTCATAGTATTCACAAACCTGGATCAAGTGGGAACTTGTTAATTAAACTGGATATGTCTAAGGCATATGATCGACTATCTTGGTCCTTCATTATGAATGTCCTTCGAAGGCTAGGTTTTCAGGAACCTGTTTGTGATCTGATTTTCAGATGCATTTCTTACAACTGGTATTCGGTTTGCTGGGAAGGTAAACAATATGATTTCTTTAAATCCAGTTGTGGGGTTCGACAAGGAGACCCTCTGTCGCCGACTCTTTTTGTTATTGCTATGGAATGGCTGTCTAAAGCCATTAACAATGCTGTTCATACAGGAGCAATGCAACCGTATAACACGAAGAGGGGGGCTCTGCGGGTTAACCATCTCCTATTTGCAGATGATATTCTGATCTTCACAAGGGACTGCCCCCAGTCTATTGAAACTCTCATTTCGATTCTCAATATTTTCTGCAAAATATCTGGACAGATCCTCAACCCATCTAAGAGTCAGATTGTCTTCGGTAAAAATACCAGTGCGGACAAGAAAGCACAAATCATAGCCATGACCCAATTTGTGGAAACAAATCTGCCCACAAGGTATCTTGGAGCCCCTCTAATGCAAGGCAGAATTAAGAAGGTTTACTTTGAGAACATTCTTGATAAATTGCGTAGGACAATTGGTGGCTGGACAAAAAATCTCCTTTCGATGGGAGGAAGGGTGACTTTAATTCAATCGGTGCTGAGTTCTATGAGTTTACATGTCTTGGCTGCTCTTCCTATTCCGAAAGGTGTACTCAAAAAGGTTGAAAGCCTTCTTGCCAACTTCCTATGGGATCAGGGCTCAACAAAAAAATTCCACTGGATTCGATATGAATTGGTGTGTAGGCCTAAACATATGGGGGGCCTGGGGATCAGAAGTTTAGCTGATAACATGCTTGCCTTTCAAGGCAAACTTGCCTGGGACTATCTACAACAAGGCAGTCTCTGGGCTCGTCATGCTAAATCCCGCTTTCGTATTGGAAAAATTGGATCTCCTCTATGGAATGCTATTAATCATCTGATTATTTATCTGAGAAATACATCGATTTGGGATGTTGGAAATGGTTCTATGAAGATTGAGAGGCTTTACTGGCATTTTGGTATTCGTTGCCTAAGTGATATGCAGGGACAATCCATAAAGCAGATTCTTGAGAATCCTTCTCGCAGATTGTTGTTCCTGTCCGCCCTTCCGAGGAATGCTTACAATTACTACAATGTCTTTAATTTGAAGGCTAGCTCAGCAAAACTTATCTGGACAGATCATCCATCAGGTTTGTTTTCTATGAAGAATTTTATTGAAACCTATAGCACGAAACATTTATCTCTGGGCTAAGCAAAAGCAATCTGGCAGCAATGGCTCCCACCAAAACTCACCCTGTTTATGTGGCGCTTATTTCTGCGTGGACTTCCAACTGATGCAAATATTCGCAGAATTGGTATCCCCATTACTTCGCGCTGTATCTGCTGCTTTAGTAATGAAGAATCTGAATCCCATATTTTCTTTAATGGAAACTGGGCCAAGACTATGTGGCGTACGCTGGCAGATGCTTTTAATTGTGCTAGACCTTTGTCGCTGGTTTCTTTTCTTCGTTACTGGGTTAATCCTGTCCAGAAACGGAATGCTTTCTCCTGTTTTAAGTTTGGTATGGCGTGCTATGGTCTATGGGAAATTTGGAGGGCTCGAAATAACTATTTACATGAGGACAGTAAATGCGCCAACTTGGTTGATAAGCTCTTTCATTGGGCTCGAGTCTTAGCTTCTATTATTCCTGGTTTTCATTGGGATGACAAGCATACTAGACATGCTTTATTTTTCTTCGATATTCAGACCATACGCAGATCTCTCATTTCAGGGCGCTGGAAAATTTGGAATTCTGGAGCTACAGGTATTTGTCTAGATATTCATATTCTGGATGAATCAGGGACTGCACTCTTCAGAAATCAGCAAGGGAAATTCCTCCTTGCTGTTAAATTGCAGATTGAAACCTGCTGCTCAGGAGAAGTGTTGCTGAACTTTATTCAACAGGCTCTTCTTATTGCTGAACGCCATCTCATTTCCACAACAATGATTCAAAGTTCACACTTCAATATGTTCTCTGCCACCAAATCTAATCTGAAAGCTGTGCCTTGGAACCTTGTTCACAAGGCTAGTTTCCTGTTTGATCAGCTAGGCATTCAACAGCTAAGGCGCATTCCAACCTATATTTGTCAGACTGCCATCTGCCTTGCCTATACCTGTCCAATTCCCATGGAGGAATCTGATTTTTCCCGGCTTCCCAAGGCAGCTCAAAGAAGCATTCAACAAGATATGCTCCAGCTTCCTGCATTCTGTCCAATCCCTGAAGAAAACTCAGTTGCTGTGATTAATTTGAGGGCTACAAGAACTCAGGATGATGTTCATTTATCCAGAAGAATTAATGAGCTTCAACACACCCTTAGAGATGATTTGGCAATGTAACCCTGCCTGCTTCTGGGTGAAGGTCCTGCCCTTCCCCTACCATCCTTTCTCATTGTTGCTGTTTTTGCCTGCTATTTTGTTTCGCGTTTCTGAGTTGGCTGATGTCAACCGGCGTTTGATGATTCTCTCTATTTCCTTCGGATTATATGCTGGTTGTGGTCTCCCCCAAATCACTAAGCTCTTCTTTTTAGTGTGGCTGCCTCCTTGCCATCTCTGCAACTTTGGCTCAATGTTTATTGCTCTGCTTTTAGTGAGCTTTGGCCTTCAGGTTGATCACTCTGGTTATTTGGGCATGAATCAAATCCATGGTAGTATTACCTTTTGGCTTATAAGGGTATGGTCCTTTCAATTTTGTAGTCCTGTGATTAAACTCCCTTGTGTGGGTTCAGCCATTCGTACTACTTCTCCTGCTCTCATTGTATTTTCTAGGTGCCAAAGGCGCCTTTTATTTTCATTCAGGTTGAGCTGGGTTTATAATCTGTTCGGTGTTTTTAAGTTGGGAATGCTATCCAACTGGCACTTGAGGATCAAGCTCATCCTTTTTTGTTTTCGCCACGATCCAGGCTTTTTGGATCCTTTTAATAAATAGATCGTTCGTTAAAAAAAAAAAAAAAAAAAAAAAAAAAAAAAAAAAAAAAGACATTATCCTTCCAGAATATCCACATGTGAGAATTAAAAGGGTTGCCCCGCAGGAAATAAGAAAAACCAAATTATCCTGCGATGGCTTTCTCCATGAAAATTTTCTTCAATTCCTTTCAAACCAAATTTCCAGTTCTTGAGTGGGCTAAACATATTTGGGCGCCGTTCATCCCAACAAAAAGTGTCGTGCTTCATTTGGAAAGTTTTCATAACATTGTCCCAACGGATGATAGGGTGATGCATCTTGGGATCCCTCTTTTTTTTTTTAAACCTCTTTTATTAATAGGGGCTCAAAAAGCCTGAGCCGCGGCACTTACAGAGGGGGCTGCAGTTGCAGCTAAAACAAAAAACAAAAGCAATAAAAGCAAAACCTACTTTGGGCATACCCATCACTAGGATACACAACAAACAATTAACCATGCACAAGCCTGTTACAAAAACCAAAAAGAAGAGCAAATGAGCCACAGATTAAATGAAGATCAGTTGGTCTTCAAAGGAGCACACGGCTGGAGGTATGCATCATTGGCAAGGGCGCAAAAAACAGAGTTCGGAAGGTCCTCGATATGGGTAGTGAATAAGGATCTGCTGCTCGAGTAACATAGCGCATCCGCAGGTCTATTAAGGGAGTAGCTGGAACGGAAAACTTTCACATTCTTAAGGCTGCGGATAAGCCTTCTTTTAATAATAAAAACATCCCTGTCAGCAATTTGATCACGGCCAAGAAAGCTGGCACAAGGGTGAGCAATCTTAAGGCAATGGTAGTCAACTTTAAGCCGATGAAGCTCTTCCAGAATATGAAGCAAGTAGTGAGCAAAATGCTTACTAACTGAGGTACACTTCAGGCCAGCAATGAAACGACTATCATGATTACGAACCATAGCAGACATATAGGAGGTGACCCCATCATCGGCAATAGCAACATTGCACGTATAGCCTCTAAAAAAAGGTTGCCATCGAAGCCAATGAATCCGAAAGCTATTCAGCTTGGGGATGTTAATTTTAAGGGTAGCAAAAACTGATTTCCTGGGGGAGAGGACATCTGCTGGAGCAGAGATGCTCCGGGATAAGGAGGCCCATTTAAAAATAACCACATGACTGAAGCTGCAAGCATGACCTTCAAAAATGAAGAGGTTTCTATACCTCCAAATCTCCCAAATACAGTACACTAACAGACCAACGCCAGACAATCGTAATAATTCTTAAAATTGGCATTAACACCCCAATCGTAAAACAATTGATGCAAGGAAGCAGGCCTGGACTTATGAAAGATAGGGCATAAAAAATCAAGGACAGTATTAGCAAGATCACTATGTAAAAAAAAGATGATCCATACTCTCACCTTTGGGCTGTAAGCAACAGATGCACTTACTGGCCATAAAGACACCCTTTTTGCACACATTATCATTAGAAGGAATAGCCCCATGCAACAAGCTCCATAAAAAGCATGAAATTTTCAAAGGTAGCCAAGGCTGCCAAATAGCTGCAAACTTACCAGCGACAGGGGGAGCCGTGGAAAGCTTCTTGAGGAAATTGGAGCAGGTGACAGTCCTCATCACCTTCCCAAATTAATTTGTAAGGGAATTCCTCCATAAAGTTACCTTCAATAGAGTGCAGGATTCTCGGATTAGCATTGTGAAGAAGAAGTCGTCGAGTATCATTGTTTTGAAGCACATCCTTGATAGGCTTGGGCTTAAGCCTCTTAGGAAAAGGAAGAGAAAGGCTGTGACAAAAATCACCAGTGGAAACCTCACCCCTACCAATAATCCATCTGCTTTCAAGAGACAGGCTGGTAATAAAAGGAGACCCTATCCCACAGGCAGGATCCTTTCCTCCCAATGGAAAATCTAGACCGAGCGTGCTTTGCCCAAAGGGAGGAGTTATCAAGATAATTCCAAGCAAGTTTGTTCCCAAAGGGAGGAGTTATCTGCTGGTCAATCCCCTTGACCCCAAACCTCCAGATCCAAATCTCCCCTCGAGTAAAGCTTCCTTCGCCTCGGTCGCTTCCAGGGCTAGACCCATCCCTAGGTTTAAACCCATCCCTCTCCCGGCACGGCAGTATGGGTCGATGGAGGGGTTTCCGTCCGTCCCTTTCTCGGGCGCAGAGTATGGGGCGGGTGTTCGGTGTTTCCAGCACTCATTGATCGTGAAGTTCGCCGTTGGGCGACCCTCCATTGATGTTATCCGTAAGGCCTTCCAATCCAGCTGGTTGATTAAGGGGAGGGCTTCCATTTGCGAAATCTGGGATGGCAGACATCTACTGGTTATCCTTGACTCTGAAGAGGATGTTATTGTGGCCCTCACCAGCCAGATCCGGAAAGTCCAACATGCTGCCTTCAGGCTCTTTCGGTATTCAGACGACTATAACCCCAAGAAGGAATCTACCATTACCACCAAATGGGTGAGACTGCCTGGATTGCCTCCTCCTCCTCTCTGTCATAGTTCCTTTGTAGGGGCCATCTTGAATTCTTTTGCCCACTTCCTGGATGTGGATGATAGGACCAAAGCTTGTTCAACCATGAGATATGCCCGAGCGTGTATTGAGGTAGATGTGTCGGGTACTTTGCCAGAGAAGGTCTGGATTGCCTTGCCGGATAATAGAGGTTTTTGGCAGCGGATTGAGTATGAAGGTAATTTAGCTTACTGCTCTCATTGTAAGATTCATGGGCATGAGTTGGCGCATTGTCGTAAGAGGAAGGTTTCGAAAACAGTTGAGGTCTCGGTAGGTGGATCTAGAGTGGAGAAGGCGAATCTCTCTAGTGAGATAGTTCCAGATCCCCCAATGGAGAATCTTGAGTGGCAGGAGGTGCGGAATAGAAAACATGGTAAAAAAGCGCTGGTGAATCAGCGAGTCTCTGTGGTTCACAGCTCTCATCTTAGTAGGGAGATCTCAAATCAGGGGCCTGACATTGCAAAAGAGTTAATTGAGAATCCTCATTCACAAACGGAATGTATACAAATCAAAGAAAAGGGGGCGGGTCTGTCTAACTTAGCTTCTGCTGGAGATTTGCAGGATACTGCTGAAGCTGCTCAAACTAATCAGCTAAATCCCCAGATCAGCATAATGAAAAGACCAATAATAGTGGATGAACTGGCTAACCGAATGGCACGTCTTAAAAAAGGAATCTATGGTGATGTTGTCAGCATTCCTCAGCCGGGCCTGGGGGGAGGAGAGCCTTCTACGATAGTTGATGGAGATCCACGAGGGGGGTCGTCAAAATGTGTTATGAGCCCTTTGGGTAATTTTTCTGATGCTAATACCAAGTCATGCTGAATCTGATTTGCTGGAATGTTCGCGGAGTCAAGAGCAGAGGTACTATTCCTTACCTCACCCAATTATTAATCATGCATGATGTAGAGATGCTAGTCCTTCTTGAACCTATGGTTGATGGTGAACAGTGTGAAGAGGTAGCTAAATACATTCACTTTGATTACTCTCTAATGGGTGGGACAGTGAATAAGAAAATCTGGCTTTTTTGGAAGTCTCATATTATGGTCCAAGAGGTAGTGTGGAATGAGCAGTTTGTTTCCTGCACTGTTTCTAAGGAGAATATTCCTAATTCAAAGATGGTTTGTTCTTTTATTTATGCCTTGTGTAGCCGTTCAGAGAGATCTTCCCTATGGAGAGACCTGGTCCTTACGGCTGATTCGATCTCTGAGCCCTGGTTGGTTGGGGGCGATTTTAATGTTATATCTCAGTGGTCTGAAAAGAAGGGAGGAAATCAGGTGGACGATGGTTCTATTATGGATTTCAACAATTTCCTTATGAGGGCGGGGCTTACTGATGTTGGGTTTAAAGGGAATCCCTTTACTTGGTCTAATAACAGAAATGGGGATAGTTGTATATGGAAAAGATTGGACAGATTTCTTGTTAATGGGAGATTCATTTCTGAGATTGGCATCCTGTTAGTCAGTCATCTCTCTCGCTGTAATTCGGATCACTGCCCTTTATTGGTGAAGAAAGCTGAAGAGAATAGGCGAAAGAGTAGATTCCATTACCTCAAAATGTGGGAATCTCATCCTTCCTTTGACAGAGTAGTGGCTGAGTCTTGGGCTGGGTCCCTGTCCCCTAACCCTTTGATTAATTTCTCTTTGAAACTCAAGAAGCTGAGAGGTACTTTGCACAAGTGGAACTGGGAGGTGTTTGGAGTTCTTCATCAAAAAGAGAGGTGTTTATTGGGTACTATTGAATCTATGGAGGCTCAGCTTCAGGTTGATTGGTCTGGGCAAATTGCTAGAGAGCTAAAGTGTAAAAAAGCTGAGCTAGAAGATGTTTTATGTCACCAAGCGGAACTGGCTAGGCTGAAAGCTCGTACTTTGTGGTCTAAAGAAGGGGACAGAAACACCGCTTTCTTCCATGCTGCGATGAAAATGAGACGTAAACCTTGTAACATGGCTTTACTGCAGGCTGATGGCTCCCTTTCTTCGGATAATAAGGTGATTGGAGAGGCAGCAGTTGATGTTTTTTCGGCGCTGTTTTCAGGTTCTTCTCTCCCTCCTCAGGAGGAGGATTTAAATCTTTTTTCCAAGATTATTGACGAGGAAACGAATTCCTTCCTCATTGGCTTCCCTAGCGAGGATGAGGTGTTTAAAGCTATATCAGCCATGTCTCCGGATAGTGCGCCGGGCCCAGATGGTTTTTCAACCAGGTTTTATCTTAAGTTCTGGAACCTGATTAAAGAGGATTTCTTGGCTGGTATTAAAGGGTTTTTTCTAGGCCTTCAGCTGCCTCAAGCTTGGACGGCTACTACTTTAACTTTGATTCCCAAATCCCCTAATGCGAAGTTGATTTCTGACCTGAGGCCTATCAGCCTCTGCAATGTTTGTCACAAAATTATTATGAGAATTCTCAACGACAGACTGAGTTCTTTCCTTCCAAGGTTAGTGAGTGAGGAACAAGCAGGCTTCATTAAAGGGAGGAATATTCATTCAAATATTGCGCTGGCCCATGATCTGATCCATGACCTAGATAAAAAAGGTGAGCCAGGTAATCTTATTATAAAGTTAGACATGTCCAAGGCTTATGATAGAGTTTCCTGGTCTTTCTTATTGAAAGTGCTGAGAGCCTTTGGTTTTTGCGAGAAGTGGTGTGATTTAATATTTAGAGGCATCTCTAACAATTATTATTCTGTGGCTTGGAATGGGGAGTCATATGGGTATTTCAAATCTACGAGAGGAGTTCGTCAGGGAGACCCCCTTTCTCCCACTCTTTTCGTGCTAGTGATGGAGTGGTTATCCAAAGCGATTAATAAGAGAGTGGAGGAGGGTTCTCTGCAGCCTTTTAAGACCAAACGGGGCGCTTTAAAGGTCAACCACCTGCTCTTTGCTGATGATGTTTTAATTTTCACCAGGGATGACCCGACTACGATTCAAGCCTTGCTGGATATTTTTCAGAAATTTTGTTCGCTGTCGGGGCAGGTTCTTAACCCAGCTAAGAGCCAGATGTTCTTTGGTAATAAAGCCTCAGCTGCCCACAAGCAATTGGTCTGTGCGCTTACTAATTTCGAGGAAGGCCAATTACCTATCAAGTATTTGGGCGTCCCTCTTTACCGTGGGCGAACTCGGATTCATTTTTTTGAAGATTTGGTTACTAAGATAAGACACCGCATCTCAGGTTGGATGAGGAACTTACTCTCCATGGCTGGGCGAGTAACTCTCATTAAATCAGTACTGTGTTCTCAGTCCTTTCATGTGTTTGCTGTCTTGCCGATTCCCCTGAGAATTATCCGGAGAATGGAGAGCTTGATTGGTAACTTTCTTTGGAATCAAGGACCTAACAAAAGGCATCATTGGATCCGATATGAGCTGCTTTGTAGACCTACAGGTGAAGGGGGTTTGGGGTTCCGGTCGCTTGCAGATAACATGTTAGCTTTTCATGGGAAATTAGCCTGGGAGTTCCTCCAACAGAATTCTATGTGGGCCAAATATGCTAAGGTTAGATTTAAGGATGATAAGCCGGGGAGCCATATTTGGAATGCTATTAGACCGCTTATTTCCAGATTGAGAAATGATTCTTTGTGGGATGTGGGAGATGGGAACATGGCAATGGCAGACCTTTGCTGGCATTATGGGGTTCCCTGCCCCTGGGACGCTCAAAACTTGTCGGTTAAAGAAGCTCTTGAGAATGGTATTATTAATAATAACCTCTTATTAACCTTTCCTGCCTTTGCTCGGGAGTATTATAGAGATATCTGCTGGGGGAATGGGGATAGGAAGCTTTTGTGGAAAAGGTGTACCTCAGGTCAGTTCACCATAAAAGCCTTTTGGGATTCATTTCGGTCTAAATATCCTTCGCTGAATTGGTGTAAAATTATTTGGAAAAAATGGGTTCCCCCCAATGTTTGTTTATTTATGTGGCGGTTCTTCCTTGATGGCTTACCCCTAGACTCCAATATTAAACGCATCGGGATACCGCTTGTTTCTCGCTGTCACTGTTGCGGCAATAGGGAGGAAACCTTGGAGCATCTTTTCTTCCAAGGAGTTTGGGCCAATAGTTTGTGGAAATGTCTTGCCTCTATTCTTAAAAGAGCCTGCCCCTGTAGCAAGGCTGATTTCATGGTGAATTGGCTTGGTAAGGGTTTGAGTAAAGATTTTGTGAGTAAGTTTACTGCTGCCATCTCTATGTGTGGCTTATGGGAGGTATGGAAACTGCGGAACAGGGTCATTCACAACAATGTAGGCGCTGATTTATTTGCTAGTTTGGCGAGATGGGCGCATATTCTTGTTGATCAAATTCCAGGCGGCGGGCACTCCAGATATGATTTTTTTGTGGCTGAGTTCTTTGGTATTAATGGCTTTAAGAGAAGCAGAGTTTTTGGGTCTTGGAACTGTTGGGGTGCGGGTGTCCCTGGTTCTTGCCTGAATTTTGCCTTCATTGATAAAGGTCAGGATATTAAAGGGGCAGCCATCTGCCGCACTAGTGTGGGTGCTTTGCAACTTGCCTTTGTGTACCAGTTTGCGAAATCCTCTCCCGTGGAGGAGCTGCTTCTTTTTATGCGAAAGTCTCTGTTGGCAGCTAAGGAGCAGCAGATTCAGGTCCAGGCCATTCAAAGTTCCCACCCGGACATGGTCTTCATGGATGAGAATTATGGAACGCGTTTCCCCTGGCAGTTTTCTAATGATTTTAGGCGGCTGGTTGCTGAATTTAACATTATTAGCATGAAGAGAATCAGCATTTCCATGAATCATGTAGCCCTGGCTCTTGCGTTTACTTCTTCATACCAGCTTGTTGAAACTAGGATTAATTTCCTGCATAAGGCGGTCCAAAGGAGTCTCTGTGCTGATAGGTTGCGGTTGAGGTTCTTCTGCCCTAGCTCGGCTGGCGGAGTTGGAGGAGATGGTGAGGAGCGACATCCTAATGAAGACAATTCTTTGGCAGCTCCCTTGCTGCTTGACAGATTCTCTAGAGATGATTGGGGCTTATTATTGTGAGGGTTTGGTGGTTCTTTTGTGCAGGGAGGTGCCTTGGAGTAGGTGGAATATCCCAGCTCCCAGCAACTGGTGTTTTCCAGCCATTTTACTTGTTAAGTTGTTTTGTTTGTTGATTCATTGTGGGTCGAAGGTGATGGGTACTACCAAGCCCTGTGACCCTTCTGGCCTGTATAGCTGTTTTATTCAGTTTAATCTTGTTCCTTTCATAGGCCAAACTGGCTGTGGGTTGGCGTTTTATCCAGCAGGGATCTCCTTGGCTTGGGTGGTTTTTGTGACTTTAGGTTTAGGTCACTACTTGTGTATGGCTTTGCCTTCCTGCAGGTTCTTGTCTGCTTGTGTTTGGCATTGGCCTTCTCTTCATGCTTGTTACAGCCATGGCTCATGCTTTTTGAGTCCCCATTAATAAAGTGATTTTCGTTTAAAAAAAAAAAAAAAAAAAAAAATTCCAAGCAAGTTTACCGTGCAAAGCAGTCATGACTTCATGGAGAGGCCTGATACCCAATCCACCAGATTGCAGAGGTTGGCAGATGACCTTCCAGTTAACCCAGTGATGCCTAACTTGCATCCCCTGATTCCAAAGGAAATTCCGCAGAAGTCTCTCAATAGTGGAAATCACCCCTTTAGGAACCGGAAGAACAGATAAACAGTGAAGAGGGATAGACTGGAGGGCAGATTTGATCAAGGTAAGTCTACCTGCCATAGAGAGGAAGGATTTCAACCAACCTTCAACCCGATTTCTGATCATATCGATCAAACCATTGAAGTAGGAAATCCCGGGCTTCCCAATAAATAAGGGGATTCCTAGATAACGGATGGGAAAAGCTCCCTACACATAGCCTGATAAATGCAGCAGCCTGGGCTTCCTAACTCCTTTAATATGTTTAGAAAAAAATATCTTACACTTGGAAGGATTCAGCAGCTGGCCAGAATTGGAACAAAATAGCTTTATAATCTCCAGGAACTTAGAGAATGAAGCCTGCCCTCCATTAGTAAAAATCAAGAGATCATCTGCATACATAACATGATTGATCTCCAAAGCTTTAAGAGAGGACCAGTAGGGCATCATCCCACCGCCAGGACTAGCAGCAGCTTTGAGTTTGCGGGAGAGAACTTCCATGGCTATCACAAAGAGACTTTCCAGACCAGCTGGACTATCTCAGGTCGAGCTACTATTAGTGAAATTTGGGACTCGAGACATGTTCTTATCATTCTGGACTCAGAAGCTGATATCAGGAATGCTTTATCTTCCTCCCAGAATAAGGTTGGTCACGCTTTCTATCGTTTATTTCGGTGGACGGCTGATTATAACCCTAAAAGAGAATCTTCGACCACTTCAGTTTGGGTTAGGCTCCCCAACCTACCGCTGCCTCTTTATGATAGTGCTTTCATTGAAGCCATAGTATCCACTTTTGGTTATTTTGTAGCAGTGGACGATAGAACAAAGGCTTGTGTTTCGGTTAAGTTTGCTCGGGCGTGTGTGGAGTTAGACGTCACTCAGGCTATTCCGGACTCTGTTTGGATTTCAATGCCGGATAACCAGGGCTTCTGGCAAGCTATCTTAGTGGAGACTAAAATTGCCTACTGTAGCAAATGTAGAGTCCATGGGCACAAGGTTGATTCTTGTCGGAAAGTCTTACAGGTCATTGACCCCCTTAAGTCCAAAGTTGCGGGTCCTTCAAAGGGCTATCAGAACAAAGAGGATTTGACAGACCAGGGCATTATCACTGGGAATAATTCTATAGGTTTAGTAGAATCTGTCTGGAATAGGGTAGGATCAAAAAAGTCTAGGAAAGGGAAGGGCCCTCTTTCTACTATTAAGGGATTGGATGGCGATCCTTTGATCACTCTTAAAGAGACAGTCCCTTCCGATCCTCCTTCCTCACAGGTTAGCGGCGGAGAATTTTCGTGTCAGAGCAAGGATGCCAACTTTGGGGTTGCTTCTGTCTCTCTAAATGAGGGGGCGTGCACTGAGTTAGCCTCTAGCTGCCTGGTTGTTGGGAGGACTGAGGCTGTCAGCGATGGGGTTATGGCTAAAAATATTCCGAACGTTCTCTCAGGTGCTGAGCTTCGTCTAAAGAAGCAGAGTCCTAACAAGATTTTTTTTAATGAGGATTTAGGGGTGCTCGTTCATCCAGGGTCCCTTCAACATTATAAAAATATCCGTGATAAGGCGGGGAGCACAAGAAGCCCTGGTAGTGGTAGAAAGGAAAGAAGGCTTTCGGAGGCTATTATAGATTGTATCATTCCGGGCAGCAAGCACTGTCTTTCCAATGTGTCTTAATGTTTAAAGGTCTTTGCTGGAATGTGAGAGGAATCGCAAATAGAGGTACTATCTGTTTTCTTAAAAGTTTAATCTCCAAGCATGATATTTCTTTTTGTGCTATTCTTGAACCTAAGTTGCAAGGAAAAAAAATAGTGTCCATTGCTCGGAAGCTTGGGTTTTCTAGGTTTTTGCAGGGCAATCCTACCAATAGACATATTTGGATTTTCTGGAAGGATTTTTTAGATGTTACCGTGGTTAATATCAGCTCTCAGCATCTTTCTTGTGAAGTTTTCCTCCCTGCGTCCGGTATTAAGTCCTTTTGTACGGTGGTCTATGCTTCCTATAAAGTTAATGACAGAGTTTCTTTATGGAAGCATCTTGATGAGGAATCTGCCTTCATTTCGGAGCCTTGGATTCTGATGGGAGATTTTAATGCGGTGACTTCTGAAGATGAAAAAATCGGTGGTCAAAAATTCGGTAATAAGTCTTCTTCAGATTTTAATAGTTTCATAATTGGGAGCGGTTTATCGGATGTAGGTTTCACTGGGAATAAGTTCACTTGGAGCAATAATCAAGCGGGATTGAGTTGTATCTGGATGAGGCTGGATAGGGTGCTCATTAATGGATTTGCTACAGCTCGGTTTCCGGAACTGAAAGTGGTACATCTTCCCCGTATTCACTCTGATCACTGCCCCCTGTTGATTTCTTTTATCAAAAAAGATCATATACAAAGCTTCTTTAGCTTTAATCCGGCTTGGATCAAGCATGCTGATCTACAGGAATTTGTTCAGAGATCCTGGAATGATCGAGCTCATGTCAATCCTTTTTTTAATTGTCACGCTAAACTCAAAAGACTGAGAAGTGAGCTTCGTATATGGAACTGGAATGTCTTTGGGGACTTCAATCAGAAAATTTGTGATCTTAGTAAACAAGTTGAAGCTACCGAGGCCTTGCTTCAGAATCAATGCAATTTGGAGAAGGAAGAAGACCTCGTTCAAATTCAGAAGCGATTGCAAACAGCTCTTGATGATCGGCAGGCTTTTCTCAATGCTAAATCTCATCTGGGTTGGCTTCAGGATGGGGATAGGAATACAGGGCTTTTTCATGCAGCCATCAAGGCTCGCAGATCTGCCAATAATTTCAAAGTTACCCTTCCCTCTGGTTCTGTTTCAGATGATCGGGATGAAATAGGTTCTATGGCTACTGATTTCTTCCGGGATTTACTAGGGGAATTTTCTGCCTTACCTGATAGGAATTATTTTGACAATATTCGGGCTAAAATCTCCCCCTCAGATAATGTTTCTCTGAGGGCCATTCCTGAAGCTGATGAAATCTGGCTTGCTGTGACCAATCTTCCGGAGAATAGTGCTCCTGGACCAGATGGGTTCACCGGAGTTTTTTTTAGGTCCTGCTGGAATATTATTAGGGAGGACATTATTGAGGCTATTCAGTTATTTTTCAAGGGAGTCAGCCTTCCCAACTGTTTGTCTGCTACAGTCCTTATTCTAGTCCCAAAGGTAAAGAATGCCACCTCTCTAGATCAACTAAGACCAGTCAGTTTGTGCAACTTCTTTCACAAGATTATCTCTAAGATCCTCAATGATAGGATCCGCCCGCTGCTGGATAGAATTATTAGACCGGAACAATCTGGTTTTATTCCTGGGAGGTCTATTCACCACAGCATAGCTCTAGCTCACGATCTAGTTTCAGATATTCATAAAAAAGTCCACGGGGGCAATGTGCTGATCAAGATAGATATGGCGAAGGCTTATGATAGAGTTTCTTGGGTTTTTCTTCTCCGTGGTATGAAGGCCCTTGGGTTCGATGAGCAATGGTGTGATCTAGTTTATCGGAACATTAGCAACTGTTGGTACTCCATCCGAATTAAAGGGAAATCCTTCGGCCATTTCAAATCCAATAGGGGGCTGAGGCAGGGGGACCCTCTATCCTCTAGCCTGTTTGTGTTAGCTATGGATTTTTTGTCCAGTAGATTAAAGCTGGCTGGCAGAGCAGGGGGTGGAGTTATGCCCTATTGGTCTTCTCTTCAAGCTGTGGATATTAATCATATACTATATGCGGATGATGTCTTGGTCTTCACCAATGGAGGGAAGTCTTCCTTTTCAAAAGTTCTGGAGGTATTAAGATCTTTCTGTTTTAATTCGGGACAGCTGCTAAACACAAGGAAATGTCAGATCTTTTTCTCCAAACATGTTAATCTTGCGAGGAAAGCTTATTTGCTGAATCTTTCTGGTTTTCTCCTGAGTTCTTTCCCTGTCAAATATCTGGGAGCCCCTTTATTTCCAGGGAGACCCAGAATTTCCTTCTTTCAAGGGCTAGTTGATGGAATTAAAGGTAGGCTCTTAGGATGGATGAAAGCCTTTTTATCCATGGCTGGAAGAATCACCTTAATTAAAGCTGTCCTTCAGTCCATCCCCTTACATTGTATGTCAGTTATCCCTATCCCTAAAGGTATTTTGAGGGTTATAGATAAGGTTATACGGAATTTTCTGTGGGATGCCGGGAACGAATCTCGCCATCATTGGGTCAATTGGGGAGTTGTATGCCAGCCTACTTCTGCCGGTGGATTGGGGATCAAAATTCTAAAACATGTTATGACAGCGTTGCATGCGAAATTGGCTTGGAACTTCTTGGTTAATTCCTCCTTGTGGGCTACTCATGCTAGGAGCAGATTTGCTATTGGAGGGAGAGGCTCTAGTTTATGGAAAACTATATCTCCTTTCATTACTAGTATTTCCCTGAACTGCCGCTGGATCCTTGGTAATGGTAAAATCCCTTCTTTAGATTTTTGCAAAGGAATTGCTATGAGTTGTCCTTCGAGTTTAAGGGATCTGCAAATCAAAGAGGTGTTGAATAATTCAGTTTTTAGAAGGTCTCTCCTTGATAATGTGAATCCTCGCATTTTTAATTCCATTGAAGGGGATTTTTCAGATGACAGTCCGGACAAGCTAGTGTGGGAAGGGGATCCTAGTGGTAAAGTTACTACAGCTAACTTCCTAAAAAGCTTTACCTTCTCTCAGCCTAGTATAGGAAAATTTGAAGCTGTTTGGAGCAAGTTTATTCCTTTGAAAGTGTCCTGCTTCCTTTGGAGGGTTCTTCACTCGGCTCTTCCTACCAATGAAAACATTATCAAGACTGGATTCCAATTGGCCAGTAAATGTGTTTGCTGTAGCGTTTCTAGGGAGGAATCCACGGAACACTTGTTGCTTCATAGTGACAAAGCTAGTATGGTCCTGAATTTTCTGTGTCCGCTATTTAGGAAAAGCAGGCCGTCCTCCTTTCACCAGCTTTTTTATGATTGGGCCATCTTGGCTGATTTTAATTCTTTCAGGGACTGCTTGGGATTTGGTTTATTGAGCTGCTGCCTGTGGGACATTTGGAAGATCAGAAATCAGATTGTGTTTGATGATCAGGCCATCTCCTTTGGAAAATGTAATATTCTCAGATGGGCCGCCTCTCTTTCTAATAGCATCAAGGCTCCTTGCGGCCAAGATCCCCTGTCTATTTCAGTCTGTAAAACTCTTCATGTTAATCCCCCAGCGATCAAGTCAGACAGAATTTATTGGATTCCTTGGCAGCCTAATATTAAAGGTAACACCTGTAACATTGCTATTGTTGCTGATGATGCTAATTCTCGCATGGCTGCTGTGGTTAGGGATAGAAATGGTCACTTTGTTGCTGCCGTCAAGATTGTAGCGGCGCGTAAGAATTTTATGCAGAGTCTGATGCAGATTATTTGTGAACTGCATCATCGGAGACTGATCTTGAAATGTATTCGCATTTCTCATCCGGAGGTGCACTCTCTCAGTCATAACTCCTTGGTGGATTGGAGGTTTTTCCAGATTAAAAGGGTGCTGTCTAAAAAGCTTAAGGACATAGATGTTTTCAGCGTTAGCCTCTCTATCAATCGCCCAGCAGAGGTCCTTTGCTGCTCCTCTCTTACAGAGCTCTTCACTACCAGTTTTGCGGCGTTGCCCCGGGCAGTCAAGCTGGCTATAGCTAATGACTCGAAGCCCCAGCCTTGCTATGTCAGAGAGCAACTCATTGCTGTTCAAGGGCCCCTTCTCAGATCCTCTTTTGCTGGATAGAGTAGTCTTGTTTTGTTGCTAGCTATTTTGTTCTGTTGAGCTTAGCTCCCTTTTCTTGGTTAGTTGCAGGCTGCTCCTACCTTTTTTGGAGGCCCTGCTTTTGCTCCTTATCAGATTTTTCTCAGCTTTGGTAGAGTCCTTTTAGGTCTTGGTTGGATGGTCTTTGCTGGTTTTGTTAGTTGTTTGTTTTTTTAGTTGGTTGGTCTTTGCTGCGTTTGCAGCCTTCTGTTTCAGCGCCATGGCCCTGGCTGTTAGGGCCTTCTATATATATCTTTTTTTTAAAAAAAAAAAAAAAAAAAAAAAAAAAAAAAAAAACAAAGAGACTCGGTGACAATGGGTCACCTTGTCTCAAGCCTCTATTGGATTTGAAATAACCAAAGGAACGGCCCTTTAATTTGATTGAATACCAACAATTGTTGATATTCCTATAGATCAAATCGCACCACACATTGCTGAAGCCAAGAGATTTCAAGCATTGAAGGATGAACAGCCAAGAAATCCTGTCATATGCTTTCACCATATCAAGCTTAGCCATAAACATTCTTATTTATGTCAGCTGCCAGATCAAGACTAAGAGCGATGCATTGGTGGTGAATGGACCTCCCCGGAATGAAGCCGAACTGTTCAGGGCTCACCAATTTATCAAGTAAGGGACGAAGACGATCATTGAGAACCTTTGAAATATCTTATGGAAGAAATTACATAAGCTGATCGGCCTGGTCTGATCCAAGCTAGTGGCATTCTTAACCTTAGGAATGAGAGTTAAGATAGTCGAAGATACTGACTTTGGGAGACTATGACCTTTAAAGAAGAATTGCACGTCTTCACAAATATCGACCCCGATGATATCCCAACAGTGCTTATAAAAACCTCCTGTGAAGCCATCAGGCCCAGGAGCACTAGAAATAAGGAGACTGACCATAGCTAGGAATATCTCTTCATTATTAGGGATGGCAGAAAGGACAGCATTTTCATTCTCCAAAACAGTAGGGGAAATATCCTCAAAATAACTAGGGTCCAGGAGAGCAGAAAATTCACCAAGCAAATTCTGGAAATACGAGATAGCCATATTACCGACAAGATCCCGATCATCACTAACATTCCCTGAAGGGAGGGTAATTCTAATGTTGTTACAGGCCCTTCGCACATTTATGGCTGCATGGAATAACTTTGAATTCCTCTCCCCCTCCTGAAGCCACCCTATATGAGACTTGGCATTAAGGAATAATTGTCTATCATCCATGATTGAATTAATGCGGTTATGAAGACCTGCTAAAGTGCACTCCAGTTCAGGTGACCAACAATCTTGGAGGCTCTTCTCAGATTCCTCAATTTGCTTGCTTAAATCTGAAATTCTTCTTTTAATGTCACCAAACTCAGCCCAATTCCAAGTTCGAAGATGGCTCCTTAATCCTTTAAGCTTCAGGTGGCAATTAATAATAGGGTTAGAGTGAAGTCTACCATCCCAGGCTTCGCTGACTATAGAAAGAAAATTAGGATGGTAAACCCATGCAGGATTGAAACTGAAGAAGCCATGCCTATTTTCCTTCTGACTGAAAGAGATCAGTAGGGGGCAGTGGTCTGATTGAACTCGAGGAAGATGGGAAATTTTGAGATTAGGGAACATCAAGGAAGCGTCCCCATTAATAAGGACTCTATCCAACCTCATACGGATACAATTGCTTCCTTCCTGATTATTGCTCCAGGTGAACTTACTCCTCAAAAAACCAGCATCAATAAGGCCAGTTCTATCAATAAAATCAGTGAACTCCCTTGAAGCCTTGCCCCCAAAAAAACGACCACCTGACTTTTCACTAGCATTAGTATGGAGTTGAAGTCTCCCACAATGAGCCAAGGACTAGAAATAGATTCTCCCAGAGGCTGGCTCTAGACTCCGCTTTGCACGAAGCATAAACCACCGAGCACAAGACAGAGGTACCATCCGCGAGGGAAACTGAACAAGATATGTGTTGTGAGCTCACTTTTAACACATTAATAGTGATCTCTCCCTTCCAAAATAACCAGATGTGCTTATTCGAAGGGCTAGCTTCCAAAAAATCAGAAAACCCCAGTCTTCTCGCAATGTAATGAATTCTTTTTCCCTGCGCTTTAGGTTCCAAAATAGCACAAAAAGAGACAGTGTGACAGGAAATTAAATTGTTTAAAAAACAAATGGTACCTCTATTGCAGATACCACGCGCATTCCAACATAAGCCTCTAGGATCATTGGAAAGGAGGAGAAAGGCCGTGCTCGCTGCCTATGATCGTAGAAGATGGGATCTGATTTATAGGGTCAGGACTTATGTCCGGAAGCTGGCTTTGAACACCTCTTGCCTCTCGTTGTGTTTGCTGTAAGAATCCTTCATCAGAGAGTCTGCTCCAACTCTCACACAGCATAAACACTTACTAACCAAGCTGATACCAACTCTCATCAAATTATCATGAGCGGGTAAGGCAAGGTGAACAATTTTCCACATAAAAACAGAAACCTTAACAGGAAGCCAATTATGCCAGAGCATTATGAATTTACTAACAGGAGGAGGGACAGGAGCAATAATCTTAATGAAGTTAGCAGTAGTGACAATATCTGATTGATCGCCATCCCATATTAATTGATTTGGACAATCATCAAAAGAGTACCCTTCAATCGACTTAAAAATTCTAGGATTCGAGTTGTGAAGGAAAAGCCTCCTAAGAGCAGAGTTATTTAGCACCTCTTTAACATTGAAATTCTTGACTCTTTTAGGGAAAGGCATAGACAGGCTATGGCAAAAGGCAGAGATCAAAGTTTGGCCATTCCCAATAATCCATCGACAGTTTTGGGAGATTGAGGTTACAAAAGGGCAGATCCTTTTCCAAAGGTAAGATCCACGCCCACCAATAGAGAACCTACTGCTAGCATGCTTGGACCATAAGGACTGCTGAGTTAAATAATTCCAGGCCATTTTCCCATGTAAACCAACCATGACATATTGGAGATTCTTAATACCCAAGCTCCCCGCAATTAGAGGTTTTTTTTTTTTTTTTTAGGTTTGCAAACAGTATTCCAATAAACCCCATGTCACAGGTTCGATTCTTGGTGGGTGTTAGGGTTGGGGCTCTAACAGGGTCGGTTAAAAAGAAAAAAAATAATAAACCAATGCCTCCTGTAGTCGTTTCCTTTATTCCATAAAAAACTGCGTAAAAGACGATCAATGGAGATCAAGGTACCTTTTGGAACTGGAAGGACAGCCAAGCAGTGGATGGGGATGGATTGGAGAACAGATTTGATAAGTGTAACCCTTCCAGCCATAGAGAGAAAATTCTTTAACCAGCCTTCAAGGCGCACTTTAATTTTGTCAACCTATCCCTGAAAATAAGACACTCGAGACCGACCAGAGAAGAGAGGAACACCCAAATATTTCACTGGGAAGGACCCTTGACAGTAACCTGAAATCTGCAGGAGGTTAGCACGCCTAGCAGCCTTGACATGTTTGGAAAAAAAATCCTGCATTTAGCAGGGTTTAAACTTTGTCCAGAATTGCTACAGAAGCAGTCCAATAACTTCACAAGATTAGCAAAAGTTGCCTTCCCACCATATGTAAAGACCAGAAGGTCATCAACAAAAACAATATGATTTATTTCTATAGCTTGTTGAGAGGACCAATAAGGCATTAAACCCCCTCCCGGCCTGCCAGCAGCTTTAAACTTTTGAGATAAGATTTCCATAGCAATAATGAATAGGCTAGGAGATAAGGGATCCCCTTGTCGCAATCCTCTGTTAGACTTGAAATGCCCAAATGTCTTCCCTCTGATGCGCAATGAATATCAACAGTTAGATATGTTGCGGTAAACAAGGTCACACCATTGGTCGTCAACACCCAGAGCCTTCATTCCCCTCAAAATAAAGATCCAGGACAGCCTGTCATAAGCTTTGACCATATCAAGTTTAACCATAATATTACCCCCATGAACTTTTTTATGTATATCAGAAACGAGGTCATGGCCTAAAGCAATACACTGGTTAATTGATCTTCCAGGGACAAAGCCGAATTGTTCCAAGTGATAAGCTTGTCCAGAAAAAGGCTCAAACGATCATTAAGAATCTTGGATATGATCTTATGTACAAAATTACCTAGGCTGATAGGTCTCAATTGATCAAAGGAATTAGCATTCCTCATCTTAGGGATGAGAGTGAGGAAGGTGGAGGATATCCCTTTAGGCAGAACAGAACCTTTGAAAAATGCCTAAACAATGATATCACTGCTAATAATGTTCCAACAGAAAACATAGAAGCACCATTAAAACCATCAGGGCCCGGGGCACTGTTCTTTGGAAGGTTACAGATCGCAGACCAAATTTCCTCTACTTTTTTTTTTTTTTCAAATTGTGATCTTTATTACAAAGGATCCAAAAAGCCTAGATCATGGCAAATACAAAAAAGATTGAACTTGACCCTCAAGTGCCAGTGGGAATACATTCCCAACTTAAAAACACCGAACAAGTTATAAACCCAGCTCAAACTAAACGAAAGAAAAAAGCGTTGTTGGCTTTTAGAGAAGAAAACGAAGGATACAAAAGCATGCCAATAGGTAGAACCCCCATAATGGGAATTGATCAAAAGACTTAAAAGAGAAGAAGGGCCATACCCTTATAACCCAAAAGATGACAATCTCATAGGCAAGACAAAACCTTAAAGTTCCCCAAAGATCAACGACAAGGTTAGAACTAAAGATAGATACGCTGCTCATAAAAAGAAACAAGATGAGGCTCATGGTCGTTGGCAAGAGCATATCTAACCGATATAGGAAGATCTTCAATCTTCGTGACAAAGGGATATCTATATTTAGACCAACACATAGCTTCTGCCGGGTGATTGGGAGAAATGCAAATTCTGGAAATATCATACCCCTGTAGCCGTCGCACAAGCTGCCTTTTAATGCGAAAAAGAGACCAATCCACATCCGAATCTCGGCTCAAAAGAGAAATATCTGGGTGAGAGATTTTAATACAATGAAAAATCATATCATGCCTTTGTAACTCTTGGAGCATATGTAACAGGCATCTAAAAAAATTCTTCCTCACTGTTACAAGCTTTAAACCCGCGACAAAATTACCCGAACAATTCCGAACCTTAGCAGCCAAAAGGGAGCAGCTATTGTCAACATTAAAAGCAATGTTACAGGTGTTACCTATCTGATTTGGCTTCTAAGGAATCCACAAAGAACTGACTTTGTAAACAGCAGGAGAAATGTGGAGACCATTGCAAAGCAATTTAGAATGAAAGTCTTGATTTGAAGGGGCCCTAATGCTCTTAGATAAGAAGGACGCCCAGCGAAGAATGTAATTTTTACTGAAGCTGCTGGCATGATCACCAAAAAAACCTGATTTCTATGTACCCAAATATCCCAGAAACAGCAACTCATAAGGCCAAAGCTAAACAATCAGAAAAATTGGAAAAATCAGCATTGATGCCCCATTCATAGAAAAACTGATGTAAAGATTGAGGTCTCCTCTTCCTGAACATGGACCAAGACAATGGAACACCAATTCAGAGTGGTCACTACGCAAAAAAAAAAAATGATCCATTGACTCAATATCTGGCCTCTTGCAATAAACACATTTGCTGGCAAGTTGAACACCAGCTTTCATGATGTTATCTTGTGTTGAAAGCGCTGAATGTAAAATCTGCCAAAGGAAACAAGAGATTTTTGTCGGAATCCAAGATCGCCAAATGATTTTAAACTTTTCAAAGCTGACCAAAGGAGGGGCAAAACTCTTCAAAAAAATTAGAAGTGGTAATTAAACCATCCGGACTACCTTCCCAAACAAGCCTATTCTGTTGATTATTTGCAAAAGTTACCTTCAACAGAAACAACAATGTTATAAGTATTTCCTCTACAATCAGGCTGCCAGGGGGATCCAAAAGATGCTACATTGCTTTGCAGTTGGCGAGTTAATATGTAAAGCAATACATATGTTTCTGGATAAAGAGTCAAGAACAAAGGGCCCTTTATACTTCCAGAGAGGGCAGCTGCCCATCTCATAATATTACATCTACTGAAGCTGCCAGCATGATTAAAATAGAGCACCTAATTTCTATGTTTCCATATTTCTCAAAGACAACAACACAACAAGCCAAAACCTAAACAATCCGACTAGTTACCAAAATCAGCATTAATACCCCAATCATAAATGAGCTGATGAAAGGATACTGGCCTAGCTTTTCGGAATAAAGGACAAAGGAACTCCAAAACCAGGCTAGCATGATCACTTTGCAAAAGTATATGTTCCATGGATTCTGTCTTAGGCACCCTACAACACACACACATACTACCTATATGGACCCCAGTTCTAATCACATTATCATTAGTGGGCAGGGCAGATTGCAATACCTTCCAAAGAAAGCAATAAATTTTAACGGGAAGCCAAGATTTTCATATCACTGCAAACTTACGAATACAAGCCAAAGGAGGGCCAAAACTCTTTAAGAAATTAGCAGTGGTAACATACCCGGTGAGATCCCCTTCAAAATAAGCTTGTCCGGATGATCATCATCAAAATCACCTTGAACGGATCTAAGGATCCGAGGGTTCATATTATGAAGAAAATCTCGTCGCAAAATAGGGTTAAGGAGAATCTCCTTTATAGGCCAATATTTAAGTCTTCTGGGAAAACGCAGAGTCAGATTATGACAGAAGTCAGCAACTAGGGTCTGGCCATTACCAATGATCCTGTGGCAATTTAAAGAGATGCTGGTAATAAAAGGAGAAACCTTGTTCCAAAGATAAGACCCTTTACCACCAATGGAGAACCTACTCCTGGCATGCCTCGCCCAAAGAGAAGAGCTCAATAAATAATTCCACGTCATTTTACCTTGCAAAGCAGACATTATATGATGTAGAGGCCTAATTCCCAATATGCAATTACAGATAATTGCAAGGAAATAAGGAACAGATAACTCTCCTGATGTCTAATGCTGATGTGTAGAAAATAATATTACGGATAATCGGATACCTCCATGACTGAATTATAATTAAATTAATCAATATGCAATTTTGGAACTTGTAAAATGCGTTAAAACAATCTTCTCACGATTCTGATAATTTGTTGATATGGTTGTCCATCTTCCAGAAAGAGAAGGTTGAACGATTGTTGCTTGAAGGAGACTTGAATTCCCATTTATTTATTCTATATAATATTTGATGCAATGCTATTATATATATTTATAGGTTGTCTACATGTCATGGATGAACCCAGTATAGAACTATATCCAGCTTCATGAAGCAGCTTACAGGATCACAGTAAAATTATTCATCTCACAGTTTTTGCACTACTTAGATTATGATGCTGATTTCCAAGATGGATTTTTTCCAAACCCGCAGAGCCGGATAATGCTCACTCGATTTGATGAAGTAAGCTAGCATGTGCCTCTTTAGTTAACGATCCTTCACTTTCCTGCAGTTATAAATAAAATTTTCAGTGATAAGCAACATGTAACGAAAGAATTACTCACACAGACTGTTTTTTCAAATGAAGATAAAAAGAACAGGGCAAGACTGGCGTGACTATTCACAGTGAAAACAACATGGTCCAACAATTCGGAGCAGATCCCCATTTTTCCCACAATAATAACAACATATATATCTGCCAGTAGTTACAGTCGAAAACATGGCATCCCAACAATAATGGCAAACAACTGGGCCGATTTCTTGTTGAACCAGTTGCCTTTTACACCGAGTTCCTGCGTGAGAGATCAAAAGTGAAACAATACATAGTTGTAAGAAACACAAATTGGGTACTACATAAAATTACATATTTTTAACATAATTTAAATGAAATATAATTATAATTAAATACAGAAAAGCCTAATCTGCAGATTAATGCAATCAACAACATGAAATATAAAGATGAAAAGCATTAAAAGGAAAGTAAAGATAGCAAACCCAAATTGTCCAACTCCAACCGAAAGAGGTTATTGAAAGGGATTACTTCACTACCTTTGGGCTCCCTTGTAGCCCTTTCTTCAGATTTGCCAAGTCATCATCATCCCTTGAAGAGCTCTCAAGCAATGCAAACTGTACATGGTAAAGTATGAAGATAATTGAGTTAAATAAATGGTGATGCTGATAATTAAATCATTCTCTGCATATCAAACTTCATGGCAGGAGACTCCCAATAATGATATAACTTGCCCTCGAGATCATCACTAGTTAACTCATTGAGTGCCTCTACTTGGAATTCCATGGCCAGCACTATACTTAACAATGAAAGATCACACGATGAATTTGAGAGTCTTATCACCAGATCTCAAGTGATATCAAAAATCGCATTGTTGGAGGTTGTTTCTTCTCTGGGACTAGGGCTTGAATGCAGAAAACACGATGACAGACTAGGGCGTCTAAAACCCTTTTTTTTTGTCGAACCCAAATCAGTTCGAGATCCCTGTAAGGATACACAAGTCGGTCAGACTATGTATAAGTAAACATGGTTTTGTAGAAATATATTAAGCATTTATTTTTAGCTGCACTCTTACATGTGTTTACAAATACCATGTTATTGAAGGACAAACTGCAATTCCACAACAGCTACATCAAGCTACAAAACCAAAAATATTGCATGAATACTTTCTATCAAACATGTTTCGCATCAAACAAGACAATGCAGCTCCCTCCTATTAGAAATAAACTACAAATTCCCCATAGATATTTCGCAAGTTCTCATTTCAAGTATTCAACCACAGATTACTAAAGACCATAAATCAGAAAAAGAGAGACACAGAGAACGAGCATGCTTACAGTCCGAGCCGCCATGTCCAAGAGCCCTTTAGAAATGGGGAAAATGCAAAACCTACAAACAAGAATTAGTTCACTTTTAGTTGTGCATTGATTTCAAACTCAATTTTTTCTGAAAAAGGGAGACAAAGAGAAAGAGCATGCTTGCAGCCTACTTAAGGTTGTCCAAATATCTGAAGTTGATCAGCCTTAAAGCTCTAATTCGTCTCCTTTGAGGATAAGAACCTCCTCGTTGAGTCCAGCAACAAAGAAACATCAGATGACTAGAAAGAAAATTTCCTTACTCTCATGCGTTGCACAGAAACGTAATGTTCAAAACAAAATATTCAGGCCAACAACTGAAGTAAGATAATTATAGAAAAAAATACTACTAAGTAGAGATGCATTCAAGTATATAAACCAACGTCATAACTTCTCGGGTTTAGGGTCCAGTTGCACTGGTAGCAATAATTAACCAGGTCAGGCAACTGCATTCAGTTTGATTGCAAAATCAAAACAACAAGAAAGAAACAACTACTGTTTTATTTAAAGCTACTATACGGATAACAAATATTAGCCACTACAGTTTCGTACAGATGATCGAACCAACATTATTACCATCAGATAGAACATTAATCAATGGGTCTAAAGGATAATGTGATCAAAGCCACGACAAACTTACTATGCATTTAATGGAAAAAAAAAAAAAAAACTTAAACATGGAATATGTACACAATTAACAAACTGATTGAAAAAGAATACAAAATTATACCTCAATAGTGCCTTCTCTACCAAACAAGACCAACATCTGAAGTTGACTGACCCAAAGCTCCCGATCATATCCTTCTCAATGATTTACGATAACAGCCCAAAACTTCTTACCAATAACCAACTTGAGGTTTATGCATCAAATGATTTGGTAGTGCTCCAGTCGCCAAGGCAAAAGCAACAGATAATGACATTGACATAATAAACAAAGAGTCTATTAGCAAAAACAAAATACTTAAAAATATTTCAACAGAAAAGTTTTGTGACTTATAGTCCGAGTCCTGCTCTTGAGGCTTGATACCTGTAATGTAACTCCATATTATTAGTAGCAGAATGGTGAAGTTATGGGACACTACCAACAGAGTTCTAAAAGATACTGTGTCTGAAGGCTGAACATTTTTGAACTACGTGTTTATTAAAGCTATCAAGCAATCCAGTAGTGCATCGGAAGACAAATCCGACATCTTCCCTCAAATCCAGTTGTGCACTTGAAATGTTTGACTCAACCAACCATGTCACTATGCGGACATTTCTACTTCAAGATAAGAAAGCCGCACCAACAAAATGTCATTAAGTGTTTTATTAGTAGCAGAATGGTGAAGTTATAGGACACTACCAACAGAGTTCTAAAAGATACTGTGTCTGAAGGCTGAACATTTTTGAACTACGTGTTTATTAAAGCTATCAAGCAATCCAGTAGTGCATCGGAAGACTCCCGCCAATCCGACATCTTCCCTCAAATCCAGTTGTGCACTTGAAATGTTTGACTCAACCAACCATGTCACTATGCGGACATTTCTACTTCAAGATAAGAAAGCCGCACCAACAAAATGTCATTAAGTGTTTTCAACCGAAGCAAATTTGTCTTTTTCACTAACCTTAGCTTGTCAAACAAAAGCTTGTTAAAAAAGATACCTTCAGTGTTCCAAGATTGAAGAGGCATATGCGGATACTCCTGTGTTCACGATTCCTAATTGATTCCTTTCAAGATTCCCAGCGTTCTGCAAAAATCAAAAATTCAAAATAAAGAATTACAATCAAGTTTCCATCTTTCATCCTCTCAAATAAACAACACAGAATCAAACCCAACAAGGAAAAACCAAACCAGAAGGACTCCACCAGATTGGAAATCAATGGTGCTTTTGCTTTACTATCTTGTCCGTCTAGCTTTCACTGACATGCGATCGACTTAAAGGGTGCACCTTTGAGTTTTCTTGAAAGTCCAGTTTTCCAAATACCAAGAAAGAGATGGTCAATGATCTGATGTGCAGAATGGGATGTGTTCTAAATACCATTTAAGAGACGAAAATTGTTTTGACGATGCAAGAAATAAACGTAGAGAAAAGAAAGGGACAAAGGCAGAGAGGTTTTCTTACTAGCTTTCTTCCATTCCGTAGCCTCCTCGTTGATCAGCCTAAAGCTCCAATTCGACTCCTTTGCATACATGGAAGGATTCCAGCAACAAAGAAACATCAAATGACTAAAACAACAAACTTCAGTTAGTCAATAAAAATCTTACAAAGGACATGTGTAAACTTTAAACATAATCCACCGACATGGAAGGTAGTTTCTTTTGACGTTTGAACATAATCTTTCTTCAAATTCTAAATCCTATCCACCAAGATAACCCAGAAAGAAAGCATGCAAGTAGTAAAAGAACAAAAGAAGAGAAATCGTCCTCGATACAACTCATAACCGTGAATGAAAGAATTATAGAGCAGCCAATACTCCTAAGGCCGCCACAATCAGGACATAAATCGATTAACCCAACAATTCATTATGTGAAATAAATCAAATTCCAGAACCAAAAAAACAAAGCATTAACAGTAGCCAAAATTATCCATATTTTTGTAACTATGAAAAGTATCCTGCAACTTACCTTGGGACACTGCCAGGTCCTTGTTTTCCTTGTCTTTGTAATCAACAGTCTAATCGTCACTTGACCAGCATAAAACTTGATCACCCATCAATAACCTAATGCTCAGTGGATAGCAGCACAATCTGCCTCTTTCCATTCATCTCTTTTTGAAACTTCGGCGAGCCATGTCAGCATGGAAGCTACATTGCTAATGATACAAAATCATCAGTACAAATGTTGCTGAAACTGAAGTTAAAAAAGAATACAAATTATACCTCAATAGTGCCTTCTCTACCAGACAAGACCAAAATATCTATTGTTTGCGCAGGGGAGAACAGCAAACCAGGACACTCCCTCTCCACATCCTTTAATTGTTACCCAACATCGGAAGTTGACCAGCCCAAAGCTCCTGATCGTATCCTTCTCAAACAAGGACCTTCTCGTTGAGTTCGTTAATAAATAAGCATCCGTCATAACAAATCAACCAACTTCATTAATAAACTAAAAAGAAGTGTAAAACTTTGATCATAAATGTACCTCAACAAAAATGTTGTGGAAGATGTTTAAGAGCCGGTAGTTGACTTGTATATCAACTTCGCTTGCTCTCGCATAATGCTCAACACAAACAGCAACATTCAGAACATAAAACATTGAATGCCCCAATGCTTTGTCAATTGAAATATACGGCGAAAGGTTTACAATGAACTTTTTCAATTTAGCAAGTCAATCTTAGTGCCCCGACACACTGCAAAAATGAAATTTTAGCTTGCAGAATAATTAAAGCTAGCCATTCGCCCAACAAAACATTTAGGGCAGTTCAGACTAGTCCTCTCTTCCTGCAAGGCTTTCCAAGCACTTTTGCTGAACAGAATGGATGATGATGCTGGCTGCCTGGGCTTGCTGGTTTCTTCTGTTGCTTGTCTTGTTGATTTTCTGCTATTATGACAAAGACAAAAGTGTTATTGTCTGCCACAGTTAATAACCCTTATCATAAATATAAAATTGCAACAAGAATGAATCCTGATTATGATCTCAGTCTTTTATTCATGTTCAAACGATAAAGCAATTCCTCGGCAAGAACAAAAACACATGGATTGTCTTAATGGATTGGGTTGGGCTTCAGGAAACATATGGTGGTTGACACTTGACAATGCTGATCTCTCTTCAATGATTTGCTAAAAGCAATGGCCGTATGTTATACCACCGCTCATGTTTTTGAAATCCGCATTCCTGCACAAATCGAACAATCCGTAAAAATATGTTCCAAGAAAGGTAAAAATGGACACCAAAACCAGACCGGCAGAATAAGAAAGAACACAGATAATAAAAAGAATTGATTGTTGATAGAATGGATATGGATGTAGCTAGAGATTCTGCGATAGGGAAATGCACCGGTTAATCACTCCCATTTGCGCAGATCTGGTCCGATGATCACTGACATTGTGAAGCTATAACCAATTAGCAGAATTCTAAGGTTTATCTTGATGCCTGCCAATGGCTAAGAGAATAATGAAAATCAAATCAACATTCCCAAAATATGAATGAGCATATCCCCATCAACGAGCTAATTGACACCCATCAATGAAAATAAAAAAATTAAAGAAAGAGCCGAGTAAACCTCAAAATTAGAAAAATGATGATTTGTAAAGATCGAGAAAGAAATTTTTCCAAACACAAATCATAAGACATGATTAAATAAAAATTAAAGAACCCATCATTAATGAAAAACTGTGCTCATAAACCCAAGAAAATTTGTAAAATGAATGCGTAACGAATTGAAAGCATTTTACAGTTGTAGGAACATTTATACTCTGACTCCAAAATGTCCAAGAAAATAAGACTCAGTCATCTACAAATACCGAAGAAAATAAAAAAGAGTGATAGCAATACAACAAGGCATTTGTTACCATTAAACAGAGGATCATCCAGAGTTCCTCCCAAGGGCGGTGCGAGTACGGATCACATAAGAAAATCAGAGAAATCAAACCATTAAATCTCGAGATATCATTAGAGAAAATGCAGAATTCTTAGGTTAAATAAGATTAAGAAGAAAAGCATGTTTAGTCTATACCTCAACAGGGTTACAACTGCCGGAGGTGCTTAAGGAAACCACAAGTAAACACTAGTCTGACTACAAAGATTGTGTCATAAATATTCATGGAGTTTAGATGGCATTAGTCACCACCAACGGAATCACCAAGTTAAACAGCAGCAAAGTTGCTGGCGCGGAAGCTGACACACCGTCTGCATTTGATGTGAATTGAAACCAGAGGATAAATAGAAAGAAACTTCAATTAAAAACAAACACCAGAGGCTCAAGTGAGTCCTGGGTTGCAGCATAAATCTTGAAGCAATTAAGTGACTAATGTGACAATATGATTATAAACAACAGATTACAGACGCTCTGCATGAAATTGTTGAAGCAACTGTTTGTGAAACAAGCAAATAACCGATGATATAAATAGAAAATGAATTTTTTCGATGTGAACATCACATTATGACCCAATCGGCTTATCGTGCTTTCTCCTAAGGGTAAGAATCCACTTACCTTGGGAATAACATCCAGCTGACCCATACAGAAATGCATTGCTGACAGGCAGCCATGTTCACTTCCATTTTAACATGCTAAGCTCTGAACTTATCCTTCTCAATAGTCGTCTCTCCAAGGGCACAGCTTTATCCAGTAAAGCCTGCACTGCAAAAATACACCAGATCACCTTATCAGATTGCAAAAGCTTTCACCCCCTAGCTATAACAAACAGGCCTAATAGTTAACTCTTAATGAGCTTCCCTAGCCCACAAGTTAGCCATATTTGTAGATCATTCAATCGGAAAGTCCTCCACAGGAAGTCTCATTAACATATGTAAAAACTACAAAAAACATCCGTTCTCATGTTAAAATCAGAGAAACCAGAAGAATCACTGATAAAATGAATCGACAGAACACAGGCTCCATACCAAGGAAGACCCCACTTCCAGACCAACTGCCGCTGAGATTTTCAGAGATGAAAAAGAACATTCCTAATCCTTAAAAATGAAATGACAACATTGCATAACATCTTAGGTGTACCTGGGAACACAGAGCAGAAATAAACAACTCAGGTGGTCTCTTTTCTTTGGTGATGAATTGAATAGTAGCCTAGACATGATGGTCTCCTTTCTATAGTTCTGCAGGCAAATGCTAGTGAATTTGATTAAGTAAGATAATAATAGAAAGAAAATTAATACTAGGCAGAGATGTGATGAAGTATATAAAGCAAAGTAAGTCATAAATAATGTTATCAAATATAAACAGTTGACAAACTTGAATTAAGTATGAAAATAATGACAGCAGAGTAAACTTAAACAACAATGCAAAACTGATGATTATTAAAGGTCGGGATATTAATTCCAAAATACAAATCATAAAAAGTTAACAAAGATAAAATTAATGAAACAATCTTTTAATGCCATTATTGAAATGGCACCCTGAAATGGATTATGTCCCAAAGATTAGATAAGGTGAGAATCTCTAGCAACTAATTGAAAGCATTTTCAAATAGTAGGAACAATCATGTTCCAATGCAGTACCAAATAAAGGCGAATATGTTGATCTGTGTAACTATATGTTTTTCAGTAATTGGCAAATGGCTTGTTCTGTAGACAACATTATGACAACTGACCAATTGAGAATATAAAATTTGTTAGACCTGTTTTTATGAGAATTAGTTTCGAGGACTTTACCTAGATTTCAGATCAGCTTCACTGATGCCTAGCATTCCAATCATTATCCAAAAACTAAATATGAATACAAAGAAGTAAAAAATTAATGAAACAATCCTCAATGCAATCATTAAAAATAGCTCTTCTCGAAATGAATAAGATGGAAAGTTTTTGCAAACCAATTGAATGTATTTTCAATTTGACAGGAACATTGATGAACCAGTGCCCTGACATATCAAATAAGATTCAGACAGTATGGTTTACACGTATAAACATGGCGCATAATCTAGTGGAACATGCCTTTCTTTTAACAAATGATAAGATCTAGAGACCTAGAACCTTAAAATTTAATAATGATTCAAGCCACAAAGATAATAAATAACCAAATAAAATCAACAAAATTCCAGCAACACACGCTAAAATAGTTTAGGAACACTCCAAAATAATTAATACATACTAAAGAAAACAAACACATTTGAGGCATAAATTTCTTTTAAACATATTATGCATAGATCATATAATTATTGAAATAATAAAGTTCAGGGTCACCTCCGACAATGTTCAATATCCCCACTTAGTGTCAACCAGTGCATGCGTATCATCTGCCTACGACCAATCTTGAATTGGACAAGCATACCAGCCCTCACTTGTCCGTGTGGGCTTTTTCCTTGTACGAAGGCTGGCGTTGAAATGAAGGCTAATTCCAACCAAAAACAATCAGTTCCCCAGTCGGGTTGATCTCCTCAACATCAAACCTTTTGTAATTCTTACAAAGAAATTTGCCCCACAAGCGCCTACAGGAAATACAACATTCATTTCAAAACATCACCATAGATCTTATACCTTGCATTAGAAACACACCAGTAGTGCCATAAGACAGATCCCATCTGATTTAACTTGAAAGATCAAACATCTAATAATTCTGAGGGAAAAAAAAAATCAAAATGAACACGATCTTATGTACATAAGGTGAATGAGAATTCAGCTAAAAAATTATGAAAATGGCACTATGTGATCCTGCCTGTTGGAGAAATCACCTGGAAGCTAGGTCGAATGAGTATTTTATCAGCCTACGTATCTGGCTGGGACTAGGGCCTCGAAAACTTCATTAATTTTAAGAATTCAGCATAAACATAAAGAAAAGAAAGGGACAAAAGACAAAGAGGACAAAGAAGTTTTCTTACTTGCTTTCTTCCTCTCCGTAGCCTCCTCGTTTATCAGCCTAAGGCTCCGATCATCTCCTTCTCATATATGGAACTCCTCGTTGATTCCACCAACAAAGAAACATCAAATGACTACAACAACAAACTTCAGTTAGCCAACAAAAATCTTACAAAGGACATAAATGTGTAAACTTTAAATATAATCTTTCCTCAACAGCACAGTCATGGAAGATAGTTTCTTGAGATGTTTGAACAAATTCCAGATCCTATAAACCAAGAAAATGAAAGGAGTGAAAACCAAACATAGAAAATGAAAACAACTTGTAGAATTATAGAAAATCATTTTAATTTAGAAAGGACGGTTCCCTTCGAAATAAAACATATAAACAGAAATACTACAAAACAATAATGAAATCCCAGAAATGTTTAATAATGAAAGCTGACCATTGTTCAATAATACATGTTTACACTTTCACATCTCAGCACCTACCTTGTCCTTGTAAGTCTTAAACCAAATGAATCAACAAAACACAAATCGAAGGCATGAGAGAAAAATGATTCGATTGATTTATGGAATTGACAGATTAGGTACATATATATGTAAGCGATTTCAATTTGACAAGAACATTAAATGCCCCAATGCTTTGTCAAATCAAATATGCAATGGGAACTGTGAGTAATGGGCCCCACAGATTATAGGCTGTTAAAAATCCTAAACAAACCCTAATAAAAGAAACAAAATAAGAAAACAACAGCACATAAAATTACAATTCTATTTAATTGATAATTAATGCAAAAATAAAGCACGATGACATTTTCATTCCATAAGTCACAAACATGATTAACAGACCCTATCTTAACTTAAACCAATATAATTATTCAACATAAAGGACGTTTAAAAGAGATGTATAAACACAACAGTTAGTACTACTCAGTGGAAGAAGTAGCTTAAAATAAAATTACAGTATGTTATAAGCATCATGAAAAAGTTCATGAAGCCAATGCACATACCTCATCAAGTCCAGTGTGGTAAAATATTACATTTTCCAAAACATGATTCAAAGGCATGAGATACGTTTTAATTGTACCTCCCAAGAGAGTTCTCTTTCTGTGGGTGTAGGCGTGGCTCTAAAATGAAGGCAGCAAATTCTTAAATAAAGTTAACAATGCCTTGTCAAATCAGATTTCACACAACTAAAGGAAATGAAAAGCGGCTGACCTTAAGTGACAACAAAATTCGCATTGCTGGAGGTTGTTGCTTCTCTAGGGCTTGAATGCAGAAAACACACGACAGGCTAGGGCATCTCGAACTCATTTGTGTCCGTCAAACCCAAAATCAGTTCGAGATACCTGTGACGATACACAATTGAGTCAGAATATGTATGAGTAAACTTGGTTTTGTAGAAATATAGTAAGTATCCTGAGTATTTATTTATTCAGAGACTTACCAACATTTATTTCATGATGTTGCTTCTGATTGGCCGCGGTGTCAATTTCGACTGCTGGCTATGGATTTTTAAATGGAAAAAAATTGTAAGTTCAGTATTCATTGCCCTATCCTTGACTTGCTCAGCACTTGAAATTCCAGCATTGGAGTTCTCCATTTTCAGCTTCCAACGCCTTGATCTTCTTGTCTTTTGACGTCACCAGACTTGTATAAATCACTGAATGATAATGGAATCAAGATCCCACCTGTGCACACAACCAAGAAGTTCATACTCAGTTTCAGAAATCAGTGATTCGACTTCTGAAGAACCGAGGCTAAATGATTCTTCAACTAGAGAGTAGCGGATATACATATTTAGTTAGGTAAAGGAAACTCTTCATACCCGGAAGGATTAAATCAAATGCAGATCCTCGTATGACAACTACTGAAAACAAAATGATCTACGAATCCTGGAAAGCCGATATGATCCACTTCTTGTCTTTTTTCAATTAGCTTAGCTTAGCTTGAATCATATGAGTCCGCAATTACAGGACTCTCATGCACGATTCATACGAGTCCTAAGCCTTCTCGAGATTCAGTCAAAACAATACGGATCCAATAACCAAAATGACAAGGGTAAGAAAGCGTATACGAATTGGTTGATGCTTGGACGCAGCCATCCGGTTGTAACGGCTTTCACTGTCGCAATGGCTTTCATACCTCCAGCAGCACCCAGACAATGCCTTATAATAGACTGCATAGCAAAATATAAACATGTGGCGGCTAAAAAGAAAGCCAAGCGCACAAATCGAAAGCATCAAATTTGACTATAAATAGTTCATTCATCAAAGTATTTAGATAATAGAAAACTCACCTGGCCATCCCAAACTTCAATCAACTATAGGGAACAATGCACATGATCTTTAACGATGGTAGTTGCTACTCTGCCTTAATTATTCAGACAGTTTGCAAGTTTTTAGTCGCAAATTGCAACATTGACGGCAACATATTTTTGAGTAAACACATCAGCTGAAGAGGCGCATATGTTTTTTATTTGTTCAGCTGAGCCTTCTCAGCAACAGTGCACACCAAAACAAAGAAAAACAGAAGAACCTAAAAGAAAAACAGCCAAATATAAGAAATCTGACGCATCTTCAACTGTTCCAACAAGACATACCCTCGGATTCGTAATAGGAAAGTAAAAAATCCCAAAATATAAAGGAAATCCATCATTAACTTCAGCTGCTCAAACACTACTGCCTCCCAACCTTGGAAAATTCAGACCCGGAATAGAAATCAGGAAAGAAGACAACAAGACTCGCCCATCAGGGAGAATACACCACAATCTTCAACCACTTGTTCCTCATAACCTCGGATCTCAAATTCAGAAAATGGAATCATAAAGAATAGAAGTCGGTAAACAGGGAGAATCAAGAACAAAAGAACCCCAAAAGAGAGAAAACCCCGATTAAAAGAAAGAAACAATCATCTTAAGGCAATAGAAATCATAAGAATGATGAACATAAAAACTCCAACCCCGAATTAAAATAAATACACCGTAAATTTCAACCCCTTCTTCCCTGTATAACTTCTTGGATCTCAAATTCAGAAAATGGAATCATAAAGCATAGAAGTTCGTAAACCGGGAGAATCAAGAACATGAAAACCTCAGAAGAGAGAAAAATCCAATTAAAAGAAAAACCATCATCTCTAGGTAATAGAATATAGGCACTGAAATTTGATGACAGTCATAAAAATCTCAGATTCTTCACAACTATGAAGTTATTAATTACCCTTTTTTGAATGAAGCTTCTCAAAAATTGACAAGGATTCTACAGCAATGCATGCAGCCATTTCTGAAGACATCCTGAAAGCACAATCCAAATTGAATTGAAAAGACCGATGCAGCATATCAAACATCTTCATCGAACCATCACAATTCGATATGTAGAGAATTACAACATAACTTAGGAAGCAACAGGTATTGAAATCACTAAAGTTAAATTAATAGAGTATCAGTCAAAAGAGGAAACCTGGTAGCATGCATATGGAAAAATACTCTACCTTATCAACTCACATTATGATGCCACAGTAAATACACAACGAGCGTACTAACCGTCACATGACCCAATCAGCTCAGTCCACATTGTGCTTTCTCTCATCTAATCAGAAAAATATTTACAGCAAGTGAAGGAATATCTCAGCACAACAGTTGAGAGAGGGCATGATATTAATAAGTGCAACAATCAAACTAAGGTCCGCATACTTCCAAAACCAGTCAACTGGAAAACAAGTTTTCGCGTGGTTTCAGAAACGGGTAAATGGCGAGTATTTACCTAGATGGCAGATCAGCGTCACTGATGCCTAGCATTCTAATACCTTGCAAAGCTGCATTTGTGGTGTGTTTGCAACAGCGATACCCCGCAGCATCTGCAGAAAAGGAATGCATTTTTAGGACTGCTCATCTGATACGGTAAGGGGAATGCATTTAATTCTCAGTAAAAACCTGCACAATCGAAAGAAGTGAATCAAGCCCATCCAATGTAGATGCAGGGACAAATACCTGCAGTATAAAGAACTTCGTTAATGGTTGAAAGAATGTGTGGAAATCGGTTATATCTATCTCCATCAGTGTATATAAAACAAGCCGGACAAATGAGCGGCACCGCCAGCACCAGCAATAACAGTATTACACAAAAAATACTTATCTCAAGTGATTTTCAGTGTTCTTAAGCGAATATCCTGATTTCAAGTCTGAAATAGAAAAGAAAAGAAACCATGAAATAGAGCATTGATTGATAAGATTGACAGTTGAACTAAAAACTGCCAATGCATCTAGAAATCAATAAACTCTTGAAAGAGCATAATATATACCGACCAAAGAGCTGACAGTAAAAGTCGTAACCTTCGGACATTGGGACTCCAGGAACAGAAGTGGCGCTAGTGCTGAGCTGAAGCTCTGAATCTGCATCGCAGAAAAATGAAATTTGAATACGAAACATGAAAGGGTAAACAAAAGGAGAAAATAAATGTTAACAATAGTTTTATATGTAAAATTGAAGGAATGTAGTAGTAAGACCTCAGACAAAATAAATGTGCAAGTCTCATAAACCTTGTAGGACGAGAGCCCCCAACAAGCATAGGCTTCCTCCACCAACTTCTATCAGTTTCATCCTACAAAACCAAAAATACCGCACCAATACTTACTTGAGCAGAGCTTCTAACCTCGGGTACAATGCCAATTTTGAGTAACATGTGTATGGTCGCATCTAACAATAAGTCAAAAAGCTATTCAACATCATTATATTCAGATTTGATCTACACTGAAGAGAAAAAAATTATTCAACTCACATGGCCACAACAAACTGATCTGTAAAGAAACAGACACATGATGCCGCAATGCAATATCAATAGGCCCATCCCGCCTTCCATCCTGCATTAGACAATACCACACATCAGATCATAAACATTACAAAATCTATCAGCCAGGTTCCTTCCAGCATTGAACGGGTGCTTTACCAGCCTCTGGCAAGCATGTATCGCGATCACAATTCCAATTATGAAATCTGATCAGCAAACATCAAAAGCGAAAAGATCAACGAGTTGATCATTAACTTCACAAGTAGCCAAATAACTTTGACACCGAATTCGAAAGGATTAGGCATGCTTTCTCGAGTCCATGGCTTTTAGAGGTCTCCCACTCATATTCCTCATCCTAATGTGCTTCCTTGTAGCTCAAGCAACCTTCAAAGATCAACCTGCATTTGGATTTATCAAGAGCTTAGTTAGAGGAAGAGAATGAAACTGACATACATAAACTCAGAGTTTACCCTTAAAAGATTTGGGCGAAGATGCTGTGTTAGTGCAAATTCATCAAAGCTTACCACCTGAACTACACAATTACCCATTTCGAGCATCTCCCAAGCTACGCCAACATGCAAGAGCTTGAGGAAAACCCCACTTCAAGACCAATTGTCACTGAGATCATCTATTAGATATCTTCTTAAGGCCATGACTCATCTAAAAATGGGCAGGTTCCGCTCTCCAATACATAAAACATTAATAGAAACCAAGATCATCAAAAACAGCAAGAAACATTTAAAACTGTGAAGTGTTGAGGCTCAATTTCTAAAACCAATGAGAAACTTTAATTTTGTTCCTTCGGCACTTGTCATGTAAAGCCAGTTTTGATAACAAATATGTAGTGGTGTTTAAAATTTTAGCAATGAAGTGTGTCCTATGTTCATACTCACTTGTTCTGAAGTTTCTGATCCTTCCGCAAAAACATTATGGACAGCTTCTCCACCTCAAGTATCTGAAGTGGGTATGATGTTTGATCATCTTCTTCATAACTCTATGATTTTGTTTAAAACTCCAGTGACCTGTCGGGAAAGAACGAAGTTTAATTTCTTGTATCATATTTGCACAAGTACACAAACAGAAAAACGAATAACACTAGATTAAAAAAAAACGGCCTGACCGCACCTAGTAGAGCCAAACCTAAGGCAGCTAGCTAGCCGAACTGAAACATTGCACACATATAAATTAAATAAGAAAAGACTTGCAGTACGTTGTTCAGATCAAGCCAACAAGACAGTTTAACATTAGTTACCATTGAACAGAGCATCACTCAAGGTGCCCGAAGAATAATGTGATCCACTATTACATGACTGCAAACAACATAAAAACAAAACAACAAACCTCAATCTCTGCAATAATACATTTCTCAAAACATAATACTCATCAAAAGCTGAGCATCTAAGCCCTTGTGTAACAATTGCAAGCCAAGCTTGTAACCTACAAAAACCTAGACTGCTGTTCAGTATCACTATATCCAGATTTTGAAGGTAAAAAAAATTATTCCTCAAAACTTCTACTAAATGAAAAGACATATGGAAAAATACTCTACCTTATCAACTCACATTATGATGCCACAGTAACCACAACCAGCGTAGTAACCGTCACATGACCAAATCAGCTGAGTCCTCATTGTGCTTTCTCTCATCTAATCAGAAACATATTTACAGCAAGTGAAGAAATATCTCAGCACAACAGTTGAGAGAAGGCATGATATTAATAAGTGCAACAATCACACTAAGCTCCGCATACTTCCAAAACCAGTCAACTGGAAAACAAGTTTTCGCGTAGTTTCAGAAACGGATAAATGACGTGTATTTACCTAGATTGCAGATCAGCGTCACTGATGCCTAGCATTCTAATAGCTTGCAAAGCTGCATTTGTGGTGTGTTTGCAACAGTGACGCTGTTGCAAATTGAATTGAAAAGACCGATGCAACATATCAAACATCTTCATCGAAACATCACAATTCGATATGTAGAGAATTACAACATAACTTAGGAAGCAACAGGTATAGAAATCACTAAAGTTAAATTAATAGAGTATCAGTCAAAAGAGGAAACCTGGTAGCATGCATATCGAAAAATACTCTACCTTATCAACTCACATTATGATGCCACAGTAAATACACAACGAGCGTAGTAACCGTCACATGACCCAATCAGCTCAGTCCAAATTGTGCTTTACCTCATCTAATCAGAAAAATATTTACAGCAAGTGCAGGAATATCTCAGCACAACAGTTGAGAGAGGGCACGATATTTTTTTTTTTTGATAGAGTAAAATTGATAAAGTAAACACAAAGTTCACATAAGGCAGGGAATCGATATTCCTTGCCTTCTACACCTGTTACAACATTTAGGATTTGAACTAAGCATTTCACCACTGATTTTGCTCCCTATTTGAAGTTCTTTACGTGGACTAATCCCCTTTTTCCTTCACTTTTTTTTGATGAAGAATTGATCCTCACTTCTTCAATGCATCTCGTAATGGTAGAGATTGAATATGAGCTCCCTGAATTCCTATATTTTATCCACCAAACCATCCTTGTCTTATTAATTCCCTTAGTTCCTCCCTAGATCTTTTCTGGCTTTTAAAGCATCTTCTCTTTCTCTCTTCAATCCACTCATTCTGGAAACAGATCTTTGAAATGCCATTCTTCTTGATTCTCCAAGTAGCTGATCTGTGAAAGAATTAGTATTCTGGTCTCCCTCCTTCAGCCATTTTATTCTTGATTTTTGTCTCCATAATGTCTCTTCTCTCTTGTCAAGCTTCCAAAGCCTATGATTCAGTGCTGCTTTTCAGGTTAATTCTTCTGCATTCAGATTCATAACATCCTGTTTGAGGTCTAATTTCTGAATGTCAAGCTTAGTTTCTTGGATTTGCGCTTTGATGTTACCATTCCACTCTATCAATTTTTTCTTCACTGCTAACATTTTCCTCTGCACTGTATAGCCTTTCCAACCTTCCACTTTTGTGTCATTCCAAGTGTTGGTGACAATATTCTTCAAGTCCGCGTGATCCAGCCAAGCATCTTCAAATCTAAAAGGTTTCATACCCCAATCCTTCTCTACTTCTTTCAGAACGATTAGAGCATGATCAGATAGGTTTTTCTCCATTCCCCATTGTTCCAAAGAAGTCCACTGATTAAGTACCATTTGAGAAACAAGGAATCTATCCAGCCTGCTAGCTCCCTGTTTGTTACTCCATGTGAATTTTCTCCCTTTCATTGGAATGTCCGCAACATTCATTGCTTGAGTGAATTCAAAAAAATTTCTAATATCTTTAACATTCAGTTTTGATCCTCTTCTTTCCTCATCTCCTAACACTGAATTGAAGTCTCTTCCTAAGATTCACTCTCCTTCTTGAGAATTCTTTAGATCAACCAGATTTTCCATAGTTTCATTCTCTCCATCTCTAAAGAAGGGGCATAAACATTTGCAAACAATAAGACACCTTCATACTTTTGATTCTGTAATTTACCTTGAAAGCAGAGAAAATTTTTATTCTTGAAACTGGCTATCCTTTGGAAAACTTCTGGGTTCCACATAGAAATCAGTCCTCCCTTAGTTCCATCCGCATCAATTGCCATCCAGTTAACCTTTTCTTTTCCCCATAATTGTGCTGCAAATAATAAGTCATGCTTACTAACCTTTGTTTCTTGTATGAATATCATGTCCACCTGAAGCTTTCCTTTCATTTGTCTAATCATTTTTTTTATTACTGCTGGTTGCTCCTCTTACATTCCAGCTTGCTATCTTCATTGTTCTGCTGGTTCCTCTTCTGATTCTTGATTTACTTGTGTTTCCAGGAGTTCAAATTGCCTTATAATCTCTTCTTCAGTGCCTTGAAATCAAATACCCAATCTTTTTGCTATTTGGAAGGTCTCTTTTGCCTCCTTTCTCTTGACTTCCTCTGGGTTGCTTTGATTTTCTGGAGCTTCAGAGGATGAATCTTTACTGCCTTTCTTCTGATTTTTTGATTCCTTTGCTGTTTGAGGTTTTTTGTTTCTTCTAGAATACTTTAATAATTCTTTTCCTTTTGACATTTTCCTCTTCTCTTTTATCAATCCATTCTGCAGTTTTTCTTCCATCAGATTAATCTCCTCCAATTGATCTTCTCTTGCTATTTCCTGTTGAGATCCCCACCTTTGCACTTTCTTTTGATCACTTTCTTGCATCAGGACTGTCTTCCTTTTCTCTATAGCAGTTTTTTGTGTTAAGGTTTCACCTTTTTCCTTTTTTAGTAAAGCAACCCAACTTCTTTCAGCTTCCACTTTTCCTGACATTATCTGTTTTTGTGATTCTTCTGATTTTGCTGAATTTTCTGAATTTGCTGCTTTCCTCTTTTCAGCTTTTTCCTGTGATTTCTTTTTGTCTTTTACCTGCCTTTTTTCCTCCTCCCTGTCTGGGTTTACACCTCCTTCAACCTCCTTATGCGGTGGCTCAGCCTCTTTTGAATCAGCCTCCTCCCCTGATTTTGATTCTACCTCTTGCTGACCTTCATAACTTTGCTCTTCTAGTCTAGGAAAATCAGTTTCGCAACCATTACAGTAACATTCCTCACAAACATTAATGGTAAATGTTTCACCATCTATAGTTGCTTCAACTGCTTCTTCAATTCTGGTCATTGTAGTTGTTTGAATCATGACTCTGGCTTTTTCTAGTCCTGAAATCTGAAATAACCTATCATCCATCTTCACATAATTCCCATGTACTGCAGTTATTTTATTGAAGTTTTCCTCTGTCCAAGCTTTGAAGGGAATACCCAGTAAGCTTACCCATACTGTTCTTTTCTTTGGCCTTAGCTCTTCCTCCCAATTCTGAATCCTTTCAAACCAATAGCTCCAAGACTCTGATTTTTCTTTAACAAATTGATTCCTTATTTCACTGCTTTTGAACTTTAACAGGATTCTCTTCCCACCCAGCGACATAACCTTCTCCACTTCAAATTTGTTGAGTTCTAGCTCTTTTTCCAGTATGGATACAGCTTGGAACTCATGCAACTGAGCAACTGCACATCCTACGAACCAATCTGCATTCTCTTTTACTGATTCTAGTAATACTTTCCTTCTGCACTTCTTGAGCCTTTCTTGACTTTCCTCTGCTGTGATTTCTGGTTTTTGTCTCCAGACTTGTCTTGTTTTCATTTGATGCTTCTGAATCCATACTTTTTGGTGCATCTGGAACCTGTTATTCATGTTGTCTGGCCTTTCTCTATCGTCTGCTATTTTTACTACCAATTTTCCTCCTCCCACCTGTATTCCATGCCATCTTCTAATGGCTTTCTCTGCTTCTTCTCTTGTCTTGTATCTGATAAAACCAAATCTGCTCTGTGTGGGTCTTCGTCTTCTGTTTGGGATGAATGCATCCATTATCAATCCATCTTGACTGAATATATTCCTCAGCCACTTGATTTCTCTATCCAATGGTATATTATCTATGAAAAGACTCACAAACCTTTCTCTAAATTTCCTAAGGGATATGCTCCATCCTTCCCTTGATCTGTAATCCCTTCTATTATCTCCTCTCCTCTCACCTCTCTCCTGTTTCTCTCTCATTCTTTTTTACGGGGCACGATATTAATAAGTGCAAAGTGCAACAATCACACTAACGTCCGCATACTTCCAAAACCAGTCAACTGGAAAACAAGTTTTCGAGTGGTTTCAGAAACAGATAAATGGCGAGTATTTACCTAGATTGCAAATCAGCGTCACAGATGCCTAGCATTCTAATACCTTGCAAAGCAGCATTTGTGGTGTGTTTGCAACAGCGATACCCCGTGGCATCTGCAGAAAAGGAATGCATTTTTAGGACTGCTCATCTGATACGGTAAGGGGAATGCATTTAATTTTCAGTAAAAACCTGCACAATCGAAAGAAGTGAATCAAGCCCATCCAATGTTGATGCAGGGACAAATACCTGCAGTATAAAGAACTTGGTTAATGGTTGAAATAATGTGTGGAAATCGGTTATATCTATCTCCATCAGTGTATATCAAACAATCCTGACAAATGAGCGGCACCGCCAGCACCAGCAATAACAGTATTACACAAAAAATACTTATCTCAAGTGATTTTCAGTGTTCTTAGGCGAATATCCTGATTTCAAGTCTGAAATAGAAAAGAAAAGAAACCATGAAATAGAGCATTGATTGATAAGATTGACAGTTGAACTAAAAGCTGCCAATGCATCTAGAAATCAGTAAACTCTTGAAAGAGCATAATATATACCGACCAAAGAGGTGACAGTAAAGGTCGTAACCTTCGGACATTGGGACTCCAGGAACAGAAGTGGCGCTAGTGCTGAGCTGAAGCTCTGAATCTGCATCGCAGAAAAAGGAAATTTGAATATGAAACATGAAAGGGTAAACAAAAGGAGAAAATAAATGTTAACAATAGTTTTATATGTAAAATTGAAGGAATGTAGTAGTAAGACCTCAGACAAAATAAATGTGCAAGTCTCATAAACCTTGTAGGACGAGAGCCCCCAACAAGCATAGGCTTCCTCCACCAACTTCTATCAGTTTCATCCTACAAAACCAAAAATACCGCATCAATACTTACTTGAGCAGAGCTTCTAACCTCGGGTACAATGTCAATTTTGAGTAACATGTGTATGGTCGCATCTAACAATAAGTCAAAAAGCTATTCAACATCATTATATTCAGATTTGATCTACACTGAAGAGAAAAAATTATTCAACTCACATGGCCGCGACAAACTGATCTGTAAAGAAACAGACACATGTTGCCGCAATGCAATATCAATAGGCCCATCCCGCCTTCCATCCTGCATTAGACAATACCACACATCAGATCATAAACATTACAAAATCTATCAGCCAGGTTCCTTCCAGCATTGAACGGGTGCTTTACCAGCCTCTGGCAAGCATATATCGCGATCACAATTCCAATTATGAAATCTGATCAGCAAACATCAAAAGCGAAAAGATCAACGAGTTGATCATTAACTTCACAAGTAGCCAAATAACTTTGACACCGAATTCGAAAGGATTAGGCATGCTTTCTCGAGTCCATGGCTTTTAGAGGTCTCCCACTCATATTCCTCATCCTAATGTGCTTCCTTGTAGCTCAAGCAACCTTCAAAGATCAACCTGCATTTGGATTTATCAAGAGCTTAGTTAGAGGAAGAGAATGAAACTGACATACATAAACTCAGAGTTTCCCCTTAAAAGATTTGGGCGAAGATGACGTGTTATAGTGCAAATTCATCAAAGCTTACCACCTGAACTACACAATTACCCATTTCGAGCATCTCCCAAGCTACGCCAACTTGCAAGAGTTTGAGGAAAGCCCCACTTCAAGACCAATTGTCATTGAGATCATCTATTAGATATCTTCTTAAGGCCATGACTCATCTAAAAATGGGCAGGTTCCGCTCTCCAATACATAAAACATTAATAGAAACCAAGATCATCAAAAACAGCAAGAAACATTTAAAACTGTGAAGTGTTGAGGCTCAATTTCTAAAACCTATGAGAAACTTTAATTTTGTTCCTTCGGCACTTGTCATATAAAGCCAGTTTTGATAACAAATATGTAGTGGTGTTTAAAATTTTAGAATTGAAGTGTGTCCTATGTTCATACTCACTTGTTCTGAAGTTTCTGATACTTCCGCAAAAACATTATGGACAGCTTCTCCACCTCAAGTATCTGAATTGGGTATGATGTTTGATCATCTTCTTCATAACTCTATGATTTTGTTTAAAACTCCAGTGACCTGTCGGGAAAGAACGAAGTTTAAATTCTTGTATCATATTTGCACAAGTACACATAAACAGAAAAACGAATAACACTAGATTAAAAAATAACGGCCTGACCGCACCTAGTAGAGCCAAACCTAAGGCAGCTAGCTAGCCGAACTGAAACATTGCACACATATAAATTAAATAAGAAAAGACTTGCAGTACGTTGTTCAGATCAAGCCAACAAGACAGTTTAACATTAGTTACCATTGAACAGAGCATCATTCAAGGTGCTCAAAGAATAATGTGATCAACTAATACATGACTGCAAACAACATAAAAACAAAACAACAAACCTCAATCTCTGCAATAATACATTTCTCAAAACATAATACTCATCAAAAGCTGAGCATCTAAGCCCTTGTGTAACAATTGCAAGCAAAGCTTGTAACCTACAAAAAGCTAGACTGCTGTTCAGTATCATTATATCCAGATTTTGAAGGTAAAAAAATTATTCCTCAAAACATCTACTAAATGAAAAGACATATGGAAAAATACTCTACCTTATCAACTCACATTATGATGCCATAGTAACCACAACCAGCGTAGTAACCGTCACATGACCAAATCGGCTCAGTCCTCATTGTGCTTTCTCTCATCTAATCAGAAACATATTTACAGCAAGTGAAGGAATATCTCAGCACAACAGTTGAGAGAGGGCATGATATTAATAAGTGCAACAATCACACTAAGGTCCGCATACTTCCAAAACCAGTCAACTGGAAAACAAGTTTTCGCGTGGTTTCAGAAACGAATAAAAGACGTGTATTTACCTAGATTGCAGATCAGCGTCACTGATGCCTAGCATTCTAATAGCTTGCAAAGCTGCATTTTTGGTGTGTTTGCAACAGTGACGCGGTTGCAAATTGAATTGAAAAGACCGATGCAACATCTCAAACATCTTCATCGAAACATCACAATTCGATATGTATAGAATTACAACATAACTTAGGAAGCAACAGGTATAGAAATCACTAAAGTTATATTAATAGAGTATCTGTCAAAAGAGGAAATCTGGTAGCATGCATATGGAAAAATACTCTACCTTATCAACTCACATTATGATGCCACAGTAAATACACAACGAGCGTAGTAACCGTCACATGACCCAATCAGCTCAATCCTCATTGTGCTTTCTCTCATCTTATCAGAAAAATATTTACAGCAAGTTAAGGAATATCTCAGCACAACAGTTGAGAGAGGGCATGATATTAATAAGTGCAACAATCACACTAAGATCCGCATACTTCCAAAACCAGTTAACTGGAAAACAAGTTTTCGCGTGGTTTCAGAAACGGATAAATGGCGAGTATTTACCTAGATTGCAGATCAGCGTCACTGATGCCTAGCATTCTAATACCTTGCAAAGCTGCATTTGTGGTGTGTTTGCAACAGCGATACCCCGCGGCATCTGCAGAAAAGGAATGCATTTTTAGGACTGCTCATCTGATACGGTAAGGGGAATGCATTTAATTCTCAGTAAAAACCTGCACAATCGAAAGAAGTGAATCAAGCCCATCCAATGTAGATGCAGGGACAAATACCTGCAGTAAATAGAACTTCGTTAATGGTTGAAATAATGTGTGGAAATCGGTTATATCTATTTCCATCAGTGTATATCAAACATCCTGACAAATGAGCGGCACCGCCAGCACCAGCAATAACAGTATTACACAAAAAATACTTATCTCAAGTGATTTTCAGTGTTCTTAGGCGAATATCCTGATTTCAAGTCTGAAATAGAAAAGAAAAGAAACCATGAAATAGAGCATTGATTGATAAGATTGACAGTTGAACTAAAAACTGCCAATGCATCTAGAAATCAATAAACTCATGAAAGAGCATAATATATACCGACCAAAGAGGTGACAGTAAAGGTCGTAACCTTCGGACATTGGGACTCCAGGAACAGAAGTGGCGCTAGTGCTGAGCTGAAGCTCTGAATCTGCATCGCAGAAAAAGGAAATTTGAATATGAAACATGAAAGGGTAAACAAAAGGAGAAAATACATGTTAACAATAGTGTTATATGTAAAATTGAAGGAATGGAGCAGTAAGACCTCAGACAAAATAAATGTGCAAGTCTCATAAACCTTGTAGGACGAGAGCCCCCCAACAAGCATAGGCTTCCTCCACCAACTTCTATCAGTTTCATCCTACAAAACCAAAAATACTGCATCAATACTTACTTGAGCAGAGCTTCTAACCTCGGGTACAATGCCAATTTTGAGTAACATGTGTATGGTCGCATCTAACAATAAGTCAAAAAGCTATTCAACATCATTATATTCAGATTTGATCTACACTGAAGAGAAAAAATTATTCAACTCACATGGCCGCAACAAACTGATCTGTAAAGAAACAGACACATGTTGCCGCAATGCAATATCAATAGGCCCATCCCGCCTTCCATCCTGCATTAGACAATACCACACATCAGATCATAAACATTACAAAATCTATCAGCCAGGTTCCTTCCAGCATTGAACGGGTGCTTTACCAGCCTCTGGCAAGCATGTATCGCGATCACAATTCCAATTATGAAATCTGATCAGCAAACATCAAAAGCGAAAAGATCAACGAGTTGATCTTTAACTTCACAAGTAGCAAAATAACTGTGACACCGAATTCGAAAGGATTAGGCATGCTTTCTCGAGTCCATGGCTTTTAGAGGTCTCCCACTCATATTCCTCATCCTAATGTGCTTCCTTGTAGCTCAAGCAACCTTCAAAGATCAACCTGCATTTGGATTTATCAAGAGCTTAGTTAGAGGAAGAGAATGAAACTGACATACATAAACTCAGAGTTTACCCTTAAAAGATTTGGGCGAAGATGACGTGTTAGTGCAAATTCATCAAAGCTTACCACCTGAACTACACAATTACCCATTTCGAGCATCTCCCAAGCTACGCCAACCTGCAAGAGCTTGAGGAAAACCCCACTTCAAGACCAATTGTCACTGAGATCATCTATTAGATATCTTCTTAAGGCCATGACTCATCTAAAAATGGGCAGGTTCCGCTCTCCAATACATAAAACATTAATAGAAACCAAGATCATCAAAAACAGCAAGAAACATTTAAAACTGTGAAGTGCTGAGGCTCAATTTCTAAAACCTATGAGAAACTTTAATTTTGTTCCTTCGGCACTTGTCATGTAAAGCCAGTTTTGATAGCAAATATGTAGTGGTGGCTAAAATTTTAGCAATGAAGTGTGTCCTATGTTCATACTCACTTGTTCTGAAGTTTCTGATCCTTCCGCAAAAACATTATGGACAGCTTCTCCACCTCAAGTATCTGAAGTGGGTATGATGTTTGATCATCTTCTTCATAACTCTATGATTTTGTTTAAAACTCCAGTGACCTGTCGGGAAAGAACGAAGTTTAATTTCTTGTATCATATTTTGTACAAGTACACATAAACAGAAAAATGAATAACACTAGATTAAAAAAAACGGCCTGACCGCACCTAGTAGAGCCAAACCTAAAGCAGCTAGCAAGCTGAACTGAAACATTGCACACATATAAATTAAATAAGAAAAGATTTGCAGTATGTTGTTCAGATCAAGCCAACAAGACAGTTTAACATTAGTTACCATTGAACAGAGCATCACTCAAGGTGCCCAAAAAATAATGTGATCCACTATTACATGATTGCAAACAACATAAAAACAAAACATCTCTGCAATAATACATTTCTCAAAACATAATACTCATCAAAAGCTGAGCATCTAAGCCCTTGTGTAACAATTGCAAGCAAAGCTTGTAACCTACAAAAACCTAGACTGCTGTTCAGTATCATTGTATCCAGATTTTAAGGTAAAAAAATTATTCCTCGAAACATCTACTAAATGAAAAGACATGGAAAAATACTCTACCTTATCACCTCACATTATGATGCCACAGTAACCACAACCAGCGTAGTAACCGTCACATGACCAAATTGGCTCAGTCCTCATTGTGCTTTCTCTCATCTAATCAGAAACATATTTACAGCAAGTGAAGGAATATCACCGCACAACAGTTGAGAGAGGGCATGATATTAATAAGTGCAACAATCACACTAAGGTCCGCATACTTCCAAAACCAGTCAACTGGAAAACAAGTTTTCGCGTGGTTTCAGAAACGGATAAATGACGTGTATTTACCTAGATTGCAGATCAGCGTCACTGATGCCTAGCATTCTAATACCTTGCAAAGCTGCATTTGTGGTGTGTTTGCAACAGCGATACCCCGCGGCATCTGCAGAAAAGGAATGCATTTTTAGGACTGCTCATCTGATACGGTAAGGGGAATGCATTTAATTCTCAGTAAAAACCTGCACAATCGAAAGAAGTGAATCAAGCCCATCCAATGTAGATGCAGGGACAAATACCTGCAGTAAATAGAACTTCGTTAATGGTTGAAATAATGTGTGGAAATCGGTTATATCTATTTCCATCAGTGTATATCAAACATCCTGACAAATGAGCGGCACCGCCAGCACCAGCAATAACAGTATTACACAAAAAATACTTATCTCAAGTGATTTTCAGTGTTCTTAGGCGAATATCCTGATTTCAAGTCTGAAATAGAAAAGAAAAGAAACCATGAAATAGAGCATTGATTGATAAGATTGACAGTTGAACTAACAACTGTACATGCATCTAGAAATCAATAAACTCTTGAAAGAGCATAATATATAACGACAACAGAGGTGACAGTAAAATACGTAACCTTCAAACTTTGGGACTCAGGGAACTGCAGTGGCGCTAGTGTTGAGCTGAAGCTCTGAATATGCATTGCAGAAATAGGAAAATTCAATACATGAAAGGGTAAACCAAAGGAGAAAATAAAAGTAAATGATAGAGACAAGTGAGGTTCTGGGAAAAAACCTGCTGCGGGGCACAAAACTATCTGATTTTAAACCCTCCATTTGAATCTGTTAAGTATGTCTCGGTTATATTCAATCGAAAATCATCATTATAGAATCGATGTAAAATTATAATAACTTGAAAGATCGAACCTTTATTGTATCAAAAAGAGAAAAAAGATTGAACCTTTAAGACGCCGCATCTCTTTCTTGACACTGCAATGAAAATTTTATGTTAGGCAACTAACTTAAATCTCTCAAGAAAATAAACAATAGCTTTCTGGGATAACAGATACAAATCCAAGTACTAAAGAAACGAACTCTTTTATGTTACGGTAGACTTTTCTTTCTCCTTAAGCAGCAGAAGAGCTGCTTGCTTCTCGAATTTCATCTTCCCGTGTGCATTTTCTTATTATTTTTTGACAACCTGGAAGAGATTTAACAAGATACATTAGTTAGCAATCAATTATGATATGATAAGGTAAGCTGACAGGACTACAACAGAACCTCTCTTATGATTTCTTCTTCCTCTCACTCATGGTTTTCCCCTCTTCTAAAGTAATCATGCTGATTTCCAGAATGGATTTGTTCTGAGCCAACAGAGCCTGACAACTTTCACTTACGTAGATGAAGTAAACTAGCATGGGTCTTTAAATTTAAAAGGATCCTTCTCTGCAACTGTAGTGACGATAATAATTCCAGTTTTTAAGCAACATAAAAATGAAATAAATAGATATACACACTTCCTGTAAAAATGAAACCTAGAAGTCCAGGGTAAGTTTGATATGTGTTTCAGCGTATTTACTCAGCCTATTCGTTGCCAATATCAGCTTCCAGTGAATAGTGTAGTCAAAAACAACATTTAGATTTGTCAACAAAACTAGCTAGAGAAACAGTATTCATTAAAGATGTCGCCTGTGAATAGAAATGGTCATAGCAAGGCAGACTTTCTGACTTAAGAAAGGATATATTAAGAAAGGATACAACCTGAAAGTGAGATTTCATATTTGAAGGAGACACATACCAGTGAAGGACCTTACCCATCTCCACAGAACTGATGCATTTTACAGATGAGTTTTTCAGAAAGATGTCCTTCGATTGAATTTTCCAAAATATAAACATGTGGCGGCTAATAGACTGCATAGCAAAATATAAACATGTGGCGGCTAAAAAGAAAGCCAAGCGCACAAACCGAAAGCATCAAATTTGACTTTAAGTTCATTAATCAAAGTATTTTGATAATAGAAAACTCACCTGGCCATCCCAAACTTCAATCAACTTTAAAGAACAATGCACATGATCTTTAACAATGGTAGTTGCTACGCGGCCTTAACTATTCAGACAGTTGGTAAGCTTTTATTCGCAAATTGCAACATTGACGGCAACATATTTTTGCGTAAACACATCAGCTGAAGAGGCGCTTATGTTTTTCATTTTTTTCAGCTGAGCCTTCTCAGCAACAGTGCATACCGAAACAAAGAAAAACAAAAGAACCTAAAAGAAAAACAGCTAAACATAAGAAATCCGAGCATCTTCAAGTGTTCCAACAAGACATACCCTCTGATTCGTAATAGGAAAGTAGAAAATCCCTAAATAAAAAGGAAATCCATCATTACCTTCCGCTGCTCAAACACTACGGCCTCAGAACCTTGGAAAATTCAGACCCAGAAATGAAGTCAGGAAAGTTTCAGAAGACTCACAAAATGAAGAACATAAGAACCCCAACCCCGTATTAAAAGAAATACATCATAATCTTCAACCAGTTGTTCCTCATAACCTCGGATCTCAAATTCAGAAAATTGAATCATAAAGAATAGAAGTCAGAAAACTGGGGGAATCAGATACACTTCGGCGGCAAAAAGCTTGGATATCAAATACAGACACAGAATAGAAGTCAGGAAAGTAGACAACAAGACTCACAGAATTAACAACATAAGAATGCCAACCTCGAATTAAAAGAAATACACCATAATCTTCAAGACTTCAACCACTTTCTTCCTCATAACCTCTCGGATCTCAAATTCAGAAAATTGAATGATAAAAGAATAGAAGTCGGTTAACCAGGGGAAACAAGAACATAAGAACCCCAAAAGGGAGAAAACCTCGATTAAAAGAAAGAAACAAACATCTTACGGCAATAGAAGTCAAAAGAATGAAGAATATAAGAACTCCAACCCCGAATTAAAAGAAATACACCATAATCTTCAACCACTTCTACCTCATACCCTCACCTCTCGGATCTCAAATTCAGAAAATTGAATGATAAAAGAATAGAAGTCGGTTAACCAGGGGAAACAAGAACATAAGAACCCCAAAAGGGAGAAAACCTCGATTAAAAGAAAGAAAAAAACATCTTACGGCAATAGAAGTCAAAAGAATGAAGAATATAAGAACTCCAACCCCGAATTAAAAGAAATACACCATAATCTTCAACCACTTCTACCTCATACCCTCTCGGATCTCAAATTCAGAAAATGGAATCATAAAGAATAGAAGTCGGTAAACCGGGAGAATCAAGAACATAAAAACCCCAGAAAAGAGAAAAATCCAATTAAAAGAAAGAAACAATCATCTTTAGGTAATAGAATTTAGGCATTGAAATTTGATGATAGTCATAAACATCTCAGACTCTTCAAAACTATGAAATTATTAATTACCCTTTTGAATGAAGCTTCTCAAAAATTGTCAAGGATTCTACAGCAATGCATGGAGCCATTTCTGAAGACATCCTGAAAGCACAATCCAAATTGAATTGATAAGACCGATGCAACATATCAAACATCTTCATCGAAACATCACAAATCGATATGTAGAGAATTACAACATAACTTAGGAAACAACAGGTATTGAAATCACTACAGTTAAATTAATAGAGTATCAGTCAAAAGAGGAAAACTGGTAGCATGCATTTGACTGTTTTTATAATAGATGTCTGAGATTTTCATCAAAATCTTACTTTTAAAAAATTTCAGGATTCGCAAATACCAACAAGCAATAAAGCAAAACTGCCACTTATAATAAAATAAAACACACAGACATATATAACAAGTATAAACCTGAACGATGAATGAACAAAAGCAAAAAACAAAACAACAAACCTCAATATCTGCAATAATACATTTCTCAAAACATAATACTCATCAAAAGCAGAGCTTCTAAGCCCTTGTGTAACAATTGCAAGCAAAGTTGTAACCTACAACAACCCAGACTGCTGTTCAGTATCATTATATCCAGATTTTGAAGGTAAAAAAATTATTCCTCAAAACATCTACTAAATGAAAAGACATATGGAAAAATACTCTACCTTAGCAACTCACGTTATGATGCCACAGTACACACACAACCAGCCTAGTAACCGTCACATGACCCAATCGGCTCAGTCCTCATTGTGATTTATCTCATCTAATCAGAAAAATATTTACAGCAAGTGAAGGAATGTCTCAGCACAACAGTTGAGAAAGGGAATGATATTAATAAGTGCAACAATCATACTAAGGTCAGCATACTTCCAGTACCAGCCAATTGGAAAACAAGTTTTCGCGCGGTTTCAGAAACGGATAAATGGGGAGTATTTACCTAGATTGCAGATTAGCGCCACTGACGCCTAGAATTCTAATAGCTAGCAAAGCTGCATTTGTGGTGTGTTTGCAACTGCGAGACCCTGCGGCATCTGCAGAAAAAGGAATGCATTTTTCGGACGGCTCATCTGATACGGTAAGGGGAATGCATTTAATTCTCAGTAAAAACCTGCACAATCGAAAGAAATGAATCAAACTCATCCAATGTAGATGCAGGGACAAATACCTGCAGTATAAAGAACTTGGTTAATGGTTGAAATAATGTGTGGAAATCGGTTATATCTATCTCCATCAGTGTATATAAAACAAGCCTGACAAATTATCGGCACCGCCAGCACCAGCAATGACAGTATTACACAAAAAATACTTTACCTCAAGTGATTTTCAGTGTTCTTAGGCGAATATCCTGATTTCAAGTCTGAAATAGAAAAGAAAAGAACCCATGAAACAGAGCAATGATTGATAAGATTGACGGTTGAACTAAGAACAGTCAATGCATCACAGGAATAGGAAATTTGAATATGAACCAATGAAAGGGTAAACAAAAAAGTAAATAATAATTTTATATGTAAAAATGAAGGGATGGAGTAGTAAGACCTCCTCAGACAAGACAAGTGAGGTTCTGGGGAAAAACCTGCTGCAGGGCACAAAACTATCTGATTTTAAACCCTCCATTTGAATCTGTTGAGCAAGTCTCGGGAGAATCATCATTATTGAATCGATGTAAAATTATAATAACTTAAATGATTGAACCTTTATTGTATCAAAAAGAGAAAAAAGATTGAACCTTTAAGACGCCGCATCTCTTTCTTGACACTGCAATGAAAGTTTTATGTTAAGCAACAAACTTAAATGTCTTCAAGAAAATAAACAATAGCTTTTTGGGATAACAGATACAAATCCAAGTACTAAAGAAATGAACTCTTTTATGTTACTGCAGACTTCTCTTTCTTCTTAAGCAGCAGAAGAGCTTCTTGCTTCTCGAATTTCATCTTCCCGTTTGCATTTTTTGACAACCTGGAAGAGATTTAACAAGATACATTAGTTAGCAATCAATTATGATATGATAAGGTAAGCTGACAGGACTATAACAGAAACTCTCTTATGATTTCTTCTTCCTCTCACTGATGGTTTTCCCCTCTTCTCAAGTAATCATGCTGCTTTCCAGGATGGATTTGTTCTGAGCCAACAAAGCCTGACGACTCTCACTTAAGTAGATGAAGTAAGCTAGCATGGGCTCTTTTAGCTTAAAAGGATCCTTCTCTGCAACTGTAGTGACAATAATAATTTCAGTTTTTAAGCAACATAAAAATGAAATAAATAGAAATACACACTGCCTGTAAAAAATGAAACCTAGAGGTCCAGGGTAAGTTTGATATGTGTTTCAGCGTATTTACTTAACCTATTTGTTGCCAATATCAGCGTCCTGTGAATATTGTAGTCATAAACAACATTTAAATTGTCAACAAAACTAGCTAGAGAAACAGTATTCATTAAAGATGTCGCCTGTGAATAGAAATGGTCATAGCAAGGCAGACTTTCTTCAACAGACTGTGAATTAAACGAATGGCAGTGCTCTTCAACAGACTGAAGGTGTTTAGTCTGTTTCGAAATAGAGGTTGTCACTGTATTGCTAAGAGAATCAACTTTCTTGACAAGCTCAGCCATAGAGGAATTGACCACGGATCTGTTTTCAGGACTTAATTTGTCTGACCATTTTCCCAATATATTTAAAAAAAGTCATATAACTAATTCAAAACTTATGATATATGTGGAAATCATATTGCATACCAATCTTAGAGAATAAAGCAGCATTATCTTTAACTGATTTCACCAATTCCGATCACAACGCACAAGCTTGATTAGCTAGTGCACACAAAATTTTAGTGATAACAACAAAACAAGCATAGTTCAGCAGCGGTATGAAAGAGCACTGTACCTGCTTTCTTCTATTCTGATATAATGAAATCCCTCTCCTTAAGAGGGTACCTACATCTTTTTAATTCCTCCCCACAACTGGCAAGCAGGTCGTTAGTATGAACCAAGCTTTTCTGCACCAGAACCAGAATACATAAAAATCAATGCATAACACTATACTTGAACCAAGGCTAGCATCTCCCCCCTGTGGACGAGCAAGTTGGAAACTGAGACTCAAATCTATCCTGCAGCTCTTCAAGTTGCTGCACAATAGAAACAATACACATATTGATGTCAGTAGCATGTTGACCATTAGATAGATCATACACCAAACATAAGCTGATAAAAGCATGCCTTTTGATTAGTGTCTAACAGCAACGTCATTTGATCAATATGATCTGCCATATCCTGAAAAGAAACAGTGGACGATCATTATATGCTGCATTTGGTGATAAAACCAGTACAAATAAAGAGATGAATATGCACTCTCAATGCTTAACATGATTGAATTGAAGAACAATATAAAGAAGATTAAAACATATGAATAAATGCACCATGAACGTTCAAACCCAAGAACTGAACTATTAATTATCATATTATAGATGTGTCTCAAGATCTACAGGCTAAACTGTTGATGGCTGAAAGCAAATCACAACGAATGTTATCTTGAAATATGCAGGATCCTTCAATCACAGATAATAGGATAAAAAATCATCTTATGCAAAAACTGAGAAACAAGATATGTTGTCTTATGCATCATGTAGAGAAGAAATAGGAAAAACGGGTGAAAAGAGAAAAAGACGAGGATTGTTGTTGGATAAAAAGTAGAATCTGGGGGCTTACTGTTGGAAGTGAGAATTGTTCTTGTCCCTCGGCCGACACTTGTGATCCATGAATCGAAAAGAGGAACATTTGATCATTGCTGATAAAACAAGAAGCGCACTCTGGATCGAATCGAATCGAAGTGAAGAGGAGTGTGGATATTTATAATCAAACTTTTTAGGGTTAGGGTTTAGGAAACTGACCGTTGGAGAAATGAGCCGTTATACCCCGGATGGACGAAAGCTCATCGAGACGAGACGAGACGAGGATCCAAGTTGATCGCCGGAGAGCGTTGATGATAAAAATAAAATGAATCGAGTGTTCTAAACTGGATGATGACGTGTATGGAATTATTCTTTTTCTTTTTTATTTATTTTCGAATTCCATCCATAATTGTTTATAATAATTCAATAACTCAATGTAGTGAGAAAAAAAAAAAAGCTAATTATGAATAACAAGATATTTATTATTATTTATATGCCAGTTAAACTGTATAAACTACGTCTTCTTCATTATTTTCTTGTTCAACTGTATTAAACTGCATCTTCTTTAATTTCATTATTTTCTTGTTTAACTGTATTAAGAATATTTAATTTTTCTTCTGCGGTTAAATAATTATCCCACCAACCTTTTAATTGGCATGTAAATGAGGAAGAGGAGAAAGCGGTATTATACCTTCGAACAAGTATTAATTCACAATATTATAGTCATTCCTGGATAAAGAATTTTTTTTGTTTTGATGCATAGATTATTTCGACGGTTATAGAAACTCTATGTGTTTTCGTCTGATAATTTCTTTTCCCTATACTTCCATTGTTTTGCTTGACGTCAGGAGAAGATGCGTCGGAGTAATATTGCTAAGGAAGATAAATCAAAGTTTTTATGTAGCGCCTATTTAGCGTTTTTTGATTGATGTTTCTTTTCATCTTCGGATTTCAATTTGCATAAAAAGCCGACAGAACATCCGCTTCCACACATGCAACTTTGCTGCCGTTTTACCTGGTGATGCCAAGGTTGGGATGATGGCAACTGCCAACTATTGGCTTTAGGAAACTTGCTAGATATTTATTACATAATCTCGATAGTCAGACTAGTATTTTTCTTAAACAGAGTGTATTTTTAGTATGCTTAGTCGAGGAAGGTAACTTAATTGCAAGTTCCGAGTTGAGAGAGAAAGCTGGAGCTGAGAGGTACGACATTTCTTTTTCTATGTTGTTGCTACCTTCTCCATTTCAGTGCACAAAATATGGATCTCTAATTCCGCAGGTGGACCATCTGTTATGTTTCTAGTAAATACAGGTATATCATTCTCGATTCTATTCTGCTTGTGCAAGTTGCTTGGAAATGCTGGGAGCTTTGGGGTTCAGATTGATCTCAGCAGAGCCATGATGCTGCCTGATGTTTGCCAGGACTCTTCTCCGCCTCTCAGTCTGCTCAGGTACTTCTTAAAATTTTGAATTGGTCACAGTGATTTGGATCTTGAAGTGCTTTTCTTCTCCAGCTGTTGGAGCTCCAACTTCATCATCTCAACTCCATCTCTTTGTGTTTTCTTTATTTCTGGTTTCTTGCATCTCCAACCAATTTGACTGGCAAGAAAACTTAAAGATTCAATCTCTAAGTTGCTTGATTGTATGCCTGAACCATATACTTGCTATCTCCGGCATGCACCATGTATAATGTCGCAAATTAACATAAACCTGTTATGTTTCATGATTTTCTGGTGCCCCAGCTAAATGTCTCAGAGAGTACAACAGTGAAAGATTCAACATAGCAACCTGAGGCACAAGACTGAAGACAAAAGCAAGGTGAAGTTCTTTGTATTAGGAACTATTACTCCTACTCCTTTTGCTTTTGTGCTTCATTGCTAGTTACGGGAGCAGCGGGATAACATTTAATGCTACAATTCCTGGAAAAAGGTTTATTTGTTGTTCATTTTTCCTTAGAGACTGTTTCCATGTATATCCAGCTTAACATATAATGCTTATCTTGGGCATATATATATACATATGTACATCTTATGATGTCTAACGGAGTCATATCCAGTTCCACACACAGGCCCGTTTCTCATTTTTGATGGGCCTCGGGACAAAACATAACTGATGGACCTTTATAACATAATATTTTGTTTAAAAAAAATATGACCCCCGAAGAAAGAAAGACCCTTGAATGGGTTCCGGGCCGCCGCCCCTACCTGCCACCTCTCAGGGCCGGGCCTGTCCACACATGGGACATCTAGCTTGGGTTGATGTTACAATATCCGCAAATTCTGCCAGTATGTTATGTGAACTTTGGGCTGATCAGGTGTGGACCTTTCTTCCTTGTAGACAGCTGTGTTAAAAAGTCGATGCCTAAAACTGAAGTTTATATGTCTATTTGTTTCATTCTTATGTTGCTTAAAAACTGAAGTTATTTTTGTCATTACTATTGCAGAGAATGATCCTTTGAAACTAAACGAGCTTACAGAAGTAACTTTTTTGCTTGTAAGGAAATGATATGTTTGCAAAAGTGTTGCAAGAACGTGTTGTTGGGTACACAGGTAGTTGCGCCAGTGCCTCCTTTATTTCTTTTCCTACGAATGGTGCCTGGTTAAGGTAAGAGTTACAAGTGTGATCTATCATCTACTGTCTCAAAGATCTGTCTGGTGTTGTCGCAACTTCCAGATCTGTTTTATTTTAATTTTTATTCGGTGTTCAAAAAAGTAACCAAACATCATTTTTTCCCCTATAGCTCATCTAGTAATTTGTGTGCAATTGTTCCTTTCTAGGATCCATTACATGGGTTGGTTATGCCGTAAGTCTCTTCAAAATTGGGAATTAGGGTTTCTTACTATAACTATAACTCCTGGTCTTAAGAATGTTTGATTGGCTTTATAGTTGTATTGCGGTGATGAACATTAGCTGTTGGTTATGTATGGTTTTTTATTAAGTGGCATTTCTATGCAAATCACGGTGCTTGTGGTGATGAGAAAGTGGCATTTTCTATATGAGAACCTTTTTTAGTTGGATTTGGGTTTGCTGTCTTCACTTTCCTTTTACTGCTCTTCATCTATAGTTGTCATGTTGTTGATTGCATCAATCTGCAGATTTAGACTTTTCATGGCTATGCAGAGCAGGAGAGTCCCATTTGGAGGTAATGTTAAGAGGGCAGATGGTAGAACCTGAGCAGAATTTCAATTCGAGGGGGCAGCCAGGAAGAGACAATCAGGTACGCACCAGTGAGTTAATCTAAAAGTTGTGTTGATCTGGTCTTCATGATTATTAGAATTGCGATAAGGATAACGATGCTGCCCACGGACGAGGTATTTTCTGGTACATTGTTCACTTAGAAAACCCCTAGCATCTTTTTTTTTTTTTTTTATAGAGTAAAATTGATAAAGTAAACACAAAGTTCACATAAGGCAGGGAATCGATATTCCTTGCCTTCGACACCTGTTACAACATTTAGGATTTGAACTAAGCATTTCACCACTGATTTTGCTCCCTATTTGAAGTTCTTTACGTGGACTTGATCCCCTTTTTCCTTCAATTTTTTGATGAAGAATTGATCCTCACTTCTTCAATGCATCTCGTAATGGTAGAGATTGAATATGAGCTCCCTGAATTCCTATATTTTATCTACCAAGCCATCCTTGTCTTTATTAATTCCCTTAGTTCCTCCCTAGATCTTTTCTGGCTTTTAAAGCATCTTCTATTTCTCTCTTCCCAGATTGTCCAGATTATGGAGTAACATAATGTTTTCCAAAATCTTTTGTACACTCTTGAGCACTTCCTTATAGTCCAACATTCTAGTAGCTCCTTCATAGTTTTCGGAAATACCCAAACTACTCCCCACCAAAACAAAATGTCAGCCCATAATCTCCATATCCACTTGCAGTGCACTAAGAGTATTTTCTTCACTGCTAACATTTTCCTCTGCACTGTATAGCTTTTCCAACCTTCCACTTTTGTGTCATTCCAAGTGTTGGTGACAATATTCTTCAAGTCCGCGTGATCCAGCCGAGCATCTTCAAATCTGAAAGGTTTCATACCCCAATCCTTCTCTACTTCTTTCAGAACGATTAGAGCATGATCTGATAGGTTTTTCTCCATTCCCCATTGTTCCAAAGAAGTCCACTGATTAAGTACCATTTGAGAAATAAGGAATCTATTCAGCCTGCTAGCTCCCTGTTTGTTACTCCATGTGAATTTTCTCACTATCATTGGAATGTCCGCAACATTCATTGCTTGAGTGAATTCAAAAAAATTTCTGGTATCTTTAACATTTAGTTTTGATCCTCTTCTTTCCTCATCTCCTGACACTGAATTGAAGTCTCCTCTTAAGATCCACTCTCCTTCTTGAAAATTCTTTAGATCAACCAGATTTTCCCATAGTTTCATTCTCTCCATCTCTAAAGAAGGGGCATAAACATTTGCAAACAATAAGACACCTTCATACTTATGATTCTGTAATTTACCTTGAATGCAGAGAAAATTTTTATTCTTGAAACTGGCTGTCATTTGGAAAACTTCTGGGTTCCACATAGAAATCAATCCTCCCTTAGTTCCATCCGCATCAATTGCCATCCAGTTAACTTTTTCTTTTCCCCATAATTATTCTGCAACTAATAAGTCATGCTTACTAACCTTTGTTTCTTGTATGAGTATCATGTCCACCTAAAGCTTTCCTTTCATTTGTCTAATCATTTTTTTTATTACTGCTAGTTGCTCCTCTTACATTCCAGCTTGCTATCTTCATTGTTCTGCTGGTTCCTCTTCTGATTCTTGATTTACTCGTGTTTTCAGGAGTTCAAATTGCCTTATAATCTCTTCTTCAGTGCCTTGAAATTGAATACCCAATCTTTTTGCTATTTGGAAAGTCTCTTTTGCCTCCTTTCTCTTGACTTCCTCTGGGTTGCTTTGATTTTCTTGAATTTCTGGGGCTTCAGAGGATGAATCTTTACTGCCTTTCTTCTGATTTTTTGATTCCTTTGCTGTTTGAGGTTTTTTGTTTCTTCTAGAATACTTTAATAATTCTTTTCCTTTTGATATTTTCCTCTTCTCTTTTATCAATCCATTCTGCATTTTTTCTTCCATCAGATTAATCTCCTCCAATTGATCTTCTCTTGCTTTTTCCTGTTGAAATCCCCACCTTTGCACTTTCTTTTGATCACTTTCTTGCATCAGGACTATCTTCCTTTTCTCTATAGCAGTTTTTTGTGTTAAGGTTTCACCTTTTTCCTTTTTTAGTAAAGCAACCCAACTTCTTTCAGCTTCCACTTTTCCTGACATTATCTGTTTTTGTGATTCTTCTGATTTTGCTGAATTTTCTGAATTTGCTGCTTTCTTCTTTTCAGCTTTTTCCTGTGATTTCTTTTTGTCTTTTATCTGCCTTTTTTCCTCCTCCCTGTCTGGGTTTACACCTCCTTCAACCTTCGGTGGCTCAGCCTCTTTTGAATCAGCCTCCTCCCCTGATTTTGATTCTTCCTCTTGCTGACCTTCATAACTTTGCTCTTCTAGTCTAGGAAAATCAGTTTCGCAACCATTACAGTAACATTCCTCACAAACATTAATGGTAAAAGTTTCACCATCTATAGTTGCTTCAACTGCTTCTTCAATTCTGGTCATTGTAGTTGTTTGAATCATGACTCGGGCTTTTTCTAGTCCTGAAATCTGAAATAACCTATCATCCATCTTCACATAATTCCCATGTACTGCAGTTATTTTATTGAAGTTTTCCTCTGTCCAAGCTTTGAAGGGAATACCCCTGTTCTTTTCTTTGGCCTTATTTCTTCCTCCCAATTCTGAATCCTTTCAAACCAATAGCTCCAAGACTCTGATTTTTCTTTAACAAATTGATTCCTTATTTCACTGCTTTTGAACTTTAACAGGATTCTCTTCCCACCCAGAGACATAACCTTCTCCACTTCAAACTTGTTGAGTTCTAGATCTTTTTCCAGTATGGATACAGCTTGGAACTCATGCAACTAAGCAACTGCACATCCTACGAACCAATCTGCATTCTCTTTTACTGATTCTAGTAATACTTTCCTTCTGGACTTCTTGAGCCTTTCTTGACTTTCCTCTACTGTGATTTCTGGTTTTTGTCTCCAGACTTGTCTTGTTTTCATTTGATGCTTCTGAATCCATACTTTTTGGTGCATCTGGAACCTGTTGTTCATGTTGTCTGGCCTTTCTCTATCGTCTGCTATTTTTACTACTAATTTTCCTCCCCCCACCTGTATTCCATGCCATCTTCTAATGGCTTTCTCTGCTTCTTCTCTTGTCTTGTATCTGATAAAGCCAAATCTGCTCTGTGTGGGCCTTCGTCTTCTATTTGGAATGAATGCATCCATTATCAATCCATCGTGACTGAATAGATTCCTCAGCCACTTAATTTCTCTATCCAAAGGTATATTATCTATGAAGAGGCTCACAAACCTTTCCCTGAATTTCCTAAGGGATATGCTCCATCCTTCCCTTGATCTGTGATCCCTTGTATTAGCTCCTCCCTTCTCTCCTCTCTCCTGTTTCTCTCTCATCTTTTTCAATTCAAGGAGATTAACCCTAGCATCTTACATGGTCAATATTACATTTTCGTAGGTGACTACATTTTCATTTCTCTCATAGTACATTTTTAGTTTCTTTTTTTAGCTCAATGTAAAGAGTTTTCATTCTATCAAAGAAATCTTGAACTCAATCAGTTGGGGAGTTCTCATTCCTGCTGGGGCAATGTTTGCTCCGCTATCACTTACCGAGTATCAGCTTACATCGTGGTATCTCTATATCGTTGTATCTCTGATAGTCTATGTTTAAAGAAGTTATTGTTGGGACTTGAAAGGGGTTCAAAGACTCACTTTATTTTCAGACTGTGGAACAGCCATACAGGTATTGCACGTGCAAGATAAAGGGAGACGAAGAAGGTCGCAAGCAGTGATTTGAAAACTGGTAGATCATCGGACCAGAACTATGCATATGACGTCATCCTCACTAATCCGAAAACTGGGTGCATTTCCTCATGGTTGAATCTCTAGTTGCATCCAAATCCATTGTATCAGTAATAGTTCCTTTCTTATTCCATCTTTCCGCATCTGACCTGCTGCTACTTTATTATGCAGGTTTTATTCCTGGGACAGATTTTCTGATCAAAAATCTGTTTTCTCTGTATGAAACTAAGTTAACTGCTGATGGGATGCGGAGGATATGAATGTTTGTGCCACCTTATCAAATTTAGGTGTGATCTTCTTTATTTTTCTTTACTAATATCAATGCTAAATGATAGATAGTTTGATCTTTTTGGCCCAATAAAAATGAAAGTTAGCCCATCATATTGATTTCTTGTTTTAATGTCTTAAGTATGCTGTATTGTTTCACAAGTTGTGAATCTGATTGCTTTTTGAAGTTTTCTTGTTTAGTCAACGGTTAATTAAACGTCCAATTAATTAGTTTCTAGTTCAGTTTTAAAATTTTCCAAGTGGTTCCTCTGGTAATTTAAATGCATGTTTTCTGTCTTTAAAAATTCTAATTAATACAATTCTTAGTACCTAAGGATAGTGCAGAATTACTAATTAATTGGTTTTTATGCATGTGATCTAAAGTTTAAATGTCAGCTGTTTTGATGTGAAAGCATAAATATGTTTTGTTGGGCCAATAGTATGCTTTCATGATTTTGTAAGTTGAGATTTTCAATTTGGCAAGGCATTCCCACATAGCATATTTTTATTTGGTAGAGCGATGGGGCATACGATGTTACTTCTAAAATGATTTTGCTTCCATATCTATGAACCTAATTATTGTAACAATGTATGGATCGATCGAATTACATTACTTTTAACTTTCAAGCACTGATTTCTCTCTCGATTTAGCCAAATCATCTTTTTTTTATTGGTATTATGCTGATATGTTTGATCTATGATTTACACGTTAGGTGTTGTGGCGAGAAAGCAAAAGTATGTTTTGTTGAGTTAATGGTATACTTTTATGATTCTGCAAGCTAAAAAATTTTTATTTGTCAAGGCATTGAGAGCACTAAGATGCTCTTGCAATTTGAAAATTTATGTAACCATTTCCATTTAGCATTTTCTCGTTTGGCAGAGCACTGGGGAATTCAGTGCTTCTGCCAAAATGATTTTGCTTTCATATTCTACAATTGCTGAAAGAGTATCTGAATGGACAATGAAGTACGTCATGTTCCAATCTTGTCCATGATCATTTATAGCTATATTTACCTGTTTACTATATTGTGGAAGTTGTCCTAGTTATGAGTAATGGATAATGTGTCAAGTAGCTTGTACTTGACAGTTGCCAAAACTCCCTTCAATAACCACTTTGGGTTAAGGGATGCCCAATGGATTGTTTGTTTTTAAATTGTGGTCTTGCATTTCTGACAGGTACATGTTGAACTGAGGAAGTGGCTTGCAGTAAACACCAGTCCGGAAGTTGCTGAACCAGACCGCATCAGCTATGGAGGTATTGATATAACATAATTTATATGTAAAGAGGGCAAGTTTATATGGGGGTTTAAATTTTAATTTTGTTCTTGAGCGAGTAGTGTACATGTTGTATAAGAGAATTAATAGTTCAGTTCTTAGGTGTTTAGGTGCATTTGTTCTCTTTTGGGTGCCATGGATGCGATTGACTTGGATGGTGCTTTTTGAGACTGAAATTTACTGTCGTACTTAATAAGAATGCTTGCAATGATGGCTAATTTTGATCCATACCAATTCATTGTTTGAAAGCATGTTTTGCAGTGTTTGAATGTTTTGTTTGATGATCATATGCAAGTTAAGCGCCATGAGTAGCAACATTATATTTTATTACTCCTTTTGCTTGGTTCACTAGTTGTGGCCTTAATTTTGAGCTTTACTTGTTGGCTAGGTGGAAAAGGTAGTTGCAATCTGAATTTCTGACCTGATATCTATGACTATGTTTTGCAGTCCTAGGGGGCGATGATGGGGCTTGGATTTGGCATCCTTTAAGGCGTTATGGAGCTGGAGCCGGTAGACGGTATTTGGTTTCCTTTGGTTTCTTGTTCAATATTTCTAGCTTACATACAAGTTCAATGTTCTTAGTTTTGAGGTTTTTCTGTCTGGTGATGCTGAAGCAAATCACTATGTGGAAGACGTTTCTGGTAATGTTTATTATGCTGTCACCACTAACACTACATTGAGTATAGCCATTAAAGTTTATTTTAACTCTCCCCTTTGGCAGATATTCCTTACACCTTGCACAAGTAACCTCTCGAATGTGCAAAGCATTATCGATAATTAGTGCATTTCAGATTGCATCTGGTTTAGTTCATCAAATGATAGTATTGCAATGAAGACAAATTAGCATTTGCATATGCTGTTCTTCTATTTCCGAAGATGGTTGTTTTACTAGTTGCTGAGTAATTTGAGAGTTGACGGTATGTGGTTTCCATTTGTTTCTTGTTCAATATTTCTGATTACATGTTCAATTGTGTTCTTGTTTTAATGATGTTTTCTTTCTTGATATTCCAATGTTCAAGGTGATGGCTGCTGATGCAGAAGCAAATCACTGTGTGGAAAACGATTCTGGTAACGTTTCCTAACACGAGATATAGCTTTATTATGTCAGAAAGTTAGTAATGTTTTGTTGTGGTTGGGATTGTTTTGTTCAATCTTTAATGCAATAATGAATGATCGTGATGAAGGTTGTGAGACTGAAAACAGGGCAAGTTTATATGGGGGTTTAAATTTTATTTTTGTTCTTGCGCGAGTGGTCTACATGTTGTATAAGAGAATTAATAGTTCAGTTCTTAGGTCTTTAGGTGCATTTGTTCTCTTTTGGGTGCTATGGATGTGATTGACTTGGATGGTGACTTGGACTTTGTTGTTGTTGTGGTTGTCTGTTGGGGTACAAGGTTTGTATGCCTTGCTGTTCTCAGTTTTTGCATAAGATGATTATTTTTATCCTATTATCTTTGATTGAAGGATCCTGCATCCATCAACAGTTTAGCCTGTAGATGATGCCGATGATTGAGATTCAAAAGAGGGCAACTATATATGGGGTTTAAATTTTAATATTTTTCTTGAGCGAGTAGTCTACAGATCTATAATATGATAATTAATAGTTCAGTTCTTGGATTTGAACTTTCATGGTGCTTTTGATTTATTCATATGTTTTAATTTTCTTTATATTGTTCTTCAATTCAATCATGTTAAGCATTGAGAGTGTGTTTCTGCATATTCATCTCTTTATTTGTACAGGTTTTATCACCAAATGCAGCATAGAATGATCGTCCAATGTTTCTTTTAATCATCTAGGGGACTTGTCATAGTAAGTTGAAACACAAATGTTGGCTGAGGATCCCGATGAGGCTTGGATTCATGGAGAAGTTACTCAAATCAAACGAACAAACCGTAAGCCACTTGTTATCCACAATTCTAACAATCTTTTTCTTTTGATATTTCACTCTTCTTATTCTGCAAGCCATTCACTTAAATGTATTTTCATTTGGCCGGCATTGGGGCAACAATGCTCCTAACAATTTGAAAAACATTTAATGCTTCGGTCACACATTCTTATTTTATGCATTTTCATTTGGTACTGAGTTGGGCATCAATGTTCCTACCACTTGAAAATGCTTTCAATTTGTCTGCGAGAGATTCCCACTTTTCATGCATTTAGTAGTTCCTCCATTTCAAGGAGGCATTTTAATAATGGAGTTAACGTTTGTTTTTTTAATTTTAATTTTCTTAATTCTTTATGATTTATGTATGTTTGGAAAACTGAACAAAAAATATGGATGGCATTCGGTTTTTTTGATTTTGATATGTTTATGGTTATTATGTTTTGAGAAATGTATTTTCAGCTTGGTTGGATTTATTTAATTACATAAGTAAAATGGAGATTTGTTGCTTTGGAAATATTTTTTGTTGTTTTTTTGATGATCTTGGGTTCTGTTAATGTTTTATCTTTGAGTGTGGAACTCTGTCATTTCTTGAAGAGCCATTTAATTAAGACAGCAAATGGACGATCTCAATGGCAGTTGGTTTGGAGTGAGGTCTTCCTCTGTACAAGCTCTTGCAAGGTGGGGCAACTTTGGAGCTGCTTGAAATGAGTAATTGTAGCCTCAGTTCTCTGTCAATTCATAATTCTTCCAGTTACCTTGGATAAATTTGGTGTGAATAGAGAGAGGTAAAGCATAAGTGTGTAAATGGTTGGAGGTTTTGATGATGCTCTGGATTTATTGACTGCTTAAGGTACATCTAATTGTTTATTATTAAATGTGGTAGGTTCGAATAGTTTCAGGCTTTCAGCACATTGAGCACCCGAATTCATGTTTTCCTATGCTTCCTCTCCATACCAGCTAGGCGTCCAAGTTATCTTTGCTGGTGCTGGCAGTGCTGCTCATTTGTCAAGCTTGTTTTATATACACTAATGGAGATAGATATAACCGATTTCCACACATTATTTGAACAATTAACCAAGTGCTTTATATTGCAGTTATTTGTCCCTGCATCTACATTGGATGGGCTTGATTCACTTCTTACGATTGTGCAGGTTTTTACTGAGAATTAAATGCATTCCCCTTACCGTATCAGATGAGCAGTCCTAAAATGCATTCCTTTTCTGCAGATGCCACGGGGTGTCGTTGTAATGCTAGGCATCAATGACGCTGATCTGCAATCTAGGTAAATACTCATAATTTCCATTTACTGAGAAACAAGTAGTTATACATGCCAGCATAATCATTTTTGTTTGGAAGATGGATCAAGTTTGACAAGGTTACAAATTGGACTTTAATTTTTGGACATTGATACTTTTCGTGGTGCATATGTTAATGAGATTTCCTGTAGGGACTTTCCGATTGGTTGATCTGCAAACACGGCTAAGTTGTTAGCTAGCAATGCTTGTCAAGAGATAACTGTTAGGCTTGTTTGTTAGCTAGGGGATAAAAGGTTTTCCAATCTGAAATTATGATCTAGTCTCTCTGAAGCATATGCTTCATTAGAGAAAGCTAGCTACTCCCTTTGAGAGATAATTTTTGAGATTGCTATCAATTAAGCTAGCTAGGGAATCCGCGGTTTCGTTCGAGACGTCGGGCCCATTTGATAAACTGGGTGTATTCAGTGTTGTACATGGGCTCAGGGAAGTTTGCAAGTACAGATTGCATACTAGGGAGGACGAGGGTGTGATGAATTTGGCGTCTAAAGGTGAGGTTGTGAAAAGTGTTCTTTTTTAGCAGCTGGCTATCTGGGGGTGTTTAATTTTTTCTAATTCAAGTTTTTTGTTGCTTTGTGTGATAAAGATGTAACTTTGTACATGACAGGTAAAGTGTTCAGCAGCTGGTTCAGGCTTGTTGCATTGATTATTAAGGTGTCATCTGATTCTTTACACTTTTCTCTATTTTCAGTTTTTACTCACTTCGTTAACCTTTTCGCTCGCTTTTGTCAGATTTTTCAACTAATCGAAGCTGGATTCGATCTAAAGGTGTACTTTTATTCTTAACTATCACTCTTTTTAATTTTCTTTCTATGACATTGCATGTCTTATTATTATTATTTTTGTTTGAAGTTTACTCTGCTGTTACTTTTATTATTTGATTCAGTTTTTCCAATTGTTAATGTAGTATTAAATCATATGATTGGGAAATTAGGAGACTAGGAGTGTGGCGTTCTGTTTTCCAAGTTTGATATAGGCGGTACTGAGTTTCTTGATGAGTTTAGGGTTATTAAGTTTTTCGAAAAGTATTTTTAGGGACTGTGTAGTATGGTTGGATTTTTTTAATAGTTTAAATAAATCGGAGATCTACTGCTTCGGAAATAATTTTTGATGATCTTGGTTTCTGTTATGTTTTATGTTGATATTGATTTATTGTTGGAATCTGGTTATTGTTTTGTGAAGTTGTTTGCTGCTAATAATGTGGCGTGGTCTGGTGATTGCTGTAGAGTTTAACCGTGGGTGATATGACTAGAGGATAGAATTCTTAATACACACATCCATTATGTGACTCATTTAAACTAATAGCGCAAGAATTCTGCTATTTGGTTAGCTTCACAATTTGAATAAGCTTTGCTGTTTTTTTCTTAGTTATCTTTTTGACCAAATAAAACAATCCTGGTGGAATGAATCAGTTTAATTTCCTTCTTCTCTGTCAGTCTTCGTTTTACCCATGAATTGCAAACTTTTTTTGAAGAATATGTTTTCAAATTGTGTATGAATTATGTACTTTCGATGTTTTTGGTCTTTTTTGCTATTTGATGTACATCCCTTAGAAGCATCAGGAATACCAGGTTGCAGGCAGTGATTCCCTCGTGTAGCAGCCTTGGTAGATCACCGGACCAGCTCTATGCAAATGGCGGTGATTTGTAAACCTGCTGCATTTGACTACTTTTCAATTTTTTGTTTTCAGTTAAATTTCTAACCATCCTTTTCTCTCTCATTTTTCAGATTCATCTCTAATCTTTTCGATCATGTTTGTTCAGATTTTTCAAGAACCGATACCGGATTCGGACTCTCAAGGTGTACTCTTTAATATCACTTTTTATTTTAATTTTTTGGATATTTGATGGAATGGAACTCTAAGAAGTGGAATGGATGTGAAGACATAGACAAGTCTTTGAAAGTTATATGCTTTTAGGCTTAAGGTATTTATCTCATATGTTTATTTGGCAGAGCATTGGAGCATTCAATGCTTCTGCCAAGTTGAACTCGTTCTTAATATCATCTAATCTTGGATTTGTATCGTCCCAGTTCAACAGGTTTATCATCCTCTCACGGCTCATGGATATTCTTGTTGAGGCAAGTTTATGTTTTACACTTTTTTGGTCCTATTTGTGTTGTTCTAGTCTCGTGATGCTCATTTTTTATTGTCGAGTGTGGTGTTGATTTGGTTTTCAATCTAATGTGTCCGAGTGGAACGGTCAACTGTTTTTCTTTTATCATTTCTGAAGTATGTCATGCTTCATTTGGAACATTCAGTAAGAGGACGGACAACTATCTGAAAAATTTGTCTGCAAAATGCATCAGTACTGTGGAGATGGGTAATGTCCTTCACTTCTTTGTGTCTCCCTCACATATGAAAGCTCACTTTCAGGTTTTGATGATTGTTGCCAGATCATACTGATATGACACAAATGGTATGCTTTAGCGGCTCCATCTTCTCCTCAAATATTTGCTCTTGTCTATCAATAATTTTAATGTTCTTGGACATGTAGATGACTTCTTTCTATTTATGCCATTGCATGTCTTATTTTCTTGGACAGTTTCTGCCGAAGCATGAGGATCTTTTCGTTCGGCTCCATCTTCTCCTCAAATATTTGCTCTTGTCTATCGATTTTTTTTAATGTTCTTGGACATGTAGATGACTTCTTTCTATCTATGCCATTGCATGTTTTATTTTCTTGGACAGTTTTGGCCGAAGCGTGTGGATCTTTCATTTCAAATTTCGGGGCGCTGGTTGAGCTGTTGGAGGTGGAAGTACATGCGGTTTTAATCTTGGTTTTTATTATAAGTTTATATCAAGATTGACTTTTGTTGATTGATATGTTTTAAATCTTGCAATATTTGATGTCATTTAGCTGTCATGGCGTGTGAAATTCGTAGCACCTCTGAGATACAGTCTGTGAACAAGCAGTTGCTACAGCACACGCTTGTTCACCAGAATCTGAAGCAACAAGACACGTCAAGGAACACTGATTTGTTTACCCAGTTCGGCCAACTACCTTCGTCTGGGGAGGACTGTACTCCAGTCCTCAATCCACTAATCTCGAAGGTCTCAAAGTACACTCGGTTACAATCTCCACGCAACCTATGCTACTTAACCTTAAGTGGAATCTAGATCACAATCAGAACAGGCTCCGAATTGTGTCTACACAACCTCCATTGATATCAATCTAGAATAGCTATTGTCTCCACGAACTCAGCCTATTCTAATTAATACCCAGTCGCTGCAGGTTTGCTAAAGCATCTGCTGTAGCACACAGCTGATGCACTATCTGTTCGCGTCGCTCCAAAGCCTTCCGCTGAGCCAATCGAACAATTCCACGAGCGCTGCACACTATGGAATACTCCCCGTCACTCAATGACCTCATGTCACTAGCGAGAACAGCCGTCCAGACACTTGACCGAGTCACCCACTCGTCAGTTCTTCCGCGGCTTTCCTTGATCAACCAACAAGCACTTGCTGTTTTTGAATTGGCTTCCAGATCAAGCTTAGATCAGACTCTGCAAGTCCTGATCACTCTCTGCTTCACTCACCTCAGCTCTGCGCTGACGCTCTGCTCTCGGTGATGATCGAAGATCTTCTCGCACACCAAAACTACTCTCTCGGTACTCTGTGTATGCTCTCGTGTTTGCTCTCTTCACTTCGATCACCATTAACTCTCTGAAGGGCCTCCTTTAAATAGGAACACCCAGTTCCATCATTCTCATTTTTAACAAATTCCTCCAAAGAGCAATATCTTCTACAAACAAATCTTCTTCTTCATTTGGGAATCTCCACTAGAATATTCTCTGCTGAATATTTAGAAACTCCCTTGATGCTCGATGAACTGCCAAGCCCTTTTTCTGAAGATCCGAATAACTGCTGTAGACTAGATGTTACAGCTTCCTGAAGCAGCTCCTGCTATAGCAGCCACTTGTTCAGCCGTTTGTTCACTTGTGTTGGTTTTGTCAAACACTGTCATACTGCATCAATAGTGTGAAATTTCATGTTTGAGGGGAAATAATTAAATTTCTAGTTTGAAGTATGTGACAAAGTTGCATTCTTTTTTCTTGATTGGAGTAAAAGTTAAATGACGAGTGGTTACAGTTTCTTGTGTTCATATTTTGGAGTATGTTGCATTCAGATTTGTTCAGTGAGATTTCATTCTCATTTTTCAAGATTTCTTAAGTTTTATATTCTTATTTTATCCAGAAAATAAGTTTTTTTTTTTTCCTTTCATTATATGATTGCTTGTTTTTTATTTTTAAATCATTGAATGATTCTTTGTTCCCAAAAGGTGGGATATGTTCACTCACCGTGTGGAATTGATTTTCTTATTCTGCAAATCATTCTCATGGAAAGGATTTTCATTTGCATGGGACACTAATATTGCCTAACTGAAAAAAACTTCCACATTTTCTTTCTATGTATTTTCATTTAATGATTGCATCGAGGATTGTTTGATTAGTTTTTGCTCTTGGAATTGAAAACTGTCTAAAAAGAATATAAATATAAGGCGGTCATGGAGTTTTATAAATGATACAAACACTTTCTTATTGGACGCTAAACTTCGTCATACAGGCCGAAGTTAATACTTTGAAAAACATACGGCGTGGGCCGAAAATCACGTCCATCCCGAAACCGCGTGCTCTGAATGATGTGTGGGCCGAAAAACGCAAACAGCCCGAAAGCCGCGTGGGCTGAAAGACGTGTGGGCCGAAAAATGCGTGGCCCAAAAAATGCATGGGCGGCAGCCGGCCAGAAAACAGTGTGGGCCGCTTCTGGCCTGAAAATCCCGCGGGCTGCATCCGGCCCGCCACCATTTTGACGTCGCCCGGAAACCTAGTGATCCGCTTAGCTAAAGTTTTACTCTTGTATTTGGCATGATCGATCAGAATCATCCAGATTTAGAAACCTTGACTATCGATCAAATACATGCCAACTTCAATTATGAGTTTCATATAATCTGTGGGACAATTGGCTACCACAAGGTAAACTACTGACAAAGTGAAGCTTGACAATCCTCGGTGGGAACAACTTCTTCGCAACTAGACGCGCAATGCATTACATAATTTTGAGACGATTATAACTGCGAGGCTTCACCGTTTGAATGGAATGCGACAATTATTCAATTGTCCGGTGAGGATGCTACAAAATTGCCGTGTTTTTAGCATGAAAGCACCCTCTGTCAATTTTTCATTACCATATTGATTGTCGCGCATATTAATTCATTACCATTTTTTCACTAAGCTGTTCGTCAACACGCAACCTATGCTACTCAACCTTAGCTAGGACTCTGACCACAATCAGAACAGGCTCTGACTTGTGTCACAACTACCTACACTGGTATTAATCTAGAACAACTACTGACTCAACGAATCCCACTATTCTAATTAACACGCAGTCTCTGCAGGTCTGCTGTAGCACCTGCTGTAGCACTCAGCTGGTGCAGAATCTATCCGCGTCGCTCCAAGCCTTCTGCTGAGTCGATCGAACCTCTCCACGAGTGCTGCACACTCTGGAATGCTCTCCCTCACTCAGTGACCTCGTGTCACTAGCGAGTCACAGCCTTCAACCAATTGTCCGAGTAACTCCACTCGACAATTGCTTTGTGGCCTTCCCTTGATCAACCAACAAGCAATAGCTGCTCTGAATTGGCTTCACAGATCAGATACTCATCGGACTCTGCAAGTCTTGATCACTCTTCGCTTCAATCACCTCAGCTCTGCGCTCATGCTCTGCTCGTGGTGATGATCAAAGCACGGCTCACTTGCAATCACTCTTCGTAATATTCTGTGTACGCTCTAGTGTTTGCACTCTTCACTTAAATGCACTGGACGCTCTGCTCAGCCTCTTTTAAATACTCGCCCAGCCTCTCACGAGTGTCCGCTTTTTGGAAGTTCCTTATAAGAACATTATTTCCTAGTTTGTAGGAGATTAGATTTGATTTCGAAAATCAAATCTCCCATAAACAAATCTTCATCTGGGTACGGGAATCTTCTCTGGATATTCTTCATTGAATATTTAGAAACTCCAGGTAGAACACTGCTCTTCAATTCAGTCCGTTGAATGCACACTCCGAAATGGGCGCTGAACTTTTGCTACAGCTCCGTACTCCAGGAACTTCAGCAGCTTGTTCACTCGTGCTGGTTTTGTCAATGACTGCGACACAACATCATCAATTTCTCCTTTTGCATTTTGACAAAACCCCTTGGCTATAGATGAAGTCTTCCACAAAAAACAAATATTAAAACTACTTAACAACAGTTTCAAAGTGAAAGTAAGTTGTGGCCACACTCAGCCTTAGCATAGCCACACAGGGCTTCAAAAAAAAGTTCATCTGGTCTTCATTTACTCTCCCTCTTTTTGACACAAATGCTCACGTCCTTGGAGCAGGCCCTTGCTCCTCCGGATATTCCAAGCTCGTCTGGCATCCTTTCATTTGGCTTCAGTGTTCAGCATGTACAGCTCTGACTTCAGGTGATTCACGATCCTTGCATGGAGAGCTGCTTGAACTGCAGGGGCATGGGGAAGAGCTTCCTCATTAGAGGGTGGATCAGAAGGGGCAACCAGAAGCGGGTCTTCTTGGGCAATGTCAACTGCATGTCTTCCTTTGAATAGCTTGTGATCAACAAGAAAGACTTGCAGCTCTTCAGACATTCCATCAAAAATCTCTCCCAACTCCGGATGCTGAGAGACCAACATCCCATATATGAGCGACGGCAGCATAATAGGTTTGCTCAAGGAAGTACTGCCAGCATGAGCATCTATCTGGGGGAACATCACGCTTATCAAGCTGATTTTTCTTCTTTTTCCAATGGAGTGAAGGAGGTTGGCGAAGGGTCTGCTAACCTTTCCCCTATGAGAGGTGGGAATCCAGTTTCTTATGCCCAGATTGTACAGCAGAGCATTTATAGATGTGAGTTTAGCAGCACTGAGATTTGGTCCTCCCCAGGATAGACAAACTCCTCCAGTGAGAACCTTGGCCAGAAGCTCCCTATTCACACTAGATGGCTCCCTAGCATCACTGTCTATTCCTAGAAAGACATCAATCTTCTCAGGGGTAATTACTACCTTCTTACCCCGTACCCAACTCGTCCCATACGAACCTCCTTCTTCAACACCAAACTCTTCTTCAACATTGACAATAAACTCCCTAACTAACGAAATATTGTATCTGTAAGGGTAAGTAAGGGACCTTAGCAGATTTACCTCAGTTAGGATCTGGTGATTGCTGCAGAATTGTATTTATCAAGTGTCCATTCTCTTCTCTGGAACAATATGCTTCCTCTCCACAATGCACCAAGATTGAGAAACAGCCTTGTTTCTGAACCACACTCCTCCTACAGTGATTGCATCATTGTCAGCCAGAATAGGTCTACTCTCAGAGGGTTCCCCAGTGGCATCCTCTTCACTGGACTCCTCCTTTTCTTCGCTGCTCGAGTCATGCATGATGATTGGAGCTTTCCCTTTGTCAGCTGATGAAGAAAGAGGTGATGCAGCAACTTCTTGATCAGGGAGTCCAGTTTCTTCCTCCTCACCCTTTCCTTCTATGTCGGGGGTCGTGACCAGGGTTCTGCAAGGCTTTTCAACTTTTTCAGCAGCTGCTGCCACTTCAGTAGCTACTTCTTCTCTCGAGTCTTCTTCATGAACGGCCTCTTTGAACACCGCTGCTGAGCTGGTCTCAGGCTTCCTACCACGGGCCAGCCTTTATTTCTTCTTCGAGGGTTCTTCTCGAGGAGGAGGAACATTCCGCGACACGGGGAGAGGCGCTAGCTCCCACACCACCAGATCCAGCCGTTGAGCAGAAGCTTCACTCCGTGGCTTACGTTGTTTTTCGGTTCTGTCTTGGCGAACTGCTGCCGGGTTCCTCTTCAGACTGCCATTGTTGGGAGATTGCAGAAGAGCGAACAGGGGAGAGGATTGATTAGCAACCGATTTTGGGGAGAAGTTTCAAATAATTGTGCCCTAGAATTTTATTTGCCGCTACTTTTCTCTTTTTTTTAATGCATGTGCTCAGCACGCGACTTTTCTCTATTTTTAACAACCAAAAGATTTGAACAAGCTTTTCCGGGCCGGGTTGCTATAGCAGTTAGGGGCTGGTTCCCTTATTCACACGAGCTATCTTCTTTATGGGGAGAATCCTCATGGGACACAGATGATCGTCTTTTCACCCATACTTGGATTGGTTTCCGTTTCCACTGCTTCTAGCATTCATCTCTCCGATCTTTCTGTTTGTCATATTTAGCTATAGCAGTCTTACTGACCGTTGATGAATATTCACTGGTTTAGCCGAGCTGAAGAGTTTATCACAGCATGTGTTGGTCTTTGGTTTCCTCCCTTTCTTTCCAACTATGGTAGCTTTTTGGGATGTCTGCTGTTTCTTCAAATTTGGAAGTTTCCTTTGGTTCCATTTCTCTTGACAACAAGTATTTGTGCGTAACCACCTTCGATTCTGAGACTCTCGTTTTGCTATAGAGAGATGATACAGCGGTTGCTGTAGCAGCCTCTTGTTCAGATATCTGACTTTATCTTCTTCACCAGGATTTGGGTAAGAAATCAATTTCTCATTGTTATCGATTAGTGTGTCCGTCAGTGGCTTTTACAAAGACTATTCCTTCAGAACTTTCTCTTCACCGGTATATCCAAGCCCCATTCTTCCTCTTCCAAATCTTTGATATGAGAGAATTTCATCCAGAATGTTTTTCTGAATTTCGGCTTCCTTTATTGATTTACATGGCACTGGTATCAGTCCTTTTGCTACCCGAATCTTCTCTCTTTAGCAAGACGACTTGTCTACTGGGTGAAGATATTTTCTTAAGTAACTCTTCCCGCTCTTCTTCAAGTTGACTGATTCTGTCAATCAATGTTCAATTCACTTGCAGAGCTTCCTCACATTGTTTTAGAATATCTCCCAGTTTATTTGTCAGTTTGTTGGTTGAGTCATCATCTTCTTAACTGTCTGACACCTCAATCCCATAATAGAGTTCTTCCTTTAATACCCCTTTGCAGTCATAATCGGACACACTAGTTAGTACAATGAAGTTTTCTTCTTCACTTTCCTCCGAGTCACTCCACTTAGCAGTCAGAGAGGGGGAGGGGGGGGGGGGGGGGGGGGGGGGGGATTTACTCGGACAGTCAGCCTCAAGGTGTCCGTATCCTTCACAGTTCCAGCACTGAACCCCCTTTCTCTTTTCTTTCTTCTCATCTTCATTCTGAGCAGGCTCCTTTCCCCGCCTTTGATTTCCTCCACCCCTTCTGGGTTGCCTTCGAGAGGATGAGCCTCCCCAGATTTTGTTTCCATATTCTTCAAGAGCTTCTCGATATTTTTAACTAGCAGACTCAGTTGATCATCAGGTACAGACTTATTCCCTTCTGTTTCAGCTTTCAGTCCAACATTCTTGTCTTTAGGAGATGGTTCTTCTTTGATCAACTTCATTTCAAATTGCTTGAGAGATCCGATCAACTCCTCCAGCCTCATATGGCGCGTACAGAGTTTAGAGGTATCTAAATTATTTTTAGTTATTCAATTTACATCTCACTCTGTATGGCACGTACCGAACTTCGGATTTCTTTTAATTATTTTTAAAGAAACAAGAATTATTACACTGCCTGATCACTATAATTACATTATTTTAAATAAATATAAACAATATTTACACTTTTTTAAATAACAAATGTGCGTAGGAAAACTAAAATAAAATTTATCCAAAACAATTCGATTTCTATAGGGGTATATACACAGTTTTTGCTGAATTTGGTCAAAATATAAAATACAAACAAACCATCCGACATAGTCATAAAATGTGTGAAATATAGTTTCATATAGAGATTAGAGGTTTCTAAATTATTTTTAGGTCTTTATCTTACATCCCACTTCGTATGGCGCGTAGCCAAATTTAAATTTATTTTTAATTATTTTCTACAAAATTAAGAATTATTACACTGCCTGATCAGCTTAATTACATTATTCTAAATCTTTATATACATTATTTAATCTTATTTAAATAAAAAATGTGCGTAGGCAGACTAAAATAAAAATTATCCTAAACTGTTCGATTTACATAGAGGTGTATATACACAGTTTTTGCAGAATTTGGTCAAAATTTAAAATACAAACAAACCATCCAACACAGTAATAAAATGTGTGAAATTGAATTTCGTACAGAGTTTAGAGGTATCTAAATTATTTTTAGTTCTTCAATTTACATCTCACTCCGTATACCGAATTTCGGATTTCTTTTAATTACTCTCTAAAGAAACACGAATTATTACACTGCCTGATCATCATAATTACATTATTTAAATCAATATAAATACTATTTACACTTTTAAAATAAAAAATGTGTGTAGGAAAACTAAAATAAAATTTATCCAAAACGATTCGATTTCCATAGAGGTAAATACACAGTTTTTGCTGGATTTGGTCAAAATTTAAAATACAAACAAACCATCCAACACAGTCATAAAATGTGTGAAATTGAGTTTCGTATAGAGTTTAGAGGTTTCTAAATTATTTTTAGGTCTTTATTTTACATCTCACTTCGTATGGCGCGTACCCAAATTCAAATTTATTTTTAATTATTCTCTACAAAATTAAGAATTATTACATTGCCTAATCAGCTTAATTACATTATTTTAAATCTTATTTCCATAGTGGTATATGCACAGTTTTTACTGAATTTGGTCAAAATTTAAAATACAAACAAATCATTCAACACAGTCGTAAAATGTGTGAAATTGAGTTTCGTACAGAGTTTAGAGGTTTCTAAATTATTTTTAGATCTTTACTTTACATCACACTCCGTATGGCGCGTGTCGTACTTTGGATTTCTTTTTATATTATTTTCTACAGGAATATGAATTATTACACTGCCTGGTCAGCTTAATTAGATTATTTTAAATCTTTATAAACATTATTTAGACTTTTTTTAATAAAAAATGTGCGTAGGCAAACTAAAATAAAAATTATCCAAAAATATTCGATTTTTATAGAGGTATATGCACAGTTTTTGCTGAATTATTGCCGTAATTTAAAATACAAACAAACCATCCAATACAGTCATAAAATGTGTTAATTTGAGTTTCATACAGAGTTTAGAGGTTTCTAAATTAATTTTAGGCCTGTACTCTACATCTCACTGCGTATGGCGTGTACCGAAATTCAGATTTCTTTTTAATTATTTTCTACAGAAATAAAAATTAATACACAGCCTAATCAGCATAGTTACATTATTTAAATCTATATTTACATTATTTAGAACTTTTAAATACAAAATGTACGTAGGAAACCTAAAATAAAAATTATCCAAAACTGTTCGATTTCCATAGGGGTATAATACATAGTTTTTGATGCAATTGGTCAAAATTTAAAATACAAACAAACCTTCCAACACAGTCATAAAATGTGTGAAATTGAGTTTCGTACAGAGTATAGAAGTTTCTAAATTATTTTTTGGTGGTTATTTTACATGTCACTTCATATAGCGCGTACCGAACTTCAGATTTCTTTTCAATTATTTTCTAAAGAAATAAGAATTATTACACTGCATGATCAGCATAATTACATTATTTTAAATTTATATAAATATTATTTGGACGTTATTAAAATAAAAATGTTAGTAGGGAAAGTAAATAAACATTATCCGAATTTCACACAGTTTTTGCTGAATTTGGTCAAAATTTAAAATACAAACAAACCATTCAACCCGGTCATAAAATGTGTGAGTTTCGTACAGAGTTTAGAGGTTTCTAAATTATTTTTTTGGTCTTTATTTTACATCTCACTTCGTATGGCGCGTACCGAAATTCGGATTTCTTTTTAAATATTATCTATAGAAATAAGAATTATACACTGGCTAATCAGCATAATTACATTATTTTAAATCTATATAAACATTATTTAGACTTTTTTAAATAAAAAATGTGTGTAGGCAAACTAAAATAAAAATTATCTAAAAGTGTTTGATTTCCATAGGGGTATATAAACAATTTTTGCTGAATTTGATTAACATTTAAATACAAACAAACCATCCAACACAATCATAAAATGTGTGAAATTTTCTAAATTATTTTTAGGCCTTTACTTTACATCTCACTTCGTATGGCGCGTACTGAACTTCAGATTTTTTTAATAATTATTTTCTACAAAAATAGGAATTATTACACTGTCTGATCAGCATAATTACATTATTTTAAATATATATTAATATTATTTAGACTTTTGAAATAAAAAATGTGCGAGACAAACGAAAATAAAAATTATCCAAAAACCTTCGAAGATCTGATGATAGCCGCATTCGACCTTTATTCATTCAACCTGCATTTTGCTGTAATGCATTGCTTATGCATTTCCTGGTTTCCAAAGCGGGATAAGAAAATAAATTAAAATGAGAAGGCATGACATTGAAGTTGGGTTAAGAGCACAAAGGAGATGAGTTAGACAATAACAGAAAAGAGATGGTTGATCCAAAAATCCTTGGGGAAAACGGCAAGTTAACATTTATCTTGGCGTTAAAATTTAGACATCCGGCTGGCAATAAGACTAAGCATATTATAAACAATCAACCTGGTACAGCACTGGAACTTGGTCCACAAACGGAACCAGAGGCACGAAAGGGTCCGAAACATGTTTTACCGAAGAGGTAAGACTACATCTCCACTAGATCAACACCACAATCGACAATCAAAACTACGCTAATGTCAACGTTCGAGTCCAGGTTAAAATGAGCATCACGTGACTAGAACAACACAATTGCAAATTCTCCGACTCACAGAAAAATAAGACAAGAGGAGCAAAAGTTTAAAATTTAAACATAAACTTGCCTCAACACATGTAAAATCAATGCAAAGTAGAACATCACCACATATGTAAGTAGAGAACTAGGGTCACCATTGTTGTGTCAAGCAATCCTACGATCAGTGATACATACTAAAGTAGTCAGTTTGCGAAATGTTCATACTTCCAATAACAACAAAGTAGGAACCTTTTCAACGACCAAAACTATGACAAAAGACTTACTGAACTCATTTGTCAAAAACCCATTTCCAGATTCCAACCTCCAACAAAAATTGAGAACAAGTCACTCACCCAAACCGGTCAGGTGCTCAAACACTTCCACCACATAACCTCAAATCTCAAATTCAGAAAATTGAATCATAAAACTCGGAGAATTAATAAGAACATAAGAACCCCTGAAGAGAAACCCCGAATAAAAAGAAAGCAATCATCTTTAAATGCTTCGAACAATTACTCGCAGAACCTCCAAAAGAGAAATCCCCAAATAAAAAGGATCCAACATCATCTTGATTTTTAAGCTGCATAATCTCCGAATCCAATAACCAAAAGAGAAAACCTTCGATAATTTTTTTTAATCATCCTCTTCATGGACTCAAACACTTCTACTGCAGAACCTCATCTCTAATTCAGATAATTGAATCATATGGAATTGAAGTTAGAAATATCAGAAGACTCAAATGAAGAACTTAAAAGACAAACCCTGATGGCCTGATAAACACTTTCGACCTTGTACATAAACTTCCTTCAAAACCGATAGATAATATTCGCTTGAGGCAGCCGACCTTGTACTTGTACCAACACACACTACGTTAGGATACTCCATGAAAACATAAATAACAATGAAATACACTATAAGAATACAGACTAGGCTAAATAGAAAACTGGCATTGCTTGATCCAAATATGTAGAAACTGTCATCAATGAGTGTTTGCGTGTGCAAAATCTCATTTCCAGAAAATGACCTATTTTTTCGATTCGCCCTGCATCTAAGAATGTACCAGGGACAGGCTGAACAATGATCCGAAAACCTTCCATTATGGGACCCTGCCGTGCTGGCATGATAAGAAGAGAACATGTCACTAACCATGTCAGTGCCTCAAACCTCACAGTGTTTTTGTTAATAAGCAATATCAAGCTTCCATATCATATAAATAGCATAATAATTCAAGTAAGAAGCAAGTAATTAGCTTACCTCAGTTTGTCATGCATGAAGTTGGCAGGATGAGTTGTTCGGAGGATCAATTCCACAAGCAAAAGGTATAGGGTTGTCACGGTTAGGTTAGTGGTTAAACGAACCGAAATTTAAAAAATATGAACGATCAATAAAAGAAACACTGAGGTCACCTGATGGGGATGGATGGCGTTCGCCGTCGTAGTTGTTTAAGAAATATCTAGAGCCATGAGAACAGAGTATGTTCTTTGCAGTTATAGCAGTTGATACATGTACATGAATTTCCACAAAACAACCCAGAACCAAAGCAGTCCCAGTAGCTGCAAGTCACAATGCAGACAGTGTTAAAGAGACTCTGATCTGAAAATGGACTTCACCATCTTTATCTTCGGATGTCTACTTACAATTGTAAGCATTCACACTTCCTACAGGTACAGCCAGAATCCCATTGCATTATTGGTGCTCACCGGCTTACTCCTACAAGAAACCAACTTAGTTTTTGATTTAATGAAATACAATGATCATCACACTATTAACTGAAGGTACTTTAACAGACCTTTGCTCATGCAAAATCTGTTTTGGGTTCATTAGACTGAAATTGTACCCAGGCTGCGGTCCTCGCCTCTCTACAGGAATTGGTGCTGGAAAATTAAACGAATGCCCCAGATTGTCAGCAGTTGGTGAAAATTCCGCTGGACTATGTCCCTCATACATTTTGATTCCCTGATTGATCCGCAGCAACAGCAGCATAAATCTCATTGTTCAAACTTGATAAGTCAACCTATTGTTGTCCGGGCATCTGAGTGCTTCCACCATCCCTTGTCTGCCGCATTAGAGATGACATTGTTCCCAAAATTGGTATTAGGCGTGGGAGATAATCGGAGTTTCCCAAGGATTAATGTTCAGAAAGAATAAGCATGATTGAGTAACCTACCTGTCCACCAGCTCCTTAACATATCAGGGCAAATTGACTGAGCTTCGAAGGTAAGAGTTGAGTCTGTTAGCTAATGGGGAACGTAATTGGATAGTTGTTGGAAGCTAAGTTTCTACATATACAAAAACAAAAAAAAAATTATCAAGTCATCAGAAAATATATAAACAAAATTAAGAAAAAACTTACAAGCATCTACTTACAAGCATCGCTTATGCACTAGATGATTGGGGTAGCAAGGAGGCTGTCTGATATAGTCTTTACCATTATCATCATTCGATCCCAATCCAGATCCGTAAGCATCGCCCCCACTATGTAAAAAAAGGAGCAAAGCGAACATTAATAACAAATTCCTTAAAAGTTATTGAAGGAAGCACCTCAACAGATGAAAGACATACCTTCCGACAAAATGGTCACAGAAATATGAGCAGCTTTTTTCCTATTTCCAGAGTCTCTTAGACTTCTGCACTTTTCCCATTCAATATGACATATTACACTTCAGTTAGCCCATCTATGCAGGATGAGAAACCTGTTTAGCATCACATAGAAACCTACTAAATATTCAACAACAGATTCCGAAGCAAGAAAGCTGCAAAACCACAATGCAAAATTTAAGTTCATAAATGATCAAGTAAAACCTAGTATGATCTGACTGTCTCTCTTGCCACCAACATATCTCAGTAAATGTTGGACAAATCAGCGACTTTCCGGTTTTAGAGATGGAGCTGAAATGCGGACAGGGGCTGATGCAAAAGGGGGATGCTAAGAAGAGCCTACACAAGCTGAAAGGTGAAACATTTTGTAGGGATTATGAAGTTGTGCTTATGAGCGTCAAGGAAGAATATACAGATAACATACAATTAATTACAGAATTTGATGTGCAAACCTGAACAGGGTATGTTATTCTGCCGCCAAGTATCTGACCATCCCACCCTGCTAGGGATACACTTAAACCCCCCGATCGCCTTCGCTGACCATCATTCTCCATCAAAAGAAATGAACCAGACAAAGATGGTATCTGAAATTGTCCCTGAACAGTAAGATTGACAAGTTACTAAACACCAATATAACAACACGAAAAAAAATCATGAAAAGCCAATTCTCATCATTTTGTGACATGTATCATTTCCTAAAACTGAAGCAACAGAACCACGTTATCAATACAACACAAAGATTTCTCTTTAAAATGATATAACACAGACTAAAGTCTCAACTTGTCCAATCTACGATTAGAAAAACAACACATCATTTTATTTACACACACTCAAACAAGTCATACCAAATCTCAAAGCAGTAAAAGAAAAGACAATTAATATACCAAAACTGTATAAACTATTAAATAGGCCATATAGGTTAAACAAGTACCTCAAGGATTCTGAAGAGCAGGAAGCATAAGGCCCCAATGAGTGTCGCTAGCCTATGACTTGGACTTTATGAAAAGCTCTTCCCTGAACGTAACAAAGCCAAGTGAAAGAGCCTCATTTATAACATCTTTTAGAGCAATCTAAGTTCATAAACAATTTCAGAACCTTTTCAGTTCCAAAAAGGCAAGCTACTCAGTAATGGCAACTGGCCCGGACCATGATGCTGAACCACCTAAATATCACAAATCACAACTAGTTAATAGGTATCACAATTAAAGTCTTTCAGCATCAAATTTATTTTCGGTGTGGCAAACGCGAAGTCATGTTTGAAAATCTCTGTCCCCGATAAAGTACAAATTCGTCGTATATGCAACTTGTTAACTTTGGGATTGATAGATGCTCCATGGAAGAGGCAATTTTGAAACTGAGTCGAGCTCTCCTCTCTCTACATCCTCTCCTTATTCTACTACCTCGGCCAAAATCTAACTGGCACCAAAAGATACGAATGAAAGTAACACTAAACCATATATATACGTTCCTAACATATCAGTGTCATTCCTAACATATCAGTCAACAACACGACACATCAACAATACAGTTGAACAATCTCCATTGAAAAAGCCAAGAAACAAACTCTCCAAATCATGCAAATTCATTACAATCATCGTCATATCAAATAAAAGTTCATCCTCAAACCAAGTTTTTATGTGGAAAACAGAATACCATCCATACTCATCTTGAGTAAAATTCTTACCAACAAATACATAAAAAAACAACAACAACCAGGTTTACAAAACAGCAAGCAGGTTAACAAGCAGAACAAGAAGATCATGAAGCTGCTGAACCTGAGTACCATCATAATTCAAAAAATATACAAACCTAGAATTGAAATAAAAAGAAAATAAAAGGAAACCTTCTTGCCAATTAAAAATCTGAAGAAATCAATCACTTGCTACATCAAAGATTACACTACATCCCCCACAATCGAAAGAAATCGATGGCTTGAGCCGCCCAACTAAGAACCCAAAATCAATGGGAATCCATAACCCAGAGTAGTTCTACTTACCTCAAACATATTTATGTAACGAGTGAAAAGTCCAAACATGCAATTGGGCAATAATGTATGTCCATTGACTATTCCAGAACTCGCAATTGGGTATCATATCCTAATGGCTTACAAATTGCTCAAATATAACCCTGTAAGTGTAGGAGAATGAATTCACAAACAAGATAAAAAAAATCTTACTGCGTAAAGAAATCTTGGTTCTCTATGTTAGTGGGGAGAAACAGCCTCAAGAACCCAGAACCCTCGAATGATGAGTTGCGTCAGGGATTCTCCAAAAGACACCCGCAGACAACTCAAGTGAAAATAAGGCATCAAAATTCAAGTAAAAGTACAAGAAACTGGTCATCTAAGCTAAACGCTGTTATTTTTTCTTTTTTCTTGTTACTGTTTAGTATGCTGAGATAGGAACCGGGATGTAAAGTATGACCTACCTGCAAGGCAGTTACTGGATAAAGGAGAGCAAAAAGTGAATCAATCAGGTATGAAGACATCCCTGATTTCATTGACAAGATCTTGAAATGGAATAACTACAGAGGTAGGAAAATGGATTAGATTGGAATTAGAAACACAAATATAGACCAAATCGTTGGGAGTAATACATACCATTGCCATCAAATTGCTATCATCTTCTGAATGCCCATTGGCAAATCTAAGTTGTAATCGCCTGATTACTTATGGCCAAGGTTAAGAAGGATCATGTCATTCTGTTCCCCTAAACCCTAAAGATTGGAAGTATTCTCGTCTGAGGAAGTTGACTCTTCAGATTTGTCAAGAAATGACCTATCAACACACAAGTGTTAAACAGGGTCTCACAAAATTCTGCAGTTGATTACAATGAAAAAGAAAAACTTGATTTAAAGTACATGAGACGATACAATAAATGTGCATGTACAATAATCTTGATTACCCATCGCCGCAAGACCAATAGTAAATCCAACCATCCCCTGAAAAACACCATAGGTTTCTTTGATAGTAATATCGACCATGGAAGATGTAAGGGGTTTTCTAAGTGAAAAATGTACCAGCAAATACCTCGTCCAAGAGCAGCATCGTTATCCTAATCGCAATTCTAATAATCATGAAGACCAGATCAACACAACTTAGATTAACTCACTGGTGCATACGTGATTGTCTCTTCCTGGCTGCCCCCTGAAATTGAAATTCTGTTCGGGTTCCACCATCTGCCCTCTTAACATTACCTCCAAATGGGACTCTCCTCCTCTTCATACACATGAAAAGTCTAATCTGCAGATTGATGCAATCAACAACATGACAATTACAGATGAAGAGCAGTAAAAGGAAAGTGAAGACAGCAAACCTAAATCCAACTAAAAAAGGTTCTCAGATAGAAAATGCCACTTTCTCATCACCACAAGCACCTGATTTGCAAAGAAATGCCACTGAATCAAAAAACATACATAACCAAACAGCTAATGTTCATCACCACAATACAACTATAAAGCCAATCAAACATTCTTAAGACCAGGAGTTATATTTATAGTAAGAAACCCTAAATCCCAAATTGAAGACAATAGATGATAGATCACACTTGTAGCTCTTACCTTAACCAGGCAATATTCGTAGAAAATGAAATAAAGGAGGCACTGGCGCAACTACCTGTTTACCCAACAGCACGTTCTTGCAACACTTTTGCAAACATATCATTTCCTTACGAGCAAAAAAGTTACTTCTGTAAGCTGGTTTAGTTTCAAAGGATCCTTCTCTGCAACAGTAATGACAAGAATAACTTCAGTTTTTAAGCAACATAAGAATGAAACAAATAGACATATAAACTTCAGTATTAGGCATCGACTTTTTAACACAGCTGTGTACAAGGAAGAAATATCCATACCTGATCAGCCCAAGCTTCACATAACATACTTGCAGAATTTGCAGATATTGTAAATGCATCAGCCCAAGCTAGATGTCCCATGCTGGATATGACTTCGTTAGACATCATAAGATGTACATATGTATGTATATATGCCCAAGAGAAGCATTATATGTTAAGCTGGATATACATGAAAACAGTCTCTAAGGAAAAACGAACAACAAATAAGTTTTTTTCCAGGAGTTGTAGCATTAAATGTTATCCCGCTGCTCCCATAACTAGCAATTTCACCTTGCTTTTGTCTTCAGTCTTTAGCAAGTATGTGGTTCAGGCATACAATCAATCAACTTAGAGATTGAACCTTTAAGTTTTCTTGCCGGTACTGGTCGGAGATGCAAGAAACCAGAGATAAGAAAAGACAAAGAGATGGAACTGAGATGACGAAGTTGGAGCTCCAACAGCTGGAGAAGAAAATCATTTCAAGATCCAAATCACTATGAACAATTCAAAAGTTTAAGAAGCACCTGAGCAGAAGCTAAGAGGCGGAGTACAGACCTGGCAAACATCAGGCAGCATCATGGCTCTGCTGAGATCAATCAAAGCTCCCAGCATTTCCAAGCAACTTGCACAAGCAGAATAGAATCGAGAATGATATACCTGTATTACTAGAAACCCTAAAGTGGCAACGACATATAAAAAGAAATGCCGTATCTCTCTCAACTCGGAACTGGCAAGAACTAAATTCCACACAAATGGAAATCGAATAACCTGTAAACATCAAATGACTGTCCCCATCCCTAGCAGCATGAAATTAGAAAAATAATTGTAAAGAAATCTTCCGACTTACACTCAGTATTTTGCAGAAGTCGTGGAAACCGAAACAACATAGCAAACTACCTCGGCAGTTCAGATCATCCCAACAAGACAGTTTAACATCAGTTACCATTGAATAGAGCATCATTCAACGTGCCTGAAGAATAATGTGATCCAATATTACACGACTGCAAAAACACAAAAACAAAACAACCAACTGCAATTACTCAAAAAAACTAAGACAAAGGACCTAAACGTGTAAATTTTAAATACAAACTTTCAATCATGGAAGTTGTTTTTGGGCCGAGAGAAGGCAGTGGCTCTTGTGACGTTTGAACACAGCCTTCAATTGTTCTCACGCCTTACCCAAAAATGTTTAAACAAAAAATATAGGTCAACCATCGAACGAATATAATATTAGAAAGAAAATTATATACAAGGTAGGGATATGATAAAGTATATAAATGAACGTATGCAGTGGTCCCGCTATTCTAGTTAAAATTTTATACATTTCAAATGATTTGTCAAAGGACGTAGAAAAAAGTCAAGAGTTTGAAATTAAATCGAATGTGATTCACTCGATCTATAAAAAGTTATCTTGACTAGGTGCAAAAGTATGAGAATGAGTTCAACTTAGCAGAAACGTAGAATGCCACAATGGATCTGCAAAATAAAAATATGTGACATGGGAAATGGTTTATACAAATTTCAATTTGGCAAGAGCATCTTAGTGCCCAAGTGACTTACCAGAATGAAAGTTTGAAAGCAACCATATGCCCAACAAAACATACTTGCTCTCTCACATCCCAACACCAGACATGTAAATTATATAAATCAAACATGTAAATTATATAGATCAAATGCCTCAGCATAATATTAAAAATAAAGATGATTTGGTAAAGGCCTCAAAAAAAAAAAAAATTAGAGCTTGAAAATAAACAACCATATATGCCCTTAGAGAGAGGAGAAATGCGATTCCGAATGATTACATCGTATATCTCTTGGAACATGGGAAAATGGATTGTTGGAAGATGATCCAATCAACTTCCAGCAAGCCATGGATAGTTCAAACTCTCAGAAATGGATTGATGCTATGAATGAGGAGTATAAGTCTATGCAAGGCAATGAAGTTTGGGAACTTGTCCCATTACCAGACCATGTGAGACTCATTGGTTGTAAATGGAAATTTAAAACCAAGAGGGACTCTAATGGTAACATGGAGAGATTCAAAGCTCGTCTTGTAGCTAAAGGCTTTACTCAGAAGAAAGGGATTGACTTTAAAGAGACCTTCTCCCCTGTTTCTTCGAAGGACTCTTTTAGGACAATCTTGCCACTGGTGGCACACTTTGATCTTGAGCTGCATCAGAAGGATGTTAAGACAACGTTTCTCAATGGTGACATTGACGAAACGATTTACATGGTACAGCCAGAACACTTTGTGTCTGAGGATGCAAAGAATATGGTTTGTAAGTTGAGGAAATCCATCTATGGGCTCAAGCAAGCTTCCATCAGTGGTATTTTAAGTTTCATCAGATTGTTGCCTCGTATGGCTTTGAGGCAAATCCGATGGATGAGTGTGTGTACCACAAGTTCAGCGGGAGTAGGCATATTTTCTTGGTTCTATATGTCGATGACATACTGCTGGCTACTAATGATATGAGAACTTTGCACGACTTAAGGAATTTCTATCAAAGCATTTTGAGATGAAAGACCTTGGTGATGCATCCTTTGTTTTGGGAATCCAGATACTTCGAGACTGTTCGAAGGGTATATCACAAAGGAATTACATTGAGAAACTTCTCATAAGATTTGACATGCAGAACTCTAGACCATTGGACACCCCTGTCGCTAAAGGAAACACGTTTAATCTCGATCAGTGCCCTAAGACTGCTCTGGAAATTCAGGAGATGCAGCAGCTTCCGTACGCTTTGGCTGTAGGAAGTTTGATGTATGCTCAGGTGTGTACCCGTCCGGATATCGCGTATATTGTTGGTATGTTGGGAAGATATATGAGTAACCCGGGAGTGGATCATTGGAGAGTAGTCAAGCGGGTTATGAGGTATTCGCAGGGAACAAAAGAATATAGGCTCACGTATAAGAGCTCGGATCATGTTGAGATCATTGGGTACTCCGACTTTGATTTTGCTGGATGCCAAGATAGTAGATGATCCACGTTAGGCTATATCTATCTGTTAGCTGGGGGAGCCATTTCCTGGAGGTCTGCCAAACAGACGCTCGTTGCTCCATCGACCATGGCAGCAGAATTTGTAGCTTATTTTGAGGCATCAAATCATGCGTATGGTTGCGAAACTTTGTCACTGGACTGCGCATTTTGTGTGATATTGAAAGACCACTAAAGTTATATTGTGACAATAAATCAGCAGTGATGTACACCAACAACAACAGGAGCACTACGAAATCAAGTTCCTGGTTGTGAAAGAAAGGATACAGAGTGGACAGATATCCATAGAGCATATTGGGACAAACTCCATGAAAGCATTGACACCCAAGGTCTTTAATGAGCATGCGGCTGACATGGGTGTAATGTTGTTTTGAGGATATTCATGATTAGTGGGAGTTTGTATATTTGTATTGACGCCCTATGAGATGCATAGATTTTTCTATCTATACATTTTGGATTATGTCTGCAGAAATTATGTTTACATGGTACACTCTGTATGATTATGTTGATATCACTTTTGAGGAGACCAGTTGGAAATAGGCATGTGAAGATCACATTTCATGTAATTTCCATGCTACGCACCACGATGAATCCATGACATTTAGCTATGTTGGCATACGTGACAAGCACGGTCGAGTAACGATGATGATTACGAAAGCCGCCTTGATCCTATTTTTGCATAGTTAATGGACCAGATAGTTTCTGAAATACCTGTTCTAGAATGAAAGCAATTTTGTGCACACTTATGTTTATACATTATTTGCTTACACATGCGGTCCAGTGGGAGATTATTAGATTATTATGATTATGATTAATCTAATTGGGACCGAAGTAATCAGATAATTTTACGTGCTATCACTATGATAAGCTTAAATAACGTGATCAAATCTTTTTGGGAAGCTTATCAGGTATAATTTTAGTCTTGGAATATACTGTGTAGATACCTGGAGATAATGATGGAAATCTTTGAGAGACGGAATCCATGATTATCTCAATTATATCTTCTCGTGTAGAAGATATAAATATGGGTTATGGTCCCCGGTCTATTATATCGTTCTCAAGTTTCTTAATCTCAAAGAAACTAGCCCCAGAGACATACGGTTAGACTGGAAGCACCAATCCAGGCTTTTGCACTGCAAGTAACTTTCAATCAATGGATTCAGGTATGTTTTATTTTGCGGTAATCAAGTATGCTAATTATTCTGTTATGAGTTTGATCCTGTTAAATTCGTTTCCGCTGTATGATTTTGATCCACACATAATACAAAATTTCTCAAGGGACTAGAAAGAGTCGAGACTGGGAGAATAGCAAACCAGAATACACACCACATATCTCGGGCCTATTAACTGAAAATAGGACCATACTGATTGGCAAGTTGAGAAAGTGCATCACGGCCATAGTTAGCAAGCAAAATAAGTGTCCTACCAGAGTGAGAGTAAAACACTCACAAAAGCATATAACTCTCGCCCGAATCAATATATCCGACTGGAAAAAGTCATCAATTTCTGCTCAAGGATTATTAGTATTCTTAGTTTACTTCATTTACCTGTAGGTTCTTCGTTTGTGAGTTTTATCTATACTTAAAAATACATAAATGACAGCATACCTTATTTGATCCGATGTTAATCCGGTGCGTATTAATCCGATGCAAAGCCAATTACTGCTGCTGTTTGTACCTGCAAGACAGACTAGGCATATTTTCAGAATTGTGATGTAAACATTTGATAGCTGCTAAAGGAGAATTAAGTATATGAGAAAAAGAGATAATGATCATCAACAACCGCAAAGCTTATTGACATTGTGAAAGTAACCAAATAGCAGAATTCAACTTTATTTTAAAATAACAATATCAGCATGCAGTTCTAAAACAAGAAAAAATAACACCAGAAAGTCAAGAAAAACCTCGGAGGGTTATTTTAAATATTAAACTTAACTGGTGTATCCAGGTTCTTGGAACTTTTTGATATTGATGGTCATGGGCCAGTCCAGAAATGTTTAGTCTTTGCAACATCACTCACAAGGTAATATGAATCCTTTCTAACAGATTAGCTAAACTGCTTCCTTCTATTATAATTTCTGAACAAGCAGGATTTGTTCGAGGTCGTAGTATTCTTGCTAATCTTGCTCTAGCTCATGATCTAACTTATGATCTTCATAAATGATGTGCTGATACATGATCATTAAGTTGGATATGGCCAAGGCCTATGACAGACTTTCTTGGAACTTCATTTTGAGACTAATGGGCAGACTTGGTTTCTGTGAAATATGGTGTGATCTCATTTTCGTTGCACCTCTAATAATTGGTATTCTGTGCATTGGAGCGGAAAAAATTATGATTTCTTAAAATCAGCTTGTGGTGTTCGACAAGGTGACCCATTGTCTCCGAGCCTTTTCGTTAATGCCATGGAGTGGTTATCGCGTGCTATTAATAAAAGAGTGGAGCAGGGCCTTTTGAAGGCTTATAATACAGACGAGGTGCGATTCAAGTTAATCATCTCTTGTTTGCAGATTATATTTTTATTCACAAGGGATGACCCCCAAACTGTTTAAGGGATAATGTGCTTATTGAAAACATTCTGCAATATTCTGGGCAGTCACTAAACCCAGCCAAAAGTGAAGTTTTCTTTTCCAAACATGTGGGCGCTTCTCGTAAAATGAGACTATAGAGATGACACACTTTAGGCCTCCTGACCAAGTATTTGGGCGCGCCTCTGATGCAAGGTAGAGTCAAAGCTTGAGTTTGGAGGTTGGATGAGGAACCTTCTATCCAAGAGTGGCAGAATTATTCTCATCCAATCGGTTCTTACCTCGATGAGTTCCATGTTATGTTGGATGAGGAACCTTCTATCCATGAGTGGCACGACTAGGAGGTTCCATTGGGGTACTTTGAACTTGTTTGCAGATCTATATAGACAGGGGGCCTGGGAATCCACTCTTTGAATGATACAATCTGGCAATGCAAGGTAAACTTGCTTGGGAGTTTCTGCTTCAAGAAACTTTGTGATCTAGGTATGCTAAATCTAGATTTGTTATTGGAAAGTCAGGATCTCCCATCTGGAATGCGATAGATCACCTTATCAGCTATTATCAGGAACATGCTATTTTAAAGGTTGGTAATGGAAACACCTCAGCTGATCGGATATGCTGGCTTCTGGGGGTAAAGTGTCCCAGTTTTTTGAAAGGAATTTCGCTACGAAATGTGTTCTACAACTCCACTCGGTGCATTTCTTTTCTTCTGCTCTACCTCATCATGCTTATGTATATTACAAGGATGTGAATTTTGGGATACACTCGGATTGGCCGAGATGGAAGGAGCATACCTTAGGTAATTTCTCTATTAAGGCCTTCCTCAATACTTTCATTACTACGTACCCTAGATTGAATTGGGCTAAGGCCATATGGCAGCAGTGGATCCCCCGAGGGTTTCTATTTTTATGTGGAGGCTATTTCTGAAAGGCCTTCCTGTTGACCTTAATATCAAGTGGATTGGCATCCCAATAACCTCTAGATGCAGCTGCTGCCATCGTAAAGAAGAATCCCTCGATCACCTATTTTTTGAAGGAGCCTGGCGTTGGAATGTGGAGATGGTTAAGCATCAACTTCTCTTGCTCCCGTCCTCTAACCATCTCGGCTTTCTCTAGGCAGTGGATCAAGACATATAATAAAGGGAATTTATGTCCTCTTTAAAACTTGCTCTTGCTTTTTGTGGGCTGTATGAGATATGGACTCATAAGAACGCGATCCTGCACAATAATCTTAATCATGACATCATGACTGCTATGAGGAGATGGTCTAGCGTTTTGGCTGGACTTATTCCAGGTGAACCTGAGGAACAACCAGACACCAGCCTTACTCTTGCTTATTTTGATATTCATCGTAATCACCGCCCCATTTTAGAGGGCAGGTGGTGCTGCTGAAGTAGGTCACCGCCCCATTAAGCAACTAGCTGATGCAACCTGGAGTAGGTCAACCTGATGATAGTCAGAAGACGGGCAAATGTTTCTAATCCGAGGAAGTTTACTAAATGTCTTTAGGAAATAATTGCTGCAACAGAACTGCCAATCATCCTAACAAGATATTGGAGAAGATTCTGAAAAGGATCTACAAAGTTCCTAAGAGGTTTTAGGAAAGAGTTGCTGCAACACTATTCCATAACTGAAAAGGTGAGAGAGATCATGGCTGGCTGAGTATGCCGGTCGCGATCTAATTGACACGACTGACAGTGTAGCAACCTGATTAACCCAGACACCAGCAACACTTCAATTTCACCTTGGAAATGCATGTCTTTTTTACTGATCAGATAGTAGACGCCATGTCCTTAAACTATTCATCGTAGAGTGTAAATGAAAAACGTATCTCCTAACTCAAGTTGGTTCTTATGGTTGAGTTTGTTTTTTGCCATGACACTCCTCCTGTTTCTGCGAGAATTTTTAAAAACAAGTAATCTACATTAATTCTCCTTTCAAGCGGCGTCACTTCTTTCTCAAATTTGTTATTCTTTTAATATCAAGTAATTTCGCAGTACTTGTCGAAATCTCAACAACCGAATTATTAGAATCATTAAAAGCTTCAAGCTTAACCTTTTGCAAGTGTCACTATTTAAACGAGGATCTTATTAATGGTCGCTCATGCATTGCTTCCACGTTATGTTCAGGTGTTGCCACGACTTGCATGCTCAAACTTAAAAGTTTGATTCGAAATAAGCACAAAAGGGGCTTGTCCACATGTCACTAAATTGTTCCACCATTAGCGTCCCATACGTCATGGCCGCACCAATTTTACCCTGTTCGGAACTCGAATCGGCTTGTGATATGCACACAACCCTCCACACACAATCCTCAGTCCACATCGCATTCAAATTCGCTAAGCCACACAGTGAAAGGAGTCACTTGTGCATTCGTGGCTCATGCGAAGGTTGGCTCAAAACGAGTTACTAAATTCAGTTGTGAAGTACATACAAATGTTATTGAAAGTGCAGGGTTAGAACTACAGCTATGTTTGATTCCGGTCAGTGGTGGTGGTTCTAAAAGTGAGCAAGCCCAGCTAAAGTCTATTTTAAAACAATCTAGTTCTCTTCCAAGTGATAGAGTTTGCAATGTTTATAATCAGATTGAGATACTAACAAGGCATCTTCAGCCACCGGTGATGGATCCTCGCTACATCCCCAATGTTTAAACTTATCTGCTGGAATGCTAGAGGTGTGGGGAAAATAGGCGCACTTCCACCCACCTCACAGACTTAGTTCTGTGCCATCGACCAGATATTCCTGCTATCATCGAGCCTAAGATTGAGCATCATCGTCTCTCCTTCTTGGCTAGGCAGCTTGGATTCCCAAGATTTGCTCATGGTGATGAAGTTAATTCTCATATATGGCTGCTTTGGACGGATGATATCAATATGGTTGATTTTGCTTGGGGAGGTCATCAGGTAACTATATCAACCTCATTTGTTCCAAATGATTTTTCTTGTTTATGCACCTTCGTCCATGCTCCTTGTTCTATTGGTGCTAGGCAGGTTTTTATGGGATGAGATTGTGGATCTTTCTGTGCCTGTTCAAACCCCTTGGACTATTGCTGGGGATTTTAATTCTATCTCATCTTGGGAGGAGAAGAAGGGAGGAGATTAGGATGAGGATGGTTCCATGCAGGCCTATAACTCGTTCCAGATCCGGGCAGGTTTATCGGATGTTGGGTTTCATGGAAATCCTTTTACATGGTCTAGCAACCAATCTAGAGAAGGGCAGATTTGGGAGCGCTTAGATAGAGTGCTCATAAATGGTTTGCTCTTTAATTATGCCAAATATTAGGGTTGATCACTTGGCGCGTGTACAATCTGATCATTGCCCATTACTTGTGCAAATGCAAGACACTCCTAGCCGCAAAGCTTTCTTTTGCTATCTTTTTTTTCTTTTCCTATTCTATCCCTCAACCACCACCAAAGCCCCTGCTCTGGCCCCATCAGGAATTGAAAATCTTGTGGTGTTGGATATTTGACGTCCTTTTTACCACTAGACCAAGCCCTGATGGGTTCGCTATCAAAAATTCTGGGAAAGCCACAAAGCTTTTCTAGACTATCAAAAATTCTTGATGATAACCCTTTGAGCAACTTCGGCGTTAAGCTCAAAATGCTTCCCAAATGTTTACGATAATGGAATTGGAAAGTTTTTAGCAATCTTAACTCCAAATCTCGTTCTTTTATTGGCTAACCTATCTGTCCTTGAGGCTACTCTATAGCAAAATTGGTCCGTGATCTTTGCTAGGGAGCTTGATATTTGTAAGGCCGAGTATAGTGATATTCAGGGACACCTGCGGACATGTCACATGTCAAGGCTTGGGTGAGTTGGACTGTGGATGGAGATCGTAACACTAAGTTTATTTGCCGCCATCCGAGCTCGTAGTGGATCGGGTAAAGTTCGCTTGGAGCAAGCTGATGGTTCGTTCTCAGATGACCGTAACATTATTGGCGCAAAAGCAGTGGAGTTCTTTTCGGACATCTTCAATGGCTACACTTCCCTTCCTAATATGGATGAGATTACTATGTTGGAAAATGTCATTTCGAAGGAGAACAATAGCATTCCTTATCCTATTCCGGATGAGGATGAGATATTTGGTGCCATCTGGAATATGACTCGTGATAGTGCCCCGGGTCCGGATGGCTTTCCGGGTGAGTTTTATTTTTCTTGTCTACACATTTCGTTTTGTTGCCCAAGGTTCCGAATGTTACTTGTATTGGCCAGATGCGTCCGATTAGCTTATGCAACTTTAGTCACAAGATCATTTCTCATATTCTTATGAAGCGTTTGGCGGGTTTTCTCCCATCTATCATTAGTGAAGAACAACCAGGCTTTGTTCCTGGTTGGTCTATGCATGATAATATTGCTTTGGCTCATGACCTAGTGTTTGATTTGGATCGAAAGGTGGCTGGGGGTAATGTTCGTATTAAGCTTGATATGGCTACAGTGTATGATCGAATGTCTTGGAGTTTTATGATTCGTGCGATGAGATGTTTTGGTTTCTCCGAGCAATGGTGTGATCTTGTGTTCCGCTGCATTTCTAATTGCTTTTACTCGGTGCAATGGGATGGTGATTTATTTGGATTTTTTCGTTCTTTAAGAAGCGTTCGTCAGGAGGATCCACTCTTTCCTAGTTTATTTATCCTTGCGATGGAGTGGTTAAGTAAGTGTCTTTACAAGGAGGTTGCCACTCGTTCCATTCAGCAATATGTTACGCTACAACGAGCTCTTCCAGTTAATCATTTGCTTTTTGTGGATGATATTCTTCTCTTCACTAATGGTTTGACAGCTTCTTTGACGTGTCTTCTTGGCCTTATTGATAGGTTTTGCGCTTTATCAGGGGAGAAGCTCAATCTTGCCAAAAGTAAGATCATCTTTCCTACTTATTTTGAAGAAGCTCAACGGACGGTGGCTCTTCAAGTCGCCGGATTTAGTGAAGATGTCCTGCCTATTACCTATCTTGGAGTTCCGCTCTATCGAGGCCGCACTCTTATTGAGTATCCAGTCCCAACTACAACCCTCAACATTTAATTTCGATGTGGCCTCCTTTATTTGGGATAATGGTCATGAGAAACGGAAGCATTGGATTGGATGGGAGTGGTTGTATTGTGATAAAAATTATGATGGTCTTGGAATTGCAATCCGAAGGATGTTATGCTGCTTTGCATGGCAAGCTTGCATGAGCGTATATGACTGGCACGTCACTTTTTGGGCCTGTTATTCCCTCTCTTGCTTTAGAGTGGGTGAACGTGGCTCTCCATTGTGGAATGGGATATCTCATCTTGTGCCAACATTACGCCTTATGGGTACTTGGCGGCTTGGTAAAGTGATACTCTCGCTGGTGTGATTTGTGACCATTACGGTGTTGCTGCTCCTCTTCGATTCGTATTGAAGCTATCTGGCATGTTCTTAATAACCCGAGCCTGAGTCTTTTCCTTCGGGGGGCACTCCCCTTAACATAGCATTCGTCCTTTGTGAATGTTCATTTCTCTGATCATGATGACGTTTTCCAATGAAAACACTCGCGGACTTTCTTTGTATCGTTCCATACATGCTATGGTGTCGAAGGTTGGGGTGAATTGATTTGACGTTCCTTGATTCCCACCAAGGCTCGGCATTCCGATTGTATCGTGATGTATGTGTTGTGTTTGTTCGATTCCTGATGAGCCAGAGCAGGGGCTCTGGTGGCGGATTTGGGGTAGAATAAAAAAGATGCGAGTTTGGATGCAAGGTAATAATAAAGATTTGTTAGATTGCCTAGCTGTCGCATTGGCTTGTTATGCTATTTAGGAACTTTGGAAAGGTCGCAATGCTTGCTTGTATGGGGGCAAACAACAAGACGTTTAGCGTGAATGCCGGTGCTGGGCGATTTATCTTTCCGTATCGAACAAAGCTCCTTTTCAGGCTACGGATCAGTCCTTTGCTAATTTTGGTAGCTTTGCACATAAGACAGCCGCATAGTCTCATGTCCATTCCTCGTTGGTTGTCTTGTCGTCCCCCAGACAGTGGGCACTCTGAACATAGCTTTCTCTCTAGTGAGGGAAGGCTGTCATTGAGTGGCCTGATTAGGGATACCGCTGGTGGTTTTATTGCTGGTGTATGGGTCAATCAGGCTGCTATAGCAACTAATTGTGACATTTGCAGAATAGTGTAGCTAAGACGAAACCTTATGCACACACGCACTTTGGTCACCCAGTTCAGGTACACCCTACATCTAGGGCGGACTTCCCTTCAGTTCCCAAGATTCCACTATTACTGGTTAAAGTACACAAGTACCAGTTCTCAACATCTTCTAGAAGAACCTCAACCTCTAACCTAGCTAGTTCAACTGATTAAACAAACTAGCCTACTCCATCAACTACTCACCTTAGAGTATGACAGGATGCTATAGTAACTTACTCAGTCATGTTGCTCTTCCGTACCATGGGTCTCAAACTCTCCAATCTCTTTTAGATGCTTCGTTTGACCTCTGCGATTTATCTTAACTCCGATGACGCTCCCCTTTGACCTGTGACATCCTATCAGTGTACGGGACAGTTGCTCACCACATTGATCGTCTGTGCAGCTTAACGGTGACGATTCTCCAAAGGGCATGCACTTGATCTTCAACGACACTCGTCTTCAGTTGAACACAATGATCAAGCTTCGATCACACTCATCCAGTCGTGATCTCTCAGGCTTTTTCAGTGATCGCAATCTCGCTCTTTTACTTATCGCCCTTTCTTTTTCTCTTTCTTCGTGCTTCTTTTTGATACCTTTGTAGATAGTGCCCATAACTCCATATGGCGGACCAGGGCAGATTATAGAAGTCCTAGTTCAACTAGGACTTTATCAAATTTATGACACTTCCTAAATCCTCTTTAGTAATCCGAATCTACTCATGGACCTTCGTAGGTAGTTTTGAAATTCGATTGCAACAACCCTTTCCTAAATCACTTTAGGAAACTTTGGCCAGCTTTTAATACTTCAGTTGCTTTCTTCCAACAACGGTGGACGGCTCGTGCTCTGTCCTTCCTTCATTGTACCTTGCTTAGACGCTCAGGATCTCTACTCTGTATGTTGAGTTCCGGCTCTGATACCAATTGAAATTTCAACAGCGTCTCTGATATGCAGATTTGTGTCAAGCAGTTGCTACAGCACACTCTTGAACACCCAAATCTGATGCAGCAAAATAGAACAAGGAACAATGGTTTGTTCACCCAGTTCGGCCAAGTGCCTACCTCTGGGAAGGACTGAACTCAGTCCTTTAATCCACTAAGCTTAAAGTTCTTTGGTACAACACAGTTCGTCAACACGCAACCTATGCTACTCAACCTTAGCTATGACTTCGACCACAATCAGAACAGGCTCTGACTTATGTCACAGCTACCTACACTAGTATTAATCTAGAACAGCTACTGACACGACGAATCTCAGCCTATTCTAATTAACACACAGTCTCTACAGGTTTTGCTATAGCACCCGCTGTAGCACATAGCTGGTGCAGAATCTGTTCGTGTCGCTCCAAGCCTTCTGCTGAGCCGATCGAACCTCTCCACGAATGCTGCACACTCTGGAATTCTCCCCCTCACTCAGTGACCTCCTGTCACTTGCAAGTCACAGCCTTCAGCCAATTGTCCGAGTACCTCCACTCGACAATTGCTTCGCGGTCTCCCATTGATCAACCAACAAGCAACAGCTGCTCTGAATTGGCTTCACAGATCAGGTACTAATCAGACTCTACAAGTCTTGATCACTCTCCGCTCCAATCACCTCAGCTCTGCGCTCATGCTCTGCTCGTGGTGATGATCGAAGCACGGCTCACTCACAATCATTATTGATAATATTCTATGTATGCTCTGGTGTTTGCACTGTTGGCTTCGATACACAGGACGCTCTGCTCAGCCTCCTTTAAATACTCGCCCAGCCTTTCACAGGAGTCCGCTTTTTGGAAGTTCCTTAATGGAACATTATTTCCTAGTTTGTAGGAGATTAGATTTGATTTCGAAAATCAAATCTCCCACAAACAAATCTTCATTTGGGCACGGGAATCTTTTCTGGGATATTCTTCATTGACTATTTAGAAACTCCAGGTAGAACACTGTTCTTCAATATGGTCCGTTGAATGCAAAATCTGAAAGGGTGCTAAACTTCTGCTACAGCTCCGTGCGCCAGGATTTGCTACAGCAAGAGCTTGTTCGCGTGAGCTAGTTTTGTCAAAGGCTGCCACACAGCATCATCAAATCACAACATTGCCACCTGCAACATTATGGTCAAGATCATGCACCAAGTCATGTGCAAGATCGGTGACCTCTTGTCAGTGTATGGGAACGTTGCTCAACACCTTCATTGTTTGTGGTTAGCTCAACGACAATGATTCTCTAAAGGGCATGTACTTGATCTTCAGCGAGGCTCCTCTCCAATTGAACACAATGATCAAGCTTCAATCACACTCATTCAGTTGTGATCTCTCAGGCTCTTTCAGTGATCGCACTCTCGCTCTTTGCTCTTACTTATCGCCCTTTCTTTTTCTCTTTCTTCATGCTTATTTTATATACCTTTGTAGACACTACCCATATATATATGGCAGACTTGAGCAAATTATAGAAGTCTTAGTCTAACTATGACTTTATAAGAGTTGGGACCCTTCCTAAATCATTTTTAGTAATTCAAATCTACTCATGGATCTTTATAGGTTGTTTTGTAATTCGGTTGCAACAACCCTTTCCTAAATCAGTATAGGAAACTTCGGCTAGCTGTTGATGAATTCATTTTTGCTCTACCAGCTTGCCTCATCACTTGTTGTAGCAACTACACAGGTTTTGTCAAGGATGACACAATCCTTAACATATTTCAATCTGAAGGTACTCCACCCTCAAATTGGGCTCACAAAATGGGGTTGCACCATCATTTTCTTCACATTGATCACACATTATTCCAACAATCCCCACATGAGGAAAATTGAGAAGTGAAAACAAAAGTTAAGACCTGACTGGATAGTTTCTACGGTCAATATCGGTAGAGGATACATGTAAAACGCATTTGAACCATTTCTCGGGAAGACATGTCTTCTTTATTGACATATCTCTCATGGATATATTCCTTACTCATGTTTAGTTTGTATGGTTGGGTTCATTTCTAGCCATGACACCCCTTTTTGGTTCTGCGAGAATTTCTAAAGAAGCCTCGTTAATTCTCCTTTCAAGCGGCGTCACTTCTTTCTCCCATAGGGGATTATTTTAATATCAAGTAATCCCGCAGTACTTGTAGAAATCTCAACATCCGAATAATCCGGATCATTAAAAGCTTCAAGCTTAACCTCGTGCAAGTAAACAACGAACGGGGTATGAAGTTAACCCCCCTGCCACAATGACCACACTTAGTGTTAGCGGTTAGGTTGTCTCATTGTACCAAGATCTTGAGATCTACAGTCAACATGGTTGAACTTTCCGTCGCCTTGATTTAAATTTACAAATGGCTTTAGTACCATTTCTTTAGACGTCTTCTCTACTTGGTCCGTATTTTACCCTTTAGTTAACTAATCCATAATGTTTTCCTTACACCTCGCATAGTCTATACTTATGACACCTATGGAGAGACTTTGTCTTATAGTATTATGTCGTTGACGTATATGTCTTGACTTATCGTTATACAATACAATTTGCACCCTACCAATTGCAGATTGGTTATCATAATATAAACATATTGTTGGCACAGGTTTTGTCCAATTAGGAATATCATCCACAAAATTCCTCAACCATTTAGCTTCTTCGCCACATTTATCTAATGCAATGAACTGAACTTCTGGTTATTAAGGTTTGTTTGGAGGATTTCCAAGGCACAGCTCCACCTCCCAATGTGAATACATGTCTATTAGCAGCTTTCGACTCTTATCAGATATCCAACTTGCATCAGCAATCCCTCTATGACTGCAGGATATCTAGTGTATACCATAGCTACGAGTGAATCATAGATATCTTAGTATTCTCACTATTTTTTCAAGTATTCTGATCCTAGATTACTCATATACCTTGCAAGTCTACTTACAATATAGGCAATATCGAGTCTCGTACAATTCATTAAGTACATTAGACTGCCTATCACTCTCACATATTCCACTTGGGATATGCTTTTAGACTTGTTCTTAGTCTAGTGTCGACTTATGTCAATTTGAGTTCTAGATACACAAGAGCTATTTTTTCAAAATCTTATCTATGATTTTTTCAACGTAGTGTGACTGACCTATGATAAGTCCCCAGTCAATCGTGTAATTTTGATACCCAAAACTACATCGGCCGGACCAAAATCTTTCATATCAAACTTGGAGTTCAATTAAGACTTTGTAGACTTAACCACGCGATCATTGCTTCCCACCATGAGCATGTCATCAACATATAAATACAGAATCGTGTTCAGTGTTTTTTTATGTATACATATTTGTGACACGGGCTAATTTTCAAACCATTTGACATCATCAAGCTGTTAAATATTTGACGCCACTGCTTTGGCGCTTGTTTTAAGCCATATAAAGATTTTACAAATTTACAAACTTTTCTCTCTTGACCGAGCACTATAAACCCCTTAGGCTACTCTTTATAGATTTTTTCCTCAAGATCTCCATTAAGGAAGGTCATTTTCACATCCATTTGATAAATTTCCAAATTCCTAATGGATGTTATTCTCGTCACTGGAGAATATGTATCAAAGTAAGCTATACCTTCCTTTTGTCTACACCCGTTGACGACAAGTCTTATCTTGTACTTGTCTATAAACAAATCCACCTATATCTTACTTGTGAAGATCCATCTGGAGCAACCTGGTTTACTTCCAGGAGGAAGATCAATTTGGCACATCGATTCAAGAGCACCAAGGACACCTAAGGAAATAGGTATCCAAAACAATGTTGGCTTTCATGTTACAAGCAAGGTGAGAAGCCCATCGGAGGATAGTGTGCTTATTAAAAAAAGCAATAACATCATCAACATAAATAACCTGATTTTGGTACTTCCATAGCTCCCAAAAGAAACAGCAAATTAATCCAAAAACCAAGCATGCAAAGAGTTTAGTAAAATCCACTGACATGCCCCAATAGTAGAACATCTGATAAAGAGTACGAGGTCTTCGCTTGACAAGACCAAATTTGCAACATCACTAAGCACAAACAAATGCTCCAAAGACTCTTCCTTACTGGACATGCAACACACACATTTACTGGCGAGATGAATGCCAAGACCCTTGATACGCTCACGGGTAGCGAGGGATCCATGCAAAATCCTCCACATAAAGCAAGATATTCTAGAAGGTAGCCAGAGAATAAAAAAGCATTTTGTTGGCTTAATAGGCATAGACAACTGCTTGAGAAAATTGGATGTCGTGACACAACTGGAAGGGTCCATTTCCTAATTAAGACGATCAGGGATCATTTTGCATGTGACCATCAATAGAACTGAGAATCACATGATTCATCATAGCAAGAAAATCACTTCGAAGAGCACATCATTGAGAGCCTCATTAATAGTCATGCTTTTGAATCTTTTGGGAACGGGAAGGGATACGTTTTGACAGAAAATGGGGATAAGAGTCTTACTCCCATATTCCATGGGGTAAATTAGAGCCTATCAACATCGCATTCGTCATCTATTTGAGAGTGCGGTCCTTTCATTCGGCCTCGCCATTCGACTAAGGCAAGTATGGTGGAGTTACTCCATGAATAGTTCTATGTTGGGCACAAAAAGCACCAAACGTTTCTCGGCATTCACCTCCACAATCACTTCTCTACCACTTTATCTTTCTATTGAGTTGATTCTCAACTTCTAATTAGTACACTGCAAACTTTTCAATTGCCTCATCCTTACTTTTTAGCAAATACACATAACAATATTTTTTACTATAATCGGGAGGGTCATACTATAAATTTGGCTTTTTTGGTGACTGAGAATGTATCTGAAGGCGCTTGGATAATGCGAAATAGCAGTGGCACATTTATCGTTGGGGTGTGGCATTGGTTCTTAGGTACGATGCGCTGGATGAACTAAGGTGGCTTATTGAGCACACTATGTCCCGATTTCATCACATAGAGATGAAAGAGATTCAAAGCTCCCATCAGGCTATGGGGAACTTGGCTGGGGATGCGACGCTGGTTCCAAATGATGTGATCGAGATTCGGTAAAGAATGAGGCAGCATTTTGAGGCTATAACTTTCAAGAAGGTCTGCCCTTTACTTAATACGGATGCCATTGCTATGGTGTGCTCTTCGGAGATTGGCATTGCCAATGCTGTCGCTTCGCTGCCTCGCCCGGTGATTAGAGCTATCAATAATGGGATTTTTTTGCTTTGCACGTTGAGGTGTCAACATGGCATTCCGAGAATGGCCAGCCTTTCTTCTGATGACGTAGTTACATCCGAGAGTTCTTATCCATTTACTCCTTTCCTAGATGACTCGGATATTTAGTTTTTCGGTGTTTTGTTTCAAAGAGATGTAATTGTATGGCTTGTTTAGTGTTATTAGGTCGAGTTATATAATCGATCGGCACTTGAGGGCCTTTGCGTTCTTTTTTCAGGGGTCTCCTAGAGCTCCTCCCCTTGGAAATATAAACCATGGCCCAGGTTTTTAGGGTCCTTATTAATAAAGTTTGCTGATAAAAAAAAGTCACAATATACTTGTACTCACTATCATCTATGAATTTTAAAACACATAGATCACTATGGATTAATTCAAGGGGTTTATTTTTTCTTTCATCACTTTGAAAGGAGGTTCTTGTTAATTTTGCTTCAACACAAGATCCACATTTGTGCTTGGAATCTATTTGAGATTTTGGTATACACTGTTTCTTTATTGTGTCATAATTTAAATGGTCTAATCTACTTGCCACAAATTAGAGGACTCAAGCAAATTAATAAAAGAATTACTTTATCGATAATATTCTTGGGTATGATGGCCATTACATTGATTTTCCACATGTCATTTTTAACATACCCACTACCCACATACATTCCATTTTTTATAAAAACAATTTTCTAGGGCTCGAATAACATCTTGAATCCATGACTATCTAGTGATGTCCCATGAATAAGATTTTTCCGTATGTCAAGTACGTAGAGAACCTCTTTCAGCTTCAACTCGTTCCCCTAGGTAAGCTTTAGAACCATCGTCCCTTTCCCCTCGATCTCTGAGGTGGCAGAGTTGCTCATGTATAATTTTCTTCGTCTTCAGTCAGCTCGAACATGGAGAATGCCTTCTTGTCTGAGTATATGGTGAGTTGCTCCAGTGTCCAGCCACCACTACTTGGGATTTCAATCCACCAGGTCGATCCTAGATATAACCACAACCAAAATGTTTATATCCACCTCGGCGGTATTGGTTTCCCTTTTCTTTTTTGGCTAGTTGTAGTCAGCCGCCTTGTGACCCTCCTTGTTATGGTCAAAGAACTTGCCCAAGAACTTGGGTTGTTGCTTCTTTTTTAATGCTTTCTTCTTGGGCCCAACCTTCCTGAAGGGTGCCTTCAGCTTTGAGCTTCTATCATGTTCCACCATGTTATCTCTCTCTGGCTGGGTCCTGAACCTTCTGTCAGGTCCCCGGTCATTTTCCTCTATCCGAAGGCGAACCACTAGGTCTTCATGAATCATCCCATTTCGTTTGTGCTTAATGAAGTCCGTCCACCCCAAAGGTAGCTTCTCAATGACCGAGGCAACTTGAATTGATTCGCTAACCCATCAATCCTTCAACATGAGTTTCATGGATGATCATCTACATTTCTTACACTTGACTGACTACATTTCATGACTCATCCCATTTTGTCTGTGCTTAAGGTAATTCCTGAAGTCCTTCCACCCTAAAGGCAGCTTCTCGATGACCGAGGATACTTGAAATGATTCGCTAATCACCAACCCTTAAGCATGAGTTTCATAGATGATCAACTACATTCCTGGCACTTGACTGACAATAATCTTTGAATACACATAATGAACTTAAGGAAATGACCCACACTGTATTTCTTGGAGCCCGCTCCTCAATTACAGTATTGCTGCTCCCTCTTCGATTCGTTTTGAAGCTATCCAGCATGTTCTTAATAACCCGAGCTAGAGTCTTGCCCTTATGGCGGCTCTCCCTATAGCAGAACATTAGTCCTTTGTGAATGTTCATTTCTCTAATCATGATGATGTTTTCCGGTGGAAACACACCGCAGACGGGTTTTTTCCACAAAGGCTTTCTTTGTATCGTTCCAAACGCGCTATGGTGTCGAAGGTTGGGGTGAATAGTTTTGGCATTCATGGATTCCCACCAATATATTTTTCTTTCAGTGGAAAGTGTTTCATAAAGTGCTGCCAACGGATGAGAACATCATGAGGCTCGACATTCCGATTGTATCGGGTTGTACATGTTGTGTTTGTCCGACTGTTGAAACAATTCTGCATCTGGTTTTTAAGGAAACATGGGCTACTGACATCTGGATAAGACTTGGGAATATATTTGATCGCTCGATGATCATTAGCCTCCGAGGGCTGATGCGAGTTTGGTTGCAAGGTAATAATAAAGATTTTTTAGATTACATTGGCTTGTTGTGATATTTGGGAACTTTGGAAAGCTCGCAATGCTTGAGTGTATGGGGCAAACCGCGGAACGTTTGGCTTAAATGCAGGCGCTGGGCGATTACTCTTTTCGGATTGATCAAAGCTCCTTTTCGTGCCCACCAAGGGCTAGCCTAGTGGTCGTGGTGGTGTATTATAAACTCCATGTCACGGGTTCGATTCCTGGTGGGTGTTAGGGTTGGGGCTCTAACGGGGTGGGTTTTTTTTTTTTAAAAAAAAAAAAACTCCTTTTCGAGCTACGGATCAGTCCATGCGGATTTTGGCAGCTTTGCACATAAGACAGCCGCATAGTCTCATGTCCATTCCTCGTTGGTTGGTTTGGCGTCCTCCAAACAGTGGGAACTCTCTTAACATAGCTTTCCTCTTTCATTGAGTGGTCTGATTAGGGATACAGCTGGTGCTTTTATTGTGGCCTTGAAATATGCTATCCCTCAAACGCGGCCGTTAGAGGAGCTTGTAAAGTTTCTTTTCATAGTTCTTGAACTCACATTGATGCACAATCTCCACATCAGCTGTGTCCATTCCTCACACCCATGCTTTTGGCTCTTATCGGCAGTTCGTGGGATGAGCTTTATTGGCATCGGAGGCTTATTATTAACATGTTTGTCGCTGCGGATTTCCAAAGGATATGTCCTTCCCAAAATCAAGCTATCATTGCACTCATTTGCACGTTGCCCCTAGGCACTTTTTTGGATAGCTCATTGCTGCCTTTGGAGGCAAGGCAGGTCATTCGTGTGGATGCTCTCTCCTTACCGTACATCGCTTCAGATCCTTTGCTAGCGGCCCAATACATAGTTTTATTAGCACAAATGATGACAGTTCATTGTAATGTTTTGTTTTCTTCTTCTTTTATTTATATTAGCCTGTTCGGTGCAAATAAGCACTTGAGGGCATTGCTAGTTCAGCTCAGTCGCGTATACCCAGGGCGTCCTCCCTAATGATGTAAAAACCATGATCCAGGTGGTTTGGATCCTTTTTAATAAAGTTGCTAACACCGACCAACTCAAAAAAAGTACTACAAGTTGATCTAGCGAGTTGCTACAACAACTTGTGAAGCTAGTAGCTGAAGCAACTTGAATACTTCCGGCGAATGGCCAAAGATCTATAATTGGAGTATGTTTCTTAAATGATTTTGGGAAACAACAGCACCAACAAAATTTTTTTCTTCCTATTCTATCCCAAACCCCCCCACCAGAGCCCCTGCTATGGCCCCATCAGGAACTGAACCCTAGTCGTTAAGATGTTTGACATGAAGAGTACATCTGGAGGATGTTTCTTTTTGACAAATAACGTGGTGTCCTGGTTCAGTAAAAAGCAGAGATGTTCGCTTTCAACGGACCTATCCGGCTCAGAATCAGGCTGCCATCGCCCTAGTTTGCATTGCCAACTTGGGTCATCACGAGGTGGCAAACCTCCATCGTTTAGTTCATCAGGCCATCATTTAGGATCATCTCCAGCTTCATAATTCATCAACTCGTTTCTATACATCGTATCAGACTACAGATGGCTCTACCATTGAGCCCCCTGCTCAGTTGGGGAATTGCTTTAGAACTCGATGATAATTTTATTTAGCCCTCTGGTGAGTTCTTTCTTTTGTGTTTTAGGCCATGGGTATGCCCGAGCCTTCTTTTGATTAGGTTTTCATGGTCCATCTTGTAGTCCTCGATTTTTTGTGACCCTTGTAATTGCCTGATCAGGCTTGCTAGTATCATATTAATAAAGCTGCTGGGATAGTCCAGCTAAAAAAAAAGCAGAACAGTATCTCCTTGTCCATTGGTGATGCTGAGTGTATTGCTACTGGGAGCTATTGTGCACAACTAATTTCGATGAAGCAAATGTTAGGTGAATATGGGATTCAACAAGGCACTATGATTGACAACATGAAGTGCCATCAGTATTAGCAAGAATCCGATTCAATACCCTCGAACCAAACACATTGATATTAGACACCATTTTTATTAGAAACCTGGTGCAGAATTATACTATTGTGTTGAAACATGTAGCTACAGAGAAGCAGCTGGCGGACATCTTCACAAAACCTTTGGATGGAGCTCGTTTCAAGGAACTCAAAGCTGCCCTGGGATTATGCATAGTTCCTGAATGAGCTGACAGCAGCCCCTCTCATTTGTGAAAAAAGGGGGAGAGGAATGTAATAGGTAGAGCAGTTATCTAGTAGTCAGATTTATATTAGGTTAACAGTAGTTTAGTTGCTATAGTTAGTTTTGTCAAAATGCCGAGAGGGAGATTGTTGAGGTATGTCATTCCTTAACAAAACTGCAAGAAGATTCTACTTCAGCAATCCCTGAAGATTTGAAGCTGGAGCACAATCTGAAGAATGGGCGAGATACAGCAACCAAGCAACAGAGTCTGCTTCAGCACTCCGTGATGACCCAGAGCTTGAACAGAATACCCAATCGTCTAAAAAACGACAACACAAGGATGAAAAAAGATAAAGATCCGAGAGTTCAAATTAGGCAACGGAATCTTTAATAACCTTGCTAGAATCTAGAGAAGATTCTGATAATGATGGCAATGAGGTTTCCGTCCCTGGTGATCTGAAGAGCTTCAAAACGAAGGCTGGATGCAGCTACTGAGATGCACGAAATAGATAGAGAGCGCTCATTGAAAGAGATATATCTTCAACACACAAATTAGAGAAGGCAGAGTTCGTGGCTTGGTGTGCAGAGAAGAGTTGCTACCCAATAGTGACAGTGTATCATTGATTGACGGGGAGCAGAGACGGAGTTTGCAGAACTCAGATTGTCCGACTATTTAGCGTAGAAGCTAGAATAGTTGTTGACAGAAGACACAACAACTCTGATAGAGAGTGTGCTAAAGCAAACCGTGTACCACACATTGCAATGGAATAGGCTAGGTCTGTGAGTCAGGTCCATAGCTATTTGTTACTGGAAGTGTGCAGGTAGAGCGAAAAGAGTGTGTGTGATCAGACTGCTAGCTAGTCTAGGGAGTTAGACTGAGTGGAAGACTTTGACTGGGCATAAGTAGAGGTGTTGAGTCCTTTGTACTATGAACCACGAACAGTGAAGTCTTGAGGATCGGAGGAGAATGATCCTTCCCAGACATAGATAAGTTGTCGAAGTGGGTGAACAAGCTGACTGTGTCCTTCTTATACTTTAATAGAATAATTTTTGCAAGAAGAGACAAAGAGTGCTACAGCAAAAGCTGTCTCTTGAGAGGCTGTTGCTCGTGATCAGCAGCGCAGGCAAATTTCATAGAAGATGAGAAAATTGAAAAGGTCAGTCAAAACAGTGATACAAAGACGAGAGACAAATGCAGATCAACAATCCTAGATGATATCTTATTCTACCAGAGGTATGAGGGTGGAACTGCCGGACTTGGATACAATGAAGAAGGTGGCTCTAGAGTAACAACCTTTGTCAAAAGCTATGGATACAGAAGGAGTAGATCCAAAATTACAGAGGAAGGAGGCTCACACCAAGCAAGAAAAACAGTGTCGGAAGAAAAGGTCCAAAAGAAATAACCAGAGGTTGCTGCAGCAACCTCTTCCGCTCACAGGTGGAACCTCACTGAACAAACGTAGGTATTACTTCTGTGATCAACAGGGGCACATTCAACGGGATTGTGTTGTTCTAAACAAGTACTGGAAGCCACAAAGACAATATCATCGGAGGCACAAAGGAGGAACCAGAACTTATCCAACTAACAATCTTCCCTATAGAGAACTAAACGTGACTTCTGGAAATGGGCAAAGAAGAAGAGTGCTCAGTAAAGGAATAGTTGATGTTCACAGATTACCCAAGAAAAAGACTGTTTTGCTCATGGATGAACTGAAGAAAAGACCTCGGAAGCCTAGAGGACTAAGAAGAAGTGACCAAGGTTGGTGGAGAAGGAGAAATCGAAAGACAAGTGTCAGAAGCAGCAATGAGTTTCATCCTGTTATACAAACTCAGTGGAGACGAAAGACTGAAGTGATGGTTCACAACCATACTGATAAGCCACTGCCAGAAGATGGTGCATCTGAATGGGAGAAAAGTCAATTAAAGCAACAAAAATGAGAAGAGAGGGTTTCAGTGGAAACAGACTGAAGTTGCTGCAGCAACTTATATCGCTCGGATCTGACGATGTGTAAAGGAATTTAACGATACAGCGCTCGACGAATGAATGACTGACACTTGTCTTAGAAAAATTTAAAAAGGGGACTAACAAATTTTTCTAGGGCTTGCTTCTCGTTCTTCAACAACCTCCGATCTTCGCCTACCTCTGTCAACTAGAAACAATGGTGCGAACTAGAGCCTGAAGGTCTCCAAGTCGAGCTCAAGTGTTGTGTCAAAGAAACGAAAGCATATCAATACTTAGAAGACTTCAAATATAGAGTCTGTGCAACGCCATCCTCCGTTCATATAAGGGAACCCGTGGAGGTTTCGCTACTGACCTGGAAGCCGTCTGGAGAACCGACTATGGTAAAAGAAGGGCCGTCCTCCAAGAGAAGGGTGGTTGAAGTTGACGAGTAAGCGTAATTCCTCCTAGACAATAAAATATGTTGACATGGGGAGGAACATATTTACTAGTTATATCATCTGCAATGAGGAACTGGTTTCAAAAGATGAAAGCGGGAAGCGGAAGAAGATGCTGAAGCATCTCATAAAATTTGGTCAAAGAAGGCCGCTGACAAACAAATCACAAAGTTGCCCAGTTCTTCAACAGATGAATAAGAGTCTGAGGTGGAGAGCAGTGATGAAGATGAATAAGCTGGAGAAGATGATGGTGCTCGTGAGGAGGCGGTGAACAAAGGCAAGGAACCCATTGAGATTGACTCGACCAGTGTTGAGTCTGGGTAAGATTCTTTCGACTTCAAATTGCTCCTCCGACACAAACTGAAGAATCGTCCAGGCCTCATGTGCCCCTGAAGAAGATAACCGGTTTTTGAGCACAAGGGCATATGATTCCCAGGAAATTTGTGTCCGGATCGTGGGAGGTGGTGGTCAAACACACTATAATACATGAGAGACTCCTGGAGGCTGAATGGTACAATGTTCCTAAGATCATCAAGTTGCTTAGAGAGGTAAATCTATTTAAATTAGTTGCCATGTCGAAAAAATATTGTGGCTAGCTAGTTAGGGAGGTTCTAGTAAATTTGCCTGAGTATTTTGGGGAAGAAGGGAAGGCTGATTATGGTAGATGTTATGTGAGAGGAAAGGAAGCATTGATCACACCAGCTGTGATCAATGCATATTTTGGCATTGAGCAGAAGCGAGCCCCCTGCTGGTAAGCGCAAATGAGCTGGCACTCACCCTCATCGGTGGGCTGTGCACGGGATGGGTGGCTCACAACCTCGCAGCTGCTGACCTCACAACCAAGTACGCCGTGCTCTGCAACATCTTAGTGAAGAACTGGACTCCTAACACTCACAAGGGAAAAGTGAACAAGGAGATGGCACGGCTCATGTACAGTATCGACAGAGAAGGAAGGTGGACTTGGGGCAAGTTAGCTAGCTGAGCATGCCACCTCTAATAGATCAAGGCAAAGCATTGCCTTCCCTTCTTTGATCTATGAGCTAATAATCCGTCAGCTACAAGAGTTGGTGAGACAGTCATAAAGATGCTGCAGCAAATTCTTCTGCTCAGCCTGTCGCTCTGAGGTCCGCAATGCAACTGAGAGTGATCGATTTATTGGAGTCAGAACTGGAGCACCTGACGACTGGGGCAAAGAAGAATGCAGCACGACGATATCAAATAAGAAGCCTCCTAAGAGATTTGATGTTCCGAAAAATAGGATGCTCTCTGCCTCCAGTTTGAAGACCCTTGTCATTTGTGACAAAAAGGGGGAGAAGAAAATTGTAATAAACGAAACCTTGTTTTGAACTGTCATATTTTTCCTGCCACTGTGTAGAACATTTGAAGAATGTTTTGTCAGATAGAGAATGGCCTTCAGTAGAACTTCATATGAGAAGTAGCTATAACATAATAGAGCAGGTAGATAGTTGACAGGTTTTGTCAGTCAAAAGTGATTGCAGTAGTTTTATCAAAAATGGCAAGGGGGAGATTGTTACGGATATGACATATGTGACAAAGCCGAGCGGAAGAAGATGCTACAGCATCCTGTGGTACCAGGAGCTGGTACATGCCAATGAAGACTGACAAAACAAAATAGCCAGAAGAAGCTATAACACCTTGTGACGATTGAAGCGGGTACATATGATTATAAGGAATAAAGACAAGAACCAATAGCATCCCCTCAAGATTCAAGGCTACGGCATCAAGAGAGTATCTTTATTGCCGATCAATCTGGAGGAGCTCGGAGGATGCCTGGGTGATTGCTGCCGGCGTAGCAATGGTCAAAGAGAGTCCCAGTTGATCAGAGATCTTCAGCAGAGGCTCGGATGAAGGCAAACGAGATTTGTTTCTAAGTTGTGTTTTTTAGAAACAAAATCTCAACAACTTCTAGGAATCCAGGGGAGGATCCGGATCGTGCCAAAATCGCAACAACTTCCACGAATTCAGAGGAATATTGGGATGGTGCCATTATCGTTTGGGAATGAAGTTTGCTAGAGCATTGGTTGTTTGAAAGCTGAAGATTGATCAGGACTGAAGAAGTCTGATCCTACATTGATTTGAGGGAGTACTGGAGCGGAGCCTCATTCACAGACCTAAGGGTTGACAGTTGTGGAGTGGGTCTCGTGCAGTCTTACCCAGCGTGCTTTTGAATAATGACAGGTGGTCATTGATCAAGGGGGAGCAGCGCAGAGTGTCTGACTGAGTCAGCAGGGAGTGCTTGAAGAAGATGTCGACAGAAGCATTGGTAACTTGGCAGAAGAAGTTGTTGCAGCATCATCTCGGTATACTTTGTAATAGGATACGCTGAGAGATGTAAAACTGTTAGCTATCTATACTTGAAAGTAGATTACCTTGTGTAGCTAATCTGTGTGATCAGATTGAGCGTAGATTCCAGCTAGGTTAGAAGTAGAGGTTGTTCTAGCGTAGGCTAAAACGGGATCCTTTGTACTTTAACCTGGAATAGTGGGATCTTGAGGACCAAGAGTTGTCCTCCCTAGATGTAGGTTGTTGCCGAACTTAGTGAACAAATCTGGTTGTGTATTTCAGATTTGGCCAAAGCGTTAGCAACTTAGCGGAAGAAGTTGCTAAAGCAACCTGCAGTTTCTCCTCAACAGTAACTCAGTGCCAATTTCAAACTTGTTATACACCTTGTAGTGTAGTAGACAACGTAGGCTAATTTGTGTTATCAGACTAAGTTGAGATAGCTAGTATGTGTGATCAGACTAAGCAAAGATTCTTGCTAGGTTAGAAGTAAAGGTTGTTCTTATATAGACTGAGAACTGGTATCCTTGTACTTTAACTAATTATAGTAGAATCTTGAGGATTGTAGAGAAGTTCCCTCTAGAGGTAGGCATTGGCCGAACTGGGTGACCAATTACATGTGTGCCAAACACTATTGTCTTAGCTACATTATTCCGCAAGTGTCGCAAGCGGTTGCTATAACAACCTGACTAATCCAAACACTAGAACCACGTCAATTTCATACACGTTGTATAATGAGTCTGCAAGGTAGTTCATTACATAGTTACGACAAAGATAACCTGAATCACCCTATGTGTTGAACGCCATGGAAACCTAAGGATCGATCTCTTCCTCCGAAGGAGTACGAGGATTCTCGGTTAAAAATTGAGTCAACCCTAAGCTCGTTAAGTAGAACAACATTTTCTGTTTCCACCTCTTGAAATTCAACCTAGCAAATTTCTCACGCCTTTCGGCTGGTATCATTGTGGGGACACACGAATGTAACACTCCTGCTTGGAACAGAACTGGCGGGCCCATTCCTGGTAGTAGCCATATTTGGAGTAAATCCTGTACTGGCTAGAGCCACATTTCAGGTAAACCTCGGCACAACACTAGGTGTTGGCTGCCCTCCAGGATCTAGTGAAACATAATCATCAATGTCCATATTTTGGTTCTTGTTTTGGTATTCCATTACTATAAGAAATTAAGTAGTTAGTAACATCAATATAAATTCTTATTGAACTATAACGCTTTAAGATTGTTGCCAGAAATTGCAACGATTGTGTGCGCTAAGTAAAAGAAATTAATAATTGAATATAAATAAACCGTTACAAAACCAGAGAGTAGTCGAGACTTGTTAGGGGATCTCTGTAAAGCATTATTGGCCTCCCTTTGGAGTCTGAAACCTTTTTCAACCGCTTCCCCAATTACGACTACTCTTGAACAGTTCTTTTTACACCATAGAACTTGCTCGGGCTAGCTGACTTCGTATTTCGGTATCACCACGACTTAAAAACTCAAAGAGAGTGAAAACTCGAAAACCACCGGTTAACACTTCAGGGAGGACTGAGTTGTTGTATTTTTAAGTTGATGTCCAAATGTAGAGAAGGACCTCTCTTTAATATGCTTTGAGAAGCAATGCCCTAGGCGTCACCTTGTTTCTAGAAAATAAACGTCTAACTCAGGCTTCGCCTCATTTGGTTTCAGGTTTACGCCTGAGTGCTCGTTAATACTCTTAAAAGTCATTAAACAACTCAGATGTCGTCTCGACATGGAGTCTCGGGCGGCGCCTCAACCTTAAATGACATAAATGTATTAATGTCACTCAGGCGTCGCCTCATCCTTAAGCATCAGGCAACGCCTCGATCTTAAATGGCATTAAATCTATTAATGATCACTGAGGTGTCGCCTCATTTAAACTTAAACTCACGCGACGCCCGGATCTTCAAGCATCACCTCCAAGTTATGTTGAGGCATCATCTTAACTTGCAGGCTCAAAATTAAAAGTTTGAGTAGAAATAAGTGCAACAGGGGTTGTCCACCATTCGCATGCCGCACATCGCGGTCGTACCCATTGGAACCTCGTTTCAAATTGGCTCTTGATTTTCAAACACCAACCCATTCTAGTCTTTTTTTTTCAAGCAATGTGCGATACTTTCACATTGCTTATATTTCTACTCCACAAGATCGTGTGTTCTATTTTTAATGGATTCACATTTCCATTATTTTAGATCACTCTTTAAGCATCGATATCTCATTCAATTTAACTTGAATTTAAAATTATGAATAATTAATTTTATACCTCTATTCTCAGTATTTAATTATGATTAATTCATTTCAATTCGAGATGTACTCCACCCTCAATTTTGGCTCACAAAATAAGGTCTCACCAGCATAATCTTCATATTAATCTCACATTTTTCAATATAACTCTCGGGTATTTCTTCTTCCACTCTTGAACTTGACCGTTCAAGATCTTCGAGTTTACGTTTTGCTTTCTTAGTGCTCGATCCATTCTTGTTCACCCAGAACCCCCTTCCACAACCTCTAGCTTGGTTGCTTAAATATGGCAGCACATGATCTCGCGGATACTTTGGATTGCTGCACTTGATTTGCGCGCCATCAATCAGTTTTCCAAATCTGCATTAATCCAAATCTCAATCGGATATCCTTTGTTTAAAGTAAGGAAAGCAAATCAAGTTTGTTTCCTTATTTAACCGAAGAGATGATCCTTGAGATCTAATATATATCTCATAATATATATTAGATGCATTCAAATATCCCTAAAAGGTATGCAAATATTTGCTAGATTCTGTCTTTAATGATTTCGATTTTGTGTTCTAGGATTTTGGTTCGATTCTGGGCTGCTTGCCCAATTCGGCCCACTCTGTCTTTACCGACATCGGCCCACTCTGTGCTTTTCCTGCACACTCATTATCAATCATCAGTCAAGTGTTTATCATTATCAAAACCAGAGGGTTCAACAATATTCCCCCTTTTTGATGATGACAAACACTTCTTCGATAGGTAGAGAAAAACATAAGTACTGACTGCACATATTAGATATCCGAGTTCCCTGTCATGTCAGACAGTTAAGTTATACTCAAGCTAACAGTTCATAGCTAAACCGTTCATAGAGTTCCTTCTAAGGTAATATGATAGATAGACTGTATGTGGTGACCTCCTTCCCTGGTAAGACAGTTACACAGTTCCCTCTAAGATAGACAGTGGAATAGAATTTAAGTAATAACTTACCCCTCAAGACCTCCTTCCCTAGTAAGACAGTTACACAGTTCTCCCTAAGATAGACAATGGAATAGAATTTAAGTAATAACTTCCCTCTCAAGTTATGCAGTCCCTTATCGCTCTTCCCCCTTCTGGCATCATCAAAAAGGAAATCGTTAGTATTAAGTTAAGGATCATATCAATTTAGAAACTCTGTTTATCAATCATAACCGGATGCCATACAAAGTGGCACCAACCGCAAGATAGGAGTCATCATTAACAACTAACATAGATAAAAGTCAGCGCATGACGAGGAGCAAAAATTAGCAAGGAACTGGTATAATGAGGCAGGGAATCAAGGAGGGGCTGAACTATATGAACATAAACCGATCACCGGACATTACGGATAGTTTCGTGCAGTTGTACGGGCAGCTTCCCGAAGTGATCATTTCCGAGGATCATAGAGTTAACTCCTTCATTATAACCACCCACTATACAAAGGAGGTATCTATGCCCTCCAGCCTTTGACTGCCCGCCATAACAGGGCTGGCATCCCCCTGAGGGACATCTGAATGAGCTGCACTCTGCATTCCCCAACCCGGAACACCACCTTGACAGCTTTGGATTTTAGAGCTTCTTTTACTCAACCGACCCCATAGGTGAACGTATGGCTCAATTTATTGCCGTTATCATGCGTGAACCCTTTCCATGAACGGATCTCCTCATCCATGGTGTGAATACATGCCATTTGGTGCATTATGACTGGAAAGGTGGATATGCACCCTCTTTAGTATGTCCATACCTTTGCTATCAAAATTTTCTTTCTTGATACCGTCCGATTGTTTTTGTATGAAAAGTCCCGCTCGAAACATTCTGTTCAGCCTAGATACTCGGCTCGAATCTTATGGTTCAATAAAGGAGGGGTATGATGCGATTGAGTTACTCGTACAAGAGAGGCACCATACAAACAAGAAATATAAAATGAGAAAGTGTATGTGTACCTCAAGATTGATCGCCCCAGTTTGTAATATGACAATGGGCTCATAGGGGCGTCTCCTGGGCAGCTAAGGGTGGCTTTGATATCTTCCGTGGCTTGTAGAGAGGGTTCAATTTTCTGGAAGACCTAGTAGGTCTAGAAAGAAGCTCATCATGTCTTCTTGAATCAAAGTTAGAGAAAATTATGATACCTACATGCTTAGGATGCTACAATGCAACAGCTACCCAGAAGTGAAAAAAAATAACATTTCATAATTGAATGCGATCTAGAACAGGTACTTACGTATGCTCTTCATAACCAGTCATTGAAGGAGTATGATAGGTAACACACATATCAGTCAAGGGAAATCATACCTAGTTCCAAGCGCTATTTTTCAAAAGGTTCCCTGTGCAGTGCCTTCGTGAATATGTCAACCACCTGATTATCCGTAGGGCAGTAGTCCATTATGATCAATCCTTTTTCAACACAGTCACGTAAGAAATGATAATGAATTTCAATATGCTTAGTACGCGAGAACTGAACAGGGTCCTTAGAGATGCTAATGTCGCTAGTGTTATCACATAAAATAACCGAATGATCAATTTTAACACCAAAGTCACTTAGCTGTTGCATTGGCCATAAGAGTTGAGCACAACATGCAGCGCTAGCGACGTATTCCGCCTCTGTATACCCTATGAGATTCAAGTCACCTCCTCGGAAGTACCACAGACGCAGATCATCTGCCCTAACGTGTGTCTCCCCTGGGTAACTCTAAAACTTTATCTCTTTCAAACTGGTGCAACTCGTCTTGCATGGCAACCACCTAGTCGGGGTCCTTTGGTGCTTCCATCATGGTTTTAGGCTCTGCAATAGACTCAAAAGCAGCACATTTACTTATTAGTGAAACATCGGAGGGAGTATTGTGTACCTGCTCATGTGATGAGTAACATTCATAGTCCGATAGTCGAGTAGGTTGATGAACATGTCTTCCACTTCTGGTGACCCTTTGTTCCGGGCTTGGAGATTGTTGGGTTGTCTCTACTTGTTCTTCCTCGTGAGGGAGATCGGGTTGTTCCCCCTCAGATTGTGCATCTCCAGCCTCTGCTTCCTCGTGTGTTCCTTCGGGAGTGCAATTAGTGTGATCGTCTCTCCAAGTCAGTTGAAGTTCATCTTCCCCCAGAAGGAATTCTTGATTCGGTTCCTTTATACGGTCACCTCCTCTACTTAGAACGTTGATGGGGCCACAGATATCCATATGGATCTTCTCGAGAGAGGTAGCTGTGCTCACTGTCTGCTTAGATTTGAAGGATATTCTTGTTTGCTTTCTTCTAACGCATGCATCGCAGACTCTGTCTGTCTCGCTCCCCACTTTGGTTAGACCGTTGATAGAGCCTAGTTATATGCGCTATTTAGATCTTAACACTGTGTTTGTTTGCATTATTTGTGTACAGGATTACTGGTTTTCGGTATTTTTGTATTTCAGGATAAAACAGGAGCATAAGTCAGATGTGCGCTCGGGCGTTTTTAAAGAGCGCAATGCACGACCTGTGGAGCTAGCAGCGCAAAAGGAGATAGGAGATAGCTGATTCGGACTGTAGTGCGCGAACCAACTGCACAGAGCGCGTAGCGCAATCAACGTGCGCAGGATAGCAGAGTTTCTAAATTTTGATCATCATTATCTCCTAGATTTGGGAAGTAGCTAAGATTCTCTCGGGCCAAATCTAAGCATTCCTTGGGCTTCAAGACCAGTATATAAGAGGAGGGAAGCTAGGGTTTGGAGGAGACAGAAGGCATATAGAGAGAAGGACACATAGCAGCAAAAACACACGAGTTACTGCCGCTGAGATTCTGTGCGAACGACCTGCGCCAGCCGAAAACAGCAATCTGCAATTGCGCCGACCTGTTACTTTTCCTTGGCTGCTTTAGTTTTATTTATTATTTCTATGACGTTTGTTTCTAGCATGTCTGGCTAAACACATTGTATCGGTTGGGCATAATTCTATGAAGTATTTCCTTTGAGACTTGTGTTTAATGCTTAGTTCGTCTACTTATATTAATTCTATGCATATGGGTGATAATTAGTTGTGCGAATAAGAGAAGCCTTGAACCGCAATCTTATTCTAACTGCTCATATTGTATGTTAAACTAGTTGATAACTTGACGGGGACAACTAGGAGTAACACACTAGGATAATCAGCTACTACTGTGATAGGATTCGTAGTTGCTTAAACTAGTTTCAGGAATTAATAGCTCATGGACTTTCATCGGAACATGCGCGCATGTTAGGAAGCCTTGATCAGACACTAACTTAAGTAGAACTGCGCTATAGATGTTTAGAGTCGATGATAAGGGATACTTTCATAGAGGATTGTCTTTACCGATACTTTTCATAGTCATAGTACTTAATATGTACTGCCTGCGCACGCATGGTGCAATTCTGCTTTCACTACTGTTCATTCGCGCACCTGCGCAACACAATCACTCACAACCCCAATTTCGTAAGTTGTAGGTTGCTAGCTAAGACGAGTCTGCACGCTCCTTGTGGGATCGACCCTGACTTAGCCGCTTTACTAAGTGGAGAAGGAAGGATTAATTTGACGCGTACAACGACGCGCGATCAAATTTTGGCGCCGTTGCCGGGGAGCAACACAGATAAGTTTTAACTAGTTCAAGTTTTCTTTTACAGTAGTTAGTTATTTCTTTTTATTTTTCGTTGGTGTTTCTGCCAGTACGCAATCAACATCAGCCTGCGCAACTTTTAAATAGTTGCGCTGCGCAGATTATAGTTGCGCACTGACTGGGGCAACAACCTAGTTGTCTTTTAATTCCGTTTTCTTTAAGTTTAGAACAGAGCATGGAGAATAATAGTGTCATCGGCGATAACTTTTGGGACAGAACCCCAGAGGGACCTAACAATGCAAGGGCAGATAACCGCGCAGCTCGATTCAGAGAAGAAGTACAGCGCGAAGTTGAAGCTCGGATGGCTGCTGAAGCAGTGTATAATGCGCAACCCGCCAACAGATCGTGCGATGCAGAATAGTGCGTGAGATGTCGGCTCCAATCACATTCAACCAACCTTGGTGCATAAAACTTCCACCCGATGGGCATTTTGAACTACGAAGCTCATTCATTCATCATATGCCTAAGTTTCATGGGATGAACAACGAGAACCCAGTCAAGCATGTGCGCAAGCAGGTATACAACCCACCGCACCGCCGCAATGACGCACCAGCACAGAATAACCAGCAACCGCGACACTCCTTAGAAGACATAGTGGGTCTGTTAGCAGACACTGTGCGCAAGAATGATGAAAAGTATGACAAGAGGTTCGAGTCAATTGAGAAGCAGTTGTCGCAGATTGCTACCACGGTTTATGAGCTGAAAAAGAGCGATGGCAACCTACCTTCGCAAGTGATTCAAAACCCTAAGGGAGGAGTTAACACCGTAACGCTGAGGACTAGGCGCACAGTTGGGACAGCTCCGACCGCGAAGGTGCCTGCGCAGCCAGTTGCGCAACCTCCAGAGCCAGCACAGCCGAATGCGCAACCGGCCGCGCAAGCTACAAAGCAACAAGGGGTGGCGCCAGGTATGATACAATCAGGAGAAAAGAGTACCAATCATACTAACGCACCTGCACCTTTTCCTGTGTAGGCACCTTTAGCAAGGAAGGAGGCGCTAGACAAGGAGCTATATGAATTATTCAGTAAAGTGGAAATAAACATTCCCCTGATTGAGGCAGTTCGGCAGATCCCCAGATACGCCAAGTTCTTGAAGGGGCTGTGCACAAACAAGAGGAGGAAAGGCGAGTGCGCACAAGTAATGCTTAACGCGCATGCATCAGCAATTGTGCAACACAAGGTACCACCTAAATGCCGGGATCCAGGCACGTTCACCATACCGTGCACCTTAGGTAAGACCATGGTAAGCAACTGCATGATTGATCTCGGTGCTTCTATAAATGTGCTTCCTTACTCCTTGTATGTGTCATTGCACCTTGGTCCGCTAAAGCCTGCAGGTCTCACCATCCAATTAGCAGATCGGTCGTGCAAACAATCGACGGGCATGATAGAGGACGTTCTCGTCCAAGTGGGAGAGCTGGTGTTCCCAGCAGATTTCTACGTCTTGGAAATGGAGGGTGAGCCGAGCAAGGGAAGCGCGCAAATCCTACTGGGCAGACCATTTCTGATGACAGCGCGCACAAAGATAGACGTGTGGAAAGGCACGCTCTCAATGGAGTTAGATGGCGAGGAGATTCACTTTAACATTTTTAAGGGGATGCAGCATCCTCATGAGGACGCCACAGTGCACGCGTTAGATAGTATGGACGACTTGGTTGCGCACGCGTAGTGTGCATGCGCAACAGGGGAGCCTGCGCCACTGACACAAACAGAGATGGAGGCACATGATGATGAGCTGAGCAGCACAGAACCAGTGCCCAGGCAGGTATATGATCTGGTTAATGTTTGCGCTACTAATAAAATCCTGCCTTCTATTGAACAGGCACCCAAAGTTGAGCTGAAGCAATTGCCCGAGCACTTAAAGTACATCTTCCTGGGAAATGAGGACACCCTGCCTGTCATTATAAAGAAATGATTAGAGGAGGAGCAGGAGGCGCAATTACAGGAGGTGTTGTGCAAGAACCAGCGCGCTATAGGGTGGACATTAGCTGACCTGCGTGGAGTAAGCCCTGATGTGTGTATGCATAGAATTCTGCTGGAAAATGATGCCAAACCATCCAGGGAACCTCAGCGCAGACTGAATCCGATTATGATGGAGGTAGTGCAGAAGGAGATCCTGAAGCTGCTTGACGCAGGAGTAATATACCCGATCTCAGACAGTAAGCGGGTGGGTAAGTCCAGTGCACGTTGTGCCAAAGAAAGGAGGCATCACAGTAGAGGAAAATGCGCAGGGCGAGCTAGTTCCCAAGCGCATACAGACTGGATGGCGCATGTGCATCGACTACCGGAAGCTAAACGCAGTCACGCGCAAGGATCATTTCCCACTACCGTTCATGGATCAGATGCTCGACCGTTTGGCAGGAAAACCGCACTTTTGCTTCCTGGACGGTTACTCTGGGTACAATCAGATCCCTATTGCTGCGGAGGATCAGGAGAAGACAACCTTTACCTGCCCATTCGGTACCTTTGCGTTCCGGCGCACGTCATTTGGGCTGTGTAATGCGCCAGGTACGTTCCAACGCTTAGTCATGAGCATTTTCTCTGATATGATTGGTTTATGTATAGAGATATTCATGGATGACTTCACTGTGCATGGTGAGACTTTTGATGCATGTTTAGATAATCTTGATAGGGTCTTAGTGCGCTGCATTACCAAGAACCTAGTTCTCAATTATGAAAAATGTTCTGGGTGCTAAAGTCATTGTCTACACTGACCACGCTGCTATCCGTTATCTGATGTCCAAGAAAGAGACTAAGCCGCGCTTGATGCGCTGGTTGCTTCTGCTCCAAGAGTTCGATTTAGAGATCAAGGATAAGAAGGGAACGGAAAACACTGTTGCTGATCACCTAAGCAGGATAGTGAAGGAAGAGGAGCCAGGGCAGATCACGGAGACATTCCCTGACGAGCACCTGATGGCGCTGAACGGTAAGGTACCATGGTATGCGCATATTGCAAATTACCTGGTCACAGGTGCGTTTCCCCCTCATCTCACTAAAGCTCAATGCATAAGGTTAAAACATGAGTCTAAATATTATGTTTGGGATGATCCGTACATGCTTAGAATAGGCCCTGATTAGATCTTGAGGCGATGCGTGCCTGATCATTAGATGAGCTCTGTTTTAAGGTTTTGTCATGCGCACGCGTGCGGAGGACAATTTGGTCCAAAGCGCACGAGCAGGAAAATCCTAGATTACGGTTTTTATTGGCCGCACTTATTTCGTGACTCATATAACCACTGCAGGGCTTGTGACAGGTGTCAGCGCACAGGAAATATATCAGCGCACAACGAGATGCCACAAATGCCAATATTGGTAGACGAAGTGTTCGACTTGTGGGGGATTGACTTCATGGGGCCGTTTCCTCCATCTTGTGGATACGAGTACATACTAGTCGCGGTGGATTATGTCTCGAAGTGGATCGAAGCTAAGGCCACGCGCAAGGATGATGGTAAAACGGTTGTTGAGTTTTTAAGGACTAACATTTTCTGCAGGTACGGAGTGCCTAAGGAAATAATCAGCGACCAGGGGACGCACTTCTACAACAGAATAGTGGCGCAGGTACTGAAGCATTATGGAGTGCGCCACAAGACGTCCACTGCATACCATCCTCAAACGAATGGCCAGGCCGAGGTTTCCAACAGAGAGATTAAGCGCATTCTGAAGAAAACCGTGAGACCTACGCGCAAAAATTGGAGCCAGCGGCTGGATGATGCACTTTGGGCATACAGAACTGCGCACAAGACACCGATTGGGACTTCACCATTTCGGTTGGTGTATGGAAAGGCGTGCCACCTACCGGTTGAGTTGGAACACAAGGCATACTGGGCATTGCGCACTTGCAATCTGAACCTCAATGAGGCTGGTAAAGAGCGCGCTTTTGAACTGAGCGAACTAGAGGAGCTGCGCCAGGATGCATATGAGGGGCTGCGCGACTACAAAGCGCGCACGAAAGCATTTCACGATAAGGACATCCTCAGACGCACCTTCGAGCAAGGAAACCGGGTGCTGTTGTTCTCCTCGCGCTTAAAGCTGATGCCCGAAAAGCTGCGCAGCAAGTGGATGGGACCATACACAGTCACAAAGGTTTTCCCATATGGAACAATCGAGTTAGAGAATGAGCGCAAGCATCGTTTTCAGGTTAATGGGCAAAGAGTCAAGAAATACTTGGGAGAACCTTGGGATGAGGCCACGCGCGAAGTTGATTTGGCGGAACCAGAAATAGAGGATGCGCATGCTGCTGCGCCAGAGATACAACCTGATGCACCGGAGGGAGAACTAGGAGCTACTGATAATATATCTTCTCCCTCACTGATTAACCTCGTTACTTATGATGTGTCACGGAGATTGGATATGTACGGCACCCCGTGCATCAGCAGGGACTTCCTGCGCGAGGTGGGTTTAGAGGACTTGGTCATGGAGAAGCTCGCGCAGGCCGGCTGGGAGGCGCTGATGGACGTGGATAGCGCAGCCGATAAGGAGGACACTTGTGAGTTCCTGGCGTCCCTGCAGATCGCTGTCTTAGAGATCCGTTACCGACACCGAGGGGTGTGGTACATTGCATCGGCAAAGAGGCTGAAGCGCACCCTGCGCTGTGACAAGGTGCGCGAGCAGGACGTGGATACGCACACCAACCAGGAAGCATGGCGCGAGATGGCGTCGGGCAAACCGTTTGCCGCTGGGCGCAGCAGAGGACGTGAGCTGCGCGACCCTTGGATGTACTATTTGTGGCGCATGGTCGCGTACGCAGTCATCGGGCGCTACAACGGTGGGCCGAAGGTCAGCCTGCTTGACATGGACGTGCTCAAGGGGTTGTATTACGGGAAGAAGGTGAGGTTTGTGTCGGATATGGTGGTGCACTTGGAGCGGCTCAGCACCAAGGGCCCGCTCACTTGCGGAGGTGTGATCACGCATTTGCTGCGTGGGCTGCACGGAGAGCCAGAGGTGCCCGAGCACACGGTTGTTCCAGCCGTCCCTCTTGACCGCGTACAGATGCTGCAGTACCGAGCGGTAACTGCTAAGGAAGATGGGTCACTAGAGTGGTGTTACCGACTGCAGGCTGCTAGGGCACCGAGGCACGCAGAAATCAGAGGAGCGCCCGCAGAGAGTAGTGCGCAGCAAGAGGAAGCTGCTGATGATGAGGAGATGGAGAATGTGGAGGCACCAGTCGCGGAGCCAGCTAGGCGCATGAGGACGCGCGCACAAACTGGAGCGCGCGCCCGGGCGAGTGGGCCGCCAGGGGAAGTTGTGACCATTGACATCAAAGATTCGCCCCCGCGCGCGCAGGCGGAGCGGAGACAGGATTCTGAGGAGGCGCCAACAGAGCAGCGCATGATGTTTAACGTCATGCGCGTGCTGGAGTACTTGGCGCTCGAGGGGGCCGATTTAAGCATCAGTCCACCATCTGGGTGGAAATTGGAGGTCCCATTCCTCCTCTTCTCAGTCTGCGCAGGCCACCTCCAGGGTCACCCTTAGAGTAGCGCGAGTTAGCCAGTTCTCTCGCGCAGTCACCGGCCCAATCCTCAGTGCGCGCCCCAGTCATAGACCCATTGCAAATGCCATCAGAGCCCCCTCCGCAACCCTCTGCACAGATGATCAGATCGCCCTCTGAGGTCACCCCCATCAAAGAGTTAAGTACAGATTCGATATGGGAAACTGACTCGGAGGAGGCGCCTGCAAACCAGCCCGCAACAGTTTCAGTTGCGCAACCATCCTCCAGCTCTGAGTATGAGACAGAGTCCATGGACGAGGAGGCACAAGCTTCTGCGCAGGACTCCAGCTCAGAGGATTTCTAGGGCTGCACAGAGGGCTAGGCGTAAATAATTTCGGGTTTTCCTTTTACTTTTGAAAACTATCACTGGATGTTCTATTCCTATTTTGTGTCTGATATTTTGTGAACTCCTGACCTTGTTTCTTTTGCTGCGTTGACTATGTTTTTCATTTTCATAATGCATTTTACGTTTAGTTTTTAGTTGTCCTAGTAGCTTGCATGAGTGCGCTCTCCGTTGCGCTTGAGCGAGTCGTGGGGACACGTCTCTGTTTAAGTGTGTGTGTGTGTGTGTGGGGGGGGGGGGGGGGGGGGGCGTTACATTTACATTTCATATTTATCATTGTAGTTTAGCTTAGTTAGTGTAGTTATAGGAAATAGTAGCGGTTGTGCGCTTGTGTGCGGATTGCGCACACCTTTCGACTTGTTTTGCCTTATTAATCCTACATGCACCGTTTTAGTATAATTTTTTCGATTTTTGTCTTTTTGGTCGGGATATACAGGGGATGTGGAGTTGACAGAAAAAGCTCTAGAGAGCTGGTTAGTCGTTTTTGCTTCGAGAGTAAGATACATGGCTAAAAGCGCTAGTGGAGGCCGGTGCTTCGCAACCTTCGGAACAATAGAGCGCACTCAGCCACGCAGATGCCAAAGGCGAATACCTAAAGCGTGGCGAGGTGGGAAAATAGACCACCTTTCCTCTGGAAGTCGAGTGTTGGAAAGTGGGCGCGGGTGTAAACGCGTGCGCTGACCTGCGCAAGTAGACCAAGAAGGGAGAGCGGGGCGTTGTTCCATAGCTGCTATCCGAAGGCCGAGACTGGAACCAGTTGACGATATACGCAAGGAAAAGAAACCAACATGCGCACACAACTCCATATTAGCGCATGTGCAAGTCCAATAGTACAAAACTTGTCAAGGACGAAAGGCTTGAGTTCCCAAGAATCGCGCGAATGAATCACGCCTGAAGAAGCTTGCGCGATTAACCATGTACCAGAAATCGGAGTAGGGACCGACAACCAGGAGCTTATGAAGAGCTATCTCCGAATCATCCGAATTAAATTGCATCCTGGCTGAGAGGTAACAAATTTCGAAATTATTATATTAGAATTGTTAAGGGTTTGTGCGCGCAGTGATAGAGCAACGCAGGGTGAACTGATGTGCAAATCGTGCATGAGTGTAAGGCTGTGCGATAGACTTCAGTGAGGTAATTGTATCTGTGCTTCAATGCTTGTTCGGGACGAACAAGGGCAAGTGTGGAGGATTTGATACTCTGATAGTGACTCTCCTACGCCCTGCCTAGGTGCGGCCAATTCCCTCCTGAGTAGCGCGATTTTAGCTGCGGGGTAGAACTTATCCAAGAACTTCTTCTGGAGCTGCTCCCATGTGCGAATAGATCCTGCTGGTAAGCTCATCAGCCAATGCCTGGCTGTATCACACAATGAAAAAGGGAACGCCTTCAGCTTCAGCGCTTCTTCACTCTCCCCGTCGGTCTTCATGTTCTCGCAGATAACTAGGAATTCACGCACATGCTTGACTGGGTTCTCGTTGTTCATCCCGTGAAATTTAGGCATATGATGAATGAATGAGCTTCGTAGTTCAAAATGCCCATCGGGTGGAAGTACTATGCACCAAGGTTGGTTGACTGTGATTGGAGCCGACATCTCGCGCACTGTTCTGCGTCGCACGATCTGTTGCGTGGGTTGCGCATTATACACTGCTTTAGCAGCCATCCGAGCTTCAACTTCGCGCTGTACTTATTCTCTGAACCGAGCTGCGTGGTTATCTGCCCTTGCATTGTTAGGTCCCTCTGGGGTTCTGTCCCCTAAGTTATCACCGATGACACTATTATTCTCCATGCTCTGTTCTAAACTTAAAGAAAACGGAATTAAAAGACAACTAGGTTGTTGCCCCTGTCGGTGCGCAACTGTGATCTGCGCAGCGCAACTGTTTCAAGGTTGCGCAGGCTGATGTTGATTACGTACTAGCAGAAACACCAACGAAAAATAAAAAGAAATAACTAACTACTGTAAAAGAAAACTTGAACTAGTTAAAACTTATCTGTGTTGCTCCCCGGCAATGGCGCCACAAATTGGTTAGATCGTCTACTAGATTGTTTCTGTAGAGTTCATATAGCAATTTTAGGCAGACATGTGCGAATCTCCTGTGCCACGGCAGGGTGTCATCTTGAATGGTTGACAGACAGATTCCTCGTCAAGTATGAAGTCAGGGTCCACTATATAGAGTTCATTTCGCCGTACTCCACGCAGAATGATCTTTCCTTTTTTTTTTAACCGACTACTTTTCCTTTTTCCTTGTTCCGAAGAATATGTGTGCTCTGGAACCTTCTTGAAGAGTGATGAACCATGCTTGGTTTCCTATCATATGTCTTGAGCATGCACTTTCTATGAACCAACGCTCAGTTATCACTTTTACCTGTAAGGAAAACGTTAGTTTTTTTGAACCCAGACAAACTTGGGTTTGTTGGGTTTAGAAGGAATAGTACTAATATAACAAGTATCAGACAAGTCAATTTTACTCTTTGTGGTATTTCGTGGTTTCCCCATCCCTGAGTTTGAATGGTGTGTTTAGTATACTTATGCTGGGTTTCCTGTGAGGGAACACATTTTGTTCTTCTCCGAGTTCCCTCGGGGGGAGTTCTGGCTTTCTTTGGAGCACTTTTACCATAAGTTCGTTGGACCTTTTCTTCTATCCCTTTCCATTTGGGACAGTCCCTCTTGTAGTGTCCTTCCATTCCACAGTGCCAACATACTCGATGATATTTCAGTCCCACATATTTGCTTCTGTCAATGGGAACTGACTTATTGTTCTTACGGGCTGATCGTGCGTTGTACGCGTCAAATTAATCCTTCCTTCTCCACTTAGTATAGCAGCTAAGTCAGGGTCGATCCCACAAGGAGCGTGCAGACTCGTCTTAGCTAGCAACCTACAACTTACGAAATTGGGGTTGTGAGTGCTTGGGTTGCGCAGGTGCGCAAATGAACAGTGGTGAAAGCAGAATTGCACGATACATGCGCAGGCAGTAGATTTTAAGTACTATGACTATGAAGAGTATCGGTACAGACAATCCTCTATGAATGTATCTCTTATCATCGACTCTAAACATCTATAGTGCAGTTCGACTTAAGTTAGTATCCGATCAAGGCTTCCTAACGTGCGCGCATGTTCCGATCAAAGTTCATGAGCTATTAATTCCTGAAACTAGTCTAAACAGCCACGAATCCTATCACAGTAGCAGCTGAGTATCCTAGTGTGTTACTCCTAGTTGTCACTGTCAAGCTATCAACTAGTTTAACATACAATAACTAGCAATTAGAATAAGATTGCGGTTCAAGGCTTCCCTTATTCGCACAACTAATTATCACCCATATGCATAGAATTAATATAAGTAGATGTACCAAGCATTAAGCACAAGTCTCAAAGGAAATACTTCATAGAATCATGCCCAACCGATACAAGGTGTTTAGCTAGACATGCTAGAAACAAACATCATAGCAATAATAAATAAAACTAAAGCAGCAAGAGAAACGTAGCAGGTTGGCGCAATTGCGCGTTGCTGTTCTCGGCTGGCGCAGGTGGTTCACGCAGAGTCTGGCTGAAGTAGCTCGTGTGTTTTTCTGCTGAGTATCCTTCTCTCTATCTGCTCCCTCTGTTGTTCTAACCCTAGCTTCCCTCCTTTTATATAGTGGTCTTGAAGCCCAAGGAATGCTTAGATTTGGCCCGAGAGACTTTTAGCAACTTCCCAAATCTAGGAGATCAATATTTAGAAACTCTGCCATTCTGCGCACGCTGATTGCGCTACTTGCTTAGCTTAGTCGGTTTGCGCACTGTAGTCCGAAACAGCTCTCCTTTTTGCGCTGCAAGCTTCGCGCAGTCGTGCATTGCGCTCTAAAACGTCCGTTAGTGCACATCTGACTTATGCTCCTGTTTTATCCTGAAATACAAAAATACCGAAAACCAGTAATCTTGTACACAAAATAATGCAAACAAGCACAGTGTTAAGATCTAAATAGCGCATATAACTAGGCTCTATCAAATCCCCCACACTTGCCCTTTTTCGTCCCGAACAAGTACTGAAGCACAGATACTTTTACCTCTCTGAAGTCTAGCGCACAGCCTAATACTCATGCGCGATCTGCACATCGATTCACCCTGCGCTGCTTTATCACCAATGCGCACAAACCCTTAACAATCTTAATATAATAATTTCGAAATTTGTTACCTCTCAGCCAAGATGCAATTTAATGCAGATGATTCGGAGATAGCTCTTCATAGGCTTCTGGTTGTCGGTCTCTACTTCGATTTCTGGTACATGGATAATTGCGCAAGTATCTTCAGGTGCGTGATTCATTCGCGCGCTTCTTGGGAACTCAAGCCTTTCGTCCTTGACGATTTTTCCTTTTGGACTTGTGCATGCGCTGATATGAAGTTGTGTTCGCACGCTGATTCTTTTTTCCTTGCGTATATCGTCAACTGATTTCTTTCTTTTATACGGCTTCGTCCACTCTTCTGATTTTCCCAGAACGGTTCCAGTCTCGGCCTTCGGATAGCAGCTATGGAACAACGCCCCGCTCTCCCTCCTTGGTCTACTTGCGCAGGTCGGCGCACGCGTTTACTCCCGCGCCCACTTTCCTACACTCGACTTCCAGAGGAAAGGTGGTCTGTTTTCCCACCTCACCACGCTATGGGTATTCGCCTTTGGCATCTGCGTGGCTGAGCGCGCTCTATTGTTCCGAAGGTTGCGAAGCACCGGCCTCCACTAGCGCTTTTAGCCATGTACCCTACTCTCGAAGCAAAAACGACTAACCGCCTCTCTAGAGCTTTTTCTTTCAACTCCACATCCCCTGAATATCCCGGATATAAAGACAAAAAAAATGAAAAAAAAATACTCAATTGGTTAAAGGCAGTGCATGTAGGATGAATAAGGCAAAACAAGTCGAAAGGTGCGCGCAATCCGCATAGAAGCGCACAGCCACAGCTATTTCCTATACTGCACTAACTAAGCTAAACTACAATGATAAATATGAATGTAAATGTAATGTACGCCCCCCCCCCCACACTTAAATAGAGACGTGTCCCCACGTCTCAAGGTCAAGCGCAACGGAGAGCGCACACATGCAAACTACTAGGACAACTAAGAACGAAAAATGAAATGCATCATGAAAATGAAAAACAGAGTCAATGCAGCAATTGAAACACGGTCAGGGGTTCACAAAATATCCACACAAAATAGGAACAGAATATCCAATGATAGTTTTCAAAAGCAGCAATGACAACCCGAGATGATTTGCGCCTAGCCCCTTGCTGCGCCCTAAAGGTCTTCTGAGCTGGAGTCCTGGGCAGACCCTTGTGCCTCCTCGTCCATGGACTCTGTCTCTGTCTCATATTCTGAGCTGGAGGGTGGCGGCCCAACTAATACTGCTGCGGGCTGGGCTGTGGGCTCCTCGTCCGAGTCGGTCTCCCATATTGAATCTGAGCTTAATTCTTTGACGGGGGTGACCTCAGAGGGCGATCGGATTATCTGGGCAGAGGGTTGCTGAGGGGGCTCTGATGGCATTGGCTGTGGGTCCATGACTGGGGTGCGCACTGAGGATTGGGCTGGTGACTGCGCGGGAGAACTGGCTGGCTGGCGCTGCTCTGAAGGTGACCCTGGAGGTGGCCTGCGCAAACTGAGGAGAGGGGGAATGGGGTCTCCAAATTGCCACCCTGCTGGTGGATTGATGCTTAAATCTGCCCCCTCAGGCGCCAAGTACTCCAGCACGCGCATGACGTTGAACAACATATGCTGCTCTGCTGGCGCCTGCTCAGAATCCTGTCTGCGCCGCTTTGCTGGCGCGCAGGGGAGAATCTCTAATCTCTAATTTCCGCGTGCCTCGGTGCCCTAGCAGCCTGCAGCCGCTAACACCATTCCAAGGACCCGTCTCCCTTAGCAGTGACCGCTCGGTACTGCAGCATCTGAGCACGGTCAAGAGGAATGGCTGGAACAACTGTGTGCTCAGGCACTTCTGGCTCTCCGTGCAGCCCACGCAGCAAATGCGTAACTACACCTCCACAAGTGAGAGGGCCCTTCGTGCTGAGCCGGTCCCAGTGCACTACCATGTGCAACACGAACCTCACCTTCTTCCCATAATACAATCCCTTCAGCACATCCATATCAAGCAGGCTGACCTTCGGCGCACCGTTATAGCGTCCAATGACTGCGTACGCGACCATGCGCCACAGGTAATACATCCAGGGGTCGCGCAGCTCACGCCCTCGGCTGCGCCCAGCGGCAAACGGTTTGCCCGGCGCCATCTCGCCCCATGCCTCCTGATTGGTGTGCGTATCTACCTCGTGCTCGCGCACCTTGTCACAGCGCAGGGTGCGCTTCAACCTCTTGGCCGATGCAATGTACTACACCCCTCGGTGTCGGTACCGGATCTCTAAGTCTTGGATCTGCAGGGACGCCAGGAACTCACAGGTGTCCTCTTTGTCGGCTGCGCTTTCTAAGTCCATTAGCGCTTCCCAGCCAGCCTGCGCGAGCTTTTCTGTGACCAATTCCTCTAAGCCCATCTCGCGCAGGAAGTCCCTGCTGATGCACGGTGTGCCATACATGTCCAGCCTCCAGAAGGCATCATACTTCCGTGCGAAAGATGCTGGGGTGTCCTGGTTCACGCTGGCCTCATATTTGCAGCGGTCAATTGTAGTCAACGTTCTACTAAGAATCCCAAAATCAGAACTTCAAATCAAACCCTCAAAGTCCTACCAGATGGGCGCCTCACTCGCGTCAACAAAACCCAGCAAAGAAATCACCAAACGGAGCTAGCTACCTAGGTGCGGTTTTGATCCTAGGGTTACGTCCTCAGTCGGGTTCCTTCACCAAACCCTCACTAAAATGACTGAAACAAGGAATGAGAGGTTACCTAGTGTGTTGGTGTTGTTGTGCTCTTCAAATCTCTCTAGAGAACGCTGGAAACGGTGGGCGGACGGCAAAGATTGGCTGGCAGCAGTGCAGAGTGTTTAACAGTCGAAATTGCAGAATGTCCGGATTTTTTTAAGTATCTGCCCTTATATACCCTCTGACCTGCACATCTGTCCTGCGCACTGAACTGCGCACTGACTCGCGCATTGCTACGTGACTCAAGAAAAATATGCAAGTGCTGAACTAGCTAAAATGCAAATACTAAAAACGTGTAAAAATAAAACATGGAAAACGTGTCGGGTTACCTCCCGATAAGTGCCTTTGTTTAACGTCGTTGGCTCGATAGTACCTCGTTACTTCCTCAACTTCGTACTCCGGACCACCCCCACACTTGCTCCTGCGCACTCTGATGCGTCTGTGTGTGCTATGTCCTCCTTAGTCCTGCGCAAAGGAACAGATAGGTGGTCAGTGTGGCAAAAATTGTGTGGCACATCATAAGTAACGAGGTTAATTAGTGAGGGAGAAGATATATAATCAGTAGCTCCTAGTTCTCCCTCCGGTGCAGCAGGTTGTATTTCTGGCGCAGCAGCTTGCGCATCTTCTATTTCGGGTTCCGCCAAATCAACTTCGCGTGTGGCCTCATCCCACGGTTCTCCCAAGTATTTCTTGACTCTTTGCCCATTAACCTGAAAGCGATGTTTGCGCTCGTTCTCTAACTCGATAGTTCCATACGGGAAAACCTTTGTGACCGTGTAAGGTCCCGTCCACTTGCTGCGCAGCTTCCCAGGCATCAGTTTTAGGCGTGAGGAGAACAACAACACCCGGTCTCCTGGCTCGAAGCTGCGTCTGAGGATGTTCTTATCGTGAAATGCTTTCGTGCGCGCTTTGTAGTCGCGCAACCCCTCATATGCATCCAAGCGCAGCTCCTCTAGCTCGCTTAACTCAAATGCGCGCTTCTTACCAGCCTCATCGAGGTTCAGATTGCAAGTGCGCAATGCCCAGTATGCCTTGTGCTCCAACTCAACCGGTAGGTGGCACGCCTTTCCGTACACCAACCGAAATGGTGAAGTACCAATCGGTGTCTTGTGCGCAGTCCTGTATGCCCAGAGTGCATCGTCCAGCCACTGGCTCTGGTCTTTGCGCGAAGGTCTCACGGTTTTCTCCAGAATGCGCTTGATCTCTCTGTTGGAAACCTCGGCCTGGCCATTCGTTTGAGGATGGTAGGCAGTGGACGTCTTGTGGCACACTGATGAGCGGACAAATAACCTTATATTTGTCCATATTTTCCCCTTACTTCTTGTTTGTTTCCCTATTTTATAAAGTCACTTGATGTTTTCTTTGCCCATTTTAGGTTAAAAATGTATATTACATGATATGAAGTGGTGTGATGAAAATCTGGATGAATTCTAGTCGATCGAGAGCAAAAGAGAGCAAAATCAAGCAAAAGGCTAGTTTGATTCGTCCATGATTGACCTATTCAGCTTCGAAGGCTCGCCGAGCACACGTTTCTTATCCGATTAAGGCGTGTCATGTCTTGTTGGAAAGCTAACTCAAAGGGCTACAACTTCATAGTTTACATCAAGACATAAATCGAAGGTTTAAGGGGTCAAAACAGGCGAGAATTCCAGCGCTACAAAGTTGATTCTCCCAAAGAGGAATTCCGGATAGGCCGAATCACTTTTGATTCGGCCAAGGAAAAGTGATTCGGCCAGTTTCCTTCCAGCACTGAGTAAATGATTCGGGCGAATCAAAATTATGGGGCTGCCCGAATCACTTGATTCGCGGAGAATTCGCCTGTAGATCAAATCTGGGCAGACTGACCTGTTTATCTTCGAAGGCTTGCCGAGCGCGCGATTCTTATCCGATTGGGACGTTCTATAGCTTGTTGGAAAGGTAATGCGTAGTTTACGTCAAGACGTAAATCAAAGGTTTAAAGTGTCAAACAAGCGAGTTGCTAACGCAGCAGAAGTGATTCGGACACCCTGTCCGAATCAACTTACTAAGCCTTGTCCGAATCACCTGATTCGGGCAGTGAGTGTAAATGTTGGAAAAGGTATAAATAGAATGAGATGGAAGTGAAGAGAGAGAGCTTCCACATTTTCTCAACCCTAGGCGACTGGAGCTCGGAGAAGACCAAGCTTGGGTGAAGAACCAAGCTTGAGTCGAAGATTCTACATCAACTTCTCTTAAACCCTTTACCCTTTGTATTTACATTCATGTCTCATTTAGTTTTCATGTATTTGTGCACACTCATTATGAGTGAGTAGTTGTACTTGTGGTTGGGTATTAAATGGATCCCCTAGGATTGGATATGATGTAGAACACTATTGTTATTGCATTGAATGAAGGTTGGTTTGATTATATTATGCCCTAGCTATGTATTCATTGTATGCACACCAAGTGTTTGACGAAATGCTTAAGTGAGTATGCTTGGTTAGAACCCCTAAGGAAGGAGCGAGAGTTGAACTTAGGATGTTTCATAGCTATTGTATGATCATAGATGGAGTGTTTGTGCGTGAGAGCGACATGCATTCTTGACATTAGGCTAAGTTTTAAGCGGATTTGAGTAACCGGCCAATAGACCGAGAGGGTGCGGTTATGGGACTCAAGTTCTACATGGTTCAATAGAGCGAGAGTTTGAGAACCATGTCCTTTGTGTATCCTCTCCACTCTAGGGAAGGAGCGAGAGTTGAACCTAGAGTGGACGATGCATTAGCCTTGCTTTTATCAACCAAATGTAGTTCATGCATGTGTTAGTGAGTTATTTCATTTTCCTCATATCTTAGGAGAGAAGTTGAATCCCTAGTCACTCTTTTGTTTCATCAACCAAAAACCAAAAATATCATTTATCTTTAGTACTTACTAGAGGTACCTCTAAAGGAGGACAAATCCCCCCCAAATCCGTAGACTTTCAATAATAGCATTAATTAGTTGTAAATTAGTCTAAGCTTTTCTCTTGGGTTCGACCCGAAGTCACTCGGTTATAAATATTGTTTGATATTTGCGTGACTAGAATAGCACTTCATTTTGCTTGCCTAAAACACCAACGTCAAAATGGCGCCGTTGCCGGGGAATAGCCATTAGACTAGTTTGCTAGTTAATATTATTTTAGTTAGTCTACTACCTTTTTTTTTTCTTCTTTTTTTTTGTTGATCGTGATTGCGTGTTTGCGTGCTTTTCTTGCTTACTTTAATTTAAGTTCACACTTATTGATGCTTTCTCTGATTGCTTGGTAGGTGTTTGAATGAAAATCAAAGCACGCGCGAAAAAGGCATAAGAACAAGCCTCCACATCAACGGAGCAGAAATTGCCAGATTTTGATACTCCTTCACCTCAAATTTGCGTTGGTCAACCACCAACAGAAACTATGGATCAACCAAACTCGAGGAGGGAAGGAAATGCCACTCTTCCGCAAGAGGAAGACGAGAGACCGGTTGAATTCCCACGCTATCGACGCATGTCACTTGAGAAGGGATCCTCGCAAAGGACTTCTCAAGTGTGTTTCTTATGAAAAAGGGAATCGGCTACGTCTTAGCCAAGACGTTAAACTAGGCTGGTGAGTATTTGTGCTTTTGCTTCTACTTGTTGGTAGTATAGAATTGTTTTGGACTTTATGTTGCACCGTGCGCCAAATGTTTGATTAGTGGTTTTGTTTGTGCCCACAAATTACCCCTTTGGTTTGATTAGCTATATGTAGCAGTTTTAAATGTGGGGTAATTGGATGATTTTTAGGTTGCGAACTTTTGATTTACACGAGCATATCTAAGTAAACTCATCGTTTGAATCGTTGCACATTTGTTTTCCAATCTTTCGCCTAGCTATATGTTCCGCATTGATTTATATGTAATAGCTAGTTGTTTCAATTTGCGAATTCAGGTGTTGCGCTGATATTTTTCTTGACTTTTAGATTTACCGCAACCAATTTGGAGCATCATTCACGGATGTGAGCGGCAGCACATTTGGCTACCTCCACACGAGAGAAGTTCCTTCGAAACTCTCTTTGCTTCTTTTACTTTCTATTGCTTAGGGACTAAGCAAACTTTTAAGTGTGGGGTGTTTGCGCTTGCGCTTTTATTTGCTTAACAACATGATTCTATGCTACACATTTATTTTGTGCGCATTATACTCGCATGATTGCTTTCATCCTAGCTTTAAATATTGATCACACGGAGTAATGTCTGCTAAGAGATTAAGTAGTATCATTTAAAAACATATTTGGGATGAGTTGTGCTTTGAATTCATGAATCGTATCTTTAAGTCGATTGACATTCTTTGTGATGATTTTATTCACATGATTCGGTGTTTGACTAGCTTAGTTTGATTTTTTTTAAGCTCTTTCCATGCATGAAAAATGAAGTTAAGTTAAGCGAGCACAAAAATAAAAATGTTTTCATACAAAAACCTTGTACTTGCTCTTGTTTGCTTTTAGGTGACTTTAGCATTCCTATTTAGCCTTTGCATTTGTTGAGCTCACACTTCATGCTTCATTATATATCACTTAGGCACATTGTCAAGTATTAAGTGTGGGGTCAAATAAAGTGTTTGCGATAAGAAAAACAAAAGAGGCGCAAGAAAGGACAAATTATATATTTAAGGTTTTACAAATGCCGAGGGTTAGGAAGGTAAGTTCCCCCTTGAAAGCATTTGTATAAACACAAAAATATTATTTGTTTGTTTTTTGGGTCAAGGAAAAGTTTTACAATTGCCGAGGGTTAGGAAGGTAATTTCCCCCTCGAAAGCATTTGTATAAACGCAAAAAAAATAAATAAATAAACACACTTAATTCTTGACTTTGTGCCTTTTCCGCAAATTCTTTCGCATGTGTGTGAGTAAGGCTTTTGCATTCGGTTTTTAGGAAGCGTCTAAGGTATGACCCTCGTAATTTATTACTTAAGCATTCAGATTTGTACGAGGGAATTCTAAATTGTTCATTGTCAAAACTCCTCTTCTCTTACGGTTTATCACGTATAGTCTAAAACTTGAGAACGAGTTTATTGTCTTGAGCTTATGGACTTGCCCTTAGCAAGCATATGTGATTGATTTGACAAAATTTTTGTGCTAGCAACGCTTTTCTTCATACTACTTGCATAGTAAATTGAGCGGAAATTTGAATCTGACGAATGCTAGGTTGATATCGATTCTATGAGTATTTATTGTCACATTGAAGTGAATGATCCTTAGAGTTTGCGTGAAGTGAATAATTTGCACAACTCTATTACAATTTGAGGTGATAGTGAACTACCTGCTTAGCTAGCTATATTTGGATTTTGAACTCTCATGGATGATTGCAAATGGGATTTGTGAGTATTCCTTTTCTGAAAACTCTCACGAGACTTCAATTCGTCCGCTAGGGTAACCTAGAGGTTTAAAGGCTTGATGCATACGCTAAATGCATTCGTGATTCCTACGACAGTGAGTTAGGAGTAGATTAATTTCCTTTGTTTAAGTTTTCTTTAGTTAGGTTACATGAGTAGGAGGTTGATGTGTTTCATGTGCGTAAGATTTGCTACGTGCTTTGATATTGCCATATATGATCTAGCATGTTACTCTCCGCTTGACTTATGCACATATTTGTTCGGGACGAACAAGACTTAAGTGTGGGGTGTTTTGATGAGCGGACAAATAACCTTATATTTGTCCATATTTTCCCCTTACTTCTTGTTTGTTTCCCTATTTTATAAAGTCACTTGATGTTTTCTTTGCCCATTTTAGGTTAAAAATGTATATTACATGATATGAAGTGGTGTGATGAAAATCTGGATGAATTCTAGTCGATCGAGAGCAAAAGAGAGCAAAATCAAGCAAAAGGCTAGTTTGATTCTTCCATGATTGACCTATTCAGCTTCGAAGGCTCGCCGAGCACACGTTTCTTATCCGATTAAGGCGTGTCATGTCTTGTTGGAAAGCTGACTCAAAGGGCTACAACTTCATAGTTTACATCAAGACATAATTCGAAGGTTTAAGGGGTCAAAACAGGCGATAATTCCAGCGCTACAAAGTTGATTCTCCCAAAGAGGAATTCAGGATAGGCCGAATCACTTTTGATTCGGCCAAGGAAAAGTGATTCGGCCAGTTTCCTTCCAGCACTGAGTAAATGATTCGGGCGAATCAAAATTATGGGGCTGCCCGAATCACTTGATTCGCGGAGAATTCGCCTGTAGATCAAATCTGGGCAGACTGACCTGTTTATCTTCGAAGGCTTGCCGAGCGCGCGATTCTTATCCGACTGGGACGTTCTATAGCTTGTTGGAAAGGTAATTCAAAGATCTACAACTTCCTAGTTTACGTCAAGACGTAAATCAAAGGTTTAAAGTGTCAAACAAGCGAGTTGCTAACGCAGCAGAAGTGATTCGGATACCCTGTCCGAATCAACTTACTAAGCCTTGTCCGAATCACCTGATTCTGGCAGTGAGTGTAAATGTTGGAAAAGGTATAAATAGAATGAGATGGAAGTGAAGAGAGAGAGCTTCCACATTTTCTCAACCCTAGGCGACTGGAGCTCGGAGAAGACCAAGCTTGGGTGAAGAACCAAGCTTGAGTCGAAGATTCTACATCAACTTCTCTTAAACCCTTTACCCTTTGTATTTACATTCATGTCTCATTTAGTTTTCATGTATTTGTGCACACTCATTATGAGTGAGTAGTTGTACTTGTGGTTGGGGATTAAATGGATCCCCTAGGATTGGATATGATGTAGAACACTATTGTTATTGCATTGAATGAAGGTTGGTTTGATTATATTATGCCCTAGCTATGTATTCATTGTATGCACACCAAGTGTTTGACGAAATGCTTAAGTGAGTATGCTTGGTTAGAACCCCTAAGGAAGGAGCGAGAGTTGAACTTAGGATGTTTCATAGCTATTGTATGATCATAGATGGAGTGTTTGTGCGTGAGAGCGACATGCATTCTTGACATTAGGCTAAGTTTTAAGCGGATTTGAGTAACCGGCCAATAGACCGAGAGGGTGCGGTTATGGGACTCAAGTTCTACACGGTTCAATAGAGCGAGAGTTTGAGAACCATGTCCTTTGTGTATCCTCTCCACTCTAGGGAAGGAGCGAGAGTTGAACCTAGAGTGGACGATGCATTAGCCTTGCTTTTATCAACCAAATGTAGTTCATGCATGTGTTAGTGAGTTATTTCATTTTCCTCATATCTTAGGAGAGAAGTTGAATCCCTAGTCACTCTTTTGTTTCATCAACCAAAAACCAAAAATATCATTTATCTTTAGTACTTACTAGAGGTACCTCTAAAGGAGGACAAATCCCCCCCAAATCCGTAGACTTTCAATAATAGCATTAATTAGTTGTAAATTAGTCTAAGCTTTTCTCTTGGGTTCGACCCGAGGTCACTCGGTTATAAATATTGTTTGATATTTGCGTGACTAGAATAGCACTTCATTTTGCTTGCCTAAAACACCAACGTCACACACCCCATAATGGTTTAGTACTTGCGCCACTATTCTGTTGCAGAAGTGCGTCCCCTGGTCGCTGATTATTTCCTTAGGTACTCCGTACCTGCAGAAAATGTTAGTTCTTAAGAAGTCAACGACCATTTTACCATCATCCTTGCGCGTGGCCTTAGCTTCGACCCACTTCGAGACATAGTCCACCGCAGCTAGTATGTACTCATATCCACAAGATGGCGGAAACGGCCCCATGAAGTCAATTCCCCACAAATCGAACACTTCGTCTACCAGTATAGGTGTTGTGGCATCTCATTGCGCGCTGAGATATTTCCTGTGCGCTGGCACCTGTCACAAGCCCTGCAGTGGTCATGTGAGTCACGGAATAAGTGCGGCCAATAAAAACCGCAATCTAGGATTTTCCTGCTCGTGCGCTTTGGACCAAAGTGTCCTCCGCACGCGTGCGCATGACAAAATCTCAAAATAGAGCTCATCTCATGATCAGGCACACATCGCCTCAAGATCTGATCAGGGCCTATTCTAAGCATGTATGGATCATCCCAAACGTAATATTTAGACTCATGTTTTAACCTCATGCAATGAGTTTTAGTGAAATGAGGAGGAAACGCACCTGTGACCAGGTAATTTACAATATACGCATACCATGGTACCTTACCGTTCAGCGCCATCAGGTCAGGGAATGTCTCCGTGATCTGCCCTGGCTCCTCTTCCTTCACTATCCTGCTTAGGTGATCAGCAACCGTGTTGTCCGTTCCCTTCTTATCCTTGATTTCTAAATCGAACTCTTGGAGCAGCAGCAACCAGCGCATCAGGCGCGGCTTAGTCTCTTTCTTGCACATCAGGTAGCGGATAGCAGCGTGGTCAGTGTAGACAGTGACTTTAGCGCTCAGAACATATGCGCGGAACTTCTCCAGCGCAAACACGATTTCTAGAAGTTCCTTCTCGGTCGTGGTGTAGTTCCTCTGCGCAGTGTCTCGTGTGCGCGACGCATAATAGATAGCATGCAGCCTCTTATCCACGCGCTGGCCAAGTACGGCGCCTACAGCGTAGTCACTGGCATCGCACATCAGCTCAAATGGTAGGTTCCAGTCTGGTGCGCGCATCACTGGCGCACTGGCCAGCGCATCCTTTAACTTATCAAAAGCATTCCTGCACTCATCAGTGAACTCAAAGCACACATCCTTTTGAAGGAGGTTAGACAATGGGATACATATTTTAGAAAAATCTTTAATAAAGCGCCTATAGAACCCTGCATGCTCAAGAAACGACTTAACGTAGCGCACATTAGTGGAATAAGTGTTCGTCCCGAACAAGCACTCAAGCACGGATACAATTACCTCTCTGGAGTCTAGCGCACAGTCTTGCACTCTGGCGCGATCTGCACTACTATTCACCTTGCGCTGCTCTACCACCTGCGCGCATCTGCCTTCAACAATTTTAATATAACAATTTCGAAATTTGTTACCTCTCAGCTGGGATGAAGATCATTTCAGATGGCTGGGAGATAGCTCTTCATAGGCTCCGGGTTGTCAGCTTTTACTCCGAGGACGGGTATATGGTTGATAGCGCAAGCTTTTTCCGGTGCGTGATTCTTCCGCACACTTCCTAGGAACTCGAGTCTTTTTCATGATTTTCTTGTGAACTTTGCGCAAGCTGGTACGTATTTGTTCGCATGCTGATTCTTTTGTAGCGCATATCATCTGCTGGTGTTTTTTTCTTTTTGTACAGCTTTATCTATGGTTCCTATCTTCCCAGAACGGTTCCAGTCTCGGCCTCCGGATAGCAGCTATGGAACAACGCTCCGCTCTCCCTCCTTTGTCTACTTGTGCAGGTCAGCGCACGCGTTTACACCCGCGCCCGCCTTCCCTCGCTCGACTTCTAGAGGAAAGGTGGTCTGTTTTTCCACCTCGCCACGCTTTGGGTATTCGCCTTCGGCATCTGCGTGGCTGAGCGCGCTCTCTTGTTCCGAAGGTCGCGAAGCACCGGCCTCCACTAGCGCTCTCGACCATATACCTCACCTTCGAAGCAAAGACGACTAACCGCCTCTCTAGAGCGTTTCCGTCAACTCCACATCCCCTGTATATCCCAACTAAAAGGAGCAGAAAAAATGAAAAAAATATACTAAAACAGTTGATGGCAGCGCATGCAATATGAATAGCGCAATACAAGCTGAAAAGTGTGCGCAACCCGCACACAAGCGCACCACTGCTACTATTTTCTTCAACTAAACTAAGCTACACTACAAAGCTAAAAAAAACGTGAAATGTAAATGTAGCGCTCCCCCCTCCCCACACTTAAACAGAGACATGTCCCCACGACTCATGCTCAAGCGCAACGGAGAGCGCACACATGCATGCAAGCAAAACAAAGAACATAAGAAGAACATATAGTCAGCGCAGCAACAATATAGTAAGGGGTCACAAAATATTCAGCACAATATAGCAAAATATAGCAACATCGAGCAATAGTTGTTTCAAAAAGATAAGAAATAGGAAACCACCCGAAAGAAATGCGCGCCCTCACTGCAGCCCTAGATATCCTCGGAGCTGGACTCAGCGCGGATCCGTGCGCCTCCTCATCTGAAGAATCGGTCACATACTCGGTACTGGAGGCTGGCGGCACTACAGAAATGGCGGCGGGCTGAGCCACGAGGTCGTCCTCTGAGATAGGGTCCCATAGTGAATCAGAGCTGGAACTGATGATGGGATCGGCTTCAGGGGACCTCTGAACAGAAGGATGTGCAGGGGGTGTTGCAGGTGCTGGTACTGGGTCTACTGCCGGGGTGGGCTCTGCTGTATGGACCGGGGACTGGGTAGGAGGGCTGGCTGGCTGGCGCGGCTCGCTGGAGGATCCTGGGAGCGGCCTACGCAGACTGAGGAGAGGGGGGATAGAATCTCCAAATCTCCACCCTGCTGGTGGGCTCATGCTCAAATCTGCCCCCTCGGGCGCTAAATACTCGAGCACGCGCATGACGTTGAACATCATGCGCCGCTCCTCTGGTACCTCCTCAGGCACCTCCTCTGCCTCTGTCCTGGGGTGCTTTCCTGGTGCATGCGGGGGAGAATCATCAATGGCTATGGTAACTGGCTCCCCCTGCGGTGCACTCGCCCTCCGGCGCGCTCCAGTCTGCGCACGAGTCCTCATGCGCCTGACTGGAGGCGCAACTGGCTCTCGGGCCTCGTCCATCTCCCTTTCCTCCGCAGCCTCCTCTGGTTGCGCGCTGCTCTCTGCTCTTTGCCTCAGCGCTCTGGCCGGCTGCAGCTGGTAGCAGCATTCCAATGTTCCATCCTCTCTCACGGCTACCGCTCTGAGCTGCAGCATATGGGCGCGGTCCAGGGGAACAGCCGGCACTACTGTGTGCTCGGGCACCTCCGGCTCTCCATGCAACGCACACAGCAGGTGCGTGATCATTCCTCCACAAGTCAGCGGCCGCTTCGTGCTGACCCGACTCCAATCGACCACCATGTCCGAGACAAACCGCACCTTCGTCCCATAATAATATCCCTTCAATATGTCCATGTCCAGCAGGCTGATCTTCGGCGCACCATAAAAACACCCTATGATTGCATAGGCGACCATGCGCCAAAGGTAGAACATCCACGGGTCGTGCAGCTCGCGTCCTCGGCTGCGCCCCGCGGCAAAAACTGGGCCGGTAGCCATCTCACGCCACGCCTCCTGATTCGTGTGCGTGTCTATATCCACTTCACGCACCTTGGCGCACCTCAGCGTGCGCTTCAGCCTCTTAGCCGAGGCAATGTACCAGACCCCTCTGTGCCGGTACCTTATCTCCAGATCAGCCGTCTCTAGCGACGCCAAAAACTCACATGTATCTGAAATTCACAGCGTCTCAGTTAGACAGATTTGTGAACAAGCAGTTGCTGCAGCACACTCTTGTTCACTCGGAAATTGTCTCAGCAAACAATGAACAAGACAGAAATTTGTTCACCCAGTTCGGCCAACTGCCTACTTCTGGGGAGGACTATTCTCCAGTCCTCAATCCACTAAACACGAAGGTCTCCAAGTACACTCGGTTACAACTCCATGCAACCTATGCTACTCAACATTGTGTGGATCACTTGACACAATCAGAACAGGATCTGACTTGTGTCTGCACACCCTCTACAAATGTCAATCTAGAATAGCTACAGACTTCTCAAGACTCAGCCTATTCTAAACTACACTCACTCAGCAGGGTTGCTGTAACACACAGCTGAAGCACATTTGTCCGCGTCGCTCCAAAGCCTTCTGCCGAGCCGTTCGAACAATTCCACGAGCGCTGCACACTCTGGAATACTCCCCCTCACTCAGTGACCACCTGCCACTAGCGAGAACCACCGCTTAGACACTCGACCGAGCCACACACCCTTCAGTTCTTCCGCGGTTGCCCATGATCAACCAACAAGCACCACTGCTCTGAATTGGCTTCCAGATCAAGCTCGGATCAGACTACGCAAGTCCTGATCTCCTTCTGCTTCTGTCACCACAGCTCTGCGCTCACGCTCTGCTTTCGGGTGACGATTGAAGAACTCGTCGCACACAAAAATTACTCTCTCTGAATTCTGTGTATGCACTCGTGTATCCCTCAGATTCGATCACCCTCTCAGCTCTGAACTCCTGTCACTTAAATAGCAGCACCAGCTTTAAGCAAGACCAGGTTTAAGCAATGTCCCAAAAAGAACAATTATCTCCTAAAATCTAGGAGATTAGATTTCATTTTGATCTTCAATCCAAAACTCCTTCTCTGACTAGGAAACCTCACTGGAAAAACTCCACAGCATTTTAGAAATTCTTATGATGATCTCCGTAGCGATCCCAGCCCTTCTAGACAAGCCCAGGTCGCTGCTGCTACTCGGTCAGATGATGCAGCCACTTGAACAAGCTTCTGCTATAGCATCCCCCTGCTGCAGCTGCTGCTTGATCACTTGTGCTGTAGCAGCTCCTTGTTCACTTGTGCTGGTTTTGTCAAACACTGCCATACTACATCATCAATCTCCCCCTTGGCATTTTGACAAAACCTTACAGAGAACTGTTTGCAGAATATAACTTCTCAACCTCCCCTTCTTCTCCTTATCGTCTTCTCCCCCTTTTTGGAATAAATGACAGGGGGGGGGGGGGGGGGGCTCCTGCCGCCCTTTGGAGGTAACACACAGAGCCCCAGAGAGGCTCTCAGGTCTTCGAACCGGACTGCATCCAGAGCTTTTGTGAAGATATCAGCAAGTTGTTTGGCAGACACCACATGCTGTAGCGCAATGATATTCTTTTCTACTAGATCACGGATGAAGTGATGACGAATGTCAATGTGCTTGGTTCTGCTGTGCTGAACGAGATTCTTAGATATGCTGATGGCACTCATGTTGTCACAGTAGAGAGTCATTTCATCTTGATCAAGCCCATACTCACTCAGCATTTGCTTCATCCACAGCATTTGTGCACAGCAGCTCCCAGCAGCTATGTATTCAGCCTCGGCAGTGGATAGAGAAATGCTGTTTTGCTTCCTGCTGAACCAAGACACCAGGTTATTTCCTAGGAAGAAGCATCCTCCCGAAGTGCTCTTCCTGTCCTCTGAGCATCCTGCCCAGTCCGCATCACTATATCCTACCAGATTAGCATTTGTGTCCTTAGTATACCATAGGCCATAGTGCACAGTTCCTCCAACATACCGAATGATGCGCTTGACCAACTACAAGTGACTATCTTTGGGACAAGCTTGAAATCTGGCACAGACTCCTACTGCAAAGGAAATGTCGGGGCGGCTGGCAGTCAGGTATAGCAAACTCCCAATCATGCTTCTGTAGATAGTCTGACTCACTTCCATTCCGTGCTCATTTTTAATGGCTTTAACATGAGTGGCAGCAGGAGTTCGTTTGTGACTGGCCTTATCTAGCTGGAATTTCTGCACAAGATTCTTGCTGTATTTGCTTTGAGCAATAAAGATGTCATCATCTTTCTGGGTAATCTCCAGACCAAGAAAGTATGACAGTTCTCATACCATGCTCATTTGAAATTCTTGCTGCATGTGATTCACAAACTGCTTCACCAGGTGCTGAGACTTTGATCCAAAGACAATATCATCCACATAGATTTGAGCAATGATCACATCTGACTGAGTTCTTTTGACAAATAGAGTTTTGTCAGCTCCCCCTCGTTTGTAGCCATGTTTTTCAAGGAACACTGTCAACCTCTCATACCATGCCCGAGGAGCCTGTTTCAGTCCATATAAGGCTTTCTTCAACGTATATACATGCTCTAAGTGATGAGGATCTTCAAAACTTTTTGGCTGAGAAACATATACTTCTTCAGAGAGGTCTCCATTCAGGAACGCACTTTTGACATCCATTTGATATAGTTTAAACCCCAGGAAACAAGACATTGCTAGGAGAAGTCTGATGGCCTCCAGGCGAGCAACTGGAGCAAACGTTTCTTCAAAGTCTAGACCCTCAATCTGAGAATATCCCTGGGAAACCAGTCTGGCTTTATTTCTTGTAATGTTTCCCTTTTCATCAGTTTTGTTTTTGAACACCCACTTTGTGCCTATAATATTTACTCCATTTGGTCTGTCCACCAGATCCCAAACATCGTGTCTTTCAAACTCCGCCAATTCTTCCTGCAGCGCCATTATCCAGAATTCATCACTCATGGCTTCCTTGAAGTTCTTAGGTTCAATGTTGGACATAAAACATGTATTGAGGTAAGCATGGCTTCTGGTTCTTCTTCTTTATGCCAGATCTCCAATCACAGCGTCTCAGTTAGACAGATTTGTGAACAAGCACTTGCTGCAGCACACTCTTGTTCACTCGGAAATTGTCTCAGCAAACAATGAACAAGATAGAAATTTGTTCACCCAGTTCGGCCAACTGCCTACGTCTGGGGAGGACTATTCTCCAGTCCTCAATCCACTAAACACGAAGGTCTCCAAGTACACTCGGTTACAACTCCACGCAACCTATGCTACTCAACCTTGTGTGGATCACTTGACACAATCAGAACAGGCTCTGACTTGTGTCTGCACACCCTCTACAAATGTCAATCTAGAATAGCTACAGACTTCTCAAGACTCAGCCTATTCTAAACTACACTCACTCAGCAGGGTTGCTGTAACACACAGCTGAAGCACAATTGTCCGCGTCGCTCCAAAGCCTTCTGCCGAGCCGTTCGAACAATTCCACGAGCGCTGCACACTCTGGAATACTACCCCTCACTCAGTGACCACCTGCCACTAGCGAGAACCACCGCTTAGACACTCGACCAAGCCACACACCCTTCAGTTCTTCCGCGGTTGCCCATGATCAACCAACAAGCACCACTGCTCTGAATTGGCTTCCAGATCAAGCTCGAATCAGACTCTGCAAGTCCTGATTCCCTTCTGCTTCTATCACCACAGCTCTGCGCTCATGCTCTGCTCTCGGGTGATGATCGAAGAATTCGTCCTTCACACACCAAAAATTGCTCTCTCTGAATTCTGTGTATGCACTCGTGTATCCCTCAGCTTCGATCAACCGTTCTGCTCTAAACCCCTTTCTCTTAAATAGCAGTACCAGCTTTAAGCAAGACCAGGTTTAAGCAATGTCCCAAAAAGAACAATTATCTCCTAAAATCTAGGAGATTAGATTTCATTTTGATCTTCAATACAAAACTCCTTCTCTGACTAGGAAACCTCACTGGAAAAACTCCACAGCATTTTAGAAATTCTTATGATGATCTCCGTAGCGATCCCAGCCCTTCTAGACAAGCCCAGGTCGCTGCTGCTACTGCCACTTGAACAAGCTCCTGCTATAGCATCCCCCTGCTGCAGCTGCTGCTTGATCACTTGTGCTGTAGCAGCTCCTTGTTCACTTGTGCTGGTTTTGTCAAACACTGCCATACTACATCATCAGTATCCTCCTTGTCCGCCGCGTTGTTGATCTCCAACAGCGCCTCCCAGCCCGCCAGCGCGAGCTTCTCCATAATGAGGTCCTCCATCCCGACCTCGCACAGGAAATCCCTGCTGATGTACGGGGTCCCGTACATCTCCAGCCTCAGAAATGCGTCATACTTGCTGGCGAATGATGCTGGGGTCGCTTGATCCTCGGCAGGCTGCATGGTGCGCTAGGGTTCCTCCGGTCAACTAAGGTCAACGCTCCACAAATGCTCAAAAAAACCAAACTCCAACAAACGCCCTGAAATTTTCACCCACAGGTCGCCTAACGCCCGCCTACAAAACCCACTAACCAGAACTCCAAATGGTGCAACGCTTCCACCGCACAAACCCTAACTGAATCGGCTCAAATCTGGGGGGAAGGGTTACTTGGTGAGTGTGCGACGGTGAGCACTTCGAATCTCTCTAAACGGAAGCTTGGTTGAGTGCCGGACGGTGAGCGGATGCTGAGGCGGGAGCTTGCTTGCAACGGTCGACTGTAAAAAATGCTGAAATTTTTCTTAAGTCCTGGCCTTTTATACCCCCTGTCTGGCGCAGCTGTTCTGCGCACCGAAGTTGTGCACTGCTGCGCGACTAAAAAAAACTACAAGTCCTAAACTAGCTAAAAGATACTAGAAAAACTAAAACAATGTGTCGGGTTACCTCCCGACAAGTGCCTTTGTTTAACGTTGTTGGCTCGACTGTACCTCGTTACTTGTGTGAAAGTGTACCAACGACCTCCCCCACTCTTTCTCCTGAGTGACCTCGCGCTCGTGCGTGTGTTGCGTTCTTCTTGGTCCTGCGCAAAGGATCGGAAGGGTGGTCAGCATGGTTAAAAGTATGTGATAAATCATAAGTAACGAGGTTAGGTAAAGAGGAAGAAGAAATATGAGCAATAGTTTCCAGTTCTCCCTCTGGTGCATCTGGTGGCGACTCTGGCGCAGCAACCTGCGCATCTGCTATCTCTGGCTCTGCCAATTCAACTTCGCGCGCTGTGCCATCCCAAGGTTCTCCTGAATACTTTTTCACTCTCTGCCCATTGACCTGAAAACGATGCCGGTGCTCGTTTTCTCACTCGATTGTTCCGTAGGGGAAAACCTTGGTAACCGTGTATGGTCCCGTCCATTTGCTGCGCAGCTTCCCAGGCATGAGCTTTAGGCGCGAGGAGAACAATAGTACTTGGTCTCCTGGCTCAAAAGTGCGTCTGAGGATGTTTTTGTCGTGAAATGCCTTTGTGCGCGCCTTGTAATCGCGCAGTCCCTCATATGCATCCAGGCGCAGCTCTTCTAATTCGCTTAGCTCAAATGCGCGCTCCTTACCAGCCTCGTCTAGGTTCAGGTTGCAAACGCGCAATGCCCAGTATGCTTTGTGCTCTAACTCCACTGGCAGGTGGCACGCTTTTCCATAAACCAACCGAAACGGTGAAGTCCCAATTGGTGTCTTATGTGTTGTTCGTGTTAAGGTATGTGGCATCATTGACAAACTCCTACAAAGTGCACTAGAGCCTGCTACAACAAGTATGTAAAGAAAACAGCTGATGAAGAGCATTCCAGAGTGAGCAAACTCAGTAAGTGGCGCTCCAGATGAAGACATTAAGTGGCGCTTGAGATTAATGTCTTCACCAGGCGCGCCACCTAATGTTGCCTTGGGGCGCTCAGAAAACTGGAAGAGATCATGAAGACATCAGCTTGTGCAATCTGGGCAGAGTGACTATCTCAGTGCTCAAGCAGTGGAGTAAGCAAGTGCTATAGCAATCTCTGGAGCAGAAGTTCAGTAGCAGAAGATCAGCTCTCCCTCAGAAATCCAGTGCATGTCTACAAGGCAGAAAAGCTGCAAGTGCTACAGCAGACGCTGGTGTCTGGAGCTGCAGCAGAAGTATCGCACACCTTCAGACAGCATGTGCTACGGCAGATGCTGGAGCTAAAACGCTTTTGCAGAAGTTCAAAGCTTTCTCGAAGATTGCGTTCAAACAACAAATCAGTGGACCGAAGGGCTTCCGGAAAGAGCTGAATATTCAGGAGAATATTTTCTGGAGTGTCTCTCAAGAACAAGGGCAGACTTGTTGAGTGAAGATTTGATTGGAAAATCAAAACTCCTACAAATTAGGAGATATGATCTTGCAGAGATCTTGGAGGATCTTCTTTAAAATTGATGGGATTGTTTCCTAATGCATTTAGGAAATTCCAGCAGCAGCAAACAACTTCAGCACAAGTGAACAAGGAGCAGCTACAGCAGAGGATGCTATAGCAGGAGCTTGTTCAAGTTGCTGCAACATCTGTCCGAGTAGCAGCAGCAACCTAGGCCTTTGGCAAGAAGGCCTGGCAGCCCTGTTGAGAGCCTCAGAAGAATTTCTAAGTTGCTGCCAAGAATATTCCAGTGGGATTTCCTAGCTAAAGAATGAGATTTGTTTTGGGGATCAAATCAAATCTAATCTCCTAAATTTTAGGAGATAATTGTTCTTTTTGGGACATTGCTTAAACCTGGTCTTGCTTAAAGCTGGTGCTGCTATTTAAGTGACAGGAGTTCAGAGCTGAGAGGGTGATCGAATCTGAGGGATACACGAGTGCATACGCAGAATTCAGAGAGAGTAATTTTTGTGTGCGACGAGTTCTTCAATCGTCACCCGATAGCAGAGCGTGAGCGCAGAGCTGTGGTGACAGAAGCAGAAGGAGATCAGGACTTGCGTAGTCTGATCCGAGCTTGATCTGGAAGCCAATTCAGAGCAGTGGTGCTTGTTGGTTGATCAAGGGCTGCCGCGGAAGAACTGACGGGTGTGTGGCTCGGTCGAGTGTCTAAGCGGAGTTTCTCGCTAGTGGCAGGTGGTCACTGAGTGAGGGGGAGTATTCCAGAGTGTGCAGCGCTCGTGGAATCGTTCGATCGGCTCGGCAGAAGGCTTTGGAGCGACACGGACAATTGTGCTTCAGCTGTGTGTTACAGCAGTTGCTACAGCAACCCTTCTGAGTGAGTGTAGTTTAGAATAGGCTGAGTTTTGAGAAGACTGTAGCTATTCTAGATTGACAGTTGTAGAGGGTGTGCAGACACAAGTCAGAGCCTGTTCTGACTGTGTCCAGTGATCCACACAAGGTTGAGTAGCATAGGTTGCGTGGAGTTGTAACCGAGTGTACTTGGAGACCTTTGTGTTTAGTGGATTGAGGACTGGAGAATAGTCCTCCCCAGACGTAGGCAGTTGGCCGAACTGGGTGAACAAACTTCTGTCTTGTTCTTTGTTTGCTGACACATTTTCCAAGTGAACAAGAGTGTGCTGCAGCAACTGCTTGTTCACAAATCTGTCTAACTGAGACGCTGCGAATTTCAGTTCGGTATGCCCATAGCGCATCATCAAGGCGCTAGCTCCAGTCTTTGCGCGACGGTCTCACAGTTTTCTCCTGGCTCAAAAGTGCGTCTGAGGATATTTTTGTCATGAAATGCCTTTGTGCGCGCCTTATAATCGCGCAGTCCCTCATATGCATCCAGGCGCAGCTCTTCTAATTCGCTTAGCTCAAATGCGCGCTCCTTACCGGCCTCGTCTAGTTCAGGTTGCAAACGTGCAATGCCCAGTATGCTTTGTGCTCTAACGCCACTGGCAGGTGGCACGCTTTTCCATAAACCAACCGAAACGGTGAAGTCCCAATTGGTGTCTTATGTGCTGTTCGGTATGCCCATAGCGCATCATCAAGGCGCTGGCTCCCGTCTTTGCGCGACGGTCTCACAGTTTTCTCCAGGATGCGCTTGATCTCTCTGTTGGAAACCTCGGCCTGTCCATTCGTCTGAGGTTGGTAAGTGGTGGACGTCTTGTGGCGCACTCCATAATGCTTGAATGCCTGCGCCACTATCCTATTACAAAAATGCGTCCCCTGGTCGCTTATGATTGCCTTAGGCACCCCGTACCTACAAAAAATGTTAGTTCTCAAAAAGTCAGCGACCGTCTTACCATCATCCTTCCGGGTAGCCTTGGCCTCAACCCATTTGAAGACATAATCCACCGCGACCAATATATACTCATATCCGGAAGATGGAGGAAATGGCTCCATGAAGTCAATCCCCCAAATATTGAATACTTCATCCACTAGAATTGGTGTCTGTGGCATCTCATTGCGCGCTGATATGCCCCCTGTGCGCTGGCACTTGTCACAGTTCCTGCAGTGGTTATACGAGTCGCTAAACAAGTGCGGCCAATAAAATCCGCAGTCCAGGATCTTTCTGCTCGTGCGCTTTGGACCAAAGTGTCCTCCACATGCGTGCGCATGACAAAACATCAAAACAGAGTTAATTTCATGGTCAGCCACGCATCGCCTCAAAATCTGATCAGGTCCTATTCTGAGCATATACGGATCATCCCAAGTGTAATACTTGGACTCATGCTTTAATCTCATGCATTGGGTTTTAGTGAAATGAGGAGGAAACGTACCTGTGACCAGGTAATTCGCAATGTGCGCATACCATGGTACCTTACCTGTCAGCGCCATCAGATGCTCGTCAGGGATTGTCTCCGTGATTCGCCCTGACTCCTCTGCTTTCACGATCCTGCTCAGGTGGTCCGCGACTGTGTTCTCCGTGCCCTTCTTATCTTTGATTTCTAAGTCGAATTCCTGAAGTAGGAGCACCCAGCGCATCAGGCGCGGCTTAGTCTCCTTCTTGGACATTAGGTAACGGATTGCTGCGTGGTCTGTGTAGACGATGACTCTGGCGCCAAGAACATATGCGCGGAACTTCTCCAGTGCAAACACAATTGCCAGAAGTTCCTTCTCCGTGGTGGTGTAGTTTCTCTGTGCAGCGTCCAGTGTGCGCGATGCACAATAAATGGCGTGCGGCTTCTTGTCCACGCGCTGTCCCAGAACTGCACCTACTGCATAGTCGCTTGCGTCGCACATCAGTTCAAACGGCAAGTTCCAGTCTGGCGAGCGCATCACTGGCGCACTTGTCAGCGCCTCCTTCAGCTTATCAAACGCGGCCCTGCACTCATTAGTAAATTTGAAACACACCTCCTTTTGCAAGAGGTTAGACAAGGGTATACAAATCTTAGAAAAATCTTTTATGAAACGCCTGTAAAACCCAGCATGCCCAAGGAATGATTTCACATCGCGCACGTTAGTGGAATAAGGCAGATTAGAAATAAGATCTATTTTGGCCTTATCTACTTTGATTCCCTCCTGCGAGATAATATGTCCTAGTGCTACACCATGCGATACCATGAAATGACATTTTTCATAATTGAGCACTAGGTTTTTTGAAATGCAGCGCGCTAAGACCTTATCAAGATGAGTTAAGCATGCGTCAAAGGTACCTCGGTACATAGTAAAATCATCCATGAACACTTCTATGCATATACCAATCATATCAGAAAAGATGCTCATGACTAGACGTTGGAACGTACCTGGCGCGTTACACAGCCCAAATGACATGCGCCGAAACGCAAACGTACCGAATGGGCAAGTAAACGTGGTTTTCTCTTGATCCTCCGCAGCTATGGGTATCTGATTGTACCCTGAATACCCGTCCAAGAAACAAAGTAGGGCTTCCCCGCTAATCGATCTAGCATCTGATCCATGAAGGGTAGCGGGAAATGGTCCTTGCGCGTGACTGCGTTAAGCTTTCTGTAGTCGATGCACATGCGCCATCCAGTTTGCATGCGCTTGGGAACTAGCTCGCCCTGCGCATTCTCCTCTATTGTGATTCCTCCTTTCTTCGGCACAACGTGCACTGGACTTACCCATTTGCTGTCCGAGATTGGGTAAATGACTCCTGCGTCAAGCAACTTCAGGATTTCCTTCTGCACCACCTCCATCATATTTGGGTTCAATCTGCGCTGAGGCTCCCTGGATGGTTTGGCACCATCTTCCAATAGAATCCTATGCATGCATACGTCCGGGCTTACTCCGCGCAGGTCAGCAAGTGTCCATCTTATAGCGCGCTGGTTCTTGCGCAGCACCTACTGTAATCGCGCCTCCTGCTCCTCTTCTAATCCTTTCTTTATGATTACCGGCAGGGTGTCTTCATTTCCCAAAAATATGTACTTGAGGTGCTCTGGGAGTTGCTTCAGCTCGACCTTGGGTGCCTGTTCAATAGAGGGCAAGATTTTATTAGCAGTGCAAACATTAACTATATCGTGTACCTGTCTGGATACTGGTTCAGCACTGCTCAGCTCATCCTCATGCGCCTCCAACCCTGCCTGTGCCAGTGTCTCAGGTCCTTCTGCTGCGCTCGCACATTGCGCATCTGCAACCAAGTCATCTATGCTGTCCATTGCATGCACTGTGGCGTCCTCATGACGGTGCTGCATCCCTTTGAATATGTTAAAATGAATTTCCTCGCCATCAACCTCCATTGAGAGCGTACCCCTCCACACGTCTATCTTTGTGCGCGCTGTCATCAAAAATGGTCTGCCCAGTAGGATCTGCGCACTGCCTTTGCTCGACTCACCCTCCATTTCTAAGACATAGAAATCTGCTGGGAACACCAGCTCTCCTACTCGGACAAGGACGTCCTCTATCATGCCCATCGGTTGCTTGCACGACCGATCTGCTAGCTGAATGGTGAGACCTGCAGGCTTTAGTGGTCCAAGGCGCAATGACGCATATAGGGAATAGGGTAGCACATTTATAGATGCGCCTAAGTCAATCATGCAATTACTTACTGTGGTCTTACCTAAAGTGCATGGGATGGTGAACGTACCTGGGTCTCAGCATTTAGGTGGTACCTTATGTTGCACGATTGCTGAAGCCTGCACATTTAGCATTACCTATGCGCACTCGCCTTTCCTCCTCTTGTTTGTGCACAGCTCCTTTAAGAATTTGGCAGACCTAGGGATCTGCCGAACTGCTTCAATAAGGGGAATGTTTATTTCCACCTTACTGAATAACTCGTAGAGCTCCCTATCAAGCGCTTCCTTCCTAGCCGATGGTACCTGTACAGGGAAAGGTGCAGGTATGTTAGTACGATTCATGCATTTGTCTTTTGATTGCGCCATACCTGGCGCCTCGCCCTGCTGGGTTGTGGCTGGCGCTTCTGGTTGCGCATCTTGCTCTGCTGGATCTGGAGCTTGCGCAACTGGTTGCGCGGGCGCCTTCGCGGTCTGCTCTGTTCCTACTGTGCGCCCAGTCCTCAGTGTCATTGCGTTGACTCCTCCCTTGGGATTCTGGATCACTTGCGAAGGCAGGTTGCCATCGCTCTTTTTCAGCTCATACACCGTGGTAGCAATCTGTGACAGCTGCTTCTCAATGGACTCGAACCTCTTGTCATACTTCTCATCATTCTTGTGCACTGTGTCTGCTAGCTGCCCCACGATATCTTCTAAGGATCGCCTCGGCTGCTGGTTGCTTTGCGCTGGTGCGCCAGTGCAGCGATGCGGTGGATTGTAGGGCGCAGCTTGTTGCGTCTGTTGTGGTGCGCGCTGATCCGTGGACTGCCTCTGGAAATTGTTTTCCTCCTTCCATCTGAACCCATTTGCGGCTAGTCCAAAACGCGGCTGATTCTGCCTCTGCAGCCCTCTATTATCCCATCCTCCTAGAGCATTGACATCTCCTGATTCCTCGAAAAGTGTGGGACATGCGTCGGTTTTGTGCTCAGTGGACGTACAGAACTCGCACGCCTTTGGCGCAGCTGGTTGCGCCCCCTGCGCATGCATCAACTTCTGCAGCATGGCCTTCATTTCCTTTATCTCAACGCTTGTTTCTACCTGATGCACAGAACGAGCACGACTATTTTCAAGTGTTAGCTGATGTCTTACCTGCCCAGCAAAGTCTTCCATCAGCTGCCACGCATCCTCTGGGTACATGTTGCAAATGTCGCCTCCTGCGCATGCATTCAATAATCTTAGCTCCACGGGTAACAATCCATTCAGGAAATTCTCTATCAGCACATTTTGGGGTAGGCCGTGATTGTAGCAGTTGGCCTCCAGCTCCCTGAAACGCTCATAATACTCTGATAGTGATTCTCCTGCGCCCTGCCTAGGTGCGGCCAGCTCCCTCCTGAGTAGCGCGATCTTTGCTGCGGGATAGAACTTGTCCAAGAACTTCTTCTGCAGCTACTCCCATGTGTGAATTGATCCTGCTGGTAATTTCATCAGCCAACGCCTGGCCGTGTCACACAATGAAAATGGGAACGCTTTCATCTTCAGCGCTTCGTCGCTCTCCCCTTCGGCCTTCATGTTCTCGCAAATGACTAGGAATTCTCGCACATGCTTGACTGGGTTCTCGTTGTTCATCCCGTGGAACTTGGGCATGTGATGAATGAGCGAGCTTCTTAGTTCAAAATGACCGTCTGGTGGAAGCACTATGCACCATGGCTGGTTAACCGTGATTGGGGCTGACATCTCGCGCACTGTTCTGCGCCGCGCGGCTTGTCGCGCGGGTGGCGCATTATACACTTCAGCGGCCATCCTTGCTTCAACCTCGCGCTGCACTTCCTCTCTGAACAGGGCTACGCAGTTATGTGCCCTCGCATTCTCTGGGGTTCTGTCCCCTAAGTTATCTCCAACGACACTGTTATCCTCCATGACTTGTTCTAAATCTCAAAGAAAACGGAATTAAAAGACAACTAAGCTGTTGCGTATGTCAGTGCGCAACTAGAATCTGCGCAGCGCAACTGTTTCAACGTTGCGCAGGCTGATGTTGATTGCGCGCTGTCAGAAACAACAACAAGAATAAAGCAAACAGAAATAACTGACTACTGTAAAAGAAAACTTAAGCTGGTTAAAGCTTATCTGTGTTGCTCCCCGGCAACGGCGCCAAAATTTGATAGCGCGTCGTGGTGCGCGTCAAATTAATCCTTCCTTCTCCACTTAGTATAGCAGCTAAGTCAGGGTCGATCCCACAAGGAGCAAGCAGATTAGTTTTAACTAGTAACCTGCACTTACGAAAATTGGGGTGTGAGTGATTGGGTTGCGCAAGTGCGCGAATGACAATAGTTAACGCAGGATGTGCACTAGACGTGCGCAGGTAGTAGAGATTAAGTACTATGACTATGAAAAGTATCGGCGCAGACAATCCTCTATGAATGCATTCCTTATCATCGACTCTAAACGTCTATAGTTTGATTTACTGAAGTTAGTGTCCGATCAAGGCTTCCTAACATGTGCGCATGTTCCGATTAAAGTTCATGAGCTATTAATTCTTGAAACTAGTCTAAGCAGCTACGAATCCTGTCACAGTAGCAACTGATTATCCTAGCGCGTTACTCCTAGTTGTCACCGTCAAGCTACCAACTAGTTTAACATATAACAAACAAGTAGCAAGAATAAGATTGCGGTTCAAGGCTTCCCCTACTCATGCAACTAGCTGTCAACAGTGTGCACAGAATTAATACAAGCAAACAAACTATGCATTAAGCACAAGTCTCAAAGGAAATACTCATAGAATCATGCCCAAACGATACAAAGCGTTTAGCTAGACATGCTAGTAGTAAACATCATAGAAACAGTAAATAATAGCTAAAGTATCCAAGAAAACAGTAACAAGCAGGTGCGTGCAGGTTGCTGTGTCTCGGCTGGCGCAGTCGGCTAGCGCAGGTCCTCTCAGTAGCTCGTGTGTTTTTCAGTTCTGCCTCTCTCTCGTGTGCTGTGTTCCTTGATGATGATTCCTTTTTCAAACCCTAGTCTTCCTCTCTTTATATACTGCTCATGAGGCCCAATCTTGGCAGCTTCCAAATCTGATGGTGTCAAGATTTGGAAACACCACTATCTTGCGCATGGCGCACTGCACACATTGGTTAGCGCAATCGGTCTGCGCACCGTAGTCGACTCTGGCACTTCCTATCCTGTTTGCGCTGCTAGCTCCGCAGGTTGTGTGATGCGCTCCTTAAACGCTGCCTGTTAGCGCGTATCCGATTTAGGCCCTCGTTTTGCTCTGAAATACAAAAACACCGGAAACCAGTAATCTTGTACACAAAATAATGCAAACAAGCATAGTGTTAGGATCTAAATAGTGCGTATAAATAGGCTCTATTAATAAGGCAGATTTGAGATAAGATCAATTTTTGCTTTATCGACCTTAATTCCTTCCTGCGAGACGATATGCCCTAAGACTACTCCATGTGACACCATAAAGTGACATTTTTCATAATTGAGAACTAAGTTCTTGGTAATGCAGCGCGCTAAGACCTTATCAAGATTATCCAAACATGCATCAAACGTCTCACCATGCACAGTGAAGTCATCCATGAATACCTCAATACATAAACCAATCATATCATAGAAAATGTTCATGACTAAGCGTTGGAACGTACCTAGCGCATTACACAGCCCAAACGACATGCGCCGGAATGCAAAGGTACCGAATGGGCAGGTAAAGGTTGTCTTCTCCTGATCCTCCGCAGCAATAGGGATCTGATTGTACCCTGAGTAGCCGTCCAAGAAGCAAAAGTGTGGTTTTCCCGCCAACCGGTCGAGCATCTGGTCTATGAATGGTAGCGGGAAATGATCCTTGCGCGTGACTACGTTTATCTTTCTGTAATCAATGCACATGCGCCATCCAGTCTTTATGCGCTTGGGAACTAGCTCGCCCTGTGCATTCTCCTCTACTGTGATGCCTCCTTTCTTTGGCACAACGTGCACTGGACTCACCCACTTCCTATCTGAAATCGGGTATTTTACACCTGCGTCAAGCAGCTTCAGGATCTCCTTCTGTACTACATCCATCATAATCGGATTCAGTCTGCGCTGAGGTTCCCTAGATGGTTTGGCATCATTTTCTAGCAGAATTCTATGCATGCACACATCAGGGCTTACTCCGCGCAGGTCAGCCAATGTCCATCCTATGGCGCGCTGGTTCTTGCATAGCACCTCCTGTAATCGCGCCTCCTCCTCCTCCTCTAATCCTTTCTTTATAATGACAGGCAGGGTGTCCTCATTGCCCAAAAAGATGTACTTTAAGTGCTCGGGCAATTGCTTTAGCTCAACCTCGGGTGCCTGTTCAATAGAAGGCAGGATTTTATTAGTAGCGCAAACATTAACCAGATCACACACCTGTCTGGACACTGGTTCTTTGCTGCTCAGCTTATCATCTTGTTCCTCTAATTCTGTCTATGCCAATGCCGCAGGCTCCCCTGTTGCGCACGCGCAACCAAGTCGTCCATACTGTCTAATGCGTGCACTGTGGCGTCCTCATGAGGGTGCTGCATCCCCTTGAAAATGTTAAAGTGAATCTCCTCGCCATCTACCTCCATTGAGAGCGTGCCTTTCCATACGTCTATCTTTGTGCGCGCTGTCATCAGAAATGGTCTGCCCAGTAGGATTTGCGCGCTTCCCTTGCTCGGCTCACCCTTCATTTCCAAGACGTAGAAATCTGCTGGGAACACCAGCTCTCCTACTCGGACAAGAACGTCCTCTATCATGCCCATTGGTTGTTTGCACGACCGATCTGCTAATTGGATGGTGAGACCTGCAGGCTTTAGTGGACCAAGGTGCAATGACACATACAAGGAGTAAGGAAGCACATTTATAGATGCACCGAGATCAATCATGCAGTTGCTTACCGTGGTTTTACCTAAGGTGCACGGTATGGTGAACGTACCTGGATCCCGGCACTTAGGTGGTACCTTGTGTTGCACAATTGCTGATGCATGTGCGTTAAGCATTACTTGTGCGCACTTGCCTTTCCTCCTCTTATTTGTGCATAGCTCCTTCAAGAACTTGGCATATCTGGGAATCTGCCGAACTGCCTCAATCAGGGGAATGTTTATTTCCTCCTTGCTGAATAACTCGTATAACTCCTTGTCCAGCGCCTCCTTCCTTGCTAAAGGTGCCTGCACAGGAAAAGGTGCAGGTGCATTAGTACTCTTTTCTCCTGATTGTATCATACCTGGCGCCACCCTCTGTTGGTTTGTAGCAGGCGCGGCTGGTTGCGCATCCGGCTGTTCTGGCTCTGGATGTTGCGCAACTGGCTGCGCGGGCTCCTTTGCGGTTGGAGCTGTCCCCACTGTGCGCCCAGTCCTCAGCGTTACAGCGTTAACTCCTCCCTTAGGGTTTTGGATCACTTGCGAAGGCAAGTTGCCATCGCTCTTTTTCAGCTCATAGACCGTGGTAGCAATCTGCGACAACTGCTTCTCAATTGACTCGAACCTCTTGTCATATTTTTCATCGTTCTTGCACACGGTGTCTGCCAACTGACTCACTATGTCTTCTAAGGAGCACCGCGGTTGCTGGTTATTCTGTGCTGGTGCGTCATTGCGGCGGTCCGGTGGGTTGTATGCTTGCTGCGCCTGCTGAGGTGCACGATATTCCGCTGGCTGCCTTTGGGGATTGCTGTCCTCCCTCCATCTGAATCCATTTGCGGCCAGTCCAAAGCGTGGTTTATTCTGCCTCTGCGGTCCTCTATTGTCCCATCCTCCTAGAGCATTGACATCTCCTGATTCCTCGAAAAGTGTGGGACATGCATCGGTTTTGTGCTCAGTGGACGTACAGAACTCGCATACCTTCGACGCAATTGGTTGGGCGCCTTGTGCACTCATCAGTTTCTGCAGCATGGCTTTCATTTCCTTAATTTCAGTGCTGGAATCCACCTGGTGCACAGTGCGCTCACGACTGTTCTCGAGCGTCAATTGATGCCTTACCTGTCCAGCAGAGTCCTCGATCATCTGCCATACATCCTCCGGGTACATGTTGCATATATCACCACCTGCGCATGCGTTCAGCAGTCTAAGTTCCATTGGTTGTAGCCCGTTTAGGAAATTCTCTATCAGCACATGTTGGGGCAGGCCATGATTGTAGCAGTTGGCTTCTAGCTCCCTGAAACGCTCATAGTACTCTGATAGTGACTCTCCTACGCCCTGTCTAGGTGCGGCCAATTTCCTCCTGAGTAGCGCAATCTTTGCTGCGGGGTAGAACTTATCCAAGAACTTCTTCTGGAGCTGCTCCCATGTGCGAAAAGATCCTGCTGGTAAGCTCATCAGCCCAATGCCTGGCTGTATCACACAATGAAAAAGGGAACGCCTTCAGCTTCAGCGCTTCTTCACTCTCCCCGTCGGTCTTCATGTTCTCGCAGATAACTAGGAATTCGCGCACATGCTTGATTGGGTTCTCGTTGTTCATCCCATGGAACTTCGGCATATGATGAATGAATGAGCTCCGTAGTTCAAAATGCCCATCGGGTGGAAGCACTATGCACCACGGCTGGTTGACTGTGATTGGAGCCGACATCTCGCGCACTGTTCTGCGTCGCACGATCTGTTGCGCGGGTTGCGCATTATATACTTCAGCGGCCATCCTAGCTTCAACTTCGTGCTGCACTTCCTCTCTGAACCGAGCTGCGCGGTTATCTGCCTTCGCATTGTAGGTCCCTCTGGGGTTCTGTCCCCTAAGTTATCGCCAATGACACTGTTATTCTCCATGTCCTGTTCTAGACTTCAAGCAAACGGAATTAAAAGAAACTAGGTTGTTTCCCCTGTCTGTGCGCAAATATGATCTGCGCAGCGCAACTGTTTCAATGTTGCGCAGGCGGATGTTGATTGTGTACTGGCAGAAACACCAACGAAAATAAAAAGAAATAACTAGCTACTGTAAAAGAAAATTTGAACTAGTTAAGACTTATCTGTGTTGCTCCCCGGCAACGGCGCCAAAATTTGATCGCGCGTCGTTGTACGCGTCAAATTAATCCTTCCTTCTCGACTTAGTATAGCGGCTAAGTCAGGGTCGATCCCACAAGGAGCGTGCAGACTCGTCTTAGCTAGCAACCTACAACTTACGAAATTGGGGTTGTGAGTGGTTGGGTTGCGCAAGTGCGCAAATGAACAGTGGCGAAAGCAGAATTGCACGATACGTGCGCAGGCAGTAGATTTTAAGTACTATGACTATGAAGAGTATGGTACATACAATCCTCTATCAATGTATCCCTTATCATCGACTCTAAACATCTATAGTGCAGTTCCACTTAAGTTAGTGTCTGATTAAGGCTTCCTAACGTGAGCGCATGTTCCGATCAAAGTTCATGAGCTATTAATTCCTGAAACTAGTCTAAACAGCCACAAATCCTATCACAGTAGCAGCTGAGTATCCTAGTGTGTTACTCCTAGTTGTCACCGTCAAGCTATCAACTAGTTTAACATACAATAACTAGCAATTAGAATAAGATTGCGGTTCAAGACTTCCCTTATTCGCACAACTAATTATCACCCATATGCATAGAATTAATATAAGTAGATGTACCAAGCATTAAGCACAAGTCTCAAAGGAAATACTTCATAGAATCATGCCCAACCGATACAAGGTGTTTAGCTAGACATGCTAGAAACAAACATCATAGCAATAATAAATAAAACTAAAGCAGCAAGAGAAACGTAGCAGGTTGGCGCAATTGCGCGTTGCTGTTCTCGGCTGGCGCAGGTGGTTCGCGCAGAGTTTGGCTGAAGTAGCTCGTGTGTTTTTCTGCTGAGTGTCCTTCTCTCTATCTGCTCCCTCTGTTGTTCTAACCCTAGCTTCCCTCCTCTTATATAGTGGTCTTGAAGCCCAAGGAATGCTTAGATTTGGCCCGAGAGACTTTTAGCAACTTCCCAAATCTAGGAGATCAATATTTAGAAACTCTGCCATTCTGCGCACGCTGATTGCGCTACTTGCTTAGCGTAGTCGGTTTGCGCACTGTAGTCCGAAACAGCTCTCCTTTTTGCGCTGCAAGCTTCGCGCAGTCGTGCATTGCGCTCTAAAACGTCCGTTAGCGCACATCTGACTTATGCTCCTGTTTTATCCTGAAATACAAAAATACCGAAAACCAGTAATCTTGTACACAAAATAATGCAAACAAGCACAGTGTTAAGATCTAAATAGCGCATATAACTAAGCTCTATCACGGGCCAAGAGATCTATCTTGGGAGGGTGTTGGTTCATACTCTGTCTCCTCCAGATTGTATGCTTTCTTTGCATCAAAAGGAATAGACTGCTCAGCAAGATAGTCCAATCTCCAATCCTTCACCTTTCCGTGAGAGTTTTGGTCAGCATCAGTACAGGGTTCCTTTTCGGGTTTGGTTCTTGCTGACTTAATTGAAGCACCAAGTGTGTCTCCTTCATTGGTGTATCCTACTCCAGATCTGATAAACTTTTTTGCAAAGTTATTGCTTTCCTCCTCCAACTTAAGAGCAGCTTCTTCTTTGATCAGCCTTTCTCTTATCTCTTTCTCGCTAGCTCTAGCATTTTGCAAAGAGTGAAGTAACTCAGCGTTGTCGGATTCCAGTTGAGTCACTTTATCCCGAAGAGTTATTGCTTCGCTGATGCTTTCCTCACAGGTGACGCACTGGTGCTTGTGTGGAGTCCTTTCTTCCAATTTCGCAACCTTTTCAACACACTCTTGAATTTTTTGTTCCTCCTCAGCTATTTTCTCATCTTTCTTTGAGACGATCTTTTTCAGCTTTTCATTCTTCATTAACAGTCTTCTTATGACTTAAAAAATAATCAGAGTCAGAATAATCTAAATCATCAGATTGGTCACAATGATTTACTTAAGAGGTGCCTGACGCAGCCATTAAGCCGCCTTCCCTCACTGATGTTTCTTCATCATTGTCTGGATTCGACTCTCCCCATGAGGTAAGCATTGCTTGTCTAGTCATCTACGCTGGAGGTTCTCCGCTCTTCTTACTGCTACAGTCTAAGGAGTGGTGTCCTTTCTTTTGGCAGTGATAGCATACCAAGTCCTTATCTTCCGGTCTTGCACGCTTCTGATCGGGTTTAACCTTGGGACGATCTCTATTTCCTCTGAGGGTAGCCATTCTGAAAGCTCTAGTCATGAGAGCAGCTCATCATCCTCATCTGGTTGGTCATTTTGAGAGATGTAAAATGCCCTCTTTATCTTGCGTGCAATGGATTTTGAGCGGTCGGGTTCACGCCTAGCCAACTTCCTTTTAACGATTCCAGTGTGGCTCAGTAGTTTAGCCACTAGTTCCTCAAGGGTAATCCTCTTTATGTTGTTTGCGCCTGCAGGGCTAGGGTAATGCCATCCCACTTGGGGTTCAGTTCTTGGAAGAATTGGTGTGTGACTTTCCACTCAGGTATTTTCTCTCCTAGAAACTCCATCTGTCCTACGTAAGTTTGGAAGCGGGTGTGGAAATCTTCAAGAGATTCTGCCTTCCCTTGCAGAGCATTCTCATAGTCCTTGGATGCAGCCAATATTCTATTTCTTTTGATATCTCATTTCCTACGTACAATCTTCACAATCCATCCCAGGTCTCCTTGGCTGTCTTATATTTCATGATTTTCTTGAGATCTCCGGAAGAGAGAGCAGCATAGAGCACCTTCTTAGCGCGATTGTTTTTCTCCAAGGCCTTGTAATCCTCATCTTTGTAGTCTTCTTTCTTTTTGTCCTTAGTTGGATCTGTAGCATCCTTGATGGGTAATGGTCGATTCTCAATTACCCTGCATAACTATCCATCCAGTGAGCAAATATGTGCTTTGATCTGTTGAGTCCACCAATCATATCCTCCAGGGTTCAGCATAGGGGGTTTCCAGAAGGAATCCCTGATTGAATTGCTCGAGGTCATTTTTCTGCAAAGCTAACTTCAAAATCTAGAGCGTCTAGCTCTGATACCAATTGTTGGATCATTAGTTACCGCTCCCCTCTTTAGTAACTCAGTTTTGGGTTATCCGAGAGGTATTGCAGTGAAAGTTCAGATCGAGTTACCCGAGAGGTAATGCAGCGGGTAACTCAATAACAGTAGCGGAATTAAGAATAATAAAAATAATAAGAAATATGAATACTCACGATTTACAATGGAAACCTTAATGCTAATTGAGCACCGAGTATAACCACGACCTTCCAGTATCCACTGGAAGGATTTGTTAAAGACTGATCGTCGCTTTATTTAGATCTCTTGTCAAGTACTCGCCTCCAACGCCTAAACTACTCTTTTGTCTCTCCTTGATTCAATCTAACTCTCGGACAATTCTTCTTCCACTCTTAAACTTGACTGTTCAAGATCTCCGAGTTCAAATTTTGCTTTCTTAGTGCTCGCTCCGTTCTTGTTCACCCAAGAACCCCCTTCCACAACCTCTAGCTTGGTTGCTTAAATATGGCAGCACATGATCTCGCGGATACTTTGGATTGATGCACTTGATTTGCACTCTAGCAATCAGGTTTCCAAATCTGCATTGATCCAAATCTCAACCGAATATCCTTTGTTTAAAGTAAGGAAAGCAAATCAAGTTTGTTTCCTTTTTTAAACGAAGAGATGATCCTTGAGATCTAATATATATCTCATAATATATATTATATGCATTCAAATATCCCTAAAAGATATTCCAATATTTGCTAGATTCTGTCTTTAATGATTTCGACTCTGTATTCTAGGATTTTGGTTCGATTCTGGGCTGCTTGCCTAGTTCGGCCCACTCTGTCTTTACCGACATCGGCCCACCCTGTGTTTTTCCTGCACACTCATTATCAATCATCAGTCAAGTGTTTATCATTATCAAAACTAGAGGGTTCATCACAGTCCTCATACGAATTTCCTGAAGCACAATAAGTGTCTGTTAGAAGCACTAATAGGAACAATTCACGAGCCAATTGAGACATAGATAATAAATTGCAACTCAACTAAGGAACCAATAAAACATGAGATAGATAAACATCACTCATATAGAGGTGTCTTTCTTTCGTAGCACAAAAAACCCGTACATCGGGTAACTTAATGAAAAAAGATTGAACATCTGTTATATCATTGAGCAAAGCTGAATCATTGGTCATATGATAAGAAGCGCAAGTGTCTAAAATCCAAAGAGAAGTTATATCAGATTTTTCAGTTATGAGGTAAGTAGAATTAAACATATCCATCTCCGCAATACATTGTTCTTTAGACAAAATGGACCTAAAAGCTTAGTGAATCGAGGGACGGCACCATCCGGGGTTTGTATTACATTACGAGGCCCATCTTTGTCGAATGCTGGATGAGGGATTGGACAAACTCGGACTACACCTAGAAGTGGTCGCACTCATTGCTATCGTGGTGCCACAAAACAAGCCAACCTTTGAGCCAATCAAAAACACCATAGAGTCGATGGCAGGTGGGTTTGTCGTGGTGTTTCTTTCCTCTAAGGGTGAAACCAAGGTTACGTCGGACCATATGAAGTTTTTTTTTTTTTGGCAATGCCAGCAATTTTATTAATAAGATCCATGCAAACCGGACTAGGCAAGTACAAGGGCCTCGAAAGTTTGAGGAGTATAAACGAGAGTTATCCAAGGAAGATATAACGAGGCGAGCATATCTCCAAGGCCTATAAAATACCGAGAAATGAAAAATAATGGCCCTCAAGCGCCGACAAGGATAGACACCTTGACTAAAAACGCCGAACAGGCCTAGACCAAGAAAGAAACTATACATCTTGACAATTATGAAAAAAAGACAACTTGATCATTGAAGAAGCAAGGGCAAGGCATAGAATCGGCAATAATGGCTCCACGTACCGATTTAAGAAGATCCATTAAACAAGAAGTATGCCACTTACAGTCCACAAAACAAAGCTCAATGGAAGGGTTATTGAGGGCCATACGAACCTTGGTGACCAAAATATCCTTAAAAGAGCGAACCAAACACAGCTTGACCTAAAACAAATGCCAATCAACTGGGCAAGACTTTCGCAGCAGCTTAATCTCATGGTGGGATGTGAGGATGCAACTGAAGATATACTAGCCTGCCGAGTCTCTTCAATAATATGGTGCAAACAATACAAGAAAGACTTCTTACATGTAACAACTTTGAGGGCAGCAACAAGTTCACCACAACTATCTCTTAAGATGGCAGCCAATCTAGACTGATTATCCTCCATATATATTGCAATATTGCAATATTGCAAGTGTTAAATGCGGGATCTGGGAGCCAGGGAAGCCAAAAAAGCTTTGGGAGGGCAGCTTTAGGCACATCAATTTGAAGAGAACCAAGGACACCTAAGGAATAGGTGTCCAAAACAATGTTGGCTTTTATGTTACGAGCAAGGTGACGAGCCCACCGGAGGATAGTGTACTTACTAAAAGCATCAACATCGTTTCCATAAATAACCTGATTTTGATAGTTCCATAGCTCCCAAAAGAAGCAAGAAATTAATCCAAAACCTAAGCAATCAAGGAATTTAGCAAAATCAGCTGACACGCTCCAATAGTAGAACATCTGATAAAGAGTACGAGGTCTTCGCTTGCAAAAGATATGACTCAAGACCAAATTTACAGCATCACTAAGCACGAACAAATGCTCCAAAGACTCTTTCTTACTGAACATGCAGCACACACATTTACTGCGAGATGAATGCCAAGCCCTTCACGCGCTCGTGGGTAGCGAGGGCAACAGGCAAAATATTCCACATAAAGCAAGATATTTTGGGAGGCAGCCACTTATGCCAGAGAATAACAAAGCGCTTGATCGGCTTAATAGGCTCAGACAAGTGCTTGAAAAAATTGGACGTGGTAACACAACCGGAAGAGTCCATTTCCCAAACAAGACGATCAGGGAATCATTTTGCTTGTGACCATCAATAGAATTGAGAATTACAAGATTCATCATAGCAAGAAAATCACTTCGAAGAGAAGCATCATTGAGAACCTCATCAATAGTCAGGTTTTTGAATCTTTTAGGAACGGGAAGAGATAAGTTTTGACAAAAAAAATGGGGATAGTAGTCTTACCATTACTCAGGATCCATCGAAACTTATGAGAAATACTAGTAATAATAGGCGATAAAGTCTTCCAAAGACAAGAACCCCTCCAATAGAAAACCTAAGCATGTTTAGCCCAAAGGGACGTATTAGAGAGATAGCTCCATGCCATCTTACGATGCAGGGACAACATGACATGATTGAGCTTAGTAATGCCCAAACCACCCACACTTGTCGGACGACACACAACATCCCAATTCACCCAGTGACTACGGGATTCTCTACCATTATCCCATAAGAAGTGACGAAGAAGCCCATCAATCGAGCTTAAAACTCCCTTAGGAGCCGGCAGCATTTAAAGGCAATGGACTGAAGAACAAACCGAATTAATGTGACTCTACACGCCAACGACTGAAAGTTTCGCATCCACCCTTCCAACCTGTTCTTTATCTTTTTAACCAAGATATAAAAAAGGAGATTCGAGGCTGACCAAGGAATAAAGATGTTGAGGTATGGCATCCCTTGACAAAACAGCACAAGATTCTGCTACAGCAATCTCTGAAGATTTGGAGCTGGGCACAATCTGGAGTCTGACAAAACAGCAACACAGTACAGCAACAGAGAACCAGATTCTGCTGTAGCACTCTGTGGACAGAAACTGCTACAACAAACCGTGTCGATTTAAAGCTAGAGCAGAATGACATATCAACTAGAAGCCGCACGGAGAGACTTCGGCGAGGTGCTGCAGGCGTCGTGAAAGTTCAGGGTGCGCCGCAAACGGCATCAAGTGGTCTGCAGTTGTTATCACGCCATCGGAGGAACTAAAAAAGATAAGGATTCAAAATTCTAATTTAGAAAACTGAATCTTCAACAACTTCACAAGAATCCAGGAGAAGATTTCTGTCGTCCAAGGATTGGATTTCTAAAAAGCTATGATTGACAAATCTATAAAAAGAGCGTAGAGACAGATAAATCATGACGACCCAGAGACTCAATCGAAGAAGAGAACGGAAGCATAGAATACACATAGTTGTGTAGTGCGCATAGGAGATCAGAACTCGAGGAGTTTGATCTAGAATTTGATCCACAGATTTCAACTGGAGCGCAGCTCGTTGACGGATCAATCAGTGCTTCTGAGAATAGCTGCGGACAGGTTCTGTCACAGGTTGTGAAGAACTGATAGTTGCTACCCGATAGTGACAGACGGTCATTGATCGAGGGGGAGCAAAGTCTGAGTTTGCAGAACTCACTATTGATTGACATTTGGCAAAGTGTGCTAGAATAGTTGTCAACCAACGTTACAGGAACTCTGGTGCAGAGTGTGCTATAGCATACTGTCTACTACACATTGTAATAAATCAGGCTAAGTTTGTGAGTCAGATCTGTAGCAAGATGAGAAGTAGAGGTTACAGTCCTTTAAACCGTGATAGTGAAATCTTGAGGATCAGAGTGTGATCCTCCCCGGACGTAGATAAGTGGCCAAACTGGGTGAAGAAATTATTTGTGTCTTTCTTATTCAGCATAGAAGAACAAATTCCGCAAAAAGACACAGCGAGTGCTACAGCAGAAGCTGTAACTCGTCATCAGCAGCGCAGTCAAATTTCAAATGGGACACCCAAATAACGAACAAGAAATACTCCCTCTGTGTAACCCGAAATCTGAAGAAGATTTCCCCGTCGTTCACCACCAATATGTTTAGACAAGAACAATTTGCACTTAACAACATCGACTTTTTGGCCTAAGTTCACACAAAACTCATTCATAACATTAAGGAATCTCTCAAAAGAAGTCCTTCCACCATTAGTGAAAAAAGAAGATCATCAGCAAAGAGGAGATGGTTAATCTTCAATGCACGACTAGATGACCAATAAGGCATAACACCTCCACCAGGACGATTAGCAGCCTTAAGGTGCCTAGTTAAGCATTCCATACCAATGACAAAAAGGCTAGGTGACAACTGATCACCTTGCCTAAGACCCCTATTAGATTTAAAGTAACCAAAGGATTTATCCCGCATACGGATCAAGTACCAAGTTAGACATGCTGCGATAAACAAGATCACACCATTGTTCATCAAAACCCATAGCTTTCATACCACGAAGGAGAAATAACCAAGATATTTGTCTTAATCCTTGACCACGTCAAGTTTAATCATAACATTACCACCATGAACCTTCTTATGAATATCCGAAACGAGATCATGGCTGAGGGAATACAATGGTGAAGGACCGACTAGGGATAAATCCAAACTACTCCACACTGATGATCCGGTCAAGGAGAGGTCGAAGACGATTAAGATGATCTTGTGAAGGAAATTACAAAGACTGATGGATTTTAGCTGGTCAAAAGATGTAGCATTATTAACCTTGGGCAAAAGGATAAGGAGAGTCGATGATATGGCCTTAGGCAAGCTAAAGCCCGTAAAAAAGAGTTGGATTGCCTCAATGATATCAGCTCTAATAATAGGCCAGCAGGACGTAAAGAAGTATCCAGTAAAACCATCAGACCCAGGAGCACTCGATTTAGGAAGGCTAGAAACCGACGTCCAGACTTCATCAACACTCGAAATTGAGGGAAGAGAAACATTGTCAGCAAGACTAATCATGGTCTTGATGTGCTCAAAGTAAGAGCCATCAAGGACACAGGAAGCCCTACAAAGTAACTCTTCGAAGAGGCTGACAGCCATATGGCCAGTGACTTCACGATCATCAGTAAGAACACCCGAAGGAAGGCAGAGCTGATATCTTCCAACCTGAACCGCAACATGGAAAAAAGGCGAGTGTTGCGGTCTCCTTTCGAGAGCCATCCAACATGAGCTTTCAACTCAAGAAAAAAATGTTTATCATCAAGAGCAACAGACAAACGCCTTTTCAGAAGAGTGAGATCCCTTTCAATATCACTAGACCATTGCTGATGGAGATTTTTCTCGGCCTCTTCCACCTGATTACTCAACTCAATCCCTCTTTTGTGGATATCTCCAAAAACTTTCCAGTTCCAGGTACGAAGAGCACTACGACGCTTTTTAAACTTAATGCAAACATTGATCACACGGTGAGCATGAGCCCGATTAGCTAAGATAGCCGAACCAGACCATGAAAGGTAGGATGATTAACCCATGCAGAAATGAAATGAAAGATGATATGCACACGGTCATGGGCCCCAACCGAAATAAGCAAAGGATAGTGATCAGATTCAACTCGGGGGAGATGGGTTACTTTAATGTCTGGAAAATTCACAGCCGCCACTCCATTCATCAACACCCTGTCAAGTCTCATCCAAATGCAATGAGTGTCGGCCTGGTTGTTACACCACGTATACTTATTTCCAGAGAAGCCAACATCAAAAAGACCCGCTCCAATAATAAAGTCCAACATGGCTTTTTGATCACTTTTGTTACCACCATGTTTTTCACCAACATCAGCTATAGCATTGAAATCCCCCATAACTAGCCAGGGATCAGAAACATTACCAGCCTTAGCACAGAGAGAGACCTTGATGGAGGTACGATATGATGCGTATACAATAGAGCACATCATGTTCTTGTTAGTTGCCGAATGAAAAACAGAACAGTAATATGTTGCGGACTAACATGCTGCATAGAAACAGATACAACATCCTTCCAAGGAATCCATATGTGACTATTAATAAAATTGCCATGGAAAAAGCTAGTGAAGCCAAGTTTTTGAGCTACCGCATGAATTTTTTGCCCCTTCGGTTTAGGTTCAAAAATAGCACAAAAGGATATATTGGACTTAGATAACAGAGATTTCAAATAAAAAATGGTACCTCGATTTGAGACACCACGCGCATTACAGCATAGGACGTTAATCGCTTTGGCAAGTTTGGTTGCTAAAGAAGGCGCTATAGATCGAGCAACTATTTTTGAAATATTAAAACTTCCTTTGAGAATAGATTTGGCAGGCTGGATTGATAAAATATCTGAATGCTCATTATCTTACTGGGCTGATTATTAGGAGCTTGGGAAGCCAGAGTCAAGGCAACATGTTTCTCCGAATCTCCCTTCTTCACTGAATGCTCATGTTGCATAGGTTGAACAACTCTGGCAGCAGTCTTTTCCATCTCCATATGAATTTGCATGGCAATAGGAAATAGATAAAGCATGGTTGGGTCTAGGAAAGTTTCATCATTGGCATCATGATCCTGAATGAAAGACTCACCCTCAACAACAATTAGAGCAAGACTATCTTCTGACTGCGACTTCATGGCAGGACTAATTTCTACATGAAGTTGATGAAGAATTTTCAGTCGACTTAGAAAAGTGGCGGCCTACAAGAGCCAACGACTTAGTGGAGGGCTCCCTAGACATGACAACAGCCTTCAACCGCTCCTGTTGGACCACAAAAGCAGACCCGGTTCAAAAGAGGCAAAGGGTCCTATGTGGAACGGAGAGCCCCACAGGTGAGATCATCTTGACCTATAAGAAATTGAAGAAGACGTTCTTCCTCACGCTCTTGCACCCAAAACAAATTTAAGTTGCACTGATATTTGCTATTGGAACAGCTGCACGTTAGGACATGCGTCAAAAATTCATCCCTTAATTACTTCATGATGATGTATAATAGGCATCTATTATCATTTGAAGTTTCTGTGGGCTGTTACCAATGGATAAACATTGACGTAGATCGTCCCAAAAATCATTAACATTATGAAAGTATGTAATATAGGAGTGAAAAGGGGGATCGATAGATTGTACGACCCGACCCACCAACATAGTATTCGCCATATACCAATTATCAAGCAATGTATGATTATTGGCAGCATCATCTGGATGGGGCATCCATGAATCCGAGTTTTTGCTCGGCACGGAAAGAGTTACCCTTCGCGATCACTTATTCATCCTAGTTGTCACCAGTGAGGACTATCAGGCATATTGAGAGGCGTGGATCACATATTTGCTTCTTTTTTTTTAACCAAAATAAATTTAGACGAAGAAAAAAGGTTGCGGAGATTATCTGATGATAATTTCATTGATAAGCGTTACACATTTATACTCAAGTGACTGCTCTAAATAAAGTGAAAAAAAGTAAGTAATAATTATGTGTTTTTTTGATGTATTAGATTTTAAATTGAAAGAAGAGCAAGGGTCGCCACATAAATATTTATATTTTTCACCGAACAAACTCTATTCTACTGCCAACAACTTGATAAGGCGGGTTGAATTCAAAATTTTAGGTAACCGTCCGATCCCAAGACAATCAACGGCAATAATGGAATTCGCAGGCGTTCAATAAAAATCTTCCACAGATTAAAAAAAGGAAAGAAAACAACAAAGCCAAGTCGCGGTTTGTTCTGATTCCTCGGAATCCCTCCATCTCTCCCGACCATCTCCTTCGATCTCTTGGAGGGTCCGTCCGATCAACGCCTTGATTCACAATTTCAGGTTTCCCTCTGAAGAGGGGGGTTTTGTTTTCTCCAGTTTATTAGGTTTTCAACCGATGGATTTGGACAACATCGAGTTCGTCTCCATCGCTGATGGCCTCGATGAAGACGAGATCCATAACCCCGCTCGTCATCACCATCACGCCACCAATCCATTTCAGGCCAAGCCTCACAACAGCAATACCCTTCTCGGAGGACCAAATGTCATTGCCCCCGCCACCAGCGTCCATGAGTTGCTTGAATGCCCGGTTTGTACAAATTCCATGTATCCGCCCATCCATCAGGTCTCGCCAAATTTCCTTTGTTTTCTTTTTTCTTCTCAACGGGTTGTTTATATGTTTCTGTTAGTTGCTTTACCAATATACATGCCTTCATTTGATGTTCTGATGTAGAGTCCAGAAATTTATCCCTCTGCAGTTCCATGTTACACTATGAGTTCGACTATTATTTTTGATTATAGTGAAATATGGTTACTTTTCTTATTATACTTTTTCTGCATATACACATACAAGACATCGGATTTTCCCACATGTTATCACATTATGGATTTACTGCATTAGGATATCAGAGCAGTTGCTCCTTTTTTTTTTGTGTATTAAGATAAGATTTCTTCTTGAAATTTTGTTATGGAGGCAAGAATAATCAGGCTAAGGTAACATAACATAATTATTCAATAACTTAACCGGCTCCTAAAGCTAGTTAGGTTCCTGCTGTTACTAAGAGGAGGGGAAAAGAGTACAGTAATTGGTTTTTGTTTTATTTGTTGAAAAGCGCGTATTAACTATTCAAAATGCAATCTCATCACTTTAATTTACTGTGTAGCGAAATCGAAAAGAAAAACAATCAGTAGAGAAAATGAGTTGGATTGTGCCTCCATTCTATATTTATTACGAGTTTGCAAATGAATGGCTGTGACTAAAATATTATTGTACCGTGGATCCAGACACCCATAGTCAAAGAGAGGGTCACATAATCTAGGTTGCATTTACTAGTTTTATGGCATCCCTGTAAAAATGAATTACGCAATTGTTTAGATGTCTTGAGTTGGCATGTTCTAAGTTGTGATTCCCCAGTTTATTTTAAACTAATACCTGGATTAGCTGCCCATTGATGTCTACACTGGCGTAGTCGGCAGTGAATATATATTAGAAGTTTTATTTGATCCTCCTGCTGACAATAACAATATTGGACTGCACCTCCATTCTTAATTTTCTACCTATTTGCAGGTGAATGATTGTAATCTAAAATATTATTGTACTGCAGATCCTTGTAGTCGAAGATAGGGTCACACAACTTAGGTTACATGTATGAGTTTTATTGAACCCATGTATAAATAAATTGCACAAATGGTTCGACGCCTTGATTTGGCATGGTCGAAGTTGGGCTTCCCCCAGATTATTTGTAAAAACATACCTGGATTAAGCTGCCCATTGATGCCTACACTGGCATAGAGATAGCTTATTTCTTTCTGAATATGGTATGCCAGTTGTGTTGATACATGATTTATTGCAATGTTGGAACTATGTGTTGAATCCAAACTTCATTAGTATGTGAAAGATGCTATTACTGATGGTCTAACTTTTTCCAGTGCCACAATGGACACACTCTGTGCTCAACATGTAAGACAAGAGTGCATAACCGATGCCCCACTTGCAGACAAGAACTTGGTGATATAAGGTGCTTAGCACTGGAGAAGGTAGCCGAATCACTAGAACTGCCTTGCAAGTATTACTCACTGGGATGCCCAGAGATATTTCCATATTATAGCAAACTCAAGCATGAGTCACAGTGTAACTTCAGACCATATAACTGCCCATATGCTGGTTCTGAGTGTGCTGTTGTTGGGGATATTCCTTTCCTTGTTGCTCACCTTAGGGATGACCACAAAGTGGACATGCACACAGGATGTACATTTAATCATCGTTATGTGAAAGCAAATCCTCGTGAAGTTGAAAACGCCACATGGATGCTTACGGTATGTCTACATTTCATATCAGCCAGATTTTTCATCCATTAAATCACTTAGAAGAATATCTCGTAAAAGAATTTTTTTCATTTGACATATAAGAGTTGTTAAGTGTATTTTGATTGCCTTTTATCTAATGTTTTAGCCTTTTCTTATAGGTTACTCCCTTTGTATCATTTTATTTTTAATTTAGGGCTAATTGTAAGTACCAACGAGTTTAAACAAATTTGCATGTAGGCTTACTTGCACATATGCCTTCTTTTTTTTCTTTTTCTTTTGCACTGAACGCTAGGTATTTTGTAAATTAAATGGATAGAGTTTATGTATGGATGAAAGAACAACCGAAGATCTCGGGGAGCTCAGCTGGAACAAAACTTAACAATTAGACTTTTGCACCGACAACCCTTTTGTAAATATTAATAGGATGGATGAAGAGAATTGAGTTAGGTATTAATAGGGTATATCAGAAATATAGCTTATTCTGGCGACAAGTTGAGTTGCGGGGCTAGAATACCGCAAGCTGCCTAGTCGTTATGGAAAACTAAGTCGAGATAACTTACATTATGTAAATTATAAATATATATTATTATTAAATGGTGATTAAATTTCAAATGCAAAGTTGATAATCATATTTTTATCTGATATAATATAACCTTGCCAATTCAAAGTAATAGTATTGATGAAAAAATTAATTTTGTAATTTAAATAGGTAGAAGTCAACTATACAAACACAAATGGAAGAGTAGGTTGTTGACTATATTGAGTACTATAAAACTAGTTTTGAGTCTATGTCCAGGTATCAATTCTATCAAGAAATTGGAAGGTTGAGATGAATCGATCAATTGGAAATCGAAAGACAATGTGCTCAGTTGCATCTGCAATTTGATTTTCAGCTTAGTAGTTGATCAATGTTGAATCAACTAGATCTTAAAATCGAAGCATCTGGATTTTGGGATCTGGGGTTTGGGATGGGTTTAACTATATCGACGCCGACTAGTCGTACCCTGTCGAAGTGGACAACTTGGCGTCAACTTCAAATGCCAAAACCCATCTGGGCATATCATTGGACAACTCATGCTCCTCTGAGCATCGAGATGAAAAGTCAACGCTGTGATAGTCTTTTTAGAAATAGTATGTAGAAAGTAATATGATTGTCCGAAAGATAAATTTGAAACAAAAAAGTGGATTCTGAATTTCTATTAATATGAAATACAGCGAGTACGAATAGTGGTAAATATGTTCTACACATTTCATCTCCTGGCTTCAGTCAGATACTAACAATCTACTAATTTGTATATGTTAATTTAGATAACCGTCTCATCATCGCAGTGATGTTGATGATTGTTGTACAATAAAGTTAACCATTATGCGTGTCATGTTACTTGTTGGAGTTATCTTCTACTATTTCCTGTAATCCTATAGTGTTGGAATTTCCGAATTTACTAGTTATATGCTCGTTGTGTGCTTTAACTTGTTTCCCGACTTATAATGCGTGTATTCCTAGGAGAACAACAGGCTTAAAGAAATTTAATAGGCTAAATATTTTGGTTGATATGTCCATTATATTTGTTGTAATTGATCATAGTGTGATCCTTAATTTTTTGTGTCACCCTATATATGATGCTGTCTTGCAAGGTGTTTCACTGTTTTGGTCAATACTTCTGTCTCCACTTTGAGGCCTTTCAGCTTGGCATGGCTCCAGTATATATGGCTTTCCTCCGCTTCATGGGGGATGAAAATGAGGCTCGTAACTATAGCTACAGTCTAGAGGTAGGGGCAAATGGAAGAAAGCTAACATGGGAGGGTACCCCGAGAAGCATTCGAGATAGCCACCGAAAGGTCAGGGACAGCCACGATGGCTTGATAATCCAACGAAACATGGCACTTTTCTTCTCGGGCGGGGACAGGAAAGAACTCAAGCTTAGAGTTACTGGTAGAATATGGAAAGAGCAGCAGAATTCGGAGGCCGGGGTGTGCATACCCAATCTATGTAGCTGATCAAACAAGTGGGACCTTCCACTGTTGTGTGTTAAGTATTGGTCTGTGTCTGTTCTAGTTTGATGGCAATGTGTTGTAACTCATAAAAAAGGATGAAATGAAGTTACAAATTCAGAATTTGGTAATTGTTATCAAGGTAGACCCTGGATTTTTGTTGCGTCTTTGTTTGTAAGCGAAATGCTGAATGCATTTATTCCAGAGCTTGCCTGTGAAAATATGTGAAAGGAATAGTTCTTTTCTTTTTGCTTGGATGTAAGTTCCCTTGCATTTGATCTTCAAAAAAACGTCCACCTACAAAACTGATGTTCAGTTGAAGAGCTTTATCATGCATGCTCTGCCACCATTGTTTTATGAAGAGAGGTGAATTGGTGGATCCATGGAAGAATGGTTTTATAAAGGAAGGTACCAGTTGGAAAGGAAACAATTAAATAAGGAATGTAATTATTAGAAAATAGGGGCGGAGTCTCACCAACCACAATGGTCTTTCTGAACACCTTCCCATCCATTTATCTTGTCTGTGGTCTCTGCCTTGCTTTAAGATATCAAAAGAATGTGTTTGAGGCCGCCTTTTGCTTACTAGTCTTATATACTTGCAATAAGTAAAATACAAATCCTACTTTATAACTACAACCTCCATAGAAAAGGTTCTGCTGACGAAAGATAAATAGGGATTGATAAGGCAAGGAACATTAGCAGTGAAACTATGACATAATAATATTTAGTAGCTGCAACATTTACCCTATCAAATAACAAAATTTACCATATGCTTTTCAATCCCCTTTTGTCAGTTCTTTACACTCTTCACTTTCTATAAAAGAAATCTGAGAATTCAACTTTTGAGTGTTCTACCTAATTTTTTAGAGTAAAAATGCCAGTTTCAAGCAGCTCTTCAAGGAGAAAAACACAAGAAGGATCATACATCCAAAAGAGATGATTAAAAATTCAAATTCTAGAGAAGTATCCCTCCTTCTACTTAGGCCCTGTTCTTTAACCATTAAATTTTCAGCACTTAAGTTAAGTTAAGCTAAGTTCAATTAAGTTAAGTTAAGTTAAGGTAAGTTAAGTTAAGTTAAGGTAAGTTAAGTTAAGTTAAAGTAAGGTAAGTTAAGTTAAGTTAAGTTAAGTTAAGTACTACCCATCACCCCAACCCACCATCACACCCCACCACCACCACTCCAACCTACCACCATGATGTGGGAGTAGTGACTACATTCTAGAGTCCTATGAATTCTATATTGTAGCATATTGAAGTTTGGATATGCATATGCATGCATGTGATCAAGGGCGAAGCCAGCATTTAAAATTATATATGACGATTTTTTTCTTGAGGTTTCGAATATAATAGCATTTTTTATAATCATTCAAAATCAAAGCATTATAAAGGGAGATAATAAATGAAAATTTTGTAAAATCATACAAAATGTTTAATTAGCTAAATTTTACCTTATGAGGTCTAGTCATTTCAAATTCAGTAATAACAAAATCATTGGTAATACAATTTACAAATCTCTTATCAACATAAAGGACCATGACATTATCAAGAAACTCATGATTCATCTTATTTCTAAGTTTATTTTTGATAATATTCATCGATGAAAATGCCCTTACTGTCATTGTAATAGATACCAGAAGAGTGAAAATAAGATAGATTAATCGTTAGATCATAAGATAAAATAATGATTTTCATATTGCAATAAACGACTAACACAAATCAGATATATAATTTATATTTGCAACGGGTTGGTTCTTCCTGAATCCCAACAAGAAAAATTCCACACTCCAAATAAGAGTAGCCATATCATATGATGAAAAATCTTAAGGATAAAATTTTGAAACAAAGTTACATACATCTTCAGCTTTGAATGCTAAAACTCATTGTGTGGATGAAATGACGAACTAAAAACAAGAAGGTCCATAAAAATATCCGCAAACCTAGTATCAATCTCTGTCAACTGATAGTCTACAACAACATTAAGTACGTGGACCCAATAGTAATGCTCATTTGTTTTATTTATTTCATTATCTCTTACACATTTCTTGTAAGGAGCAGAAATATCAGGCATGATATATGTTCACATCAAATTGTCACATCAACTTTTTCTCACAGCTTGAAGCTTTTCTTTAGTTATTGAAGAAAATCCACATCTTTCAAAATTTCCGTCTATCTTTGGAAAAGCTTGAAAAGAACTTGGCAATCTTCACGACTTCATGCATCAGCATCAAGCAATAAACAAAATTAAACTTTTTCGTAGCTTTACTAATTGCTTTTGCATCTCCTTGAACTTAATTAATCTACTACATTCTTGTACAAATCATTAATAGTTGTTCGGGACAAACAACTGAGCTTAATTTAGCTACTACATTCTTATATAAATCATTAAGTGTTGTTCGAGACAAACAACTTGATCAAAACTGAAGTAGAACAAAAATGTGAACCAATGGCCCATCTCTTTACAAAGTACAAGCCCGATTCATACCCAAACTTGTCACAAGTGTACCAGCAGCCACTAAATCTAAAATTTCCACTTCTATATTAATTTTAAACAATGAATGTCTTTTTACGAAAGAATCAACGAAGGTCACAATCATAGTCAAAAGAATTGCCACACATTAGGCACTCCTTTTGCTGCAGCATTTAAAGTCAGTTGTAAGAGGTGAGGAAAGAAATGAACATTATAATTGTATATGCACTCTATAAGAAACAAAGCTTACAAGCCATAATATTGACCACACATGTTGTTTGCACCAGCATTCCCTTAGCCACGTATATTTTCTTCTTTGAGATTATATTGAGTAAAGATCTTAGATATCTCATCTTTAAAAGTTGGGAAATGTCAACAATACTATCACTTTTAAAAATCATTTTTTGATTATTCCTCTGCAATCAATTAACCAAAAGATGTTCGCCATTTGCTCCTTATTTGCCACATAAAGAGCTCTATTCTAAGAATATAAAATTTGGACTCTCCTACCTCACCAATCTTCACTGTAACTTTGTTCCCAATAATATTTACAACTTGCCCTTGAATTGTTGGAGATGTATACTTGGCATTTTAGTTGCATTGTCTAGGACTTTGCGATATTTCTCATTCACCGGTTTGAACAGATCCAAAATTGCATCAAAATTACCACAACCAAGAGAGTTAACCGATTAACCATTACCTCTAAAAGAATATACTTGTTGTGTCAACACCTTCACGGCCTCTATAGTAGCAACAAGCCAAATTTGGTTATTTGTTACTTCTTTTGTGGATAATGTTCATCAATCCCTCCATTTTTTTTTAAAGAAACTGGATGGTGTCAGTGATTTTTATTAATAGTATCCAAAAAGGCCGGATAAAGCCATTACAAAGGGTCTCTGCTGTTCGAAGAATACATGACCTAACAAGAACAATAAAAGAGGCTTGGGCATCCCCATGTCCTAAAAGCTACAAGGACTAGGGCATTCCCCGATCCGATAACCACAACCGCTGACCGCACGAGTCGCGGACTAGCAATACAATAAATGCTAGAGTCATCATGCACACCATGACCGTCTCTTTTATTGAAATTATGAGTGATGCAATCATCTAGGAAAATTCTTTGAAAGTAGTTGTGGTCTTATTGCATGCAGTTCTTCCAAGGGCAGAACTTCTTTAGCTGGCTTTTTTCATCCAAAAGGCTGATGCACACCTGCTTGGGAAGGTTAAAAGAGGAGTGAAGGTGGTCTCCTCCCCATCCTCCGCATAAGCAAGAGCTAACGCAGGGCCATTTGACATAGGACAAATTCGGCTTAAGGCATTGATGAGCGGACAAATAACCTTTTATTTGTCCACATTTTTCCCTTACTTCTTGTTTGTTCCGCAATTCTATAAAGCCATTTGATGATTTCTTCGTCCATTTCAGGCTAAAATTATATATCTCACGATACGAAGTGGCCCGAAGAAAATCTAGACGAATTCTGGTCGATGGAGATCAAAAGAAGGAAGTCTGAGCAAACTACAGAAGTGATTCGGCCGAATCATAAGTGATTCGCCTACCAGCTTGACCGAATCACTCTCAGCTGCGCGAATTGACCTGATCCGGGGAAAGTCCTGAAGGTTTGACCGAATCACATAATGGGTGTGACCGAATCAAAAGTGATTCGGCCAAGAAAAGTGATTCGCCCAGTCCGAGACCGCCACTGAACAGATGATTCGGCCGAATCAGAGGTGATTCGCCCATAGGTGTCCGAATCAGTTTAGCTCCACAAGACGTTTGACCGTATCAACACAAGGGCGTGACCGAATCAAATGGTGATTCGGCCAAGAAAAGTGATTCGCCCAAACTCGAGACACCACTGAACAAAAGCTTCGAGCGAATCACATGGGCATTGACCGAATCAAGTGATTCGTTCACCTCGGGCCTTTTTGGAAATCTTCACAAAGTATAAATAGAATGAGATAGAAGTGAAGAAAAGGGAGCTTCCACATTTTCTCAACCCTAGAAAGGAGCTTCCACATTTTCTCAACCCTAGGCGACTGGAGCTCGGAGAAGACCAAGCTTGGATGAAGAACCAAGCTTGAGTCGAAGATTCTACATCAACTTCTCTTAAACCCTTTACCCTTTGTGTTTACATTCATGTCTCATTTAGTTTTCATGTATTTGTGCACACTCATTATGAGTGAGTAGTTGTACTTGTGGTTGGGGATTAAATGGATCCCCTAGGATTGGATATGATGTAGAACACTATTGTTATTGCATTGAATGAAGTTTGGTTTGATCTTATTGTGCCCTAGCTATGTATTCATTGTATGCACACCAAGTGTTTGACGAAATGCTTAAGTGAGTATGCTTGGTTAGAACCCCTAAGGAAGGAGCGAGAGTTGAACTTAGGATGTTTCATAGCTATTGTATGATCATAGATGGAGTGTTTGTGCGTGAGAGCGACATGCATTCTTGACATTAGGCTAAGTTTTGAGCGGATTTGAGTAACCGGCCAATAGACCGAGAGGGTGCGGTTATGGGACTCAAATTCTACACGGTTCAATAGAATGAGAGTTTGAGAACCATGTCATTTATGTATCCTCTCCATTCTAGGGAAGGAGCCAGAGTTGAACCTAGAGCGGACGATGCATTAGCCTTGCTTTTATCAACCAAATGTAGTTCATGCATGTATTAGTGAGTTATTTCATTTCCTCATATCTTAGGAGAGAAGTTGAATCCCTAGTCACCCTTTTTATTTCTTAAGTAGAACTCAAGAATATCATTTGTCTTTAGTGCTTGCTAGAGATACCTCTATAGGAGGACAAACCCCCCCCCCCCCCCCCCCCCAAACCGTAGACTTACATTAGTAGCATTGATTAGTTGTCAATTAGTCTAAGCTTTTCCCTTGGGTTCGATCCGAGGTCACTCGGTTATAAATATTGTTTGATATTTGCGTGACTAGAATAGCACTTCATTTTGCTTGCCTAAAACGCCAACGTCAAAATGGCGCCGTTGCCGGGGAATTAGCCATTAGATTAGATTGCTAATTAGTATTACTTCTAGTTAGTTTACTTCACTTTTTTTTTTCTTTTATTTAGTTGTCGTAATTGCTTGCGTGCGTGCTATTCTTGTTTGTCTCTATTAAAGTTCACACTTATAAAAGCTCTCTTTGATTGCTTCATAGGTGTTTGAATGCAAACTAGAGCAAAGAGCAAGAGAGTACAAGAACAAGCTTCTACCTCAACTACAAGCCAACCTTCTCATCCCTCCGCTTCACACGAGCTTCACACTCCTCATTTGGATACTCCTTCGCCTACACGAGCCGAACAACCGGGAAATATGGATCCACAAAATCCTAGAAGGCAAGGAAATGCTCCTCTTCCGCAAGAGGAAGAAGAAAGACCGGTTGGGGCATACATCGCCCCAACCATTGGACATTATGGTTCCCCAATTTGCTTACCGGGGGGAGAAGACCAAGAGTTTGAAATCAAATCCGCCCTCCTCCATATGGTGGCCGCACATCAATTTGACGGATATGGGAACCCAAATGCCCATTTGGCCCAATTTACGGAGCTATGCCGCACATACAAAATGCCGGGCATCCAACAAGAGTGGGTATATATGAAGGTTTTTCCGTTCTCACTTTCCGGGAAATCTAAAGATTGGTTGATGAGTCATGAACCGGATACATTCAATACTTGGGAGGGACTAGCACAAGCCTTTTTAATCCAATATTTCCCTCCCGCCAAGACAAAGAAGATTCGGGATAGAATCAACCAATTTACTCAACGGAACGATGAAACCTTCTATGAGGCTTATGAGCGCTTCAAAGAGCTTCAAAGAGATTGCCCTCATCATGGATTCAACAAGTGGCAATTATTGCAAAGCTTTTACGATGGGATGGACCAAGATGCAAGGAACCATATGGACCATGCGAGTAATGGAGCGATGATGGACTTAACGGCTACCGATGGTTTCAAGATCATCGAAAAGATTGCACGAAATTCGCATCAATGGGGTGGTGAAAGGAACCACTTGAAGAAAAAGAGCAAGGAGGAAACCTCTAAAGCCGTGACAAAGGAAGATTTCAACTCCCTTGCAAAGACGGTAAATTCCTTGGCACAATCTCTTGGGAACATGAACTTGAACAAGAGAAGAGAACATCCGCAAGCTTGTAGCATATGCGCTAACCCGTCGCATGACGAAGATTCTTGCACCGCCAAACATGCGGATGAATTTGAAGATGTTAACTATCTTGTGAGGAATCAAGAGAGAGCTTATGTGCCACCTCAATCAAGTGGGTATCAACCGAGAAATCCTCCCTACCAACCAAGGAACCCTCCTCAACATGTAAGGTTCCATGAAGACCCAAACTTCCGAGGAGAGCACCCATCAACAATGAGCCAAAGCCTACACCTCCGGGATTCCCACCAAGGAAACAATTACAAGCTCCTTACCAAAGAAACGACGAGAGGCCTAGCCAAGAGGAACCATCCCTATTATCCATTGTTGCTCAATTGGCCGCAACTCAAGCTCAACAACAAAAGGATAACCAACTCATCCTTCAAAGACTCGACCAATTGCAAGCACATAACAAAATGCTTGAGACACAAATTGCTCAACAAGCGAGTTCTTCCTCAAAATATCAAGGGAAATTGCCTTCTCAACCGGATGTGAACTCTTCCGAAACCATAAATGCCATCACCTTAAAGAGCGGAAGAGTCTTAGAAGAGCCCCAAGCGAAGACCAAAGTTGCCAACACAACCGTTGAGGTTGAGAAAGAAGGGCCTTCAGCTCAAGAGAAGGTTGAGAAGAGAGGAAAAGAAAAAGCTCAAGAGCCCGCTCCATATGTGCCTCCCATTCCATTTCCACAAAGATTGAAGAAGAAGAAGGAAGACACACATTTCAAGCGCTTTGCGGATATCTTGAGCAAACTCCAAGTGACTCTCCCCTTCATGGAGGTACTAACCCAAATGCCCATTTATGCAAAATTTCTTAAAGATATTATATCGCATAGGAGAGAAATGCATGAAATTGATCACATAGCTTTGGATGCTAATTGTAGCGCTATTATTCAACATAACATGCCTAGGAAGCTAAATGATCATGGTTCATTCTCTATTCCTATTGCTATTGGTGATTTTTGCATAGATAGTGCATTGTGTGACTTGGGAGCTAGTATTTCTTTGATGCCATTTTCCTTGTTTCAAAAACTTGACATGGGTGAACTCACTCCTACATCCATAAATCTTAGATTGGCGGATAGATCATCTAGGTTACCTAAGGGTATTTTAGAGGATGTTCCAATTAGAGTAGGGAAATTTTATGTTCCCGTTGACTTTTATGTGCTTGAAATGGATGAGGATCGTGAAATTCCTATCATACTAGGAAGGCCTTTCTTGAATACGGTAAAAGCCGTTATTAATTGTGGAGAGGGAGTTATAGAACTTAACTTGGGAACCGACAAAATTAAATTTTACTTGAAAAAGGTTTTAAATGCTCCTAGTAGTTCTATGGATTGTCATTTGCTTGAAATAAATGATGCTTGTGATGTTTTTGATGCTCATGATGAATTGACAAATTTTGAGTACGAGTTGCTCACCCAAGATAGTGGTAGTCCATCTTTCGCCTCATTGATGAATCTTGAGGACGGTAACACTCTCGATGAGAATACCATTGAAGAAGACCCACGAAAAGGTAAGGAATTCGGTGAGGGATTGAAACCCATTCCACCGAATCTAAGGTATGAATTCCTCGGACCAAACAATTCACTACCCGTTATTATCGAAGCATCTCTTGATGAATGTGAGACCTCTAAGCTTATGCATGTGTTGCAATTGTATAAGGGTGCTATTGGGCATTCCATTGATGATTTGAAAGGGATTAGCCCCAAGGTTTGCATGCATAGGATAAGACTTGAGGAGAATGTGAAACCTAGTCGCGAATTTCTTAGGCAATTAAATCCTAAGCTTGGTGAGGTTGTGTTGAAAGAAGTGACTAAGTTGAGAGATGCGGGAATAATTTACTCGATCCCCGACTCCGAATGGTTGAGCCCAATTCATGTGGTGCCTAAGAAAGGCGGGCTCACCGTTGTGGAGAATGATAAAAATGAATTGATCCCTACGCGCACGGTCACGGGGTGGAGGATGTGCATAGATTATAGGAAATTAAACAAAGCCACCAAGAAAGATCATTTCCCAATTCCTTTTATTGATCAAATGCTAGAAAGATTAGCGGGACATGAATATTTTTGCTTTCTAGATGGTTTTAGTGGTTTTTTCCAAATTCCCATCCACCCCGATGACCAAGAAAAGACAACATTTACTTGCCCCTATGACACTTTTGCATATAGGAGAATGCCTTTTGGTCTTTGTAATGCGCCGGGTACTTTTCAAAGATGCATGATGTCCATATTTTCCGAATTTCTTGAAAATTCCATGGAAGTTTTTATGGATGATTTTTCGGTGCATGGATATTCTTTTGATGATTGTCTTACAAATCTTTCACGTGTTTTGGCTAGGTGCATTGAGATGGACTTAGTCCTCAATTGGGAGAAATGCCATTTCATGGTGAAAGAAGGCATAGTTTTGGGACATCGTGTTTCAAAAAGAGGGATCGAAGTTGATAGAGCTAAAATCGACGTGATTGAAAAGTTGCCACCTCCAAGGGATATTAAAGGGATTAGAAGTTTTCTCGGGCATGCGGGCTTTTATCGAAGATTTATTAAGGATTTTTCAAAGATAGCAAAGCCCCTCACAAATCTTCTACGCAATGAGGTGGAATTTACTTTTGATGAGCCTTGCCTTGAGGCGTTTGAAGTATTGAAGCAAGCTTTGGTGACCGCACCTATTATTCAAGCACCGAATTGGGATTTACCATTCGAAATGATGTGCGATGCAAGTGATAGCGCCATTGGAGCCGTCTTGGGTCAACGAATCGATAAGCGCCTCCACGTAATCTATTACATTAGTAAGGCCCTTGACACTACCCAAGCAAACTACTCAACAACGGAGAAAGAGATGCTAGCCATTGTCTATGCTTTTGAAAAATTTAGGCAATACTTGATTGGTTCTAAAACCATAGTTTACACGGATCATGCCGCCATCAAGTATTTGGTTTCTAAGAAGGAAGCAAAGCCTAGACTTATCCGTTGGGTACTCCTATTGCAAGAATTTGATATAGAGATTAAGGACAAGAAAGGAGTAGAGAATGTAGTGGCGGATCACTTGTCAAGACTCGAACTAACCAAAGAAGAAGATTCAATAACGATTCCCGTAAATGACACATTCATTGGGGAATATTTGATGAGCATCGAGACCGCGCAAGCTCCATGGTATACGGACTTCGTGAATTTCCTAGCTTGTGGAATTCTACCGGAGGGAGCAAATTACAATCAAAGGAAGAAATTCCTTCATGATATCAACCGATACTATTGGGACGAGCCTTATCTATATAGGCTTTGCGCGGATGGACTTTATAGATCATGGGTCGCGGAATGCGACCAACAAGGTATTCTTGAAGGATGTCACTCTTCTCCTTATGGCGGGCACGGCTCAAGTTCTAAAACGGCCGCAAAAATTCTTCAAAGCGGATTTTACTGGCCGAGTTTGTTCAAAGATGCATATGAGTTCGTGAAGTCTTGCAATGCGTGTCAAAGAACCGGAAATATTTCTAAGAGAGATGAAATGCCTCAAAAGGGTATTCTAGAGGTTGAGATATTCGACGTATGGGGGATTGATTACATGGGACCATTCCCATCTTTTTATGGGAATAAGTATATTTTAGTCGCCGTCGACTATGTCTCAAAATGGGTGGAAGCCATTGCCTCTCCTTCTTGCGATGCCAAAGTTGTGATTAAGTTATTCAAGAAGGTCATCTTTCCAAGATTTGGAGCCCCTAGGACCGTAATTAGTGATAATGGTACTCATTTCAAAGAAAGGAAATTCGAAGCGATGCTTCGAAAATATGGAGTTTATCACAAAATTGCGACGCCTTATCACTCTCAAACTAGTGGACAAGTTGAAGTTTCTAATAGGGAGATAAAAGCTATTCTCGAAAAAACAGTGGGGAACTCAAGGAAGGATTGGTCTTCAAAGCTCGAAGAAGCTTTATGGGCATATCGCACCGCTTTCAAGACCCCGATTGGCATGTCACCATACCGCCTAGTCTATGGGAAGCCATGCCATCTCCCCGTCGAAATGGAGTACAAGGCCATGTGGGCAATCAAGAAGTTAAATTTTGATTTGAAGACGGCAATGGAAAAGAGAGTCCTCCAACTACACGAACTGGATGAGATTAGACTCGACTCTTATGAGAGTTCAAGAATTTATAAGGAGAGAACCAAATTGTGGCATGACAAGAAAATTCGGAGGAGGACTTTCTCAAAGGGGGATAGCGTATTGCTTTTCAACTCTAGACTTAGATTATTCCCGGGAAAATTGAAATCAAGATGGTCGGGGCCCTTCAAAGTTGAAAAAGTATATGAAGATGGCCACTTCGAATTGATAAACAAAGAAGGTGAGACTTTCAAAGTAAATGGCCATCGAATTAAAGCCTACCATGGAGAAGTGCAAAGCTTGGAGCTTGGAGACTTCAAACTTGATGATTCTACCTAATTCCCTAATTATTGCATGCCATTTGAGAAGGGATCCTCGCAAAGGACTTCTCAAGTGTGTTTCTTTTGAAGAAGGGAATCGGCTACGTCTTAGCCAAGACTTTAAACTAGGCTGGTGAGTATTTGTGCTTTTGCTCCTACTTGTTTGTAGTGTAGAATCATGTTTTGACTTTGTGTTGCGCCATGCCTATATGAAGTTAGAGGTTTTAGGGATTTTTGTGGTAGAGTGCACTCAAAATTACCCCTTTTGGTTTGATTATTCGTGTGTGAAAATATTTGAGTGTGGGGTGTTTTGATGTGAATATTAGATGTCTTTAAGTGATGGAGGTAATGTTGAAGGAGCTCCCGGAGCTGGCAGTGGAAACCAAGGGAATGAGGTTTAGTTTGCTACAATATTGTGTCATGACTTGTGATGTTTTAATTGACATGTATTTGGCTTGACTTGTCCATTTGTATTTGACGCGCTTCGCCGCGATATTTTTTGTATGACAATTGGTTGTGGCACTTGAATGTTTCTCTGGCAGATTTTCTTTAAAAAACACTATTTTGAACTGCCCAGGTAAAATGATTCGGGCACCCAGGCCGAATCACCACTTTTGGCCTTGTCCGAATCAAGTGTGATTCGGGCAAACCTCTATCCCAGCTAAAGTGATTCTGACACTTGGCCGAATCAACCCTTTTTGCCTTGTCCGAATCACCTGATTCGGCCAAACAATCTTATCCGAACAAAAGTGATTCGCCCGGGTGTCACCAAATCAATTATTTGCCATCACCGAATCACCTGATTCGGGCACTTTTCAGTAGCACTGCCTTGGGTTTGGAAATTTCTGCCTTTATCCGCCATTGTTCGAAACCCTTTTCAAGCACATTAATGCACTAGTTCATGACTTTTGATGCACACAGACATATCTAAGTGAACTCATCATATACATTGTCGCGCATTTGTTTTCTAACCTCATGCCTAGCTATATGTTCATCATGCACACCATGACCGTCTCTTTTATTGAAATTATGAGTGATGCAATCATCTAGGAAAATTCTTTGAAAGTAGTTGTGGTCTTATTGCATGCAGTTCTTCCAAGGGCAGAACTTCTTTAGCTGGCTTTTTTCATCCAAAAGGCTGATGCACACCTGCTTGGGAAGGTTAAAAGAGGAGTGAAGGTGGTCTCTTCCCCATCCTCCGCATAAGCAAGAGCTAACGCAGGGCCATTTGACATAGGACAAATTCGGCTTAAGGCCTTTCCAAACTCTCCAAGCAGCGCATTCCTAATATGAGTAGCATGCAAAGAGAGAATTTCATCATGCTCATTATCCAACAAGCGCATGAGACTATGAGACAATTGGATCTTTCTGATATCCAGCCGAGCAGCCAAACCAATGAAGGTGGCGAGCTCCACAAAACTATCATCACGCAAATGGATCTTTCGAAAGGCCAATTTTAACTTTCCACAATTGTTTCAGAATATTGCAGCTGCTTTGTAGACTTCATGGGAGCACTGAATGTCCACTGACATAGTGATACCTGACATACTAGGAGTCCAGCGAAGCCATCTGCCCGTGGAACCTTTGTTCTTCGGAGGGATCTTCATTTGCAGCAGCTTCATCCTCAGCTCGTTATCAAAAGAATTTGTGAAAGGGTTAGTGATCAATGGTCCGATATCATGCGCCCACTTGATGATGGCTTTAAAAATATCAATGTTGTGAACATCGTGGATGACATTATTCCTTGCTTTCCACAACTCACATAAAGTGCAGCAAGCAAGGCCAGTTTGAAGACTGTTGTGAATGATGACGAATGATTAGAGTCGAAGTCTCTAAGATTTTCTTATTCGATGTATGTGTGGTACAAGAAATCACAAACCCTATACTACTTTATATATAACTCTCCGGCCCAGAAGGTTGCTCTGCTTCGAGAGTAATCGCCCTTTTATCTAATTTTGAGTCACCTAGAATAATCTCCACCTTGACACATAATCCCATGCGACATCAATGTCTCCTTCACTGCCTGGGGTACTCTTCCTCCTCTAACAAGAAAAGACTTGGATCAAGTTCAAGCAATGCTTGAACTTATCCACTGTGACAGGCTTTGTTAACATATCTGCGAGGTTCTCCGAAGTGTGCACCTTCTCCAGCAGGATCTTACCAGCAGCTGCAAGTTCTTTAATCTTGCGAAACTTGACCTCAATATGCTTTGTCCTAGCATGATATACTTGATTCTTGGCCAGGAACAGAGCACTCTGACTATCACAGTTTAGTTGAACTCCACCTTGTTGAACACCCAATTCTTCCACTAGTCCCTTAATCCACAATGGTTGGCTGCTTCTCCCATTGCCATATACTAAGCTTCAGTGGTAGATAATGCAACAACAAATTGAAGCACAGATCTCCAACATATAGGTCCTCCTGCAAGGGTAAAGACATACCCTGTAGTGGACTTCCTATTGTCGAGATCTCCAGCATAGTCTGAATCAACACATCCAACCACCGAAGTACCACCCATCTGACCACCAAACATGAGACCACGATCAGATGTACCCTTCAAATACCTGAGAATCCACTTAACTGCATTCCAGTGAGCCTTTCCAGGATTAGACATGTACTTGCTGACTTGGCAACAAGTCTTGTGAAATGATTAGAGACTTCAAACCCAGAATTAGACAACTCATAAGACGAATGTAGGTTTGACATGAGTATGTGTGATTTTGACATACTCATGTCAAACCTGTCTATGACCTTCTCTATGTAGCTCTTTTGAGATAACCATATTCTCCTAGAGCTTTTATCTTTGCGAATCTCCATTCCAAGGATCTTCTTAGCTGCACCCAGATCCTTCATATCAAACTCTGATGATGCTGTATGGCAATGTTTGACAAAACCAGCACAAGTGAACAAGGAGCAGCTTCAGCACAAGTGAACAAGGAGCAGCTTCAGCAGGGGATGCTATAGTAGGAGCTTGTTCTAGTGACTGCAACATCTGTCCATGAAGCAGCAGCAACCTGGGCTTGGCTAGAAGGCCTGGCAGCTCTACGGAGAACACCAGAAGAATATTTTAAAGTGCTGTGGAGAATATTCCAGTGGGGTTTCCTAGCTAGAGAAGGAGATTTGTGTTGAAGATCAAAATCAAATCTAATCTCCTAAATTTTAGGAGATAATTGTTCTTTTTGGGACATTGCTTACTTCTGGTCTTGCTTAAAGCTGGTGCTGCTATTTAAGAGAAAGGAGTTCAGAGCAGAGAGGTTGATCGAAGCTGAGGGATACACGAGTGCATACACAGAATTCAGAGAGAGCAATTTTGGTGTGCGACGGACGAGGTCTTCGATCATCACCCGAGAGCAGAGCGTGAGCGCAGAGCTGTGGTGACAGAAGGAGAAGGAGATCAGGACTTGCGTAGTCTGATCTGAGCTTGATCTGGAAGCCAATTTAGAGTAGTGGTGCTTGTTGGTTGATCAAGGGCAGCCGCGGAAGAACTGACGAGTGAGTGGCTCGGTCGAGTGTCTAAGCGGCAGTTCTCGCTAGTGGCAGGAGGTCACTGAGTGAGGGGGAGTATTCCAGAGTGTGCAGCACTCGTGGAATCGTTCGATCGGCTCGGCAGAAGGCTTTGGAGCGACGTGGACAATTGTGGATCAGCTGTGTGCTACAGCAACCCTGCAGAGTTGAGTGTAGTTTAGAATTGGCTGAGTTTCGGGGAGACAGTAGCTATTCTAGATTGACATTTGTAGAGGGTGTGCAGACACAAGGCAGAGCCTGTTCTGATTGTGTCAAGTGATCCACACAAGGTTGAGTAGCATAGGTTGCGTGGAGTTGTAACCGAGTGTACTTGGAGGAGACCTTTGTGTTTAGTGGATTGAGGACTGGAGAATAGTCCTCCCTAGACGTAGGCAGTTGGCCGAACTGGGTGAACAAACTTCTGTCTTGTTCATTGTTTGCTGAGACAATTTCCTAGTGAACAAGAGTGTGCTGCAGCAACTGCTTGTTCACAAATCTGTCTGACTGAGACGCTGTGAATTTCAATTGGTATCAGAGTGGGAGCTCAACACACAGAGTAAAAGATCCTACAGTGTCTCTGAAGAAGCCAAGACAACGAAGGAAGAACAGAGCACAAGCATACCTCCGTTGTTGGAAGAAAGCAACTATGGATATTTGAAGGCTAGGATGAAATCCTTTCTCAAGGCCATCGATGAGAAGACCTGGAGAGCTATCGTGGTCCAGTGGTCTCCCCCAATCACCATGGATGAACAGGGAGTCACACGGATAAAGCCTAAAGAACAATGGACTGCTGAAGAGGGAGCTGCAGCAACTGGTAATTCAAAGGCTCTGAATGCGATTTTTGCTGCAGTTGATGCTAACAATTTTAGGTTGATATCAAATTGTGACATGGCCAAACAAGCGTGGGAAATTCTGCAAACTGCACATGAAGGAACTGATAGAGTAAAGCTGTCAAGACTCCAGATCATTGCCACACAGTTTGAGAATCTGAGAATGCTGGAAGAGGAGACTGTCACTGAGTTTAATGCTAAACTTTGTGATCTGGCAAATGAAGCCCATGCGCTTGGTGAACCTATCCCTGAAGAGAAGTCGATCAGGAAGGTCCTCAGATCGTTGCCCACAAAATTTGACATGAAAGTGACGGCCATTGAAGAGGCTCAAAATGTCAGATTCATGAGGCTGGAAGAGTTGATGGGATCCCTCAAACAATTTGAGATGAAACTGGTTAAAGAAGATCTCACTCCCAAGGACAAGAATATTGGTCTGAAGGCTGAAATAGAAGCTAAGAAGCCAGTTCCAGATGATCAGCTGAGTATGCTAGTCAAAAACCTTGGAAAGCTCCTGAAGAACATGGACTTAAGAACTGGGCAAAGCTCATCCTCACGAAAACAATTCAGAAGAGGTGGGGAAAACAAAAGAAGAGGGAAGGAACCTGCTCAGAATGAAGATGAGAAGAAAGAAATAAAAAAGGGTGTTCAGTGCTGGAACTGTGCAGGATACGGTCATCGACAAATCAACTGCACCAGCAAACCGATGAAAAAGAGGGCTCTCTCTGCCAGTGGAAGTGAAGACGAGAAAGATCTGAGTGAGGATGAATGCAACTTGGCCAGATACAGATCAGTCAGAAGAGGCAGAAAAACACAAGGAAGAGTGAACCAGCACCTGCTACAGCAACCTCTGTATCACCGTGACAAGAGAGTCTCAAAGTATAAAAGATGTTATAGCTGCGGGCACAAATGTCACATAAAAAGGAACTGTTCTTCAGCATATACCGGAAAAGGTTCAGCCAGGAAACCAATCAAGCAGAAACATGCGCGGACTCAGCTTCTCGCGCTTGTCAGCACAGCAAGCACCTTGGACAAGATAAGCTGGTATTTTGACAGTGGTTGTTCAGGGCACATGACAGGAGAAAGATCCTTCTTGAAAAACATAACACCCTGTCTGGAACAACGGGTGAAGTTTGGAAACGGCCTGAAAGGAAGAGTTATAGGAAAGGGAATTTTGGCAGTTGAAGGAATGCCGAACCTGAGCAATGTCTTGCTAGTGGAATGACTAAAGGCAAACCTCATAAGCATTAGTCAGCTGTGTGATGGAACTAAACAGGTGAAATTTACGAAAGACTCGTGCAAAGTTTTCGACAAATCTGGAGAATGTATAATGGAAGGAGTCAGATCAAAAAGTAACTGTTATCTTCTCAACGTGAGTTCAAACTCACCGGTTCCGAAATGTATGCTGGCCGAGGAAATGATTCTATGGCACAGAAGGATGGGGCATGTCAACCTGAGAACTTTGAAGAGAATTGCAACAGAAGGACTAGCCAGAGGAATACCGCTGATAAAAGGGGAGACAAACTCTATCTGTGGAGATTGTCAGATTGGGACACAAAAGAAGGCTTCACACCCAAGAGTCAAAGATGTAGGTGATGCGCGCGTCGTTGTGCGCGTTCAAATTAATTCCTTCCTCTTCCACTTAGTACAGCGGTTAAGTCGGGGTCGAATCCACAGGGAGCAAATAGATTAGCTTTAACTAGAATCCTGCACTTACGAAAACTGGGGGTGTGAGTGATTGGGTTGCGCAATGCGCGAGTAAACAGTAGTAAAATGCAGGAATTGCACTAGACGTGCGCAGGCAGTAGAGATTAAGTACTATGACTATGAGAAGTATTGGCGCAGACAATCCTCTATGAGTGTATTTCTTATCATCGACTCTAAACGTCTATAGTTTGATTTACTGAAGTTAGTGTCCGGTCAAGGCTTCCTAACTTGTGCGCATGTTCCGATCAAAGTTCATGAGCTATTAATTCTTAATACTAGTCTAAGCAGCTACGAATCCTGTCACAGTAGCAACTGATTATCCTAGCGCGTTACTCCTAGTTGTCACCGTCAGGCTATTCAACTAGTTTAACATATAACAAACGAGTAACAAGAGTAAGATTGCGGTTCAAGGCTTCCCCTACTCATGCAACTAGCTGTCAACAGTGTGCACAGAATTAATATAAGCAAACAAACTATGCATTAAGCACAAGTCTCAAAGGAAATACTCATAGATTCATGCCCAACCGATACTAAGCGTTTAGCTAGACATGCTAGTAGTAAACATCATAGAAACAGTAAATAATATCTAAAGTATCACAAAAAACAGCAACAAGCAGGTGCGTGCAGGTTGCAGTGTCTCGGCTAGCGCAGGACCTCTCAGTAAGCTCGTGTGTTTTCTTTTCTGCTACTCTTCCGTGTGCTGTGGTGTGTCTGGATGATATCAATTGTGTCTCTCAAACCATAGCCTTCCTCTCTTTATATACTGCTCATGAGGCTCATCCTTGGCAACTTCCAAATCTGGTGGTGTCAGGATTTGGAAACACCACTATCTGCGCATGGCGCACAGCACCTCGGTAGCGCAATCGGTTAGCGCACCGTAGCTGATTCTGCCAACTCCTCTTTTTGCGCTGCTAGCTCCGCAGGCTGTGTGATGCGCTCCTTAAAAGCTGCCTGTTAGCGCGTATCCGACTTAGGCCCTCGTTTTGCCCTGAAATACAAAAACACTGGAAACCAATACTCTTGTATACAAAATAAGGCAAAGAAGCATAGGGTTAGGATCTAAATAATGTGTATAAATAGGCTCTATCAAACCCCCCACACTTGCCCCTTGTTCGTCCCGAACAAGCACTCAAGCACGGATACAATTACCTCTCTGGAGTCTAGCGCACAGTCTTGCACTCTGGCGCGATCTGCACTACTGTTCACCTTGCGCTGCTCTATCACCTGCGCGCATCTGCCTTTAACAGTTTAATATAATAATTTTCGAATTTCGTTACCTTTCAGCTGGGATGAAGATCATTTCGGATGGCTGGGAGATAGCTCTTCACAGGCTCCGGGTTGTCAGCTCTCACTCCGAGGATGGGTATATGGTTAACAGCGCAGCTTCTTTCGGTGCATGATTCTTCCGCGCACTTCCTGGGACTCAAGCCTTTGATGATTTTCTTGTGAACTTTGCGCAAGCTGGTACGTATTTGTGCGCATGCTGATTCTTTTGTAGCGCATATCATCTGCTGGTATTTTTTTTTCTTTTTGAACAGCTTTATCTATGGTTCCTATGTTTCCCAGAACGGTTCCAGTCTCGGCCTCCGGATAACAACTATGGAACAACGCTCCGCTCTCCCTCCTTGGTCTACTTGCGCAGGTCAGCGCACGCGTTTACACCCGCGCCCGCCTTCCATAGCTCGACTTCCAGAGGAAAGGTGGTCTGTTTTCCCACCTCGCCACGCTTTGGGTATTCGCCTTCGGCATCTGCTTGACTGAGCGCGCTCTCTTGTTCCGAAGGTTGCGAAGCACCGGCCTCCACTAGCGCTCTAGACCATATACCTCACCTCCGAAGCTCGAACGACTAACCGCCTCTCTAGAGCATTTCTGTCAACTCCACATCCCCTGTATATCCCAACTAACAGGAGCAGAAAAAACGAAAAAAAATATACTAAAACCGTTGATAGCAGCGCATGCAATATGGATAGCGCACAACAAGCTGAACAGTGCGCGCAACCCGCTCACTAGCGCACCACTGCTACTGTTTCCTTTAACTAAACTGAGCTATACTATAAAGCTAAAAAAAAACGTGAAATGTAAATGTAACGATCCCCCCCCCCCACACTTAAACAGAGGCGTGTCCCCACGACTCAAGCTTAAGCGCACGGAGAGCTCATACATGCATGCAAGCAAAAAAAAAACGTGTAAAAGTAGAACGTGTCGGGTTACCTCCCGACAAGTGCCTTTGTTTAACGTCGTTGGCTCGACTGTACCTCGTTACTTGCGTGAAAGTGTACCAGCGACCTCCCCCACACTTGCTCCTGAGTGATGCGCCCGTGCATGTGCTGCGTTCTTCTTGGTCCTGCGCAAAGGATCGGAGGGATGGTTAGCATGGTCAATATTTTGTGATAAATTATGAGTAACGAGGTTAGGTAAAGAGGGAGAAGAAATATGAGCAATAGTTCCCAGTTCTCCCTCTGGTGCGTCTGGTGGTGACTCTGGCGCAGCAACCTTTGCATCTGCTAACTCTGGCTCTGCCAATTCAATTTCGCGCGCTGTGCCATCCCAAGGTTCTCCTAAATACCTTTTGACTCTCTGCCCATTGACCTGAAAACAATGCCGGTGCTCATTTTCTAACTCGATTGTTCCGTAGGGGAAAACCTTGGTAACCGTGTAAGGTCCTGTCCATTTGCTGCGCAGCTTCCCAGGCATGAGCTTTAGGCGTGATGAGAATAATAATACCTGGTCTCCTGGCTCAAAAGTGCGTCTGAGGATATTTTTGTCATGGAATGCCTTGGTGCGCGCCTTGTAATCGCGCAGTCCCTCATATGCATCCAGGCGCAGCTCTTTTAATTCGCTCAGCTCAAATGCGCGCTCCTTACCGGCCTCGTCTAGGTTCAGGTTGCAAACGCGCAATGCCCAGTATGCCTTGTGCTCTAACTCCACTGGTAGGTGGCAGGCTTTTCCATAAACCAACCGAAATGGTGAGGTCCCAATTGGGGTCTTTTGTGCTGTTCGGTATGCCCACAGCGCATCGTCAAGGCGCTGGCTCCAGTCTTTGCGCGACGGTCTCACAGTTTTCTCCAGGATGCGCTTGATCTCTCTATTGGAAACCTCGGCCTGTCCATTCGTCTGAGGGTGATAAGCGGTGGACGTCTTGTGGCGCACTCCATAATGCTTGAATACCTACGCCACAATCCTATTGCAAAAGTGCGTCCCTTGGTCGCTAATGATTGCCTTAGGCACTCCGTACCTGCAAAATATGTTAGTCCTTAAAAAAGTCAACGACCGTCTTACCATCATCCTTCCGTGTAGCCTTGGCCTCAACCCATTTGGAGACATAATCCACCGCGACCAATATATACTCGTATTCGGAAGATGGAGGAAATGGCCCCATGAAGTTAATCCCCCAAATATCGAATACTTCATCCACTAGAATCGGCGTCTGCGGCATCTCATTGCGCGCTGATATGCCTCCTGTGCGCTGGCACCTGTCACAGTTCCTGCAGTAGTTATATGAGTCACTGAACAAGCGCGGCCAGTAAAATCCGCAGTCCAGGATCTTTCTGTTCGTGCGCTTTGGACCAAAGTGTTCTCCACATGCGTGCGCGTGACAAAACATCAAAACAGAGTTAATTTCATGGTCAGGCACGCAGCGCCTTAAAATCTGATCAGTTCCTATTCTGAGCATATACAGATCATCCCAAAGGTAATGCTTGGACTCATGCTTTAATCTCATGCATTGGGTTTTAGTGAAATGAGGAGGAAACGTACCTGTGACCAGGTAATTCGCAATGTGCGCATACCATGGTACCTTACCTGTCAGCACCATCAGATGCTCATCAGGGAACGTCTCCGTGATTTGCCCTGGCTCCTCTGCTTTCACGATCCTGCTCAAGTGGTCCGCAACTGTGTTTTCCGTGCCCTTCTTATCTTTGATTTCCAAGTCGAATTCCTGAAGTAGGAGCACCCAGCGCATCAGGCGCGGCTTAGTTTCCTTCTTGGACATTAGGTAACGGATTGCTGCGAGGTCTGTGTAGACGATGACTCTGGCGCCAAGAACATATGCGCGGAACTTCTCTAGCGCAAACACAATTGCCAGAAGCTCCTTTTCCGTGGTGGTGTAGTTCCTCTGCGCACCGTCCAGTGTGCGCGATGCATAATAAATGGCGTGCGGCTTCTTGTCCACTCGCTGTCCCAAGACTGCACCTACTGCATAGTCGCTTGCGTCGCACATCAGTTCAAATGGTAGGTTCCAGTCTAGCGCGCGCATCACTGGCGCACTTGTCAGCGCCTCTTTCAACTTATCAAATGCGGCCCTGCACTCATCAGTAAAATCGAAACACACATCCTTTTGCAAGAGGTTAAACAGGGGTATACAAATCTTAGAAAAATCTTTTATGAAGCGCCTGTAAAACCCGGCATGCCCAAGGAATGATTTCACATCGCGCACGTTAGTGGCATAAGGCAGATTAGAAATAAGATCTATCTTGGCTTTATCTACCTTGATCCCCTCCTGCGAGATAATATGTCCTAGTACTACGCCATGTGATTCCATGAAATGACATTTTTCATAATTGAGCACTAGGTTCTTTGAAATGCAGCTCGCTAAGACCTTATCAAGATGAGTTAAGCAGGCGTCAAAGGTACCTCCGTATACAGTAAAATCATCCATGAACACTTCTATGCATATACCAATCATATCAGAAAAAATGCTCATGACTAAACGTTGGAACGTACCTGGCGCGTTACACAGCCCAAATGACATGCGCCGAAACGCAAACGTATCGAATGGGCAGGTAAACGTGGTCTTCTCTTGATCCTCCGCAGCTATGGGTATCTGATTGTACCCTGAATATCCGTCCAAGAAACAAAAGTAGGGCTTCCCTGCTAATCGATCTAGCATTTGATCCATAAAGGGTAGTGGGAAATGATCCTTGCGCGTGACTGCGTTAAGCTTCCTGTAGTCGATGCACATGTGTTTGGTTATGGTTATGTTTAGCTACTATTATGGTTCTTTGCAGGCTATGGTTATCTTTATAAGGCTATGCTCCTTGTGTTTGGTTTTGGTTAGTTCCCAGGCTGTGGGTCCAACCTTTTGCTTTTGTTTTCTCTTGAAGCAGGCTCTTTTTATGCTGCCCCTTCTTCGTTTTAAGCTGTTTAGCCATTTAGTGCTTCAGCTGGCGCTTGAGGGTGGCGTTTCTTCCTTTTGTATTTGCCATGATCCAGGCTTTTTGGATCTTAATCAATAAAATAACCTAATTTTTTTTTAAAAAAATAGTCGATGCACATGCGCCATCCAGTTTGTATGCGCTTTGGAACTAGCTCGCCCTGTGCATTCTCTTCTACTATGATTCCTCCTTTCTTCGGTACAACGTGCACTGGACTTACCCATTTGCTGTCCGAGATTGGGTAAATGACTCCTGCGTCAAGCAACTTCAGGATCTCCTTCTGCACCACCTCCATCATGTTCGGGTTCAATCTGCGCTGAGCCTCCCTGGATGGTTTGGCACCATCTTCCAACAGAATCCTGTGCATGCATACGTCGGGGCTCACTCCGCGCAGATCAGCAAGTGTCCATCCTATAGCGCGCTGGTTCTTGCGCAGCACCTGCTGTAATCGCGCCTCCTGCTCCTCTTATAATCCTTTCTTTATGATCACTGGCAGGGTGTCTTCATTTCCCAAGAATATGTACTTGAGGTGTTCTGGGAGTTGCTTTAGCTCGACCTTGGGTGCCTGTTCAATAGAGGGCAAGATTTTATTAGTAGTGCAAACATTAACTATATCATGTACCTGTCTGGATGCTGGTTCAGCACTGCTCAGCTCCTCCTCTTGCGCCTCCAACTCTGCCTGTGCCAGTGTTATAGGTTCTTCTGCTGCGCTTGCACATTGCGCATCTGCAACCAAGTCATCTATGCTGTCCATTGCGTGCACTGTGGCGTCTTCATGAGGGTGCTGCATCCCTTTGAATATGTTGAAATGAATTTCCTCGCCATCAACCTCCATAGAGAGCGTACCCCTCCACACATCTATCTTCGTGCGCACGGTCATCAGAAATGGTCTGCCCAGTAGGATCTGCGCACTGCCGTTGCTCGACTCACCCTCCATTTCTAGGACATAGAAATCTGCTGGGAACACCAGCTCTCCTACTCGAACCAGAACGTCCTCGATCATGCCCGTAGGTTGCTTGCACGACCGATCTGCTAGCTGAATGGTGAGACCTGCAGGCTTTAGTGGTCCAAGGCGCAATGACGCATATAGGGTAGCACATTTATAGACGCGCCTAAGTCAATCATGCAATTGCTCACTGTGGTCTTACCTAAAGTGCATGGAATGGTAAACGTACCTGGGTCTTGGCATTTAGGTGGTACCTTATGTTGCACGATCGTTGAGGCCTGCGCATTTAGCATTACCTGTGCGCACTCGCCTTTCCTTCTCTTGTTTGTGCGCAACTCCTTTAAAAATTTGGCGTACCTAGGGATTTGCCGAACTGCTTCAATAAGGGGAATGTTTATTTCCACCTTACTGAATAACTCGTAGAGTTCCTTATCGAGCGCTTCCTTCCTAGCCGATGGTGCCTGTACAGGGAAAGGTGCAGGTATGTTAGTACGATTCGTGCCCTTGTCTTTTAATTGTGTCATACCTGGCGCTTCGCCCTGCTGGCTTGTGGCTGGCGCTTCTGGTTGCGCGTCTTGCTCCGGTTGCGCATTCTGCTCTGTCGGATCTGGGACTTGCGCAACTGGTGGCGCGGGCGCCTTCGCGGTCTGCTTTGTTCCTATCGTGCGCCCAGTCCTCAGTGTCACGGCGTTGACTCCTCCCTTAGGATTTTGGATCACTTGCGAAGGCAGGTTGCCATCGCTCTTTTTCAGCTCATACACCGTGGTAGCAATCTGTGATAGCTGCTTCTTAATGGACTCGAACCTCTTGTCATACTTCTCATCATTTTTGCGCACTGTGTCTGCTAGCTGCCCCACAATATTTTCTAAGGATCGCCTCGGCTGCTGGTTGTTCTGCGCTGGTGCGTCAGTGCGGCGATGCGGTGGATTGTAGGGCGCAGCTTGTTGCGTCTGCTGTGGCGCGCGCTGATCCGTGGACTACCTCTGGAAATTGTTTTCCTCCTTCCATCTGAACCCATTTGCGGCTAGTCCAAAACGCGGCTGATTCTGCCCCTGTGGCCCTCTGTTATCCCATCCTCCAAGAGCATTGACATCTCCAGATTCTTTAAACAGCGTGAGACATGCGTCGGTTTTGTGCTCTGTGGATGCGCAGAACTCACACGCCTTTGGCGCAACTGGTTGTGCGCCTTGCGCACTCATCAACTTCTACAGCATGGCCTTCATTTCCTTTATTTCAGCGCTTGTTTCTACCTGATGCACAGAACGAGCACGACTATATTCAAGTGTTAGCTGATGTCTTACCTGCCCAACAGAGTCTTCTATCAGCTGCCACGCGTCTTCCGGGTACATGTTGCAAATGTCGCCTCCTGCGCATGCATTTAATAATCTCAGCTCCATGGGTAGCAATCCATTCAGGAAATTCTCTATCAGCACATTCTAGGGTAGGCCGTGGTTGTAGCAGTTGGCCTCCAGCTCCCTGAAACGCTCGTAATACTCTCCTGCGACCTGCCTAGGTGCGGCCAGCTCCCTCCTGAGTAGCGCGATCTTTGCTGCGGGAAAAAATTTGTCCAGGAACTTCTTCTGCAGCTGCTCCCATGTGTGAATTGATCCTGCTGGTAAGTTCATCAGCCAATGCCTGGCTGTGTCACACAATGAAAATGGGAACGCTTTCATCTTCAGCGCTTCATCGCTCTCCCCTTCGGCCTTCATGTTCTCGCAAATGACTAGGAATTCTCGCACATGCTTGACTGGGTTCTCGTTGTTCATCCCGTGGAACTTGGGCATATGATGGATGAGCGAGCTCCTGAGTTCAAAATGACCGTCTGGTGGAAGCACTATGCACCATGGCTGGTTAACCGTGAGTGGGGCTGACATCTCGCGCACTGTTCTGCGTCGCGCAGCTTGTCGCGCGGGTGGCGCATTATACACTTCAGCGGCCATCCTTGCTTCAACCTCGCGCTGCACTTCCTCTCTGAACAGGGCTGCGCGGTTATGTGCCCTCGCTTCCTCTGGAGTTCTGTCCCCTAAATTATCTCCAACGACACTGTTATCCTCCATGACCTGTTCTAAATCTCAAAGAAAACGAAATTAAAAGAAAACTAAGCTGTTGCTTCTGTCAGTGCGCAACTAGAATCTGCGCAGCGCAACAGTTTCAGGGTTGCGCAGGCTGATGTTGATTGCGCGCTGTCAGAAACAACAACGAAAATAAAGCAAACAGAAATAACTAACTATTATAAAAGAAAACTTAAGCTAATTAAGGCTTATCTGTGTTACTCCCCGGCAACGGCGCCAAAATTTGATGCGCGCGTCGTTGTGCGCGTTCAAATTAATTCCTTCCTCTTCCACTTAGTACAGCGGTTAAGTCGGGGTCGAATCCACAGGGAGCAAGTAGATTAGCTTTAACTAGAATCCTGCACTTACGAAAACTGGGGGTGTGAGTGATAGGGTTGCGCAATGCGCGAGTAAACAGTAGTAAAATGCAGGAATTGCACTAGACGTGCGCAGGCAGTAGAGATTAAGTACTATGACTATGAGAAGTATCGGCGCAGACAATCCTCTATGAGTGTATTCCTTATCATCGACTCTAAATGTCTATAGTTTGATTTACTGAAGTCAGTGTCCGGTCAAGGCTTCCTAACTTGTGCGCATGTTCCGATCAAAGTTCATGAGCTATTAATTCTTAATACTAGTCTAAGCAGCTACGAATCCTGTCACAGTAGCAACTGATTATTCTAACGCGTTACTCCTAGTTGTCACCGTCAGGCTATTCAACTAGTTTAACATATAACAAACGAGTAACAAGAGTAAGATTGCGGTTCAAGGCTTCCCCTACTCATGCAACTAGCTGTCAACAGTGTGCACAGAATTAATATAAGCAAACAAACTATGCATTAAGCACAAGTCTCAAAGGAAATACTCATAGATTCATGCCCAACCGATACTAAGCGTTTAGCTAGACATGCTAGTAGTAAACATCATAGAAAAAGTAAATAATATCTAAAGTATCACAGAAAATAGCAACAAGCAGGTGCATGCAGGTTGCAGTGTCTCGGCTAGCGCAGTCGGCTAGCGCAGGTCCTCTCAGTAAGCTCGTGTGTTTTCTGTTCCGCTGCTCTTCCGTGTGCTGTGGTGTGTCTGGATGATATCAATTGTGTCTCTCAAACCCTAGCCTTCCTCTCTTTATATACTGCTCATGAGGCTCATCCTTGGCAACTTCCAAATCTGGTGGTGTCAGGATTTGGAAACACCACTATCTGCGCATGGCGCACAGCACCTCGGTAGCGCAATCGGTTAGCGCACCGTAGCTGATTCTGCTAACTCCTCTGTTTGCGCTGCTAGCTCCGCAGGCTGTGTGATGCGCTCCTTAAAAGCTGCCTGTTAGCGCGTATCCGACTTAGGCCCTCGTTTTGCCCTGAAATACAAAAACACTGGAAACCAGTAATCTTGTACACAAAATAATGCAAACAAGCATAGGGTTAGGATCTAAATAATGTGTATAAATAGGCTCTATCAGTAGGTACTACCAGAACTCTACAGTTGATTCACATGGACCTGATGGGACTGATGGAAGTTGAGAGTCTGGGCAGAAAAAGGTATGCTTTCGTCTGTGTTGATGACTACTCCAGATTCACCTGGATTGATTTTATCAGAGAAAAATCAGATACTGTGAAAGTTATAGTGTCACTGGTATCCCGTCTAGAGCAAGAGAAAAATCTCAGAATCAGCAGCATTCGCAGTGATCATGGTAGGAAATTTGAAAACGAAGCTGTGGATGATTTCTGTCGTCAAAGGGGTATCTCACATCAGTATTCTTCTCCCATCACCCCTCAGCAGAATGGTGTAGTGGAACGAAAGAATCGAACAATTCAAGAAATGGCCAGAGTCATGATTCATGCTAAGAGGGTTCCCCTGAGATTTTGGGCAGAGGCCATGAACACCGCATGTTACATCATCAACAGAGTCACCTTACGGAGAGGAACCAACCAGACTTCCTATGAGCTCTGGAATCAGAAAAAGCCCACAGTTAAATATTTCCATATCTTTGGAAGTGACTGTTTCATTCTGAGAGATCGGGAGTATAGGAAGAAACTTGACCCAAAGAGTGATCCTGGAGTGTTCTTGGGTTATTTGATAAACAGCAGGGCTTATCGAGTCTATAACCAGCGGACAAATACAGTAATGGAATCCATAAATGTGGTAGTCAATGATGCTGAAGAAGTCCCTGCCACTGATGATGAAGACTCTGACCCTAAAGAGGTGCCTGCCAGTCAGAACAGAAGTGAACAAGCTGTAGCTCCAGAAGATGCTACAGCAAGTGCTGAAGCAGAAAATCCAGATGAACAATTAGAAAGCCTGTCTGAAGATCTGAACACTGAGGCTCCTGATCCACCTTTAAGGCAGCCTCCGAAGAAGATTCAGAAGAATCATCCCCTGACAAATGTGATTGGAGACCCGGCAGAAAGAAGAAGAACCAGAAGCCATGCTTATCTCAATACATGTTTTTTGTCCAGCATTGAACCTAAGAACTTCAAGGAAGCCATGAGTGATGAATTCTGGATGATGGCGATGCAGGAAGAACTGGCAGAGTTCGAAAGACACGATGTTTGGGACCTGGTGGACAGACCCAATGGAGTAAATATTATAGGCACAAAGTGGATCTTCACAAACAAAACTGATGAAAAGGGAAACATCACAAGAAATAAAGCCAGACTGGTTGCTCAAGGATACTCTCAGATTGAGGGCCTAGATTTTGAAGAAACGTTTGCTCCAGTTGCTCATCTGGAGGCCATCAGACTCCTTCTAGCCATGTCTTACAGCAACCCTGCAGAGTTGAGTGTAGTTTAGAATAGGCTGAGTTTCGGGGAGACAGTAGCTATTCTAGATTGACATTTGTAGAGGGTGTGCAGACACAAGTCAGAGCCTGTTCTGATTGTGTCGAGTGATCCACACAAGGTTGAGTAGCATAGGTTGCGTGGAATTGTAACCGAGTGTACTTGGAGACCTTTGTGTTTAGTGGATTGAGGACTGGAGAATAGTCCTCCCCAGACGAGGCAGTTGGCCGAACTGGGTGAACAAACTTCTGTCTTGTTCATCGTTTGCTGAGACAATTTCCTAGTGAACAAGAGTGTGCTGTAGCAACTGCTTGTTCACAAATCTATCTGACTGAGACGCTGTGAATTTCAAACTCTCTTCCCAATAAGCCTTTCAGCACCACAATATCATCCATGTTTCTCCCATCGATGAGCATATCATCAACATATAACAGTAGGAATATAAGGGAATGATTATCCACATGCTTGACATAAACACAACAATCATACTCACATCTTTGGTAGCCAATCTTTAACATATACGAGTCAAACCGCTTGTACCACTGCCAGGGAGCTTGCTTTAATCCATATAAAGACTTCTTCAATCTGCATACAAGTTTCTCCTCCCCTGGCTTCACAAACCCTTCCGGTTGCTCCATGTAAATTTCCTCCTCCAAATTTCCATGAAGGAAAGCTGGTTTTACATCCATCTGCTCAAGATGCAAGTCCCAGCTAGCTACCAATGCCAACACAATTCTGATAGAAGTGTGACGTACCACAGGAGATAAGATCTCATCATAATCAACCCCTATCTTCTGTGAGTAACCCTTTGCTACTAGTCTAGCTTTGAACTTTACTGGCTCCTTTTCCGAATGTCCTGGTTCCTTCTTGAAAACCCACTTGCATCCAACAGCCTTCTTGCCCTTTGGAAGAGGGACAAGTTCCCAAGTCTGATCCTTACTTAGACTCTCTTTCTCCTCCATCATGGCACCCATCCATCCTTCTTTCTCATGACTAGTAATAGCCTCTTGAAAACTGGACAGATCATCTGTGCCAACTACAAGAGCCTAATTGACCATGTCTTCATATCCGAATCTGACTAGTGGCTTGATAGCATGCTTCTGTCTGTTGGAAGCAATATTCTCTGCCTGCTTGCTGTCTATCATCTGCCTCAACAGCCTTCTCTGGCTGCTCATCTGGACTGCTCTAGTACTGAACTCACTAGATTCCCCCTGACATCGTCTGTTGCAGCATGCGCTTCTCATCAAAAACAACATCTCGACTGATCACCCTCTTCTTAGCCACAGGATCCCATAATTTGAAACCTTTCACACCTTTCTCAAATCCCAGAAAAATGCATCTCTAGGATTTTGAATCCAACTTGGACCTCTCGTCATTAGGAATCAGAACATAAGGAGGACAACCAAAAATACTCAAATCTGATAGATCAATATCTATCCCAGTCCATGCCTCTTCAGCTACCTTTCCTTCAAGAGAGATCCTTGGTGATCTATTGATGAGATAGACCGCCATGTTTACTGCTTCAGCCCAGAACTACTTTGAAAGCCCTGCATCCAACCTTAAACACCTTGCCTTCTCAGTAATAAAACGGTTCATTCTTTCACTAACACCGTTTTGATGTGGTGTCTTTCTCACTGTAAAGTGCCTCTGAATACCATGATCCTCGCAGAACTTCTTGAATTCTGAATAAGTATACTCTGTGCCATTATCTGATCGTAGATACTTCACCTTCCTTCCCGTTGATTCTCTACTTCGGCCTTCCAAAGTTTGAACTTTGCAAAGACTTCAGATTTATGCTTCATGAAGTAAACTCAAACTTTCCTGGAACAGTCATTAATAAAAATGACATAGTATCTTGCTCCTCCCAATGACTGCTCCCTGGTTGGCCCCCACACGTCAGAATGCACATAGTCTAAAAGACCCTTTGTGGTGTGTTGACTTGTCTTGAAAGATACTTTGGACTGCTTTCCCATCACACAGAACGTACAGAAAACCATCTTACAGCTCTTCAAGCCTGTCAAGAGACTTCTTTTGTGCAATTCAGTCAAGCCATTCTCTCTAATGTGACCCAAGCGTAGATGCCATAGAGTTGTGCTATCAGATTTTGATACTGTAGTTGCAGCTCCACCTACAACAGTACTCCCTATCAGTCGATAGACTCTCCCTACTGTAATCTGACCTTTCATCATGTTATAGGTCCCTTGTTTACTTTCACACAACCTGTGTCTGCCTTATACATGAATCCATTCACATGTAAAGTGCTTAACCTTCTTTTTTAGAGCTGAAATATGTCGTAACTCGGTTAACGTTCGGATGATTCCGTCATGCATTTGCACCTTGATCTGTCCAATACCCGCAATGTCACATGTCTTATCGTCTGCCAATCGAATAGAGCCCAAGTTTCCAGATTCATATGTTTCGAACCATTCCATGTGTGGTGTCATATGGAACGAACATCCTGAATCCAGAATCCACGAATCAGCATGAGTATTTGAAGTTACTGAGAGTATATCTGAGTCTCCACCATCTGGACTATCATTCTGAACCACGTTTGCTGACTTTGAAGAGCCTTGCGAGTTCCTGTCACCCTTCTGTTTTATGTTGGGACATTCCCGTTTGAAGTGGCCTACTTGTCCACAACCATAATAGATTGCTTTCTTCTTAGTCTTCGACTTAGATCTATGTTTCTTACTATCTGATTGCTTTTCCTTCGATCTTCCCCTCTCCTGGTTGTTATTAGCATACAACCCATCACCTTGAGACCTATCACCACGGGTATGCTGCCGTTGCTCATGATGAGAGAGCAGCGCAGAACTAACCATCTCTAGACTTATCGTCTCTTTCCCACAAGTAAGTGTAGTTATAGAAGTCTCATAGGCCGGGGTTAACGAACACAACAAAATCATAGCTTGATCCTCATCTTCAACCTTCACACCCACACGCCTTAGATCGCCAATTATCTGATTGAAGGTGTTGACGTGTTGTACCAGATCTGATCCTTCAGATAGCTTCAACCCGTACAACCTTTGTTTGAGAAACAGCTTGCAAGACAACGACTTTGACATACACATCTTCTATAATTTATCCCAAATTTCCTTAGATGTTTTGAGATTAATTACCTGATATATAATTTCATCTCCAAGGCAGAGGTGAATAGTCGACGCTGTCTTCTCCTGCATCTCATCCCAATCATCCTGCTTAATCGACTCTGGCTTCGTATCTAACAACGCTTCCTGCATCCCCTGCTGTGTCAGCATATCCTTCACTCGCTGCTACCAGAGAGCGAAATTTCCATATCCATTTCGTGGAATTTCGAACTTCAGAGAATTCGCCATCTGAACCTGCGGCTCTGATACTAATTGTTGTGAATCAAGACGAATGATTAGAGTCGAAGTCTCTAGGGTTTTCTTATTCGATGTATGTGTGGTACAAGAAATCACAAACCCTATACTACTTTATATATAACTCTAAACCAACATCACAATAATGTCATACCGAACCGCGGGGGCGCAACCGCAGCACCCTCAAGCGGCTCCGAGAAACCCTACAGTCACCCTTGCCCAAATAAGATTGCTCTGCTTCTAGAGTAATCGCTCCTTTATCTAATTTTGAGTCACCTGGAACAAAGACATTCTATAAAAGTGGATGGCTTCTTCTTCCCAATCCAGACCCTCAGAAAAGCGTTGATCGAATATATCCGAGGCTTGTTGAAAATGCAGCTAAGAAATTTCTAGGCCTTCATGCTCTAGTCACCCTCGAAGAAGAGATGAACACAAGATTCTGTAATAGGCTTCACACAACATCTGTATTTTGAGACGAGGTATATGCCTATCTGCTGCACCTTATCATCCGTTGATAGCCCGCCAATAATAAATCTCCATATGAAGCACAACATTTTTGTAGAGATCCACTTTTGCCAAACAATATTCCCCAGGCCAGCTTAGGGTACCTAGTCTGGAATGACATCCAGAAAACTTAGGTAGAAAAGACGCCCGAAGGGGCACCACTCCAAGTCAGCCAATCCTCTCTGTCGGATAAATAAGACATCTTGTAAAACTCTTTAAGTCTCATAGGAAGAAGCTGAAGAAGATCTCTAGCCATCTTCCTATCCTCCATGACGTCTTTGATACGAAGATTAGATAGTCCAATAGGTATTGATAGGCCCTTGTACATGAAAAACACGTTCATAGTGATCTACCCTCTGCCTATCACCCATATAGCTTGCTCTCTTAATTCCCTAACTAATGGGTGAAAATGCGCCCAGGTGACGAGTAGTAATTTTGTACTTCAAATTCAGTGAATATGAAGTTCCAATGCAGGTCAAAAACAATTTGTAAACCGAAGTATTTCGGATCGTCCAAGGAGCAAACTAAGCTTATGCACTATGTAAAATCTAGTTCTGTTTAGCTATCTCGATTTGTGAATTGATTTTCTGTAATGGTTTGGACTAAGACAAGCAACCTAAGATTAAATTGCCAAATTTCGAGAAGATTCCAAGGTTGATTTCACTTGCCTAGTGTTTTCTAATAAAGTGACAAAAATGAATGGATGATTGAAGACTACAGAGGTTATGAATAGATCAATCTTCTAAACTAGCTTTTGCTCAATTTCGAATATCAATCTATTACGAAAGTCGAATCTCAATCTCTCAATATGTTGATTCGCTCTAACATCCTCCACTAATCACAAACCGTCGTTATGATGATCAGTAAAAGAGTTTGGATTAAGCTTACCTAACCTATAACGTATCTCTTTACGCTACTTTCGTATGTCAATAAGATCAAAGCCGGCTTTACTCTCGTCTTTCCTAAGTATGTATCTCTCAATAACGTACTTAAGTTAAAACGGATTTCATGCTGTCATTCTTTCAAACATTCTAGCATGCATAACTTAACATACTTGAGTAAACCGTAATCCATCAATCATCCACCTAAACTTTCATTTAGAACATCATCACAATACTTTTGATTCATCAATCCTTGGAACGAAGTAGATTACTCACGATACATGGAAATTGCTTTCATTGCTTTCATGGATAGAAATCGAGTTACGAATTCTCTAATGAAAACAAACGATTACAACCACGCACTAGAGTAACGTAAGGATTGAAACACCTTTTTCTTCCTTCTTCTCTTCTCTCGTTCGTCCTCCTCTCAGTCTCGTTCGTCCTCTCCCGTTCAATCCCCTCTTTCTTTTTTTCTCTTTTCTTTTTCCTTTTTTAGCGATTCAAATTCTGTGAAAATAAGCTGAGCTGTCCGTATTGGTCGTATCAATACGGTTGATACGACCGATACGCTTCACACGGCCACTACGATCAATTCGACTTCAGGGAAAAATAGAAGCTTTTGCATGGATACGGTCAGTACGGGCGATACGGTCATTACGGGCGATACGTTCATTACGGGCTTGGGGCAATTTGACATATTCCTCGGCTCTTTTGCATGCAGTTGCCTCTAACTTAACTCTCTATGGCGTTTGAGCTGATTGGTCCTGAAACAAGAAGGAGAGAGTGCATAATGGTCATAATACTCCAAAAACGAATGAAAACGATCAATAAACGCACGCGAAAATCGGTCGGGAATCCAACCGATCAAACCTCCACACTTAAAATTTGATCGTCCCGAGCAAACAATCAGAACATGCTGTGATATTTTCAAGACTCTCTATCCCAACTTAAGCTTTGAATAATAAAGCGATGACCACCAAAGTGCGGGCTTCACAAACTCTAGCCCCACACCTCACACTAACACTTGAAACAAATTGAAATCAAAGAGTTTTCGAGCCGCGTAAGAATACATTAGGACAGACACTCAAGAAAATCAGTACTAGAGCCAACCAAAACCAAATATCGCAATCTATTCATTTTCAAGGCAAAGCATTCGAAACAAGGGTTTATACACAACATGCCGACCGATCGCCTATGTTAGCTAGGGCTAGTCCACGGGCTAGAGATGCAGAACTCATATCCAAGCCTTGGACTTTGCATCACAAATCATAAGGAAAGAGGAGTTCGGCAAAAAATTGATTCTCAAAAACAGTCATAAACCAATTGATGCTTGCGAGCTAACACAAAGGTCATTCTCTAGTATAGCATGCTAGCACACAAGCAAATTGTAGACTTGCACAAGGATAATATGGCGGATGGGCATAAGGTCAAGCTCTTAATTTGTTTTCTTCCTTTATTTATTTTTTTTCTCAAGCTTTCGAGCAGGAACTTTTCTTCCTAACCTCGGCCTTTTGTTTTTCATTGTGTGCAAATACTTTCGAGGAGGACCTTTTCTTCCAAACCCTCGGCATTGCAGCTAGATTCACACACTAAGAACTTGACAATAAACCCAAAGAGAGGTTGAGGATGTGCAAGAAACAATTACAAGCGAGGAGCTAAGCATGCAAACAAGAGTCACCTAAAAGCAATCACAAGGTTTATGCGTTATGGAAATGATTTTAAAACGTGCAAGCTACACCAAGGTCCAAAGCAAGCAATGAAAAATTCCTAGAACGCGAGATAGGCAACTGATAACAATAATAATGACTCACGAGAAGGCGCGATCATGAGAACTTACTCGGCCCTAGGCTCTAAATCAGCAAAATGAAAGAGGCTAGATGCGATATGTGAAACTCAAGCACGTTGATTTCAAGCTTTAAAGAGGTAAAACGCTCTTTTAACAATATGCATAGTATGGAGTGATCCGCGCATCGTTGTGCGCGTCAAATTAATCCTTCCTTCTCCACTTAGTATAGCGGCTAAGTCAGGGTCGATCCCACAGGGAGCAAGCAGATTAGCTTTAACTAGTAACCTACACTTACAAAAATTGGGGTGTGAGTGATTGGGTTGCGCAAGTGCGCGAATGACAATAGTTAATGCAGGATTTGCACTAGACGTGCGCAGGCAGTAGAGATTAAGTACTATGACTATGAAAAGTATCGGCACAGACAATCCTCTATGAATGTATTCCTTATCATTGACTCTAAACGTCTATAGTTCGGTTTACTAATGTTAGTGTCCGATCAAGGCTTTCTAACATGTGCGCATGTTCCGATCAAAGTTCATGAGCTATTAATTCTTAAAACTAGACTAAGCAGCCACGAATCCTGTCACAGTAGCAACTGATTATCCTACCGCGTTACTCCTAGTTGTCACCGTCAAGCTACCAACTAGTTTAACATATAACAAACAAGTAACAAGAGTAAGATTGCGGTTCAAGGCTTCCCCTACTCATGCAACTAGCTGTCAACCGTGTGCACAGAATTAATACAAGCAAACAAACTATGCATTAAGCACAAGTCTCAAAGGAAATACTCATAGAATCATGCCCAACCGATACAAAACGTTTAGCTAGACATGCTAGTAGTAAACATCATAGAAATAAAAAATAACAACTAAAGTATCCAAGAAAATAGTAACGAGCAGGTGCGTGCAGGTTGCAGTGTCTCGGCTGGCGCAGTCGGCTAACGCAGGTCCTCTCAGTAGCTCGTGTGTTTTTCAGTTCTGCCTCGCTATCGTGTGTTGTGGTCCTCTATGTGTCGTCTTTCAAACCCTAGCCTTCCTCTCTTTATATACTGCTCATGAGGCCCAAGGACGGCCTTGGCAACTTCCAAATCTGATGGTGTCAAGATTTGGAAACACCAATATCCTGGGCATGGCGCACTGCACACATTGGTTAGTGCACTCGGTCTGCGCACCGTAGTCGACTCTGCCACTTCCTATCTGTTTGCGCTGCTAGCTCCGCAGGCTGTGTGATGCGCTCCTTAAACGCTGCCTGTTAGCGCGTATCCGACTTAGGCCCTTGTTTTGCCCTGAAATACAAAAACACCGGAAACCAGTAATCTTGTACACAAAATAATGCAAACAAGCATAGTGTTAGGATCTAAATAGCGCGTATAAATAGGCTCTATCAAACCCCCCACACTTGCCCCTTGTTCGTCCCGAACAAGCACTCAAGCACGGATACAATTACCTCTCTAGAGTCTAGTGCACAGTCTTGCACTCTGGCGCGATCTGCACTACTGTTCACCTTGCGCTGCTCTACCACCTGCGCGCATCTGCCTTCAACAGTTTAATATAATAATTTCGCAATTCGTTACGTCTCAGCTGGGATGAAGATCATTTCGGATGGCTGGGAGATAGCTCTTCATAGGCTCTTGGTTGTCAGCTTTTACTTCGAGGACGGGTATATGGTTAACAGCGCAAGCTTCTTCCGGTGCGTGATTCTTCCGCGCACTTCCTGGGAACTCAAGCCTTCTTGATGATTTTCTTGTGAACTTTGCGCAAGCTAGTACGTATTTTTGCTCATGCTGATTCTTTTGTAGCGAATATCATCTGCTGGTGTCTTTCTTTTTTATACAGCTTTATCTATGGTTCCTGTGTTTCCCAGAACGGTTCCAGTCTCGGCCTTCGGATAGCAGCTATGGAACAACGCTCCGCTCTCCCTCCTTGGTCTATCTGCGCAGGTCAGCGCACGCGTTTACACCCGCGCCCGCCTTCCCTAGCTCGACTTCCAGAGGAAAGGTGGTCTGTTTTCCCACCTCGCCACGCTTTGGGTATTCGCCTTCGGCATCTGCGTGGCTGAGCGCGCTCTCTTGTTCCGAAGGTCGCGAAGCACCGGCTTCCACTAGCGCTCTCGACAATATACCTCACCTTCGAAGCAAAAACGACTAACCGCCTCTCTAGAGCTTTTCTGTCAACTCCACATCCCCTGTATATCCCAACTAACAGGAGCAGAAAAAACAAAAAAAAATATACTAAACAGTTGATAGCAGCGCATGCAATATGAATAGCGCAATACAAGCTGAGAAGTGTGCGCAACCCGCACACAAGCGCACCACTTTCCTTCAATCTAAACTAAGCTACACTACAAAGCTCAAAAAAACGTGAAATGTAAATGTGACGCTCCCCCCCCCCCCACACTTAAATAGAGACGTGTCCCCACGACTCAAGCTCAAGCGCAACGGAGAGCGCACACATGCATGCAAGCAAAACAAAGAACATAACAAAGAAAAACATATAGTCAGCGCAGCAACAATATAGTAAGGGGTCACAAAATATTCAGCGCAATATAGGAAAATATAGCAACAGTTTTCAAAAAGATAAGAAAAGAAACCACCCGAAAGAAATGCTCGCCCCACTGCAGCCCTAGATGTCCTCGGAGCTGGACTCAGCCTCTGATCCGTGCGCCTCCTCATCTGAAGAATCAGTCACATACTCGGTACTGGAGACTGGCGGCACTACAAAAATGGCGGCGGGCTGAGCCATGAGGTCGTCCTCTGAGATAGGATCCCATAGTGAATCTGAGCTGGAACTTATGATGGGATCGGCTTCAGGGGACCCTCTGAACAGAAGGCTGTGCAGGGGGTGCTGGTGCTGGGGCTACTGCTGCTAGGGTGGGCTCTGCTGTATGGACCGGGGACTGGGTTGGAGGGCTGGCTGGCTGGCGCGGCTCGCTGGGGGATTCTGGGGGGGGCCTGCGCAAGCTGAGGAGAGGGGGGATAGAATCTCCAAATCTCCACCCTGATGGTGGGCTCATGCCTAAATCTGCCCCCTCGGGCGCTAAATACTCGAGCACGCGCATGACGTTGAACATCATGCGCTGCTCATCTGATACCTCCTCAGGCGCCTCCTCGGCCTCTGTCCTGGGGCGCTTTCCTTGTGCACGCGGGGGAGAATCATCAATGGCAATGGTAACTGGCTCCCCCTGCGGTGCACTCGCCCTCCGGAGCGCTCCAGTCTGCGCACGAGTCCTCATGCGCCTGACTGGAGGCGCAACTGGCTCTGGGGCCTCGTCCATCTCCATTTCCTCCGCAGCCTCCTCTGGTTGCGCGCTGCTTTCTGCTCTTTGTCTCGGCGCTCTGGCCGGCTGCAGCTGGTAGCACCATTCCAAGGTCCCATCCTCTCTCACGGCTACCGCTCTGAGCTGCAGCATATGGGCACGGTCCAAGGGAACAGCTGGCACTACTGTGTGCTCGGGCACCTCTGGCTCTCCATGCAACGCATGCAGCAGGTGCGTGATCATTCCTCCACAAGTCAGCGGCCCCTTCGTGCTGATCCGACTCCAATGGACCACCATGTCCGAGACAAACAGCACCTTCTTCCCATAATAAAAACCCTTCAAAATGTCCATGTCCAATAGGCTGATCTTCGGCGCACCATTGAAACTCCCTATGATTGCATAGGTGACCATGCGCCAAAGGTAGAACATCCACGGGTCGCGCAGCTCGCGTCCTCGGCTGCGCCCCGCGGCAAAAACTGGGCCGGTCGCCATCTCACGCCACGCCTCCTGATTCGTGTGCGTATCTATATCCGCCTGACGCACCTTTGCGCACCTCAGCGTGCGCTTCAGCCTCTTAGCCGAGGCAATGTACCAGACTCCTCTGTGCCGGTACCTTATCTCCAGATCAGCCGTCTCTAGCGACGCCAAAAACTCACACGTATCCTCCTTGTCCGCCGCGCTGTTGATCTCCACTAGCGCCTCCCAGCCCGCCAGCGCGAGCCTCTCCATAATGAAGTCCTCCATCCCGACCTCTCGCAGGAAGTCCTTGCTGATGTACGGAGTCCCGTACATCTCCAGCCTCAGGAAGGCGTCATACTTGCTAGCGAATGATGCTGGGGTCGCTTGATCCTCGGCAGGCTGCATGGTGCGCTAGGGTTCCTCCGGTCAACTAAGGTCAACGCTCCACAAATGCTCAAAAAAACCAAACTCCGACAAATGCCCAAAAACTTTCACCAAATGGTCGCCTAACGTCCGCCTACAAAACCCACTAACCAGAACTCCAAATGGGGCAGGCTAGCTAGGTGCGATTTCAAACCTAGGGCACTCCTCTATCGCACAAAACCCTACTTGAATCGGCTCAAATTTGACGGAAGGGTTACCTGGTATATGTGCGACTGTATGCTCCTCAAATCGTGCTGAATGGACGCCTGATCGGTTGTCGAAAGGTGAGCGGAGGTTGAGGGCAGAAGCTTCTTGCAACGGTAGAGTGTGAAAAGTGCTGAAATTTTTCTAAGTACTGCCCTTATATACCCCCCTGACTGGCGCATCTGTCCTGCGCACTGACCTGCGCACTGCTGCTCGACAAAAAAACTACAAGTCCTAAACTAGCTAAAAGACATTAGAAAAACTAAAAACGTGTAAAAGTAGAACGAATCGGGTTACCTCCCGACAAGTGCCTTTGTTTAACGTCGTTGGCTCGACTGTACCTCGTTACTTGCGTGAAAGTATACTAGCGACCTCCCCCACTCTTGCTCCTGAGTGACCCCGCGCTCGTGCGTGTGTTGTGTTCTTCTTGTTCCTGTGCAAAGAATCGGAAGGGTGGTCAGCGTGGTTAAAAGTATGTGATAAATCATGAGTAACGAGGTTAGGTAAAGAGGAAGAAGAAATATGAGCAATAGTTCCCAGTTCTCCCTCTGGTGCATCTGGTGGTGGTTCTAGCGCAGCAACCTGCGCATCTGCTATCTCTAGCTCCGCCAATTGATAGCGCGTCGTTGTGCGCGTCAAATTTATTCCTTCCTTCTCCACTTAGTATAGCGGCTAAGTCAGGGTCGAATCCACAGGGAGCAAGTAGATTAGCTTTAACTAGTAACCTGCACTTACGAAAACTGGGGGGTGAGTGATTGGGTTGCGCAAGTGCGCGAATAAACAGTAGTGAACGCAGGAATTGCACTAGACGTGAGCAGGCAGTAGAGATTAAGTACTATGACTATGAAAAGTATCGGCGCAGACAATCCTCTATGAGTGTATTCCTTATCATCGACTCTAAACGTCTATAGTTTGGTTTACTGATGGTAGTGTCCGATCAAGGCTTCCTAACATGTGCGCATGTTCCGATCAAAGTTCATGAGCTATTAATTCTTGAGACTAGTCTAAGAAGCTACGAATCCTGTCACAGTAGCAACTGATTATCCTAGCGCGTTACTCCTAGTTGTCACCGTCAAGCTATTCAACTAGTTTAACATATAACAAACAAGTGGCAAGAGTAAGATTGCGGTTCAAGGCTTCCCCTACTCATGCAACTAGCTGTCAACCGTGTGCACAGAATTAATATAAGCAAACAAACTATGCATTAAGCACAAGTCTCAAAGGAAATACTCATAGAATCATGCCCAACCGATACCAAGCGTTTAGCTAGACATGCAAGTAGTAAACATCATAGAAACAGTAAATAATATCTAAGTATCCAAGAAAACAGCAACGAGCAGGTGCATGCAGGTTGCAGAGTCTCGGCTGGCGCAGTCGGCTAGCGCAGGTCCTCGCAGCAGGCTCGTGTGTTTTTCTGTTCTGCCGCTCTCTCGTGTGCCGTGGTCCTCTATGATCGTCCTCTTCAAACCCTAGCCTTCCTCTCTTTATATACTGCTCAAGAGGCCCAACCTTGGTAACTTCCAAATCTGATGGTGTCAAGATTTGGAAATACCACTATTCTGCGCATGGCGCACTGCACTTTGGTTAGCGCAATCGGTCTGCGCACCGTAGTCGACTCTGCCACTATCTGTTTGCGCTGCTAGCTTCGCAGGCTGTGTGATGAGCGTCTTAAACGCTGCCTGTTAGCGCGTATCCGACTTAGGCCTGAAATATAAAAACACTGGAAACCAGTAATCTTGTACACAAAATAATGCAAACAAGCATAGGGTTAGGATCTAAATAGTGTGTATAAATAGGCTCTATCAAACCCCCCTGATCGCGCGCCGTTGTACGCGTCAAATTAATCCTTCCTCTTCCACTAGTACAGCGGTTAAGTAAGGGTCGATCTCCACAGGGAGCAAGCAGTTCAGTTTTAACCAGTGACCTACACTTACGAAAATGGGGGTGTGAGTGATTGGGGTTGCGCTATGCGCGAGTAGACAGTCGTAAACGCAGGAATTGCACTAGACGTGCGCAGGCAGTAGAGATTAAGTACTATGACTATGAGAAGTATCGGCGCAGAAAATCCTCTATGAGTGTATTCCTTATCATCGACTCTAAATGTCTATAGCTTGTGAAATTTCAAGTGTCTCTACTTATGCAGATTTGTGAACTAGCAGTTGCTGCAGCACACTCTTGTTCACTTAAATGTAGGCACAGCAAACAATGAATAGGACACAGATTTGTTCACCCAGTTCGGCCAATCTGCCTACGTCTGGGGAGGACTATTCTCCAGTCCTCAATCCACTCAACCAAAGGTTCAAAGCACACTCGGTTACAACGCACGCAACCTATGCTACTTTAACCCCGTGTGGACTACTCAACACAATCAGAACAAGCTCTGATTTGTGCCAGCACACCCTCTACAATATGTCAGTCTAGAATAGCTACAATCCTCTCAAAGAACTCAGCCTATTCCATACTACACTACTCAGCAGGGTTGCTGCAGCAACAGCTGTAACACACAGCTGAAGCACACTGTCCGCGTCGCTCCAAGGCCTTCTGCCGAGCCGATCGAACCACTCCAAGAGCGCTGCACACTCTGAGTAACTCCCCCTCACTCAGTGACCACCTGCCACTAGTGAGTTCTTCCGCACGAACCTCGACCGAGCCTTCCACCCGTCAGTTCTTCCGCGGCTGCCTTTGATCAACCAACAAGCTCCACAGCTCTGAATTGGCTTCCAGATCAATGCACGAATCAGTCTCTGCAAGACCTGACTCTCCTCTACAATGCACACCTCAGCTCTGCGCTCAACGCTCTGCCCGAGTGTGTTGATCGAAGAACAACTCTCGTAGCACACCCAGAAAAAACCTCACTCTGAATTTTGTGTCTACTCTCGTGTATCACTCAGCTTCGATCACCCTCTACAGCCCTCAAACCTTCTGCTTAAAAACCCTCACCACTTTAAGCAATTTCCAGGTTTAGGCCATTGACCCACAAGATCAATTATCTCCTAAAATCTAGGAGATTAGATTTGATTAATATCTTCAATGCAAATCTCCTTCTCTGACTAGCAAACCTTGCTGGAAAATGCTCAGCAGCATTTTAGAAAACCTTCTAAGAGCAAGAACACAACTGCCATACCTCCAGAACGAACTCAGCACAAAGCTGCTACTCGGACAGTTGAACCAGCACTTGAACCAGCACCTGCTGCAGCATCCCCTGCTGCATCTGCTGCTGGCTATTCTGCTTGATTGCTTGAGCTGCAGCAGCTCCTTGTTCACATATGTTGGTTTTGTCAAATCTGCCACACTTGCATTATCAATCTCCCCCTTGGCATTTTGACAAAACTACTTCATAACTCCACTTCTCAGCCTGCTCTTTCTTCTCCCCCTTTTTGGAACAAATGACGAGGGGGTTTTTCTGCTGAGAGCACTTATGACGACAATACACAGAGCCCTAGAGAGGCCCTCAGGTCTTCAAACCGGGCTGCATCCAGAGCTTTGGTGAAGATATCAGCAAGTTGTTTGGCAGACACAACATGCTGGAGCGAGATGACTTTCTGTTCAACAAGGTCACGGATGAAGTGATGACGAATGTCAATGTGCTTGGTTCTACTGTGCTGGACAGGGTTCTTGGATATGCTGATGGCACTCATATTGTCACAGTAGAGAGTCATGGCATCCTGAGCAACCCCATACTCACTCAGCATTTGCTTCATCCACAACATTTGTGCACAGCAGCTCCCAGCAGCAATGTACTCAGCCTCGGCAGTGGATAGAGAAATGCTATTCTGTTTTCTGCTGAACCAAGAGACCAGGTTATTCCCCAAGAAGAAACATCCTCCCGAGGTGCTCTTCCTGTCTTCTGAGCACCCTGCCCAGTCTGCATCACTGTATCCGACCAGATTAGCCTTTGTGTCTTTAGTATACCATAGGCCATAGCCCACAGTTCCCCCGACATACCGAATAATGCGCTTGACCAACTGCATATGGCTGTCTCTTGGGCTGGCTTGGAATCTGGCACAGACTCCCACTGCATAAGAAATGTCAGGACGGCTGGCAGTCAGGTAAAGAAGGCTCCCAATCATGCTTCTGTAGATAGTCTGACTTACTTCCAAACCTTGCTCATCTTTAATGGCTTTCACATGAGTAGCAGCAGGAGTACGCTTGTGACTTGCTGAATCTAGCTGGAATTTCTTCACAAGAGACTTGCTGTATTTACTTTGAGCAATAAAGATCCCATCCCTTTTCTGAGTAATCTCCAAACCAAGGAAGTATGAAAGTTCTCCTACCATGCTCATTTGAAATTCTTGTTGCATGTGATTCACAAACTGCCTGGGTGCTGGGACTTTGATCCAAAGATAATATCATCCACATATATTTGAGCAATGATCACATCAGACTGAGTTCGTTTGACAAACAAGGTTTTGTCAGCTCCCCCTCGGATGTAGCCATGATTTTCCAGGAAAACTGTCAACCTCTCATACCATGCCCGAGGAGCCTGTTTAAGTCCATATAAGGCTTTCTTCAGTTTATACACCTGCTCTGGATGATGAGGATCTTCAAAACCTTTTGGTTGAGCGACATAAACTTCTTCAGAGAGGTCTCCATTCAAGAATGCACTTTTAACATCCATTTGATATAATTTGAATCCCAGGCAGCAAGACATTGCAAGCAACAGTCTGATAGCCTCCAGGCGAGCTACTGGAGCAAATGTTTCATCAAAGTCTAGACCCTCAATCTGAGAATATCCCTGGGCCACCAGTCTGGCCTTATTTCGTGTAATGTTGCCATTTTCATCTGTTTTGTTTTTGAACACCCATTTAGTGCCTATAATGTTAACCCCATTTGGTCTGTCTACCAGATCCCAAACATCGTGTCTTTCGAACTCTGCCAATTCCTCCTGCATAGCCATGATCCAGAATTCATCACTCATGGCCTCCTTGAAATTCTTTGGTTCAATGCTGGACATGAAACATGTATTGAGATAGGCATTACTTCTGGTCCTTCTTCTGTCTGAGGGATTTCCAATCACATTTGTCAAAGGATGATCCTTCTGTATCTTCTTTGGGGGCTGCCTAGAAGATGGATCAGGAGCCACAGTTTGGAGATCATCAGACAGGCTTCCTGATTGGTCATCTGGAATTTCTGCTTCAGCACTTGCTGTAGCATCTTCTGGAACCGCAGCTTGTTCACTTCTTGTCTGTCTACCAGGCATTTCTTCAAGATCAGAGTCTTCTTCATCAGTGTCAGAATCAGAGATAGATACTTCTTCTACATCATTGACAACAACATTTATGGACTCCATGACAGTCTTTGTTCGCTGGTTGAAAACACGATATGCCCTGCTATTTGTTGAATACCCCAAGAACACTCCCGGATCACTCTTAGGATCGAGCTTCTTTCTATACTCCCGGTCTCTCAGAATGAAGCAATCACTTCCAAAAATATGAAAGTATTTAACCGTGGGCTTTTTCTGATTCCAGAGCTCATAGCAAGTCTGCTTGGTTCCCCTTCGCAAGGTGACTCTGTTGATGATATAGCAAGCGGTATTCATAGCCTCTGCCCAGAATTTCAGAGGAATTCTCTTAGCATGGATCATCACCCTGGCCATTTCTTGAATTGTTCGGTTCTTCCGTTCTACAACACCATTTTGTTGAGGGGTAATGGGAGAAGAGTACTGATGTGTTATACCCTTTTGCTGACAGAATTCATCCATGTCTTTGTTCTCAAACTCTCTGCCATGATCACTGCGGATGCTGCTGATTCTGAGATTCTTCTCTTGTTCTAACCGAGATACCAGTGACACAATGACACTCACAGTATCTGATTTTTCCCTGATAAAATCAATCCAAGTGAATCTAGAATAGTCATCAACACAGACAATTGCATACCTTTTCTTGCCTAGGCTCTCCACTTCCATTGGTCCCATCAGATCCATGTGAATCAGCTGTAGAGGCCTGGTGGTACCAATGTCTTTGACTCGTGGATGCGAAGCCTTCTTCTGTTTCCCAATCTGACAATCTCCACAAATGGAGTCTGTCTCTCCTTTCAGCAGTGGAATTCCCCTGACCAACCCTTCTGTGGCAATTCTCTTTAGAGTTCTCAGGTTAACATGTCCCATCCTTTTGTGCCATAAAGTCATTTCTTCGGTCTTTGTCAACATACATTTCTGAATCCTTGAGTTTGAACTCACATTGAGGAGGTAACAGTTGCTCTTGGATCTAGCTCCTTCCATTATGCACTTTCCAGATTTGTCGAGGACTTGGCATGAGTCTTTCGTAAACTTGACTTGTTTAGTCCCATCACACAGCTGGCTGATGCTGATGAGATTAGCTTTTAACCCTTCCACCAAAAGGACATTGCTCAGATTTGGCATTCCTTCCACAGCCAAAGTTCCTCTTCCCAGAACTCTTCCTTTCAGAGCATTACCAAACTTCACACATTGTTCCAAACAGGGAGTAATGTTTTTCAGAAAGGATCTTTCCCCTGTCATATGCCCTGAACACCCACTATCAAAGTACCAGCTTATCTTGTCTGAGGTGCTAGCTGTGCTGACAAGAGCGAGGAGCTGAGTCTGCGCATGTTTCTGCCTGACAGATTCCTTGGGCGAGCCAATTCTGGCATGAGCTGAGAAACAGCTTCTTTGAATATGTCCTCTGCGGCCACAGCTGTAACATTTTTTAAACTTTGAAGTTCTCTTGTTACGGTGAAATAGACCTTGCTGCAGCAAGTCCTGATTCATCCTTTTCTGTGTTTTTGTGCCTCTTCTTGCTGACTTGTATCTGGCCATGTTGCATTCGTCTTCACTCAGGTCTTTCTCATCTTCACTTCCACTAGCAGAAAGAGCTTTCTTTTTCATCCGTTTGCTGGTGCAGTTGATTTGTCGATGACCGTAGCCTGCACAATTCCAGCATTGGATTCCTTTCTTTCCGTCTTCCCTCTGAGGCGGTTCCTTTCCTTTCCTTTCACTGCCCCTTCTGAATTGTCTTTGCGAAGAAGAGCTTCTTTCAGTCCTGGATTCCATGTTTTTCAGAATCTTCCCAAGGTTCTTCACAAGCATGCTCATCTGATCATCTTGCACCATCTGCTTGGTTTCTGCTTCAGCTTTCAATCCAACATTCTTGTCCTTGGAAATGGTACCCTCTTTGACAAGTTTCATCTCAAATTGTTTGAGAGATCCCATCAGCTCCTCCAGCCTCATGAATCTGACATTTTGCGCTTCTTCAATAGCTGTCACTTTCATATCGAATTTTGTGGGCAATGATCTGAGGACCTTTCTGATAAGCTTTTCTTCAGGGATGGGCTCACCAAGCGCATGAGCTTCATTTGCGAGATCACAGAGTTTAACATTAAACTCAGTGACTGTTTCCTCATCCAGCATCCTCAGATTCTCAAATTGTGTGGCAATGATCTGGAGCCTTGATAGCTTCACTCTATCAGTTCCTTCATGGGCAGTTTGCAGAATCTCCCATGCTTGCTTGGCCAACTCACAGTTTGATATCAACCTGAAATTGTTAGCATCAACTGCAGCAAAAATTGCATTCAAAGCCTTTGAATTACCAGTTGCTGCAGCACCTTCTTCAGCAGTCCACTGCTCTTCAGGTTTTATCCTTGTCACTCCTTGCTCATCTATGGTGATTGGGGGAGACCACTGAATCACGACAGCTCTCCATGTCTTCTCATCAATGGCCCTGAGAAAGGCCTTCATCCTAGCTTTCCAATAACCATAATTGCTCTCTTCCAAAAGTGGAGGTCTACTTGTGCTCTGTCCTTCCTTCATTGTCTTGGCTACTTCGGAGACACTGTAGGACCTTTTTAACTCTGTGTGTCGAGTTCCCGCTCTGATACCAATTGAAATTTCAAGTGTCTCTACTTATGCAGATTTGTGAACTAGCAGTTGCTGCAGCACACTCTTGTTCACTTAAATGTAGGCACAGCAAATAATGAATAGGACACAGATTTGTTCACCCAGTTCGGCCAATTTGCCTACGTCTGGGGAGGACTATTCTCCAGTCCTCAATCCACTCAACCAAAGGTTCAAAGCACACTCGGTTACAACGCACGCAACCTATGCTACTTTAACCCCGTGTGGACTACTCAACACAATCAGAACAAGCTCTGATTTGTGCCAGCACACCCTCTACAATATGTCAGTCTAGAATAGCTACAATCCTCTCAAAGAACTCAGCCTATTCTATACTACACTACTCAGCAGGGTTGCTGCAGCAACAGCTGTAACACACAGCTGAAGCACACTGTCCGCGTCGCTCCAAGGCCTTCTGCCGAGCCGATCGAACCACTCCAAGAGCGCTGCACACTCTGAGTAACTCCCCCTCACTCAGTGACCACCTGCCACTAGTGAGTTCTTCCGCACGAACCTCGACCGAGCCTTCCACCCGTCAGTTCTTCCGCGGCTGCCTTTGATCAACCAACAAGCTCCACAGCTCTGAATTGGCTTCCAGATCAATGCACGAATCAGTCTCTGCAAGACCTGACTCTCCTCTGCAATGCACACCTCAGCTCTGCGCTCAACGCTCTCGTGTGTTGATCGAAGAACAACTCTCGTAGCACACCCAGAAAAAACCTCACTCTGAATTTTGTGTCTACTCTCGTGTATCACTCAGCTTCGATCACCCTCTACAGCCCTCAAACCTTCTGCTTAAAAACCCTCACCACTTTAAGCAATTTCCAGGTTTAGGCCATTGACCCACAAGATCAATTATCTCCTAAAATCTAGGAGATTAGATTTGATTAATATCTTCAATGCAAATCTCCTTCTCTGACTAGCAAACCTTGCTGGAAAATGCTCAGCAGCATTTTAGAAAACCTTCTAAGAGCAAGAACACAACTGCCATACCTCCAGAACGAACTCAGCACAAAGCACTTGAACCAGCACCTGCTGCAGCATCCCCTGCTGCATCTGCTGCTGGCTATTCTGCTTGATTGCTTGATTGCTTGAGCTGCAGCAGCTCCTTGTTCACATATGTTGGTTTTGTCAAATCTGCCACACTTGCATTATCAGCTTGATTTCACTTAAGTTAGTGTCCGGTCAAGGCTTCCTAACATGTGCGCATGTTCCGATCAAAGTTCATGTGCTATTAATTCTTGAACAAGACTAAACAACTACGAATCCGATCAAGTAGTAATTGCTTATCCTAGCGCGTTAGTCCTAGTTGGCACCGTCAAGCTATTCAACTAGTTTAACATACAACAACAAGCAACACGAGTAAGATTGCGGTTCAAGGCTTCCCCTACTCATGTAACAAGCTGCCAACAATGTGCACAGAATTAATATAAGCAAGCAAGCTATGCATTAAGCACAAGTCTCAAAGGAAATACTCATAGATTCATGCCCAACTGATACTAAGCGTTTAGCTAGACATGCTAGTGGTAAACATCATAGAAAATAGTAAATAATAACTAGAGTATCCAAGAGAACAATAGCAAACAGTGCGTGCAGGTTGCAGTCTTGGCTGGCGCAGTCGGCTAGCGCAGGTCCTCTCAGCAAGCTCGTGTGTTTTCCAGTTTTTCCGCTCTCTCTCTGAATTATGATGTGATTATCCTCTGATGTGTTGTTCTCAAACCCTAGACTTCTTCTTCTTTATATACTGCTCAAGGGGCTCATTCTTGGCAACTTCCAAATCTGGTTGTGTCAGGATTTGGAAACACCATCATCTGCGCATGGCGCATGGCATCTGCTTAGCGCAATCGGTTAGCGCACCGTGGTCGACTCTACCAATTCTTCTGTTTGCGCGGCTAGCTCCGCAGGCTGTGTGATGCGCGTCCTAAACGCTACCTGTTGCCTATCCGACTTAGGCCCTCGTTTTGCCCTGAAATACAAAAATAATGCAAACAAGCATAGGGTTATGATCTAAATAATGCGTATAAATAGGCTCTATCAAACCCCCCACACTTGCCCCTTGTTCGTCCTCGAACAAGCACTCAAGCACGGATACCGTTACCTCTCTGGAGTCTAGCGCACAGTCTTGCACTCTGGCGCGATCTGCACTACTGAACACCTTATGCTGCTCTACCACCTGTGCACATCTGCTCTCAACAGTTTTAAGTATAGTGATTTCGCAATTCATTACCTCTCAGCTGGGATGAAGATCATTTCGGATGGCTGGGAGATAGCTCTTTATAGGCTCCAGGTTGTCAGCTCTCGCTCCGAGGATGGGTATATGGTTAACAGCGCAGGCTTCTTCCGGTGCGTGATTCTTCCGCGCACTTCCTGGGAACTCAAGCCTTTTGATGATTGTCTGTGGACTTTGCGCACGCTGGTACTTATTTGTGCGCATGCTGCTTCTTTTGTAGCGCATATCGTCTGCTGGTGTTTTTTCTTTTGTACAGCTTTGTCTACGATTTCTCACATTCCCAGTCTCGGCCTCCGGATAACAGCTATGGAACACCGCCCCGCTCTCCCTTCTTGGTCTATCTGCGCAGGTCGGCGAACGCGTTTACACCCGCGCCCGCCTTCCTTAGCTCGACTTCCAGAGGAAAGGTGGTCTGTTTTCCCACCTCGCCACGCTTTGGGGTATTCGCCTTTGGCATCTGAGTGACTGAGCGCACTCTCTTGTGTTCCGAAGGTCGCGAAGCACAGGCCTCCACTCGCGCTCTCGACCATATACCTCTCCTCCGAAGCTCGAGCGACTAACCGCCTCTCTAGAGCATTTCTGTCAACTCTACATCCCCTGTATATCCCAACTAACAGGAGCAGAAAAAAATGAAAAAATATACTAAAACAGTTTGATAGCAGCGCACGCAAAATGGGTAGCGCAAACAAGCTGAACAGTGCGCGCAACCCGCACTCAAGCGCACTACTGCTACTGTTTCCTTCAATTAAACTAAGCTACACTAAAAATGCTAAAAAACGTGAAATGTAAGTGTAACGCTCCCCCCCCCCCACACTTAAACAGAGACGTGTCCCCACGACTCAAGCTCAAGCGCACGGAGAACGCGCACATGTATGCAAGCAAAATAAAGAACATAAAAACTAAGAACATATAGTCAAAGCAGCGCAATAAAGCATAGGGACACAAAATATGTACACAGGAGTTCAGCACACAAATATAGCAACAGAATATCAAATAAAGTTCAGCATATAAAAGAAAAAGACACCACCCGAAAGGAATAATGCGCTCCCCCCCCCCCCCCCCGCAACTCTAGATGTCCTCCGAGCTGGACGCAGCCGCTGAACTATGCGCCTCCTCCTCTGAAGAATCCGTCACATAGGTGCTGGAGGAAGGCGGTACAACTGAAAGGGCGACAGGCTGCGCCACATAGTCATCCTCTGAGACGGGGTCCCATAGCGAGTCTGAGCTGGTGCTAATAATGGGTTCGGCTACAGGGGACCTGGGACAGGACGGGTGGGCATGGGGAAGGTGCAGGTGCTGGTACTTGTGCTGGGTCGAGGGTGGGTTCTGTTTCTGGGGCTACTGGTGCAGGCTCTGGTGCAGGGTCTGACTCTGTTGCTGGTGCTGGGAGTAGAGAGAGCTTTGCTGGATGTACTGGGGCTGAGTAAGAGGGCTGGCTGGCTGGTGCGGCTCGCTGGGGGAACCTGGAGGTGGTTGGTGCAGGCTGAGGAGAGGGGGAATCGTGTCTCCAAATCTCCACCCTGATGGTGGGCTCATGCTTAAGTCCGCCCCCTCTGGCGCTAAATACTCGAGCACACGCATGACGTTGAACATCATGCGCTGCTCTGCTGATGGTTCCTCAGGCGCCTCCTCAGCCTTGGTCCTCGGGCGCTTTCCGCGTGCACGCGGGGGAGAATCCTCGATGAAAATGGTAACTGGCTCCCCCTGTGGTGCACGAGCCCTCCGGTGCGCTCCAGTCTGCGTGCGGGTCCTCGCCCGCCTGACTGGAGGCACAACTGGCTCTTGGGCCTTGTCCTCCTCCATCTCCTGCGCAGCCTCTGCTGCTTGCGCACTGCTCTCTACTCTTGGCCGCGACACTCTGGCCGGCTGCAGGCGGTAGCACCACTTCAATGTGCCATCTGCCCGTACGGCTACCGCCCTAATCTGCAGCATGTGGGCGCGGTCCAGAGGGACCGCCGGCACCACAGTGTGCTCTGGCACCTCAGGCTCTCCGTGCAGCACAGGCAGCAGGTGCGTAATAATTCCTCCGCAAGTCAGCGGCCCCTTGGTGCTGACTCGGCTCCAGTGGTGCACCATGTTCAGAACAAAGAGCACCCTCTTCCCATAATAAAACCCCTTCAAAATCTCCATATCCAGCAAACTGATCTTCGGCGCGCCATTAAAACGCCCAATGATCGCATAGGCGACTAGGCGCCACAAGTAGAACATCCACGGGTCACGCAGCTCTCGTCCCCTGCTGCGCCCCGCGGCAAACACTGGCCCGGTCGCCATCTCGCGCCAAGCCTCCTGGTTAGTGTGCGTGTCCATGTCAGCTTCTCGCACCTTGGCGCACCGCAGCGCGCGCTTCAGCCTCTTAGCTGAGGCAATGTACCAGATGCCCCTATGTAGGTACCTTATCTCCATCTCACCTGGTTGTGCGCTATCCAGGATCTTCCTGCTTGTGCGCTTGGGACCAAAGTGTCCTCCACATGCGTGCGCATGACAAAACATCAAAACAGAGTTAGTTTCATGGTCAGGCACGCAGCGTCTCAATATCTGATCTGGTCCTATTTTGAGCATATATGGATCATCCCAAAGGTAATGCTTGGACTCATGTTTCAATCTCATGCACTGGGTTTTATTGAAATGAGGAGGAAACGTACCTGTGACCAGGTAATTCGCAATGTGCGCATACCATGGTACCTTACCTGTCAGTGCCATCAGATGCTCATCAGGGAATGTCTCCGTGATCTGCCCTGGCTCCTCCTCCTTCACGATCCTGCTCAGGTGGTCTGCAACTGTGTTCTCCGTGCCCTTCTTGTCTTTGATCTCCAAGTCGAATTCCTGCAGTAGGAGCACCCAGCGCATCAGGCGCAGCTTAGTTTCTTTCTTGGACATTAGGTAGCGGATGGCTGCGTGGTCTGTGTATATGATGACCCTAGGGCCTAGAACATATGCACGGAACTTCTCTAGCGCAAACACAATTGCCAGAAGTTCCTTCTCCGTAGTGGTGTAGTTCCTCTACGCAGCGTCCAGTGTGTGCGATGCATAATAGATGGCGTGCGGCTTCTTGTCCACTCGCTGCCCCAGGACTGCACCTACTGCATAATCGCTTGCGTCGCACATAAGTTCAAATCGCAGGTTCCAGTCTGGCGCGCGCATCACTGGCGCACTTGTCAGCGCCTCCTTCAGCTTATCAAATGCGGCCCTGCACTCATCAGTAAAGTCGAAGCATACATCTTTTTGCAAGAGGTTAGACAGGGGTACACAAATTTTAGAGAAATCCTTTATAAAACGCCTGTAAAACCCTGCATGCCCAAGGAATGACTTCACATCGCGCACGTTAGTGGCATAAGGTAGATTAGAAATAAGATCAATTTTAGCTTTATCTACCTTGATCCCCTCCTCTGAGATGATATGTCCTAGTACTACACCATGCGTTACCATGAAATGACATTTTTCATAATTGAGTACTAGGTTCTTTGAAATGCAGCGCGCTAAGACCTTATCAAGATGAGTTAGGCAAGCATCAAAGGTACCTCCATATACGGTAAAATCATCCATGAACACTTCTATGCATATACCAATCATATCAGAAAAAATGCTCATGACAAGGCGTTGGAACGTACCTGGCGTGTTACACAGCCCAAATGACATGCGCCGAAACGTAAACGTACCGAACGGGCAGGTAAACGTGGTCTTTTCCTGATCTTCCGCAGGTATGGGTATCTGGTTGTACCCTGAATATCCGTCCAAGAAGAAAAAATAGGGCTTTCCTGCTAATCTGTCCAGCATTTGGTCCATGAAGGGTAGCGGGAAATAGTCCTTGCGCGTTACTGCGTTTAGCTTCCTGTAGTCGATGCACATGCGCCATCCAGTTTGTATGCGCTTGGGAACTAGCTCGCCCTGCGCATTCTCTTCCACTGTGATTCCTCCCTTCTTAGGCACAACGTGCACTGGACTCACACATTTGCTGTCTGAAATAGGGTAAATGACTCCTGCGTCAAGCAACTTTAGAATCTCCTTCTGCACTACCTCCATCATATTTGGGTTCAATCTGCGTTGAGCCTCCCGGGATGGTTTGGCACCATCTTCCAACAGAATTCTATGCATGCATACGTCTGGGCTCACTCCACGCAGATCAGCAAGTGTCCATCCTATGGCGCGCTGGTTCTTGCGCAGCACCTGCTGTAAGCGCGCTTCCTGCTCCTCTTCTAATCCTTTCTTTATGATTACTGGCAGGGTGTCCCCATTTCCTAAGAAAATGTATTTGAGGTGCTCTGGAAGTTGCTTCAGCTCGATCTTGGGTGCCTGTTCAATAGAGGGCAAGATTTTAGTTGCAGTGCAAATATGAACTATATCGTGTACCTGCTTGGATTGTGGTTCGGCACTGCTCAGCTCGTCTTCCTGCTCCTCCAACTCTGCCTGTGCCAGTGGCTCTGGTCCTACCGTTGCGCTTGCACATTGCGCATCTGTGACTAAATTATCAATGCTGTCCATTGCGTGTACTGTGGCGTCCTCATGTGGGTGCTGCATCCCCTTGAATATATTGAAATGGATTTCTTCGCCGTCAACCTCCATGGAGAGCGTGCCCCTCCACACGTCTATCTTTGTGCGCGCGGTCATCAGAAAAGGTCTGCCTAGTAAGATCTGCGCACTACTGGTGCTTGATTCACCCTCCATTTCTAGCACATAAAAATCTGCTGGGAACACCAGCTCTCCTACTCGCACAAGAACATCCTCTATCATGCCTGCAGGTTGTTTGCACGACCGATCTGCTAGCTGAATGGTGAGACCTGCAGGCTTGAGTGGTCCAAGGCGCAATGTCGCATATAGGGAATAGGGTAACAAATTGATCGATGCGCCTAAATCAATCATGCAATTGCTTACTGTGGTCTTACCTAAAGTGCATGGGATGGTGAACGTACTTGGGTCTCGGCACTTAGGTGGTACCTTATGTTGCACGATCGCTGAGGCCTGCGCATTTAGCATTACCTGTGCGCACTCGCCTTTCCTCCTCTTGTTTGTGCACAGCTCCTTCAAAAACTTCGCATACCTAGGGATCTGCCGAACTGCTTCAATAAGGGGAATGTTTATTTCCACCTTACTGAATAACTCGTATAGCTCCTTATCCAGCGCTTCCTTCCTAGCCAAGGGTGCCTGCACAGGGAAAGGCGCAGGTATGTTAGTACGATTCGTGCCCTTGTCTTTTAATTGTGTTATACCTGGCGCTTCGCCCTGCTGGCTTGTGGCTTGCACTTCTGGTTGCGCGTCTTGCTCTGGTTGCGCATTCTGTTCTGCTGGATCCGGGACTTGCGCAGCTGGTTGCGCGGGCGCCTTCGCGGTCTGTTCTGTTCCTATTGTGCGCCCAGTTCTCAGTGTCACTGCATTGACTCCTCCTTTGGGGTTCTGAATCACTTGCGAAGGCAGGTTGCCATCGCTCTTCTTTAGCTCATACACCGTGGTAGCGATCTGTGATAGCTGCTTTTCAATGGACTCGAACCTCTTGTCATACTTCTCGTCATTTTTGTGCACTGTGTCCGCTAGCTGCCCCACGATATCTTCCAGAGATCGCCTCGGTTGCTGGTTGTTATGCGCTGGTGCGTCAGTGCGGCGATTCGGTGGATTGTAGGGCGCAGCTTGTTGCGTCTGCTGTGGCGCGCGCTGATCTGTGGACTGCCTCTGGAAATTATTTTCCTCCTTCCATCTGAATCCATTTGCGGCCAGCCCAAAGCGCGGTTGATTCTGTCTCTGTGGTCCTCGATTATCCCATCCTCCAAGAGCATTGACATCTCCTTATTCCTCGAAAAGCGTGGGACATTCATCAGTCTTGTGCTCGGTGGACCTGCAGAATTCACATACCTTTGGCGCAACTGGTTGTGCGCTTTGCGCACTCATCAACTTCTGCAGCATGGCCTTCATTTCCTTGATCTCAGCGCTTGTTTCTACCTGACGCACAGAACGAGCACGACTATTTTCAAGTGTTAGCTGATGTCTTACCTGACCAGCAGAGTCTTCTATCAGCTGCCACGCGTCTTCTGGATACATGTTGCAAATGTCGCCTCCTGCGCATGCGTTCAATAGCCTCAGCTCCATGGGTAGCAGTCCATTCAGGAAGTTCTCTATCAGCACATTCTGGGGTAGGCCATGATTGTAGCAGTTGGCCTCTACCTCCCTGAAACGCTCGTAATACTCTGACAGTGACTCTCCTGCGCTCTGCCTTGGCGCGGCCAGTTCCCTCCTGAGTAGCGCGATCTTTGCTGCGGGATAGAATTTATCCAGGAACTTCTTCTGCAGCTGCTCCCATGTGTGAATTGATCCGGCTGGTAAGTTCATCAACTAATGTTTGGCCGTGTCACACAGTGAAAATGGGAATGCCTTCATTTTCAGCGCTTCATCGCTCTCCCCTTCGGTCTTCATGTTCTCGCAAATGACTAGGAACTCTCGCACATGCTTGACTGGATTTTCGTTGTTCATCTCGTGGAACTTGGGCATGTGATGAGTGAGCGAGCTCCTTAGTTCAAAATGACCGTCTGGCGGAAGCACGATGCACCATGGCTGGTTAACTGTGATTGGGGCTGACACCTCGCGCACTGTTCTGCGTCGCGCAGCTTGTCGCGCGGGTGGCACATTATACAGCTCAGCGGCCATCCTTGCTTCAACCTCGCTCTGCACTTCCTCTCTGAACAGGGCTGCGCAGTTATGTGCTCTTGCTTCTTCCGGGGTTCTGTCCCCTAAGTTGTCCCCAACGACACTGTTATCTTCCATAACCTGTTCTAAATCTCAAAGAAAACGAAATTAAAAGATAACAAACCTGTTGCGTCTGTCAGTGCGCAACTAGAATCTGCGCAGCGCAACAGTTTCAAGGTTGCGCAGGCTAATGGTGATTGCGCGCTGTCAGAAACAACAACGAGAAAACAAAACAAACTGAAAATAACTAGTTACTAAAAAGAAAAAACGTAAACTAGCTAAAACTTAGCTGTGTTGCTCCCCGGCAACGGCGCCAAAATTTGATCGCGCGTCGTTGTACGCGTCAAATTAATCCTTCCTCTTCCACTAGTATAGCGGTTAAGTAAGGGTCGATCTCCACAGGGAGCAAGCAGTTCAGTTTTAACCAGTGACCTACACTTACGAAAATGGGGGTATGAGTGATTGGGGTTGCGCTATGCGCGAGTAGACAGTCGTAAATGCAGGAATTGCACTAGAGGTGCGCAGGCAGTAGAGATTAAGTACTATGACTATGAGAAGTATCGGCGCAGACAATCCTCTATGTGTGTATTCCTTATCATGGACTCTAAATGTCTATAGCTTGATTTTACTTAAGTTAGTGTCCGGTCAAGGCTTCCTAACATGTGCGCATGTTCCGATCAAAGTTCATGTGCTATTAATTCTTGAACTAGACTAAACAACTACGAATCCGATCAAAGTAGTAATTGCTTATCCTAGCGCGTTACTCCTAGTTGGCACCGTCAGGCTATTCAACTAGTTTAACATACAACAACAAGCAACACGAGTAAGATTGCGGTTCAAGGCTTCCCCTACTCATGTAACAAGCTGCCAACAATGTGCACAGAATTAATATAAGCAAGCAAGCTATGCATTAAGCACAAGTCTCAAAGGAAATACTCATAGATTCATGCCCAACCGATACTAAGCGTTTAGCTAGACATGCTAGTGGTAAACATCATAGAAAATAGTAAATAATAACTAGAGTATCCAAGAGAATAATAGAAAACAGTGCGTGCAGGTTGCAGTCTTGGCTGGCGCAGTCGGCTAGCGCAGGTCCTCTCAGCAAGCTCGTGTGTTTTCCAGTTTTGCAGCTCTCTCTCTGAATTATGATGTGTTTATCCTCTGATGTGTTGTTCTCAAACCCTAGACTTCTTCTTCTTTATATACTGCTCAAGGGGCTCATTCTTGGCAACTTCCAAATCTGGTTGTGTCAGGATTTGGAAATACCATCATCTGCGCATGGCGCACGGCATCTGCTTAGCGCAATCGGTTAGCGCACCGTGGTCGACTCTGCCAATTCTTCTGTTTGCGTGGCTAGCTCCGCAGGCTGTGTGATGCGCGTCCTAAACGCTGCCTGTTGGCGCGTATCCGACTTAGGCTCTCGTTTTGCCCTGAAATACAAAAATACTGGAAACCAGTAATCTTGTACATAAAATAATGCAAACAAGCATAGGGTTATGATCTAAATAATGCGTATAAATAGGCTCTATCACCCCCACACTTGCCCCTTTGTTCGTCTCGAACAAGCACTCAAGCACGGATACAATTACCTCTCTGGAGTCTAGCGCACAGTCTTGCACTCTGGTGCGATCTACACTACTGTTCACCTTGCGCTGCTTTATCTCTTGCGCGCATCTGCCTTCAACAGTTTAATATAATAATTTCGCAACTCGTTACCTCTCAGCTGGGATGAAGATCATTTCGGATGGCTGGGAGATAGCTCTTCATAGGCTCCTGGTTGTCAGCTTTTACTTCGAGGACGGGTATATGGTTAACAGTGCAAGCTTCTTCCGGTGCCTGATTCTTCCGCGCACTTCCTGGGCTCAAGCCTTCTTGATGATTTTCTTGTGAACTTTGCGCAAGCTGGTACGTATTTGTGCGCATGCTGATTCTTTTGTAGCGCATATCATCTGCTGGTGTCTTTCTTTTTTATACAGCTTTATCTATGGTTCCTGTGTTTCCCAGAACGGTTCCAGTCTCGGCCTCCGGATAGCAGCTATGGAACAACGCTCCGCTCTCCCTCCTTGGTCCATCTGCGCAGGTCAGCGCACGCGTTTACACCCGCGCCCGCCTTCCCTCGCTCGACTTCCACAGGAAAGGTGGTCTATTTTCCCACCTCACCACGCTTTGGGTATTCGCCTTCGGCATCTGCGTGACTGAGCGCGCTCTCTTGTTCCGAAGGTCACGAAGCACCGGCCTCCACTAGCGCTCTCGACCATATACCTCGCCTTCAAAGCTCAAACGACTAACCGCCTCTCTAGAGCGTTTCTGTCAACTCCACATCCCCTGTATATCCCAACTAACAGGAGCACAAAAAACGAAAAAATATACCAAAATAGTTGATAGCAGCGCATGCAATAATTGAATAGCGCAATTCAAGCTGAATAGTGTGCGCAACCCGCACACAAGCGCACTACTGCTACCATTTTCTTCAACTAGACTAAGCTACACTACAAAGCTCAAAAAAACGTGAAATGTAAATGTAACGCTCCCCCCCCCCCCCCCCCCACACTTAAACAGAGACGTGTCCCCACGACTCAAGCTCAAGCGCACGAAGAGCGCACACATGCATGCAAGCAAAACAAAGAATATAAGAAAGAAGAACATATAGTCAGCGCAGCACAATATAGCAAAGGGGTCACAAAATATTCAGCACAATATTCAACAGAATATAGCAACGTATAGCAACAGTTTTCAAAAAGATAGAAAAGAAACCACCCGAAAGAAATGCGCACCTCACTGCAGCTCTAGATATCCTCGGAGCTGGACTCAGTCGCTGACCCGTGCACCTCCTCATTTGAAGAATCAGTCACATACTCGGTGCTGGAGGCTGGCGGCACTACAGAAATGGCGGCGGGCTGAGCCACGAGGTCGTCCTCTGAGATAGGATCCCATAGTGAATCTGAGCTGGAACTTATGATGGGATCGGCTTCAGGGGACCTCTGAATAGAAGGCTGTGCAGGGGGAGCTGCAGGTGCTGGTATTGGGTCTGCTGCTGGGGTGGGCTCGGCTACTGGGGCTGGCTCTAATGGGCGCACCGGGGACTGGGTAGGAGGGCTGGCTGGCTGGCGCAGCTCGCTGGGGGATCCTGGGGGCGGCCTGCGCAGGCGGAGGAGGGGGGAATAGCATCTCCAAATCTCCACCCTGATGGTGGGCTCATGCTCAAATCTGTCCCCTCGGGGGCTAAATACTCGAGCACACTCATGACGTTGAACATCATGCACCGCTCCTCTGGTACCTCCTCAGGCGCCTCCTCTACCTCTGTTCTGGGGCGCTTTCCTTGGGCACGCGGGGGAGAATCCTCAATGGCAATGGTAACTGGCTCCCCCTGCGGTGCACTTGCCCTTCGGCGCCCTCCAGTCTGTGCATGAGTCCTCATGCGCCTGACTGGAGGCGCAACTGGCTCTGGGGCCTCTTCCATCTCCATTTCCTCCGCAGCCTCCTCTGCTTGCGCGCTGCTTTCTGCTCGCTGCCTCGGCTCTCTGGCCGGCTGCAGCTGGTAGCACCATTCCAATGTACCATCTTGTCTCATGGCTACCGCTCTTATCTGCAGCATATGGGCGCGGTCCAAAGGAACAGCCGGCACCACTGTGTGCTCGGGCACCTCAGGCCCTCCATGCAACGCACGCAGCAGGTGCGTGATCATCCCACCACAAGTCAGCAGCCCCTTCGTGCTAACCCGACTCCAATGGATCACCATGTTCAAGACAAACAGCACCTTCTTCCCATAGTAAAAACCCTTCAAAATCTCCATGTCCAGTAATCTGATCTTGGGCGCACCATTGAAGCGCCCGATGATGGCATAGGTGACCATGCGCCATAGGTAGAACATCCACGGGTCGCGCAGCTCGCGTCCTCGGCTGCGCCCCGCGGCAAAAACTGGGCCGGTCGCCATCTCGCGCCATGCCTCCTGATTCGTGTGCGTGTCTATGTCCGCTTCACGCACCTTTGCACACCTCAGCGTGCGCTTCAGCCTCTTAGCCGGGGCAATGTACCAGACTCCTCTGTGCCGGTACCTTATCTCCAGATCAGCCGGCTCTAGCGACGCCAAAAACTCGCAGGTATCCTCCTTATCTGCTGCGCTGTTGATGTCCAACAGCGCCTCCCAGCCCGCCAGCGCGAGCTTTTCCATAATGAGGTCCTACATTCCGACCTCTCGCAGGAACTCCCTGCTGATGTACGGAGTCCCGTACATCTCCAGCCTCATGAAGGCTTCATACTTGCTGGCGAAAGAAGCTGGGGTCGCTTGATCCTCGGCAGGCTGCATGGTGCGCAGTCGGCTAGCGCAGGTCCTCTCAGTAGGCTCTTATGTTTTTCTATTCTGCCGCTCTCTCGTGTGCTGCGGTCCTCTCTTGGTGCTAGTGATGCTCTCTGATGTGTGTCTTCAAACCCTAGCCTTCCTCTCTTTATATACTGCTCATGAGGCCCAACCTTGGCAACTTCCAAATCTGGTGGTGTCAAGATTTGGAAATACCACTATTCTGCACGTGGCGCACTGCAGATTGGTTAGCGCAATCGGTCTGCGCACCGTAGTCGACTCTGCCACTTTCTGTTTGTTTGCGCTGCTAGCTCCGCAGGCTGAGTGATGCCCATCTTAAACGCTGCCTGTTAGCGCGTATCCGACTTAGGCCCTCGTTTAGCCCTGAAATACATAAACACTGGAAACCAGTAATCTTGTACACAAAATAATGCAAACAAGTATAGGGTTAGGATCTAAATAGTGTCACTGCGTTGACTCCTCACTTGGGATTCTGAATCACTTGGAAGGCAGGTTGGCATCGCTCTTTTTCAGCTCATACACCGTGGTAGCTATCTGTGACAGCTGCTTTTCAATGGACTCGAAATGCTTGTCATACTTCTCATCATTCTTGCGCACTGTGTCTGCTAGCTGGCCCAGGATATCTTCTAAGGATCGCCGCGGCTGCTGGTTATTTTGCGCTGGCGCGTCAGTGCGGTGATGCGGTGGATTGTAGGGCGCAGCTTGTTGCGTCTGCTGTGGTGCGCGCAGGTCCGCGGACTGCCTCTGGAAATTGTTGTCCTCCTTCCATCTGAACCCATTTGCGGCTAGTCCAAAACGCGGCTGATTCTGCCTCTGCGACCCTCTATTATCCCATCCTCCTAGAGAAATATTGACATCTCCTGATTCCTCGAAAAGTGTGGGACATGCATCGGTTTTGTGCTCAGTGGACGTACAGAACTCGCATACCTTTGGCGCAGCTGGTTGCGCCCCTTGCGCATTCATCAACTTCTGCAGCATGGCCTTCATCTCCTTTATCTCAGTGCTTGTTTCTACCTGATGCACAGAACGAGCACGACTATTCTCAAGTGTTAGCTGATGTCTTACCTGTCCAGCAGAGTCTTCTATCAGCTGCCATGCGTCCTCCGGGTACATGTTGCAAATGTCGCCGCCTGAGCATGCATTCAATAATCTCAGCTCCATTGGTAGCAATCCGTTCAGGAAATTCTCTATCAGTACATTCTGGGGCAGGCCGTGATTGTAGCAGTTAGCCTCCAGCTCCCTAAAACGCTCATAATACTCCGATAGTGATTTTCCTGCCCCCTGCCTAGGTGCGGCCAACTACCTCCTGAGTAGCGCGATCTTGGCTGCAGGATAGAATTTGTCAAAGAACTTCTTCTGGAGCTGCTCCCATGTGTGAATAGATCCTGCTGGTAAGCTCATCAGCCAATGCCTGGCCACATCACACAATGAAAAAGGGAACGCCTTCATCTTCAGCGCTTCGTCGCTCTCCCCTTCGGCCTTCATGTTCTCGCAGACAACTAGGAATTCTCGCACATGCTTGACTGGGTTCTCGTTGTTCATCCAGAACTTGGGCATGTGATGAATGAGCGAGCTCCTTAGCTCAAAATGACCGTCTGGTGGAAGCACTATGCACCATGGCTGGTTAACCGTGATTGGAGCTGACATCTCGCGCACTGTTCTGCGTCGCGCGACCTGTCGCGCGGGTGGCGCATTATACACTTCAGCGGCCATCCTTGCTTCAACTTCGCGCTGCACTTCCTCTCTGAACCGAGCTGCGCGGTTATCTGCCCTCGCATTGTTAGGTCCCTCTGGGGTTCTGTCCCCTAAGTTATCTCCAATGACACTGTTATCCTCCATGACCTGTTCTAAATCTCAAAGAAAACGAAATTAAAAGATAACTAAGCTGTCGCGTCTGTCAGTGCGCGACTATAATCTGCACAGCGCAACTGTTTCAAGGTTGTGCAGGCTGATGTTGATTGCGCGCTATCAGAAACAACAACGAGGAAAATAAAGCAAACAGAAATGACTAATTACTGTAAAAGAAAACTTAAACTAGTTAAAACTTATCTGTGTTGCTCCCCGGCAACGGCGCCAAAATTTGACCGCGCGTCGTTGTACGCGTCAAATTAATCCTTCCTTCTCCACTTAGTATAGCGGCTAAGTCAGGGTCGATCCCACAAGGAGCAAGCAGACTCGTTCAGCTAGTAACCTACAACTTACGAGAATTGGGTTGTGAGTGATTGGGTTGCGCAGGTGCGCGAATGAACAGTGTTGAAAGTAGATTTTGCACTAGACATGCGCAGGCAGTAGAGATTAAGTACTATGACTATGAAAAGTATCGGTAAAGACAATCCTCTATGAATGTATTCCTTATCATCGACTCTAAACGTCTATAGTTCGATTTTACTGAAGTTACTGTCCGATCAAGGCTTCCTAACATGTGCGCATGTTCCGATCAAAGTCCATGAGCTATTAATTCTTGAAACTAGTCTAAGCAGCTACGAATCCTGTCACAGTAGCAGCTGATTATCCTAGCGCGTTACTCCTAGTTGTCACCGTCAAGCTACCAACTAGTTTAATATATAACAACAAGTAGTAAGAGTAAGATTGCGGTTCAAGGCTTCACCTACTCATACAACTAGCTGTCAACCGTGTGCACAGAATTAATACAAGCAAACAAACTATGCATTAAGCACAAGTCTCAAAGCAAATACTTCATAGAATCATGCCCAACCGATACAAAGTGTTTAGCTAGACATGCTATTGGTAAACATCATAGAAATAGTAAATGAAAGCTAAAGTGTCCAGGGAAACAGTAACAAGCAGGTGCGTGCAGGTTGCTGTGTCTCGGTTTGCGCAGTTGGTTGGCACAGGTCCTCGGCGGCAGCTCGTGTGTTTTTCAGTTCTGGCTCTCTCTCCTGTATCTCGTGTGTATCAAACCCTAGCCTTCCTCTCTTTATATACTGCTTGTGAGGCCCGTGACAATCTTGGCAACTTCCAAATCCTAGGAGATTTTGTAGGGATATGGTGTTCAAGATTTGGAAATACCGCTATCCTGCGCATGGCTCACTGCGCACGTTGGTTCGCGCAGTTGGTTTGCGCACCGCAGTCTGAATCTGCCACCTCCTATCCTGTTTGCGCTGCTAGCTCCGGAGGCTGTGTGTTGCGCTCCTCAAACGCGCCTATTAGAGTGTATCTGACTTAGGCCCTTGTTTTGTCCTGGAATACAAAAACACCGGAAACCAGTAATCTTGTACACAAAATAATGCAAACAAGCACAGTGTTAAGATCTAAATAGTGCGTATAAATAGGCTCTATCAGTCATTAACCGCAGAAATTGTCCTCTCTAATGGAAATTGCAAAATGTCATGGAGGTCCTCTCTGGATAGGTGGCACTCTTCGTTCCCCAATTGAAATTTCCAGGCAGTCACTCTCTGCCCTTGACCACAGCTTCAAAGGAAGCAATAAACTCATACACCATGTTTTTATGAGTCGGCAATTTTTCCCCCACAAGCATCCAAAGACCGAACTGTTGCAGCCCGCTGTTAACTGAGTCAAAGATAGAGAACCTGTGGCATTGTCTTTAAGTCGGGCATGGAGGTTGGTATGGTTTCTTTCTTTCTATCCAGGATGTGCTGAAGCCGCTCCGTGGACCTTGGATTGATGAGCTTGTATTTCTTAGGGAATGGAGGGGACAGAACGGGGCGACGGACAATGTTCTTCTTCTTGCCAGTCGTGGGCTTCTTTGTGGGCGGCATTGTTGATTGCAGAACTGAGAAACGAGCTGAGATTGAGGGCCTGAGGTTGAGTGGTTCGATGAACGGTCAATTGTGCATCTACTGGAACCAAGTCAGGGCCGCGGAGCTTGTGTTGGAGTGATTGAGTGCGGAGTGGCCCGAACTGAGCGATGGCTGCTGAGCGCGCAGGCAAAGGCTGGCTGGAGCGGAGCTGGAGAACTGAGTAGGGGTTGAGCAGCTCGGTAAGAGCAAGCTGGCGGAAAATCTGAGGAACGGTTGAGCGGCTTAGCGCGGTGCTGGCCAAGGTCGCGACGGCTTGGAGTGTGGGCGGAGTGAGGACCGAGCAGGCGACTGGCTAGGAGGTCGCTAGTGTGGCTCTAGTGCGGATCGGTGGTCGCACGAGGGTGGAGAAGATTCATCTATGGGAGTTGCAGCAACCCTAGCCGATGGACCGTATCGATACGGTCGATACGACCAGATCGATCGGTATGGTCAACTCTCGCCACACGGTCAATACGACCTCAGAGAAAAATTCCACTACCGTATCGACCGTATTGGCCGTACCGATAAGGTTACGACGGCCAAAACGGGCATTACGACTCCGCCAAGCTAAGATGAGACCAAGAAGAACTAAACCCAAACCCAGAACTAAAACCAAGAAGATCAAGATGCGAGCCAAACATATGACTCCGAACGCAACTAAAAAGAAGAAGAAAAACAAAAACAAAAATAAGAAAAAAGAAGAACTCACAGAGCGGGTTACTTCCCGAAAAGGCCTAGTTTAAAGTCTTGGCAAGACGTAACTAAAGGTTCGCAGGATCAAACCAAGTGTAGCTCACATAGCCTACCTCCTTTTCTAGCCCATAATACAACTTAATTCGATGCCCATTAACCTTAAACCATAATAAACCTATCCTAATTTTGTTCTATTCTCGGTCCAAGATAGTCAAGAAAACCTAGATTAAAGCTTAACAATTTGCCCCCCTAATCTAGGTTGCAGAGAGATCAAACAAGGCACATAATTACTACCAAAAACACAAAAAAACCTGTTAACCTAAGAACTGGAATTGCGTAGTAGAATTGAGGCCAATCTCCCCAGCGCCTTCTCAGGTTCTCCTGACAACTCAGTCTGTCTCCTTTATATGCAGGAAGTCCGTGCAAAACAGAAACTTAGAGACTGACACAACCTTTGTGCCAAAGTCAGCAGGATTCTTCTCACCCAGAATTTTAACAATTGAAATAGAGTTAGATTCCACTTTATCTCTGATAAAATGCAACCTAACATGCATGGTAAACAGGGTCTCTACATAAGTGTAATGCACTTTGACTGACAGTATGTAAAACAGGAACACTCAAGTTACCTTCAATCTCTTGCAGCAAGCCCTGAAGCCAAATGGCTTCTTTTGCAGCTTCTGTTGCTGTAATAAACTCTGCTTCAGTAGAAGACAGAGCTACAACAGATTGTAACTTGTGCTTTCCATGAAACATAATTACCACATCACGTAAAAAACAAACCAGTGGTTGATTTTATGTTATCTTTGTTGCTAGCATAATTAGAGTCAACATAACCAAGCAATTCAGAATTATATTATATGCTGCGTATACTAACCCTACTGACTTAGTGCTGTTTAAGTATCTCAGCAGGTATTTCATGGCATTTCAGTGCTCTTCACCAGGATTCGCCATGAATATGCTCAATACACTAATTCCAAAAGCTAAATCAGGTCTATTACAAAGCATACAATACATTACTGATCCTACTACCACATCATATGACACTTTTTCCATTTTACTAATTTCAGAATCAGTTTTAGAGCAATATTGCTTGATTAAATTTAGGTGCCCCCCTAAGGGAACACCCACAGGTTTGGTGTCCACCATACCAAATCTGTTAAGCACTTTTACAATGTAGTCAGCTTGTGACGATGCCATCTTATTATGTGCTCTATCTCTGATTATACTAACACCTAGGAATTTATTTGATTCACCTAAGTCTTTCATATCAAAATTTTGTATTTAGCTCTTTCTTGATTTTAGTAATCTCAACCTTAGAATTACTCATAATTAATATGTCATCCACATATAAGAGAAAATACAATTTTAAATCAGACCTAGTTTTTTTCCAGATAAAGACATGTGTCATATTTGCTTCTTAAAAAATCCTAGGGACATCATACATGTGTTAAACTTGATGTTCCACTGCCTAGGTGATTGCTTAAGGCCATACAACGACCTTTTAACCAGGCAGACGTGATTGAGATGTTTTTTTATCAATGAAACCTAAAGGCTGATTCATGTAAATCATTTCATTTAAGTTTCCATGCAAAAAAGCAGTTTTTACATCCATTTGGTGTAATTCTCAATCATGCACAGCAGTCATAGCTAACAATAATCTCAGAGTCTTAAACTTAACCACAGGGGCAAATATCTCATTATAATCTATCCCTTCCCTTTGGTAAAAACCCTTGGCCACTAATCTGGCCTTAAATCTGGGAGGGTCAGTCAAGGTATCACCTTCCTTGACCCAGCTCCTCCGTACTAGACTCCTTCCTCAGCATCATCTGGAGCTTCCCTGGGACAGCTATCTCTTATGTCCTAGATCACCTCTTCAGGTTCAGTTGTACCTGCAATAGCATCAGGGAGTTTAGGCTGAGATTTAAAATAGAATTCATTCTCATTAAAAGTCACAGACCTGGCGATTTTAACCTTGTAACCTCCGGGTTGTATTAACAATAATTTGTAGCCTTTAACTCCTAATGGATATCCTAAACTCACAGATTTGAGAGCCCTTGGCTTTAATTTTCCTTGAGAAATCAAAGCATAGGCTGTACAGCCAAAGGGTCTCAGGTGAGTCAGGCTCACGTTCCTGCCAGACCAAACTTGCTGTGGAATCTTAAAATCTAGGGCAAAACTAGGGGACCTATTAACTAAAGAAGCTGCAGTCATCACTGCCTCTCCTTAAAGAGTTCTTAAGTTCAGAACTACACAATATGCACCTAGCCCGCTCAATTCAGTTTCAATGCTAGGCTATGCTAATTTGATAATCAGAGCATGCAATTCATACGAAGAACAATAATTCACCAAATCGAATAATGAAACAAAATAAATAGAATCGAGGAGCAGAGAACAATCAAATCATTAGAAACCCTTGACCCGCGTTGACCCGCGATTTTGGGCGATTCTTAGCGATCCTTCCGGCAGCAGCCGTCAAGGCTAGTCCCGGCCTCCATGGCCTCTCCCGAGCAGTCCAACCTCGAGCCTCCTGACCCTGATTCCTCCGGTGGCGCTCCCGTTCCCCCGGTTTCAGGAGGCACAAAGTCTTTCGCGGCGATGGCTGCATCTCGTCCGCAGCTGCGTCCACGATTCACTCCAATTTCTCTTCCCACCAGACAGGTTGGAGTGAAGGAGGGGCGCCCGTCCGTCAGCTTCACAGGGGCATAGTTTGGGGCTGGTGCCAAACGGTTTGAATTTTCCCTCGTTGCCAAATTTACCTTTGGTCGGCCTCCCCTTGGAGACATTCAAAAGGCTTTTCAGTCGCACTGGGCTGTTTCTGGTCGTGCTACGATTAGCGAGATCTGGGATTCTCGCCATATTCTAATCATTCTTGACTCTGAGGCAGATGTTCGTACGGCTTTGTTATCCCCTCTGAACAAGGTAGGTCATGCCCTCTTTCGTTTATTCCGCTGGAACTTGGATTATAATCCTAAGAGAGAATCTACCATTCGCACAGTTTGGATTAAACTTCCTGATTTACCTCTGCCGCTCTATGATAGCTCCTTTATTGAAGCTATTGTCTCAACGTTTGGTTATTTTGTGGGGGTGGATGATAGGACCAAAGCTTGTGTCTCAGTTAAGTATGCAAGGGCCTGCGTGGAGTTAGATGTCACACAACATATTCCAGATTCAGTTTCGATTTCGTTGCCTGATAACCTTGGATTCTGGCAGACTATTGTTATGGACACTAATTTGTCCTATTGCAGCAGATGCAAGGTTCATGGTCATTATTTAGATAAATGCAGGAAAGGTAGCCCGAGCAATGCGGTTTCCAGTCTGCTTGGCACCGAAGGTAGGGGGTCTCTAAAAGATGGAGCTAATGCTCCTGTTTCTTCTGCTGGTAATAATTCCAAGGACAAAGGAAAGTCTGAATGGAATCGTGTTGTGAACAAAAAAGCCAGCAATGGAAAGGAGCCGTTACACGTCCCTCCTGTTGCTAGAAAGGAAGTTTCCCAAAGGGTTTCCTCTTCGGACAACAATCCAGCTCTGGTGATTTCTGAGACGGATACATGTTGTGGTGTTTTGGATGGTCCTCTTTCTATAGTAGCTTCAGTGCCTGACAATGTTTCTCGTTCAACTAATGTCTTGACTGTTGACTATGCCCAGCCTAGCCAGCATGAGGGGCAACAAATGATTTCCAGAACTGGGGATGAGACTAGAGTTGTTCCATCTGATTTATCGGGGGAGGAGCTTCGTCTTAAAAAGCAAAGCTCCAACCAGGTCTCTTTTAATGAGGAGCTGGGTGTGTTAGTTCATCCTGACATGCTTCAACACTACAAAAATATTCAGGATAAGGCAGGTAGCTCAGGCCGGCATGCTCCATTGAAAGGTGAAAGAAATTTGTCGGATGCCCTTAAAGACTGCATCATTCCAGGCAGCAAGCACTGCCTCTCCAAAGACTCTCAATGATTAATGGCCTTTGCTGGAATGCCAGAGGTATTTCAAATCGAGGTACCATCTGTTTCCTTAAAAGTTTACTTTCTACACATGATATTTCTTTTTGCGCTGTCCTGGAACCTAAGCTGCAGGGGACTAAAATTATTTCCATTGCTCGGAAGCTTGGCTTTTCTAATTATTTGCAGGGGAACCCTACTAATCGCCATATTTGGATTTTCTGGAAGGATTCAATTTCTGTTTCCATCTCTAATATCAGCTCTCAGCACATCTCCTATGAAATTTCCCTATCTGCGTCTGGCTTTAAGTCCTTATGTACCGTGGTATACGCTTCTTACAAGGCTGTCGACAGAGTTCATTTATGGGACCTTCTTGCCGCAGAGTCTACTGCTATTACAGATCCCTGGATCCTTATGGGTGATTTTAATGCAGTCACCCATGCCGATGAGAAAAAAGGTGGCCAGCAATTCGGTAACAAATCTTCTTCTGACTTCAATAGCTTTATTTCTGGTTGTGGTTTATCAGATGCTGGTTATTCTGGAAACAAATTCACCTGGTGCAATAATCAAGCTGGTTTGAGGTGTATCTGGATGAGGCTGGACAGGGTGCTCACTAATGGCCTTGCTACTGCTCAGTTTCCGGATTTGAAAGTGATTCATCTTCCTCGGATCCAATCTGACCACTGTCCGCTGTTGATTTCTTTCAGTAAAAAAGAACATGTGCATAGCTTTTTCAGTTTTAATCCGGCTTGGGCCAAGCATGAAGCCTTGCAAGATATTGTTCAGAAATCTTGGTCTGATCGAGCCCACGTCAACCCTCTAGCTAACTGCCATATCAAGCTTAAACGACTGAGGACTGAGGAGTGAAGAATGCCACGTCTTTGGATCAAGTAAGACCCATCAGCCTCTGCAATTTCTTTCATAAAATCATTTCCAAGATCCTGAATGATAGGATTCGTCCGCTGCTTGACAAAATTATTAGCCCGGAACAATCTGGTTTCATCCCTGGTAGGTCTATTCAGCATAGTATAGCTCTGGCTCATGACCTAGTTTCGGACATTGATAAGAAAGTTCATGGGGGCAATGTGGTGGTAAAGATTGATATGGCTAAGGCCTACGATAGGCTGTCTTGGGTTTTTCTCCTCCGCGGAATGAGGGCTTTTGGTTTTGATGATCAATGGTGTGATCTCGTTTATCGGAATATTAATAACTGTTGGTACTCTGTCCGGTGTCGAGGGAAATCTTTTGGTCACTTTAAATCCAACCGGGGGCTGCGTCAGGGGGATCCTTTGTCTCCCAGTCTCTTTGTTCTTGCTATGGAAATTATGTCCAGAAAACTGAACTCAGCTGGTAGATCAGGGGGTGGGGTGATGCCATACTGGTCTTCTCTTCATGCCTTAGATATTAATCACATTCTTTATGCGGATGATGTTCTGATTTTTACTAATGGAGGGAAGACTTCTTTTACTAAGGTTTTGGACATATTAAACTGTTTCTGCGATAATTCTGGCCAACAATTCCACGCTGAAAAATGTAAGATTTTTTTTCTCCAAGCACATCAAGAGTGCTAGGAAAACAAATCTTCTTCATATTTCTGGGTTTTCTCCGAGTATTTTCCCTGTCCGATATTTAGGAGCTCCTCTTTTCCCAGGACGGCCCAGAATTTCTTTTTTCCAAAGTCTGGTTGACAGTATCATAAATCGGCTTTTAGATTGGGTGAAATCCTTCCTCTCTATGGCTGGCAGGATCACTCTAATCAAGTCAGTCCTCCAATCTATTCCCATCCACTGCTTGTCAGTGATTCCTGTTACTAAAGGCGTATTGAGGTCTATTGATCAGCTTCTTCGGAATTTCTTGTGGGATTCTGGCAGGGACTCTCGCCATCATTGGGTTAATTGGGGAGCTGTATGTTCTCCTACTCAGGCTGGCGGATTGGGGATCATTCATCTCCACCAGGTTATGACAGCCCTGCACGGCAAAATGGCTTGGAATTATCTTCTCAACTCCTCCTTATGGGCTAGACACGCTAGAAGCAGATTTTACATTGGAGGTAATGGATCCTGTCTATGGAAAAATATTTCTCCTTTCATCTCTAGTATTTCTCTTAATTGTCGTTGGGTACTTGGCAACGGCAAGACTACTGCCTTAAGATTTTGTGAGGGCATTGCCTTGTGTTGTCCTAAAAGATTCAGGGCTATGCCCATTAAAGAGGTTCTCCAAAATCCAGATTTCAGGAGGACTTTTCTTCTCAATTTAAACCCTCGCATTTTTCAGTCCATTGATGGGGATCTTTCTGATGATTCTCCGGACAGACTAGTCTGGGAAGGTGATCCCACTGGCCAAGTCACAACAGCAAATTTTTTAAGGAGTTTCGTATTTTCCCTGCCTTCTATTGCAAAATTTGAAGCTATATGGCAACCATTTATCCCAATGAAAGTCTCCTGTTTTCTATGGAAGATTCTCCACTCAGCCCTTCTAACAAGTGATAATATCATCAAGACTGGTATACAACTAGCCAGTAAATGTGTCTGCTGCAGTGCTCCCAGGTTTGAATCAATGGAACATTTGTTCCTTCATAGTGACAAAGCTCTTTTGGTTCTGGATTTTCTATGCCCTCTCTTCCGTAAAAGCAGACCTACCTCTCTTCATCAGCTCTTCTATGATTGGGGAATTATGGCTGATTTCAATAATTTTTTAGATTGCTTGGGTTTCAGCCTTATGTCTTGTTGTATGTGGGACATATGGAAATACAGGAACCAAGCTCTATTTGATGATCATGCCGGCAGCTTCAGCAAGACCAATATTTTTAGATGGGCCTCTCTCCTTGCTAATAATATCAAGGTTCCTTGCGGCCATGACACTGTTTCTTCTAACATTTGCAAAGCTCTCCTTATTAACCCCCTGGTTTTCAAGACGGCTAGAATATTGTGGGTTCCTTGGCAGCCTACTCCAAAAGGTAACACTTGCAACATCTCTATTTTTGTTGATAATGATAAATCTTGTTTGGCTGTTGTGGTTCGCGATAGATTTGGTGTTTTCCTTGCTGCCTTCAAGACCGTTGCGAGGCGCAAGCATTTTCTGCAGTGTTTGTTACACATTCTCAGTGAGCTAAATTGTCATTTATTGGATCTTCATTGCCTTCGTATCTCCCATCCTGAGGTATGTCTTCTTAGTCGGAACTCTCTGGTGGACTGGGCTCATTTCCAGCTCAAAAGGCTGCTGGTTAGAAGGCTTAAGAAGCTTGATATCTTCAAAATCAGCCACTCGCTCAACCGTCCGGCAGATGCTCTTTGCTGCTCCAAACTTAGGTATTTTTATACCACCAATTTTGAAGAGCTTCCTCTTTCAGTTCAGCTTGCCATTGTCAATGATGTCAAGCCCCACCCATGCTCCTTCATTGATCAGCTCATTGAGACCTGAACCTCGGTTTTTGCTGTCTTTGTTTTCTTTGTTGTTTGTCTTCTCTTAGTTTGGGTAGTTCTCAACTTGTGAGCACACCCTCTTCTCCTTTTTGGTGGTTCTCCACCTCTCCTGTAATTGCCTCGGCCCAGGCTTTTTGGGCCTTCTTTAATAAAGCTCAATTTTAAAAATAAATAAATAAATATAAATAAATAAATAAATAGTTCAGAAAATACGAAAACAGCCGATCACTGAGTTAGGGTTTAGCTACTACAATCTATCTAAGAACAATGAAAATAAAATAGTTCAGAAACCACGAAAACTGCCGATCACTGTTCACCGCCGCTGACTTCCTGCTTTTTCTCCAATTATCCGTTTCCCAAAACTGAGTTCTTCCTCATTGTTTGAGAGTTGAAAACCCTAATTGTGATTGGGTTTCAAAATCTGACCTCGGGCTGTGAGCCGATGCTGATGTCATCACGTGATGGCCATTCTGGAAGAATACATTAGGGAGCGCTCTTGGAAGAGATATTAAGATCTAGCGCGCGACACTAAAGTGTTCTTCTGGAGCGAGTACTACTAGGAGGCACACTTAACTTTCTTCAACGTCAGTTTCCTCATCGACTATCTAAAAATGCCATTTTTAAACATGAGTCTCTTTTTATGTATTCTGAACACCTAAAATGCAAACAACACTAAAAAGTAACTGTTCTCATACAAAAAATGCCGAAATTGTTGGGCTTAAAGGGTTCAACGAGTCATATAAATACTCCTCCTCAACGAGCGATACAAAAAAAGAGCAAAAACACATAGAGATCAACCTATGGTAGCAGGGTATACACATTGAGTTTAAGACTGGTGGAATCAGAAATCGTGGAGTTTGTTTCAGCATTGATCCTCGAAATCCATCTGCGAACAGGGTTGTCGCAGGCTGAGTGAGAGCTGAACGAGGCCGCCCAATATTGATAGTGCGCGTCATTGATTGAGGGGGAGTAGAGATAGAGTTACCAGAACTCAGGGTGTCCGAATGATTGGTGGGAGAGCTAGAGGAGTCTTTGACAGAAGATACAGCAACTCTGTTAAAGAGTATGCTTAAGCATTCCTTGAGCTACACATTGTAATAGAGTAGGCTAGGTTTGTGAGTTAACTCCGTAGCTATTTATTACTGAGAGTGTGTAGGTTGCACAAAGAGAGTCTATGTGATCAGGCTGCGAGCTAGTCTAGGTGTTTAGACTAAGCGGAAGATTTCAGCTAGGTGAGAAGTAGAGGTGTGAGTCCTTTATACTTCAAACTGTGATAGTGGAATCTTGAAAACCGGAGTACCCTCCCCAGAAGTAGGCAAGTTACCGAAATGGGTGAACAAATACTGTGTCTTTCCTATTCTGCCAGTAGAGTAATTCCGAAGAAAGATACATAGAGTGCTTAAGCAGAAGCTATAACTTCAGAGGTTATAACTCCGCAATCAACAACGTTGCACAATTTCAAATGGTATCAGAGCCGATCACTCAACATAAAGAGTGTGATCCAGGAGAGCGTTGCTATTATCTATGGTCACCTTAAAAGAAGGACAAAGCACCAGCAGACCGCCACTGCTTGAGGGAGTAAACTATGGCTTTTGAGGCGCGAATGAAGGCGTTTATTAAAGCCATTGATGAAAGGGCTCGGAGGGCAGTCATATCAGAGTAGTCTCACCCAATGACCGTAGACAGCTTAGGAGTTACATACAAGCAACCTGAAAGCAAGTGGACTGTCGATGAGGTAGCCTCAGCATCAGGAAATTCTAAGGCTTTGAATACTATATTTGTTGCTGTGGATGCTAACAATATTGGTTGATCTCTAACTATTACACGTCTAAACAAGCTTGGGAGATTCTTGAAACAGCACATGAGGGAACGAACAAGGTAAAGATCTCTAGAATGCAAATGATCACCTCATGTTTTGAGAGCTTGAAGATGTTGGAAGAAGAGACTATCGCAGAGTTCAATGCCAGATCGTGTGATTTATCAAACGAGGCCCATGCTCTTGGAGAACCAATTCAGGAGGAAAAACTGGTAAGAAAAGTTCTCAGATCCCTCACCTCAAAGTTTGATATAAAGGTGACTACCATCAAAGATGCCCAGGATGTGAAGAACATGAGGCTGGAGGCACTGATCGGTTCACTGAGGCAGTTCGAGATGAAAGTTACAGAGACTGCTTCACCATATTCTGGGAAAGAACTCGAGCAGAAAGCTGAGATAAAGTACAAAGAGGGCTGTTCCAGATGATGTCAACCAACAACTATCTCTGCTTGTCAAAAACCTTGGAAAATTCATGAAAAGAATGGACCAGAAACCTTCATACTCAGGTCAGTCATTCAGGGGGAGAAACAGAAGAGGTGACAATTCCCAGAGGAGAAGCAAGGAGGCTAATAAAGACAATGATGAAAGGGAAAGATAAACAGAAAGGGATCCAGTGCTGGGAGTACGAGGGGTATGGCCACAGACAAAATGAATGCCCAAGATATTAGAAGAGAAACAACAAGTCTCTTACAGCAAATTGGAGTGATGAAGACAGTGAAGAGGAAACTGATAACAAAGAAAATCTAGCCTTGACTACTGTATTTCGTAATGATGATTCAGATCAAATAAAGATAGACTTTGTTTAGGGGATCATTGAATCTGACAGCAGTGATGACGAAGAATTCTTAGTAGAAACTATAGTTGATCAATTCAGATTGATAAAAGAGAAGTGTTAGAAAGTTATTGAAGCCAACAAAGAATTACTGTCAAAGGTTTCCAGATTGGAAGGAGATAGAGTCGAGCTTCAGAACATTATCACCTCTCTATCAAAAGGACAACATTCAAAAGATGCAGAATTAGTAAGTGAAGACTGTCAACTGAAAGCTATATCTGGAACAAATAGTGGAGAGGCATCCATTCTGGATGAAATTTTGGCTTACCAAAGGTATAGAGGTGGGACTGAAGATCTAGTGTACACTATTATTGAAGGAACAGGTGTAACTACATTTTTCAAAGCCACAATTACTGATCAAAATACAAGTGTTCAGGAAGGTCATATCACAGTTTTTCAGGAAGAAGTACCAGAGTGGAAATACAAGAGAATGCTGAAGCAATCTCTAGACCAGCCACTGCCTGGACACTCAGACCAAGGAAAAAGAGATGTTATGCATGTGATCAAATAGGACATCTTCAGAGACAGTGTCCAACATTGGCCAATGACAGCGCGTCGTTGTGCGCCTCAAATTTGTGTTTGTAAGACCTGTTAACACTTAGCAAATGGTAAGCAGGGTCGAACCCACAGAGAGCAAGTGATCAAGAGTCCTAATGATAGGTTGAGGAAAACATAACAACAATTATCTATGATGAGAGTCTATCAAGTAGAAAGAAATCAGTTCAGGGAATACACTGCAACTAGTTATCATCAATCAAACAACATGTATAAACTAATGAATACTGCCCAGTCCAACATTGCCTCTAAAGATATGTCAACTCCGATATTCTACCTATTCTTAACCGCTAAGTTCTCGAACAGTTCGATGGTTACTAGACTAACTCCACCAATTAGTTCCACTGCTAAGTTTAGCTAACAATGCAATTCAGTCGTATAATACAATCGATATCAACCTAACTTAACTGCTAAGCTCCACTAAATTGATAATCAAGCATTCAGATCATACAAAGGCAGTAAATCACTAACTCAAATCAAGTGTTCATTGATCTCAAACCAAGTGTTGCAATGTAAACCCCAAACTGATAAAAGGTTTAGCTACTCATAACATTCATCTAATGTAATAATACTGAGTTCAGTCTACTACAATAAGTTAAAGAACACGAAACTAAACTAATAAGGAAACCGGCATGAATAGTGTTTTCCGACAGTGAACAGTAACATGTCAATAGTATAAATGAACAGTGATTCTGGCAACTTCCAGCAGCTTCTCCTCCTTTCTCTCTTAAGCCCGCCGCTGCTACAGTCCGTCACTTCCTACTGTCTGATGTCCAATCTCATTGTCCAATGTATCTTCAATTTAGGGTTTGGACTTGAATGAACCGGTTCTGGTTAAACCAACAGGTCTTCGTTTCAGCAGCTGTTGACTTCTGTTGACCGTTGTTGACTTTTGTTGACGACTAACCGCTGTTGACTTCTTGATCTTCAATGAATGCACCAAATATATAATAAAATCCAACACGATCTTGAACACACATGCGATACAAAAACACTACAAAAGAGTACCGATCTCACGCAAAATGTAATAAAACAAAGGGAATAAACAACTCAATGGAGCGCATAAATACGCTCCATCAGCCAAATACAGGAATACTCGTAGAAGATCAACTATCAGACAAGCCAGACATTGAGTACCTTGATCCCTTATAAGTATTACAGCACGCAGAGGTAGGTTTAGCTTACGAGAAAGAAATTCCATTGCGATGATAAATAAACTAGGCGAGAGGGGGTCACCTTGTCTCAATCCCCTATTGGATTTAAAATGACCAAAAAACTTACCTCTTATCCGAATAGAATACCAGCAATTACTGATATTGCGATAGATAAGGTCGCACCACTGCTCACTAAAACCCAAAGCCTTCATTCCCCTAAGTAAGAAATGCCATGAAAGTCTGTCGTAAGCCTTTGCCATATCAAGCTTCACCATAACGTTACCACCATGAACTTTCTTATGAATGTCAGACGCAAGGTCATGCGCCAGAGCAATGCATTGCTGGATAGACTTGCCAGGAATGAAACCGGATTGCTCCAAACTGATAATTTGGTCTAATAAAGGGCGAACCCGATCATTTAAAACCTTAGAAATAATTTTGTGAAGGAAATTGCAGAGGCTAATAGGTCTCGTCTGGTCCAAGGAGGTAGCATTTTTCACCTTAGGAATAAGGATTAGAACCGTGGAAGAGATACCTTTGGCAAAACTAAAACCCTTGAAAAAGTGCTGAACTGTCTCAATAATATCCGCACCAATGATAGGCCAACAAGACTGAAAAAAGACGCCCGTAAAACCATCTGGTGCAGGGGCACTGTTTTCTGGCAGACTGGAAACCGCAGCCCAAATCTCATCAGCAGAGGGAATACAGCTCAATCTGTCATTTTCAGCTTGGGAGATTATAGGTTGAATATCATCAAAAAAACTAGCATCCGGTACAGCAAAGAAACTACCCAAAAGATCCTTAAAAAAACCAACAGCTAGGGAACCAATCACTTCTCTGTTATCCGAGACCATACCAGACGGAAGAGTAACTTTAAAGTTATTAAAAGATCGCCTAACCTTGATAGCAGCGTGAAAAAATTTGCTATTTCTCTCCCCCTCCTGAAGCCACCCAACATGAGATTTCGCATCTAGAAAAATTTGCCGATCATCCAGGGCTTTATTGAGGAAACTCTGTAAAAAGTCATGCACGCTCTGCGCATCAGGTGGATTCCAATGCTGAAATAAAGGAGATGAAAGCCATGCTACAGAAGCTGATGAGTGCGCAAGGCACGCAGTGCCGAAGGCCTGCGAGTTCTGTACGTCCACTGAGCACAAAACCGACGCATGTCCCACACTTTTCGAGGAATCAGGAGATGTAAATGCTCTAGGAGGATGGGACAATAGAGGACCGCAGAGGCAGAATCAGCCGCGTTTTGGACTAGCCGCAAATGGATTCAGATGGAAGGAAGACAACAATCTCCAAAGGCAGCCCGCGGAATATCGCACACCACAGCAAGCGCAGCAAGTATACAACCCACCGCACCGCCGCAATGACGCACCAGCACAGAATAACCAGCAACCGCGGCGCTCCTTAGAAGACATAGTGGGTCAGTTAGTAGACACAGTGCGCAAGAATGATGAAAAGTATGACAAGAGGTTCGAGTCAATTGAGAAGCAGTTGTCACAGATTGCTACCACGGTTTATGAGCTGAAAAAGAGCGATGGCAACCTACCTTCACAAGTGATTCAAAACCCTAAAGGAGGAGTGGTAGAGCCTAGTTATATGCGCTATTTAGATCTTAACACTGTGCTTGTTTGCATTATTTTGTGTACAAGATTATTGGTTTTCGGTATTTTTGTATTTCAGGATAAAACAAGAGCATAAGTCAGATGTGCGCTAACGGACGTTTTAGAGCGCAATGCACGACTGCGCGAAGCTTGCAGCGCAAAAAGGAGAGCTGTTTCGGACTACAGTGCGCAAACCGACTGCGCTAAGCAAGTAGCGCAATCAGCGTGCGCAGAATGGCAGAGTTTCTAAATATTGATCTCCTAGATTTGGGAAGTTGCTAAAAGTCTCTCGGGCCAAATCTAACCATTCCTTGCGCTTCAAGACCACTATATAAGAGGAGGGAAACTAGGGTTAGAACAAGAGAAAGAGCAGATAGAGAGAAGGACACTCAGCAGAAAAACACACGAGCTACTTCAGCCAGACTCTGCGCGAACCACCTGCGCCAGCCAAGAACAGCAACGCGCAATTGCGCCAACCTGCTACGTTTCTCTTGCTGCTTCAGTTTTATTTATTATTGCTATGATGTTTGTTTCTAGCATGTCTAGCTAAACACCTTGTATCGGTTGGGCAAGATTCTATGAAGTATTTCCTTTGAGACTTGTGCTTAATGCTTGGTACATCTACTTATATTAATTCTATGCATATGGGTGATAATTAGTTGCTATCTTATTCTAATTGCTAGTTATTGTATGTTAAACTAGTTGATAGCTTGACGGTGACAACTAGGAGTAACACACTAGGATACTCAGCTGCTACTGTGATAGGATTCGTGGCTGTTTAGACTAGTTTCAAGAATTAATAGCTCATGAACTTTGATCGGAACATGAGCGCACGTTAGGTAGCCTTGATCGGACACTAACTTAAGTGGAACTGCACTATAGATGTTTAGAGTCGATGATAAGGGATACATTCATAGAGGATTGTCTGTACCGATACTCTTCATAGTCATAGTACTTAAAATCTACTGCCTGCGCACGTATCGTGCAATTCTGCTTTCACCACTGTTCATTTGCGCACCTCCGCAACCCAACCACTCACAACCCCAATTTCGTAAGTTGTAGGTTGCTAGCTAAGACTAGTCTGCACGCTCCTTGTGGGATCGACCCTGACTTAGCCGCTATACTAAGTGGAGAAGGAAGGATTAATTTGATGCGTACAACGACGCGCGATCAAATTTTGGCGCCATTGCCGGGGAGCAACATAGATAAGTCTTAACTAGTTCAAGTTTTCTTTTACAGTAGCTAGTTATTTCTTTTTATTTTCGTTGGTGTTTCTGCCAGTACGCAATCAACATCCGCATGCGCAACATTGAGCGCGGATCATAGTTGCGCACAGACAGGGGCAACAACCTAGTTTCTTTTAATTCTGTTTGCTTGAAGTCTAGAACAGGAAATGGAGAATAACAGTGTCATTGGCGATAAATTAGGGGACAGAACCCCTGAGGGACCTAAAAATGCGAGGGCAGATAACCGCGCAGCTCGGTTCAGAGAGGAAGTGCAGCGCGAAGTTGAAGCTAGGATGGCCGCTGAAGTATATAATGCGCAACCCGCGCAACAGATCATGCGACGCAGAACAGTACGGAGCTCATTCATTCATCATATGCCGAAGTTCCATGGGATGAACAATGAAAACCCAATCAAGCATGTGCGCGAATTCCTAGTTATCTGCGAGAACATGAAGACCGACGGGGAGAGTGAAGAAGCGTTGAAGCTGAAGGCGTTCCCTTTTTCATTGTGTGATACAGCCAGGCATTGGCTGATGAGCTTACCAGCAGGATCTATTCGCACATGGGAGCAGCTCCAGAAGAAGTTCTTGGATAAGTTCTACCCCGCAACAAAGATTGCGCTACTCAGGAGGGAATTGGCCGCACCTAGACAGGGCGTAGGAGAGTCACTATCAGAGTACTATGAGCGTTTCAGGGAGCTGGAAGCCAACTGCTACAATCATGGCCTGCCCCAACATGTGCTGATAGAGAATTTCCTAAACGGGTTACAACCAATGGAACTTAGACTACTGAACGCATGCGCAGGTGGTGATATATGCAACATGTACCCGGAGGATGTATGGCAGATGATCGAGGACTCTGCTGGACAGGTAAGGCATCAATTGACGCTCTAGAAAAGTCGTGCGCGCGTTGTGCACCAGGTGGATTCCAGCACTGAAATTAAGGAAATGAAAGCCATGCTGTAGAAACTGATGAGTGCACAAGGCGCGCAACCAGTTGCGCCGAAGGTATGCGAGTTCTGTACGTCCACTGAGCACAAAACCGATGCATGTCCCACACTTTTCAAGGAATCAGGAGATGTCAATGCTCTAGGAGGATGGGACAATAGAGGACCGCAGAGGCAGAATCAACCGCCCTTTGGACTGGCCGCAAATGGATTCAGATGGAGGGAGGTGATAGAGCCTATTTATACGCATTATTTAGATCATAACCCTATGCTTGTTTGCATTATTTTATGTACAAGATTACTGGTTTCCAGTGTTTTTGTATTTCAGGGCAAAACAAAGGCCTAAGTCTGATAAGCGCTAACAGGCAGCGTTTAGGACGCACATCACACAGCCTGCGGAGCTAGAATTGGCAGAGTCAACCACGGTGCGCTAAGCAGATGCCGTGCGCCGGGCGCAGATGATGGTATTTCCAAATCCTGACACGACCAGATTTGGAAGTTGCCAAGGATGAGCCCCTGAGCAGTATATAAAGAAGAGAGGGAGGCTAGGGTTGAGAGACGGTTCTCAGGATTCACAATTTGTGCACCTAGGAGGCACTGCGCAGTAGGACTGGAAAACACACGAGCTTGTTGAGAGGATCTGCGCCAGCCGACTGCGCCAGCCAAGACAGCAACCTGCACGCACTGTTTGCTATTGTTTTCTTGGACACTTTAGTTATTATTTACTGTTTCTATGATGCTTATCACTAGCATGTCTAGCTAAACGCTTAGTATCGGTTGGACATGAATCTATGAGTATTTCCCTTTGAGACTTGCGCTTAATGCATAGCTTGTTTTGCTTATATTACAGGCAGCTTGTTACATGAGTAGGGGAAGCCTTTTTTTTAAAAAATAAAAAATAAAAACTTTATTAATGGGGACTCAAATAGCCTGAGCCATGGCAGGAACAAACGAGGCAAGTAAGCAAGTGCCATACAAAAGAAGTGACTAAAATTCTATAGCCACAAGAACCATCCAAGCCTAGGGAAACACGGCTAAAGAAAAGGCCTAACCAAAGCCAATTTGGCCTATGAAAGCTGCGCAACGTAGTCCTCAAGCACCGGTTGAGCTTTGCCAACTCGAGAATAAACAGAATAATATAGCTATACGAGCCAAAAGGGTCACAGGGCTTGGTAACACCCATCACCTTTGACCCACAATACATAAATAAACTATCAACTTTAACTATCAAATTTAACAAGCACTCTGGGTGCTGAGAACCACCACCTGCTCCAAGGAACTCCCTGCACAATAGAACCACCCACACCTCACAATAATAAGTCCCAATCATCTCTAGAGGATCTGACAAGCAGCAAGGGAGCTGCCAAAGAATTGTCTTCATTGGGTTGAGGCTCCTCACCATCTCCTCCAACACCGCCAGCCGAGCTAGGGCAGAAGGACCTCAGCCGCAACCTATCTGCACATAAACTCCTTTGGACCGCCTTATGAATGAAATTAATCCTAGTATCTAAAAGCTGGTTAGGAGAAGTAAAAGCAAGTGCAAGGGCCACATGATTCATGGAAGTGCTGATTCTTTTCATGCTGCTGATGTTAAAACCAGAAACCAGCCGCCTCAAATCATTAGAAATCTGCCAGGGAAAACGCGTTCCATATCTCTCATCCATGAAGACCATATCCGGGTGGGAACTTTGAATGGCCTGGACATGAATCTGCTGCTCCTTAGCTGCCAAGAGGGCCTTCCGCATAAAAAGAAGCATCTCCTCCAAAGGAGAGGATTTCGCAAAGTGATTCACAACAGCAAGTTGCATAGCACCTTCACTCGTGCGTCAGATGGCTGCCCCTTTAATAACCTGCCCTTTATCAATGAGTGCAAAATTCAGGCAAGAACCAGGTACACCAGCACTCCAAAAATTCCAAGACCCAAAAACTACTTCTCTTAATGCCATTTATACCAAAGAAATCAGCCACAAAAAAATCATTTCTTGAGTGTCCTCCGCCTGGAATTTGATCAACAAGAATTTGAGCCCATCTCGCCAATCTAGCAAACAAATCAGAGGCTATATTGTTGTGAATGACCCTGTTCCTCAGTTTCCACACTTCCCATAAACCACACATAGAGATGGCAGCAGTAAACTTACTCACAAAATCTTTATTCAAAGGGGAAGCCTTGAACCGCAATCTTACTCTTGTTGCTTGTTGTTGTTTGTTAAACTAGTTGAATAGCCTGACGGTGCCAACTAGGAGTAACGCGCTAGGTTAGGCAATTACTACCTTGATCGGATTCGTAGTTGTTTAGTCTAGTGTAAGAATTAATAGCACATGAACTTTGATCGGAACATGCGCACATGTTAGGAAGCCTTGATCGGACACTAACATTAGCAACCCGAGCTATAGACATTTAGAGTCGATGATAAGGAATACACTCATAGAGGATTGTCTGCGCCGATACTTCTCATAGTCATAGTACTTAATCTCTATTGCCTGCGCACGTCTAGTGCAATCCCTGCATTCATTACTGTTACTTGCGCATCGCGCAAACCAATCACTCACCCCCCCAATTTCATAAGTGTAGGTCACTGGCTAAAACTGAACTACTTGCTCCCTGTGGAGATCGACCCTTACTTAACCGCTGTACTAGTGGAAGAGGAAGGATTATATTTGACGCGTACAACGACGCGCGATCAAATTTTGGCGCCGTTGCCGGGGAGCAACACAGCTAAGTTTTAGCTAAGCTTACGTTTTTTGCCTTTTTAGTAACTAGTTATTTTTAGTTTGTTTTGTTTTCTCGTTGTTGTTTCTGACAGCGCGCAATCAACATCAGCCTGCGCAACCTTGAAACAGTTGCGCTGTGCAGATTCTAGTTGTGCACTGACAGACGCAGCAGCATTAGTTATCTTTTAATTTCGTTTTCTTTGAGATATAGAACAGGTCATGGAGGATAACAGTGTCGTTGGGGACAACTTAGGGGACAGAACCCCAGAGGAAGCAAGAGCACATAACCGCGCAGCCCTGTTCAGAGAGGAAGTGCAGCGCGAGGTTGAAGCAAGGAGGGCCGCTGAAGTGTATCATGCGCCACCCGTGCAACAGGCCGCGCGACGCAGAACAGTGCGCGAGATGTCAGCCCCACTCACAGTTAACCAACCATGGTGCATCGTGCTTCCGCCAGGCGGTCATTTTGAACTAAGAAGCTCGCTCATTCATCACATGCCCAAGTTTCACGGGATGAACAATGAAAATCCAGTCAAGCATGTGCGAGAGTTCCTAGTCATTTGCGAGAACATGAAGACCGAAGGGGAGAGCGATGAGGCGCTGAAGATGAAGGCATTCCCATTTTCACTGTGTGATACAGCCAGACATTGGTTGATGAACTTACCCGCAGGATCAATTCACACATGGGAGCATCTGCGGAAGAAATTCCTGGACAAATTCTATCCAGCAGCAAAGATCGCGCTACTCAGGAGAGAACTGGCCGCGCCGAGGCAGAGCGCAGGAGAGTCACTGTCAGAGTATTACGAGCGTTTCAGGGAGCTAGAGGCCAACTGCTACAATCATGGCCTGCCCCAGAATGTGCTGATAGAGAACTTCCTGAATGGACTGCTACCCATGGAGCTGAGGTTATTGAACGCATGCGCAGGAGGCGACATTTGCAACATGTATCCAGAAGACGCGTGGCAGCTGATAGAAGACTCTGCTGGTCAGGTAAGACATCAGCTAACACTTGAAAATAGTCGTACTCGTTCTGTGCATCAGGTAGAAACAAGCGCTGAGATCAAGGAAATGAAGGCCATGCTGCAGAAGTTAATGAGTGCGCAAAGCGCACAACCAGTTGCGCCAAAGGTATGTGAATTCTGCAGGTCAACCGAGCACAAAACTGATGAATGTCCCACACTTTTCGAGGAATCTGGAGATGTCAATGCTCTTGGAGGATGGGATAACAGAGGACCACAAAGACAGAATCAGCCGCGCTTTGGACTGGCAGCAAATGGATTCAGATGGAAGGAGGAAAACAATTTCCAGAGGCAGTCCACAGATCAGCGCGCACCACAGCAGACGCAACAAGCTGCGCCCTACAATCCACCGCATCGCCGCACTGACGCACCAGCGCATAACAACCAGCAACCGAGGCGATCTTTAGAAGATATCGTGGGGCAGCTAGCAGACACAGTGCGCAAGAATGATGAGAAGTATGACAAGCGGTTCGAGTCCATTGAAAAGCAGCTATCACAGATCGCTACCACGGTGTATGAGCTGAAAAAGAGCGATGGCAACCTGCCTTTGCAAGTGATTCAGAACCCCAAAGGAGGAGTCAATGCAGTAACACTAAGGACTGGGCGCACAATAGGAGCAGAGCAGACCTCGAAGGCGCCCGCGCAACCAGCTGCGCAAGTCCCGGATCCAGCAGAACAGAATGCGCAACCAGAAGTACCAGTCACAAGCCAGCAGGGCGAAGCGCAAGGTATAACACAAATAAATGACAAGGGCACGAATCGTACTAATATACCTGCACCTTTTCCTGTGCAGGCACCATCAGCTAGAAAGGAAGCGCTGGACAAAGAGCTATACGAGTTATTCAGCAAGGTGGAAATCAACATTCCCCTTATCGAAGCAGTTCGGCAGATTCCCAGGTACGCCAAGTTTTTAAAGGAGCTGTGCACAAACAAGAGGAGGAAAGGCGAATGCGCACAGGTAATGCTCAATGCGCAGGCCTCAGCGATCGTGCAACATAAGGTACCACCTAAGTGCCGAGACCCAGGTACGTTCACTATCCCGTGCACTTTAGGTAAGACCACAGTGAGCAACTGCATGATTGATTTAGGCGCATCCATCAATTTGTTACCTTATTCCCTATATGCGACATTGCGCCTTGGACCACTAAAGCCTGCAGGTCTCACTATTCAGCTAGCAGATCGGTCTTGCAAACAACCTGCAGGCATGATCGAGGATGTTCTTGTGCGAGTAGGAGAGCTGGTGTTCCCAGCAGATTTTTATGTGCTGGAAATGGAGGGTGAATCAAGCACCAGCAGTGCGCAGATCCTACTGGGCAGACCTTTCCTGATGACCGCGCGCACGAAGATAGACGTGTGGAGGGGCACACTCTCCATGGAGGTTGACGGCGAAGAAATCCATTTCAATATATTCAAGGGGATGCAGCACCCACACGAGGACGCCACAGTGCACGCAATGGACAGCATTGACGATTTAGTCTCAGATGCGCAATGTGCAAGCGCAACAATAGAACCAGAGCCACTGGCACAGACAGAGTTGGAGGAGCAGGACAAGGAGTTGAGCAGTGCTGAACCAGAACTCAAACAGGTACACGATATAGTTCATATTTGCACTGCTACTAAAATCTTGCCCTCTATTGAACAGGCACCCAAGGTCGAGCTGAAGCAACTTCCAGAGCATCTCAAATACATTTTCTTAGGAAATGAGGACACCCTGCCAGTGATCATAAAGAAAGGATTAGAAGAGGAGCAGGAAGTGCGTTTACAGCATGTGCTGCGCAGGAACCAGCGCGCTATAGGATGGACACTGGCAGATCTGCGTGGAGTGAGCCCAGACGTATGCATGCATAGAATTCTGTTGGAAGATGGTGCCAAACCATCCAGAGAGGCTCAGCGCAGATTGAACCCAAATATGATGGAGGTAGTGCAGAAGGAAATTCTAAAGTTGCTTGACACAGGAGTCATCTACCCCATGTCGGACAGCAAATGGGTCAGTCCAGTGCACGTTGTGCCTAAGAAGGGAGGAATCACAGTGGAAGAGAATGCGCAGGGCGAGCTAGTTCCCAAGCGCATACAGACTGGATGGCGCATGTGCATCGACTACAGGAAGCTTAACGCAGTAACGCGCAAGGACCATTTCCCGCTACCCTTTATGGATCAGATGCTGGACAGATTAGCAGGTAAGCCTTATTTTTGTTTCTTGGACGGATATTCAGGGTACAACTAGATACCCATAGCTGCGGAGGATCAGGAGAAGACCACGTTCACCTGCCCGTTCGGTACATTTACGTTTCGGCGCATGTCATTTGGGCTGTGTAACGCGCCAGGTACGTTCCAACGCCTTCTCATGAGCATTTTCTCTGATATGATTGGTATATGCATAGAAGTGTTCATGGATGTTTTTACTGTATATGGAGGTACCTTTGATGCGTGCTTAACTCATCTAGATAAGGTCTTAGCGCGCTGCATTTCTAAGAACCTAGTGCTTAATTATGAAAAATGCCATTTCATGGTAACGCATGGTGTAGTGCTAGGACACATCATCTCAGAGGAGGGGATCAAGGTAGACAAAGCTAAGATAGACCTTATTTCTAATCTACCTTATGCCACTAGCGTGCGCGATGTGAAGTCATTCCTCGGGCACGCTGGGTTTTACAGGCGCTTCATAAAGGATTTTTCTAAAATTTGTATACCCCTCTTGCAAAAGGATGTGTGCTTCGATTTTACTGATGAGTGCAGGGCCGCATTTGATAAGCTGAAGGAGGCACTGACCAGTGCGCCAGTGATGCGCGCACTAGACTGGAACCTGCCATTTGAACTGATGTGCGACGCAAGCGATTATGCAGTAGGTGCAGTCCTGGGGCAGCGAGTGGACAAGAAACCGCACGCCATCTATTATGCATCGCGCACACTGGACGCTGCGTAGAGGAACTACACCACCACGGAGAAGGAGCTTCTGGCCATTTTGTTTGCGCTAGAGAAGTTCCGTGCATATGTTCTAGGCGCCAGGGTCATCATATACACAGACCACGCAGCCATCCGCTACCTAATGTCCAAGAAAGAAACTAAGCCGCGCCTGATGCGCTGGGTGCTCCTACTGCAGGAATTCGACCTGGAGATCAAGGATAAGAAGGGCACGGAGAACACAGTTGCAGACCACTTGAGCAGGATCGTGAAGGAGGAGGAGCCAGGACAGATCACTGAGACATTTCCTGACGAACATCTGATGGCGCTGACAGGTAAGGTACCATGGTATGCGCACATTGCGAATTACTTGGTCACAGGTACGTTTCCTCCGCATTTCAATAAAACCCAGTGCATGAGATTGAAACATGAGTCCAAGCATTATCTTTGGGATGATCCTTATATGCTTAGAATAGGACCAGATCAGATATTGAGGCGCTGCGTGCCTGACCATGAATTTAACTTTGTTTTGATGTTTTGTCATGCGCACGCATGTGGAGGACACTTTGGTCCCAAGTGCACCAGCAGGAAGGTCCTGGACTGCGGATTTTATTGGTCGCACCTGTTTAGAGACGCATATGACTACTGCAGGAACTGCGACAGGTGCCAGCGCACAGGAGGCATATCAGCGCGCAACGAGATGTCGCAGACGCCGATCCTAGTGGATGAAGTGTTTGATATATGGGGAATTGACTTCATGGGGCCCTTTCCCCCATCTGCCGGCTACGAGTACATATTGGTGGCAGTGGACTATGTCTCCAAATGGGTCGAAGCTAAGGCCACACGAAAGGATGATGGTAAGACGATCGCTGAGTTTCTAAAAACTAACATCTTTTGCAGGTACGGGGTGCCTAAGGCAATCATCAGCGACCAAGGGACGCACTTTTGCAACAGGACTGTGGCGCAGGTTTTCAAGCATTATGGGGTGCGCCACAAGACGCCCACTGCTTATCATCCTTAGACAAATGGACAGGCCGAGGTCTCTAACAGAGAAATCAAGCGCATTCTGGAGAAGACTGTGAGACCATCGCGCAAGGATTGGAGCCAGCGTCTGGATGATGCGCTGTGGGCATACCGCACTGCGCATAAGACACCCATCGGGACCTCACCGTTTCGGTTGGTCTACGGAAAAGCATGCCACCTGCCAGTAGAGCTAGAACACAAAGCATATTGGGCCTTACGCATTTGCAACCTAAACTTAGATGAGGCTGGAAAGGAGCGCGCGTTTGAGCTGAGCGAATTAGAAGAGCTGCGCCTGGATGCCTATGAGGGATTGCGCGATTACAAGGAGCGGACAAAGGCGTTTCATGACAAGCATATTCTCAGACGCACTTTTGAGCCAGGAGACCAGGTATTATTATTCTCATCACGCCTGAAGCTCATGCCTGGAAAGCTGCGCAGCAAATGGACTGGACCGTACACAGTCATCAAGGTTTTCCCCTATGGAACAATCGAGTTAGAAAACGAGCACCGGCATCGTTTTCAGGTCAATGGGCAGAGAGTCAAACGGTATCTAGGAGAACCTTGGGACGACACAGTGCGCGACATTGAGTTGGCAGAACCTGAGATAACAGATGCACCAGCTGCTGCGCCAGAGGCACCACCAGATGCACCAGAGGGAGAACTGGAAACTATTGCTCACATTTCTTCTTCCTCCTCATCTACCCTCGTTACTGCAGACTTCTCACATATTATCCATGTTGACTACCCTTCTCACACTTTGCGCAGGACCAAGCAGAACACAGCACATGCACAAGCGCAGGGTCACTCAGGAGCAGGAGTGGGGGAGGTCGCTGGCACACATTTGGGCACGTAACGAGGTACAGTCGAGCCAACGACGTTAAACAAAGGCACTTGTCGGGAGGTAACCCGACTCGTTTTACTTTTATGTGTTTTTCTTTTAGTCTTTCTAGTGTCTTTTAGTTAGTCTAGGTCTTGTAGTGTTTAGTCGAGCAGCAGTGCGCCGGTCCCTGCGCAGGACCGCTGCGCCAGTCAGGGGGGTATATAAGGGCAGGACTTAGAAAATTTCAGCACTTTTCACACTCGACCGTTACCAGCAGCTCCTGCCTTCACACCTCCGCCCGCTGTCCGGCGCCCAACCCAGCTCCAGTTTAGAGAGATTTGCAGAGCACACAGCCGCACTCCCCTCAGGTAACCTTTCCCCCAGCCTTGAGCACGATTAGTAGGGTTTGTGCAGTGGAGGAGTGTTCTAGGGTTTTGAAATCGCACCAGGCTAGAGTGCGCCGATTGGAATACTGTTTAGAGGGTTTTGTAGGCGAGCAGTAGGCGCTCCATTGGTGAGAGTTTCAGGGCATTCAGAGGAGTTTGGATTTTTTGGTGTTTGTGGAGTGTTGACCAGTGTTGACCAGAGTTGACCAGAAACATGCAGCCTGCCGAGGACCAAGCTACCCCAGCTCGCTTCGCCAGCATGTACGCGGCCTTCCTGGGGCTCGAGATGTACGGAACTCCGTGCTTCAGTCGGGAGTTCCTGCGGGAAGTCGGTTTGGAGGACTTCAATTTGGAACGGCTCGCGCTGGCGGGCTGGGAGGCGCTGTTGGAACTCAACAGCGCCACAGACAGGGAGGACACCTGCGTCATTAGAGCCAAGAGAGATGGAGATAAGGTACCGGCACCGAGGGGTGTGGTACATCGCCTCGGCCAAGAGGCTGAAGCGCACATTGAGGTGCGCTAGGGTGCGAGAAGTTGACGTAGACGCGCACACCAACCAGGAGGCTTGGCGCGAGATGGCAACCGGGCCAGTGTTTGCCGCGGGGCGCAGCAGGGGACGAGAGCTGCGTGACCCGTGGATGTTCTACTTGTGGCGCCTGGTCGCCTATGCCATCATTGGGCGCTTTAATGGTGCGCCGAAGATCAGTTTGCTGGATATGGTGATCTTAAAGGGGTTTTATTATGGGAAGAGGGTGCTCTTTGTTCTGAACATGGTGCACCACTGGAGCCGAGTCAGCACCAAGGGGCCGCTGACTTGCGGAGGTATTATTACGCACCTGCTGCGGGCGCTACATGGAGAGCCCGAGGTGCCAGAGCACACATTGGTGCCGGCCGTCCCTTTGGACCGCGCCCACATGCTGCAGATCAGGGCGGTAGCCGTGAAGGAAGATGGCACATTGGAGTGGTGCTACCGCCAGCAGCCGGCCAGAGTGCCGCGGCCAAGAGCAGAGAGCAGTGCGCAAGCAGCAGAGGCCGCACAGGAGATGGAGGAGGATGAAGTCCCAGAGCAAGTTGTGCCTCCAGTCAGGCGCGCAAGGACCCGCGCGCAGACTGGAGCGCACCGGAGGGCCCGCGCACCACAGTGGGAGCCAGTCACTATTTCCATCGAGGATTCTCACCCGCGTGCCCCAGGGAAGCGCCCAAGGACTGAAGCTGAGGCGGCGCCTGAGGAAGCGTCCGCTGAGCAGCGCATGATGTTCAACGTCATGCGCTTGCTCGAATATTTAGCGCCAGAGGGGGTGGACTTAAGCATGAGCCCACCATCAGGGTGGAGATTTGGAGACGCAATTCCCCCTCTCCTTAGCTTGCACCGACCACCTCCAGGGTCTCCCAATACGCCGCACCAACCAGCCAGCCCTCTTACTCAGCCCCAGTGCATCCAGCAGAGCCCTTCCCAGCACCAGCACCAGCAGAACCCACCCCCGAACCAGAACAAGTACCCGCACCTGCACCTTCCCCTGCCCAGCCGTCCATTCCCAGGTCCCTTATAGCCGAACCCATCCTTAGCACCAGCTCAGACTAGCTATGGGACCCCGTTCCAGAGGATGCCGACGAGGCGCAGCCTGTCGCCCTATCAGTTGTACCGCCTTCCTCCAGTTCCGAATATATGACGGATTCTTCAGAGGAGGAGGCGCATAGTTCAACGGCTACGTCCAGCTCAGATGACCTCTAGAGCTGCGGGGGGGAAGCGCATTATTTCTTTCGGGTGGTGTCTATTTTCCTTTATATGCTGAACTTTATTTGATATTCTGTTGCTATATTTGTGTGCTAAACTCCTGTGATACATATTTTGTGCCCCTATGCTTTATTGCGCTGTTTTGGCGTTTTGTTCCTAGTTTGTATGTTCTTTATTTTGCTTGCATGCATCTGTTTTGCATGTGCGCGTTCTCCGTGCGCTTGAGCTTGAGTCGTGGGGACACGTCTCTGTTTAAGTGTGGGGGGGGGGGAGCGTTACATGTACATTTCACGTTTTTTTAGCATTTTTAGTGTAGCTTAGTTTAATTGAAGGAAACAGTAGCAGTATTGCGCTTGAGTGCGGGCTGCGCGCACTGTTCAGCTTGTTTGCGCTACCCATTTTGCGCCGTGCGCTATCAACTGTTTTTAGTATATTTTTTTCGTTTTTCTGCTCCTGTTAGTTGGGATATACAGGGGATGTGGAGTTGACAGAAACGCTATAGAAAGGCGGGTAGTCGTTCGAGCTTCAGAGGAGAGGTATATGGTCGAGAGCGCGAGTGGAGGCCTGTGCTTCGCGACCTTCGGAACAAGAGAGTGCGCTCAGTCACGCAGATGCCGAAGGCGAGATACCCAAAGCGTGGCGAGGTGGGAAAACAGACCACCTTCCCTCTGGAAGTTGAGCCAAGGAAGGCGGGCGCGGGTGTAAACGCGTGCGCCGACCTGCGCAGACAGACCAAGGAGGGAGAGCGGGGCGGTGTTCCATAGCTGTTATCCGGAGGCCGAGACTGGAACCGTTCTGGGGAAAGATAGGAATCAAAGACAAAGCTGTACAAAAGGAAAAAAATATCAGCAGATGATATGCGCTTCAAAAGAATCAGCATGCGCACAAGTACCAGCGAGCGCAAAAATCCACAGAAAATCATCAAAAGGCTTGAGTTCCCAGGAAGTGCACGGAAGAATCACGCGCGGGAAGAAGCTGGCGCTGTTAACCATATACCCATCCTCGGAGTTAGAGCTGACAACCTGGCGCCTATAAAGAGCTATCTCCCAGCCATCCGAAATGATTTTCATCCCAGCTGAGAGGTAATGAATTTCGAAATCCTTATACTTAAACTGTTGAGAGTAGATGTGCGCAGGTGGTAGAGCAGCGCAAGCTGATCAGTAGTGCAGATCGCGCCAGAGTGCAAGACTGTGCGCTAGACTCCAGAGAGGTAGTAGTATCCGTGCTTGAGTGCTTGTTCGAGGACGAACAAGGGGCAAGTGTGGGGGGTTTGATAGAGCCTATTTATACGCATTATTTAGATCATAACCCTATGCTTGTTTGCATTATTTTATGTACAAGATTACTGGTTTCCAGTGTTTTTGTATTTCAGGGCAAAACGAAGGCCTAAGTCGGATACGCGCTAACAGGCAGCGTTTAGGACGCACATCACACAGCCTGCGGAGCTAGGCGCAAACAGAAGAATTGGCAGAGTCAACCACGGTGCGCTAACCAATTGCGCTAAGCAGATGCCGTGCGCCGGGCGCAGATGATGGTATTTCCAAATCCTGACACGACCAGATTTGGAAGTTGCCAAGGATGAGCCCCTGAGCAGTATATAAAGAAGAGAGGGAGGCTAGGGTTGAGAGACGATTCTCAGGATTCACAATTTGTGCACCTAGGAGGCACTGCGCAGCAGAACTGGAAAACACACGAGCTTGTTGAGAGGATCTGCGCCAGCCGACTACGCCAGCCAAGACAGCAACCTGCACGCACTGTTTGCTATTGTTTTCTTGGACACTTTAGTTATTATTTACTGTTTCTATGATGTTTATCACTAGCATGTCTAACTAAACGCTTAGTATCGGTTGGACATGAATCTATGAGTATTTCCCTTTGAGACTTGCGCTTAATGCATAGCTTGTTTTGCTTATATTAATTCTGTGCATATTACTGGCAGCTTGTTACATGAGTAGGGGAAGCCTTGAACCGCAATCGTACTCTTGTTGCTTGTTGTTGTTTGTTAAACTAGTTGAATAGCCTGACGGTGCCAACTAGGAGTAACGCGCTAGGTTAGACAATTACTACCTTGATCGGATTCGTAGTTGTTTAGTCTAGTGTAAGAATTAATAGCACATGAACTTTGATCGGAACATGCGCACATGTTAGGAAGCCTTGATCGGACACTAACATTAGCAACCCGAGCTATAGACATTTAGAGTCGATGATAAGGAATACACTAATAGAGGATTGTCTGCGCCGATACTTCTCATAGTCATAGTACTTAATCTCTATTGCCTGCGCACGTCTAGTGCAATCCCTGCATTCATTACTGTTACTTGCGCATCGCGCAAACCAATCACTCACCCCCCCAATTTCATAAGTGTAGGTCACTGGCTAAAACTGAACTACTTGCTCCCTGTGGAGATCGACCCTTACTTAACCGCTGTACTAGTGGAAGAGGAAGGATTATATTTGACGCGTACAACGACGCGCGATCAGGAGGACAGCAATCCCCAAAGGCAGCCAGCGGAATATCGTGCACCTCAGCAGGCGCAGCAAGCATACAACCCACCGCACCGCCGCAATAACGCACCAGCACAGAATAACCAGCAACCGCGGCGCTCCTTAGAAGACATAGTGAGTCAGTTGGCAGACACCATGCGCAAGAACGATGAAAAATATGACAAGAGGTTCGAGTCAATTGAGAAGCAGTTATCGCAGATTGCTACCACGGTCTATGAGCTAAAAAAGAGCGATGGCAACTTGCCTTCGCAAGTGATCCAAAACCCTAAGGGAGGAGTTAACGCGGTAACGCTGAGGACTGGGCGCACAGTGGGGACAGCTCCAACCGCAAAGGAGCCCGCACAGCCAGTTGCGCAACCTCCAGAGCCAGAACAGCCGGATGCGCAACCAGCCGCGCCAGCTACAAACCAACAGGGGGTGGCGCCAGGTATGATACAATCAGGAGAAAAGAGTACTAATGCACCTGCACCTTTTCCTGTGCAGGCACCTTTAGCAAGGAAGGAGGCGCTGGACAAGGAGTTATACGAGTTATTCAGCAAAGTGGAAATAAACATTCCCCTGATTGAGGTAGTTCGGCAGATTCCCAGATATGCCAAGTTCTTGAAGGAGCTGTGCACAAACAAGAGGAGGAAAGGCGAGTGCGCATAAGTAATGCTTAACGCACATGCATCAGCAATTGTGCAATACAAGGTACCACCTAAATGCCGGGATCCAGGTACGTTAACCATACCGTGCACCTTAGGTAAAACCACGGTAAGCAACTGCATGATTGATCTCGGTGCATCTATAAATGTGCTTCCTTACTCCTTGTATGTGTCATTGCACCTTGGTCCACTAAAGCCTGCAGGTCTCACCATCCAATTAGCAGATCGGTCGTGCAAACAACCAACGGGCATGATAGAGGACGTTCTTTTCCGAGTATTAGAGCTGGTGTTCCCAGTAGATTTCTACGTCTTGGAAATGGAGGGTGAGCCGAGCAAGGGAAGCGCGCAAATCCTACTGGGCAGACCATTTCTGATGACAGCGCGCACAAAGATAGACGTATGGAAAGGCACGCTCTCAATGGAGGTAGATGGCGAGGAGATTCAGTTTAACATTTTCAAGGGGATGCAGCACCCTCATGAGGACGCCACAGTGCACGCATTAGACAGTATGGACGACTTGGTTGTGCGTGCACAGTGTGCGTGCGCAACAGGGGAGCCTACGCCATTGGCACAGACAGAATTAGAGGAACAAGATGATAAGCTGAGCAGCACAGAACCAGTGTCCAGACAGGTCTGTGATCTGGTTAATGTTTGCGCTGCTTATAAAATCCTGCCTTCTATTGAACACGCACCCAAGGTTGAGCTAAAGCAATTGCCCGAGCACTTAAAGTACATCTTTCTGGGCAATGAGGACACTCTGCCTGTCATTATAAAGAAAGGATTAGAGGAGGAGAAGGAGGCGCGATTACAGGAGGGGCTGTGCAAGAACCAGCGCGCCATAGGATGGACATTGGCTGACCTGCGCGGAGTAAGCCCTGATGTGTGCATGCACAGAATTCTGCTGGAAAATGATGCCAAACCATCCAGGGAACCTCAGCGCAGACTGAATCCGATTATGATGGAGGTAGTACAGAAGGAGATCCTAAAGCTGCTTGATGCAGGTGTAATATACCCGATTTCAGATAGCAAGTGGGTGAGTCCAGTGCACGTTGTGCCAAAGAAAGGAGGCATCACAGTAGAGGAGAATGCACAGGGCAAGCTAGTTCCCAAACGAATACAGACTGGATGGCGCATGTGCATTGATTACAGAAAGTTAAACGCAGTCACGCGCAAGGATCATTTCCCACTACCATTCATGGACCAGATGCTCGACCGGTTGGCGGGAAAACCACACTTTTGCTTCTTGGACAGCTACTCAGGGTACAATCAGATCCCTATTGCTGCGGAGGATCAGGAGAAGACAACCTTTACCCGCCCATTCGGTACCTTTGCGTTCCGGCGCATGTCGTTTGGGCTGTGTAATGCGCCAGGTACGTTCCAACGCTTAGTCATGAGCATTTTCTCTGATATGATTGGTTTATGTATTGAGGTATTCATGGATGACTTCACTGTGCATAGTGAGACGTTTGATGCATGTTTGGATAATCTTGATAAGGTCTTAGCGCGCTGCATTACCAAGAACTTAGTTCTCAATTATGAAAAATGTCACTTTATGGTGTCACATGGAGTAGTCTTAGGACATATCGTCTCTCAGGAAGGAATTAAGGTCGATAAAGCAAAAATTGATCTTATCTCAAATCTGCCTTATTCTACTAATGTGCTCGACGTTAAGTCGTTTCTTGGGCATGTAGGGTTCTATAGGCTCTTTATTAAAGATTTTTCTAAAATATGTATCCCATTGTCTAACCTCCTTCAAAAGGATGTGTGCTTTGAGTTCACTGATGAGTGCAGGAATGCTTTTGATAAGTTAAAGGATGCGCTGACCAGTGCGCCAGTGATCCGCGCACCAGACTGGAACCTACCATTTGAGCTGATGTGCGATGCCAGTGACTACGCTGTAGGCGCCGTAGTACTTGGCCAGCGCGTGGATAAGAGGCCGCATGCTATCTATTATGCGTCGCGCACACTGGACACTCCGCAGAGGAACTACACCACGACCGAGAAGGAACTTCTGGCAATCGTGTTTGCGCTGGAGAAGTTCCGCGCATATGTTCTGGGCGCTAAAGTCACTGTCTACACTGACCACGCTGCTATCCGCTACCTGATGTGCAAGAAAGAGACTAAGCCGCGCCTGATGCGCTGGTTGCTGCTGCTCCAAGAGTTCGATTTAGAAATCAAGGATAAGAAGGGAACGGACAACACGATTGCTGATCACCTAAGCAGGATAGTGAAGGAAGAGGAGCCAGGGCAGATCACGGAGACATTCCCCGACGAGCACCTGATGGCGCTGAACGGTAAGGTACCATGGTATGCACATATTGCAAATTACATGGTCACAGGTGCGTTTCCTCCTCATTTCACTAAAACTCAATGCATGAGGTTAAAACATGAGTCTAAATATTACGTTCGGGATGATCCATACATGCTTAGAATAGGCCCTGATCAGATCTTGAGGCGATGTGTGCCTGATCATGAGATGAGCTCTGTTTTGAGATTTTGTCATGCGCACACGTGCGGAGGACACTTTGGTCCAAAGCGCACGAGCAGGAAAATCCTAGATTGCGGTTTTTATTGGCCGCACATATTCCGTGACTCACATGACCACTGCAGGGCTTGTGACAGGTGCCAGCGCACAGGAAATATCTCAGCGCGCAATGAGATGCCACAAACACCTATACTGGTAGACGAAGTGTTCGATTTGTGGGGAATTGACTTCATGGGGCCGTTTCCACCATCTTGTGGATATGAGTACATACTAGTTGCGGTGGACTATGTCTCAAAGTGGGTCGAAGCTAAGGCCACGCGCAAGGATGATGGTAAAACGGTCATTGACTTCTTAAGAACTAACATTTTCTGCAGGTACGGAGTACCTAAGGCAATAATCAGCGACCAGGGGACGCACTTCTGCAACAGAATAGTGGCGCAAGTACTAAAGCATTATGGGGTGCGCCACAAGACGTCCACTGCCTACCATCCTCAAACGAATGGCCAGGCCGAGGTTTCCAACAGAGAGATCAAGCGCATTCTGGAGAAAATCGTGAGACCTTCGCGCATAGACTGGAGCCAGCAGCTGGACGATGCACTCTGGGCATACAGGACTACGCACAAGACACCGATTGGGACTTCACGATTTCGGTTGGTGTACGAAAAGGCGTGCCACCTACCGGTTGAGTTGGAGCACAAGGCATACTGGGCATTGCGCACTTGCAATCTGAACCTCGATGAGGCTGGTAAAGAGCGCGCATTTGAGTTAAGCAAGCTAGAGGAGCTGGGCTTGGATGCATATGAGGGGTTGCGCGACTACAAAGCGCGCACGAAAGCATTTCACGATAAGAACATCCTCAGACGCACCTTCGAGCCAGGAGACCGGGTGCTGTTGTTCTCCTCACGCCTAAAACTGATGCCTGGGAAGCTGCGCAGAAAGTGGACGGGACCTTACAAGGTCACAAAGGTTTTCCTGTATGGAACTATCGAGTTAGAGAACGAGCGCAAACATGGCTTTCAGGTTAATGGGCAAAGAGTCAAGAAATACTTGGGAGAACCGTGGGATGAGGCCACGCGCGAAGTTGATTTGGCCGAACCCGAAATAGAAGATGCGCAAGCTACTGCGCCAGAAATACAACCTGCTGCACCGGAGGGAGAACTAGGAGCTACTGATTATATATCTTCTCCCTCACTGATTAACCTCGTTACTTATGATGTGCCACACAATTTTGGCCACACTGACCACCTATCTGTTCCTTTGCGCAGGACTAAGGAGGACATAGCACACACAGACGCACTTGAGCGCGCAGGAGCAAGTGTGGGGGTGGTCCGGAGCACGAACTTGAGCAAGTAACGAGGTACTGTCGAGCCAACGACGTTAAACAAAGGCACTTATCGGGAGGTAACCCGACACATTTTCCATGTTTTATTTTTACACGTTTTTAGGATTTGCATTTTAGCTAGTTCAGCACTTGCATATTTTTCTTGAGTCACGTAGCAATGCGCGAGTCAGTGCGCAGTTCAGTGCGCAGGACAGATGCGCAGTTCAGGGGGGTATATAAGGACAGATACTTAGAAAAATCCGGATATTCTGCAATTTCGACCGTTAAACACTCTGCACTGCTGCCAGTCGATCTTTGCCGTCCGCCCACCGTTTCCAGCGTTCTCTAGAGAGATTTGAAGAGCACAACAACACCAGCACACTAGGTAACCTCTCATTCCTTGTTTCAGTCATTTTAGTGAGGGTTTGGTGAAGGAACCCGACTGAGGACGTAACCCTAGGATCAAAACCGCACCTAGGTAGCTAGCTCCGTTTGGTGATTTCTTTGCTGGGTTTTGTTGACGCGAGTGAGGCGCCCATCTTGTAGGAATTTGAGGGTTTGATTTGAAGTTCTGATTTTGGGATTCTTAGTAGAACGTTGACTACAGTTGACCGCTGCAAATATGAGGCCAGCCGAGGACCAGGACACCCCAGCATCTTTCGCACGGAAGTATGATGCCTTCTGGAGGCTGGACATGTATGGCACACCGTGCATCAGCAAGGACTTCCTGCGCGAGATGGGCTTAGAGGAATTGGTCACAGAAAAGCTCGCGCAGGCTGGCTGGGAAGCGCTAATGGACTTAGAAAGCGCAGCCGACAAAGAGGACACCTGTGAGTTCCTGGCGTCCCTGCAGATCCAAGACTTAGAGATCCGGTACGACACAGAGGGGTGTGGTACATTGCATCGGCCAAGAAGTTGAAGCGCACCCTGCGCTGTGACAAGGTGCGCGAGCACGAGGTAGATACGCACACCAATCAGGAGGCATGGGGCGAGATGGCGTCGGGCAAACCGTTTGCCGCTGGGCGCAGCCGAGGGCGTGAGCTGCGCGACCCCTGGATGTATTACCTGTGGCGCATGGTCGCGTACGCAGTCATTGGACGCTATAACGGGCGCCGAAGGTCAGCCTGCTTGATATGGATGTGCTAAAGGGGTTGTATTATGGGAAGAAGGTGAGGTTCGTGTCGGACATGGTAGTGCACTGGGAGCGGCTCAGCACCAAGGGCCCGCTCACTTGTGGAGGTGTAGTTACGCATTTGCTGCGTGGGCTGCACGGAGAGCCAGAACTGCCTGAGCACACAGTGGTTCCAGCCATTCCTCTTGACCGTGCTCAGATGCTGTAGTACCGAGCGGTCACTGCTAAGGGAGACGGGTCCTTGGAATGGTGTTACCGGCTGCAGGCTGCTAGGGCACCGAGGCACGCGACAATCAGAGGAGCGCCCGCAGAGAGTAGTGCGCGGCAAGAGGAAGCTGCTGCTGAGGAAGAAATGGAGAATGTGGAGGCACCAGTCGTGCCGCCGGCTAGGCTCATGAGGAAGCTCATGAACTTTGATCGGAACATGCGCGCACATTAGGAAGCCTTGATCGGACACTAACTTAAGTGGAACTGCACTATAGATGTTTAGAGTCAATGATAAGGGATACATTCATAGAGGATTGTCTGTACCGATACTGTTCATAGTCATAGTACTTAAAATCTACTGCCTGCGCACGTATCATGCAATTCTGCTTTCACCACTGTTCATTTGCGCACCTGCGTAACCCAACCACTCACAACCCCAATTTCGTAAGTTGTAGGTTGCTAGCTAAGACGAGTCTGCACGCTCCTTGTGGGATCGACCCTGACTTAGCCGCTATACTAAGTGGAGAAGGAAGGATTAATTTGACGCGTACAACGACGCGCGATCAAGGAGTTAATGCCGTAACGTGCAGGGACAGCTCCTTGAGGACTGGGCGCACAGTTGGGACAGCTCCAGAGCCAGCACAGCCGGATGCGCAACCAGCCGCGCAAGCTACAAACCAACAAGGGGTGGCGCCAGGGATGATACAATCAGGAGAAAAGAGTATCAATCGTACTAACGCACCTGCACCTTTTCCTGTGCAGGCACCTTTAGCAAGGAAGGAGGCGCTAGACAAGGAGCTGTATGAATTATTCAGTAAGGTGGAAATAAACATTCCCCTAATTGAGGCAGTTCAGCAGATCCCTAGAAGGAGCTGTGCACAAACAAGAGGAGGAAAGGCGAGTGCGCACAAGTAATGCTTAACGCGCATGCATCAGCAATTGTGCAACACAAGGTACCACCTAAATGCCGGGATCCAGGTACGTTCACCATACCGTGCACCTTAGGTAAGACCACGGTAAGCAAGTGCATGATTGATCTCGGTGCATGATTGATGTCATTGCACCTTGGTCGACTAAAGCCTGCAGGTCTCACCATCCAATTAGCCGATCGGTCGTGCAAACAACCGACGGGCATGATAGAGGACATTCTCGTCCAAGTGGGAGAGCTGGTGTTCCCAGCAGATTTCTACGTCTTGGAGATGGAGGGTGAGCCAAGCAAGGGAAGCGCGCAAATCCTACTAGGCAGACCATTTCTCATGACAGCGCGCACAAAGATAGACGTGTGGAAAGGTACGCTCTCAATGGAGGTAGATGGCGAGGAGATTCACTTTAACATTTTTAAGGGGATGCAGCATCCTCATGAGGACGCCACAGTGCACGCGTTGGATAGTATGGACGACTTGGTTGCGCATGCGCAGCGTGCATGCGCAACAGGGGAGCCTGCGCCACTGACACAGACAGAGATGGAGGCGCATGATGATGAGCTGAGCGGCACAGAACCAGTGTCCAATAAGGTATATGATCTTGTTAAGTCGTTTCTTGGGCATGCAGGGTTCTACAGGCGTTTTATTAAAGATTTTTCTAAAATATGTATTCCCTTGTCTAACCTCCTTCAAAAGGATGTGTGCTTTGAGTTCACAAATGAGTGTAGGAATGCTTTTGATAAGTTGAAGGATGCGCTGACCAGTGCGCCAGTGATGCGTGTACCAGACTGGAACTTACCCTTTGAGCTGATGTGTGATGCAAGTGACTACGCCGTAGGTGTAGTATTAGGTCAGCGCATGGATAAGAGGCCGCGCGCTATCTATTATGTGTCGCGCACACTGGACACTGCGCAGAGGAACTACACCACGACTGAGAAGGAACTTCTGGAAATCGTATTTGAAATTCGCAGTGTCTCTTGACAGACAGATTTGTGAACAAGCAGTTGCTGCAGCACACTCTTGTTCACTCGGAAATTGTCTCAGCAAACAATGAACAAGACAGAAGTTTGTTCACCCAGTTCGGCCAACTGCCTACGTCTGGGGAGGACTATTCTCCAGTCCTCAATCCACTAAACACAGAGGTCTCCAACTACACTCGGTTACAACTCCACGCAACCTATGCTACTCAACCTTGTGTGGATCACTAGACACAATCAGAACAGGCTCTGACTTGTGTCTGCACACCCTCTACAAATGTCAATCTAGAATAGCTACTGTCTCCTCGAAACTCAGCCTATTCTAAACTACACTCAACTCTGCAGGGTTGCTGCAGCACCTGCTGTAGCACACAGCTGATGCACAATTGTCCGCGTCGCTCCAAGGCCTTCTGCCGAGCCGATCGAACGATTCCACGAGCGCTGCACACTCTGGAATACTCCCCCTCACTCAGTGACCTCCTGCCACTAGCAAGAACTGCCGCTTAGACACTCGACCGAGCCACACACCCGTCAGTTCTTCTGCTGCCTTCCTTGATCAACCAACAAGCACCGCTGCTCTGAATTGGCTTCCAGATCAAGCTCGGATCAGACGACGCCAGTCCTGATCTCCTTCTGCTTCTGTCACCACAGCTCTGCGCTCACGCTCTGCTTTCGGATGATGATCGAAGAACTCGTCGCACACCAAAATTGCTCTCTGAATTCTGTGTATGCACTCATGTATCCCTCAGCTTCGATCAACCTTTCTGCTCTGACCTGTTCTCCCTTAAGTAGCAACGCCAGCTTCAATCAAGAACAGAATTTAGCAATGTCCCACAAAGAATCAATTATCTCCTAATTTTTAGGAGATTAGATTTGTTTTTGATCTCCAAAACAAATCTCCTTCTCTAGCTGGGAATTCCCCACTGGAATATTCTCCGCAGCACTTTAAGAAATTCTTTTGATGCTCTCCACAGAGCTGCCAGGCCTTCTAGCCAAGCCCAAGTTGCTGCTGCTACTCGGACAGATGTTGCAGCAACTTGAACAAGCTCCTGCTATAGCATCCCCTGCTGTAGCTGCTCCTTGTTCACTTGTGCTGGTTTTGTCAAACACTGTCATACTACATCATCAATCTCCCCCTTGGCATTTTGACAAAACCCTAGGACACTGATGCACACTTCCATGAACCAGTAAATACACCAAATGAAAAAATTCAACATAAGAGTGAGAGGTGGCCACACTCGGCCTTAGCACGACCACGCAGGGCCAAAAAAAAAAAGTTCATCAGTGGCAGAGGCAGCATCTTACTCTCCCCTTTTTTGGCACAGATGCTCAAGGGGCCTGCTCTTCATCTGCCGGGAACTCCAAGTCTCTGAGCAGACTTCTGATCTGGCCGCGCCTAGCATCCCTCCTTTTTGCTTCTGCTTCAAGGATGAGTAGATCAGATCTGAGATGGCTCACAATTCTGGCACGGAGAGCTGTTTGGATCGTGGCGGCAGGGGGAAGGGATTCCTCCAGAGGAGCTGGGGCTGAAGCACCAACCAAGAGCGGATCCTCATAGGCTATGTCCACTGCATGTTTCCCTTTAAACAGTTTGTGGTCTACTGTAAAGACCTGCAGCTCCTCGGATAAACCTTCAAAAATCTCACCAAGCTCCGGATGCTGTGAGACCATCATCCCATAGATGAGGGAGGGTAGCACGATGGGCTTGCTGGAGGAAGCACTGCCAGCATGAGTAGCCAGCTGGGGAAACATCACACTGCCCAGACTGATTTTCCTCCTTTTCCCAATAGAGTGTAAAAGGTTAGCAAAGGCTCTGCTAACCTTTCCCCTGTGTGAGCTGGGGATCCAGTTTCTAATGCCCAAATGATACAGCAGAGCATTTTTTGAGGTGAGTTCAGCAGCACTGAGATTTGGACCACCCCAAGACAAGCATACTCCTCCTGTCAGAACCTTAGCCAGCACCTCTGGTTGGACATCCGTGGGCTCTCTGGCATTTCCATGTATCTCAAGAAACTCATCTATTTTCTCAGGGGTGATAAGTACTTTCTTACCCCGCACCCAACTCATTCCAAACTCATTTCCTCCTTCCTCACCAAATTTTTCTTCCATGTTCACAATAAATTCCCTAACAAGAACTATATTGAATCTGTATGGATAAGTCAGAGATTTGAGAAGGTTTACCTCAGTGAGAAGCTGGATAATGGCTGCTGATTTGTACTTGTCCAGGTCCAGTCTCTTTTCTGTCACAATGTGCTTTCTCTCAACAGCGCTCCATGATTGTGAGGCATTCCTATTTCTAAACCAGATATCCCCTACTGTGATTGCAGTTGAGTCTGCCAATGCAAGTCCTCTCTCAGACGATTCACCAGCAGTACCTTCATCTTCTTCACTAGATTCCTCTTCTTCACTGCTGGAATCAGGAATGAGGATTGGAGCTTTTCTTTTGTCTGAGGGTGGAGGAGGATGTGCTACAGCAGGTTCTTGTTCAGGAGACTCAGCTTCTATCTCCTCCCCTTCACCTACTATGCCAGGAGACATGACAAGTGATCTGCACCTCTCTTCTGCAGGACCTGCTACAGCATCCTCTGTAGCTTGTTCTTCTCCCGGACTTCTTCAAGCACAGCCTCTTCAGTCATCACTACTGCACTGGTTACAGGCTCCCCGTCACGGACTAGACGCCTCCTTTTCTACGGGGTTCCTCCTTGTGGAGAACGATCGCTGTGCAACACAGGGAGAGGTGCGGGCTCCCACACCACCACGTCTAGACGCTGAGCAGGCGCTTCATTACGCGACTTAGACCTCCTTTCAGACCTGCCTTGTCGATCTGCTGCCAGATTCTTCTTCAAACCGCGAGTCTTCACCATTATTACGGGTTTGTAGAGGATTGGAGGAACGCACGGTGAGGATGATCAGCAACAAATTTGGGGAAGCGCCTTCAACTTGACTTTGCCCTAGAAGTTGATTTATCCGTTATTTTTCCTTTTCAATTTGAAGCGCTTCTAGATCACGTGCCACCCATGTGCCTTCTCCCAGCTTTAGCAACCAAAACACGTGAACAAGCTTATTCTGACCAGGTTGCTATAGTAGACGCGAGCTAGTTCTCCTACTCATTCCGGAAGACAGCTTTGTTTGGCGGATCCTTGTGAGGTTCTGATGATGATTTCTTCACCCATACCTGGGTTTGTCTAGAGTTCCTCCTCTTCCGACCCTCAAGACTCCTGTTTCTTCGTTTGTCATATTTGGGTTTCCACACCTGTATTACCTGTAGCTTTCTCCTGTCTTTTGCTTTCCAGTGTCCTGGTGCAGCAATCTTAGTAATCCTCCTCTGCGATTCTTTCCAGTAATAAGCATTTCCCGAATCTACTGGGCAAGGAGTCTTTATACAGCATGTGTTGGCTCTGGGTTTCGTTCCCCTTTTTTCAGCTGAGAAGGTTCTCTGCTGCCGCTTCAAGTTAGATGATATCTTCTGATTCCCTTTCATCTAACCACCATTATTTGTGCTTGAACTCCTTTGATTCTGAGGCTCTGGCTTTGTTTTAGAAGGATGATGCGTCAGGTGCTGCAACATCCTCTTGTTCACGTGTCTAGTTCCAACGTTCCCTGCAGATTTTGGAAATTCATCTGTATTATTCTTTTCATATATCATAGCATCTGAGGCTTTTATGAAAACTGTTCCTCTAGAGCTTTCTTCACTAGTATAACCAAGCCCCGTTCTCCCTTTTCCAAGTCTTTGATAATACAAAATTTCATCCAAGATATTTTTCTGAGGATCAGCTGCCTTGGCTGTTGCTGGCGAGACACCAATGTCAGTGGCTTGGCTTCCTGTGTCTTCCCTTTTCAGAATGGTAACTTGACTGTTGGATACGGAGAGAAATTTCCTTCGTTCTTCTTCTAGAAGCTTGACTCTGTCAGTCAATGCTTGATTCGTCTGAAGGGCTGCCTCACACTGTTTAAGTATTTCCCCCAGATAGTCAATAAGGCAGTTGAGTCCTCCTCATCTTCACTTTCGGATACTTCAATCCCATAGTGGAATTCGTCCTTCTTTAGCTCTTTGAGGTTGAAATCTGACACACTGGTTAGCACAACACAATTTTCTTCATCACTTTCCTCAGAGTCACTCCATTTTGCTGTCAGGGACTTGTTGTTCTTTTTCTCTGAGTTTTTGAGGGGTTTGCTTGGACAGTCTTCACAGTTCCAGCATTGGACACCCTTTTTAATTTCTTTCTTCTCATCTTCATTCTGAGCAGGTTCCTTCTCTCTCCTTTTATTTTCTCCACCTCTTCTGAATTGTTTTCGTGAGGATGAGCTTTGCCCAGTTCTTGAGTCCATGTTCTTCAGGAGCTTTCCAAGGTTCTTGACTAGCATACTCAGCTGATCATCTGGAGCTGACTTCTTAGCTTCTGTTTCAGCCTTCAGTCCAATATTCTTGTCCTTAGGAGTGAGATCTTCTTTAACCAGTTTCATCTCAAATTGTTTGAGGGATCCCATCAACTCTTCCAGCCTCATGAATCTGACATTTTGGGCTTCTTCAATGGCCGTCACTTTCATGTCAAATCTTGTGGGCAACGATCTGAGGACCTTCCTGATCAGCTTCTCCTCAGGAATAGGTTCACCAAGAGCTTGCCAGATCACAAAGTTTTGCATTAAACTCAGTGACAGTCTCCTCTTCTAGCATTGTCCGCGTCGCTCCAAGGCCTTCTGCCGAGCCGATCGAACGATTCCACGAGCGCTGCACACTCTGGAATACTCCCCCTCACTTAGTGACCTCCTGCCACTAGCGAGAACTGCCGCTTAGACACTCGACCGAGCCACACACCCGTCAGTTCTTCCGCGGCCTTCCTTGATCAACCAACAAGCACCACTGCTCTGAATTGGCTTCCAAATCAAGCTCGGATCAGACGACGCAAGTCCTGATCTCCTTCTGCTTCTGTCACCACAGCTCTGCGCTCACGCTCTGCATTCGGATGATGATCGAAGAACTTGTCGCACACCAAAATTGCTCTCTCTGAATTCTGTGTGTGCACTCGTGTATCCCTCAGTTTCGATCAACCTTTCTGCTCTGACATGTTCTCCCTTAAGTAGCAACGCCAGCTTCAATCAAGAACAGAATTTAGCAATGTCCCACAAAGAATCAATTATCTCCTAATTTTTAGGAGATTAGATTTGTTTTTGATCTCCAAAACAAATCTCCTTCTCTAGCTGGGAATTCCCACTGGAATGTTCTCCGCAGCACTTTAACAAATTCTTCTGATGCTCTCCACAGAGCTGCCAGGCCTTCTAGCCAAGCCCAGGTTGCTGCTGCTACTCGGACAGATGTTGCAGCAACTTGAACAAGCTCCTGCTATAGCATCCCCTGCTGTAGCTGCTCCTTGTTCACTTGTGCTGGTTTTGTCAAACACTGCCATACTACATCATCAATATTTGCGTTGGAGAAGTTCCGCGCATATGTTCTGGGCGCTAGATTCATTGTCTACACTGACCACGCTGCTATCCGTTACCTGATGTCCAAGAAAGAGACTAAGCCGCGCTTGATGCGCTGGTTGCTTCTACTCCAAGAGTTCGATTTAGAGATCAAGGATAAGAAGGGCACGAAAAAACACTGTTGCTGATCACCTAAGCAGGATAGTGAAAGAAGAGGAGCCAGGGCAGATCACAGAGACATTCCCTGACGAGCTCCTGATGGCGCTGAACAGTAAGGTACCATGGTATGCGCATATTGCAAATTACCTAGTCACAGGTGCGTTTCCCCCTCAGTTCGCTAAAGCTCAATGCATGAGGTTAAAACATGAGTCTAAATACTATGTTTGGGATGATCTGTACATGCTTAGAATAGGCCTTGATCAGATCTTGAGGCGATGTGTGCCTGATCATGAGATGAGCTCTGTTTTGAGGTTTTGTCATGCGCACGCGGGCGGAGGACACTTTAGTCCAAAGCGCACGGGCAGGAAAATCCTAGATTGCGGTTTTCATTGGCCGCACTTATTTCGTGACTCATATAACCACTTCAGGGACTGTGACAGGTGTCAGCGCACAGGAAATATATCAGCGCTCAACGAGATGCCACAAACGCCAATACTGGTAGACGAAGTGTTCGACTTGTGGGGGATTGACTTCATGGGCCGTTTCCTCCATCTTGTGGATACGAGTACATACTAGTTGCGGTGGATTATGTCTCGAAGTGGGTCGAAGCTAAGGCCACGCGCAAGGATGATGGTAAACGGTTGTTGAGTGTTTAAGGACTAACATTTTCTGTAGGTACGGAGTGCCTAAGGCAATAATCAGCGACCAGAGGACGCACTTTTGCAACAGAATAGTGGCGCAGGTACTAAAGCATTATGGAGTGCGCCACAAGACGTCCACTGCATACCATCCTCAAACGAATGGCCAGGCCGAGGTTTCCAACAGAGAGATTAAGAGCATTCTGAAGAAACTCGTGAGACCTACGCGCAAAGACTGGAACCAGCGGCTGGATGATGCACTTTGGGCATATAGGACTGTGCACAAGACACCGATTGGGACTTCACCATTTCGGTTGGTGTATGGAAAAGCGTGCCACCTACCGGTTGAGTTGGAACACAAGGCATACTGGGCATTGCGCACTTGCAATCTGAACCTCGACGAGGCTGGTAAGGACCGCGCATTTGAATTGAGCGAACTAGAGGAGCTGCGCCTGGATGCATATGAGGGGCTGCGCGACTACAAAGCACGCACGAAAGCATTTCACGATAAGTACATCCTCAGACGCACCTTCGAGCCAGGAGACCGGGTGCTTTTGTTCTCCTCGCGCTTAAAGCTGATGCCCGGGAAGCTGCGCAGCATGTGGACGGGACCATACACAGTCACAATGGTTTTCCTATATGGAACAATCGAGTTAGAGAACGAGCGCAAGCATCGTTTTCAGGTTAATGGGCAAAGAGTAAAGAAATACTTAGGAGAACCTTGGGATGAGGCCACGCGCGAAGTTGATTTGGCGGAACCAGAGATAGAGGATGCGCAGGTTGCTGCGCCAGAGATACAACCTGATGCACCGGAGGGAGAACTGGGAGCTACTGCTTATATATCTTCTCCCTCACTGATTAACCTCGTTACTTATGATGTGTCACATGATTTTGGCCACGCTGACCACCTATCTGTTCATTTGCGCAGGACTAAGGAAGACATAGCACGCGCAGGAGCAAGTGTGGGGGGGGTCACGTGCGAAAACTTGAGTAAGTAACGAGGTACTGTCGAGCCAACGACGTTAAACAAAGGCACTTGTCGGGAGGTAACCCGACACGTTTTATTTTTTACACGTTTTTTTTAGGATTTGAATTTTTAGCCATGCATGAGTGCGCTCTCCGTTGCGCTTGAGCATGAGTCGTGGGGACACGTCTCTGTTTAAGTGTGGGGAGGGGGGGGGGGGGGGGCGTTACATTTACATTTCATATTTATCATTGTAGTTTAGCTTAGTTAATGTAGTTAAAGGAAATAGTAGCGGTTGTGCGCTTGTGTGCGGATTGCGCACACCTTTCGACTTGTTTTGTCTTATTCATCCTATATGCGCCACTATTAACCGTTTTAGTATAATTTTTTCAATTTTTTGTTTTTTTAGTTGGGATATACAGGGGATGTGGAGTTGACAGAAAAAAGCTCTAGAGAGGCGGTTAGTCGTTTTTACTTCGAGATTAAGGTACATGGCTAAAAGCGCTAGTGGAGGCCGGTGCTTCGCAACCTTCGGAACAATAGAGCGCGCTCAGCCACGAAGATGCCAAAAGCAAATACCCAAAGCGTGGGGAGGTGGGAAAATAGACCACCTTTCCTCTGGAAGTCGAGTGTAGGAAAGTGGGCGCGGGTGTAAACGCGCGCGCTGACCTGCGCAAGTAGACCAAGGAGGGAGAGTGGGGCGTTGTTCCATAGCTGCTATCTGAAGGCCGAGACTGGAACCGTTCTGGGAATATAAGAAAAGTGGACAAAGCTGTATAAAAGGAAAGAAACCAGCGTACGCACACAACTCCATATTAGCGCATGCGCTAGTCCAAAAGTAAGAAAAAAACGTCAAGGACGAAAGGCTTGAGTTCCCAAGAAGCGCACGAATGAATCACGCACCTGAAGAAGCTTGCGCGATTGTCCATGTACCAGAAATCGGAATAGAGACCGACAACCAGGAGCCTATGGAGAGCTATCTCCCAATCATCCAAATTAAATTGCATCCTAGCTGAGAGGTAACGAATTTTGAAGTTATTATATTAAAATTGTTGAGGGTATGTGCGCGAAGGTGATAGAGCAATGCAGGGTGAACCGACGTGCAGATCGCGCATGAGTGTAAGGCTGTGCGCTAGACTTCAGAGAGGTAATTGTATCTGTGCTTAAGTACTTTTCGGGACTAACAAGGGCAAATGTGGGGGATTTGATAGAGCCTAGTTATATGCGCTATTTAGATCTTAACACTGTGCTTGTTTGCATTATTTTGTGTACAAGATTGCTGATTTTCGGTATTTTTGTATTTCAGGATAAAACAGGGGCATAAGTTAGATGTGCGCTAACGGGCGCTTTTAAAGAGCTCAATGCACGACCTGCGGAGCTAGCTGCGCAAAAGGAGATAGGAGATAGCTGATTCAGACTGCAGTGCGTAAACCAACTACGCAAAGCGAGTAGCGCAATCAACGTGCGCAGCGAGCCATGCGTAGGATAGCAGTGTTTCTAAATTTTGATCATCATTATCCCTACAAAATCTCCTAGATTTGGGAAGTAGTTAAAATTCTCACGGGCCAAATCTAAGCATTCCTTGGGCTTCAAGACCAGTATATAAAGACGAGGGAAGCTAGGGTTTGGAGAGGATAGATAGAGAGAGACATATAGCAGCAGAGACACACGTGCTCAAGAAAGCCTGCCGTCGAGATTCTGCGCGAACCACCTGCGCCAGCCGAAAACAGCAATCTGCGATTGCGCCGACTTGCTACTTTTCCTTGGCTTCTTTAGTTTTACTTATTATTTCTATGATGTTTGCATCTAGCATGTCAAGCTAAACACCTTGTATCAGTTGGGCATGATTCTATGAAGTATTTCCTTTGAGACTTGTGTTTAATGCTTAGTTCGTCTACTTATATCAATTCTATGCACATGAGTGATAATTAGTTGTGCGAATAAGAGAAGCCTTGAACCGCAATCTTATTCTAACAGCTCGTTATTGTATGTTAAACTGGTTGATAACTTGACAGTGACAACTAGGAGTAACACACTAGGATAATCGGCTACTACTGTGATAGGATTTGTAGTTGCTTAGACTAGTTTCAAGAATTAATAGCTCATGGACTTTGATCGGAACATGCGCGCACGTTAGGAAACCTTGATCGGACACTAACTTAAGTAGAACTGCACTATAGATGTTTCGAGTCGATGATAATGGATACATTCATAGAGGATTGTCTTTACCGATACTTTTCATAGTCATAGTACTTAATATCTACTGCCCGCGCACGTAGAGTGCAATTCTGCTTTCAATACTGTTCATTCGCGCACCTGCGCAGCCCAATCACTCACAACCCCCAATTTCGTAAGTTGTAGGTTGCTAGCGAAGACGAGTCTGCACGCTCCTTGTGGGATCGACCCTGACTTAGCCGCTGTACTAAGTGGAGAAGGAAGGATTAATTTGACGCGTACAACGACACGCGATCAGCCACCCATAGAACCTTAGCCGGTTAGGATAGATTAGGATTTTTATATTCGAAACCAAAATGTGTGTAGCATCAAAGCCTTGGACAACCCTAGGTAACTACTAAGTTTATAAATATTATTTGACTATAGCGTACCCTCAATAACACTTACTTTTTATTATTATTATTATTTATTTTTCCTATTCTACCCCTAAAACCCCCACCAGAGCCCCTGCTCTGGCCCCATCAGGAATCGAACCCTAGTCGCTGAGAGGTTTGACGTCCCTTTTGCCACTAGACCACGCCCTGATGGGCCAATAACACTTACTTGATTACTATAGAGGTTAAAAGTACTACCGATCATCTATTGTGTGTTGGTTATTTCGATTCTCTTGAATGAAGAGAAAAGCTTCTCTTTTTATAGGCAGCCGAGCTGTAACGATACCATTTGGAATTTGCCTACGCTGCTGATCACGAGCTACAGCCTCTCAAGATACAACTTCTTCTGTAGCACTCTCTATCTCTTCTTGCGGAAATTATTCTACTGAAGAATAAGAAGGGCACAGTCAATCTGTTCACCCAGTTCGGCAACTTGCCTACCCCTTGGGTGCATCACTCTCTGATCCTCAAGACTTCACTATTACAATGTGTGGTACACCCAATTCAAAGTAAAAAGGACTCAACACCTGTACTTCTCCCCTAGTCGAAATCTTCCGCTCAGTCTAACTCCCAAGACTAGCTAGCAGTCTGATCACACAGACTCTCTTCGCGCTACCTGCACACTTCCAATAACAAATAGCTATGGACCTGACTCACAGACCTAGCATATTCTATTACAATGTGTAGTACACGGACTGCTTCAACACACTCTCTATCAAGTTATTGTATCTCCTGTCAACAACTATTCTAGCTTCTACGCTAAACAGTGGGATACTCTGAGTTCTGCATCTCTTTCAATGTGAGCTCTCTATCTCTACTCTCTCTACCGTCTATAGTCAGTAGCTACATCCAGCCTTCCTTTTGAAGCTCTTCAGATCACCAGCGACGGAAACCTCATTGCCATCATTATCAGAATCTTCTCCTAGATTCTAGCAAGATTGTTGAGGATTCCATTGCCTAATTTGAACTCTCAGATCTTTATCATTTCTCTTCCTTATGTTGTCGTTTGCTAGACACTAGATGACATTTGCACGACACCCTGAACTACTGCAATGCCTGCCACAACTTGCTGGAGCCTGTTCGTGCACCATCAAGACGATCGGGTATTCTGCTCTAGCTCTGGGTCATCACGGAGTTCTGAAGCGGACTCTGTTGCTTGGTTGCTGTATCTCGCCCATTCTTCAGACTGTGCTCCAACTTCAAATCTTTAGGGATTGCTGAAGCAGAATCTTCGTGTAGTTTTGTCAAAGTATGCCATACCTCAACATAGGCGTCACTTCACTTTAGTCCAAGCATCGACTCACTTGAGGTATCACTTCACATGTTGTCAGGTGTCACCTAATTGCTCGTTAAAAGCTCTAAAAGCAGCTTGACCATTCAGGCGACCCCTTAACTTTGAGCCATTAGACGCCTTAACCTAGGCGTCGCCTTATTTCAAGTAAGGTGTCACTTGTGCTCGTTAAGATCTTAAAATCCACATAACCCACTCAAACGTCACCTGACTTTTGAGTTAGGATACGTCATTGATGAGCCGTATTTATATGACTCGCTAAACCATTTAAACCCAATATTTTTGACATGTTTTTATGTGAACAGTTACTTCTTAGTGTTATTTGCATTTCAAGTGTTTGGGATACATGAAAAGAGACTTGCGTCCCAAAATGGTTTTTTTATGGTGAAAATCGACATTTAAGGAAATGGGTGCGCATCGCAGTGAGTCACCCATATACCTTACCTCCGAAGCAAAAACGACTAACCGCCCGCGGAAGAACTGACGGGTGTGTGGCTCGGTCGAGTGTCTAAGCGGCAGTACTCGCTAGTGGCAGGAGGTCATTGAGTGAGGGGGAGTATTCCAGAGTGTTCAGCGCTCGTGGAATCGTTTAGAATAGGCTGAGTTTCGGGGAGACGGTAGCTATTCTAGATTGACATTTGTAGAGGGTGTGCAGACACAAGTCAGAGCTTGTTCTGATTGTGTCGAGTGATCCACACAAGGTTGAGTAGCATAGGTTGCGTGGAGTTGTAACCGAGTGTACTTGGAGACCTCTGTGTTTAGTGGATTGAGGACTGGAGAATAGTCCTCCCCAGACGTAGGCAGTTGGCCGAACTGGGTGAACAAATTTGTGTCTGGTTCATTGTTTTGCTGAGACAATTTCTAAGTGAACAAGAGTGTGCTGCAGCAACTGCTTGTTCACAAATCTGTCTGTCAAGAGACGCTGCGAATTTCAAATTACATTTAGCGTCTGATAGATTACTTCTTTGTAGTATTTCCCATCGCAGGTGTATCAAGACCGCTTTCGAGATTTATCGCATTTGGGAGAATCGATGTGCATCTCAGTAAGTATGGCGCCGGAAGAACACTTTACGCGGAGCTAAAGTCTTCACCGGGCGCGCAACTAATGTCTTCATTGGATGCTTTCCTAATGTCTTCTACTAGAGCGGAAAACATATGATGACATTAGCATTGGGCCCATGGCTCAAAATCAGATTTAGAAGTTTGTTTAATTTGGAAGTCTGCATTACCTATAAATACAGACATGCCACACTAAAGAGAACAATTTTTAGGACGAATTCAGAGATAGAGAAACGGCAGCAGCAGCGAGCGACGCGCCGAATTCGAGGCGGAATTACTATTCATCGCCGGAGTTACTATTCATCGCCGGAATTACTATTCATCGCATTACCGTTATTAATTTCATTATTGTTATGGGATGGATTCTCGTAGCTAAACCCTTAATTTCAGTTTGGGGATTTTGTGTTGCAACGTACGGTTTGAGATACTTATGTTTCGTCATTCAATTCAGTAAATTCCTGTTCTTCGTTTAAATTGCATGCTCTGATTATCAAGTTAGCATAGCCTAACAGTGAAACTGAGTTGATATCTATTGCGTGATACTAGATTGACTTCTTTATTAGCTAAGCCTAGCGGTATAACCTAATCGGTGTCGTTAATCGATTAATTGTTAAACCTATTCGAGAACTTAGTGGTTGAGAGTAGGTATAACACAAGAGTCGACATTACCCTAGCGGAATTGTTAGACTAGTAACAGTAGTTTACTAGTAGATGCATGTTACAATCGACGATTACCAGTTGCAATGCATATCCCTGAACTGACTTCACTATTACAATGTGTGGTACACCCAGTTCAAAGTAAAAAAGACTCAACACCTGTACTTCTCCCCTAATCGAAATCTTCCGCTCAGTCTAACTCCCAAGACTAGCTAGCAGTCTGATCACACAGACTATCTTCGCGCTACCTGCACACTTCCAATAACAAATAGCTATGGAACTGACTCAAAGACCTAGCATATTCTATTACAATGTGTGGTACACGGACTGCTTCAGCACACTCTCTATCAAGTTATTGTATCTTCTGTCAACAACTATTCTAGCTTTTACGCTAAACAGTCGGACACTCTGAGTTCTGTAACTCAGTCACTGCTCCCCCTCAATCAATGACACACTTCACTATTGGATAGCAACTCTTCTTTGCACACCACACCACGAATTCTGCCTTCTCTAATTCGTGTGTTGAAGATACATCTCTTTCAATGTGAGCTCTCTATCTCTACTCTCTCTGCCGTCTATAGTCAGTAGCTGCATCCAGCCTTCCTTTTGAAGCTCTTCAGATCACCAGCGACGGAAACCTCATTGCCATCATTATCAGAATCTTCTCCTAGATTCTAGCAAGGTTGCTGAGGATTCCATTCCCTAATTTGAACTCTCAGATCTTTATCATTTTTCTTCCTTGTGTTGTCGTTTGCTAGACACTAGATGACGTTTGCACGACACCCTGAACTACCGCAATGCCTGTCACAACTTGTTGGAGCCTCTTCGTGCACCATCAAGACGATCGGGTATTCTGCTCTAGCTCTGGGTCATCACGGAGTGCTGAAGCAACTATGTTGCTTGGTTGTTGTATCTCGCCCATTCTTCAGATTGTGCTCCAACTTCAAATCTTTAGGGATTGCTGAAGCATAATCTTCGTGCAGTTTTGACAAAGTATGCCATACCTCAACACAGGCGTCGCTTCACTTTAGTCCAGGCATCGCCTCACTTGAGGTATCACTTCACATGTTGTCAGGTGTCACCTGATTGCTCGTTAAAAGCTCTTAAAAGCCGCTTGACCATTCAGGCGACCCCTTAACTTTGAGCCATTCGACGCCTTAACCTAGGCGTCGCCTTATTTCAAGTAAGGTGTCACCTGAGTGCTCGTTAAGATCTTAAAATCTACATAACCCACTCAAACATCACCTGACTTTTGAGTTGGGTTACGTCATGTGGTGATAGCTTCTACAGTGTGTATCTACAGAAGATAGGTGGGAAACGCCTTTGAACCTTCTCTCGAAAAGATATGCCTTCTTTACTGACTACACAACGGACACAATGTCCTTTAAATTTTTATCATATAACATAAATGAAATGCATACCTCCCTCAAATACATCCCTGATACACATCAGTTTTTTTTTTTTAAAACAACAAATATATTAAAGCAAGGATCCAAAAACCTGGATCAAGGAAAGAAAAACGACAGGAGAAGAAGCCAGCTACGCTGGACTAACCTAACAACACAAAGAAGAGAAAAAACTAGGATAATAGCTACACATTACTCATCAGCATCTAGTACAGCCCTACCCATCAACATCTAGGACTAACCCAAGGACTCTCATAAAACTATAAGTTGCTCTCTGACAAAGCATGGCTGGGCCTTCGAATCATTAGCGATAGCGAGCATAACTGCCCGGGGCAGCTCCACAAATCTGGTGGTGTAAAAATCCCTAATAGCGGAGCAACAAAGAACATCTGCTGGGCGATTAATAGAGTGACTAACGCTGAATATATCTATCTCCTTGAGCTTTTTAGCCAGCAGCCTTTTAATCTGGAAGACCTTCCAATCCCCCATGGAGATATGGCTGAGAAGATGCACCTCCGGATGAGATATGCGAATACATTTCAAAGACAATTTTCGATTTTGCAGTTCACAAATAATCTGCAGCAGACACTGCAAAAAGTTCTTACGCGCCGCTACAATCTTGATGGCAGCAACAAAGGAACCATAACTATCCCGAACCACAGCAGCCAACCGGGAGTTAACATCATCAGCAACAAGAGCAAAGTTACAGGTGTTACCTTTAATATTTGGCTGCCAAGGGATCCAAAAAATTCTGTCTGACTTGATCACTGAGGGATTAACATGAAGAACTTTGCAGACTAAACTAGACAGGGAGTCTTGACCGCAAGGAGCCTTGATAATTTTAGCGAGAAGAGCAGCCCATCTGAGTATATTACACTTACCAAAGGAGCCTGCCTGATCATCAAACACAATCTGATTTCTGAGTTTCCAAATGTCCCACAAACAGCAGCTCAATAGACCAAAACCCAAACAGTCCTTGAAAGATTTGAAATCAGCCAAGATGGCCCAATCAAAGAATAGCTGGTGGAAGGATGACGGCCTGCTTTTCCTGAACAGCGGACACAGAAAATTCAGAACCAGCCTAGCTTTGTCACTATGGAGAAGCAAGTGATCCGTGGATTCCCCCCTGGACACTCTGCAGCAAACGCATTTACTGGCCAATTGAATACCAGTCTTGATGATATTTTCATTAGTAGGAAGAGCCGAGTGAAGAACCCTCCAGAGAAAACAGGAGACATTCATCGGGATAAAATTGCTCCATATAGCTTCAAATTTTCCTATGCTAGCCAGATTGAAGCTAAAGCTCTTTAAATAATTTGCTGTAGTAATTTTACCACTAGGATCCCCTTCCCACACTAACTTGTCCGGAATATCATCAGAAAAATCCCCTTCAATGGAATTAAAAATACGAGGATTCACATTAAAAAGAAGAGACCTTCTGAACACTGAGTTATTCAACACCTCTTTGATTTGCAAATCCCTTAATCTCTTAGGACAATTCAAAGCGATACCCTCACAAAAATCTAAGGTAGAAGTTTTACCGTTTCCAAGAAGCCAGCGACAATTCAGGGAAATGCTAGAGATGTGAGGAGATATAGTTTTCCAAAGACAAGAGCCTCTACCTCCAATAGCAAATCTGCTCCTAGCATGAGTAGCCCACAAGGAAGAATTAATCAAATAATTCCAAGCCAATTTCCCGTGCAGCGCTGTCATAACCTGATGTAGAATTTTGATACCCAGACCACCAGCAATAGTAGGCTGACAAACAGCTCCCCAGTTAACCCAATGATGACGCGATTCATTTCCATCATCCCACAGAAAATTCCGAATATCCTTATCTATAACCCTCAAAATACCTTTAGGAATAGGTATAACTGACATACAATGAATGGGAATGGATTGAAGGACAGCCTTAATTAATGTAATCCTACCAGCCATAGATAAGAAAGATTTCATCCATCCTGAGAGCCTACCTTTGATACCATCAACCAGCCCTTGGAAAAAGGAGATTCTGGAGAAATCCGGATAAATATTTAATTGGGAAAGCACTCGGGAGAAATCCGGATAAATTCAGAAGATTAGCTTTCTTAGCAAAATTCACATGTTTTGAGAAAAAAATCTGACATTTCCTTGTGTTTAGCAGCTGTCCAGAATTAAAGCAGAAAGATCTTAATACCTCCAAAACTTTTGAAAAAGAAGACTTCCCTCCATTGGTGAAGACCAAAACATCATCCGCATATAGAATATGATTAATATCCACAGCTTGGAGAGAAGACCAATAGGGCATAATGCCACCCCCTGCTCTGCCAGCCCAATTCATTTTTCTGGACAGAAAGTCCATAGCTAACACAAACAGGCTAGAGGACAGCGGATCCCCCTGCCGCAGCCCCCTGTTGGATTTGAAGTGACCGAAGGATTTCCCTCTAATCCGGATGGAGTACCAACAGTTGCTAATTTTCCGATATACAAGATCACACCATTGCTCATCAAAACCAAGGGCCTTCATTCCGCGAAGAAGAAAAACCCAAGATAGCCTATCATAAGCGTTCGCCATATCTATCTTAATCAGCACATTGCCCCCGTGGACTTTTTTATGAATATCTGAAACTAGATCATGAGCCAGAGCTATGCTGTGATGGATGGACCTCCCAGGAATAAATCCTGATTGTTCCTTACTGATATCCAGAAGCGGACGAATCCTATCATTTAAGATCTTAGAGATGATCTTATGGAAGAAATTGCACAGGCTGACTGGTCTTAGTTGATCTAGAGAAGTGGCATTCTTCACCTTTGGGACAAGAATAAGAACTGTAGCAGACAAACAATTGGGAAGGCTGACTCCCTTGAAAAATAGCTGAATTGCCTCAATAATGTCCTCCCTAATAATATTCCAGCAGGACCGATAGAAAGCTCCAGTGAAACCATCTGGACCAGGAGCACTATTCTCGGGAAGATTGGACATAGCAAGCCAGATCTCATCGGCTTCAGGAATAGCCCGCAGAGATTCATTATCGGTGGGAGAAATCTTAGTCCGAATATTATCAAAAAAATTCCTTTCAGGTAAGGCAGAAAATTCTCCTAATAAAGCCCGGAAAAAGTCAGTAGCCATGGAGCCTATTTCATCCCGATCATCTGTAACTGAACCAGAGGGAAGGGTAGCTTTGAAATTATTGGCAGATCTGCGAGCCTTGATGGCTGCATGAAAAAGCCCAGTGTTCCTATCCCCATCCTGTAGCCAACCCAGCTGAGCTTTAGCGTTGAGAAAAGCCTGACGATCATCAAGAGCTGTTTGCAAGCGCTTCTGAAGCTGAATAAGATCTTCCTCACTCTCTGAATTCCACCGATTCTGAAGCAAGGACTCAGTAGCTTCAACTTGCTTACTAAGATCACAAATTTTCTGATTAAAATCCCCAAATACATTCCAGTTCCAAATGCGAAGCTCACTTCTCAATCTCTTAAGTTTAGCATGACAATTATAAAAAGGATTGGCATGAGCTCGATCAGACCAAGATTTCTGAATAAAGGCTTGCAAATCAGCATGCTTGATCCATGCCGGATTAAAGATAAAGAAACTTTGAATATGATCTTTTTTGATAAAGGAAATCAGCAGAGGGCAGTGATCAGAGTGTATACGGGGAAGATGTACCACTTTCAATTCCGGAAAACGAGCTGTAGCAAACCCATTAATGAGCACCCTATCCAGCCTCATCCAAATGCACCTCAATCCCGCTTGATTATTACTCCAGGTGAACTTATTTCCAGAGAAACCAACGTCCGATAATCCGCTCCCAATTATGAATCTATTGAAATCTGAGGAAGCCTTATTTCCGAATTTTTGACCACCTTTTTTTTCATCTTCATTGGTCACCGCATTAAAATCACCCATAAGAATCCAAGGCTCCGTAATATTAGCGGACTCCTCGTCAAGATGCTTCCATAAAAGAACTCTGTCATTAACCTTATAGGAGGCATAGACCACCGTACAAAAGGACTTAATACCGGACGCAGAGAGGGTGACTTCACAAGAAAGATGCTGAGAGCTGATCTTAACAATAGTAACATCTATATAATCCTTCCAAAAGATCCATATATGTCTATTAGTAGGGTTGCCCTGCAAAAACCTAGAAAACCCGAGCTTCCGAGCAATGGACACAATTTTTTTTCCCTTGCAACTTAGGTTCCATAATAGCACAAAAAGAAATATCATACTTGGAAATTAAACTTTTTAGAAAGCAGATAGTACCTCTATTTGCAATTCCTCTCACATTCCAGCAGAGTCCTTTAAACATTAAGACACATTGGAGAGGCAGTGCTTGCTGCCCGGAATGATACAATCTATGATAGCCTCCGATAATCTTCTTTCCCCTCTACCTCTGCCAGGGCTTCTTGTGCTCCCCGCCTTATCAAGGATATTTTTATAATGTTGTAGGGACCCTGGATGAACGAGCACACCTAATTCCTCATTAAAAAAAAAATCTTGTTGGGACTCTGCTTCTTAAGACGAAGCTCAGCTCCTGACAGAACATTCGGGACATGTTTAGACTTATCCCCCTCGCAGTCAACCGCAAGACTCCCATCAAACTGGCAAAGAGAGACTAACTCAGTACACACCCCTTCTGTGAGAAGATCAATAGCAACCCCTTGTTCAGCGACCTTGCTAGGACCAGAATTTTTCCCTCCGCTAACCTGTGAGGGAGCAGGAATGGTAGGATCGGCCACTTTAAGAATGATCTTAGGATCACCATCCAAAACCTTAAAAGAAGAAAAAGAACCCTTCCCTTTTCTGGACTTTTTTGTTCCTACCCTATTCCAACCTGAATCTTTAATACCTTTAGTAGTATTCCCTGAGATATTGCCCAGATCAGAAAAATCCCCTGACTTCAGAAAAACCTTTGAAGATCCCGCATCTTTAGACTTGAGGGTACCAATAGACTGCATAACCTTCCGACACGATTCTACCTGGTGCCCATGTACCCTACATTTGCTACAATAGGCAATTTTAGTCTCTACAAAAATAGATTGCCAGAAGCCCTGATTTTCCGGCAAAGATATCCAAACAGAGTCCGGAATATCCTGAGTGACGTCTAACTCCACACAAGCCCGAGCATACTTAACCGAAACACAAGCCTTCGTTTTATCATCAACTGCTACAAAATATCCAAATGTGGACATTATAGCTTCAATGAAAGCACTATCATATAGAGGCAAAGGTAAATTGGGGAGTCTAACCCACACTGAGGTGGTTGTAGATTCTCTCTTAGGGTTATAGTCAGCCGTCCACCGAAATAAACGAAAGAACGCATGACCAACCTTTTTTTTTTTTTTTTTTTAACGCATGACCAACCTTATTCTGGGAGGAAGATAAGGCATTCCTGATACCAGCTTCAGAATCCAGAATGATAAGAACATGTCTCGAGTCCCAAATCTCACTAATAGTAGCTCGACCTGAGATAGTTCAGCTGGCCTGGAAAGCTTTTTGAATCTCCTCGAGACTTGGACGACCAACTGTGAATTTAGCAATGAGGGAGAAATCAAACCTCTTCGCTCCAACCCCAATTTCCGACCCAGTGAACCCGATGGAAGGACGACCTTCCTTCAACCCTACTTGCCTGGAAGGAAGGGAGATGGGGCTGAATCTCGGCTTCAACAAAGGCCTCACCGAGGCCACCGAAGCCACCGACATCAGTTCTCCTTGTGTGTTCATTTCTGGCCATGACACCCCTCCAGGTTTTACGAGAATTTCTATGGAATTAAGCCTTGTTAGTCCTCCTTCAAAGCGGCCTCACTTCTTTAACTCCCCCTCCTCCCGGTCCATCAGGGTCTGGTCTAGTAGCAAAAACAGACGTCAAACATCTCAGCGACTAGATTCGATTTTTGATGAGGCCATAGCAGGGGCTCTAGTAAGGGTTTGGGGTAGAATAGAAGAAAAAAACCTTTTAGTGACCAAACCTAGTCCCAGCGGTTAGGCTATCCCTTTGAACCAAGATCTTAGAATCTCAAGTCAACATGGTTGGGTTTTTTGTTGGCATTGACTTTAATTATCCTAGGGCTTTAGTCTCATTCTCTTTGAATACTTTTTTACTTGGCCATTATTTAACGTGTAACGGATCCGCAATGTTTTCCTTGGAACTCACATAGTTAATACTTACGACTCTTGTGGAGAAGTGGTCTAAAGGTATTATGTCATTGACGTATATGTATTGATTTACCATTGTACAAAACACTTTGTGCTCTACCAATCGCAAACTAGTTATCATAATATACACATGTTGCTGGCAAGGGTTTGTCCAGTTTGGAATATCCTCTAGAAAAACTCTTTAACTACTCAGCCTCTTCACCGCATTTATAAAATGCAAAGAACTCAGCTTCCAGAGTAGATCAAGTTAATAATGTTCGTTTGGAGGACTTCCAAGACACCACAAGACCTCGCAATGTGAATATATAACTGATTGTAGCTTTGGAGCCTTGTATATAAGATATCCAACTCTCGTCATTGAATCCTTCAATGACTTGTGGATATCTAGTATAGCATAGACCATAATTACGAGTGAATCGTAGATACTGGAGTACTCTCACGATTATTTTCCAGTATTCTAATCTTGAATTACTCGTATATCTCGCAAGTCTACTCATAGGTGTAGGCAATATAATGTCTAAAACAAGTCATTAACTACATTAGACTGCCTATCACTGTTTCATACTCCAGTTGGGAGAGGCATTTTGCCTTGTTCTTAAACAAGTGTTGACTCACGTCAGTTGGAGTTCTAGATGCATCAGGACTATCTCTTCCAAACTTATTCAAGATCTTATCAACGTAGTGTGACTGACTTGGGACAAATCCTTCAGTCATCCATGTAATTTTGATACCCAAAATTACATCGGCTAGTTTGTATCCAACTTTGAGTTTGATAAAGACTTTGTGGACTCTACCATTCAATTGCTTCCCACATTGAGCATGTCATCAACATAATAACACCAAATCACATAACCGTGTTCACTCTTTTTTATGTATACACATTTGTCACACTCGTTATTTTGAAAACTGAAATTTACTACGCGGTGCTGGTGACGAGTTACTGCGGTTGCTGTAGCACTCTCTAGGTCACTTTGCGGAATTTGTTTCTCTAGCAGAACTTGAAAGACACCAATCAATTTGTTCACCCAGTTAGTGTCCGATCAAGGCTTCCTAACGTGCACGCATGTTCTGATCAAAGTCCATGAGCTATTAATTCTTGAAACTAGTCTAAGCAACTACGAATCCTATCACAGTAGTAGCCGATTATCCTAGTGTGTTACTCCTAGTTGTCACCGTCAAGTTATCAACCAGTTTAACATACAATAACGAACAGTTAGAATAAGATTGCAGTTCAAGGCTTCTCTTATTCGCACAACTAATTATCACCCATGTCATATAATTTTTTTTTTTTTTTTTTTTTGGAAACGATCTATTTATTAAAAGGATCCAAAAAGCCTGGATCATGGCGAAAACAAAAGAGGTTGAGCTTGATCCTCAAGTGCCAGTTGGATAGCATTCCCAACTTAAAAACACCGAACAAATTATAAACCCAGCTCAACCTAAAAGAAAATAAAAGGCGCCTTTGGCACCTGGAAAGTACACTGAGAAAATGAGAAGAAAGACAAATGGCTGAACCCACATAATGGGTTTTAAGCAAAAGTCTACATAAATGAAAGGACCATACCCTTATAAGCCAAGAGGTAGTACTACTATGGAATTGATTCATACCCAAATTACCAAGGCAATCAACCTGAAGGCCAAAGCGCACTAAAAGCAGAGCAATAAACATTGAGCCAAAATTGTAGAGATGGCAAGGAGGCAGCAACACTAAAGAGAGGAGCCTAATGATTTGGGGAAGCCCAAGACCACCATATATTCCGAAGGAAGTAGAGAGGGCCATCAAACGCCGGTTGACATCAGCCAACTCAGGAACGTGAATCAAAATAATAGGCAAAAACAGCAACAATGAAAAAGGATGGTATAGGAAGAGCATGACCTTCACCAAGGAGCAAGCAGTGTTACATTGCCAAGTCATCTCTGAAGATGTGATGAAGCTCATTAGTTCTTCTGGATAAGTGACTATCATCCTGAGTTCTTGTAGCCCTCAAATTAATCACAGGAGCTGAGTTGTCTTCAGAGATTGGGCAGAACGCAGGGAGCTGAAGCATATCTTGTTGGATGCTTCTTTGAGCTGCCTTGGGAAGACGGGAAAAGTCAGATTCTTCCATGGGATGTGGACAGGTATAGGCAAGGCAGATGGCTGTCTGGCAAATGTAGGTTGGAATGCGCCGTAGCTGCTGAATTCCTAGCTGATCAAACAGGAATCTAGTCTTGTGAACAAGGTTCCAAGGCACAGCTTTCAGATTAGATTTGGTGGCAAAGACCATATTGAAGTGTGAACTTTGAACCATTGATGTGGAGATGAGATGGCGTTCAGCAATAAGAAGAGCTTGTTGAATAAAATTCAGTAAAGCTTCTCCTGAGCAACAGGTCTCAATCTGCAATTTAACAGCAAGGAGGAATTTCCCTTGCTGATTTCTGAAGAGAGCAGTCCCTGATTCATCCAATATATGAATATCTAGACAAGTACCTTTAGCTTCAAAATTCCAAAGTTTCCAGCGCCCTGAAATGAGAGATTTATGTATGGTCTGGATATCGAAGAAAAGTAAAGCATGCCTAGTATGCTTGTCATCCCATTGAAAACCAGGGATTATAGAAGCTAAGACACGAGCCCAATGAAAGAGCTTATCAGCCATGTTGGCGCATTTGCTGCCCTCATGTAAAAAATTATTTCGAGCCCTCCAAATTTCCCATAGACCATAGCACGCCATACCAAATTTAAAACATGAGAAGGCATTTCGTTTCTGGACAGGATTAACCCAGTAACGAAGAAAGGATGCCAGCGACAATGGTCTAGCACAAATAAAAGCATCTGCCAGTGCACGCCACATAGTCTTGGCCCAGTTTCCATTAAAGAAAATATGAGATTCAGATTCTTCATTACGAAAACAGCAGATACATCGCGATGTAATGGGAATACCAATTCTGCGAATATTTGCATCAGTTGGAAGCCCACGCAGAAATAAGCACCACATAAACAGAGTGAGTTTTGGTAGAAGCCACTGCTGCCAGATTGCTTTTGCCCAGCCAAGGGATAAATGTTTCGTACTATAGGTTTCAATAAAATTCTTAATAGAGAACAAACCTGATGTATGATCTGTCCAAATAAGCTTTGCTGGGCTATCCTTCAAATTAAAATCATTGTAGTAGTTGTAGGCATTCCTCGGGAGGGCGGACAGGAACAAAAACTTGCGAGAAGGGCTCTCAAGAATCTGCTTTATGGACTGACCCTGCATATCACTTAGACAACGAATACCAAAATGCCAGTAAAGCCTCTCAATCTTCATAGATCCATTTCCAACGTCCCAAATCGATTTATTTCTTATATAAAGGATCAGATGATTAATAGCATTCCATAGAGGAGGATCCATTTTTTCCAATAAGAAAACGCGATTTAGCATGACGAGCCCAAAGACTGCCTTGTTGAAGATAGTCCCAGGCCAGTTTGCCTTGAAAGGCAAGCATGTTATCAGCCAAGCTTCTGATCCCTAAGCCCCCCATATGTTTAGGCCTACAAACCAATTCATAACGAATCCAATGGAATTTCTTTGTTGAGCCCTGATCCCATAGGAAATTGGCAAGAAGGCTTTCTACCTTTTTGAGAACACCTTTCGGAATAGGAAGAGCAGCCAAGACATGTAAACTCATAGAACTCAGCACTGATTGAATTAAAGTCACCCGACCTCCCATTGAAAGCAGATTTTTTGTCCAGCCACCAATTTTCTTACGCAATTTATCAAGAATGTTCTCAAAATATATCTTCTTAATTCTGCCTTGCATTAGAGGGGCTCCAAGATATCTTGTGGGCAGATTTGTCTCCACAAATTGGGTTATGGCTATGATTTGAGCCTTCTTGTCCTCACTGGTATTTTTACCGAAAATTATCTGACTCTTAGATGGGTTGAGGATCTGTCCAGATATTTTGCAGAAATTATTGAGAATCGAGATGAGAGTTTCAATAGACTGGGGGCAGTCCCTTGTGAAGATCAGAATATCATCTGCAAATAGGAGGTGGTTAACCCGAAGAGCCCCCCTCTTCGTGTTATACGGTTTCATTGCTCCTGTATGAACAGCATTGTTAATGGCTTTAGACAGCCATTCCATAGCAATAACAAAAAGAGTCGGCGACAGAGGGTCTCCTTGTCGAACCCCACAACTGGATTTAAAGAAATCATATTGTCTACCTTCCCAGCAGACCGAATACCAGTTGTAAGAAATACATCTAAAAATCAGGTCACAAACAGGTTCCTGAAAGCCTAGCCTTCGCAGGACATTCATAATGAAGGACCAAGATAGTCGATCATATGCCTTGGACATATCCAGCTTAATTAACACATTCCCACTTGTTCCAGGTTTGTGTATACTATGAACAAGGTCATGGGCCAGAGCAAGATTTGCATGGATATTTCTGCCTTTAATAAATCCAGCTTGTTCCTCACTGATAATAGAAGGAAGGATTCCACTAAGACGCTTGTTCAGAATGCTAGAAATGACCTTATGGCTCACATTGCACAAACTGATAGGTCTTAACTGGTCAATACAGGTTGCATTTGCAGTTTTCGGAATGAGGGACAGAGCTGTCGACGACCAAGAAGCTGGCAGCTGTAGGCCTTTGAAGAAACCTTGCACCGCTTTGCTGAAATCCTCTTCAATCAAATACCAGAATTTTAAATAAAAGGGAACGCTGAAACCGTCCGGACCTGGGGCCCCGTTAATATTCATTTCACGAATTGTGTCAAGGATTTCTTCGTTTTGCGGGATAGCAATGAATTTATTGTTAAAATCTTCAGATATAACTGCGTTAAGTAATTCCATATCCGACAGATTAGGAGGAGTCGTGTACCCACTGAAGAGATGTTTGAAATATTGGACGGCAGCATCTCCTATTTCCTTTCCATTGCAAGTCATTGTTCCATCTGCACGATGTAAATTCATACGAGCATAATTCCGTCTAGCTTTGATGGCGGCATGGAAAAAGGCAGTGTTTCTGTCCCCATCTTTTATCCAAGAGATTCTAGCTTTATCCTTAGTCATAGCCTCTTTTTGGCTAAGAACATCGTCTAGCTGTGCTTTGAGTTTTCTAAGCCTTTGGCTGGACTCCTCACTCCACAATTCCTGTAGAGATCCTTCAGTAGAAGAGATAACATCAAGGAGGGCTTTTTCTTTCTTCCGCAGGTCACCAAAAACCTCCCAGTTCCAGATTTTAAGTTTCTTCCTTAGTCTTTGTAGTTTTGCAGCAAAGTTTCGAAGAGGGTTGTCATGCATATTCCCTTTCCAATTAGCTTCTACAAATTTTTTGAAACTGGGATGAGATTCCCAAACACGAAAGTAGTGAAATCTCGCTTTAGGGGATAACTCAGCATTGGCTTCAAATAAAAGGGGGCAATGGTCTGAGTATGTCCTCGTCAGATGGAACACTTTGGGGCAGGGGAACTGGTCAAAATACTTGCCATTAACAAGAAATCTGTCTAACCTTTCCCAAATGTTTTCCACACCCTGCCTGTTATTACTCCAAGTGTACGGTTGGCCAATAAAACCAATATCGCTAAGCCCCGCACGTAAACAAAAATTATTGAAGTCCAATAAAGCCCCATCATCAGGAGGATTACCACCTTTCTTTTCACACGGATGCGCAATAACATTAAAATCCCCTCCAACCAGCCATGGGAAATCATATTGGTCTGCAATATTAATTAATTGCTGCCAGAGCGATAATCTCTCCCTCCTCCTACAAAGAGCATAAACAAATGAACAATAAACAGAAAAATTGGTGCCATAAGTAGATACCTTGCAAAGGATATGCTGAGGTTGCCATTGTAAGATATCTACTTCAATATGTCTTCGCCAGAGCAGCCATATTTTGTTGTTCATATTGCTACCTTGAGTAGCGTATTCAAAATGAAGAGAATTTCTCAGCCGCTCAATATGATTCCCATCCACCCATGTCATATAATTAATATAAGTAGACGAACTAAGCATTAAACACAAGTCTCAAAGGAAATACTTCATAGAATCATGCCCAACCGATACAAGGTGTTTAGCTAGACATGCTAGAAGCAAACATCATAGAAATAATAAGTAAAACTAAAGCAGCCAAGGAAAAGTAGCAAGCTGGTGCAATCGCAGGTTGCTGTTTTAGGCTGGCGCAGGTGATTCGCGCAGAATCTCGATGGCAGGATTTCTGGAGCTCGTGTGTCTTCTGTTGCTATATGTCTCTCTCACTATGTATATCTCCAAACCCTAGCTTCCCTCCTCTTTATATACTGGTCTTCAAGTCCAAGGAATGCTTAGATTTGGCCCGTGAGAATCTTAGCTACTTCCCAAATCTAGGAGACTTTGTAGGGATAATGATGATCAAAATTTCGAAACGCTGCTATCCTGGGCATGGCTCGCTGCGCACGTTGATTGCGCTACTCGCTTTGCGCAGTTGGTTTGCACACTGCAGTCTGAATCAGCTATCTCCTATCTCCTTTTGCGCTGCTAGCTCCGCAGGTCGTGCATTGCGCTCTTTAAAGGCGCCCGTTAGCGCGCATCTGACTTATGCTCCTGTTTCATCCTGAAATACAAAAATAACAAAAACCAGTAATCTTGTACACAAAATAATGCAAACAAGCACAGTGTTAAGATCTAAATAGCGCATATAACTAGGCTCTATCAGTAGGCAGTTGCAAAACTGGATGAACAAATTGATTGGTGTCTTTCAGGTTCTTCCAGAGAAACAAATTCCGCAAAGTGACCTAGAGAGTGCTACAGCAACCGCTATAACTCTTCACCAGTAGCGCGCAGTAAATTTCAGAAACCATTTGACATCATCACGTTGTCAATTTTTGCATGTCATTGCTTTGGTGCTTGCTCCTCAAGTTCCCCACTAAGAAAGGCCAATTTCTAATCTATTTGATGAATTCAAAATTAGGCAAAGCGGAAATGGCAATTATGTACTTGATGGACTTTATTCTCATCACTGGAGAATACATGTCAAAGTAGTCTAGACCTTCCTTTTGTTTATATCCTTTGACGATAAGTCTTGCCTTGTACTTCTCTATACCCCTATCCACCTTCATCTTTCTTGTGAAGATATGGTTTTGCCTTTTACTTGTTCTTCACATCTTGCCTTTTACTTCCCGGTAGAAGGTCAATCAGTTCCAAGTATGGTTTTGCATTGAAATTCTGTTACGCTGTTGATGCCGAGTTACATCCTCTGGAGTTACAGCTTTTGCTGAAGCACTCTCTGTATCTTTCTGCGGAACCTATTCTGCTAATAGAATAAGAAAGACACATAAGTTTGTTCACCCAGTTCGGCAACTTGCCTACGTCTGGGGAGGATCACACTTCGATCCTCAAGATTCCATTATCTCTATTTGAAGTACAAAAAACTCACACCTCTACTTCTCACCTAGCCGAAATCTTTTCCTCAGTCTAATCACCTAGACTATCTAGCAGTCTGATCGCACAGACTCTCTTTGTTTAACCTACACAATCTCATTAATAAATAGCTACAGACCTGACTCTCAGACTTAGCCTACTCTATTACAATGTGTAGCTCATGGAATGCTTAAGCACACTCTTCACCAGAGTTGTTGTATCTCCAGTCAACGAATCTTCTAGCTCTCACGCTAATCATTCGGACACCCTGAGTTCTGCAAACTCAGTCTCAGCTCCCCCTCAATCAATGACACATTAGCCTCGATCAATGCTCTACAGCTCGCGACAATGCCTGTCTGCGGCTGATCACCGAGTTCCAATTGTTCCTTCAACGAGCAGCGCTCCAGTTGAATTCCGGATCAATCCCGAATCGAACTCCACGAGTTCTGATTCCTTCTGCACACAACACCAGTCTTCAACTCAATGTGTATACCTACTACCTTTGGTAGATCTCTGACTGATCGATCGTTCTGTTGATCACTATATGCTCTTGTGTGTGTCGCTCTCTATCTCGTGTCTTTAGAAGCTGCGTCCAGCCTTCCTTTTCCATGCCAAGAATCATTATAAGAATCTCCTCCTAGATTTTTGGAAGGTTGTTGAAGATTGCCTAATTTGGAATTTAAGAACCCAATCTTCTTTGACCTCATGCTGGCGTTTGCTGAGAGCTCTTGATGACGTCTACATAACTCTCTTAGCTTATCGGATGCCAGAAGGATCACTTCGGAGCCTCACCGTACAACTCCAGGTTAATCGGGCATTCTGCTCTAGCTCTGGATCATTACGGAATGCTGAAGCAGACTCTGTCTCTACATAGCTGTCTCTCACCCATTCTTCAGATATTGTCTCAGCTTCCAATCTTCAGGGATTGTTGAAGCAGGCTTTGGTTCTTTATTGTTGTTGCTGTTTTGTCAGTCTTCAGATTGTGCTCCAGCCACCAATCTTCAGCGAATGCTTCAGCAGTCTCTTGAGCAGTTTTGTCAAGGATGTCATATCCTCAACATGCATGATGAAATCTATCGCACTCCTTATAGCTTCCTTCCATAAGGGATCCTCTACTGAACATATAGCCTCATTATACGTTTGAGGTTCAGTTTCTAGCATATAGATTAGAAATTTATAACCAAACCTAGCTCTGTTGCTACGCCTCAGTTCTTCAGTTTTATCTCCACTTTGGACTCTCCCTCTAGTTGTTGAGTTAATTGCTCAACCGTCTCGGGTAACTTATGGGATGAACTAGGTTTTATTTTCCTTAGACTTAAACGGAAACACCTCTTTGAAGAACATAACATTCTTTGCACATCAGGGTTTTTCAATTCATACACAAGGATTTATACACTGTGTTGTTATTTGCATAACCAATGAATATGCAATCAATGGTTTTTTGTCATATCCTCATTTTCTTAGAATTATGGGCCATTATCATATCTAGGCACCCCCACACTCACTAGTATTTATAGGAAGTTTCCTTCCCTTCAATAGCTCATAAGGAGACTTCTCCTTACGAGGTACCTTATTTAAAAGGTACCAGGCTCCCCCTGATCCATACATGTCCATACTCTGAACTCATCTCATCACCAAAATCTTCACCAAGGTTGGCTAAAACTTCCCTCACCACAGCTTCATCATATCTTTTTGCTTTCCTCAGTGAGTGATACAGCCCAGTTCTCTTGAACAGTTCAACCATATGCTTGGAAGAAAACCTATCTTCATTCAGCACCCTCTCAAAAACCAAGCATCCTTTCTGCACATTCTTCCACCGATATGCTCTAGGTCTGTCAACAAACCGGACTTTATTTCTCATCACATCAACTGGTTGCACTGTCTTTGGCCTCTTACCTGCTGAGGCATCATCAATACTCTTTCCTTCCCTTCGGCCTGCTGGACTCAGGCTGATCAACTCTTGTTGTAGCAATAACTTATACAGTCTCTGGTGACTGCTCATTATCAAGAGCATTCACAATTGAATTTCTGTTGCTGGCGAGGATAAGCTTTCCTCAGATGCGTCTGGCTCTATATCCTCAGCAATGGCCTGTAGAATGGCCTCTTCACTTTCCACAACACCAGCTGGACTCTTCACACTCTCATCATTGGATTCCTCATCAACTTCCTCTGATTCTGATCCATTATAGCAGCTGAGACCCCTTGAGTGTGGACCACTTCAACCTGGTCCGCTCCCCCAGCATTTGTGCCAAGGGTATCCTCAGCCATCATATCAACAACTGCCGCTGTAGTCTCTTCAGTACCATCATTCGTGGTTTCTTTGTTCACAGAAGGTTCAACAACCGCTACAACAGTTTCCTCAATAGTGTGCAACAACCCCTTCAACATTTATCTCAACATTAATAGGAACAGGAACTACCGTAACAGACGACTCAATAATAGCTTCTTTAGCAATTCGTTTGACATCCTTCGACGCCTTTATCAGCAATTCAAGCTCTGTTGCTTCATGCCTTAGACGTTCTGCTCTCTCCTTTGGCAGCACGAATCCTCTCTTTAGCGGCTTTTTCTTTAGCTCTAACCTCCTCTACAACTAGTCTGTCAGCTTTCTCCTTAGCAACCAACTCAACTTTCGTCCTCTCGTTCTCTTATTCAATTTTTCTTTGAGTCTCAGCCTTTTCCTCCGCTTTTCTTTTGTTTTCTATTCACCCTTATCGATGAATTTCTTGAAGGCGGTTCTTTTAGGCTTAGGCACCGGAGCTTCCCTTCTGGCCGGATCTTGAGCCTCAGACACCTCCCCCTCATTCTGAATGGACTTCTCTGCATGCAGGTCCTTCTTGGAGGATGCCTTTCTTATAGCTTTCTTGAACACTGGAGCTTTACGGGTGGCTTTGGAGTGTCGTTCTTTTCCGACGATTTCAATTGGCGGCACTATTTTCAGAGGTACATATGGATCAAGCTCGGTGGAGACGGCGGCGGCTTGGGATGCGCCAGAGTTTGTCGCTGGAGTAGCTTCACGGGTGTTCACCATTCTGATTTTGAGGGTTTGATCGTTGGAGAAGCTGGCGTTGATGGAGAGAGAATTTCTGACTTCAATTTCTAGGGTTTGCTTTTCTGATGAGAGATGTACCAGATTTCCAAAAGTAAAGCTGCTTCAAATCTCTCGCATATCCCTTCTTTCCCGCTTTAAATATTTGGCCCAGATTCGGCCCATATTTGATTCCTTCAGAACTTTGTTGTAGATCTGAAATAGCACTCATATAGAAAATATTATAACATTAGCTAAAATATAAGTGTTCAATTTCCTTTCAATTTTCTGGTAGCCCAAACTTTTGCCCTATTCTTTATTCAAGGACTGCCAGAAGACATGCCATTATTAATTTTTGATCATGCACAGTCCCAACTCAGACTTTAAGGTCTCGAATTGTTGTGTGCTTGAAGCTTTTGTAAAGATATCAGCTTTCTGGCAATCTGTGCGAACATGAGTCAAGATCAGCTCCTTTTTCTCCACAAGCTCACGAATATAGTGGTGTCTGATCTCTATATGCTTTGTCTGTGCGTGTTGGACTGGATTCTCTGATATGCTGATGGCGCTCATATTGTCACAGTACAATGTCATAACATCCTGTTCAACACCATATTCCTCCAGCATGTGCTTCATTCATATCATCTGCTGAGCACTGCTCCCAGCTGCTATGTATTCTGCCTCTGCAGTTGATAAGGAGACGGTATTCTATTTTTTATTGAACCAAGAAACAAGATTATTTCCAACATAAAAGCATCCTCCAGAAGTGCTTTTTCTATCATCTGCATTGCCTGCCCAATCTGCATCACAATATCCTACAATGTTGGATGTTGTGTCTTTAGTGTACCAAAGTACAAGTTCACCAGTACCTACAACATATCGTATTGTCCTTTTCACTTGGGATACATGACTCTCCTTGGTATTACCTTGGTAATGGGCCCAAACTCCTACAACATAGGCAATGTCTGGTCTGGTAGCTGTCAAGTAGAGAAGACTCCCAATCATACTTTTGTACAACGTCTGGTCAGCATTTGCTTCAGCATCATCTCTAGTCACCTTTTGATTTGTGGCAACAGGGGTACGCTTGTGACTTGCCTTTATTGAATTTCGTCACCAGATTCCTTGCGTACATGCTCTGTGTGATGAAGATGCCATCTTTCTTTTGGTATACCTGAAAACCCATAAAACAGGTTAGTTCTCCAACCAGGCTCATCTGAAACTCGCTCTGCATCTGCTCCATGAACTGCTTCACCATCTTCGTAGATGTAGACTGATGGAGCGTATTTATACGATCCATCGAGTTATTTATTCCCATTTTTTAGTTACATTTTGTGTGTGAAAGATTACTTCCTGGTAGTGTTTCGCATCGCAGGTGTATTAAGGCCGCTTAGAACTTTATTGCGCATTTGGATGGATATACAACAAATCTGGGCAGATTGACCTATCCGTAGTCGAAGGCTCGCCGAGCGCATGATTCTGATTCGATTGAGGCGTGTTATACTTTGTTGGAAAGCTAACTCAAGGGGCTACAATTCTCTAGTTTACGTCCAGACGAGATTCGGAGATCCAAAGGGTCAAAAAAGCGAGTCTCTGACACTGCAGTGAGTTAGGCGCGGTCAGAGAACATTAGTGTCACGCGCCGGACCGTAATGTCTTCTCCGGGCGCGCGAGCTAATGTCTTCTTGGGCGCGGTCAGCTTATGATGACGTCAGCAATCGGGCCCGCGGCCCGAAATCAATTTTTAGAACCCGATCTCAATTAGGGTTTCGGAGACAGCAGTTTTGAACGACACAGAGAGCTTGGACGAGAGAGGTTTTGAAACAGGAGACGGACGGACGGAATTCTGGAGTCCGACGTGAACAGTGATCGTGAACAGTATTTTCATTCTTTTCAGTTTAATGTATTCTTCAGTATTGACTATGAGTAGCTAAATTTCTGTTTCAGTTTAGGGATTTTCAGTTAGTGATATTCATGTTTGAGACTTGGATTTAATGCATGTTTCTATTCAATCGTAAGTTCTGGATCTTAAATTGCATGAATTGTATTGCACGGTCAGCGTATACTTTGTCGTGAAACTATCCGCTCATCAATTCTGATTATTAACTCTTGTCGAAGCTTTGTCGTGAAAACAAGTAGTAGAATTTAGGCTTAGTATCACCTTTGTCGGGATACTTTAGGTTGTTACCTTTGTCGGAGTGACCAAACGTTTGAATAGGATCGTATTAGAAGTCGATGATAATAGTCACTATTGAATTCTCTGAGCTGAATAGTTCTCTCGATTGACATTCACACTTTTCTTACATTTGTTCTTGCGACCATTTACTCAAAACCCCCTTTAGTTCCGTATTTACCGGGAATCGCTTCACAGTCAGTTCTCTTGGGTTCGACCCTTGCTTGCCGCTACACTAGCTAAATCTTGGAGATAGAAATTACAAGTTTGGCGCGCACAACGACGCGCGTCAAATTTTGACGCCGTTGTCGGGGAACTGCTGCAGTGAAGAGTTTCTTTTCCTTTTCTTTTTATATTTTGTTTTCAATTCTTTTTTTGTGTTATTGTGTTGCAGTAAATTGCTCTTTCCAGCATGTCGCACGCAGGTAGTGTTAATGGTGATGGCCGCCAAAACAACGAACAAAATCAGGATGAACAAATTCCACAATTCTATGAAGAGCCTGAGCGAATATTTAGAGCACGCTAGAGGGAACTTCGCGGAAGATAATTTCTGGCTAGGGATGCAGGGGCACGAGCAGAAGGTTTCAATGAGCCTAACCCACCGCCTCAGCAATATGTGCAGCAGCAGCCTTACGGGCATCAGCCATACAGGCGTGCCCACAGACCAGAACCAACAATGAGAGAGTTGTCTGCACCAAACTTTAATGAGCAGCCATGGTGCATCAATACTAGCGTAGAAGAGGACGATTTTGAGATAAAGACTGTTATGGTGCATCAATTACCCAAATTTGGAGGATTACCGGGAGAGGTCGCGACGAGGCATTTACAAGAGTTCACCGGAATCTGCCAAACATTGAGACCATACGCAGCTTCGGAAGACAGGTTTAAGCTAAGAATATTTCCTTTGAGTTTAACTGACTTAGCAAAATCGTGGTTTTTGTCTTTGCCTTCAGGAAGTATAAGAACATGGGACCAAATGCAAAGAAAATTCCTCGACAAATATTAACCTCCGGCTAAAGCGACTCAAGTGAACAGCGATCGTGAACAGTATTTTCATTCTTTTCAGTTTAATGTATTTTTCAGTATTGACTATGAGTAGCTAAATTTCTGTTTCAGTTTAGGGATTTTCGGTTAGTGACATTCATGTTTGAGACTTGGATTTAATGCATGTTTCTATTCAATCGTAAGTTCTGGATCTTAAATTGCATGAATTGTATTGCACGGTTAGCGTATACTTTTTCGTGAAACTATCCGCTCATCAATTCTGATTATTAACTCTTGTCGAAGCTTTGTCGTGGAAACAAGTAGTAGAATCTAGGCTTAGTATCACATTTGTCGGGATACTTTAGGTTATTACCTTTGTCGAAGTGACCAAACGTTTGAATAGGATAGTATCTTTAGAAGTCGATGATAACAGTCACTATTGAATTCCCTGAGCTGAATACTTCTCTCGATTGACATTCACACTTTTCTTACTTTCGTTCTTGCGACCATTTACTCAAAACCCCCCCTTTAATTCCGTATTTACAGGGAATCGCTTCACAGTCAGTTCTCTTGGGTTCGACCCTTGCTTGCCGCTACACTAGCTAAAGCTTGGAGATATAAATTACAAGTTTGGCGCGCACAACGACGCACGTCAAATTTAGCTTATATTCTTGTTTAGCTAGTGTATCTGAGCCAAACATAGCCAAACAGACCCAAACACTATGTCATCGACATATATCTGAGCCACTTATAAATCAGAGCTAGTCCGTTTGATGAACAGCGTTGTGTCAACTCCCCCTCACTCATAGCCTTGTTTCAGCAGCACTGTGTCAACCGCTCATACCAGACTCTGGGTGCCTGCTTGAGTCCATACAATGCTTTCTTTAAACGATATACGTGATCTGGCTGATGTGTATCAACAAAGCCTTAAGGCTGTGCTACATATACCTCTTCCTGTAACACTCCATTTAAAAAGGCACACTTCACATCCATCTGATGCAATATGAAATCCAAGAAGCAAGCTAAGGCCATTAGGATTCTAACAGCTTCTAAGCAAGCAACTGGTGCGAAAGTTTTCTCAAAGTCAACCTCATCAATTTGTGAGTACCCTTGTGCCACCAATCTAGCTTTGTTCCTGGTAATATTCCCCTTTTCATCAGTCTTATTTTTGAACACCCATTTTGTGTCAATCACGTTCACATCAGCTGGTCGTGGAATTAGTTCTCAGACATCATTCCTAACAAACTCTCCAAGTTCCTCCTGCATAGCCACAACCCATTACTCATCTGTTATGGCATCATGTACTCGTTTGGGTTCGATGGTAGATACAAAGCAAGAGAAGCGAACCATCTCTCTGTAATTCTTCTTAATCCCTTGAGTGACCATGCTCCCCCTTGGACTGCCAATGACATTGGTCAAAGGGTGGTGTTTCTGAACATGGCCTGAAGGAATCATCTCGATCTCTTCTTCCGCATCAGCACTTTTAATAGCATGTTTCTCTAAAATAGGTGTCTGTGAATTAGTCTCTGTTACTGCATCATCTGTTGGGACCTCAGCATCACTTACTGGATCTTCATCAGCAACCTGTGGAATCCAACCTTCTGCATCATCGGTGGTATTCAGTTCTCCATCATCTATCACAACATTCGAACTCCATAATAGTTTTGTCCTTCGATCGTGGACTCTGTAGGCACGATTGTTATTACTCAAATGACTGATTCTGAAATTCTTTGTCATGATCACTTCGGATAAACACAAGAGGTAATCCTTTCTTATGCATATCTAGAAAAATCATCAACACTTACCAGAGCATATCTAGAAAAATCATCAACACTTACCAGAGCATACCTTTTTCCACCAATCCCCTCTACTTGGAATGGTCCAATAAGATCCACATGGAGAAGTTCAAATATATGCTTCGTGTTTATCTGAGTGGTTGCTAAGTGATTGGCTCTAGTCTGTTTCCCAATCTGACATCCTCTACAAACTCTGTTCTCCTCTCCTTTGATAATAGGAATCCCTCTCACCAGCTTCTTGCTTGACAACATCTTTACAACTTTCAGAATTCAAGTGCCCCAATCTCCTATGCCACAGATTCATCTCATATGTCTTAGTAAGTAGCTAGTTTGCATCCAAAACAACTCCTCCAACATCTAACAAATAGAAATTGTTAGTAGAACGACTGCCACGCATCACACAATCACCATCAGCATGGAGAACTCTGCACGAATTTTTGGTAAACTTTATATCACAAAAATCATCACATATCTGGCTGATATTGATGAGATTTGCATGTAGACCCTCAACATAAAGTACGTTTGTTAGACTGGGTAATCCAGGTAGTTCCAGGACACCTGCTCCAACAACTTTTCCTTTTCCACCATCTCCAAAAGTCACTGATCTTCCATCCAGAGGTGTTAGATGCTTAAGAAAAGCTGAATAACCCGTCATATGTGCTGAACAACCGCTATCAAAGTACTACATATCTTTGTACAAGTTGATACTTGAACTATAGGCAACAAGGCATACCTCCTTTCCATGTCTTTTTGGTCTCCATTCTTGCATCATACGTGTCTCAGTACGTCCATACTCAACTAGGAACTTCCTACACTTTCTCTGTATGTGTCCTTGAGTATGGCATAATGATGGAGCGTATTTATATGATCCATCGAGTTGTTTATTCCCATTGTTTAATTACATTTAGCGTCTCATAGATTACTTCTTTGTAGTGTTTCCCATCGCAGGTGTATCAAGACCGCTTTCGAGATTTATCGCATTTGGGAGAATCGATGTGCATCTCAGTGAGTATGGCGCCGGAAGAACACTTTACGCGGAGCTAAAGTCTTCACCGGGCGCGCGACTAATGTCTTCATCGGGCGCTTTCCTAATGTCTTCTACTGGAGCGGAAAACATATGATGACATCAGCATTGGGCCACGGCCCAAAATCAGATTTAGAAGTTTGTTTGATTTGGAAGTCTGCATTACCTATGAATACAGACCTGCCAAACATATGATGCAATTCTTCGTTTGAATTGCATGCTCTGATTATCAAGTTAGCATACCTAGCGGTGAAACTGAGTTGATATCTATTGCGTGATGTTAGATTGACTTCCCTATTAGCTAAGCCTAGCGGTATAACCTAATCGATGTCGTTAATCGAGTATATGTTAAATCTATTCAAGAACTTAGCGGTTGAGAGTAGGTAGTACACTAGAGTCGACATTACCCTAGCGGGATTGTTTGACTAGGAACAATAGTTTACTAATTGATGCATATTATAATCGATGATTACCAATTGCAATGCATATCCCTGAACTGACTTTTGTCTGAATTTGACCACAAAACATTATTCTTGCAACCTCTTTGTTTTTATCGTGACAATCATTCGTAGAAATTTATCACTGATTTCTCTCTCGTGGGTTCGACCATGCTTACCGCTTGCTAAGTGTTAACAGAAGATTATAAATATAAGTTTGGCGCACACAACGACGTGCTGTCACATAATGACATATCCTGGTATCTCTAGACCAGGGTGTGTTATAGCGATTGTAGTACACGACGCTGGAACTTCGCCGTAAAGTCTCTCCTCTGACCAACTTTGTCTTGCCTTTGCTAGTTCCAGATGTGTTCCTAATACCAAACCGTCCTGCACCATACCTCTGAGCACCAAGGATCTCATTCAATATTTCGTTCCAGACTTCATCATTCTTATTTTCTTTCTTAGATTATCCAGCTCCTTCTTAGTCTCACCATGATCACAAATCTCTTTATTGAGTCTGGTCTTTGTCACTGGAAGCTCCTTATCCAGTCCTTTCTTCTGCTCCTTTAATTGCGTGATAAAGACACTGAGTTTTCCATTCGTCTTCACAACTAGCTTCCACTTGGCATACATATCTCTCAGGTTTCTCCCCAGCCTCATTGATCTCCTCACCATCACTAGAGTTAGTGTCGTTGTAAGGGTCTATTTCCTCGGCTCCTTCCTTAGCATTTAGTACGATAACCTCTGTGACATCCTCAGCATCAGGGTAAGCGTTTGCTACAGTTGTTGGTGCAATAAAGTTACTCTGATCTTCTCCAGTATCTCTGCTCTCAGACTCATCATCACTGCATGTGGCTACCATGGCTCTAGTCTTCTTCTATGCTGTCTTTCTGCTGTTCATCTTCATCTCATAGACTCTGAGAGATCCTATGAGAGAGTCCATCTTCATTTTCTCCAGATCAGCAGTTTCTTCAATGGTTGTCACCTTGACATCAAACATCTGAGGAAGTGACCTGGGAACATTTTTAACCTACTCAGCCTCTGACACATGCTAACTTGAACTCAGTTTAATTTCACTTGCCCTTCTAGTATGTCTAATGTAGGAAGTTCCCACCAAAGTGACAAAGGTGACCATGCCCTTGACCAATTTAATGAGGAAGTGCCCCCATAGATAATCCCACCATTCTATGACGAGCCGGAGCGGGTATTTAATCAAGGACAAAGAGAAACTCGTCAGTGGATGGAGCGCCAGGGAGGACACAACGGTAGAGGTGGAAGGATAGATGAGTATACTGGTTATGCCCCACCTCAGCCATAATCTCGTCCATACCCAATTCAGCAACAACAATATAGACAGTCAGCCCGGCATGAGCCAACTATGAGGGAGCTCGATGCCTCCACATTCCAGAACCAGCCATGAGCATGGTGCCCGGCATCAAGACCGCAGTGACCATCTACCCAAGTTTGGAGGATTATCGGGAGAAGTTGCAATGAGACACTTACAAGAGTTCACCAGAATCTGCCAAACATTGAGACTATACGCGGCTTCAGAGGACAGGTTTAAGCTAAGAGTATTTCCTTTGAGTTTAACTGACCTTGCAAAATCTTGGTTTCTTTCTTTGCCTTCAGGTAGCATTCGCACATGGGATCAAATGCAAAGGAAGTTCCTCGACAAATATTACCCTCCTGCTAAAGCGACTCAAGTCAAAAGAGAACTATCCATGATCAAACAATGATCGAGTGAGTCGATGTATGACTACATGGAGAGGTTCATTGGAACAAAGCTGTTACAATTTGGGTGTTCAGGAGAAGATGCTCGTGGAATATCTATTAGATGGATTGAGGCCCCTGAGGGGATGCTATTGGATGCCGCCATAAAAGTACGTGATTTGCTCACCGAGACCGCAAAGAGCGCAAGGTTCAGAGAGGAGACGAGTCGTAGGGATGAGAGAACAAGGAATGTGTCTCAAGTGAAGCCCAATAACAGGCAGCTGGTGAGGGAGATCAAGGAGTTGAAGGAGACTATCCAAAGGATGTCAGTGAGCCAAGCCAGCACATTGAAGGTTTGTGAGTTCTGCAGCGCTGCCAACCACAGAACAGAAGAGTGCCCTACACTCCAAGAGGATGAGGTAATGGATTTCAACGCGGTGGGCAATTATCAGAACTTCCATAACAACAACAGGCCACCGCAGCAGAGGCAGTTTGGGCTGGCAGCATATGGTTTCAGTTGGAGAAACGAGGGAGCATTTCAACAGCCACCAGCGCAGAATCAAGGGCAACCTCAAAATCAGAATCAAAGTCAGCCTTACCGGCCCTCGTTCCAACAACAGGAGAGGTACAATAATCAGAATAATCAGTACCCAAAAAAGAATTTCAACCAAGCAGGCCCGAGCACTGGTAAATCATGGCAAGAGGCGCTCAAGGACTTGGAGGGTACCATGCAAAGGAACCAGGCCAAAACTGATGGAGCCATAGCCGAGCTAACCAAACAAATGTCGCAGCTAGCTTCCACAGTTTATGAGATGAAGAATGGCAAGGGCCAGCTTCCTTCGCAGACCATTCAGAACCCTAAAGGAAATGTTAGTGCAATAAGTGTGGTCAGTGGCAAGCAGCTTGCGAAAGAGGCAACAAAGGAAACGAGATCAGCAGATCAAGCGCCCGAAGAAAACATTACTCAAGCGCGCGAGGCATTAATTTCTTCTCCAGACGCGTCCATAATGTCTTCTCCAGGTGCGGTATAGTCTGCCTCAGATTTTGAATTTTGCTATTCTGACCCCCGCTTTTCCATTTCCTATGCAGATATCAAGACCTCAGAAGGATCCAACGGCGTATCAAATTTTATTGGAGCTGTTCAGCAGAGTTGGGATCACAGCCCCACTCCTTGACGCAATAAAGCGGATCCCAAAATATTCTAAGGCCCTTGACGAATTGTGCACTAACTGAAGAGGAGAACTGAAGCCCGAGCAGGTAAATTTGAGGCAGAACATCCCTACAATTGTTCAGTGCAAGGCAGCACCAAAATGTAAGGATCCAGGTACATTTACATTTTCATGTGTCATTGGTAAATTCAAAATTGATCATTGTATGCTGGATTTGGGTGCGTCAGTTAATGTGTTGTCTTACTCTCTCTATCTAGCATTGCATATTAGTCCTCTGAAACCCACTGACTTGACTCTTCAATTAGCAGATAGATCATGTAGTAAGCCAGAGGGTATAGTTGTTGACGTATTAGTGCATGTAGTAAAGCTTGCATTCCTTGCAGATTTTTATGTCATGAAAAAGGAGGGCGATGCGATAGACACTTCCCTCGTCCTACTAGGGAGACCCTTCATGGTGACCGCGAAGATAAAAATTAATACATTTACGGGTGATCTCTTCATGGAGGTAGACGGGGAAGTAACTAAATTTAACATGTATAAGTCTATGCAGCACCCACCTGACATTGCAGGAATACATGCGCTGGACATCATTGAGGATGCGGTGCTTGAGTCGGCTATGCAGCGTGAGGAAGGCATCCAACCTCATAAAATAAAAATTGATTTAATTCGTGGATTGCCTTTTCCCACTGACCAGCGAGGTATCATGTCTTTCCTTGATTATGTTGGATTTTATCGCAAATTTGTTAGATTTCCTCGCAGGTTTGTTAAAGACTTTTTGAAGCCGGCATTGCCATGTCTCAATTGCTACAAGAAGACGTTTCTTTTGGAGAGGATGTCCTACCGGATAAGGAGCTCGAGTTGGCTGAGCCAGTAAATGCTTAAGGATGAAAGGTATCGTCAAGCCAACGACTTTAAACAAGTGCGCTTTGCGGGAGGCAACCTGACTTTAGTTTGTTTTAATTCTTAGTGTGAGTCAGCAAAGAGTTAAGCTCCCCAAGGCAACATTAGGGCCGCTCCGCGTTCATACATTAGCGCCGCTAATGGGTGCTTGGGGCGCGCCGCCTAATGTATGTGTGGGGCGCTCAACTTGCAGAGTTAGGATAGTTTTCTTGTGCGTTTCTTGTTTGTTTCGTTTCTTTTGTTTTGAGTCTTGCATGAATACCCTTCCCAACGATCTTATTGTACCGTGAGGACACGGTTTGTTTCAAAAGTGTGGGGTGGGGGAGTTAGTATGTGTCAGCACGTTTACTTTTGTTAGCATGCATTAGTGCATTAGTATTGGTTAGAGCACGTTTTTTTAAAAAAAATTTAGGTGCTACGATGCTACTGATTTCGAGCGACTTGAGTGTATGCTTCTGAGTTTATGTCGTTATATGTTATGATGAAGATGCTGATTTTATGTGATGATGTTTGATGCTATGAGGTTTTGATGTATGCTTTACATGATTTCTATAATATTGTGATGCTAGTGACTTGATGTTATATGTTCATTTGAGTTGAGATATTACGGGATGTGGAGTTGGTAGAAAATGTCCTAGAGGGACTTGACCAACATTCGAAGGTTCAAGGGATTAGTCGCGTAGCTCGTTGAGTTTGTAAAAGTTGGCATTCCGAGTTATGAGGGGTGAGGCTTTCACTCCATCATTGCAGCGTTTATGCAATGGTGGGACGGGAAAACAAACCATCCTATCTCTAGTCTTAGTAACCGGGAATGGGTGGGTAACCCCTATTCTGCCTCGCGCTGAAAGGATAATGATGAGAAAGAGCGGGATGCGCTCCATAGAAAACAAAAAGGGGACAAGCAATTCACATTGGAGAGCAAAGCTCAAAAAGAAAAAATTCAAATAGATGTGAAAGCAAAAATCAGAAAAGCAATCGCATCGAGTGAAGTCTTCGGACCAAACAAAACAAGAAGTTTCAAAAGCTGTCCTACCAAAAAGGAAGAAGGAAAAGTTGAGTTTCTCATGACTTGGATTTCTCATGTGCCAGAGAAAGCAAATTTAGCATATGCACGTGACTATGAACTCGAGCTGAAGAATAGAGTAAGAAGTCTAAAGAGGACTAGCTCCCAGTCATCCATTGTCATTCCATCTCGGCCTCATAGGTAACATGTGTCATTCTAGTTTCTTGCCGATCATTATTGAAGAATGAATGTGAGCATATATTTATGAACTGATTAGTGAGGACATCTCAAGTAAATTCATTGCTGAGTCGTTGGCATATTAGAAGTGCTTTGAGTATTGCGAGTCTTGTCTTTATTCTTGTTCGGGACTGATAGAGGCTATTTGTACGCATTATTTAGATCATAACCCTATGCTTGTTTGCAATATTTTATGAGCAGGATTACTCGTTTCTAGTGTTTTTGTATTACAGGGCAAAACGAGTCCTTGAGTCGGATACGCGCTAACAGGCAGCGTCCTAGGAGTGAGAGATCCGCCTGCGGAGATAGCAGCACAAGCAGAAGAGAAGTTGGTGAGAGTCGGTAGCGGTGCGCTAGCCGATGCGCTAGCCGAATGCCATGCGCCAGGCGCAAAATCCAGTGACCAGATTTGGAAGTTGCCAAAGGTGAACTTCCTGGGCAATATATAAACAAAGGAAGTCTAGGGTTTCAAAAGAGAGATATCACAGCCGTCATTGGACAACGCACATCAGAGAGAGCGGCAACACTGGAAAACACACGGACTTGTTGAGAGGATTTGCGCCAGCCGACTGCGCCAGCCGAGAAGACAATCTGCACGCACTGTTGCTACTGTGTTTCTCAGACATATTAGACCTTATTTACTATTCTATGATGTTTATTACTAGCATGTCTAGCTAAACTCTTAGTGTTGGTCGGGCATGAATCTATGAAGTATTACCTTTGAGACTTGAGCTTAATGCATAGTTTACATACTTGTATTAATCCTGTGCGTACGGAGACAGCTAGTGCATGAGTAGGGGAAGCCTTGAACCGCAATCTTACTTATGTTGCTTGCTTGTCATATGTTAAACTAGTTGCTAGCTTTACGGTGACAACTAGGAGTAACGAGCTAGGGTAAGCAGTTGCTACTGTGACAGGATTCGCAGCTGTTTTAGTCTATGTTCTAAGGATTGATAGCACATGAACTTTGAACGGAACATGCGCACGTGTTAGGAAGCCTTGACCGGACACTAACCCAAGAAAACCACAAACCATAGACATTTAGAGTCGATGATAAGGACTGCGTTCATAGAGGATGGTCTGCCCAATACTTCTCATAGTCATAGTATCTAATCTCTACTGCTTGCGCACGTCTAGTGCAATTTCCTACGTTACGCTAGCTACTGTTCATTTGCGCATCGCGCACCCCAATCTCACACAACCCCCATTTTTAGTGTAGACGACAGGATTGAAGACTGAACTACTTGCTCCCTGTGGAGATCGACCCTTACTTAACCGCTGTACTGGCTGAAGAGGAAGGATTATATTTGACGCGCACAACGACGCGCGATCAAATTTTGGCGCCGTTGCCGGGGAGCAACACAGCTAAGTCTTTAGTCTGAGTTTTTTTTCCTTCTTTATAGTAATTCTTTCAGTTTGTTTTGTTTTCGTTGTTGTTTCTGACAGCGCGCATTCACATCAGCCTGCGCAACCTTGAAACAGTTGCGCTGCGCAGATTCTAGTTGCGCACTGACAGCCGCAACAACATTAGTTATCTTTTAATTTCATTTTTCTTGAGATTCGGAACAGGTTATGGAGGATAACAGTGTCGTAGGAGACAACTTGGGGGACAGAACCCCAGAGGAAACAAGGGCACATAACCGCGCAGCCCTGTTCAGAGAGGAAGTGCAGCGCGAGGTTGAAGCAAGGAGGGCCGCTGAAGTGTATCATGCGCCACCCGTGCAACAAGCCGCGCGACGCAGAACAGTGCGCGAGATGTCGGCCCCTATCACTGTTAACCAGCCATGGTGCATCGTGCTTCCACCAGGCGGTCATTTTGAGCTAAGGAGCTCGCTCATCCATCACATGCCCAAGTTCCACGGGATGAACAATGAAAATCCAGTCAAGCATGTGCGAGAGTTCCTAGTCATTTGCGAGAACATGAAGACCGAAGGGGAGAGTGATGAGGCGCTGAAAATGAAGGCATTCCCATTTTCATTATGTGATACAGCTAAACACTGGCTAATGAATTTACCTGCAGGATCTATTCACACATGGGAGCAGCTGCAGAAGAAATTCCTAGATAAATTCTATCCAGCAGCAAAGATTGCGCTGCTCAGAAGGGAACTGGCCGCGCCAAGGCAGAGCGCAGGGGAGTCTCTGTCAGAATACTATGAACGTTTCAGGGAGCTAGAAGCCAACTGCTACAATCACGGGCTTCCCCAGAATGTGCTGATAGAGAACTTTCTAAATGGACTGCTGCCCATGGAGCTGCGACTACTGAATGCATGCGCAGGAGGGGACATTTGCAACATGTACCCAGAGGATGCGTGGCAGCTGATAGAAGATTCTGCTGGGCAGGTAAGACATCAATTGACGCTTGAAAGTAGCCGTAATCGTTCTGTGCATCAGGTAGAAACAAGCGCTGAGATCAAGGAAATGAAGGCCATGCTACAGAAGCTGATGAGTGCGCAGAGCGCACAACCAGTTGCACCAAAGGTATGTGAATTCTACAGGTCCACTGAGCACAAGACAGACGAATGCCCAACACTTTTCGAAGAGACTGGAGATGTCAATGCTCTTGGAGGATGGGACAACAGAGGACCGCAGAGGCAGAATCAGCCGCGCTTTGGGCTTGCCGCAAATGGATTCAGATGGAAGGAGGAGAACAATTTCCAGAGGCAGCCCACAGATCAGCGCGCACCACAGCAGACGCAACAAGCTGCGCCCTACAATCCGCCGCACCGCCGAAATGACGCACCAGCGCAGAACAACCAACAGCCGCAGCGTTCCTTGGAAGACATCATGGGGCAGCTAGCAGATACAGTGCGCAAAAATGACGAGAAATATGACAAAAGGTTCGAGTCCATAGAAAAGCAGCTATCACAAATAGCAACCACGGTGTATGAGCTGAAAAAGAGCGATGGCAACCTGCCTTCGCAAGTGATTCAGAACCCTAAAGGAGGAGTCAATGCAGTGACACTGAGGACTGGGCGCACAGTAGGAACAGAGCAGACCGCACAGGCGCCCGCGCAACCAGTTGCGCAAATCCCGGATCCAGCAGATCAGAATGCGCAACCAGAGCAAGATGCGCAACCGGAAGCGCCAGCCACAGACCAGCAGGGCAAAGCGCAAGGTATGTCTCACTCGAAAAACAAGGACAAAAATTGTACTAACATACCTGCTCCGTTCCCTGTGCAGGCACCACTGGCGAGAAAAGAAGCGCTGGACAAGGAATTATATGAGCTATTCAGCAAGGTGGAAATCAACATACCTCTCACAGAAGCTATTCGACAGATCCCCAGGTATGCGAAGTTTTTAAAAGAGCTGTGCACAAACAAGCGAAGGAAAGGTGAATGCGCACAGGTAATGCTAAATGCACAGGCCTCAGCGATCGTGCAACAAAAGGTACCACCCAAGTGCCGAGATCCAGGTACATTTACTATCCCATGCACGCTAGGTAAGACTACAGTGAGTAATTGCATGATCGATTTAGGCGCATCCATCAATTTGCTACCTTATTCTCTATATACGACATTGCGCCTTGGACCACTTAAGCCTGCAGGTCTCACCATTCAGCTAGCAGACAGATCGTGCAAACAACCTGCAGGCATGATAGAAGATGTCCTAGTTCGCGTAGGAGAGCTGGTCTTCCCAGCAGATTTTTATGTGCTCGAAATGGAGGGTGAATCAAGCGCCAGCAGTGCGCAAATCCTCCTAGGCAGACCATTTCTGATGACCGCGCGCATGAAGATAGACGTATGGAGGGGCACGCTCTCCATGGAGGTAGATGGCGAAGAAATCCATTTCAACATATTCAAGGGGATGCAGCACCCACATGAGGACGCTACCGTGCACGCGATGGACAGCATTGACGATTTAGTCACAGAAGCGCAGTGTGCGAGCGCAACCATAGGACCAGAGCTACTGACACAGGCAGAGCTGGAGGAGCAAGAGGAGGAGCTAAGCAGTGCTGAACCAGCACCCACACAGGTACTTGATATAGTTCATATTTGCACCGCTAACAAAATCTTGCCCTCTATTGAACAGGCACCCAAGATCGAACTGAAGCAACTCCCAGAGCACCTCAAGTACATTTTCTTGGGAGATGAGGACACCCTGCCAGTGATCATCAAGAAGGGATTAGAAGAAGAGCAGGAGGCACGCTTACAACAGGTACTGCGCAGGAACCAGCGCGCTATAGGATGGACTCTTGCTGATCTGCGCGGAGTGAGCCCAGACGTGTGCATGCACAGAATTCTGTTGGAAGATGGTGCCAAACCATCCAGGGAGGCTCAGCGCAGGTTGAATCCAAACATGATGGAGGTAGTGCAAAAGGAAGTCCTGAAATTGCTTAGCGCAGGGGTCATCTACCCAATTTCGGACAGCAAATGGGTCAGCCCGGTGCATGTTGTGCCAAAGAAAGGAGGAATCACAGTGGAAGAGAATGCGCAGGGCGAACTAGTTCCCAAGCGCATTCAAACTGGCTGGCGCATGTGCATCGACTACAGGAAGCTGAACGCTGTCACACGCAAGGACCACTTCCCGTTACCCTTTATGGACCAGATGCTGGATCGCTTAGCAGGTAAGCCTTATTTTTGTTTTCTGGACGGATATTCAGGGTACAACCAGATACCCATAGCTGCGGAGGATCAAGAGAAGACCACATTCACATGCCCGTTCGGTACGTTTGCGTTTCGGCGCATGTCTTTTGGGCTGTGCAACGCGCCAGGTACATTCCAACGCTTAGTCATGAGCATTTTTTCTGATATGATTGGTATATGCATAGAAGTGTTCATGGATGATTTCACTGTATATGGGAGTACCTTTGATGCATGTTTAACTCATCTAGATAAAGTTTTAGCGCGCTGCATCTCTAAGAATTTAGTGCTCAATTACGAAAAATGTCATTTCATGGTCACGCACGGAGTAGTACTAGGACATATCATTTCAGAGGAGGGTATTAAGGTAGACAAGGCTAAAATAGATCTCATTTCTAATCTGCCTTATGCCACCAACGTGCGCGACGTGAAATCATTCTTAGGGCATGCTGGGTTTTACAGGCGTTTTATTAAGGATTTCTCTAAAATTTGTATACCCCTGTCTAACCTGTTGCAAAAAGATGTGTGTTTCGATTTTACTGATGAGTGCAGGGCGGCGTTCGATAAGCTGAAGGAAGCGCTGACCAGTGCGCCAGTGATGCGCGCACCAGACTGGAACCTGCCATTTGAGCTGATGTGTGACGCAAGTGATTACGCAGTGGGTGCAGTCTTGGGGCAGCGCGTGGACAAGAAGCCGCACGCCATTTACTATGCATCGCGCACGCTGGACTCTGCGCAGAGGAACTACACCACCACGGAAAAGGAGCTTCTGGCAATTGTATTTGCGCTGGAGAAGTTCTGAGCTTATGTCCTAGGCGCAAGAGTCATCATCTACACTGACCACGCAGCTATCCGCTACCTCATGTCCAAGAAGGAGACCAAGCCGCGCCTGATGCGCTGGGTGCTCCTGCTTCAGGAATTCGACTTGGAGATCAAAGATAAGAAGGGCACGGAAAATACAGTCGCTGATCACCTGAGCAGGATCGTCAAGGAGGAGGAGCCAGGGCAGATCAAGGAGACATTCCCTAACGAGCACCTGATGGCGCTGACAGGTAAGGTACCATGGTATGCGCATATCGCAAATTACCTGGTCACAGGTGCGTTTCCTCCGCATTTCAATAAAACTCAGTGCATGCGATTGAAACATGAGTCCAAGCATTACCTTTGGGAAGATCCTTACATGCTTAGAATAGGTCCAGATCAGATATTACGGCGTTGCGTTCCTGACCATGAGATTAACTCTGTTTTGATGTTTTGTCATGCGCACGCATGTGGAGGGCACTTTGGTCCCAAGCGCACGAGCAGGAAAATCTTGGACTGCGGATTCTACTGGCCGCACCTATTCAGAGACGCATATGACCATTGCAGAAATTGCGACAGGTGCCAGCGCACAGGAGGAATATCCGCGCGCAACGAGATGCCGCAGACCCCGATTCTGGTGGATGAAGTGTTCGATGTTTGGGGAATCGACTTCATGGGTCCATTTCCCCCATCTGCCGGCTACGAGTACATACTGGTGGCCGTGGATTACGTATCCAAATGGGTCGAAGCTAAGGCCACGCGCAAGGATGATGGTAAGACTGTCGCTGACTTTCTCCGAACTAACATATTTTGCAGGTATGGAGTACCTAAGGCAGTCATCAGCGACCAGGGGACGCACTTCTGCAACAGGATTGTGGCGCAAGTTTTCAAGCACTATGGGGTGCGCCACAAGACGTCCACCGCTTACCATCCACAAACGAATGGGCAGGCCGAAGTGTCTAACAGAGAAATCAAGCGCATCTTGGAAAAGACTGTGAGGCCATCGCGCAAAGATTGGAGCCAGCGCCTGGATGATGCGCTATGGGCATACCGCACTGCGCATAAGACGCCCATTGGGACTTCACCATTTCGGCTGGTCTATGGGAAGGCATGCCACCTGCCAGTAGAGCTCTAGCACAAGGCATATTGGGCCTTGCGTATTTGCAACCCGAACTTGGATGAGGCAGGAAAAGAACGCGCATTTGAGCTGAGTGAACTAGAAGAGCTGCGCCTGGACGCCTATGAGGGACTGCGCGATTACAAGGAGCGCACCAAAGCGTATCATGACAAGCATATCCTCCGGCGCACATTTGAACCAGGAGACCAGGTATTGTTATTTTCATCACGCCTGAAGCTCATGCCTGGAAAGTTGCGCAGCAAGTGGACGGGACCATACACCATCACCAAGGTTTTCCCCTACGGAACAATCGAGTTAGAAGACGGGCACCGGCATCGTTTTCAGGTTAATGGGCAGAGAGTCAAACGGTACTTAGGAGAACCTTGGGATAACACAGCACGCGACATTGAGCTGGCAGAACCAGAGATAATCGATGCGCCAGCTGACGCGCCAGAGGCACCACCAGATGCACCAGAGGGAGAACCGAAGATCATAGCTCACATTTCTTCTCCCTCTGCATCTACCCTCGTTACGCATAATTTATCACATACTGACCTTCCATTTTACCCTTTGTGCAGGACCAATGAGCTCGCGACACACACGCTGGCGCAGGAACACTCAGGAGCAAGAGTGGGGGAGGTTGCAGACACACGTTTTGGCACGTAACGAGGTACAGTCGAGCCAACGACGTTAAACAAAGGCACTTGTCGGGAGGTAACCCGACACGTTTTATTTCCGCCTATTTTATTTTTCTGTTTGTTTTGTGTTTTTTGAGTTTTTTTTTTTAGCTAGTTTAGGACTTGGTAGTTTTTTGCGTCACACAGTAGTGCGCGGGACCGTGCGCCTAATGCGCAGGTCAGCAGCGCTCGCCAGGGGGGTATATAAGGCAGGACTTAAAAAAAAAATCCAACACTTTTTCACTCGACCGTTGCACACGAGCTCCCGCCGTCAGACTTCTGCCCGTCGATCAGCGCCCAACCCAGCGTCCGTTTGGAGTGATTCACGGACCGCACAACCGCACACCACCCAGGTAACCTTCCCTCCTCGATTTGAGCAGTTCCGGTTAGGGTTTGCGCAGTGGAGGCAGTTTTTAGGGTTTTGAAATCGCACGGGGGTAGAGTGCGCGGATCAGAGCGGTGTTTAGTGCGTTGTGTCGGCGCGTAGTAGGCGTTCGTTCGGTACAAGTTTCGGAGATTTCTGGGCAGTTTCGATTTTGAAAGTTGCTAAGGAGCGTTGACCACAGTTGACCAGAGAACCGGCACAAGATGAGACCTGCCACAGACCAGGAGACCCCAGCTGCGTTCGGCAACAAATATGCCGCGTTTATAAGCCTGGAGATGTACGGGACCTCGTACATCAGCAGAGAGTTCCTGCGCGAGGTAGGACTGGAGGACCTTGTGGCGCAGAGGCTGGCGATCGCAGGCTGGGAGGCGCTGTTGGACCTCAACAGCGCATCTGACCAAGAAGATACGTGTGAGTTTTTTGGCATCTCTGGAGGCAGGAGACAGGGAGATCAGGTACAGACACAGGGGTGTCTGGTTCATAGCTTCGGAGAGGAGGCTGCGGCGCGCATTCGGGTGCGCCAAGGTGCGTGAGGAGGAGTTAGACACGCACACTAACCAGGAGGCCTGAAGCGAGATGGCGACTGGGCCAGCATTTGCCGCGGGGCGCAGCAGGGGTCGAGAGCTGCGCGACCCGTGGCTGTTCTACTTGTGGCGCATAGTCGCCTATGCAGTCATTGGCCGTTTCAACGGCGCACCAAAGATCAGCCTCCTAGATTTGGACATTCTGAAGGGGCTGTACTATGGACGGAAGGTGCTATTTATCCTGAACATGGTGCACCACTGGAGCCGCGTCAGCATGAAGGGGCCGCTGACTTGCGGAGGAGTCATAACGCACCTGCTGCGGGCATTACATGGAGAGCCCGAGGTGCCAGAGCACACTTTGGTACAGGCTGTCCCTCTAGACCGCGCCCACATGCTGCAGATTAGGGTGGTAGCTCTGAAGGAAGATGGCACACTAGAGTGGTGCTACCGCCTGCAGCCAGCCAGAGCGCCGCGACCCAGAGCAGAGAGCAGTGCGCAGGGCGCAGCAGCAGCCGCGCAAGCCATGGAGGAGGATGAAGAACCAGAAGTGCCTCTGGTCAGGCGCCCAAGGACCCGGGCGCAGACTGGAGCGCACCAGAGGGCCCGTGCACCACAAGGGGAGCCAGTGACCATTTCTATCGAGGATTCTCCCCCCTCGTGCACGTGCCAAGCGCCCAAGGACTGAGGCTGAGGAGGCGCCCGAGGAAGCAACCGTCGAGCAGCGCATGTTGTTCAACGTCATGCGCGTGCTTGAGTACTTGGCACCCGAGGGGGCAGATTTGAATATGAGCCCACCATCAGGGTGGAAATTTGGAGACCCTATTCCCCCTCTCCTCAGCCTGCACCATCCACCTCCTACCCGAACCCCAGCAGCCTCGGCAGCCCCAGTCCATCCAGCAGCGCCTTCCCTCGCGCCAGCACCAGAACCAGCAGCCCCCGCAGCAGAGCCCACCCCTGCACCAGCACCGATACCACCACCAGTAGCTTCCCCTGCCCGGCCTTCTGTTCCGGAGTCCCCCATAGCCTATCCCAGCGTAGACTCCGATTCCATTTGGGATTCACTTTCCGAGGACGAGCAGCCTGACCCCCTCGCCATAGTGCCACCAGCATCCAGCAACGAGTACGTGACTGATTCTTCAGAGGATGAGGCGCTTGGGTCAGCAGCTGCGTCTAGCTCGGGGACCTTCTAAGGCCGCGGGGCAGCAGCATTAGTTTTCTTTAGGATGGTGTTTTTTTTATTTTTGCTGCGTCTTATTGGATATTATGTGCTGAATATTTGTGCCGCATATTTTTGTGACCCTGTGCTATTGTTTGTGCTGTGTGACTATTTGTTTTTGTTCTCATGTTCTTTATTTTTTGCATTACATGCATGTGTGCACTCTCCGTGCGCTTGCGCTTGAGTCGTGGGGACACGTCTCTGTTCAAGTGTGGGGGGGGCGTTACACTTACATTTCACGTTTTTGAGCATTTTTAGTAGACCTTAGTTTAAACTAAAGAGAATATTAGCAGCAGTGCGCTAGAGTGCAGGATGCGCATGCGCTCCAGCTTGTTTTGCGATATCCATACTGCGTGCGCTGCTATCTACTGTTTTAGTATAATTTTTTCGTTTTTTTGCTCCTGTTAAGTTGGGATATGCAGGGGATGTGGAGTTGACAGAAATGCTCCAGAGAGGCGGTTAGTCGCTTTTGCTTCGAAGGCAAGGTATATGGTCGAGAGCGTTAGTGGAGGCCGGTGCCTCGCAGCCTTCGGGACAAAAGAGCGCGCTCAATCACGCAGATGCCAAAGGCGAAACACCCAATGCGTGGCGAGGTGGGAAAACAGACCACCTTCTCTCTGGAAATCGAGCTAAGGAAGGCAGGCGCGGATGTAAACGCGTGCGCTGACCGGCGCAGACAGACCAAAGGAGAGAGAGCGGGGCGAGTTCCATAGCTGCTATCCGAAGGCTGAGACTGGAACTGCTCTGGGAATGTAAGAAATTAAAGATGAAGCTGCACAAAAGAAAAATACCAGCAGATGATACACGCTACAAAAGAAGCAGCATGCGCACAAACATCAAAATGCGCAAGGACCATAAGGAAATCATCAGAGAGCTCAGGTTCCCAGGAAGTGCGCGGGCAAATCACGCACTGGAAGAAGCTGCGTTATCCACCATATACCTATCTTCGGAGTAGGAGCTGGCAGCCAGGAGCCTAAGAAGAGCTATCTCCCAGCCATCCAAAAATCTTCATCCCAGCTGAGAGGTAATGAATTTTGAAATTATTATATTAGAACTGTTGAAAGCAGTTGTGCGCAGGTGATAGAGCAGTGCGAGTTGAGCAAATGGCGCATTCGCATCAGAGTGCAAGACTGTGCGCTAGACTCCAGAAGAGGTAATTGTATCCGCGCTTCAGTGCTTGTTCGGGACGAACAAGGGGCAAGTGTGGGGGGTTTGATAGAGGCTATTTGTACGCATTATTTAGATCATAACCCTATGCTTGTTTGCAATATTTTATGAGCAGGACTACTCGTTTCTAGTGTTTTTGTATTACAGGGCAAAACGAGTCCTTGAGTCGGATACACGCTAACAGGCAGCGTCCTAGGAGTGAGAGATCCGCCTGCGGAGATAGCAGCACAAGCAGAAGAGAAGTTGGTGAGAGTCGGTAGCGGTGCGCTAGCCGAATGCCATGCGCCAGGCGCAAAATCCAGTGACCAGATTTGGAAGTTGCCAAAGGTGAACTTCCTGGGCAATATATAAACAAAGGAAGTCTAGGGTTTCAAAAGAGAGATATCACAGCCGTCATTGGACAACGCACATCAGAGAGAGCGGCAACACTGGAAAACACACGGACTTGTTGAGAGGATTTGCGCCAGCCGACTGCGCCAGCCGAGAAGACAATCTGCACGCACTGTTGCTACTGTGTTTCTCAGACATATTAGACCTTATTTACTATTCTATGATGTTTATTACTAGCATGTCTAGCTAAACTCTTAGTGTTGGTCGGGCATGAATCTATGAAGTATTACCTTTGAGACTTGAGCTTAATGCATAGTTTACATACTTGTATTAATCCTGTGCGTACGGAGACAGCTAGTGCATGAGTAGGGGAAGCCTTGAACCGCAATCTTACTTATGTTGCTTGCTTGTCATATGTTAAACTAGTTGATAGCTTTACGGTGACAACTAGGAGTAACGAGCTAGGGTAAGCAGTTGCTACTGTGACAGGATTCGCAGCTGTTTTAGTCTATGTTCTAAGGATTGATAGCACATGAACTTTGAACGGAACATGCGCACGTGTTAGGAAGCCTTGACCGGACACTAACCCAAGAAAACCACAAACCATAGACATTTAGAGTCGATGATAAGGACTGCGTTCATAGAGGATTGTCTGCCCAATACTTCTCATAGTCATAGTATCTAATCTCTACTGCTTGCGCACGTCTAGTGCAATTTTCTGCGTTACGCTAGCTACTGTTCATTTGCGCATCGCGCACCCCAATCTCACACAACCCCCATTTTTAGTGTAGACGACAGGATTGAAGACTTAACTACTTGCTCCCTGTGGAGATCGACCCTTACTTAACCGCTGTACTGGTGGAAGAGGAAGGATTATATTTGACGCGCACAACGACGCGCGATCAGGGACGAATAAGTTTAAGTGTGGGATAGTTTGATGGAGCGTATTTATATGATCCATCGAGTTTTTTACTCCCATTGTTTAATTACATTTAGCGTCTGATAGATTACTTCTTTGTAGTGTTTCCCATCGCAGGTGTATCAAGACCGCTTTCGAGATTTATCGCATTTGGGAGAATCGATGTGCATCTTAGTGAGTATGGCGCCGGAAGAACACTTTACGCGGAGCTAATGTCTTCACCGGGCGCGCCACTACTGTCTTCATCGGGCGCTTTCCTAATGTCTTCTACTGGAGCGGAAAACATATGATGACATCAGCATGGGCCCACGGCCTAAAATCAGATTTAGAAATTTGTTTGATTTGGAAGTCTGCATTACCTATAAGTACAGACCTGCCGCACCAAAGAGAATAATTTTTAGGACGAATTCAGAGATAGAGAAACGGCAGACGCGCGGAATTCGAGCCAGAATTACTATTCATCGACGAAGTTACTGTTCACCAATTTTCGTAAATAATTCTGAACTCAGTTTAATTTCATTATTGTTATCAGATAGATTCTCGTAGCTAAACCCTTAACTTCAGTTTGGGGATTTTGTATTGCGACGTACGGTTTGAGATACTTATGTTTCGTAATTCTATTCAGTAAATTCTTGTTCTTCGTTTGAATTACATGCTCTAATTATCAAGTTAGCATAGCCTAGCGGTGAAACTGAGTTGATATCTATTGCATGATATTGGATTGACTTCCCTATTAGCTAAGTCTAGCGGTATAACCTAATCGGTGTCGTTAGTCGAGTAATTGTTAAACATATTCGAGAAATTAGCGGTTGAGAGTAGGTAGTATACTAGAGTCGACATTACCCTAGCCGGATTATTAGACTAGGAATAGTAGTTTACTAGTTGATGCATGTTACAATCGATGATTACCAGTTGCAATGCATATCCCTGAACTGACTTTTCTCTGAATTTGACAACAAAACATTATTCCTGCAAGCGCTTTTTTTTATCGTGACAATCATTCGTAGAACTTTATCACTGATTGCTCTCTCATGGGTTCGACTTTGCTTATCGCTTGCTAAGTGTTAACAGGAGATTATAAATATAAGTTTGGCGCACACAACGACCTGCCGTCACATAATGACATATCCTGGTATCTCTAGTCCATTAAGTGTTATAGCGATTGCTGTAGACAACGCTGGAACTTCGCCGTAACGCCTCTCCTCTGACCAACTTTGTCTTGCCTTTGCTAGTTCCAGATGTGTTCCCAATACCAAACCGTCCTACACCATACCTTTGAGCACCAAGGATCTCATTCAAATCTTTCGTTCCAGACTTCATCATTCTTATTCTCTTTCTTAGATTATCCAGCTCCTGCTTAGTCTCGCCATGATCATGAATCTCCTTACTGAGTCTGGTCTTTGTCTCAGGAAGCTCCTTATCCAGTCCTTTCTTCTGCTCCTTTAATTGCGTGATAAAGCCACTGAGTTTTCCATTCGTCTTCACAACTAGCTTCCACTTGGCGTACATATCTCTCAGGTTTCTCCTCAGAGTCTATTGATCTCCTCACCATCACTAGAGTTAGTGTCACTGTAAGGGTCTGTTTCTTCGGCTCCTTCCTTAGCATTTAGTACGATAACTTCTGTGACATCCTCAGCATCAGGGTAAGCATTTGCTACAGTTGTTGGTGCAACAAAGTTACTCTGATCTTCTCCAGTATCTCTGCTTTCAGACTCATCATCACTGTATGTGGCTACCATGGCTTTCTTCTTCATCAGTGTGTTAGCACAGTGCCTTTGTATGTGACCGTATCCTTGACAGGCTCTACACTGAATCTCTTCATTTGGATTTTGATCATTCTCCCTACGCTTGCCTTTTTGAAATTTGTCATCTTTCCTCACAGGATATCTTTGGTCACTACGCTCCTCCTTTTTCCCTTGGTATCCATGATCACCACGAGCCTTGTGATTTGATCTTCTCTTGTCCGTCTTTTTCATGAACCTTACAAACTGTTTGGCCATCATAGCTACTTGACCATCCTCCATCTCATCATCAGACTCTGTGTCAGCGTTTGTTATAGCAGACTTTAGAGCAATTCTTCTAGTCTTCTTCTATGATGTCTTTCTACTGTTCATCTTCATCTCGTAGACTCTGAGAGATCCTATGAGAGAATCCATCTTCATGTTCTCCAGATCAGCAGTTTCTTCAATGGCTGTCACCTTGACATCAAACATTTGAGGAAGTGACCTGAGAACATTTTCAACCTGGTCAGCCTCTGACGCATGCTTCCCAAATATGCCCATTTCATTCACTATATCCATCAGACGGTTGTTGAAGTCAGCTATGGTCTCATCATCCTTCATCATCAGCTGCTCATAGCTAAGCCTCGGCATCTGCATTCTGGTCTTCTTCACCTTAGCATCTCCTTCAAAATTTGTTTCCAGAATGTTCCACACGACCTTTGCTATCTCAATAACAGCTATCAACTTATAGTTCGGCTTATCAACTGCAGAGATAAGAGCATACAAAGCTTGACTATTCCGGTGGAACAGATTCTTCTCCTCCTTAGTCCAATCTTTCTTCTGGCTTTGGTGCTTTTACTCCAATAACATCTGCAGCACCTAATGGCATAGCCCAACCTTCAACAACAGCTTTCCACGCATACTCATTTACCAATTTGATGTAAGCTTTCATCTTTGACTTCCAGTAGCCAAACTCATCATCCTCCAAACTGGGAGGCCTCCCCATATCTCTTTCACTCATTCTGAGTTTCCTCCGATCTCACCCTGCATGCCGGATGCCTACTCTGATACCACTTGTAGTTCTAGTACGGATGGTAGAACTTGTCTCAATAGTTGCTATGACAAATTGTGAGGAAACGTCTTAGGAATATTTCGACTGTTTCGAGTGAAAGTAAATACTGAAACGTAAATACGAGACATAAAGATTTGGTAACCCACTTCGGGACAATGTGTTCATAATATGGGGGTTCTCCTAACCCCAACAAGCAGCAATCTACTAGTAACGATCAGAAAACGAATTACAAACTCAATGTCCTCCCGCAATCTGCAAGACTCCCTCTTGAAGTCCTTCTACCACCGACTCATTTGGATCCGCACTGAGCTCACCTCAGTGTAGAGATCCCTCTCTATGGCTTGTCACAACAGCTTCGTTCTCCCGAACAGCTGCTCGTCCACTCAATGTCCTCCCGGATTGCTAGCTTCCTCCCGGATAGCTGGACATATCTATTTTGCAACAGGATTTGTGGAATATATATCTTCAGCAAATACTCCTGAGTCTCATGCTTGAGTGATAATATTGCTCCGATCTCCGATGACTGCACTCAATCATTAACCTCGACTTCTCTTGTATATTTCTATAATGCAAGAGATATGCTCGTCCACTCAATCTCCTCAAAAATCTCAACCAATATTCAATTTTAATATTTGTTGATCTTATCTTCATCTTCTTGCCAAACTAAGAGATTGCGTTTCCAAAATACAGTTGAAGATAATCTGGATCTTTATCCATCCAAGACTCCAGTAATCTCGAAGATATGCTCCACGCCCTAGATTCTCGGAATCTGCTGATATCAGAGAATTCCATCACTTGCTATAACACCTTGTGTTGCATCTCCTGACTTCTGCTTTGTAATTTTAATATCTTAAAATTCTACGCATATCTCTAACTATCTTGAACAACTCTTTGCTCAAAAACATGCCATACAATATCATTGGACAGTGTCTCTGGTAGTGTCCTGTCTAATCATAGAAATAGAATCTCCCCTTCTTTGTTCTAGGCTTTCGTGCAGGAGTTTGATAAAGAGGTTGCTGCATCATTCTCTTGTTCTTTTTCTTTGACATCTTTTTCTGAACATGTTGTACTCCTGTGACTGGGCTCTCCTGGACATTTCTTTTAGTTTGTTCGGGATCCACGACTTTGACAAATATGGTCACACCTCCATACCTTTGGTAGACTAGGATTTCATTCAGAATGGATGTCTCTGTGTTGCCTGTACCTAACACAGGTTTCTGTTGGCAGTCCTCTTCAATTGTCTCAGCATCATTTGATTGTTATTCCTTGGACAAAGAAGCAATGATGCTCTGGAGCTTATCCAGCAATTGAATCTACTGAAGAGTCTTCGTCATTGATGCGGTCAGTTTTAACGATCCCATAAACAATGTCTGAGTTTATTGAATCTAAGTTATCATAATGAAGTATAGTAGTCAAGGTAAGATTTCCTTTGTGATCAGCATCATCATCGTTGTCTTCATCACTTCAGTTGGCGGTCAGGGACTTGTTGTTTTTCTTTTGGTAGCTCGAGCATTCACTCTGCCTGTGGCCATATCATTCGCATTCCCAGCATTGGATCCCCTTTTGTTTGTCTTTGCTTTCCTCATTATTTTGATCAGCATCCTTGTTTCTTCTCTGAGAATTTTCTCCTCGTCTCTTTCTCCCCTTGGAAGACTGACCTGCATAGGAAGGTTTATGGTCCATTATCTTCATGAACTTACTAAAGTTTTTGCCCATTCTGCCCTAGCTTCAGATCAACACAGGTTGCTATAGCAGAATCGGTCTTTTTCCTTTTGCTCAGTTTATCTCAGCTTTTGTGGTCTACAGAGTGTTGTAGCAGATCCTTGTGCTTGGTTGTTGTATCTCGTCCATTCTTCAGATTGTTCTTCACCTTCAAATCTTCAGGGATTGCTGAATCAGACTCTTGTGCAGCTTTGTCAAGGGATGTCATAACTCAACAGAACATGTATGAGAAACCCTCGGCGGCTAATAAGGTATTTTTAATTTGTCAGTTAGTAAATACGAAGATGAAGGAAGGCAGCTCGGTGACAAATCATGTGGGGCAGTGATCGAGGCTACCCAATAGTGACTGATTGAGTCATTGATTGAGAGGGAGCTGAGGCTAAGTTTGAAGAACTCAGAGTGTCCGACTACTTGGCGGGAGAGCTTGGAGTGCGTTGACTGAAGACAGCAACTGGTGAAGAGTATGCTTAAGCATTTCGTGAATTACACATTGTAATAGAATAGGCTAGGTCTGTGTGTCAGGTCCATAGCTATTTATTCCTAAGAGTGTAGGCTGCACGAAGAGAATCTGTGAGTTCAGATTGCTAGCTAGTCTAGGAGATTAGACTGAGTGTTAGATTTCGGCTAGGTGAGAAGTAGAGGTGTGAGTCCTTGTACTTCGAACTGAGATAGTGGAATCTTGAGGATCGAAGCATCCTCCCCAGACGTAGGCAAGTTGCCAAACTGGATGAACAAACACTGTGTCTTTCTTATTCTGTTAGTAGAGTAATTCCGCATAAAGATATAGAGAGTGCTTAAGCAGAAGCTATAACTTCAAAGGCTATAACTCCGCATCAGCAACTTAGCAGAATTTCAAGTCTAACTATTCAAACGCGAATAATGATTATTTTGTAGTCTAAAAACTAATGTGATATGAAATGTAAAGTATTCCTAATCACTCCGTACAATCTGCACAATCCATCCTAGATCTCCTTGTTTGTCTTGTATTTCATGACTTTCTTGAGATCTCCGGGAGAGGTAGCAGCATAGAGCACCTTTTTAGCGGGATTGTTTTTCTCCAAGGCCTTGTAGTCTTCATCTTTGTAGTCTTCTTTCTTTTTATCCTTAGTTGGATCTGTAGCATCCTTGATGGGTACTGGTCCTTGCTCAATTCCACTCCATAACTGTCCATCCAGTGAGCAAATATGTGTTTCGATCTGTTGAGTTCACCAATCATATTCTCCAGGCTTTAGCATAGGAAGTTTCTAGAAGGAATCACTGATTGAATTGCTCGAAGCCATTTTCCTGCAAAGCTAACTTCAAAATCTAGAGCATTTGGCTATGATACCAACTGTTGGATCGTTAGTCAGCGTTCCCTCTTGAGTAACTCAGTTTTGGGTTATCCGATAGGTATTGCAGTGAAAGTTCAGATCGAGTTACCCGAGAGGTAATGCAGCGAGTAACTCAATAATAACAGCGGAATTAAGAATAATAAAATTATAAGAAATATGAATACTATCGCCTCCAACACCTAAGCCATTCTTTTGTCTCTCCTTGACTCAATCTAACTCTCGGATAATTCTTCTTCCACTCTTGAACTTGACCGTTCAAGATTTCAGAGTTCGCGTCTTGCTTTCTTGGTGCTCGCTCATCACCCAAGAACTTCCCGTCCGCAAGCTCCAGTTTGGTTGCTTAAAAGAGCAGCGCATGATCTTCTGGATATTCTGGATTGATGCACTTGATTTGCACGCCAGCATTGAGGTTTCCAAATCTCAATCAGATATCCCTTATTTAAGATAAAGAAAGCGAATCAAGATGTTTTCTTATTTAAATGAAGAGATAATCTTGGAGATCTAATATATATCTCATAATACATATTAGATGCATTCAAATATTCTTGAAAGATATTCGAATATTTGCTAAATTCTTTCCTGATTCGTGTCTCGCCTTGTTTTCAGGACCATTCTGTCTTTACCGTCATCATGTTCCCTCATGAGTTTCCTCTAGCCTTCCCCGAGGCGGAACTCAATCGCCCACTTTGTATTTTTCCTGCACTCTCATTGTTCTTTATTAATTTAGTGTTTGTCATCACCAAAATACAAGGGTTCAACAACTGCCGACGGCTCTAGCAGTGAAAATCACCAAATGGGTTCATACGAGTGAATAGATTGCTGAAGGTGTTAATTGAGGTTAGCTACAAAGCCAATGGTTGTCGGTCTGACAAGTGGCAATGGGAATTATCTACGAAAACTTGTTCTGAAATCTGAATTTATGTTTTCCTTTACTCTTGACTTGCCATGCACAGCTGTGATGGAGAAAATTCGGGCCGACTGGTGAGCATTTGTGGATGCTAAGAGAAGTGAGCGTTGATGAAGATTGCTGGCCGATGAGGTTCTTAATGCTATGAAGTTTCTTTGATGTCGTGGACTTGGAGATATATATTACTAGCTAGCTGTAGGTGTACCACTTTTTTAAAGCATAAGCGACCAATCCAGCACCAGAATGTTCAATTCAACCTCATTCAATGAGACAGTTGCAAAACTTAATTCCAATAACTTCTTTCCCCATCTCAATCACCATACATTCCAACTCAGCATCACTTCTAACGCATTTCAGCATTGCCTAATCCTTTTCATTGATGGATAGTTTTTCGTCGACTCGACTCATTTTATGTTATTGGCAATATATGGAAGCCTATTCAAATTGATCTTCTGCAGGAAAGTGTACACATACATGAAATAGTTGGAGAAAGATAGTGCGTGCCAACCATAGCCCCCAAGTAGTTATCATTTAAGGCCTTCACCTTCAGCCACCGACACATTTCAAAACAGCTCATTCAATATCCACAATGTACTAAATTTCAAAGCACATGGCTCGTGTGAGCAGCCACCCACCAGATCAGAATACTTGCTCTGTTTGATAAAAGAGATTCATACCCAGCAATTCATTCATGGGTTTGTCATCATTGACCAACTTGTCATTTCACATTACATCATTATTGAACCAATTACAATCTTATTACAGACGCATACAACAACAACATCATTCAACAAAACATACCCAGCATCAAATTCTCTAGTTTTTCAATTATAAAAGACTTATGTTATATTATTATATGCCAGTCTTTGGATCTACTACTCTGATAATCCCGCCAGGAAAGCAACACCAGTCGATGGCAGCCAAGACGACCCAGATATGAACTGTGCAACTGAGAACTTGGTGGCCTCAATCACGGACGTAATCACACGATATCCGGGCCATGCTACACGCTGCCCGATGGCTCCACCTGGCCCGAAGTTCATATACTCCCCATAATACAATGTGTCCAAGGCAAATGTAGTGTTCCATTCCAGCCAACCTCGAGGGTGGACATGGTCGCCAATGTAGGACATCATCACAACGCTTCTGGAGTATAGTTTCCACGGTCTGCCTAAATAAGTACTGAAGTTGCCTTTGGAGGCAGTAAGGTCCGGAGTAGCTAAGATACGGCAGTCATGAATGGAGATACCCGAGTTCTGGTTGGGGTCTTTCCTGTTTTGTGCCGTGATGGTATTTTTTTGGAATGCCATGGGCTTGCGGGCATACAAACTGCAATTTTGGAAGACAACAGCTGCATTCCCGAAAATGAAGTCCACAGTGCCATAAATGTCGCATTCGCGATAGAACTGTCTGTTGCTGTGGACATAGAGAGTATCCTGATAACCTATGACATTGCATCTGTACACGACTGTGTGATCAGCCCCGACTCGGAGAGCCACTGCCTGGTGATTCTGTGGTCCAGCATTGTTCTGGAAAGTGATGTCCCGCGCAATGAAGCCCTGCCCAGTGGCCGCTGCACAATTTGGCATTGAATTGATTAAGAATATTATGGATGGTGTACAATACAATATTTGAACTTTAAAGTTGAAATTACCGAAAGTTGCCGTGCGAAAAGTTGTAATATTGTCGAATATGTTTTTGTTTCCTGAAATTACGGTTAAGCCCTTCCCGTCGCCGACAAACATCAGATTCCATTTTTTCCGACCAACCTTCAGTATGTTCTTCTCTTCATATCTGAAAAGAATCAATAAATAAACATATGCTGTTTGTAAGTCGGGATTGTATCAAATTGGCTTACGTTCCGGCCTTGATGTAGATCACGGTCCGGCGAGTGCTGTACTCGGGCGCTTTCTTGATAGCCTCAGCTATGGTTTTCACGGTTCCGTTTCCGTCTTTGGAAACGATGATATCCGGCCGAAGAGCCGAAACCGGCAAGTCCATAAGCCTCCTCTCCCTCTTCCCCATCCAAGCAGGAAATGCGCGGCTGGAGTCTTCGGCCAGCAGCCTCCTCTTGTTCTGGATGGGCACTCCGGCGAAGTCGTCGCTGTTACTGGCCGAGAAGATCGCGAGACAGTTGCTGACCAGCTCAGCCAAGTCGCTGAGATGTCCCACCATCTGGGTTTTGACGGGGCCGCCGACTCCGGTGAAGCCCTCGGTGCAAGTGTCATGGTTGGTGAGCGCCGTGCTGAGCCACGTCATGACGTCGCTGGTGGAGCCGGGGCGCTGCTTAGCATTCTTGGCAGGGGAGACGGAGAGGAGGGAGCGGGTGAGGGCGTCGACGGAGTCGTCCAAGAGCTCGAGGCAGTCGTCGTAGGCGGAGCGGACGCGCTGGTCCATGTGGAGGTTGGCGAGATCGGAGGTGGAGTAGAGTGCGCGTCCGAATTTCTGGAGGGTGAGGTTGAAGGAGATGTGCACCAAGTCGGTCTGGGTGGCGGTGGCTGCCCCGGGGAAGGCGAGGAGGGAGTTGACGCAGAGATTGGGGTAGCGGGTTTTGCCGCAGGCTTTGGAGATGGCTTGAGTGGGGTGTCGGCGGAGGAGGGGTCGGGCCGATCCTCCTCCTTGTCCAAGGCGCATTCTGATGAAGAAGACGGCGGAGGCTGCAATGAGGGTGATGGAGAGGAGGGACAGGAAGATGAGTTTGCGGCGGGTGCGAGGAGGAGGAGGAGGAGGCGGTTGGATGGGGTGGAGAGGTGACTGGTAAGGAGGGGAGGATGGGGATGAGGAATGGAGACGACCGTAGCCCATATTTTCAAACTCAACTGAAGTTCTAGAGAATGTGGGTGTTATTCAGTTTACATATCGCAGTGGAGCTGGTGATGAATGAAATGAACAAGGATGAGAGATTGGGTTTTGCAGATGATGATTATGCTCTGCCTATATATATATAGGTCCAGGGAGGAGGAGGAGTTAAGTACTCCATTTGGAAATGTATGGTGATGGGTGTTGGAAGGAATGGATAATGAGACGAGTAGTAAATTTAGAGTGATGGCTGGCAACGGCAAGCAGCTAGAGCTAGCTGGCTTCTACTAATGAGCTTCTCTAGTGCGAGTCTTACACGACCGACTGATGTTAATGTCTCTGCCCCACTCCTCCCTGCATCAGGATGAATCACACTTCAACTCTCTCTCTCTCTCTCTACTTCTTACAACGTGAATACTTTTCTTATTTGTTTATTCTCAACTCCGCCTCCTTTACCCTCTCTACTTTATACCTATTTTTAACATTTCAGATCTACTTTCGTACCCTTTACTCACAACGCTTATTATACCTATCAAAACAACAAGACCAAGGGCTCTTTCTTGCCTAATTTGGTTCATACATAAACTCGGTACAACGCTGACAGTGGGTTTTATTACAAGTCGAAAAATTGTTCGCAAAAGCTGACGACTTCCACTAAACTCTTAAAAAGCGAGCTGCTGAATCTGAACTTGCAATTGATTATTAATCTAAAATGCACGGTTTAGTTATTGAACCATTCAAAAAGTATTCCCATCTTCTTAGAGCCTCTCTCCAACCAAGATTCTTGGGGAGATTTTTAAGACTATTGAATCATCTCTCGCAAAGCATTGGAGTGGAGTTAAAGAATGACTCTTATACCAGTTATAGAGTGTCTTTTAACTGATAAAATATTTTTGTTATCTAGTAAGTGAAAAATGAACATCTATGTTGGATTTTTATAGTTTTGATAATTATAAATATTCAATTAATAATTTCAACAAGTGGACAAGAAAATACAAATAAGGCTTCAAATTGCATTGAATGCAAGAGAGCAAAGAATGATAGATTCTCTAGCCGAATATTCGGACGAATCATCAAGGATATTAAAAAAATCCGAAAGATATTGATAACAACTTTATGCGAAGTTGTTATCCAATACAGAATACATTTTGGATAACAATGAATATATTTTTTTGATGAATTTGGAAACAAAACTAATTTAATTAGATAAGTTTCCCAATTCAAACAAGAGAAAAATAGATATTGGGTTGTTAAAAATATTTGATTATGATTGAAAAATCTTAACCAAATATATTCTTGCCAATCAAGCCAAGATATCCGTGGACTTACAAAAAGCTACAAATAGGCGAGCTAGAGGTCAAATCAAGCACGACTTTGAGAGAGAAAATGAGAGAGCTTGCTGAGAAAAGAGAAGCCTTTTGTGAACTCCTAAAAGCTCGGACGGTCAAGTTCGAGAGTGAAAGAAATCTGTTCGAGGGTTGGGTTGAGCCTACAGTATCAAAGATAAGTTAGACTTTATATTGAGTGTACTAGTGAATAAGTTAGTCGTTTGCACTTGGCAAGCATATCCTAAATATAGAAGCAGATCGTTTCACAAATCCTTCTAGGGGATACTAGAAGGTAGTGGTTTTACTTAGTTACTTGATTGGTATTGAGGTTTTCACTCTAATTCGCTGAGTAAACCGTTTTATTTTTTTCTACATTTAATATTCAGCTGTTGCTATATCTGCCGGGTAACACACAACTCTATTACCTCGGAGGAATAGTTAACTAACTGTTGGGACATGTACCCAGCAGGTTTTGATGGAACAAACACCAAGCTAAGCAGATGGACAATTGGACAAGAAGAGTTGAATACTGCGCATAATGAAGTCTGCGTGGACGGGTAGGGACCCTTCCACGGAGAGGTAACAGAATATTCTTGAATTTCTTATTATTAAGTTTCTAAATCTGTATTGATTAGATAAATATCTTTTGATATTTAGAAACGAGATAATTAAGTAATCTAGGAAATATTCAAAATATTGTTAGGATATTCTTTTAGATATTTCGTAACCATAATTCAAATATCTAGAAATATCTATTATCTTCTATTATCTTGTTATTATTTTTTTGGTTTCTTAATTAGGAAGCAAGAGGAATTGAATCAAGATAAAGATGGAAATCCTAGCATTAAATAGAGCTTCACAGTCTCAAATAAGGCGGGGGTCAACATAAGAGAGTTCAGAATTTTGGTGAGGTCGATCTGTGTTTTTCGAGCTGCTGCACGTTACTGCGTCTGAGGAAGGGTTCGATAGACCAGTCTAGTGAGCTGTTGAATAACGCAAAGGGGAAGCGTCCGCATGGCAGTCCGGTTGATTCATATGAGATAGAAGGTGGGTCTAGGGCGAATTGGAGATTCGGGTGCTATTCAACTTATCTAGTCTTTTGTGAAAAGTATATCGGTACACTGCAATAAAAGACTACTTCTCAAATCCTTTCAGTGAAATCTGAAAGGTAGTAGTTTTTCTCTGAGTACTGGTTGTACTAGAGTTTCCACTATAAATTGCTGTGTATGAATCCCTTACTTTACCTTTCTGCATTATATTATTTATCCGTTGTGCATACTGTACTTGGGGACACTTCCTCAATAAACCCAAGTTAAACTTAAGCTAACACAACGATCCAACACTAACGATCCAATAATGTAAATTATGAGACTGAGAGCATCACTCATCTCAAACCTCCAAGCATTGAAGTGAAAATTGGCCAAGCTCCATGATACTACGGAAGGGAAGGCGACAGTTGATGTTGTTGCCCCTCAAAGTCCACACAATTGCATCTTATTGATTCTCACGTACTAATAAAATGTTGATTGCCCGATAGATTACAAAAGGGGGGAAGCTACAATTTTTCAAACTTATTGAAAACGGGGTATGATGAGTATCAAAGTGCCACAAGGATATAGATTGTCAAGTGCGGTTGCTCTCATGCACATTTTTGTTCAACATTTACTCCATCTCCTTTTGAAATTAAATTTTCAATTGTTCAAATTCAGTACAAAAGAACGTATCCAAAATTCATGGAATTTGTTACAAGTACATATTGTGGTTCGGTTCAAACTCACGAATTTATAACGTAACTAATGGTTTGGTTTTATAGTTCGAATCATCGTAACTGTAATGGTACGATAATAGTTATGAACCAACGGTTTGAAACAGTAATCATGAACCATAACTGTTGTAATTCATGTAGCCAAAACTTATGTGGTTTATTACCAAAAAAATACAATCTATTTCTCGGTTTATCTTGTTTGGTTATATTGGATTTGAATCAGACTTATTACTAGACTTGATGAGTAATGACCCAAAATATCTATAATTTATCTCTAGAATTCAATGTAATTAAACATCCATCCATGATAAGTTATATATACTGGCTAAGACAACGAGATTCAAATAAAATGTAAATATATAAATGCATTGTTATCAAACTAATGAAAACTGCATGAATCCTGATGGGAATAGAAATTAACAGTTAAAATAGAGTCAATGTATATCACTTTTCACAATTATGTAAATTACTAAGAATACATGATATTTATATAGGAATATGAATTCATACGAAAGAATAATTCTTTAGTTTTATAGTAGGGAAAAGCATGCGTCACCTCATTAAAATGCAACGTCAGTAAAGGGAATATTGATGCATTATAATGTTGAAAAAATTTTAGATTTGCGTCCTTTGTCCATATGCTTTTCCCATATACGTTTCTTACAAAGTTCATTTCAGATATACCCCGTTTGATAATCTTCCCGGCAACATCGTTGCCGATTTGTTAGATTTCCCAGGAGACCGGAAACAATAATCAGCCGAGGTGGCTGATATGTGCTACCTCGGCTGCCACTCGGCTGCCACGTAAGGTAACATTATGAAACCGGTAACAATGTTACCGGTTTCATCTGGGCAAAATAGATCTGCGTTTTATTTTCTTCTCCGTTTCGATCTTCAAGCAGGCTGCCCTAGTTCGTCTCTCCCTTCGCCCGACGCCCGACGATTGTCGTCCATTCCAGGTCGAGTAAGCATCCAGCCCGCGTTCGTCTCTCTCCGCCAGCGTTCTTCTCCGTTGTCCCTCCGCGCCCGCGATCGTCTCTCTCCGTTGGCATTTTATTGAAACCGGTAACAACGTTACCGGTTTCATCTGGCAGCCGAGGTGGCACATATCAGCCACCTCGGCTGATTTTTTAGGAGACCGGGAACAATGTTCCCGGTCTCCTGGGAAATCTAACAAACCGGCAACGATGTTGCCGGGAAGATTATCAAACGGGGCATATCTGAAATGAACTTTGGAAGAAACGTATATGGGAAAAGCATCTGGACAAAGGGCGCAAAATTGAATTTTTTTCTATAATGTTTTATGAGAGTGATCATATACATTTGAGAAGGAATTTCAATATTAGACATCCCCACATATATATTATCCACACGGGGGCGCTTGGGTGAGGCCCCTTAAAAAAATTATATTTCTAAAAAATTTTGTGAGCCAGTTGATTATTTAACCTAATGACCCTCATATTGTCACTTGGGTAGATAAAAGTTATAATTTTTAATGAGTTGAAAGAGTGTCTTAACCATTTTGTGCTTTTATAGATTTGAGAGGTGAGTTTTGATATTTTTATAGATTTTATTTTGCTTATAGTGCATTGAATATTATGAATTTTAATTTTTGAAAAATTATTTAAAAAAAATGAATTGGTACTATTCATTAAAACTCTCATATGAAAGTGCGTTGACTCTAAATGCTCCAAGAATCCAAAGTGCATTGCTACATGTAAGTTCAAATGCTCTAACATTTAAAGTGCATTGATATATGTACGTCCAAATGCTCAAAAAACTAAAGTGCATTGCTACATGTATGAGTTTTGGTTTATATATCTTTAAGTGCATTGTTGAGTTGTGTTAAGAAAAAAATTAGATAGAGAAACGTTTATGCTTAGTGAGACACATGTCATACGTGTGTTTGATGAAAACAAAGAAAAACTAAAAAAAAATGAGGTTGAATGGAGAAAAAAAGAATTGGAGAAAGTGTATTTTGATGAAAACAAAGAAAATGAGGTTGAATGGAGAAAAAAAGAATTGGAGACAGAAAAGTTTATGGTTAAAAGTCAAATTTGTCATTTTGACCAATTTCTTATTTATAAAATTATTATTTGATCAAAGGGCTCACAAAATGCATTAATAATATACCTTAGAAGGCCTCATTTGATGGCTTACTTGTTCATTTAGCCACATATATGCATCAATCAATCTGAACATTAAAAGATAAACAAAGTTGGACTGAACCAAAACACAAATCATAGAGATAATTTTATAACGTGGTTGAATTATTTAGTCGGTTCTCAATCAAAACGGACAAGGGAAACCTTGCGTGGAATTTGGTCTCCTTCCATAAGAGACTATAATTGAGGTAGGTAGCTAGTCATAACATGTGTGTGCTCTTAATTATTATTTGAGTTTGTACCCCTAGAGAGAAGGGCACATGTTGTTTGAAGGATCAAACATATTTGCAGTAATTAGTATAGGTAACGTAATCAAGATGTTCAGATTGAAGTTAAAAGGCGACCTACTACGTGCATCATTCCATACACGTACTAGTTTTTATATTGTATTTGTGTATACAGAGAGTATTGATCTTCTCATAGTGAAAACAGTAGTTCATCCAAATGGCTAATGTTGGGAGGACTGTAATAAATGGCTCGAACTTTAATTATAGATACCCTTTTCATTTTCTTCTTAGTTGATTGATATGTAAATCGGAGAAGAAGGAATGTTGATAGTGATGATGATGAGTAGGCGGAGAGGAGGATAAGGTTTGGTGAGGAAGACCTTTCTTTACTACCTGGCGATTAATTATAAGGAACTATAAACCATATTATGCATGTGTATGTGTAATGGTTGAAGGGGTTAGCCATTTAATTTTGATTTTGATTTGATTAATCAACTTCACTTATTTGAAATAAATTAATGAAATGGGTGAAGATTTGGGGAATGAGAGAGATGAATGAATATACTTATGTAGAAGGGTGGTAGTTGTGGATAAACGCGTCGAGTGTATGATGATGCGAGCTTGTTTTTAGCATTGACGCGTTTTTGTGAGTGACGAGAGTGTTGTCTTTTACCTAGGAGACCGGCCGAGAGAGGGATTGATTGATATTTATAAGTTTACTTGCGTACATGGTGGGGGAATGGGGAACCCAACCCATATGTGAAGCACCAAAAACACACACTCTCATCCACTTTCTTCCTCATTTTTCAAACAATCATTGAATAAGATACACTACATGTTATGTTAGTGTGTGGGCACATATTTTTCACTACTCATGTCTTTTAACTTGTTGCCTTTGGAGTTTGATGATGATGAAAGCATGAATTCACTCTATCTAGTGAAATGTGAATTGTACGACAATAGGTTATATCAGCCTCTCATTCACTCAACAAATGTTGTTTTTATAAATAACTCATAATGAAAGTTATATGTCTGTTCGACTCGGGCTGTTCCGGATCACTTGTTAACTGTGAAAGCTTTAACAGATTTTGTTTCAATGTTTGTTAGTTCGAGACAGAAACAACATAAAGAATAGTAAACGACACAGGATGTGTTTATCCTGTTCAACTCAACGAGCCTACTCAGGAGGTTGCTCGGAACCCCAAGTGGGAATCACTCACAAGGATTTAATCAAGTACAACAGATCTTTAAGTAACTTATCTTCACTAGTTACCACTGTGTAAATGAACTACTGTGAGCGCGTCTGACTCCCTCAGACGAAGATCCTCCTCTTCCCACCTCGATCTGTCTCCCACAGATCGGTAATTCTCTTCCCGAGAATGTTCAGACCTGAAACACAGGCCGTTCAACTCTGTTCTTAAGTACACGACGATGAAATAGTTCGCTGCACTGCCGTCAATTTCTTTTTTTACAGTTTTTCGTACACCACCTGCAATCTGCCAGCTCCACATAAATAGATACGATATACGATCCACTATATCGTATCTTTAGAAAGATGATATTATACGATCATACTTTCCATCTTCCGGAGAGTAGCTAATCTTTGGATCACAGAGACTGATATTCTAGGCGCAGATTCTGGTGGAGAATATCCTCGGAATATCTGCACAATATATTATTGCTGACGCACTTCGATTGCAGATCTTGACTGATAACTGTCTGAACAGATGCTGTCTCATCTTCTATCTCAACCGAGGATATTGCCTTGTTTGTCAAAAAGTATGCCATTCACAATCCATGAACCACCTGGATCTAAAACATAATTATAACTAATCATGGTTTACATATTCTTGAAAGAATGTATCCGAAAATACAATGTGAAATTTCTAGAATTTGGAGCTATTTACAGGGATACGAAACAAGAAACCCTGACGTTTTATTTGGTTGAAAGTATAATGATTCTTGGAAAATAATTTTCTAGTGCAAAATTAATTTTTTTATATTATTCATCGTTTAAAATTATCATCAGTTTTTAAATAATTACGATTTATTTACTCCCTCGAATTTTTATCATCAGTTTCCCCCTATTGAAGCTTATGGTCAAGAGAAAAAAAACCATGCACACACTACAAAATCGACCATTTGTGAGATGTGCTTATGACTATATTGCGCCAATTAGGTTTGAAACGATTTTCACCGCTGTAATATACGACAACTTTACGATGATGATTGTTTTCGTCATATATATTATTATGCGACGGACTAATGTCCCCAATAAAACCGACGCATATCCTCGGTATTTATCTCTCATTTTAGGTTGTCTTCTATCTTTGGTATTCTGTATCACCACATAATATTGTTTCTCTTCACTTCACACATTCTGAAGTTTTGAATTCAACAACTCATAATCAGGTAACTTCCCAACTTATCATTTATTTGTTGAATCCGTGTATATAGATTAGGTAGGTTTATTTGTTTCATTTGTTGCTTACTTAACAAACATGAGGTATTGCAGATATCTCTAACAAATTTTCCATTGAAGAGTTAGTTCGTAACATTTTTGGATATACAAACAACGTAATCCCGGTGAATCGAGTAATGACATGTTTATTGACGATGTCAAAAGGTTTCTTAAAGCAGTCTCTAAGAATGAAAAAATATTTGATGAAAGCAAGATGCATTATTCATGCAATAAGTGTAAGAATAGTGTAAAGGATTATGACATCCTTGACAAAACTGCTGCAAGTTGGTCTGGCGAGTTGCTACAACAACCTGTGAAGCAAGTAGCTAATGCAACTGAAGACAGTCAGCAGAGCTATCTAAAAACGTTCATCAGAGTCCTTGCAACGTGCAGCAGTTTTGTCAAAAATGCAAAGGGGGAAATTATTAAGGATTGTGGCATCATTGACAAAATCCGTGCAACGTGCAATTGCTAGAGAACGCTGTAAAACAACTGAAGCAACCTAAAGACAACCAACGGATGATCAAAGGTTGCTGAGTGGAGGAAGTTTCCTAAATGTATTTAGGAAATAGTTGTTGCAACAGATTTACCCATTATCTTGGAGAAGATCTTGGTGAAGATTTGGAAAAGGATTAAGAGAGTTTTCTAAAAGGTTTTAGGAAACAGTTATGTTGAGGAATGTCATCATTGACAAAACTACTTAAGAGACTGCTGAAGCACTTCCTAAAGATTGGTGGCTGGAGGACAATCTGAAGACTGAAAAAATAGCAACAACAACAAAGAACCAGAGTCTGCTACAACACTCTGTGGATCTCAAGAGCTGAGGCAAACTGGGCAACCGACATAAGACAGTTTTTGGACAGAAGATAGATTCTGCTTCAGCACTCCCTGGTGAACCAAAGCTAGAGCAGATCGCCCGATCTACCTGGAGATGCGCAGAGAGGATCCGGCATGGTGCGGCAGGCACCATGAAAGCTCAGGAAGTTGTGCAAACGTAATCCAGAACGTCAGCAATGGGCAGAAGCTTTCGGAAGAGATAAGTCTTTTAAAATTCCATATTAAGCAACATAATCTTTAACAACCTTGCAAGAATCCAGGAGAAGATTCTATGCTGCCCGGGGTTTTCATAGGCAAATGTTGGTGCCAAAAGAATGCAGGTCTGATTGATACAAAAGGAATGCAGAGGCAGCATTCAGAGACACACACAGAAGCACACACAGACAGAGAGCGCGAGAGAAAACACATAGAGATCAACTTACGATAGCAGGGTATACACACTGGCTTGAAGACTTATGTTGCGAGCAGAAAGAATCAAACTCGTGGAGTTTGGTTCCGCATTGATCCCCGGAATTCAACTAGAGCGATGCTTGTTGAAGGATCAATCATAGCTCGGAGAACAGCTGTAGACAAGTTTGTCGCAGGCTGGTGAGAGCTGATTTAGGCTACCCGTGTCATTGATTGAGGGGGAGCAGTGACTGAGTTTACAGAACTCAGAGTGTCCGACTGTTTGGCAGGAGAGCTAGAATAGTTGTTGATAGAAGATACAACAACTCTGATGTGGAGTGTGCTAAAACAGTCCGCGTACTACTTATTGCAATACAATATGCTAGGTCTGTGAGTCAGGTCGTAGCTATTTGTTACTAGAAGTGTGAAGGTAGCACGAAGAGAGTCTGTGAGATTAGACTGCTAGCTAGTGTAGGGAGTTAGAATGAGAGGAAGATTTCGACTAGGGGAGAAGTAGAGGTGTGAGTTCTTTGTACTTTGTACCACGCTTACTAAAGTCTTGAGGATCAGAGAGTGATCCTTACCAGACGTAGGCAAGTTGCCGAACTGGGTAAACAAACTGACTGTTTCTTTCTTATTCGTTAGATTATTCTGCAGGAAGAGAAAGAGAGTGCTACACCAGAAGCTGTATCTTTAGAGCATATGCAGCGGTCGAATTCTCGCCGAGCGATCAGTACGAAATTGTTCCAATTTATATGCAGCGACGATTTTTTGGTGAGAAGGAATGCTCGAGGAGGAAGAACTTTTTCGGACGAGTGCTCCTCGAACAAGCCCGATGGAAATTGCTGGGCGCGTCAGATGTGGAGGGAGGGGGAATAGACAGAGTCCACAAAGCTTGAAAATGAAGATAGTAGAAGACCGCCATGACCTCTCTCGCATCTCCTCCTTCGGTTCTCTCCGCTGCTCTTCGCCGGAACAATCTGCGAGGGTTCCTCCTGCGTTCCTGCCCTACTCACTCAAGCCGTCAGCCACTCAAAGGTTCGATATTTTTGTGATGTGTCTACGCTTAGGTGATTTGGAGGTGATGGATTAGTGTGCTGTGGAAATGGGTGTGTTTACGGTTTGTTGGATTTTGATATTTTAAGATTTGTTGGATTTTGTTGTTGTTGGGTGTGTTTGATGCTGGCTGCTTAGTTTGGCAGGCATTTGCCTTGCTTTAATTTCCTTAGATAAATTTAACAATGTCTCTTTGTTTTCAAGTTTTTGAGTTGACTGAATAGTTGGGTAAAACAGAAAATGTGAAGTTTTTGTTGCAACTTCTTTTTCTCGATTTAGGTTCTTCCTCTTGTTCCTCCCGGAAGAAAAGCCAATGAAGATGGATCACCCTACGCTGGCCAGGTAATCACTTTAACGCCTCGTAAAGCTTTGTGGTTGTTGTAGAAATTATCTTTGTATTATGTGGTCATATTTTCAGCATTTTCTATTACATTTTTTGCTTTTCTGAGATCAAAATGATTCCAGAGTATGTCGCACCGCTCTATTATTTTATTCTTCTTGTGAAGTTCAGTGCTAATTTTTTCTTGAAAAAGTTTCCTTGAACCCAATGTTTAGTTTGAGGTCAGCAAACTTAAGTCTCCACTGAGCTTCAAGGCTTAACAAATTCAAATGGAGTAACAAAAAGTTAATTCACCATTTTTATCATATTGTAAGTTCCAAGATGCTTTTTTCTCTTTGTTGATCTTGATAATTTAAATTTTCAGAATATATTGATGGACAACGGGATATTGTGATTTGTGATGTCTCCTCAATCTTCATTTTTAATACAGTACTCAGTTTCTTGCTAAAGAAACTTGTACTAATATCTAGGATGCTAACTGTGGAAACACCCTTTTGATTTCACTTGAAGAGCTCGTTAAAGATGGTTTGTTGATGAAAGACGAACTACCTCTACGTTCATATAGCACAATGGTTTGTAATTACAGGCTTGTTGCGTATTTTTGTTGTATAATGCTTAATACACTGCATTATGTCATTGCTTTCAAGATCATTGTATAATTCTTAATATACTGCTTAAATTGTGAATAGTAAGAGAAATTTATTTTATTTTATTTCCTGAATAGTAAGAGAAATTTCTCACGGAAGCTATAACATCTTTGTCATTGCTTCAGCTTCTGTTGCCACGGGAAGCTATAACATCTTCTTTGCTTGTTTTGTCAGTCTGCAGAACATGCTTCAGCCTCTGACTTCACGGGATGCTGTAGCATCTTCTTGTGCCTATTTTGTCAAGGATGCCATAAACTTCACACAACCAAATCTAAACAATCTGCAAAAATCTTGGAGAAGATTGGGATTGCTAAAAGAAATTTAGGAAAAGTCCTAAATCTAGATTTCTATAATCTACCGTGGGCTGCCAATATATATAGGCAGCGTCTCAATGAGTAGAGGACACAAAGAAATACACACATAAGAATACACAAGCTTAGGGCAAAGAGCGAGTGTGCTAGTCCGACAAACTGAAAGAGGTCACGAGTGGATAAGTGTGATCAAATCTTGATAAGTAAGCTCAACTGGACCTTTTATACATTACCGGTAATAGTGGAATCTTGGGAACTAGAGAGTAGTCTCCCCAGAGGTAGGCACTGGCCGTACTGGGTGATCAATTGCGTGTGTGGCGTATGTCATTGTCTTAGATACTTAATTCCACAGTTGTCATAGTAGGTTGCTATAGAAACCTGTCTAATCCAGGCACCAGCAGGGAGTCAAATTTCAATTAGGTTATTTCATGAAACTGAGGTTGCTGAATATCATTTATTTACCTATGGATTTCTTAAGGATTATTATAAATGGACTCTTCATGAAGAGACAATAATAAAAGTGACATATACTAGATGCATTTAGGAGCATAATTTTAGTCATCATTATGAACCGCATATACGCCCACCCTTTGATGGAATTGATAGTAGGTTTCAGAATATTGTACGTGATATAGCTGGGCCGAGCAATGGTTCACATCAGTTATACCAAGAAAAATCCACAAAACCTAATAAAGCTGCATTCGAGTATATGATATTGATGTTTTGTTGAAGTTAAGTTCATGATAGTTCTAATTGGTTATATATGTTTCAAAATTGGTTATATAAGTACATATAAGTAAATAGAAGTAAAATATAAATAAAGTATAAGTACATATAAGTAAATATAACTATTCATCATCTCTTTCATCCACACACCACCACTATTCATCATTTCTTTCATCACCACACCACCACCACAATAACAACACCACACCACTATTCAGCAGCACCAGCACCACTATTCATCATCTCTTTCATCAACAGACCACCATCACTATTCATCACCTCTTTCATCAACACAACACCACCATTTTCATCACCACCACCACCACCATAACAACACCACCACTATTCATCAACACACCACCACCACTATTCATCACCTCTTTCATCAACATACTACCACCACTATTCATCATCTCTTTCATCAACACATCACCACCATTATTCATCACCACCACCACTACCACAACACCACCACCACTATTCATCATCTCTTTCATCAACACACCAACACCACTATTCATCACCACCATCACCACCACCATTATTCATCATCAACCCCACTACCCCTATTCATCATCTCTTTTATTATTTTAAGTTAAACTAAATTAAGTAAAATTATTATTATTTTATTGGTGGTGGTGATGGTAGTGTTGTTGTAATGATGATGGTAGTGGTGTTGTGATGGTGGTGGTGGTGTTGTGCTGTGGTAATGGTGGTGGTAGTAGAGTTGTGGTGTTGTTTGTGGAGTTAAGTTAAGTTATTAAGTTAGGTTAAGTTAAGCTAAATTAAATTAAATTATTATTTTTTATTGGTGGTGGTAGTGTTGTGGTAATGGTGCTGGTAGTGGTGTTGTGATGGTGGTGGTGGTGTTGTGTTGTGGTAATGGTGGTGGTGGTAGTGGAGTGGTGGTGTTATGTTGTGGTAATGGTGGTGGTGGTAGTGGAGTGGTGGTGTTGTTAGTGGAGTTAAGTTAAGTTAAATTAAGTAAAGTTAAGTTAAATCAAGTTAAGTTAAATAAAATTAAGTCTAGTTAAGTTAAGTCAAGTCAAGTCAAATCAAGTCAAGTCAAGTATAAGTAAAGTACAAGTACATATAAGTAAATATAAGTAAAGTAATAAGTATAAGTACAAAAGAACGCACCCTAAGTAGTTTTTTTACTTTTTGTCTTATGTAATTATATAAATATGTAATTAAGTTGTAATTTAAGTGTGTATGCCTTTTGCAATTGGATCGTAACTCAGGCTGCGCTCTAGCTACAGGAAGAAGAAATGGTAGATGACATAGTTGAGGGCGCGATGTTGCGATCACGATCCGAGAGCCATCACATGATTGAGCGCCGCCCACTAGGAGCATGGACCCGCACGTAGACACAAAGTACGATGTGGGTCACACATCCTTGGACGCAAATTGGGAAGAGAGCTTTCATTCTGAACTATTCAGGGGATCTACACCCGATTCGAGGGCGAATCTTTCCGCTACTCTCAAGAGTTTAGTGGAGGGCATCGTCAAGAGTTAATATCTTTGCGAGAATACGGATTTTAATGACATGTCATCCGCTATTCTAGAGGAGCGCACTGAGGACCAATGAGTCCTGGTAGTTCCTTCCAGGAAGAATAGGCATGTGTATTACACCAAATATATCTCTTTAATAATCAATGATTTGCCAGTTGTGCATCTGCACTGACTAACGACCCGGTCGGACTTTGTTACGTGATGTTGAGGCGGTTGCATTTGAACATTTGTTTAACCGCTTCCGAGTAAGTGTAATAATTATTTTATTTATTATGTTCTTCCAGCAAAGAAAAGGATGCCCTCCGAGCACACATTGATGGTTCGTCATAACTTCTGTAAAAAGTGTGAGTAAGATATAGGAAACGCTCTGTACTCAACATTCAAGCTTCCCGAGGTTCTAGAGAAGAACTGAGAGAAGTGGAAATCAGATTTAACATTCACTAGCTTATCTTCGCAAAATAATTGCAAAGGGAAAGGGAAAGTGTCGGCTAGGGGACAAAGCAGACACATAGGCAGGCCTAATCCTACTCTGTGGCATCGCGACCAAATGGTAAACCTTAACTGCAAAATTTCAGCATAGTAAATATAGTAGGCATACAAATTTATTGACTTAAAATTTTAAAACTTGATCTTGTAGAAGATAGCCTAAGGGGGAGGAGTTCTGATTGTAGAGAGTTGTACGATCATCTGAAGCGGAAGCAGGACGGACTCTACCTGAATCCGCAAGGCCAACAGACTGAGGCAATATGAGGAGAGGCGCAAGGTGCGCATGGACAGCGCGCCACAGAACCTATTGGGGAACGCGCGGACTTGGATATGTTTACTGCTGAAGTGGGACTCTCCCAGAGACACAAGCTGCCCAGAGCGCAGGGAGAGGCCAGCCAACCCAGTGTCACATCCCCACCCATTGCTGCGCAGATCAAACAATCACTTGAAGCAAAGATGACTTTAATGTTTGAAAAATTCACAGCAAACCTGGCAGAAATGGTGAAGCAGCAGGTTCAGGATGCCTTGCTTGGGGCTGGAGCGGTGTTCATAGGCATCCACCATCTGGTGGATGAGACGAAGATGGTGGGCCCCAAGACCAGATGCTTGATGATGATCTAGGCGATGACGATGAGGCTTGATTTTGTTTTGTAATGATATTTGTAATCGAAACATTGGAATTGGTTCTATTTTATATATTTTGGATATTAATTATAGTTTTATTAATATGCAATTTCAGTATTTAACAATTTAAAAATTAACAAAATAATTATTAACTTTTTTATTAATTATGTAAATATTATACAAAATAGTCCAATTAGCATCGCATTTTATTTCCAAAATTATGTCGCATAATTGTCACAAACCTGTCAACTTGTTTTTTGGTTACAGTCACAAAAATTATCGTATTACCCTCGTATTGTTGGTAGTGATTTTACGACTATTAAAGAATTACTCGACTATGCCGTATTAGCGTCGTAAACCTTATCTCAGTTTCGTCGGATAACCATCTTATAAGCACCACATATTTTACAATGGGTATCTAAGGGTTATCCGACGCTATTACGTTGTCATTTGTTTTGTCATAACATCGTCATATTTTCGTGAAATGTTTTACAATGGTTCTTTATACGGCAATATTTTTTTTTGACTATTTAGGCGTTAGAAAACTGTCAAATGTTTAGCCATTTGATGGTTTAGCGACACTTATGCGATGAAATTTGGCCGCGGCATAGGAATTCTGAATTGTAGTTACAGGTGCTTATTCTTTTTCTATTTATACCCAAAATAAAATCCTCTTATAGTAGCCTTTTCTTCTTTATTATAAGATAAAGGTTCAACCAATTGTTTCACAACTATTCAGCAAGAAAATCATATTATAATACTCATAGGTATACATATGAAATGGCTCTATTGGGGGCGTTCAATTGAAACTCCCACTTTTGGTACATCCCTACATCTATTTCTTAACTATTTGATCCCAAAGATAATTTAACTCGCATATTACCATGTGGCGATAGACAAAAGTAAGAAATGTATTCTTTTAGCAAGTTGAAAGGGTATGTTAGACATTTTGTTTAGCTTTTTGTCATTTATGATTTTGTCATTTTGTACTTTTATGATTTTGATGAGTTTTTTGTGAGAAGTGAGTTTTTATATGGTTACGGGGTTTGAGTTGTTTTGTTTAAAGTGTATTGAATTAATGAGTTTAAATTTTACAAAATGGTTTTGAAGAAAGTGCATTGGTATGTAAATAAAGTGCATTATTATTATTCGTTAAAACTCTCATATGAAACTGTATTTGTATCATTCATTAGAACTCCCGTATGAAAGTGCATTGACTCTCAAATGCTCCAAAAACTCAAAGTGCATTGATACATATATGTTCAAGTAATCTAAAATGTAAAGTTGCATTGCTATATATACGATCATATGCTCCAACAGTTAAAGTGCATTGCTAAATGTGAATTTTGGTTCTTACATATCAAAGTGCATTGCGAAAGTTCAAAATCTAAAGTGCATTGCTAAATCTATGAGTTTTGTTAAAATGGATTGAATTAATTAATCTCGATGATATAATACTATTAATAGCGGGACACATGACACATTTGTGTTTGTTAAAAATACTAAGAGAGAAATAAAAATGTGGGTGATCCAAAAGAGAAAGAGAAGATAAAGATAAAGGAGAGAAAAGTTCATAGTTAGAAAGTTAAATTTACCATTTAGACCAATTTGTTATTTTAAGAATAATATTTGATGATTGACATGTGACAAATTCTGAATCATTTGAACAAATGGCTGACAAAAGGACTTATGGATGTACTGAAATGAGCGGATTCAATTGAGCGCTCATATGCCTCTATTTATCATGCATTTAACTTATTAGAATTCATTATTTATTTAGATAAAAATGCATAAAATTAAATGTGTGACAAATAGATTGAAGTTTATTAAAGCTTCTAAGGCTAATAAGAGTCTTGTTGTGAAAGAATATGAGTTCTCAAAGACGACTTGTTGAGGAAGCAAACTACTTGATCGAAAGTTTATTGATTCACTAATAAAAAGCTTATCATCAAAAGACTTGTCATTTGGGTTTTTAAAGGGATCGCGTCTAAAGTAGGCAGCCTATATAAAAATGCCACATATTGACTTGCAACGTCATCTCCTTTGAGGATAAGCTACCTATCAGGTGTTGCTGGCCTTATTACTAAAATCAAGGGACCATAAGGTGAAGTGCTAGTTTATCCGAATAGGGTCGTTTCACTAGCATAAGCGTTCACCCCATTAACTTTATGAACCACAATGTGGATGCTATGCCTAAAAGCGCCAAGGTCTAAACAATGATTGGGTGCAAAAACTCTTATTTATTGAGCTGTGTACCAAACCATTGGGCCAGTTAGCTACATAATTTGGTCAAAAAAACCTTTCATATGCCCCTACTATTGCACAAGCCAAGTTCATGAATCATATCATATCCAATCATCATCAAGCAATTGGTAATCATGCTTTTAATATTTGAGGTTCTGTGTAATTTGAACTCTTTGGGATTAGGTCCAACCAATTCAGCTCCAAGAGTGATCATGTTAAATCATAGGTTCCAAAACCGAGTACTCTAAGCAATGAAGAAAGTGCATTGCATAATATATATTGACACAGCATGTACCAAAAAGGTGAGGAGCATATATATATATATAGTGCATTAAATAACTCATGCATGGCTACTACTACCGGTAGTTCACTTTGCTTTGCTTTCTTGAAACTTGACTAAAGCCAGCCATCACTTTCTAAAAGAAAAGTAAAGGTGGAAACTTAGTTTGGATGTCTAGAGCTGAGCGAAAAGTGAAGGTGTGATTCATCAACCTGCCCAGGCAGATGCGTGCATGGCATGAATACTTAGGTTGCTATTTAATTCCCTTTCTTCATGCGTAAGAGAGAGATGATGAGATGTTGGTTTTTGGTCAAATCCAGTCTTGCCTATTGCACAATCTCATAACGATTTGCACGCCTGCCGCCTCTATCACTTGGTAATTTATACGTGACCAAAAGTCTCATACCAAATATATTTCTTACTCTTGTGCGCTGCTGTACGTCTGTCATTAAGATTGCTCTCTAAAATCATTTAAAACTCATTGTATATGCAATCAATGAGCAGAATTCCTTATTGTATAACATCCATAAACAAAACCACGGACAAGAAGATTGTTCATAATCTTTGCATATCTCTGCCACTACACTACCAAATCAATTTGATGAGAAATTTATGGTATGGATTTATATAGATGGACACACGGACATAGGCACATAGCTACACTCGAGGCTACTTGGGTTGTAGCTCAAGTAGTTTTGGGTGTTAAAAAGTAGTAAATACTTGACTAGATAAAAATAATTTGTTCAGTTGGATGAAAATGATATTCATAATAATACAAAAAAAACGCCTTAGGTACGCTTAAATATAATAATAGATGAATCTTACAATAGTTTCATTATATCTATTGTCTTATGTTGAGACATTATATGTGCTTTCTATAAGCGTAGTTTAATGTTTCGACATAAACAACATGTTTTTATGAAAACGCCGACTATACTTTTGAACATAACACTACACCTTCAATGAAAAACCGTCGTCTATTATCGAACATTAGATAATATTTTTTCTTAATACGTCATCTTATGTCAAAGTATCGATGATGCTTCGTAAAAAGTGTGGTATATTTATTCATCAAATGATTACTCCTTATGTAAACATTGTCTATACTTTAAACAAAAAATTATATTTTTTCAACTGCATCTAACGACAACATTTTAGACATCATTATTTAAATTCCGTCATATAATAACATTAAATGACATTTATATGAAAACCGTCGTCTTATATGATCCTTAGATGTCGTGATGATGGGAGTCTCATTAGGTTCTACATTGCAAAAATTTAGTCATATATAGCTTCAAATTCTGACTCAGTTATTGGATAACATATCTCTTCATTGCTAGTTGGCCATCTAAGTAAATTAATTTCCTAGAGGAGCTTGAAGGTTTAGGGTTTCTCCTATTTCTGCCGATTTTCAGCAAAATCTCATGACAATAAAAAAATGGAACCATATAAGAGCGAAACGATGGGCATGCAAAAAAGGCATCCCTGATTAACTCATCACACTTCTCTCACGATTCATGAGCAATGAGCTAATGACATTATTGTGTTTAGGCCCCATCAGGTGATATTCCAAAATATGAAATAAGTGTTAGAAAATAAGAATCAATTCATATGGAATATAATTTAATAATATAGTCGGAATTTTTCTTGCAGCTCGACTTTTTCTCCTTTTCATAGTTACACCTTACATCCTTCCATTTGATTCTAAAAATCTCAAAAAACAAATTTCAACTATAGATACTTTTCAATCCGGACCCCGTCCCTGGATGGACATAGAGACTATAACCCCGACAGAGTCATGCATGAGCCTCCAATGGACCCACGCCCATCATATCCTCCTCTCAGAAGCGACCCTCCTGATGACTTGGACGAATGCAGAGCGGTTCAACACTTTTGGTGGCCTGAGACGAAATACAAAAAAGGAGCCTTTTGAATAACGACTTCAATTATTCGAGAGATTTGGGTCCTCATGCAGGCCAGAAAACTACTCAGAAAGCTTGATTCCTCGACTTGACAATCACTAGATTTGGGGCGTAGCACATCCCCAACAGCAAGTTTGCTTGCAGGGAGCCTGTTGATATCCTAACCAAGAAGCACGCATATTATTTTCTCATAAGCTCTATGAGCTAGTTTCCTTTTAGTCCTGGATATAGAAACACAATGTTGCACAAGATCTATGCAGTTCTTGTACTTCTTATTCACTTTCTCAACAATTCCCCAACAAAGCAAACAAGAGAAAGCTTCGCTACCCCAACTCCTCTTATAATAATCCTCCCAGTTCTTGATCCTCTTCAAACAACTTTGCCAAGAACTTGTACGCTTCACATTCATCACTTTCACTACCCTCTATAGAATTTTCATCTCCACTTTTATTGATGAGAGTATGAGACCTGCAGAAAATACATACTTGATTAGCATTAGACACTGCAAAAGATTTTCATTAAACATCGGCACAGCAGGCACCCCTTTGAAAACCACATAAGAATAAACTATACCATGAATCCCTTGAAATTAATTACAGGATTCTGAATTCCCTTATTTCCTCGAAACACAGTTTCCAAAATCCAATCTCAGGTCCATAAAATACGAATTGGGTGAAAAACAAAGGTACCCCCACAAATCAAGACCCAAAACGAGTATGTCAACCAGCCAACAAATCAAATTCCAGACGCAATTGGGTAAATCCGTAGGATTTGTCGGATAAAGGTCGAACCTTTACAACAGGAAATCAGTTAGTTTGAGCTGACGGTGGAGTAAGGTTGCCGATTTCTGCAATGGGACCGTGACGATTTGCGAATCTCTCAGGAGCTTCGGAGCGGATTTCAATTGCTTTCTTCCGTGCCGATCATCATCGTGTGTATTAAACAGAGAGAAGCACCGAGGCGGAGGAGAAGTTGGGAAGGGGAACGGTGAGCAGCACCGAGGTGGCAGTCCAGGAAGGCGAAGGGGAACGATTGTGTTTTTAGGTTAAAAAAATTGGTCGACCGACTCTTACCCGGGCTGCAGCCCGACCAACCCACCTACTGCATCCGCCACTGCTCTCTGCTGCACCAGCCTCGCACTCATCGTAGCTCTTTCCTCCAACGTCAGCTTCATCGCCTAGTCTGTTCCAGTCCTCCAAAGCTTTGATGGTCGATTGGGAGAAATCGGGAGAGAAGATAGAAGAGAGAGGGAGTAGAGAAGTAAATTTGTTTTTTTTTTTGTGTGGCCTTCTCAAGCGTGAGGCAGTCGCCTCACGGTTGGGTCGGCCCCGAAAGAATGGTTGCTATATTATATACGTAAACTTATTTGATTAACAAAATGTCTCATATTGACTTCTAACAATATATATATATATATATATATATATCGTTTTGTTTGTTAGAGATATATAAGAGTATTCTTCATCTTATTTTATTTCATATATTTGATGTATAAATTTCTAATCGTACATATCACGTTGTATTCGTACACTATATAAGACTTGTTAGCCACATATTAATATACATACCACATTCATAACATTGTTAACTATATATATGTGCTGCCAACATGTATAATCAAACTGAAAGGCACACTAAAATGTTTTGCGATGGACAACCACTACACCAAAATATGTCTAGTGCGACAAAGTTTGAAGTTATCACATAAGACATCTTATAGGACATAATAAATTTCTTTATCAGATAAAATATATTTTGCGACAGATATAAAGCCTAAATTATTATTATGCGACATATATAAAGCCTAAATTATTTATTGGTGGCACTCATGGTATCAACAAAACCCTAAATATCATTCACCATCGAGCTCCTCCACATTATGAGCTCCGGTTCTCAGGCTAGGAATGGAGGGCTTTTACTTGAACTGTCATTTCCCTCAGTAGAATGTGAAAAATTATTTTTTTTCAGCTTTAATAGGAAATTAGGTTAGTTTTCTTGGATTTTTGTGCCAATACACCTCTTTTTGAGTATTTCAAGTCCATTGTGCAAAAAGGGCATGTAGGAAGGGATTTATGGCAAAACTGACATTGCAAATTCAAAATTAATATGTAGCGGTAGCTTTCCGTCGTAAATTCGTCGGAAATCTAACAAATACGATGGTTTTCCGACGCACAAAAATCGTCGCATAAAGAACCATCACATTACATTTCCGACGATTATACGATGATATCATACCAGCGTGATAAGATTAAAATACGAGGGTGTAAACAAGTCGCATAAAGAACCATCGGATACCATTTTTTTGGCGAACCGCATATATCCGCATATAGCATTTGTAGATAAACATGCAGTGATTATACGATGGTTCTGTGACGATACCCAAATTATTTTTTCGAAAGTAATACGACAAACTCTGATTTTGTTAAAGCGTCGTAAAACTGTTGGACATCACGAAAATAATTACAGTGGTTATAAGACAACTTTGAAACGGTTTACAAAAATGTGACGATTTTTTGGTGATAAAATGTGACGGTTATGCGATGCATATTCGGCGGTTTTGTAATATTCACAACATTTGTAAAACGAGTTAACTTATAATTTTTTAAAAATTATTAAAAATGTGAAATTGTATATTAATAAAACTGTAATTAAAATCCAAAACATTTAGAATGAAATCAAATTCGAATATTTACGATTACAAATGTCAATACAAAATGAGATCAGTGGTCTTGGGAAACGCCGTTATCTTCATCTTTTCCATCAGATGGCGGAGGCCTATAAACCCCACTCCTAGCCCCGTGCAAGACATCGTGAACCTGCCGCTTGATCACCTCTTGCAGGTAACTGTGAATTTGTCGAACATTGCAGTCATTTTTGCTTCAAGTGACTGCTCGATGTGCAAACAACACGTAGGGATGTCAACCTAGGTTGGTTGACCTCTCCCTGGAATCGGCTCTCCCAAATCAAAGTAGACGCAATACCGACAACTCTGAGCAGCTTGTCTCTCTGGAAGAGCCCAACTTCAACAGCAAACATGTCCAAGTTCTCACCATCTTACATTTGGAAGAGTATGAGTTATGCTAGGTCATTTGCATTTGCAAGTAATGATTAGGTTGTTCATATATGTTTTTAAAATATTATAGTCAAGCTCACTTGGTCCCATGCTTCACATATGGCTCGAGACTGTTGTGCACGTTCACTTTAGCTTATGAGTCATGCACTTCCATGCAACTAAGAGATTTAGTAGGCGGGAGGTTTAAGACTTATTGCATATGATAAATGTATATGTGATTCCAATAAAAGTGAACTTGGAGTAGTTTTGATTGATTTTGTATTTAATAAGAGCATGAAACTTGTGGCATTAGAATAGATGAGTAAGAGTAGACTCTTAAGATGTAAATATTCTCTACCATTTATTTATTACGTTTTTTCATGTTCATATGGAATGCATGAATCATGTGTGGAGAATTTTGATTAACAAATTTTAACATGATTTTTTGCTCAATTTACTATGGATCAACAAGTCATCCACATGTAAGAAGAAAAGAATTAAGGAAAGAGACGGGGCAGATACATAATGACAAGATTAGCCATTTTATACTATACTCTCCACACTCTTCTTACCCCTTCTTGATGTGTATTATGATTTGCAATATGTTTGAGTATTAACTTGATTCTTGGGTTTTACAAATCATATCTTATGTCAGATATGCTTATCTTATGATATATGATTTTTAATTTATTCACGTGTTTATTTGCATGTTATTGTCTCTTTCAATCCTTAAACAAGTATCAAAGCAATATCATGCGAAATTTGGCAATGTGATGACGTTAAGTGGATTCTGAAATTGACGTGTTGCTGGTGTCTGGATCAGTCAGATTGCTATAGCCACCTACTATGACAACTACATAATTAATTAACTAAGTTAATAACGTACGACACATACGCAATTGGTCACCCAGTTCAGCCAGTACCTACGTCTTGGGGGGACTACTCTCCAGTCTCCAAGATTCTACTATCATCGGTCAAAGTACTAAGGCTCCTTCTCAGCCTATACTAGAACAACCTCTACTTCTAACCTAGCTAGAATCTTCGCTCAGTCTGATCACACAGACTAGCGTACATTGTCAACAATTCAACACAATGTACTAACAGAATGCTTCAGCTTTGATCACACAGACTTAGCCCTATTGATTCTATGGCATCCTTGACAAAATAAGCGCAAGAAGATGCTACAACATCCCGTGGAGTCAGAGGCTGAAGCATGTTCTGCAGACTGAAAAAACAAGCCAAAAAAAGATGCTGTAGCTTCCCGTGGCAATAGAAGTTGAAGCAAGCTGTCTAAAGACAACTATCAAAAGATGCTATAGCATACCATGAAGACTCAAAGCTATAGCAGAGTAGCCGATCAACATGGAGCTGCACAGAGAGCGTCCAGAGGATTAGAAGTCTTCGAAAGAGATTGTATGAAGAAACTGACAAAGCTGCCATAGATGGAGTATGAAGATAAGCTTGGGATAACTTGAAATCAGAAGAGTCCTTGGGAGCCTGAAGACAAGCTTGGGATAGTTTGAGACTAGAAGAGTCTTTGGATTTTGTCAAAAATGCCAAGGGAGAGATTGTTACGGATATGGCATGTGTGACAAAACGGAAGAAGAGGCTACAACATACTATGGTACCAGGAGCTGGTACTTGCAAAAGCAGACTGATAAAACAAAAGAGCCAGCTGAAGCTATAGCATCCTGTGATGATTGGAGCTGGTATAGATGATCAGAAGGGATCAAGACAAGTACCAGAATAGGCTATAGCTTCCCCTGAAGATTCAAGGCTAAAGCATAAAGAGAATTTCTTTGTAGCCGATCAATCTGGAAGAGCTCGGAGGATGTCCAGGTAATTACTGCCAGCGTAGCAACGGTCAGAGAGAGGCCAAGATGACCAGTGATCTTCGGTAGAGGCGCGGATGAAGGCAATCAAAATAAGGTTTCTAAATTCAGCTTTAGGAAACCAAATCTAAACAAACTTTAAGATCTTGGGATAGATCTTGAACTGCCAAAAGGAGTTTAGAAAGTGTTCTAAATCCTAGTGGAACTAGGGTTTCTATAATCCTTCATGGGCTGCCAGTACATAAGGGTAGCGTCTCCAAAGAAACAGAGATACACCCGCACACACGTAAATACAGAAAAAGATACAGAATCCGCAGAAGCAGAGAGAGTGCTGGAGCGTTGAGCTGTGATTGTGCCGGAGTTTAGGACTGATTAAGACTGGAGTAGTCTGATCCTATCTTGATCTGAGGAAGTCAATTGAAGCAGAAGCTCGTTGACAGATCAAGTGATCATGTGAAAGACAATTGCGGGGTGTAGCGTGCTCTCTGATAGTGAAGGGAGATCATTCATCGAGGGGGAGCAGCAAAGAGTGTCCGAATGAATCAGCAGAGGAGTGCTAGAAGAGTCGTCGATAGAAGCGTCAACAACTTAGCGGAAGAAGTTGCTGCAGCATCCGTTGTAACGCATTGTAATAGGATAGATTGAGTCTGTGTGATTAGGTCTTTAGCTATCTATTAGTAGAGTGCGTTGATAGTGTAGGCTAGTCTGTGTTGATAGATTGAGCGGAGACTTCGACTAGGTTAGGAGTAGTGGTTAGACTAGCAGTGGCTGAGTTGTTGGAAACCATTGTACTCTAACTGAGATAGTGAAGTCTTGAAGACCAAGAGTTCACGAAATGCTTAACCAAACTCTTCACCAGAGTTGCTATATCTCCTGTCAATGACTCTTCTAGCTCTCCTGCCAATCAGTCGGACACCCTAAGTTCTGCAGACTTAGTCTCTGCTCCCCCTCAATCAATGACTCACTCTATCACTCTTGGGTAGCCTCGATCAATGCTCCACAGCCCGCAACAATGTCTGTCCTCGGCTGATCACCGAACTCCAATTGTTCCTTCAATGAGCAACGCTCCAATTGAACTCCGGATCAATCTTGAATCAAACTCCTTGAGTTCTGATTCCTTCTTCACACAACATTGGTCTTCAACTCAATGTGTATACCCTGCTACCTTTGGTTGATCTCTGAGTGCTCGATCGTTCTGTTGATCGCTCTGTGCTCTTATTTATATCTAGCTCTTGCCTCTACCTTCCTCTTGTAGCTTCTCAGGTTGCCAGGCACGAAAACCTTGTTGCCATCATTATCAGAATCTCCTTCTGGATTTTCGGAAGGTCGTTAAAGATTCCGTTGCCTAATTTGGAATTTAGGAACCCAATCTTCTTTGACCTCGTGCTATAGATTTTGTGAGCTTATTATGACGTCTGCATGACTCTCTGAGCTTCCCGGATGCTAGAAGGATCACGACGGAGCCTTACCGTGTAACTTTAGGTTGATCGGGCATTCTGCTCTAGCTTTGGATCATTACGGAGTGCTGAAGCAGACTCTGTCTCTTCATAGCTGTCTCTCGCCCATTATTTAGATAGTGTCTTAGCTTCAAATCTTCAGGGATTGCTGAAGCAGGCTCTGCTTTGTTGGTGTTGTTTTTTTGTCAGTTCTTCAGATTGTGCTCCAACCACCAATCTTCAGGGAGTGCTTCAGCAGTCTCTTGAGCTTTTTGTCAAGGATGCCATATGCTCAACAATATCTCCCTTGGCATTTTGAAAAAACGAAAACAAAACTATAGCTAGACTACTGATCCAGATACTCTGATAAAAACTAGAGCTATGCTAGATTTTGACAAAACTAAAACACAACTACAGCTAGACTACTATCCAATACTCTGGTAAAAACTAGAGCTATGCTAGATAATTTCTCTAACTTTGTGACTTGAGTTGAGAGTTCCTCAATGAATACTAAACATCAAAAGTGATCTTACAGTTCTAGGAGCAGTTCATAGTTCACATATAGTAATGTCAGTGTATACATGCTTCTCCTTCTTTTTGGCACAAATGCCGAGGGCTCATTCATTCACTATGCTGAGCAGGGGCAGTGCCGCTGGCTGCTGAGTACTCTAAACCACCGAGGAGGCGGTTGATCTCGGTTCTCCGCATTGAGTTCTTCTTTGCCTCCGATGTCAGGTATGCACTCTCTAACTTGAGGTGACTGATCATTCTTTCACGCATATCAGCATCTATGGCAGGAACTGGAGCACAAGAGAGTGCTTCAGCAGTCTCTGGAATTTCACGGGGTGGCTCCATGTCGGGCTCTCGTTCTTCTATATCAACTATATGTCGTCTCTAAAAGACCTTGTGGTCCAATGTGAACAACTGAGGAGCTCCAGACAGACCTTCATGTGCAGCTCCCAACTTCTTGTGTTGGCTGATCATTATCTCATAAGTAAGCGAAGGAAATCCAATGCACAGATTGGACTTCGGCTTGACAGCATGTGCAACAATCTGATAAACAATGATCTGCCCCACACTTACCATTGTTCTTTCCCCAATACTGAACAATAGCAGCCCCATAGCTCGAGTCACCTTTCCCTTGTGGAACTGGGCATCCAATTTCTCACCGCAAATGGATAGAGGATTGCATACTTTGTTGTCAAATTATAAGAGACCCAGCTTTTGCATAAACCTCTATTGAGCACAACTGCTAGCCTATCTACACTTACATCTGTCGGTGGGCTAGCATTTTCAACATGCCAAGAAATTTGTTGATCACAACACTTCTAACAAAACTAGCAAAATATAGCAGATTGTTTATTACTCCAAAGTCTTTATCAATATTTGCTAGAAACTCCTTAACTATATGCAAGTTGTAACGTTTAACCAAAGTTAAGGAGTTTATCAGATTTACCTTTCTCGGCAGTGATATCACCTCGGGTATACGAAACCGGTCAACCTCCAGCAATTTCTCAGGCACAATTGTCCTGTGGTTTATTACCTCCCAGGAACTGGCAGCTTTCTTGTTGGTGAACCAAACACCTTGTTGGTCATGTCCGGACACTGCTGATATTGTTGGAGAAGGTGTAGCTCTTCTGGTAGATGGCTCTGGTCGGGTCTAGGAGTTAATCTAAAATCATCAGAATCTGTAGATTCTGCTTCATTAGTCTCTTCATCACTTGACGAGCTAGCTACCATTGACTCTTTCCCTTTGCTCACTGGTTTCCTTGACGAACCCCACTTCTTCACTGCTTGCAGCTGACAGCGCGTCGTCGTGCGCCTCAAATTTGTATTTATAGTTTCTGTTAACACTTAGCAAGTGGTAAGCAGAGTCGAACCCAAAGAGAGCAAGTAAGATAGAATTCTACAGATAGTTATAGGAACTCAGAAGAATAATTGTTTCAAGGTGTCTATCTATCAACTGGAAAGGAATCAATTCGGGGAATACATTGCAACTAGCTATCTTCGATCAAACAACATGCATCAACTAATGAATACACAGCACTCCAAATTCTACTTGTTCTTAACCGCTAAGTTCTCAAACATGTATAATAGTTACTCGACTAACACTACAAGTTAGTTCTACCTCTAGGCTTAGCTAACAATGCAATCCAGTCAAGTATAACATAATTGATATCAACCTAGCTCACTACTAAGCTGCACTAAATTGATATTTAAAGCATTCAGTTCACAATCAAGGCAGTAAATCACTAGCTCAAACAAGTATTCATTGACGTCAAACTAAATGTTGCAATGCAAACCCCAAACTGAAATAATGGTTTAGCTACTCATAACATCCATCGAATACAATAAAATCTGAGTTATACGAAACTGAACTAATATAGAAAACTCCGTGAATAGTAATTTCGGCCGTGAATAGTAACAGTGAATAATGAACAGTAACAATGAACAATAAACCCCGATGATTAGTGACTTCCGGAGACTTCCCAGCAGCTTCTCTCTCCTGTCGTCTCTCAGTCCCATCACTGTCGTACTGCCTCTTTGTTCCTCTTTTGTCCATGCCTTAAGTTTAGGTTTAGGGTTTTGGACTTGAACCGGTTGAACCGAATCTACTTGAATAGGTTCTGATTGAACCAGCAGACATGTCTTCGGTTTAGCTGCTGTGGATTACCGTTGACCTTGCTTTTCTTGATCTTGAATGAATGAGTGATAATGCTCCAATTATACAATAAATCCAAATGTGATCTTGAACACACCTGCGATACGAAAACACTAAAAAAGAGTAATCGATCTCACGCAAAATGTAATAAGACTATGGGAATACGCAACTCAATGGTGCGTATTAATACGCTCCATCAGTAGTAGTAACTGGTTTAGGCTCAGATGGAGGAGTAGGAACTGCAGCCACCTGTCTGTCCTGAGCCTTCTTCTTTCATATCTCATGGGAGGGGTCATCTAAGTTAGTAGACCCAGAAGATGCTGAAGCAGTCTCTTCGCCATTCTGGCTGTGGCTTTTGCTAGAAGACCTCAAAGCTTCACCCTCGTCTGTGGGCACAATGTCTGCTGTGGTGGACGGGCCAGCTTCTACTTGGTCGGTGGTCGGGATCCATGTCAACCGAGGAACATCAGTTTGTTCGTTGATTTGCAGTGAAGACCTTCTTTTGACTGCAGGGGGGGGGGGGGGGGGGGCTCACTCACGGGAACATCACTGTTCTTTCGCTTGGTATACCCTCCCCTGCATTTGTATACCTTAGCTCCTCTCGTATTCACCATTGTGGATGTGTATCTGAGTGCTGGACAACTGATCGCTGAAGTCGCCGGATTTTCTCTGAGCCCTAGGTCTGAAACAGATAAATATCGGTAAACCCTTTTTCGGTCTTTTTCTCCTTTTTTTTAAAACACTGGACACGTGTCGCCTTCTCCTCATACGCCTATTTTTGAAGACAATGTTCCAAAGTTACAGCTCAAGATTCAGAGGAGTGCTTCAACACTCTGTTCACCTGTCCTGTCTGGATCCAAAATAACTTTTGCTGCAAGTTTCCGTTCCTCAGTTCCTGCTTCAAAGGGGATATTTGCTGGCTGTCTCTCAACCCAGCGCTTTTGACACTTGTTCCTTTTCACCTCCACCCAGCGATTGGACACTTGTTCTTCTCAGATGTACTTCTAATTTTGCGGCTATTGAAGAGTGATATTTGCTTCATTTCTTTCTATGCCTCCTTCTCTGAGTGAATGCCTCTTCACCACTCTTGCAAGTTTCTGCACAGTAACACGACAACCTCGGTTTACCTGCATCTGTGAGCTGTATTATTCATGCGTGCTCGAAGGATTCCTTGTTCTGACTCGTCGGTCATTTGATCTTTTTTGTGCCTCCCTGTACACGGTCAGTGTTGGACACTTTCTCCGAAGATGTCCAGTTTGATCACAAGCGTAGCGTCTCTTCTGCTTTGATTTGTGTTTCCGAGCATGTGACTGATCTAGAGAATGCTTCAACACACGCTTCTTTTCTGGTACTCTCTCTGGATCAATTGTGACTAAACCCTCCTGAATACTTGCACTTTGATTAGTAACCGTGGCTTTTACAAATGTAGTAACACCTGTACCTGCATCACCAGTGTACTCAAGACCTTCAATCCCACCTCTATACCTTTGGTAAGCTAAAATCTCATCAAGAATGGATGACTCTCCTTTATTTGCTTTAGGTGTGATTCTCTATTCACATACCTCTCCAACTGTCTCAGCATCTTCTAATGGTTGTTTCTTGGTCAAAGAGGTGATGATGCTTTGAAGGTTATCTCGTTCATCTTCCAATCCCGAAACCTTTGATAATAATTCTATGTTGGCTTCATTAACTTATTGACACTTCTCTTGTATCAATTTGAATTGATCAGCAATAGTCTCTTATGAGAATTCTTCATCATCATTGCTGTCTGATTCAACTGTTCCATAAAAAAAATCTGTCTATATTTGATCTGAATCATCATTATGAAATACAGTAGTCAGTGCTGATTTCCTTTGTGATCAGTCTCCTCTTCACTGTCTTCATCACTCCAATATGCTGTGAGAGACTTGTTTTTTTTCTTCTCATATGTAGGGCATCCAGTTTTCCTGTGACCATATCACTCGCACTCCCTGCACTGGATTCCTTTCTGTTTATCTTTTTCTTCATCATTGTCTTTGTTAGCATCCTTGTTCTTTCTCTGAGAATTTTTTTCCTCTTCGGTTTGATCGGTTGGATTCCTTTCTGGACCATGTTTTTATGAGTCGGCCATTTAGCCCCCACAAGCATCCCAAGACCGAACTGCTGCAGCCGGCTGTTAACTGAGTCAAAGATGGAGAACCTGTGCATTGTCGTTAAGTTGGGCATGGAGGTGGGCACAATTTCCTTCTTTCTGTAGAGGATGCGCTGAAGCTGCTTCGCGAATCTTGGATTGATGAACTTGTATGTCTTAGGGAATGGAGGAGACAGACCGGGGCGGCGGACAATGTTCTTCTTCCCGCCGGTTGTTGGCTTTTTCGTAGGTGGCATTTTTGATTGAGTTGCTGTGAAAGTCGTGGCTGAGTTGCCGGCTGTGGAACAACTGTGCGAGTGAGGGTTGAGGCTGGAATTGAGCAATTGGACTTGCAGTGAGCACGGCGAAGTTGTTGTTGTTTGTGGAGTCTCGGCTGCGAGCAAGGCGGACGGTAGCTTGAGCTCAGGCTGAGAGGTCGGGCGAAAGGCTGCGGGGAGTGAGGGTCGAGTGTGGTGCTGTTGGTTTGTGGAGCCTCGGCTGAGTGCGGCGCTAGGGTTAGAGCAGTGCGGTCGAGTGACAGGCGAGGAGTGCGGCTGCGGCTTTGGTTGGAGCAAGCCGCGTACGGATCTTCTGGGCGGTTGGAGCAAGCCGCGTGCGGATCTTCGAGGCGACCGAGCTTGGCGCGGTGAGGGTCGGAGGAGTGTGGGTTGGGTCGGAGCGGAGGCGAGGGTCGCGGCTGAGGAGCGAAGGGGTGTGGGAGAGTCGCGCGAAGGCTGAGTGGAGTTTGGGGATTTTGATGAAATTGAAATTCACAGCGTCTCAGTCAGCCTTGAGAAAGGCTTTCATCCTAGCCATCCAATATCCATAGTTACTTTCTTCCAACAATGGAGGTCTGCTTGTGCTCTGTCCTTCCTTCATTGTCGTGGCTACTTCAGAGACACTGTAGGATCTTTTACTCTGTGTGTTGAGCTCCTGCTCTGATACCAATTGAAATTCACAGCGTCTCAGTCAGGCAGATATGTGAACAAGCAGTTGCTGCAGCACAATCTTGTTCACTTGGAAATTGTCTCAGCAAACAATGAACAAGACAGAAGTTTGTTCACCCAGTTCGGCCAACTGCCTACGTCTGGGGAGGACTATTCTCCAGTCCTCAATCCACTAAACACGAAGGTCTCCAAGTACACTCGGTTACAACTCCACGCAACCTATGCTACTCAACCTTGTGTGGATCACTTGACACAATCAGAACACGCTCTGACTTGTGTCTGCACACCCTCTACAAATGTCAATCTAGAATAGCTACAGACTTCTCAAGACTCAGCCTATTCTAAACTACACTCACTCAGCAGGGTTGCTGTAGCAACTGCTGTAACACACAGCTGAAGCACAATTGTCCGCGTCGCTCCAAAGCCTTCTGCCTAGCCGTTCGAACGATTCCACGAGCGCTGCATACTCTGGAATACTCCCCCTCACTCAGTGACCACCTGCCACTAGCGAGAACCACCGCTTAGACACTCGACCGAGCCACACACCCGTCAGTTCTTCCGCGGCTGCCCTTGATCAACCAACAAGCACACCTGCTCTGAATTGGCTTCCAGATCAAGCTCGAATCAGACTCTGCAAGTCCTGATTCCCTTCTGCTTCTGTCACCACAGCTCTGCGCTCACGCTCTGCTCTCGGGTGATGATCGAAGAAATCGTCCGTCACACACCAAAATTGCTCTCTCTGAATTCTGTGTATGCACTCGTGTATCCCTCAGCTTCGATCAACCATTCTGCTCTAAACCCCTTTCTCTTAAATAGCAGCACCAGCTTTAAGCAAGACCAGGTTTAACCCAAAAAGAACAATTATCTCCTAAAATCTAGGAGATTTAGATTTGATTTTGATCTTCAATACAAATCTCCTTCTCTGGCTAGGAAACCTCACTGGAAAATTCTCCACAGCATTTTAGAAATTCTTCTGATGATCTCCGTAGAGTTTCCAGCCCTTCTAGACAATCCCAGGTCGCTGCTGCTACTCGGTCAGAAGATGCAGCCACTTGAACAAGCTCCTGCTATAGCATCCCCTGCTGCAGCTGCTGCTTATTCACTTGTGCCGGTCTGCTTGTTCACTTGTGCTGTAGCAGCTCCTTGTTCACTTGTGCTGGTTTTGTCAAACACTGCCATATTACATTATCATCGTGATTTCAAAATCTGAAATCGCGATTGACCGTATCGATATGGGCAATACGACCCGCCCTACTGATACAACTTTATCCAGGCCTCACGGTCGATACAAGCCCCATGGAGATTGTTTGGACCGTATCGGCCGTATCCGTACGACCGATACGGACATGACGACCATAACGGGCCATACGACCCAGCCAAGCCAAGATGATACCGAGAAGAACTAAACCCCAAACACAGGAATAAAACAAGAAGACCAAGATGCAAGCCAAACAAAAGAATCATAACGTAACCAAAAGAAGAGGAAAAACAAAAACAAAAACAAGAGGAACTCACAGAGCGGGTTACTTCCCGAAAAAGCCTAGTTTAAAGTCTTGGCGAGACGTAACGAAGGGCTCGCAGGATCAATCCAAATGGTAGCTCACATAGCCTACCTCCTTTTCTAGCCATGATACAATTTAATCCGATGCCCATTAACCTTAAACAACTACCCTTCAGATTTTAAAAGCTCCACATGCCCATCATCAAATACTTTATGAACTTGGAATGGTCCCGACCACCTAGTCCTTAACTTACCGGGAAAGAGTCTCAATCTTGAATTGAACAAAAGGACTTGGTCTCCTTATTTGAAGTTCTTTCTCACCAGCTTCCTATCATGCCACCTCTACGTTCTTTCCTTGTAGAAGAGCGCGTTGTCATAAGCATCCAAGCGACTCTTGTCCAATTCATTCAATTGTAACAACCGCTTCTCTCCCGCAGCACGCATATCAAAGTTCAATCGTGTAATTGCCCAAAAAGTCTTATGCTGCAACTGAACTGGAAGATGACATGCTTTCCCATAAATCAGTCGATATGGAGACATTCCAATGGGGGTTTTAAATGCAGTACGGTATGCCCAAAGTGCATCATCTAGCTTAAAAGCCCAATCCTTTCAAGACCGACTAACCGTTTTCTCAAGAATAACTTTGATTTCCCTATTGGAAACTTCCACTTGCCCGCTAGTATGTGGGTGATAAGAAGTGGCAATCTTATGGTAAACACCATATTTCTTTGGCAAAGCTTCAAAATTCTTCTCCTTAAAATGAGACCTTCCATCACTAATAACCGTACGTGGTACGCCAAATCTAGGGAAAATAATCCTCCTAAATAGCTTCGTAACAACTTTAGCATCAAGTAGGAGAGGCTACCGCTTCTGCCCACTTAGACACGTAGTCTACAGCTACTAGGATATATGAGTTTCCAAAGAAGGTGGGAAAGGGATCCATAAAATCTATCCCCCAAACATCAAAAATCTCTACCTCTTGAATAGGGTGTTGGGGCATCTCATTGCGCTTAGAAATATTACCACATCTCTTAACGTACTCGTAGGAATCCTTGATAAGTGAGGGCCAAAGGAATCCACATTGAAGAACTCGTGATGCAGTCTTGTTTCCACTACCATGCCCACCATAGGGAGAATCATGACATTGAGCAAGAATGCACATCATGTCCTCCTCAGCCACACAAGTCCGATAAATTCCATCTGCACAAAGCTTGTAAGGGTAAGGCTCATCCCAGTAGTACTTTTTCACATCATGCAGAAACCACTTTTTCCTGTGATGATCAAGATCAGTAGGAAGTAGACCACAAACCAAATAAATCACATAATCTGCATATCAAGGAGCTGCTTGCAGCTCCACCCCCATTAAGCTCTCTTCTATGAACGAATCATCTATGTGAGTTGCAGCAACCCTACCTTGGGGATCTTCTTCTAACCTATGTATCAGCTACTAGGTTCTCTACCCCTTTCTTATCCTTAATGAGAATGTCAAATTCTTGGAATAGGAGTACCCACCTAATCAATCTAGGCTTAGAATCTTTCTTAGCTATGAGGTACTTAATGGCAGGATGGTCGGTATAAACTATGGTATGCGATCCTACAAGGTATTGTCTGAATTTTTCAAAGGCAAACACGATGTCAAGCATTTCTTTTTCCGTGGTGATGTAGTTGGCCTGGGTTTGGTCAAGGACTTTACTAGCATAGTAAATAGCATATATCTTCCTATCACTAGTTGACCTAACACGACACCTACTGCATAATTCACTTGCATGACACATAAGTTTAAATGGGAGTTCCCAATTGGGAGGCTGAATAATAGGGGCAGAGGTCAAGGCATCTTTAAGCCTAGTGTAGGCTTCAAAACAAGCATCATCAAAATGGAAATCAACATCATGGCATAGGAGATTAGTGAGGGGTCTAGCTATCTTTGAAAAGTCCTTAATGAAATTCCTATAAAACCCAGCATGACCCAGAAAACTCCTAATCCCCTTAACATCCCGAGTGAGTCGGAAGTTTGGCTATGACCTCTATCTTAGCTGGATCTACTTCTATCCCACGGTTGGAAACTAGATGTCCCAAGACTATACCCTCTTGCAGCATAAAATGACATTTTTCCCAGTTAAGCACTAAATCAGTCTCAATACATCTCTCAAGAACATGGGAAAGGTTAAGAAGGCAATGATCAAAAGAGGACCCGTATACTGAGAAGTCATCCATAAAGACTTCCATCTCTGTTTCTATAAGATCAGAAAATATTGCCATCATGCATCTTTGAAAAGTTGCAGGGGCGTTACAAAGTTCAAATGGCATTCGCCTATAAGCAAAAGTCCCATAAGGACAAGTAAACATCTTCTTCTCCTGATCTTGTGGGTGAATGGGTATCTGGAAAAACCCACTGTATCCATCAAGATAACAGAAGAAGCTATGATTGGCTAATCTCTCTAGCATTTGATCAATAAACGGAAGAGGGAAGTGATCTTTCTTTATGGCCTTATTCAACTTATGGTAATCGATACGCATACGCCAACCAATAACGGTTCATAGGTATCAATTCATTCCGTTCATTAGCCACAATAGTAAACCCTCCCTTCTTCGGGACAACATGGATTGGGCTAACCCAGTTTGAATCAGGAATAGAAAAGATAATGCCAGCATCCAACAATTTCGTAATCTCCTTTTTCACTACCTCACTCATGTTAGGATTCAACCTACGTTGATGTTTTTTGGATGATCTAGCCTCATCTTCTAACTGAATCCTATGCATGCAAATACTAGGACTTATACCGGTAAGATCATCAATTGAATATCCTAAAGCTTTCTTATACCTCCTAAGAACATGCAACAACCTAGAAGTCTCATCCCCATTCAAATCAGAATTCACAATCACCGGATACACTGAATTTTCATCAAGGAATTCATACCTTAGGCTTGCCGGTAGAGCTTTGAGCTCTACCTTGCAAGACTCCTTACCTTCTTGGACCATCTTCGAGATCTTGCTCCCCTTATCCTCATCTGTGCTGCCTTCTCCCAAATCAATAGCCCTCATGCTATGCTCATTAGTATCTTCAAAACTCAAAGGGTTAGATGAAGATAAAACACAATGATCTATCAAATCACATGAGCTAATACGATTGCAATCAAATGATGAGCATGATGTCTTGCATGACTTTTCTAGACTAAATGCAATCTCTTCATCACCAATATGAAACACAAGTGAGCCATGTCTAACATCAATCATGGCTCCAGCGGTAGCTAGAAATGGTCTACCTAAAATGACCGGTACTTCATTATCCTTCTCCATCTCTAAAACAATAAAGTCAACGGGAATATATAAATTCCCTACCCTAATGGGAACGTCTTCAAGAACGCCTTTAGGAAATCTTGAAGAGCGATCCGCCAATCTCAAACAAATAGATGTAGGAGTAAGTTCACCAAGATCTAGCTTTTTGCAAAGTGAATAAGGCATAAGAGAAATGCTAGCTCCTAGATCACACAGTGCACGCTCGATGATAACATTACCAATATTGATAGGGATGGCAAAGCTACCCGGATCTCCTAACTTCTTAGGTAATGCATTTTGAACTACGGCACTACATATCTCATTCAATGAAACAGTTTCATGCACATCAATCCTACGCTTTTTAGAAATGATATATTTTAACAACTTTGCGTAAGTAGGGACTTGAGAGATTACCTCCGTGAAGGGAAGCGTTACCTGAAGCTTTGTTAGCATATCCGAAAACCTCTTGAAGTGAGCTTCTTTGTTGCTCTTAGCTAGCCGCTGTGGAAATGGCACTTTAGGCTTATATACCGGTACCTCGATAGCTACATCTCTCTCTACCGGTGTGGGTTCAACCTCTTCTACATCAGGTTCATCAACTGCATCCTTCTCCTTCTCCGATTTCTCATCCAAGACCAACCTTGGCTTGGAGGCACGCGTTCTAGCGTTAGTGGGGTCTATCACTATACCACTTCTTGTAGTGATGGCGCTACAAGATTCATTATTACCGATGTCCGGCTTTAAAGGGAGTTTACCATGTGATCTTGATGTAGAAGCTGCCTGTTGTGCAATCTGTGTTTCCAAATGCTTGTTGTGAATGGAAAGTTCATCGATTCTTGCATTCAACTTCTCTTGACCGTCTACGAGCTGAGCGAGGATAGCCTCCATGGTAGGATTAGAGTTAATCGAAGAAGCTTGAGGCGGTGCTTGTGCTTGGTGTTGATGCCCTTGAGTGGGTTGGTTTTGATAGTCATTCGAGTATTGCACCTGTCCTTGGCTTCTACTATAGTACCCTTGCCCTTGCTAATTGTTCCGAGCAAAATTTTGGCTTCCTTGATTTGTTTGAAATCTCTGGTTGCTTTGGTACTGTCTAGGTTGAAATCCAGGAGGGGTAGGTTTTTGGGTTTCGATTGCTAGGATGATAAGCGGGATTCACGCTTGATCCATAAGCACCTACATTTTGTCTACCCATGAAGTTAACATCTTCATTGCTGATTCCATCCTCTAGAGGCATTGTGAGTGGACAATAGGTTGAATCATGTTTTAATGATGCGCAAATCTCACACCCTCTTGTTGACGAAGAACTACCGACCTGATTTGCATTGAAGTTTCCAATGGTAGTGATCAAGGTATCAAACTTCCTTGACAATGCTCCAATAGCATCATTTGTGTCCACAGCATAGGTTGACTGAGTGTTGGAGTGTTTCCGTGGGTTGGATCTCTCACTTGTCCATCTGTGAGCATTGCTGGACATCTTCTCAATAATTCTTTCACCATCCTCCGGTGTGTGATCCATAAGAGATCCTCCAGCTCCTTGATCAACAGTAGCTCGCACATCATAGTCCAACCCATTATAAAATGATTGAACGACAAGCCACTTGGGCAGACCATGATGTGGGCAAGCTCTCAATAGACCCTTGAAGCTTTCCCAAGCTTCATACAATGTCTCACCTTGCTTTTGCCCAAAGTTGCTGATGTTGGTTCTGTATTGAGCTATTTTCCCAGGCGGAAAAATACTGAGTCAAGAACGCCTGTGCCAAGTCATCCCAAGTACTGAAAGTCCCGGGATTGTGGCTCCACAATCATTCCTTAGCTTTTCTCGCTAGTGAAACGGGAAAACTCTGAGACAAACCGCATCTCTTGAAACTCCATTGATCCTGAATGTATTCAACATCTGATGAAATGAATTCAGGTGGGCGCTTGGGTTTTCATTCGGTAGTCCCGAGAAAGGCCAAGGCCAGCAATGCCGGTTTGATGTCATAATTGTTGGCAATCACTTCTGGGTATGTAATTGGTGATTGTAGCGTGGTCATGGTTAGGAATGTGTAATCCCTCATAGCTCTTGGCTCTCCCTATACCTCTCGTCCCTGATATCGACCTTGATCAGGCAAGTCCGGCATCCTTGGAATAAGTTCTTCTCGAGGAGGATCATTCGCATTGTTCCTTTGTTGTTCCATTTCTGGTGTCTTATTCTCCCTAGGCGTGACGGTTTTATTTGACTTACTCCTGCTACTGGTTGCTACAGAAGGAGTTGAGTGACTCAAATCTGGATTCTTTTTCTTGTTGATTCCGCTCTTTGACCGGGTTTGCATCCAAACAATAGAGAACCTTGAAATGTATCACAAACAAAAACAACCGTGAAAGCACAAGTGGGATAAGGAAAATAAAAGTACTGAAATTTAAAATGAGTAGTCTAAATGATTCGCTAGATTTAATCGAATGACAAGCTAACTCGTTACTCCCCGACAATGACGCCATTTTGACGTGGTATATTTTTGTACTCCAAATTCAGTGAATATGATGTTCCAATGCAGGTCAAAAATAATTTGTAAACCGAAGTATTTCGGGTCGTCCAAGGAGTAAACTAAGCTTATGCACTATGTAAAATCTAGTTCTGTTTAGCTATGTCGATTTGTGAATTGATTTTCTGTAATGATTTGGACTAAGACAAGCAAGCTAAGGTTAAATTGCCAAATTTCGAGAAGGTTCCAAGGTTGATTTCACTTGCCTAGTGTTTTCTAATAAAGTGAGAAAGATGAATGGATGATTGAAGACTATAGAGGTTATGAATAGATCAATCTTCTAAACTAGCTTTCGCTCAATTTCGATTATCGATCTATTACGGAAGTCGAATCTCAATCTCTCAATATATTGATTCGCTCTAACTTCCTCCATTAATCACAAACCGTCGTTATGATGATCAGTAAAAGAGTTCGGATTAAGCTTACCTAACCTCTAACTTACCTCGCTAGGCTACTTTCGTATGTCAATAAGATCAAACCTGGTTTTACTCTCGTCTTTCCTAAGTATGTATCTCTCAATAACGTACTTAAGTTAAAACGGATTTCATGCTGACATTCTTTCAAACATCTAGCATGCATAACTTAACATACTTGAGTAAACCGTAATCCATCAATCATCCACCTAAACTTTCATTTAGAACGTCATCATAATACTTTGAACACACTAGACAAGATTCATCAAACCTTGGAATTAGTTAGATTACTCACAATACATGGAAAATGCTTTCATAGATAAAGATCGAGTTACGAATCCAATTCTCTAACGAAAACAATAGATTACAACCATGCACTCGAGTAACAAAGGATCGAAACACCTCTTTTCTTCCTTCTTTTCTTCTCTGGTTCGTGCCCTTTCGTCCCCAGCTCCTCCTCGTTCGTCCAATCCAATCCCCCTTTTTTTTCTCTTTTCCATCCTTCAAATTCTGTGAAAATAAGCTGAGCTGTCCGTGTCGGTCGTACCAATACGGTCCATATAATTTTATCCACTCCGCATGGTCGATACGACCTCAGCTAAAAATCAAAGATTTGACACAGTCGTATTGACCGTGCCGAACGTATGGATACGGTCAGTCCGGGCGAGACGGTCAGTACGGGCTTGGGGCAATTTGACATATTCCTTGGCTCTTATGCATGCAGTTGCCTCTAATTTTACTCTCCATGGCGCCTGAGCTGATTGGCTCTGAAACAAGAAGGAGAGAGTGCATAATGGTCATAAGACTCCAAAAATGAATGAAAACAATCAATAAACGCACGCGTTTATCGGTCGGGAATCCAACCGATCAAACACTCCGCACTTAAATTTTGATCGTCTCGAGCAAACAATCAGGACATGTTGTATTATATTCAAGACTCTCTATCTTAACTTAAGCTTTGAATAATAGAGCGATGACCACCAAAGCACGGGCTTCACGAACTCTAGCCCCACACCTCACACTAACACTTCAAACAAATTGCAATCAAAGAGTTTTCGAGCCGCGTAAGAATAAATGAGGGCACACACTCAAGGAAATCATTACTAAAGCCAACCAAAACCAAATCTCGCAATTTATTCATTTTCAAGGCAAAGCATTCGAAACAAGGGTTCATACACAACATGCCGACCGATCACCTATGTTAGCTAGGGCTAGTCCACGGGCTAGTGATGCAGAACTCATATCCAAGCCTTGGACTTTGCATCACAATTCATAAGGAAAGAGGAGTTCGGCAAAAATTGATTTTCAAAAATAGTCATAAACCAATTGATGCTTACGTGCTAACACAAGGGTCGTTCTCTAGTATAGCATGCTAGCATACAAGCAAATTGTAGACTTGCACAAGAATGATATGGCGGATGGGCATAAAGTCAAGCTCTTACCATTTCTTTTCTCTCTCTTTTTGTTTACATTGTCTTTGTCAGCATCCTTGTTCTTTTTCTGAGAATTTTTTCCTCTTCGGTTTCTCCCCCTGGATGACTGACCTAAGTATGAAGGTTTCTGGTCCATTCTCTTCATGAACTTTCCAAGGTTTTGGACCAACTGAGACAGTTGTTGGTTGACATCATCTAGGACAACCTCTTTCTCTTTTGCCTCAGCTTTCAGCCCTAGGTCTTTCCTAGGGAGTGGTGAAGTAGTCTCTATGACTTTCATCTCAAACTGTTTCAGTGAGCCTGTTAAAGTATGTAGCATCATTGAGAAACTCAGTTGAAGATGATCTAGCAGGATGCTATAATATTCCATTGCAGCAAGATGGAGCAAGATTTCTGAAGACAATCTCCTGAAGATGCTATAGCATACCATGAAGACTTGGAGCAGCCAACACCATGCTGATCAGCTTGGAGCAGCCAGCAGCATGCCGATCAACTTGGAGCAGCCCAAAGAACGTACGGAGGGTTGCTTCCAGCATAGCAACAGGTCGGTAGAGTATCATGAAGATTGAAAGATAGATGATACAACTGCCCGTATGAAGATAGCAGTTGGTGCAAAACCAGCCAGAGTGAACAAGCTTAGTGAACAAGCAGTTGCTATCAGGAGCTGTAGCAGTAGTTTTGGGGCAAAGGACAATCTGCCCAGATATGCACTAGTAGTGCAACGGAAGGCTTCCAAATATTCTCAGAATATCTCCAGTGAAGATTCTGTGCCACAACTTGAATATCAAGAAAACATTGAGAGAGATTCAGAGTGCCAAGCGGAGAGATTGGATCACCACAGAGCAGAGCGTGACCGAAGAGCTAAGTGGTTAAAGCAGAGGCTGATCGAAGAATTGTAGAGTCTGATCAGAGCTTGATCGGAGAAGGCCAATTCAGAGCAGGACTTGCTTGTTGGCTGATCAAGGTAGGTCGAGTGGAGGAATATGCTAAGTCTGGAGAGCAGAGTTGTAGCTATTCTAAGTTAAATCAATTGTGTAGGTGTGTGTGACACAAATCAGAGGTTGTTATGATTGTGTGTTATATACTATTTGAGGTTGGGTAGCATAGGTTGGCCGTGTGTCGAATCTGTGTTGTACGGAGCACCTTGGAGACTAGTGGATTAAGGACTGGAGCATAGTCCTCCCCAGACGTAGGCAGTTGGCCTAACTGGGTGACCAAATTACTGTTCATTATTTTTACCTTGTTGCACAAGATCGTAACTCAATCAGTAACTCAGTAACGTAGCTATAGCAACTGCTTGTACACAATCAGTAACTCAGACTCGCTATGATTTCAGAGCTAATCAGCACCTCCAGCTTCATATGCTTGACATCTTGAGCTTCTTCAATGACAGTGACCTTCATATCAAACCTCGAGGTGAGTGATCTGAGGACTTTCCTTACCAATTTCTCCTCTTGAATTGGTTCACCGGGAGCATGGGTCTCATTGGATATATCACACAATCTGACATTTAACTCAGCAATTGTCTCTTCTTCCTGCATCTTCAGGCTTTCAAATCTTGTGGTGACAATATGCATTCTGGAAGTTCTCACCTTGTCTGTTCCCTCATGGGCTGTTTGAAGAATCTCCGAAGCTTGTTTGGCCGTATCACAGTTGGATATTAACCTGAAATTGTTAGCATCCACAACAACAAACATAGCATTTAAAGCTTTGGAATTTCATGCTGCCGTGGCTACCTCATTAGCAGTCAATTTTTCTTCAGCTTTCTTACTTGAGACTCCTACTTGATCAACTGTTTGAGGATGAGCTCACTCTGTAATGACTACCTTCCAAGCTTTTTCATCAATGGCTTTGATAAATTCCTTCATCCGGGCCTTCCAGTAGCCATAGTTTCCTCCTTCGAGCAATGGAGGTCGGCTGGTGCTTTGTCCTTCTTGACAGCAACACTTTCCCGGATCACACTCTCTATGTTGAGTGAATGGCTCTGATACCAATTGAAATTCTACTGCGCTGCTGATGCCGAGTAACAACCTCTGAAGTTACAGCTTCTGCTGAATCACTCTCTGTATCTTTCTGCGGATTTTACTCTACTAACAAAATAAGAAAGACACATAAGTTTATTCACCCAGTTCGGCAACTTAGACACTCTCAGTAATACATAGCTACAAACCTGACTCTCAGAATTAGCCTATTGTATTACAATGTGTAGCTCACGGAATGTTTAAGCACACTCTTCGCCAGAGTTGCTGTATGTCCAGTCAACGATTCTTCTAGCTCTCCCGCTAATTAGTCGAACACCATGAGTTCTGCAGACTTAGTCTCTGCTCCCCCTCAATCAACGAGCAGCGCTCCAGTTAAACTGCGGATCAATTCTGAATCAAACTCCACGAGTTCTGATTCCTTCTGCACACAACACAAGTCTTCAACTCAATGTGTATACCCTGCTACCTTTGGTTGATCTCTGAGTGCTCGATCGTTCTGTTGATCGCTCTATTCTCTTATGTGTATCTGGCTCTTGCCTCTGCCTTCCTCTTATAGCTTATCAGGTTGCGAAGCACGAAAATATTGTTGCCATCATTATCAGAATCTCCTCCTAAATTTTCGGAAGGTTGTTAAAGTTTCCTTGCCTAATTTGGAATTTAGGAACCCAATCTTCTTTGACCTCTTGCTGACGATTGCTGAGCTTATTATCACGTCTGCATAACTCTCCGAGCTTCCCGGATGCAAGACGGATCTCCCGGAGGTTGATCGGGCATTCTACTCTAGCTTTGCATCATTACGGAGTGCTGAAGCAAACTCTGTCTATTTATAGCTGTCTCTCTCCCATTCTTCAGATAGTGTCTCAGCTTCAAATCTTCAGGGATTGCTGAAGAAGACTCTAGTTCTTTGTTGTTGTTTTGTCAGTCTTCAGATTGTGCTCTAGCCACTAATCTTCAGGGAGTGCTTCAGCAGTCTCTTGAGCAGTTTTGTTAAGGATGCCATATCCTCAACGGTAACGTGGTGCGAATTTCAAAAGTGTTGTGACAGGATGCTATAACAACTTACTAAAGCAAGCTGCTCTTCCTTAGCATCTATCTCAGATTCTCCAGGCTCTCCCAGCTACTCAATCTGACTGGTGACGCTTGCGGTGATTGGTGACCTCTTGTAAACTATCGGGGACGTTGCTTTGATCTTTGATCGTCCGTGACCGGCTCACCCGTGACGATGCGTCAAATGCTTGTACTTGATCTTCAATGAGGCTCCGCTCTAGTTGAACTTACTAATCAAGATTTGATCACACTCTCTCAGTAGTGATCTGTTTCGGCTTAGACAAGGACAACACTTTAGCTCTTCGCTCTAGCTTGTGTATGTATCTGTGTGCATGCCACTTACTCATAGAGATGCTGCCTATATATATTGGCAGCCCACGATGGATTATAGAAATCCAGATATTAGCAATCCCAATCTTCTCTAAGATATTTGCAAGTTGTTGAGATTTGGTTGTAACAACTTCTTTCCTAAAAATAATTTAGGAACCATATCTTCTCCACGATATTTGTAGGTTGTTGAGATTCAATTGTAACAATTTCTTTCCAAAATGCAATTTTGGATTCATTTCTTCTCCGAGATGATTGTCATTTCAGTTGCAACAAGTATTTCTAAAACCATTTAGGGAACTTCCTCTAATCCGTTGGCCATCTTCAGGTTGCTCCGGCTTCTTCTTCAAGTTGCATAGGCTTTGTCAAGGATTCCACAATACTTAACAGATTCAACATCAATGAGTGTGAAAAATGTGTTTCACATCGGCATGTCTTCAACATCTAAAAGGCTTTGATACCAATAAATGTAACGCCCCAAATTATATTGCTATAACACGGCGTCACATGGTCCGCATAATCCTTCACCATTTAGGGAACATACGAAGCCTCAAGTATAATTTCGCAATAATTAAGCAATAACCATTTAATTCAACTTTAAATTTCATGCATGTAATTATCAAAATTAAATTCAATTGATTATTAAAAAAATAAAGAAACCAGTTAACCGTTCAATTTTTCTAAGACGACTACAAAACGCGTACAAGTTGATATCGTAAGATGCTACAACAACATGTGAAGACAGCAGCTGGAGCATCTGAAGACTACAAAACACCTACAAGTTGATCTAGTAAGATGCGACAGCAACCTGTGAGGATAGCTGCTGGAGCATCGTGAAAGCCAGCATCCGCAGACTTTCGGGAGCCTTTCCAAATTCAAGGGATCAGCTTTTGGCGATTGTGTCCTAATTGTTTTAGGAAATTCCAGCAGCAACAGATTGCTTAAACAACTCAGAAAGCTTGAGTTGAAGATATGGTTTCAAAAAGGGGTTTTGGAAAGAAGGTTGTTACAACCAATTTCTCAACAAACTCCTAAGATCTTGGGATAGATCTTGGACTACTAAAAGGAGTTTGGAAAGCGCCGAAATCCTAATCCTTCAAGGGCTGCCACTATATAAGGCAGCGCCTCTACGGAAGAAAGAGAGCTCACACACAGAGAAAAAAGAGAGACGCACAACTAGAGCAAGAGCTAAAAGCTAGAGAGCAGAGTTGAGAGTTGTGAGCGTATGAGCAGAGAGAGATCAGGACTAACATAGTCTGATCAAAGCTTGATTGACAGAGTTCAACTGGACCGGAGCCTTGTTGAAAGATCAATTACAGTCTGTGAAGAATCATCGCGATTGAGGGAGTCATGGACGATCGGAGTGTAGAGCAACGTCCCCTTATGCTGAGTGGAGGTCACTGATCAAGGGGAGCGTCACCGGAGTTGTGAGAACTTGCGGAAGTCAGAATGAAGCGGCTGGGAGAGCTCGTAGAATTTGAGGTAGAGCAACTTCATACTGTAAGTTGCTATAGCATCCTGTCGTAACGTATTGTTTTAGAATAGTGTAAGCTAGTCTATGTGATCTGACTGAGTGTAGAATCAAAGCTAGGTTAAAGTAAAGGTTGGACTAGCGTAGGCTAAGTTCTAATATCTTTGTACTAGAAACCGTGCTTAATGAAATCTTGAGGACTCAAGAGAAGTGCTCCCCAGACGTAGGCAATTGCGAAACTGGGTGAATAAAGTGCTTATGTCTTTCACGTTCAGACTTAGCAAGATAATTGTGCAAGTGACCCAGAGGTTACTATAGCACCCTGTTGATACAAGTCAGCAACAATGCTTGTAATTTCATACCAAATAATGAGTGTCACATATATTTTAAGAAATCTAATATGAACAATTACATTATATAGAGACAAGTAGCAAAAGTAATTTTTGATCTTTTAAACCGAGATAATTCGCAAGACGAGCTTACGATAGAACTTATATCACAAGGACATAGCAGAACGAGATATTTAAAAATAAGCAGAATAACTACCCAATCCAATCAGACAAGCATGGCTTATAGGATACTGTGGTCATATTCCCCCCTATGACTAGGCAACATGAATATCATATTTCACTCTATGGTTAGGCAATAAGATTACCGTATTTTTCCCTATGGCAGGGCAACATGAGTACCGTATTTTTTCATATGGTTAGGCAACATGAATCATAATCAGATTGTAAGCCTTCAGAGTTACGCATGAATGATACATGAAACACGAGTAGTAAAATGAGATGAGATATGACGAGTTTACAAATGAGAAGACATGAGAAATCTTACGTACCGAGACTAAGTAATTTAATAAGGAATTATGATAATGTTGTATGGCATTCGATTGACAAAACCAGCACAAGTGAACAAGCCCGGTGCTCAAGTGGTTGCTACATCAGGTGCTGTAGCGGGAGCTGTAGCAGCAGATCAGCATTCTTCTCGGAGAGCTTTCAAAGGATGAACAAGGAGCAGTAGAGTGACGGGGAGCTGCTAATTATTCAGAGAAAATATTCCAGTGCAGATTCCCGTATCCAGGTGAAGATTTGGTTGTGGAAGATTTGTTTCTCCAATCAAATCTATTCTCCTACAAATTAGGAGATATTGTTGCTTTAAGGAACTTCCAGAAGTGTGTTTCGGTTAGTGATCAGTTGAGTACTTGAGGAAGAGGTCAGTGCAGAAATTGTGTGCCAAGAATAGAGAAAGATTGAGAGCACATACACAAAGAGTCTACATACCGCAACGAGAGTCGGGGAGTCACAAAGAGCAGAGCGGGCGCGCATAGCTAAGTGACTGAAGCAGAGGCTGATCGAGACTTGCAGAGTCTGATCAGAGCTTGATCATAGAACCAATTCAGAGCAGGACGAGCTTGTTGGTTAATCAACACGGGCCGCAAGGGAATTGTCTAGTGGAGGAACTCGGACAATCTACAGAAGGCCAGGTCTTGCTAGTGACAGACGGTCACTGAGTGAGGGGGAGTATTCCAGAATGTGAAGCGCTCGTGGAAGAGTTCGATCTGCTCAGCGGATTCTGAAGTGACGAATTATGTGTTAACTAGTATATTCAAATGTTCTGAAGAATTAATAAAGGAAGATTTCAACTATGGGATTGAGGTGTCAGAAAGTGAAGATGAGGATGACACAACGAAAAACCTGATAGAGAATTTGGGAGATATCCTACAGTAGTGTGAAGAAGCACTACAAGAAAACAGAACATTGACTGACGTCTGACAGAGTGAACAAACTTGAAGAAGAGTGTGAAGAGCTGCTAGGCAAATTGTCTTCACTCAATAAGCAAGTCACCCAGCAAATGAAAGAAGATCCAACACCAGGAAGGTTGCCTGAAGCTCAGAACAATATTCTGGATGCGATTCTTGCCTATCAAAGATTTGGAGGAGGAAGAATGGGACTTGGATATACTGGTGAAGAAAGCACAGGTGTGTCAGTCTTTGTTAGAGTCACTGAAACAGAGATTGTTGGTAATTAGGAAAAGGGAGGAGGTGTCTGCCAAAGACCGATGATGGAAGAAAGGTTCAACAATCTGAATAAGGGGGTGCTTCAGCAACCCCTGTATCTACCACCTGTCGTAAAAAGCATTCTCAGCAGAAGATGGTATATATGCGATGTATGTGGGCAAGAGGGACATGTTCGAAGCAAATTTTCAAGGTTGAAGAAGCACTAGATACCTCAAAAGGCAATCAGGATTGAAAAGTGGAGGAAGAAACCGAAGACAAGTCACATTGTCGAGTGTCTTTCAGGACGCTGTGTCCAGTAAGTGACCACAAGTGGTCAGAAAATCAAAGGATGGTCAGGAATATGGATGGACCAACACACTGGAGGAAAACTATCAAAAGGGGGTCATGGGAAAATCAGATGTTGAGACCTAAATGTGACAGATGGAAAGAAAGGCAGTATGATTGTTATAACGGTCAGAAGTAGTGGAAACGCAGACCAACCCTAGTGTGGGCGAAACAAGAAGAATCCGGAGCTCGAAGAAAACTGGGTGGCATTGAGCTACACTCAGAACAGATAACTGTGCAAGGTCAAGGTGCTATAGCAACTTGACACAGACATGACCTTTTACAGAAATGCGTGGATGTTTGAGCGGAAGAAATAACTCGTGCAGGGCACGTGCGTCTGTGAAAACAAAATATCAGCGGGGAAATTAAATTTCTAGGGCACATTTGAAAAGCTTCGTTCATCTCCTCCGAACCTTAGACCGACCAAATCTGTACTGCTCAAATCCACAATGGTGCGAAACCGCGAGCTGAAGAAACCTGGGCGCAGCCCGTCAAGCAAGGAGTAGTCAAAAGTCGATGCCACAACACACAAATGCAGAACCATGTCATGATTTGGTTATCTGGCAACCTTCACAGCAATCACGGTCACAGAATCTCAGGCCTTCTGAAAGCCCTTCGTCAAAAAGGATGAGAGTAGAGCAGGTCAAAGAATCTTTGACAGAACCATCTACAACTTTTGAAGAAGTTGCCCACCAAATAAAAGGGAAAGCCCTCTATGTGGATCAAGTTCCAGAGGGTGCTACAGCACCTCAGGGAGTCAGAGAAGAGCCAAGCAGATCAGTGGTCCGTACCCCAGACTCAGAAGAAGACCATGAAGAATCTTTGTCTGTGGAGTCATCTGAACTAGAAGTTGCTCCCATCCTTATTCCAGACTCAAGTGAGGAAGAAGCATCGACTGACTCTGGAAGTGACAGTTAAGGAGAACCTTCAAGGAAGCAATCTGAGATACAAGCTACCCTTCCAAAATACAGGGAAGGGGTCACTGTAGGAGGCATATGGTTCCGAAACAAGCATTCTTCACAATCATGGGGGATTGTTGAAAGGAAGACCATTGTACCAGAAAAGAGACTGGTCCTTAAAAAATATAAATCTGCAGTAATCATCCAGCTTCAAACTGAGGTAAACCTTCTGAGATCTTTGACTATTCCTAAAAGATTCAGTATTCCCTTAGTCAGGGAATTTGTAGCCAATATGGAGGATAAGTTTGGTGATGAAGAGGGAGAAAACTATGGGAAAAGTTGGGTAAGAAGCAAGTTGGTGGTAATTTCCCCCGAGAAGATAAATGACTAACTGGGAATAGATAGTGAGTAAAGGGAGCCTACAAATGTTAATTGTGAGGTACTGGCCAAGGTTCTCACAGGAGAGGTGTGCATGTCGTGGGCAGGACCAAATCTGAATGCCTCTAAACTCACATCCAAGAATGCTTTGCTGTACAATTTAGGCATTCGAAACTGGATTACCAGCTCTCATAGAGGAAAAGTTAGTATAACCTTTGGAAACCTTCTACATGCCATTGGAAAGAGAAGAAGAGTGAATATGGGAGAGGTGATATTCCCTCAGATTGATGCACATGCTGGCTCCATTAAGTCTGTTCTAGCCATTGTCCTTCCCTCCCTCATATATGAATTGATCATTAGACAACATCCGGAGCTGAAGTCCATTACAGAGGGGATGTCTGAAGAGCTACAAGTGTTTGTGGTAGACCACAAACTCTTCAAGGGAAAACATGCAGTGGATATTGCTTAGGAGAACCCCTTACTGGTTGCTTCTTCTGATCCATCTTCTCTGGAGGAAGCACATCTCATAGCCCCGGCCATACAAGCTGCCCTCAAAGCCAGGATAGTGAGCCATCTGAAGTCTGAGTTGAACTTGCAAGCTGCTGAAGCAAAAAGGATTAATGTCAGAAGAACTCAAATCAGAGGATTGCTCAAGGATCTTAAATATCCAGAGGAGGAAGGTGATGCCCCGGCCAATGAAGATCGCTGAGGATTTATGACAAAAAGGGGGAGAAGGAAGAAGAGCCTCTTGGAAGTTTTTTTGTATTTGTTTCCCTGTGTGGAAAATGCGATGACTTTAAGACCGCATGTGGTCATATGTGTCTTGAACAAATATTGGTCCTTTAATTTCTGTTTTCTGTGCATGAAGGGTTTTGTCAAAAATGCCAAGGGGAGACTGATAATGCTGTATGGCATTCGATTGACAAAACCAGCACAAGTGAACAAGCCCAGTGCTCAAGTGGCTGCTACATCAGGTGCTGTAGCGGGAGCTGTAGCAGCAGATCAGCATTCTTCTTGGAGAGCTTTCAAAGGATGAACAAGGAGCAGCAGAGTGACGGGGAGCTTCTAATTATTCAGAGAAAATATTCCAGTGCAGATTCCTGTATCCAGGTGAAGATTTGGTTGTGGAAGATTTGTTTCTCCAATCAAATCTATTCTCCTACAAATTAGGAGATATTGTTGCTTTAAGGAACTTCCAGAAGTGTGTTTCGGTTTGAGTACTTAAGGAGGGAAAGGTCAGTGCAGAAAGGGTGTGCAAAGAATAGAGAAAGCTTGAGAGCTCATACACAGAGAGTCTACCTACCGCAACGAGAGTCGGGGAGTCATGAAGAGTAGAGCGTGCACACATAGCTGAGTGACTGAAGCAGAGGCTTATCGAGACTTGCAGAGTCTGATTAGAGCTTGATCATAGAACCAATTCAGAGCAGGACGAGCTTGTTGGTCGATCAACACCAGCCGTAAGGGAATTGTTGAGTGGAGGAACTCGGACAGTCTATAGAAGGCATGGTCTTGCTAGTGACAGACGATCATTGAATGAGGGGAGTATTCTAGAGTGACGGTCGAGTGGAAGAGTTCGATCGGCTCAGCGAAAAGCTTTGGAGCGACGCAGACATAACCTGCACCAGCTAGTTGCTACAGCGGGTGCTATAACAAACCTGCTTACGTTGTTTTAGTTAGAATAGGCTGAGTCTAGAGGATCATATGTCGAGCTATTCTGAACTAATTCAAGTAAGTAGGTGTGTGTGAAACACAAGTCAGAGCGTGTTCCAATTGTGTGTGATCGACTAGCTGAGGTTGAGTAGCATAGGTTGCGTGGAGTCGAACCGTGTTGTACATCAGACCTTGGGACTAGTGAATTGAAAGACTGAGGTTCAGCCTTTTCCAGAGGTTGGCGCTTGGCCGAACTGGGTGAACAAATTGCTGTTCATTGTTTTATCTTGCTGCAAAAGATCCGTTGGTACAAGAGTGTGCTATAGCAACTGCTTGTACACAATCTGCAACTCAGAGACGCTGCGAATTTCAAATTACACTCATGATTCAATTTTGTTTAAGAAAAGAAGCTTACGAGAATAATGGGTATGACATATTATTTTGCAAAATAAGTTTGAAAAAATAACGAGAAGTTGTCCATATTACTTACCTCAAAAGCACCTGAACAACTTTAAGAATACTTTAACTCAGATTGCAAACCAAATCAATAACCACTTACAAATAAGATAAAAATAACTCGTACAGATCCTTTTAGGCGAAACAAATTACATTCAAGCATTCTTCAAAACTGATTTTTAAATCTTAGTTATAATTTGTTAAGTTCTATCGATGGTTTTAAGGTACCTGATTACATGCAATAACTTCAAACTTATTTTATAGAATCTTCATAACGAAAATTGTTAAGGTAATGATATCCTTGACAAACAATCGCAAAAAGTAACTACAGCATCCCGTGACAATAGAAGCTGGTGCAAGTTTCTACGGTTGAGAAAACAAACTGCAAGAAGATGCTATAGCAACCCGTTGCAACAGAAGCTGGAGTAAGTATCAGAAGCTATCAACCAACAACCAGAAGTTGCTATAGCATATCATGGAGACTCAGAGTTAGAGCAAAATAGCCGTTTGACATGAAAGAGCACAGAGAGTGTCCGGAGGGTTGTTGAAGGCGTCACAATGGTTGCTGAAGGCGTTGCAATTAGTTAGGAAGTCTTAAGCAAGCGATAGGAATTGATTGAAGAAGATAAGATTCCAAATTGATTTTAGGAAATCAATTCTCAACAATTTGCAAGAATCTAGGAGAAGATCCAATGTGCAATGTTGTTTGGAAATATATGTGAATCATAAGGGAATTAGGATTCCTATGTTTGTTCATTGCTGCAGCTATATATGAGAGAGCAGTACACACACAACGACACACAACTATAGACAGATACACATAAGCAAAGAGTAAAAGCTAAAGGCTAGAGCGCAGAGTTGTGGGTGCACGTGCTGAGAGAAGATCACGACTGTAAAAGTCTGATCTAATTTTGATCTAAGAACTTCAACTGGAGCATAGTCTCGTTGAAAGATCAAGTACTTGTTTTGGAGCATAGTCGCGGAGAGGAGCTGTCGCGGACTGTCGGAGATCAAAACCGAGTTCCCTGATACTGATAGGAGGCCATTGATCAAGGGGGAGCATGGCTAGAGTCAGAAGAATCGTGGAAGACCGACTGCTGCGTGCAGAGTCATGGAGAGAAGCTACAACTACATGACCGAGTAAGTTGCTATAGCATCTTCCCGTTACACATTGTTTTAGAATAGGTTGAATCTGTAGCTGTCTATTACTGAAGTGTTTAGATAGTGTCAGCAAGTCTGTGGGATCAAACTGTGTAGCTAATCTGTGTGATCAGATTGAGCATAGATTTTGACTAGGTTAGAAGTAGAGGTTAAACTAGCGTTTGCTGAGTTTAGGAAGCCTTTGTACTTGAACCGAGATAGTGAAATCTTGAGAACCGAGTGAAGTCCTCCCATGACGTAGGCTATTGCCGAACTGGTAATCAAAGCTTGTAACTTATCAGGTTCGGCCAAAGAACAAAAATTCCGCAAAGGGACCCTGAGGTTGCTATAGCAACCTGTTGATACAAGTTACTAGGAGCGCTCGTAATTTCAAACTTAAAGGCATTCCTTATATCGTTAGAAACATCTTTTCAAATAGAGCATTATAGAATTTTGAATTATTTAATTTGAAACCCAAACTTGGGAGATATAGCCATTTGAACTTTCAATGTCAAATCTGTCCAAACCAATATGACATATTTTAACATTAGTTCTCATTTTAGAATAACTCAGGTTGAATCAAATGATAATTCATACATTTTTCAAAATTAAATTTCAAGTAGAGTATTACAGGACTTAGTATTATTCAGTTTGAACATTAGAATCAAAACTTATATATATTTAAAAACACATTGTCAGAATTGTCCCCCAACAATCTGTTTGTGAACCGTAATTTTTAATCATATTTCAGAATGACTCGGATTGCATTAATACACACATCATACACCGTAACAAGATATTTTTATGTAGAAAATAATAGGATTTAAAATAGTTCTGTTTGAGTAAGAAAAGTAGAAATGAACTCTCTTTTAAAGTTAGTCAACAAAACTGTCCCTAGTTGCAAAATAGAATCCAACTTTCGTGATTAAACTTAGTTTCTGTAAGATTCAGAATGAACCAGTCCGCCTGAAATATCATGTTGAAAGATCTTTTTTTGTTAGAAGATTTTAGAATCGAGAATCGCTCAGTTTGAATAACTACAACAAAAGTTATACTCTTTCAAAATGGCCGTCAAGTCTGATTTTCTTCAATCGGATGTTCATAAAACATAATGGCATAACAAGTACCTAGACGAAGTGAGCTTTCAACAACCTTGAAGGATTTTCTTCTTATGTATTTTGTATGAAAAAGACCATCAAAACAATCTCAACCTCTGTCCATATCAACGATAATGGGGGGTATGCGCTTAGATGAGGAATACTTACCTTGTCGAATCGCAAACTCTATTCTCTATCGGCAGAGTTAACCTGGTGGGAGCTTTCTTGACGTGAGGAAGCTGTGTTCACATTCCTTATGAAAATAATGAGGAGTTGAAGAAGAAGAAAATCATGATTTAGTACAATTAAAAGAAGAATATTTTCCTTGTCTCTTTCTTTTCCTAATCCTTAATTTATTTCATTTAATTTTTTATATACTTTATATACTATATTTGCCCCTTGATTTTCTATATATTACATTATCTTCCCTTAAAAAGGAGTTTAGTCCTCTAAACTCGGCATACCTCCATCTTCGAATAGATAGGGATTATTTTTCTTGACTTCTTCCTCGAGTCCCCATGTTGCTTCTCTCACCGAATGATTGCTCCATTGCACTTTAACATAAGCTATCAAACGATGTCTCAATTCCTGATCCTTTCGATCCATAATTTTTTTCGGATGTTCAATATAATTATTGTAGAGTTCTTAAGGCTCCAAATCCACCAGTTGATCAACACTGGAAGTACACTTCTGAAGCATGGAAACATGAATAAATTATGAATCCCAACTAATATAAAAGGTAAGGCAAGTCTATAAGCCTATCGACAATCCTCTCCAAAATCTTAAAGGGTCCAACAAAATGAGGACCCGGCTTGCCACATATGCCAAACCTCGCAATCCCTTTAGTCAGACTAATTTTCAGGAACACGTGATCCCCCACTTGAAATTCTAGATCTCTCTTACGAGTATCTGCATAACTCTTTTGTCTGCTTTGAAATATACGTAATCCCTCTCGTATACCTTTAATCTTGTTCAATTGTATCTTTAACAATTAATGTCCCCAATAACTATCTCTCTCCCACGTCATCCCAAGAAAACGGTGACCTACATTTCCTTCCATATAAAGCTACATACGGTGTCATCTGAATGCTCAACTGATAACTATTATTATATGCGAACTCTATCAATGGAAAAAGTACAACCCATGAGCCTCCAAGACACATGCCCTCAACACGTTTTCAAGAATTTGAATCGTCCTTTCAGATTGTCCATTTGCTTGAGGATGAAAAGTCGTACTAAAACTCAAACGAGTTCCCATCGCCTTGTGAAGACTCTTCCCAAAATTAGAAACAACCCTCCAGTCTCTATCAAAAATTATAGATATTGGCACACCATACAGCCTCACAATTTCTGCGATATACAATTCTGCTAAATTGTCAAGTGTGGTTCCTACTTTAAAATGTAAGAGGTGGACAGATTTTTTCAGACGATCAACTATCGCCCAAATAGTATTATTGCCCTTTCAAGTTATAGGTAATGTTGTCACAAGATCCATGGTCACATGCTCCCACTTCCACTCTAGAGGATCCAAAATCATTAATTTCCCTACAAGTCTCTAGTGTTCAATCTTTACCATTTGGCAAACAGTACATTCCCCCATAAACTTGGCCACACCTTTCTTCATTCCATTCCACCCAAAAACAATGCAAGTCTAGGTGGTACTGCCCAAATGCATTTTTTTAAAAAAAAAAAAAAAAAAAAAAACCCACCCCGTTAGAGCCCCAGCCCTAACACCCATCAGGAATCGAACCTGTGACATGGAGTTTATAATACACCACCACGACCACTAGGCTAGCCCTTGGTGGGCCCCCAAATGCATTGAATAACTGCTTTTATGAGCTTCGGTAAGAATTTCCTTTCTCAAATCAGGGTTAACAGGTACACAAAATCTATTTTTGAGACACACAAACCCATCCTTATAATGCATAACGCAGATTGAATATCACTCTCTACGACACCTTTACTAGTTTGCAACCATGTTTCTTCAGACAGAGCTGACTTGATACTCTCAATCAAAGAGGGCTCAAATTCTGACATTTGTAAGTATATATTTCACCCCTCAATTGCATACTAGAATATCCACAATTCATTCATGATGTCTTTCTAAGTTGTGAGCAATGATACTTGTTAGTACTCAGATAGTGGCATAGTTCGGCATCCTGTCAGTGACACTGTTCAAGACATCAGCCAACGAGTTGTTCAAAACTTCACCACTACGTATATGAAACAGAATGATCCGGCCAAAACCGACGAGCAATCAAAAAATGGTTAAGGATCGAGTATAGCTGGCGGACAAAATCAAATTCGAGAATGGGAAATATCCAAACTAGATATTCTAACCAAATATCTAGGTTGGATACTTTCCAAACATTAGTTGAGATTTGATTTTCAGATTTAATTTTAGAAGGAATACTGTTGGAAGGACGAGTATATATATGAATTGCCAAAGCTCCTCAAAGATATATCTCTCACATTTGGAAATCATAAAAACACCAGGAGAGAAGAATGATCTCCATGGAGTACAACTTGATTACATAAATGGAGAAAGACGAAGACCTAGTTGAGCTTGGATTACTACCGGTATCAATCATCAAGGAGAAAAGCTCAACACCGTTTTAATCAATCTATTTGAAGTGCTATTTAAGATTGATAGATGCGAGTAAACAAAAGCACACACATTATTGCTGTTAAATCTTACGGAGAAGATTGCTACCTTCGAGAGAAGAAGCGTGGACTATAAAGAGGGATCTTTGATATGAGGGGGGCTCAAAGTTTATTCACTATAAGTGTACGACGGTGGTAATTTAAAGAGGGATTCTGTAAACATAAGTCATGTATCATAATTTTGTATTAGTGAATTTCTTTTTACCGGGCTCGGGATATGCCCCCCAAACATAGGCTATTTAACACCGAACGAAGTAACAAACTTGCATGTGTTATTTTGCCTTTTTGAATGGATAATTTCTCTGCCCAGTTCAACGCATAGTAGTTCTAAACACTGTTCGAACAGTGTGTTCACAAGGGCAGAATTTTAACTGGTATCAGAATAGAACACTCACAGAGTGTGATCCAGTCGTTCTTCAAGATGAGCTTGAAAAGGAAGAACGTTGGACGACCTCTGCTACTGGAAGGACACAACTATGCATACTGAAAAGTAAGAATGAGTGCATTTATCAAATCTATTGATGAGAGAGCATGGAAGGAGGTAGTAAGCACTTGGGTTCATCCACTGATGACAGATCCTCAATGAGTGATGCATAAGAAGCAAGAGGAAAACTAAACCGATGAAGAACAGAAGAATGCAACTGGAAACTCTGAGGCCCTCAACGTCATATTTTTTGTTGTAGACGAAAACATCTTCAAACTCATATCAAATTTGTGAGATAACGATGGAGGCATGCGGCATACTTCAGACAGCTCACGAAGGGAAGGACAGAGTAAAAGTCTCACCCATCCAGATGATAATCTTAAGGTTCGATCGCTTAAAGATGAGAGAGGATGAAACTATCACTGAGTTCAATGGAAGGTTGTTTGACATTGCAAACAAATTTGTTGCCCTAGGAGAACCCATGAGTGATGAAAAGTTAGTCAGGAAGGTACTTACATCTTTATCATCCAAGTTTGAAGGGAAAGTAACAACCATTGAAGAAGCTCAAGTATAAAAAAAACATGAGACTGGATGCACAGATGGGGTCCTTGAGAACGTTTGAGATGAAGTTACTAGAAGATGTTATATTAAATAAGTTAAAAGACCTGGCACTGATGGGTTCCAGAGAGTGATGTGAATAAGGAAACTAGCATTGATGCAGGGGTAGTCTAGGGAACTGAGAAGAAGAAGAGGAAAGTGTCCGGTCTAACTGTTGTGAAAGAGAGTGTATGGTTTCACACCCAAGACCTGCTGACAAATGGGTTGTCATCAAGAAAAGGTCAGTGATCCATGAAAGGGATATTGATGAAACCAGGTACCAAGCAAAAGAGATTATCAACCTACTGAAAGAAGCTGGTCTACTTGGCACAATGACCATGTCCAAGCCATTCGTGGAGCAATTGTGAGAGAAGTAGTAGGAAATATGGCAAAAGGATTTGGTTCAATTGAAAATACCCAAGTATCGTAAAATCAAGCGAGAGGGAGAAACATTAGAATCACTCCGTAAAAGATCTATGAATATTATAGATTGCATGTTCCAGAGCCTGTTCAGGAGGGGCTGACTGGAACAGTATAGCAGTTTGTCTAACTCCGCAAAACATTAGAATCATTCCATGAAGTCCTAGAACTTCATGGAATGATGCAACTATCCCTACATCTGAACTCTCCAAAAAATACTCGATCATTTATGCCATTAGCATCAAAATTAAGTACCAAATATGCACTGGACCACTGTGAGCAAGCAGCCAGTGAACCTAGCAGGAATCTTGTTTGCCCAAATTACAACACATCCGAGTTCCTATCAGTTTTGACTGAATTGCTTCTTTGGTTGAAACAATTGGTGCAACCTCTCACAAGACGGTCCTAGTACACCCTTCAAGCCTAGATCTCTCATTTGGAAGACTAATATGTGTTTTGAGGGCAAGGTTGATGAAACAACTGGAAGCAAAACTTACCTCTCTCAACTTCATAATCTCGGAAGCAACTGGTAGAAAAAGAGAGGTGTTGAACTTGCTTCGCGTAAAAGGGGGGACCTAGTGCTTGTTTGTAGCCGGTCGTCTCTTGGCCGGTGGGACCCTCATGGCGATATCAGACAATCCCAACCCTTCTCGCCTCAATCCCAAACCACCAGATCTGAATAATTTATCAAACAAACAGGATGAGAAAGGCGACATAGAACCCCCACGAACTTTGGCATCGGTGGCCGCGCGATCCAGAGTTGAGTCACGCTTTCCAGAATTACAGCTTTCGAATCGTCAATACGGTGTCAAAGATGGGGTTCTTACGATTAATTTCTCGGGTACGGAGTATCAGGCTCTCACAAATCGATTTAGCAATACCCTAATTGTAAAATTCCAGATCGGTAGACCACCTGTATCAGATATCAAGCGCTTCATCATCGCAAATTGGAGGCTGAAGGGTCGTACGACTATAAGCAGAATTTGGGATGTTAGACATGTGGTGGTCATCCTTGATTCGGCCGAGGATGTCAATTCGGCACTCACATACTCATTCCGGAAAATTGGTCACTCCTTTTTTAGACTCTTCCGATGGACAGCAGACTATAACCCAAAGAAGGAGGCCACAACGGTAACAAAATGGATTAGGCTTCCAAGTTTACCCATGGAGCTCTTTGAAAAGGCGTGTGTTCGTGCCATAGTGTCTTCCTTTGCAGATTTTCTTGACATTGATGACAAAAGGAAAGACCTTTGTCCTTTGCTCGGGTGTGTGCCGAACTAGATGTCACCAAACCGGTACCAGCACAAGTTTGGATTAATCTTCCTGGGGGTAGGGGTTTTTTCCAAGACATTATTGTTGAAGAAAATATGGCGTATTGTCACAAGTGCAAGATACATGATCATGATATTACTTCTTGTAAGAAGCTCAATAAAGCTAGGATTTCTCAGGATCTAGAGAAAACCAACATCATACAAGCTCGAGAGGCTATGCCTCATCAAACAAAACAAGGTCCTAAGGTCGGTGAATGGATTGAAGTATAGAGCAAGAGGCAAGCTAGACAATTCAGTGGGACGGTCCAACCCCCTCAAGGAGATGGTGAGCGAGAGAAGGATGATCAGGTCCATGCCAAAGGAGTAGACTCGGTAACTCAGGTCCTGCTGGACGAGGGAGTCAATGCCTTGGATATCCCTAAAGATACAAGTCAGTTGGAAGAACAGGCTCCCATCCAGAGCACAGAAAAAATGCTTGAACGGATGATAATACTAAAATGTTGCGCGACAAGTCTGATCTAGCGCGACATGATAAAGTGAATTCTCCTCCGATGGTTACGACTGTTGCAGGCCATAGTGGTTATGGTGACCTACCTCCTCGCTCTAAATTCACTAACACTTTTCAGGTGGACAATGGGTTTAATGCTAGGGGAAGCAAAGTGCAGAGTCTAGTTCAGGCAAGTACTGAACATAATGGTGATGTTTTACCCAAAACATTACCTAATGTTTAAGTTCATATGTTCGAATGCTAGAGATGTGGGAAATAGGAGCACTTCCACCATCTCAAAAACCTGTGTGTGCGCCATAATCCTGATATGGTTATTATTATGGAAGTCAAAGCGAAGTCTGATAGATTAGAGGATATAACCCAGAATGTTGATAATTGGTTGTTCTGGAAGCAGGCTATTTCCGTTGAGGATATCTCTTGGTCTTCTCAACAGGTCACTGCTAAAATTTCTCTTGCTACAACCCAAAATTATAGTCTATGTTCTTTTGTTCATGCTCCTTGTCATGCTAATGAGCGGCAGCTCCTTTGGGATGAGTTGGTTAATTTTTATGCAGGGCAAAATTACCCATGGTTAATTGCTGGTGATTTTAATGCTATCTCCTGTTGGGAGGAGAAGAGTGGGGGTAACCAAGGTGATGACTCATCCATTGTTTCCTTCAATGCGTTTCAGTCCCAGGCAGGGGTGGCGGATGCTGGTTTTAGTGGGAATGATTTCACTTGGTCGAATATTCAAGATGGTGAAAGGCGTATTTGGGAAAGATTGGACCGTGTTCTTCTAAATGGCCAGGCGATTGCTACTCTCCCTCCTATTCAGGTCAACCATCTAAAGCGGATGCACTCAGATCACTGTCCTTTATTAGTGGGTCCTTGTGGGAGGAAGCAGGACATGGCCTTCTTTGCTTCCCAGAAAGCTTGGATTGAACATCCTCAGTTCTACGATTTTATTTCTACTCACTGGCAAGGAGTGCTCCATTTTAATCCTCTTATTAACTTTGGCTGGAAATTAAAGCATCTTCGTGCAGCTTTGAGGAAGTGGAATTGGGAAGTCTTTGGTAATCTTACCTCCAAAATCAAACAGATTTTGCTTCGTATTAAGCAACTTGAAACTGTCCTACAAAAGAGGTGGAATGATAAAGTTGCTTCCGATCTTGATCACTGTAAGGCAGAGTACGCTGATCTCTCAACTATGCAGCTTTGCTTTTTGAAGGCCAAAGCTCGTTTACAATTGCTTGGTGAAGGGGATCGTAACTCTAAGTTGTTTCATACTGCGATTCGAGTTCGTCGAGCTCACTCTAAAATGCATCTGCATCTTAATAATGATGAATCTACTGGAGACAGAGATGTTATAGGTGAGGCTGCTGGTGAATTTTATAGTGACCTTTTTAGCGGGTACTCAAATCCTCCGGAGGAAACAACTTTTGATTTATTTGATCGGAGAATTTCTAATGAAGATAATGATAAGCTGTGTATCCTTCCTGATGAGGAGGAGATTCATCAAGCGATCGTGAGTATGAATCAGGACAGTGCTCCAGGCCCAGATGGCTTTATGGAAGCCTTTTATGTTGCGTGTTGGAATATTATAAAAGAGGATTTGGTGAAGGCTGTGATTGCTTTCTTTACTGGTTTTCAACTTCCTTCTGTTTCACAGCTACTTACCTGACGCTTATCCCCAAAGTTCAAGAGCCTACATCTATAGGCCAATCAGACCCATTAGCATTTGTAACTTCAGTCACAAAATTATCTCTCGATTCCTTACATCAAGGTTGGCCAAGCATCTCCAGAATATTTTTAGTGAAGAGCAAGTCGGCTTCATCCCAGGTCGTACCATTCATGAAAATATTGCCCTCGCTCATGATCTCACTCACGATCTGAATCAAAAGACAGAAGGAGGGAATGTCATAATCAAGCTTGACATGACCAAAGCTTATACCATGTCTCATGGGTTTTCCTTTTGCGAGTTCTCTGGGCTATGGGATTTTCTGAGAGTTGGCGTGATTTGATCTTTAGATGCATCTCTAATTGTTACTACTCGGTGAAATGGGATGGTAAGGTGTATGGGTATTTTAAATCTATTAGAGGAGTTCGTCAGGGCGACCCCCTCTCACCATCCCTCTTTGTATTGGCGATGGAGTGTTTTAGTAAGTCTATTAATAATGCGGTGGTTCGCAATGCCATTCTACCTTATGTGAAGAAGCGTCACGTCTTTGATATCCATCACCTTCTCTTTGAGGATGACGTAGTCATCTTCTCTAATGGATCTATTCGATCCATCAGAAATCTTAAGGAATTGATAGATAATTTTTGCAACATATCTGAATGACGTAGTCATCTTCTCTAATCTCTTGCAACATATCGCAACATATCTTAAGGAATTGATAGATAATCTTTGAGGATGACGTAGTCATCTTCTCTAACCTCTTGCAAAAGGATGTGTGTTTCGAATTCACTGATGAGTGAAGGGCTGCTTTTGATAAACTGAAGGAGGCGCTGATGAGTGCGCCAGTGATGCGCGCGCCAGACTGGAGCCTGCCGTTCGAACTGATGTGCGACGCAAGTGACTATGCAGTAGGTGCAGTCCTGGGGTAGTGCGTGGACAAGAAGCCGCATGCCATCTATTATGCATCGCGCACACTGGACGCTGCGCAGAGGAACTACACCACCACGGAAAAGGAACTTCTGGCAATCGTGTTTGCACTGGAGAAGTTCCGCGCATATGTTCTAGGTGCCAGAGTCATCGTCTACACAGACCACGCAGCAATCCGTTACCTGATGTCCAAGAAAGAGAATAAGCCGCGCCTGATGCGCTGGGTGCTCCTACTTCAGGAGTTCGACTTGGAAATCAAGGATAAGAAGGGAACTCAGAACACAGTCGCTGACCACCTGAGCAGGATAGTGAAAGAGGAGGAGCCAGGGCGGATCACGGAGACATTCCCTGACGAGCATCTGATGGCGCTGACAGGTAAGGTACCATGGTATGCGCACATTGCGAATTACCTTGTCACAGGTACGTTTCCTCCTCATTTCACTAAAACCCAATGCATGAGATTAAAGCATGAGTCCAGGTATTACATTTGGGATGATCCGTATATGCTCAGAATAGGACCTGATCAGATTTTGAGGCGATGCGTGCCTGACCATGAAATTAACTCGGTTTTAATGTTTTGTCATGCACACGCATGTGGAGGACACTTTGGTCCAAAGCGCACGAGCAGAAAGATCCTGGATTGCGGATTTTATTGGCCACACTTGTTTAGTGACTCATATAACCACTGCAGGAATTGTGACAGGTGTCAACGCACAGGAGGAATATCAGCGCGCAATGAGATGTCGCCGACGCCAATCCTAGTGGATGAAGTATTCGATATTTGGGGGATTGACTTCATGGGGCCATTTCCTCCATCTTCCGGATATGAGTATATATGGGTCGCGGTGGATTATGTCTCCAAATGGGTTGAGGCTAAGGCCACCCGGAAGGATGATGGTAAGACAATCGCTGACTTTTTGAGAACTAACATCTTTTGCAGGTACGGGGTGCCTAAGGCAATCATAAGCGACCAGGGAACGCATTTTTGCAATAGGATAGTGGCGCAGGTGTTCAAGCATTATGGGGTGCGCCACAAGACGTCCACCACTTACCATCCTCAGACGAATGGCCAAGCCGAGGTTTCCAACAGAGAGATCAAGCGCATCCTGCAGAAAACTGTGAGACCGTCGCGCAAGGACTGGAGCCAGCGCCTTGACGATGCACTTTGGGCATACAGAACTACACACAAGACACCGATTGGGACTTCACCGTTTCGGTTGGTTTATGGAAAAGAGTGCCACCTGCCAGTGGAGTTGGAACACAAGGCATACTGGGCATTGTGCGTTTGCAATCTGAACCTAGACGAGGCTGGTAAGGAGCGCGCATTTGAGCTAAGCGAGTTAGAGGAGCTGCGCCTAGATGCGTATGATGGGCTGCGCGACTACAAGGCGTGCACGAAGGCATTTCACGACAAAAACATCCTCAGATGCACCTTTGAGCCAGGAGACCAGGTACTATTATTTTCCTCGCGCCTAAAGCTAATGCCTGGGAAGCTGCGCAGCAAATGGACGGGACCATACACGATAACCAAGGTTTTCCCTTACGGAACAATCGAGTTAGAAAATGAGCACCAGCATCGTTTTCAGGTCAATGGGCAGAGAGTCAAAAAGTATTTAGGAGAACCTTGGGATAACACAGCGCGCGAAGTTGACTTGGCAGATCCAGAAATAGAACATGCGCAGGACTAAGGAGAACGCAACGCAGACACGAGCGCGGGGCCACTCAGGAGCAAGAGTCGGGGGGGTCACTGACACACTTTTAAGCAAGTAACGAGGTACGGTCGAGCCAACGACGTTAAACAAAGGCACTTGTCGGGAGGTAACCCGACATGTTTTCCTTTTACACGTTTTTTATATAGTTTTTTTTAGTGTTTTTAGCTAGTTTAGGACTTGCAGTTTTTTTTAGTCACGCAGCAGTACGCAGGTCAGTGCGCAATTTCAGTGCGCAGAACAGATGCGCCAGGCAGGGGGTATAAAAGGCCAGAACTTAGAAAAATTTCAGCATTTACACATTCGACCGTTGCAAGAAAACCCCTGCCCTCAGCCTCCGCTCACCGTCCAACAATCAACCAGGCCTCCGTTCAAAAAGATTCGAGGAGCTTACCGTCGCACATACACCTGGTAACCCTTCCCTTCAGTTTGAGCCGATTCATTTAGGGTTTTGTGCGATAGAGGAGTTGCCCTAGGTTTGAAATCGCACCTAGTTCGTCCGCACCATTTGGAATTCTGGGTACTAGGTTTTGTTGGCGGAGGATAGGCGACCTTTAGGTGACAGTTTGAGGGCGTAAGTCGGAGTTTGGATTTTTGGACATTTGTTGAGCATTGACAGTAGTTGACCAGAGGAATAGCAGCGCACCATGAGGCCCGCAGAGGATCAGGAGACCCCAGCGTCGTTCGCCAGCAAATACGACGCCTTCATGAGACTGGAGATGTACGGGACCCCGTACATCAGCAGGGACTTCCTGCACGAAGTCGGGATGGAGGAGCCGATTGTGGAGAAGCTCGTGCTGGCGGGCTGGGAAGCGCTGTTGGAGGTCAACAGCGCGGCTGACAAGGAGGATACGTGCGAGTTCTTGGCGTCGCTGGAGACTGCCGACTTGGAGATCAGATACCGGTACCGAGGGGTGTGGTATATAGCCTCGGCCATGAAGCTGAAGCGCACGCTGAGGTGCGCCAAGGTGCGTGAGGAGGATGTGGACACGCACCAAAATCAGGAGGCATGGCGTGAGATGGCGACCGGCCAAGCTTTTGCCGCGGGGCGCAGCCGAGGACGCGAGCTGCGCGACCCGTGGATGTTCTACCTCTGGCGCATGGTCGCCTATGCAATCATCGGGTGCTTTAATGGTGCGCCAAAGATCAGCCTGCTAGACATGGATATACTGAAGGGGTTCTAGTACGGGAAGAAGGTGCTGTTTGTATCAAACATGGTGGTACATTGGAGTCGGGTCAGCACAAAAGGGCCGCTGCCGTGCGGAGGAATGATCATGCACCTGCTGCGTGCGCTGCATAGAGAGCCGGAAGTGCCCGAGCACACAGTAGTTCCAGCCGTCCCCCTGGATTGTGCCCATATGCTGCAGCTCCGAGCGGTGGCCGCGAGAGAGGACGGGTCCTTAGAATGGTGCTACCAGCTGCAGCTGGCTAGAGCACCGAGGCACAGAGCAGAGAGCAACGCGCAGCCAGGGGAGGCCGCTGAGGAGAGGGAGATCGAAGATGCCCCAGAGCCAGTTGCGCCTCCATTCAGGCGCATGAGGACTCGTGCGCAGACTGGAGTGCGCAGGAGGGCGAGTGTGCAGCAGGGGGAGCCAGTAACCATAGCCATTGATGATTCTCCCCCGCGTGCACAGGGAAAGCGCCCCAGAAAAAATGCAGAGGAGGTGCCTGAGGAGGTGTCAGAGGAGCAGCGCATGATGTTCAACGTCATGCGCATGCTAGAGTATTTAGCGCCAGAGGGGGCAGACCTGAGCGTAAGTCCACCATCAGGGTGGAAATTTGGAGATTCTATCCCCCCTCTCCTCAGTCTGCATAGGCCGCCTCCAAGGTCCCCCAGCGAGCAGCACAAGTCAGCCAGCCCTCCTGCCCAATCACCGGTCCATTCAGCAGTGCGCACCCCAGTAGTAGACCCGGTACCAGCACCCGCAGAACCCCCTGCGCAGCCCTCTGTACAAAGGTCCTCTGAGGGCAATCCCATCATAGGTTCGAGCTCAGATTCGATATGGGACCCTATCTCGGAGGACGATCTCGTGACTCAGCCCGCCGCAGTTTTCGTCGTGCCGCCAGCCTCCAGTTCATAATATGAGACAGATTCCACAGATGAGGAGGCGCAAGGATCCGCGGCTGAGTCCAGCTCCGAAGATGTCTAAAGACGCAGGGAGGGCGCTCATTACTTTTGGGTGGTTTCTTATCTTTTTGAAAACTATTGCTCGATATTATTTTGCTATCTTGTGCTGACTATTTCGTGAACTCCCAACTATGTCTTTGCTGCGATGACTATATGTTTTTCTTTCTTATGTTCTTTGTTTTGATTGCATGCATGTGTGCGCTCTCCGTTGCGCTCGAGCATGAGTCGTGGGGAAACGTCTCTGTTTAAGTGTGGGGGGGAGGAGCGTTACATTTACATTTCATGTTTTTTGAGCTTTGTAGTGTAGCTTAGTTTAGTTGAAGGGAGTAGTAGCAGTGGTGCGCTTGTGTGCGGGTTTGATCGCGCGTCGTTGTACGCGTCAAATTAATCCTTCCTTCTCCACTTAGTACAACGGCTAAGTCAGGGTCGATCCCACAAGGAGCAAGCAGACTCGTTCTAACTAGTAACCTGCAACTTAACGAAAATTGGGTTGTGAGTGGTTGGTTTGCGCAGGTGCGCGAATAACAGTAGTGAAAGCAGAATTTGCACTAGACGTGCGCAGGCAGTAGAGATTAAGTACTATGACTATGAAAAGTATCGGCGCAGACAATCCTCTATGAATGTATTCCTTATCATCGACTCTAAACGTCTATAGTTCGGTTTACTGAAGTTAGTGTCCGATCAAGGCTTCCTAACTTGTGCGCATGTTTCGATCAAAGTTCATGAGCTATTAATTCTTGAAACTAGTCTAAGCAGCTACGAATCCTGTCACAGTAGCAGCTGAATATCCTAGCGCGTTACTCCTAGTTGTCACCGTCAAGCTACCAACTAGTTTAACATATAACAAACAAGTAGCAAGAGTAAGATTGCAGTTCAAGGTTTCCCCTACTCATGCAACTAGCTGTCAACCGTGTGCACAAAATTAATACAAGCAAACAAACTATGCATTAAGCACAAGTCTCAAAGGAAATACTCATAGAATCATGCCCAACCGATACAAAGCGTTTAGCTAGACATGCTAGTGGTAAACATCATAGAAATAGTAAATAACATCATAGAAATGCGTGCAGGTTGCAGTGTCTCGGCTCGCGCAGTCAGCTAGCGCAGGTCCTCACAGCAGCTCGTGTGTTTTTCAATTCTGCCTCTTTCTCTCCTCCTTCGTTGTGTGTCTGTGTGTGTCCTCAAACCCTAGCCTTCCTCTCTTTATATACTGCTCATGAGGCCCAAGGACGGCCTTGGCAACTTCCAAATCCGATGGTGTCAAGATTTGGAAACACCACTATCCTGCGCATGGCTCACTGCGCACACTAGTTAGCGCAGTTGGTCTGCGCACCGCAGTCTGAATCTATCCTTTTTGCGCTGCTAGCTCCGCAGGCTGTGTGTTGCGCTCCTTAAACGCTGCCTATTAGCGCGTATCCGACTTAGGCCCTTGTTTTGTCCTGGAATACAAAAACACCGGAAACCAGTAATCTTGTACACAAAATAATGCAAACAAGCATAGTGTTAGGATCTAAATAGCGCGTATAAATAGGCTCTATCAAACCCCCCACACTTGCCCTTGTTCGTCCTGAACAAGCACTCAAGCACGGATACAATTACCTCTCTGGAGTCTAGCGCACAGTCTTGCACTCTGGCGCGATCTGCACTACCATTCACCTGCGCTGCTCTATCACCTGCGCGCATCTGCCTTCAACAATTTAATATAACAATTTCACAATTCGTTACCTCTCAGCTGGGATGGAGATCATTTCGGATGGCTGGGAGATAGCTCTTCATAGGCTCCGGGTTGTCAGTCTTTACTTCGAGTACGGGTATATGGTTAATAGCGCAAGCTTCTTCCGGTGCGTGATTCTTCCGCGCACTTCCTGGGAACTCGAGCCTTCTTGATGATCTTTGATAGAGTCTATTTATACGCATTATTTAGATCATAACCCTATGCTTGTTTGCAATAGTTTGTGTACAAGATTACTGGTTTCCAGTGTTTTTGTATTTCAGGGCAAAATGAGGGCCTAAGTCGGATACGCGCTAACAGGCAGCGTTTAGGACGCGCATCACACAGCCTGCGGAGCTAGCAGCGCAAACAGAAGAAATTGGCAGAGTCGACCACGGTGCGCTAATCGATTGCGCTGAGCAGATGCCGTGCGCCATGCGCAGATGATGGTGTTTCCAAATCCTGACACGACCAGATTTGGAAGTTGCCAAGGATGAGCCTCTGAGCAGTATATAAAGAAGGGAAGGAGGCTAGGGTTAAGAGAGCATCATCACATATTCACAATTCGTACACCAAGGAGGCACTGCGCAGCAGAACTGGAAAACACACGAGCTTGCTGAGAGGATTTGCGCTAGCCGACTGCGCCAGCCAAGACTGCAACCTGCACGCACTGTTTGCTATTGTTTTCTTGGACACCTTAGTTATTATTTACTGTTTCTATGATGTTTACTACTAGCATGTCTAGCTAAACGCTTAGTATCGGTTGGGCATGAATCTAAGAGTATTTCCTTTGAGACTTGCGCTTAATGCATAGCTTGCTTTCTTATATTAATTCTGTGCACATTGTTGGCAGCTTGTTACATGAGTAGGGGAAGCCTTGAACCGCAATCTTACTCTTGTTGCTTGTTGTTGTATGTTAAACTAGTTGAATAGCCTGACGGTGCCAACTAGGAGTAACGCGCTAGGATAGGCAATTACTACCTTGATCGGATTCGTAGTTGTTTAGTCTAGTGCAAGAATTAATAGCACATGAACTTTGATCGGAACATGCGCATATGTTAGGAAGCCTTGATCGGACACTAACATTAGCAAACCAAACTATAGACATTTAGAGTCGATGATAAGGAATACACTCATAGAGGATTGTCTGCGCCGATACTTCTCATAGTCATAGTACTTAATCTCTATTGCCTGAGCACGTCTAGTGCAAATTCCTGCGTTTACGACTGTTTACTCGCGCATAGCGCAACCCCAAACACTCACACCCCAATTTTCGTAAGTGTAGGTCACTGGTTAAAACTGAACTGCTTGCTCCCTGTGGAGATCGACCCTTACTTAACCGCTGTACTAGTGGAAGAGGAAGGATTAATTTGACGCGTACAACGATGCGCGATCAAATTTTGGCGCCGTTGCCGGGGAGCAACACAGCTAAGTTTTAGCTAGTTTACATTTTTTCCTTTTTAGTAACTAGTTATTTCAGTTTGCTTTATTTTCGTTGTTGTTTCTGACAGCGCGCAATCACCATTAGCCTGCGCAACCTTGAAACAGTTGCGGTGCGTAGATTCTAGTTGCGCACTGACAGACGCAACAGCTTTGTTATCTTTTAATTTCGTTTTCTTTGAGATTTAGAACAGGTTATGGAAGATAACAGTGTCGTTGGGGACAACTTAGGGGACAGAACCCCGGAAGAAGCAAGAGCACATAACCGCGCAGCCCTGTTCAGAGAGGAAGTGCAGCGCGAGGTTGAAGCAAGGATGGCCGCTGAGCTGTATAATGCGCCACCCGCGCGACAAGCTGCAAAATTTGATTGCACGTCGTTGTGCGCGTCAAATATAATCCTTCCTCTTCCACCAGTACAGCGGTTAAGTAAGGGTCGATCTCCACAGGGAGCAAGTAGTTCAGTCTTCAATCCTGTCGTCTACACTAAAAATGGGGGTTGTGAGAGATTGGGGTGCGCGATGCGCAAATGAACAGTAGCTAGCGTAACGCAGGAAATTACACTAGACGTGCGCAAGCAGTAGAGATTAGATACTATGACTATGAGAAGTATTGGGCAGACAATCCTCTATGAACGCAGTCCTTATCATCGACTCTAAATGTCTATGGTTTGTGGTTTTCTTGGGTTAGTGTCCGGTCAAGGCTTCCTAACACGTGCGCATGTTCCGTTCAAAGTTCATGTGCTATCAATCCTTAGAACATAGACTAAAACAGCTGCGAATCCTGTCACAGTAGCAACTGCTTACCCTAGCTCGTTACTCCTAGTTGTCACCGTAAAGCTATCAACTAGTTTAACATATGACAAGCAAGCAACATAAGTAAGATTGCGGTTTCAAGGCTTCCCCTACTCATGCAACTAGCTGTCTCCGTACGCACAGGATTAATACAAGTATGTAAACTATGCATTAAGCTCAAGTCTCAAAGGTAATACTTCATAGATTCATGCCCGACCAACACTAAGAGTTTAGCTAGACATGCTAGTAATAAACATCATAGAATAGTAAATAAGGTCTAATATGTCTGAGAACACAGTAGCAACAGTGCGTGCAGATTGTCTTCTCGGCTGGCGCAGTCGGCTGGCGCAAATCCTCTCAACAAGTCCGTGTGTTTTCCAGTGTTGCCGCTCTCTCTGATGTGCGTTGTCCAATGACGGCTGTGATATCTCTCCTTTGAAACCCTAGACTTCCTTTGTTTATATATTGCCCAGGAAGTTCACCTTTGGCAACTTCCAAATCTGGTCACTGGATTTTGCGCCTGGCGCATGGCATTCGGCTAGCGCATCGGCTAGCGCACCGCTACCGACTCTCACCAACTTCTCTTCTGCTTGTGCTGCTATCTCCGCAGGCGGATCTCTCACTCCTAGGACGCTGCCTGCTAGCGCGTATCCGACTCAAGGACTCGTTTTGCCCTGTAATACAAAAACACTAGAAACGAGTAATCCTGCTCATAAAATATTGTAAACAAGCATAGGGTTATGATCTAAATAATGCGTACAAATAGCCTCTATCAAACCCCCCACACTTGCCCCTTGTTCGTCCCGAACAAGCACTGAAGCGCGGATACAATTACCTCTTCTGGAGTCTAGCGCACAGTCTTGCACTCTGATGCGAATGCGCAATTTGCTCAACTCGCACTGCTCTATCACCTGCGCACAACTACTTTCAACAGTTCTAATATAATAATTTCGAAATTCATTACCTCTCAGCCGGGATGAAGATTTTTGGATGAGATAGCTCTTCTTAGGCTCCTGGCTGCCAGCTCCTACTCCGAAGATAGGTATATGGTGGATAACGCAGCTTCTTCCAGTGCGTGATTTGCCCGCGCACTTCCTGGGAACCTGAGCTCTCTGATGATTTCCTTATGGTCCTTGCGCATTTTGATGTTTGTGCGCATGCTGCTTCTTTTGTAGCGTGTATCATCTGCTGGTATTTTTCTTTTGTGCAGCTTCATCTTTAATTTCTTACATTCCCAGAGCAGTTCCAGTCTCAGCCTTCGGATAGCAGCTATGGAACTCGCCCCGCTCTCTCTCCTTTGGTCTGTCTGCGCCGGTCAGCGCACGCGTTTACATCCGCGCCTGCCTTCCTTAGCTCGATTTCCAGAGAGAAGGTGGTCTGTTTTCCCACCTCGCCACGCATTGGGTGTTTCGCCTTTGGCATCTGCGTGACTGAGCGCGCTCTTTTGTCCCGAAGGCTGCGAGGCACCGGCCTCCACTAACGCTCTCGACCATATACCTTGCCTTCGAAGCAAAAGCGACTAACCGCCTCTCTGGAGCATTTCTGTCAACTCCACATCCCCTGCATATCCCAACTTAACAGGAGCAAAAAAATGAAAAAATTATACTAAAACAGTAGATAGCAGCGCACGCAGTATGGATAGCGCAAAACAAGCTGGAGCGCATGCGCATCCTGCACTCTAGCGCACTGCTGCTAATATTCTCTTCAGTTTAAACTAAGGTCTACTAAAAATGCTCAAAAACGTGAAATGTAAGTGTAACGCCCCCCCCCCACACTTGAACAGAGACGTGTCCCCACGACTCAAGCGCAAGCGCACGGAGGCGCACGGTCCCGCGCACTACTGTGTGACTCAAAAAACTACCAAGTCCTAAACTAGCTAAAAAAAAACTCAAAAAACACAAAACAAACAGAAAAAAATAAAATAGGCGGAAATAAAATGTGTCGGGTTACCTCCCGACAAGTGCCTTTGTTTAACGTCGTTGGCTCGACTGTACCTCGTTACGTGCCAAAACGTGTGTCTGCAACCTCCCCCACTCTTGCTCCTGAGTGTTCCTGCGCCAGCGTGTGTGTCGCGATCTCATTGGTCCTGCGCAAAGGGTAAAATGGAAGGTCAGTATGTGATAAATTATGCGTAACGAGGGTAGATGCAGAGGGAGAAGAAATGTGAGCTATGATCTTCGGTTCTCCCTCTGGTGCATCTGGTGGTGCCTCTGGCGCGTCAGCTGGCGCATCGATTATCTCTGGTTCTGCCAGCTCAATGTCGCGTGCTGTGTTATCCCAAGGTTCTCCTAAGTACCGTTTGACTCTCTGCCCATTAACCTGAAAACGATGCCGGTGCCCGTCTTCTAACTCGATTGTTCCGTAGGGGAAAACCTTGGTGATGGTGTATGGTCCCGTCCACTTGCTGCGCAACTTTCCAGGCATGAGCTTCAGGCGTGATGAAAATAACAATACCTGGTCTCCTGGTTCAAATGTGCGCCGGAGGATATGCTTGTCATGATACGCTTTGGTGCGCTCCTTGTAATCGCGCAGTCCCTCATAGGCGTCCAGGCGCAGCTCTTCTAGTTCACTCAGCTCAAATGCGCGTTCTTTTCCTGCCTCATCCAAGTTCAGGTTGCAAATACGCAAGGCCCAATATGCCTTGTGCTCGAGCTCTACTGGCAGGTGGCATGCCTTCCCATAGACCAGCCGAAATGGTGAAGTCCCAATGGGCGTCTTATGCGCAGTGCGGTATGCCCATAGCGCATCATCCAGGCGCTGGCTCCAATCTTTGCGCGATGGCCTCACAGTCTGTTCCAAGATGCGCTTGATTTCTCTGTTAGACACTTCGGCCTGCCCATTCGTTTGTGGATGGTAAGCGGTGGACGTCTTGTGGCGCACCCCATAGTGCTTGAAAACTTGCGCCACAATCCTGTTGCAGAAGTGCGTCCCCTGGTCGCTGATGACTGCCTTAGGTACTCCATACCTGCAAAATATGTTAGTTCGGAGAAAGTCAGCGACAGTCTTACCATCATCCTTGCGCGTGGCCTTAGCTTCGACCCATTTGGATACGTAATCCACGGCCACCAGTATGTACTCGTAGCCGGCAGATGGGGGAAATGGACCCATGAAGTCGATTCCCCAAACATCGAACACTTCATCCACCAGAATCGGGGTCTGCGGCATCTCGTTGCGCGCGGATATTCCTCCTGTGCGCTGGCACCTGTCGCAATTTCTGCAATGGTCATATGCGTCTCTGAATAGGTGCGGCCAGTAGAATCCGCAGTCCAAGATTTTCCTACTCGTGCGCTTGGGACCAAAGTGCTCTCCACATGCGTGCGCATGACAAAACATCAAAACAGAGTTAATCTCATGGTCAGGAACGCAACGCCTTACTATCTGATCTGGACCTATTCTAAGCATGTAAGGATCTTCCCAAAGGTAATGCTTGGACTCATGTTTCAATCGCATGCACTGAGTTTTATTGAAATGCGGAGGAAACGCACCTGTGACCAGGTAATTTGCGATATGCGCATACCATGGTACCTTACCTGTCAGCGCCATCAGGTGCTCGTTAGGGAATGTCTCCTTGATCTGCCCTGGCTCCTCCTCCTTGACGATCCTGCTCAGGTGATCAGCGACTGTATTTTCCGTGCCCTTCTTATCTTTGATCTCCAAGTCGAATTCCTGAAGCAGGAGCACCCAGCGCATCAGGCGCGGCTTGGTCTCCTTCTTGGACATGAGGTAGCGGATAGCTGCGTGGTCAGTGTAGATGATGACTCTTGCGCCTAGGACATAAGCTCGGAACTTCTCCAGCGCAAATACAATTGCCAGAAGCTCCTTTTCCGTGGTGGTGTAGTTCCTCTACGCAGAGTCCAGCGTGCGCGATGCATAGTAAATGGCGTGCGGCTTCTTGTCCACGCGCTGCCCCAAGACTGCACCCACTGCGTAATCACTTGCGTCACACATCAGCTCAAATGGCAGGTTCCAGTCTGGTGCGCGCATCACTGGCGCACTGGTCAGCGCTTCCTTCAGCTTATCGAACGCCGCCCTGCACTCATCAGTAAAATCGAAACACACATCTTTTTGCAACAGGTTAGACAGGGGTATACAAATTTTAGAGAAATCCTTAATAAAACGCCTGTAAAACCCAGCATGCCCTAAGAATGATTTCACGTCGCGCACGTTGGTGGCATAAGGCAGATTAGAAATGAGGTCTATTTTAGCCTTGTCTACCTTAATACCCTCCTCTGAAATGATATGTCCTAGTACTACTCCGTGCGTGACCATGAAATGACATTTTTCGTAATTGAGCACTAAATTCTTAGAGATGCAGCGCGCTAAAACTTTATCTAGATGAGTTAAACATGCATCAAAGGTACTCTCATATACAGTGAAATCATCCATGAACACTTCTATGCATATACCAATCATATCAGAAAAAATGCTCATGACTAAGCGTTGGAATGTACCTGGCGCGTTGCACAGCCCAAAAGACATGCGCCGAAACGCAAACGTACCGAACGGGCATGTGAATGTGGTCTTCTCTTGATCCTCCGCAGCTATGGGTATCTGGTTGTACCCTGAATATTCGTCCAGAAAACAAAAATAAGGCTTACCTGCTAAGCGATCCAGCATCTGGTCCATAAAGGGTAACGGGAAGTGGTCCTTGCGTGTGACAGCGTTCAGCTTCCTATAGTCGATGCACATGCGCCAGCCAGTTTGAATGCGCTTGGGAACTAGTTCGCCCTGCGCATTCTCTTCCACTGTGATTCCTCCTTTCTTTGGCTCAACATGCGCCGGGCTGACCCATTTGCTGTCCGAAATTGGATAGATGACCCCTACGCTAAGCAATTTCAGGACTTCCTTTTGCACTACCTCCATCATGTTTGGATTCAACCTGCGCTGAGCCTCCCTGGATGGTTTGGCACCATCTTCCAACAGAATTCTGTGCATGCACACGTCTGGGCTCACTCCGCGCAGATCAGCAAGAGTCCATCCTATAGCGCGCTGGTTCCTGCGCAGTACCTGTTGTAAGCGCGCCTCCTGCTCTTCTTCTAATCCCTTCTTGATGATCACTGGCAGGGTTCCTCATCTCCCAAGAAAATGTACTTGAGGTGCTCTGGGAGTTGCTTCAGTTTGATCTTGGGTGCCTGTTCAATAGAGGGCAAGATTTTGTTAGCGGTGCAAATATGAACTATATCAAGTACCTGTGTGGGTGCTGGTTCAGCACTGCTTAGCTCCTCCTCTTGCTCCTCCAGCTCTGCCTGTGTCAGTAGCTCTGGTCCTATGGTTGCGCTCGCACACTGCGCTTCTGTGACTAAATCGTCAATGCTGTCCATCGCGTGCACGGTAGCGTCCTCATGTGGGTGCTGCATCCCCTTGAATATGTTGAAATGGATTTCTTCGCCATCTACCTCCATGGAGAGCGTGCCCCTCCATACGTCTATCTTCGTGCGCGCGGTCATCAGAAATGGTCTGCCTAGGAGGATTTGCGCACTGCTGGCGCTTGATTCACCCTCCATTTCGAGCACATAAAAATCTGCTGGGAAGACCAGCTCTCCTACGCGAACTAGGACATCTTCTATCATGCCTGCAGGTTGTTTGCACGATCTGTCTGCTAGCTGAATGGTGAGACCTGCAGGCTTAAGTGGTCCAAGGCGCAATGTCGTATATAGAGAATAAGGTAGCAAATTGATGGATGCGCCTAAATCGATCATGCAATTACTCACTGTGGTCTTACCTAGCGTGCATGGGATAGTAAATGTACCTGGATCTCGGCACTTGGGTGGTACCTTTTGTTGCACGATCGCTGAGGCCTGCGCATTTAGCATTACCTGTGCGCATTCACCTTTCCTTCGCTTGTTTGTGCACAGCTCTTTTAAAAACTTCGCATACCTGGGGATCTGTCGAATAGCTTCTATGAGAGGTATGTTGATTTCCACCTTGCTGAATAGCTCATATAATTCCTTGTCCAGCGCTTCTTTTCTCGCCAGTGGTGCCTACACAGGGAACGGAGCAGGTATGTTAGTACAATTTTTGTCCTTGTTTTTCGAGTGAGACATACCTTGCGCTTTGCCCTGCTGGTCTGTGGCTGGCGCTTCCGGTTGCGCATCTTGCTCCGGTTGCGCATTCTGATCTGCTGGATCCGGTATTTGCGCAACTGGTTGCGCGGGCGCCTGTGCGGTCTGCTCTGTTCCTACTGTGCGCCCAGTCCTCAGTGTCACTGCATTGACTCCTCCTTTAGGGTTCTGAATCACTTGCGAAGGCAGGTTGCCATCGCTCTTTTTCAGCTCATACACCGTGGTTGCTATTTGTGATAGCTGCTTTTCTATGGACTCGAACCTTTTGTCATATTTCTCGTCATTTTTGCGCACTGTATCTGCTAGCTGCCCCATGATGTCTTCCAAGGAACGCCGCGGCTGTTGGTTGTTCTGCGCTGGTGCGTCATTTCGGCGGTGCGGCGGATTGTAGGGCGCAGCTTGTTGCGTCTGCTGTGGTGCGCGCTGATCTGTGGGCTGCCTCTGGAAATTGTTCTCCTCCTTCCATCTGAATCCATTTGCGGCAAGCCCAAAGCGCGGCTGATTCTGCCTCTCCGGTCCTCTGTTGTCCCATCCTCCAAGAGCATTGACATCTCCAGTCTCTTCGAAAAGTGTTGGGCATTCGTATGTCTTGTGCTCAGTGCCTTTGGTGCAACTGGTTGTGCGCTCTGCGCACTCATCAGCTTCTGTAGCATGGCCTTCATTTCCTTGATCTCAGCGCTTGTTTCTACCTGATGCACAGAACGATTACGGCTACTTTCAAGCGTCAATTGATGTCTTACCTGCCCAGCAGAATCTTCTATCAGCTGCCACGCATCCTCTGGGTACATGTTGCAAATGTTCCCTCCTGCGCATGCATTCAGTAGTCGCAGCTCCATGGGCAGCAGTCCATTTAGAAAGTTCTCTATCAGCACATTCTGGGGAAGCCCGTGATTGTAGCAGTTGGCTTCTAGCTCCCTGAAACGTTCATAGTATTCTGACAGAGACTCCCCTGCGCTCTGCCTTGGCGCGGCCAGTTCCCTTCTGAGCAGCGCAATCTTTGCTGCTGGATAGAATTTATCTAGGAATTTCTTCTGCAGCTGCTCCCATGTGTGAATAGATCCTGCAGGTAAATTCATTAGCCAGTGTTTAGCTGTATCACATAATGAAAATGGGAATGCCTTCATTTTCAGCGCCTCATCACTCTCCCCTTCGGTCTTCATGTTCTCGCAAATGACTAGGAACTCTCGCACATGCTTGACTGGATTTTCATTGTTCATCCCGTGGAACTTGGGCATGTGATGGATGAGCGAGCTCCTTAGCTCAAAATGACCGCCTGGTGGAAGCACGATGCACCATGGCTGGTTAACAGTGATAGGGGCCGACATCTCGCGCACTGTTCTGCGTCGCGCGGCTTGTTGCACGGGTGGCGCATGATACACTTCAGCGGCCCTCCTTGCTTCAACCTCGCGCTGCACTTCCTCTCTGAACAGGGCTGCGCGGTTATGTGCCCTTGCTTCCTCTGGGGTTCTGTCCCCTAAGTTGTCTCCTACGACACTGTTATCCTCCATAACCTGTTCCGAATCTCAAGAAAAATGAAATTAAAAGATAACTAATGTTGTTGCGGCTGTCAGTGCGCAACTAGAATCTATGCAGCGCAACTGTTTCAAGGTTGCGCAGGTTGATGTGAATGCGCGCAGTCAGAAACAACAACGAAAACAAAACAAACTGAAAGAATTACTATAAAGAAGGAAAAAAACTCAGACTAAAGACTTAGCTGTGTTGCTCCCCGGCAACGGCGCCAAAATTTGATCGCACGTCGTTGTGCGCGTCAAATATAATCCTTCCTCTTCCACCAGTACAGCGGTTAAGTAAGGGTCGATCTCCACAGGGAGCAAGTAGTTCAGTCTTCAATCCTGTCGTCTACACTAAAAATGGGGGTTGTGAGAGATTGGGGTGCGCGATGCGCAAATGAACAGTAGCTAGCGTAACGCAGGAAATTGCACTAGACGTGCGCAAGCAGTAGAGATTAGATACTATGACTATGAGAAGTATTGGGCAGACAATCCTCTATGAACGCAGTCCTTATCATCGACTCTAAATGTCTATGGTTTGTGGTTTTCGTGGGTTAGTGTCCGGTCAAGGCTTCCTAACACGTGCGCATGTTCCGTTCAAAGTTCATGTGCTATCAATCCTTAGAACATAGACTAAAACAGCTGCGAATCCTGTCACAGTAGCAACTGCTTACCCTAGCTCGTTACTCCTAGTTGTCACCGTAAAGCTATCAACTAGTTTAACATATGACAAGCAAGCAACATAAGTAAGATTGCGGTTCAAGGCTTCCCCTACTCATGCAACTAGCTGTCTCCGTACGCACAGAATTAATACAAGTATGTAAACTATGCATTAAGCTCAAGTCTCAAAGGTAATACTTCATAGATTCATGCCCGACCAACACTAAGAGTTTAGCTAGACATGCTAGTAATAAACATCATAGAATAGTAAATAAGGTCTAATATGTCTGAGAACACAGTAGCAACAGTGCGTGCAGATTGTCTTCTCGGCTGGCGCAGTCGGTTGGCGCAAATCCTCTCAACAAGTCCGTGTGTTTTCCAGTGTTGCCGCTCTCTCTGATGTGCGTTGTCCAATGACGGCTGTGATATCTCTCCTTTGAAACCCTAGACTTCCTTTGTTTATATATTGCCCAAGAAGTTCACCTTTGGCAACTTCCAAATCTGGTCACTGGATTTTGCTCCTGGCGCATGGCATTCGGCTAGCGCATCGGCTAGCGCACCGCTACCGACTCTCACCAACTTCTCTTCTGCTTGTGCTGCTATCTCCGCAGGCGGATCTCTCACTCCTAGGACGCTGCCTGTTAGCGTGTATCCGACTCAAGGACTCGTTTTGCCCTGTAATACAAAAACACTAGAAACGAGTAATCCTGCTCATAAAATATTGCAAACAAGCATAGGGTTATGATCTAAATAATGCGTACAAATAGCCTCTATAATGCGTACAAACAGTGCGCGAGATGTCGGCCCCAATCATAGTTAATCAACCATGGTGCATCGTGCTTCCGCCGGACGGACATTTTGAACTAAGGAGCTCGCTCATTCATCACATGCCCAAGTTCCACGGGATGAACAACGAAAATCCAGTCAAGCATGTGCGAGAGTTCCTAGTCATTTGCGAGAACATGAAAACCGAAGGGGAGAGCGATGAGGCGCTGAAGATGAAGGCATTCCCATTTTCACTGTGTGACACGGCCAGACATTGGTTGATGAACTTACCAGCCGGATCAATTCACACATGGGAGCAGCTGCAGAAGAAGTTCCTGGACAAGTTCTATCCCGCAGCAAGATCGCGCTACTCAGGAGGGAACTGGCCGCACCAAGGCAGAGCGCAGGAGAGTCACTGTCAGAGTATTACGAGCGTTTCAAGGAGCTAGAGGCCAACTGCTACAATCATGGCCTGCCCCAAAATGTGCTGATAGAGAACTTCCTGAATGGACTGCTGCCCATGGAGCTGAGGTTATTGAACGCATGCGCAGGAGGCGACATTTGCAACATGTATCCAGAAGACGCATGGCAGCTGATAGAAGACTCTGCTGGGCAGGTAAGACATCAGCTAACACTTGAAAATAGTCGTGCTCGTCCTGTGCATCAGGTAGAAACAAACGCTGAGATCAAGGAAATGAAGGCCATGCTGCAGAAGTTGATGAGTGCGCAAAGCGCACAACCAGTTGCTCCAAAGGTATGTGAATTCTGCAGGTCCACCGAACACAAAACTGATGAATGTCCCACGCTGTTTGAGGAATCAGGAGATGTCAATGCTCTTGGAGGATGGGATAACAGAGGGCCACAGAGGCAGAATCAGCCGCGCTTTGGATTAGCCGCAAATGGATTCAGATGGAAGGAGGAGAACAATTTCCAGAGGCAGTCCACGGATCAGCGTGCACCACAGCAGACGCAACAAGCTGCGCCCTACAATCCACCGCATCGCTGCACTGACGCACCAGCGCATAACAACCAGCAACCGAGGCGATCTTTGGAAGATATCGTGGGGCAGCTAGCGGACACAGTGCGCAAAAATGACGAGAAGTATGACAAGCGGTTCGAGTCCATTGAAAAGCAGCTATCACAGATTGCTACCACGGTGTATGAGCTAAAGAAGAGCGATGGCAACCTGCCTTCGCAAGTGATTCAGAACCCCAAAGGAGGAGTGAATGCAGTGACACTGAGGACTGGGCGCACAATAGGAACAGAGCAGACCGCAAGGGCGCCCGCGCAACCAGCTGCGCAAGTCCAAGATCCAGCAGAACAGAACGCGCTACCGGAAGTGCCAGCCACAAGCCAGCAGGGCGAAGCGCCAGGTATAACACAATTGAAAGACAAGAGCACGAATCATACTAACATACCTGCGCCTTTCCCTGTGCAGGCACCCTTGGCTAGGAAGGAAGCGCTGGATAAGGAGCTATACGAGTTATTCAGTAAGGTGGAAATAAACATTCCCCTTATTGAAGTAGTTCGGTAGATCCCTAGGTATGCAAAGTTTTTGAAGGAGCTGTGCACAAACAAGCGAATGAAAGGCGAGTGCGCACAGGTAATGCTAAATGCGCAGGCCTCAGCGATCGTGCAACATAAGGTACCACCTAAGTGCCGAGACCCAGGTACATTCACTATCCCATGCACTTTAGGCAAAACCACAGTGAGCAACTGCATGATTGATTTAGGCGCATCTATCAATTTGTTACCTTATTCCCTATATGCGACATTGCGCCTTGGACCACTAAAGCCTGCAGGTCTCACCATTCAGCTAGCAGATCGGTCGTGCAAACAACCTGCAGGCATGATAGAGGATGTTCTTGTGCGAGTAGGAGAGCTGGTGTTCCCAGCAGATTTTTATGTGCTAGAAATGGAGGGTGAATCGAGCGCCAGCAGTGCGCAGATCCTACTGGGCAGACCTTTTCTGATGACCGCGCGCACGAAGATAGACGTGTGGAGGGGCACGCTCTCCATGGAGGTTGATGGCGAAGAAATCCATTTCAACATATTTAAGGGGATGCAGCACCCACATGAAGACGCCACAGTGCACGCGATGGACTGCATAGACGACTTCGTCACAAATGCGCAATGCGCAAGCGCAACGGTAGGACCAGAGCCACTGGCACAGGCAGAGTTGGAGGAGCAGGAAGACGAGCTGAGCAGTGCCGAACCAGAACTCAGACAGGTACACACTATAGTTCATATTTGCACTGCTAATAAAATCTTGCCCTCTATTAAACAGGCACCCAAGATCGAACTAAAGCAACTTCCAGAGCACCTCAAATACATTTTCTTAGGAGATGAGGACACCCTGCCAGTGATCATAAAGAAAGGATTGGAAGAGGAGCAGGAAGCGCGCTTACAGCGGGTGCTGCGCAAGAACCAGCGCGCCATAGGATGGACACTTGCTGACCTGCGCGGAGTGAGCCCGGACGTATGCATGTATAGAATTCTGTTGGAAGATGGTGCCAAACCATCCAGGGAGGCTCAGCGCAGATTGAATCCGAATATGATGGAGGTAGTGCAAAAGGAGATCCTGAAGTTGCTTGACGCAGGGGTCATTTACCCGATCTCGGACAGCAAGTGGGTCAGTCCAGTGCACGTTGTGCCAAAGAAGGGAGGAATCACCGTAGAAGAGAATGCGCAGGGTGAGCTAGTTCCTAAGCGCCTTCAGACTGGATGGCGCATGTGCATCGACTACAGGAAGCTCAACGCAGTCACGCGCAAGGACCATTTCCCGCTACCATTCATGGACCAAATGCTGGACAAATTAGCAGGAAAACCTTATTTTTGCTTCTTGGACGGATATTCAGGGTACAACCAGATACCCATAGCTGCGGAGGATCAAGAGAAGACCACGTTCACCTGCCCGTTCGGTACGTTTGTGTTTCGGCGCATGTCATTTGGGCTGTGTAACGCGCCAGGTACGTTCCAACGTCTAGTCATGAGCATTTTTTCTGATATGATTGGTATATGCATAGAAGTGTTCATGGATGATTTTACTGTATATGGAGGTACCTTTGATGCATGCTTAACTCATCTTGATAAGGTCTTAGCGCGCTGCATTTCTAAGAACCTAGTGCTCAATTATGAAAAATGTCATTTCATGGTATCACATGGTGTAGTACTAGGACATATCATCTCAGAGGAGGGGATCAAGGTAGATAAAGCTAAGATAGACATTATTTCTAATCTACCTTATGCCACTAACGTGCGCGATGTGAAGTCATTCTTAGGACATGCCGGGTTTTACAGGCGTTTTATAAAAGACTTCTCTAAAATTTGTAAACCCCTGTCTAACCTCTTGCAAAAGGATGTGTGCTTCGACTTTACTGATGAGTGCAGGGCCACATTTGATAAGCTAAAGGAGCCGTTGACCAGTGCGCTAGTGATGCGCGCGCCAGACTGGAACCTGCCATTTGAACTGATGTGCGACGCAAGTGATTACGCAGTAGGAGCAGTCCTGGGGCAGCGAGTGGACAAGAAACCGCACGCTATTTATTATGCATCACGCACACTGGACGCTGCGCAGAGGAACTACACCACCACGGAGAAGGAGCTTCTGGCAATTGTGTTTGCGCTAGAGAAGTTCCGTGCATATGTTCTAGGCGCTAGGGTCATCATATACACAGACCACGCAGCTATCCGCTACCTAATGTCCAAGAAAGAAACTAAGCCGCGCCTGATGCGCTGGGTGCTCCTACTTCAGGAATTTGACTTGGAGATCAAAGACAAGAAGGGCACGGAGAATACAGTTGCTGACCACCCGAGCAGGATCGTGAAAGAGGAGGAGCCAGGGCGGATCACGGAGACATTCCCTGATGAGCATCTGATGGCGCTGACAGGTAAGGTACCATGGTATGCGCACATTGCGAATTACCTGGTCACAGGTACGTTTCCTCCTCATTTCAATAAAACCCAGTGCATGAGATTGAAACATGAGTCCAAACATTATATTGGGGATGATCCATATATGCTCAGAATAGGACCTGACCAGATATTGAGGCGCTGCGTGCCTGACCATGAAATTAACTCTGTTTTGATGTTTTGTCATGCGCACGCATGTGGAGGACACTTTGGTCACAAGCGCACGAGCAGGAAGGTCCTGGATTGCGGATTTTATTGGCCGCACCTGTTTACAGATGCATATGATCACTACAGGAATTGTGACAGGTGCCAGCGCACAGGAGGCATATCAGCGCACAACGAAATGCCGCAGACGCCGATTCTAGTGGATGAAGTGTTTGATATATGGGGCATTGACTTCATGGGGCCATTTCCTCCATCTGCCGGATACGAGTACATATTGGTGGCAGTGGACTATGTCTCCAAATGGGTCGAAGCTAAGGCCACACGGAAGGATGATGGTAAGACGGTCGCTGAGTTTCTAAAAACTAACATCTTTTGCAGGTACGGGGTGCCTAAGGCAATCATCAGCGACCAGGGGACGCACTTTTGCAACAGGATTGTGGTGCAGGTTTTCAAGCATTATGGAGTGCTCCACAAGACGTCCACTGCTTATCATCCTCAGACAAATGGACAGGCCGAGGTTTCCAACTGAGAGATCAAGCGCATCCTGGAGAAGACTGTGAGACAGTCTCGCAAAGATTGGAGCCAGCACCTGGACGATGCGCTGTGGGCATACCGCACTGCGCATAAGACGCCCATCGAGACTTCACCATTTCGGTTGGTCTACGGAAAAGCATGCCACCTGCCAGTGGAGCTAGAGCACAAAGCATATTGGGCCTTACGCATTTGCAACCTAAACTTAGATGAGGCCGGAAAGGAGCGCGCATTTGTGCTGAGCGAATTAGAAGAGCTGCGCTTGGATGCCTATGAGGGACTGCGCGACTACAAGGAGCGCACAAAGGCATTTCATGACAAGCATATCCTCAGACGCACTTTTGAGCCAGGAGACCAGGTATTATTATTCTCATCACGCCTGAAGCTCATGCCTGGAAAGCTGCGCAGCAAATGGACAGGACCGTACACAGTCGCCAAGGTTCTCCCCTACGGAACAATCAAGTTAGAAAATGAGCACCGGCATCGTTTTCAGGTCAATGGGCAGAGAGTCAAACGATATCTAGGAGAGCCTTGGGATAGTACAACGCGCGACATTGAGTTGGCAGAGCCAGAGATAACAGATGCGCCAGCTGCTGCGCCAGAGGCACCACCAGATGCCCCAGAGGGAGAACTGGAAACTATTGCTCACATTTCTTCTTCCTCTTCATCTACCCTCGTTACTGCAGACTTCTCACATATTATCCATGCTGACTACCCTTCTCACCCTTTGCGCAGGACCAAGAAGAACATAACACATACACAAGCGCAGGGTCACTCAGGAGCAAGAGTGGGGGAGGTCGCTGGCACATATTTGGACACGTAACGAGGTACAGTCGAGCCAACGACGTTAAACAAAGGCACTTGTGGGGAGGTAACCCGACTCGTTTTACTTTTACATGTCTTTCTTTTAGTTTTTCTTGTGTCTTTTAGTTAGTTTAGGACTTGTCGTTTTTTAATCGAGCAGCAGTGCGCAGGTCCGTGCGCACTTCAGTGCGCAGAACAGCTGCGCTAGTCAGGGGGGTATATAAGGGCAGGACTTAGAAAATTTCAGCACTTTTTCACACTCGACCGTTGCAAGCAGCTCCCGCCTTCGCACCTCCGCCCGCTGTCCGGCGCTCAACCCAGCATCAGTTTAGAGAGATTTGGGGAACACACGGCCGCACTCACCCCAGGTAACCTTTCCCCCAGCTTTGAGCAGATTCCAGTAGGGTTTTGTACGGAGGAAGAGTGTTCTAGGGTTTTGAAACCGCACCAGGTTAGAGTGCGCCGATTGGAGTGTTGTTTAGAGGGTTTTGTAGGCGGGCAGTAGGCGCCCCTTTGGTGAAAATTTCAGTGCATTCGGAGGAGTTTGGATTTTTGGAGTGTTGACCAGCGTTGACCAGAAACCCCCCAGCCAAAATGCAGCCTGCCGAGGACCAAGAGACCTCAGCTGTTTTCGCCAACAAATATGCCGCATTTATGAGGCTTGAGATGTACGGGACTCCGTACATCAGCAGGGACTTCCTGCGCGAGGTCGGATTGGAGGACTTCGTTGTGGAGAGGCAGGTGTTAGCAGGCTGGGAGGTGCTGTTGGAACTCAACAGCGCATCAGACAAGGAGGACACGTGCGAATTTTTGGCGTCGCTGGAGACGGGCGACCAAGAGATCAGGTACCGCCATAGGGGCGTCTGGTACATTGGCTCAGCGAAGTGGCTGAACCGCGCGCTGAGGTGCGCCAAGGTGCGAGAAGCTGACATGGACACGCACACTAACCAGGAGGCTTGGCGCGAGATGGCGACCGGGCCAGTTTTTGCCGCAGGGCGCAGCAGGGGACGAGAGCTGCGTGACCCATGGATGTTCTACCTGTGGCGCCTGGTCGCTTATGCAGTTATCGGGCGTTTTAATGGTGCGCCCAAGATCAGCCTCCTGGACATGGACATCTTGAAGGGGCTATACTATGGGAGGAAGGTGCTATTTGTCTCAGACATGGTGGTCCATTGGAGCCGGGTCAGCACGAGGGGACAGCTGACCTGCGGAGGGATAATTACGCACCTGCTGCGGGCGTTACACGGAGAGCCTGAGGTGCCAGAGCACACTGTGGTGCCGGCAGTCCCTCTGGACCGCGCCCACATGCTGCAGATTAGGGCGGTAGCCGTACGGGAAGATGGCACATTGGAGTGGTGCTACCGCCTGCAGCCGGCCAGAGTGCCGCGGCCAAGAGCAGAGAGCAGTGCGCAAGCAGCAGAGGCTACGCAGGAGATGGAGGAGGACGAGGCCCAAGAGCCAGTTGTGCCTCCAGTCAGGCGCGCGAGGACCCACGTGCAGACCTGAGCGCACCGGAGGGCCCGTGCACCACAGGGGGAGCCAGTTACCATTTCCATCGAGGATTCTCCCCCGCGTGCACGCGAAAAGCACCCGAGGACCGAGGCTGAGGAGGCGCCTGAGGAAGCATCAGCAGAGCAGCGCATGATGTTCAACGTCATGCGTGTGCTCAAGTATCTAGCGCCAGAGGGGGCGGACTTAAGCATGAGCCCACCATCCGGGTGGAGATTTGGAGACGCGATTCCCCCTCTCCTCAGCCTGCACCGGCCACCTCCAGGGTCCCCTAGTGAGCCGCACAAGCCAGCCAGTCCTCTTACTCAACCCCCAGTGCATCCAGCAGAGCCCTCGCCAGTCCCAGCACCTGCAACCGAGTCAGCCCCTGCACCAGAGCCAGCACCAGCAGCCCCAGAAACAGAACCCACCCCCGACCCAGCACAAGTACCAGCACCTGCACCGTCCCCTGCCCAGCCGTCCATTCCGAGGTCCCCTGTAGCCGAACCCATTATTAGCACCAGCTCAGACTCGCTATGGGACCCCGTCTCAGAGGACGACTATGAGGCGCAGCCTATCGCCCTTTCAGTTGTACCGCCTTCCTCCAGCACCTATGTGACGGATTCTTCAGAGGAGGAGGCGCATAGTTCAGCGGCTGCGTCCAGCTCAGAGGACATATAGAGCTATAGGGGGCGCGCATTCTTCATTTCGGGTGGTGTCTATTTTCTCTTTTATATGCTGAACTTTATTTGATATTCTGTCGCTATATTTGTGTGCTGAACTCTTGTGCTACATATTTTGTGCCCCTATGCTATATTTGCCTTGCTTTGACTATATGTTCTTCATTTTTATGTTCTCTATTTTGCTTGATTGCATGTGCCCGTCCTCCGTGCGCTTGAGCTTGAGTCGTGGGGACACGTCTCTGTTCAAGTGTGGGGGGGGGGAGCGTTACATTTACATTTCACGTTTTTTAGCATTTTTAGTGTAGGTTAGTTTAATTGAAGGAAAAAGTAGCAGTAGTGCGCTTGAGTGCGGGTTGCGCGCACTGTTCAGCTTGTTTGCGCTACCCATTCTGCGTGCGCTGCTATCAACCTGTTTTAGTGCGTTACATTTACATTTCACGTTTTTTAGCATTTGTAGTGTAGCTTAGTTTAATTGAAGGAAACAGTAGCAGTAGTGCGCGTGAGTGCGGGTTGCACGCACTGTTCAGCTTGTTTGCGCTACCCATTCTGCGTGCGCTGCTATCAACCTGTTTTAGTATATTTTTTTCGTTTTTCTGCTCCTGTTAGTTGGAATATACAGGGGATGTGGAGTTGACAGAAATGCTCTAGAGAGGCGGCTAGTCGTTCGAGCTTCGGAGGAGAGGTATATGGTCAAGAGCGCGAGTGGAGGCCTGTGCTTCGCAACCTTCGGAACAAGAGAGTGCGCTCAGTCACGCAGATGCCAAAGACAAATACCCAAAAGCGTGGCGAGGTGGGAAAATAGACCACCTTTCCTCTGGAAGTCGAGCTAAGGAAGGCGGGCGCGGGTGTAAACGCGTGCGCCGACCTGCGCAGATAGACCAAGGAGGGAGAGCGGGGCGGTGTTCCATAGCTGCTATCCGGAGGCCGAGACTGGAACCGTTCTGGGAATGTGAGAAATCGTAGACAAAGCTGTACAAAAGAAAAACACCAGCAGATGATATGCGCTACAAAAGAATCAGCATGCGCACTACTCAGTACCAGCGTGCGCAAAGTCCACAGAAAATCATCAAAAGGCTTGAGTTCCCAGGAAGTGCGCGGAAGAATCACGCACGGGAAGAAGCTTGCGCTGTTAACCATATACCCATCCTCGGAGCGAGAGCTGACAACCTGGAGCCAATGAAGAGCTATCTCCCAGCCATCCGAAATGATCTTCATCCCAGCTGAGAGGTAATGAATTTCGAAATCACTATACTTAAAACTGTTGAGAGCAGATGTGCGCAGGTGGTAGAGCAGCACGGGGTGTTCAGTAGTGCAGATCGCGCCAGAGTGCAAGACTGTGCGCTAGACTCCAGAGGGGTAATGGTATCCATGCTTGAGTGCTTGTTCGAGGACGAACAAGGGGCAAGTGTGGGGGTTTGATAGAGCCTATTTATACGCATTATTTAGATCATAACCCTATGCTTGTTTGCAATATTTTGTGTACAAGATTACTGGTTTCCAGTGTTTTTGTATTTCAGGGCAAAACGAGGGCCTGAGTCGGATACGCGCTAACAGGCAGCGTTTAGGACGCGCATCACACAGCCTGCGGAGCTAGCAGCGCAAACAGAAGAAATTGGCAGAGTCGACCACGGTGCGCTAACCGATTGCGCTGAGCAGATGCCGTGCGCCATGCGCAGATGATGGTGTTTCCAAATCCTGACACGACCAGATTTGGAAGTTGCCAAGGATGAGCCTCTGAGCAGTATATAAAGAAGGGAAGGAGGCTAGGGTTAAGAGAGCATCATCACATATTCACAATTCGTACACCAAGGAGGCACTGCGCAGCAGAACTGGAAAACACACGAGCTTGCTGAGAGGATTTGCGCTAGCCGACTGCGCCAGCCAAGACTGCAACCTGCACGCACTGTTTGCTATTGTTTTCTTGGACACCTTAGTTATTATTTACTGTTTCTATGATGTTTACTACTAGCATGTCTAGCTAAACGCTTAGTATCGGTTGGGCATGAATCTATGAATATTTCCTTTGAGACTTGCGCTTAATGCCTAGCTTGCTTGCTTATATTAATTCTGTGCACATTGTTGGCAGCTTGTTACATGAGTAGGGGAAGCCTTGAACCGCAATCTTACTCTTGTTGCTTGTTGTTGTATGTTAAACTAGTTGAATAGCCTGACGGTGCCAACTAGGAGTAACGCGCTAGGATAAGCAATTACTACCTTGATCGGATTCGTAGTTGTTTAGTCTAGTGCAAGAATTAATAGCATATGAACTTTGATCGGAACATGCGCATATGTTAAGAAGCCTTGATCGGACACTAACATTAGCAAACCAAACTATAGACATTTAGAGTCGATGATAAGGAATACACTCATAGAGGATTGTCTGCGCCGATACTTCTCATAGTCATAGTACTTAATCTCTATTGCCTGAGCACGTCTAGTGCAAATTCCTGCGTTTACGACTGTTTACTCGCGCATAGCGCAACCCCAATCACTCACACCCCCATTTTCGTAAGGGTAGGTCACTGGTTAAAACTGAACTGCTTGCTCCCTGTGGAGATCGACCCTTACTTAACCGCTGTACTAGTGGAAGAGGAAGGATTAATTTGACGCGTACAACGACGCGCGATCAATCTTCTTGTGAACTTGCGCACGCTGGTACGGAGTTGTGCGCATGCTGATTTTTTTAGCGCATATCATCTGCTAGTGTTTTTTCTTTTTGTACAGCTTTATCTATGGTTTCTATGTTCCCAGAACGGTTCCAGTCTCGGCCTCCGGATAGCAGCTATGGAACAACGCTCCGCTCTCCCTCCTTGATCTATTTGCGCAGGTCAGCGCACGCGTTTACACCCGCGCCCGCATTCCCTCGCTTGACTTCCAGAGGAAAGGTGGTCTGTTTTCCCACCTCACCACGCTTTGGGTATTCGCCTTCGGCATCTGCGTGGCTGAGCGCGCTCTATTGTCCCGAAGGTCGCGAAGCACCGGCCTCCACTAGCGCTCTCGCCCATATACCTTACCTTCGAAGCAAAAACGACTAACCGCCTCTCTAGAGCTTTTCTAGTCAACTCCACATCCCCTGTATATCCGAACTAAAAGGAGCAGAAAAAACGAAAAAAAATATACTAAAAAGTTGATAGCAGTGCATGCAAAATGAATAGCGCAATACAAGCCGAAAAGTGTGCGCAACCCGCACACTAGCACACCACTGCTACTATTCCCTTCAACTAAACTAAGCTTAACTACAAAGCTCAAAAAAATGTGAAATGTAAATGTAACGCTCCCCCCCACACTTAAACAGAGATGTGTCCCCACGACTCATGCTCAAGCGCAACGGAGAGCGCACACATGCATGCAATCAAAACAAAGAACATAAGAAAGAAAAACATATAGTCATCGCAGCAAAGACAAAGTCAGGGGTCACAAAATATTCAGCACAAGATAGCAATATAGCAACATCGAGCAATAGTTTTCAAAAAAGATAAGAAACCACCCGAAAGAAATGAGCGCCCTCCCTGCGGCCCTAGACATCTTCGGAGCTGGACTCAGCCGCGGATCCTTTGCGCCTCCTCATCTGAGGAATCTGTCTCATATTCGGAACTGGAGGCTGGTGATCGCGCGTCGTTGTGCGCGTCAAATATAATTCCTTCCTCTCCCACTAGTACAGCGGTTAAGTAAGGGTCGATCTCCACAGGGAGCAAGCAGTGAGTCTTAGCCAGTAACCTACACTTAAGAAAACGGGGGTTGCGTGAGTGATTGGGGGTTTTGCGCGATGCGCGAGTAACAGCAAATATCGTAACGCGGGAAATTGCACTAGACGTGCGCAAGCAGCAGAGATGAAGTACTATATTTATGAGAAGTATTGGGCAGACAATCCTCTATGAATGCATTCCTTATCATCGACTCTAAACGTCTATAGCTTGTGTCTTACTTGGGTTAGTGTCCGGTAAAGGCTTCCTAACACATGCGCATGTTCCGTTCAAAGTTCATGTGCTATTAATCCTTAGAACTAGGTTAAACAGCTGCGAATCCTGTCACAGTAGCATCTGCCTACCCTAACTCGTCACTCCTAATTGTCACGGTAAGTTTGCGGTTCAAGGCTTCCCCTACGCGTGCAACTAGTTTAACATGTGACAAGTGAGCAACACGAGTAAGATTGCGGTTCAAGGCTTCCCCTACTTATGCAACTAACTGTCTCAATACGCACAGAATTAATACAAGTAAATAAACTATGCATTAAGCTCAAGTCTCAAAGGAATACATCACAGATTCATGCCCGACCAACACTAAGTGTTTAGCTAGACATGCTAGTGGTAAACATCATAAAATAGTAAGGTAACATCTAATGTATCAGAGAAAACGGTAGCAAACAGAGCGTGCAGTGTGTCTTCTCGGCTGGCGCAGTCGGCTGGCGCAAATCCTCTCAACAGGTCCGTGTGTTTTCCAGTCCTGCTGCACAGTGCCTCCTTGCGTCCTCTGGTGCCTCTGGAACAGCAGTCTTTCCAACTTCTTGAAACCCTAGACTCTCTTTCTTCTTATACTGCTCAGGAGGTTCATCTTTTGGCAGCTTCCAAATCTGGTTACTGGGATTTTGCGCTTGGCGCATAGTATTGGTTGGCGCAATCGGGTAGCGCACCTCTGCTGTCTTTCGCCATCTCTTCTTTTGTTTGCGCCGCTAGCTCCACAGGCTGATCTTTCACTCCTAGAACGCTGCCTGTTAGCGCGTATCCAACTCAGGGGCTCGTTCTGACCTGATATACAAAAAACATTGGAAACGAGTAATCTTGCCCATAAAATATTGCAAATAAGCAAGGGGTTATGATCTAAATAACGTGTATAACTAGGCTCTATCAAACCCCCCACACTTACCCCTTGTTCGTCCCGAACAAGTACTGAAACGCGGATACAATTACCTTTTCTGGAGACTAGCGCACAGCCTTGCATTCTGGCGCAAGATGCACAGTTGCTCAACTTGTGCTGCTCCATCACCTGCGCACAACTGCACTCAATAGTTCTAGTATAATAATTCCGAAAATTCATTACCTCTCAGCCAGGATGAAGATCTTTGGATGACTGGGAGATAGCTCTTCTTAGGCTCCTGGTTGTCAGCTTCCGCTCCGAAGATAGGTATATGGTTTCTTGCGCGAGCTTCTTCCAGTGCGTGATTCGTTCGCACACTTCCTGGGAACCTGAGCCTTTGATGATATCCTTGTGGTCTTGCGCACGCAGGTACTAAGTAGTGCGCATGCTGATTCTTTGTAACGCAAATCATCTGCTTCTGCTGGTATTTTTTCTTTTGTACAGCTTCCTTTCCAATTTTTTTATTTTATTCCCAGAACAGTTCCAATCACAGCCTTCGGATAGCAGCTATGGAACTCGTTCCGCTCTCCCTCCTTGGTCTGTCTGCGCCGGTCAGCGCACGCGTTTACATCCGCGCCCGCTTTCCTTAGCTTGATTTCCCGAGAGAAGGTGGTCTGTTTTCCCACCTCGCCACGCTTGGGTATTTTGCCTTTTTGCATCTGCGTGACTGAGCGCGCTCTGTTGTTCCGAAGGTTGCGAAGCACCGGCCTCCACTAGCGCACTCGACCATATACCTCGCCTTCGAAGCAGAAGCGACTAACCGCCTCTCTGGAGCATTTCTATCAACTCCACATCCCCTGTATATCCCAACTAACAGGAGCAGAAAAAACGAAAAAATTATGCTAAAACAGTAGATAGCAGTGCACACAATACGGATAGCGCAAAATAAGCTAGAGCGCATGCGCATCCTGCACCTTAGCGCACTACTGCTACTAATTCTCTTCAACTTAAACTAAGCTATACTAAAAAATGCTCAGAAACATAAAATGTAAGAGTAACGCCCCCCCCCCCACACTTGAACAGAGACGTGTCCCCACGACTCAAGCTCAAGCGCACGGAGGCGGCGCACATGCATGCAATGCAACGACAATAAAGAACATAAGAGTAAACACGAATAGTCACACAAAATATAGCAAGGGGTTCACAGAATGTAGGGCTCAAATATTCAGCGCACAAAGTAGTCACGAGACGCAGCAATTAATAAAAGACACCACCCTAAAGTAAAAGCACTGCGCCTGCCTTTGGCCTTAGAAGTCTTCCGAGCTAGATGCAGCCTCTGAATCCTGCGCTACAGCCTCTGAAGAATCAGTCGTGGAGGCGGTGCGGGAGGATGGGGGTACAATGGTGAGGGGGTCAGGCTGCTCGTCCTCGGAGAGTGACTCCCATAAGGAATCGGAGTTGACGCTGGGAAAGTTAATTGGGGACTCCGGAACAGAAGGCTGGGCAGGGGAAACGGCTGGTGGTGGTACTGGGTCTGGGACAGGGGTGGGCTCTGCTACTGGGGCTGCTGGTGCGGGTGTAGGCTCTGCTGGGGCTGGGGTTGGAGCTGGTGCTGGAGCTGGAGCTGCTGGAGTTTCTGGGGTACGGGTAGGAGGTGGATGGTGCAGGCTGAGGAGAGGGGGAATTGCGTCTCCAAATTTCCACCCGGATGGTGGACTCATACTTAAATCCGCCCCCTCTGGCGCTAAGTATTCGAGCACGCGCATGACGTTGAACAACATGCGCTGCTCGGCAGTGGCCTCCTCAGGCGCCGCCTCAGTCTCAGTCCTTGGGCGCTTGGCAGGTGCACGCGGGGGAGAGTCCTCTATGGAAATGGTTACTGGCTCCCCTTGTGGTGCACGGGCCCTCTGTTGTGCTCCAGTCTGCGCCCGAGTCCTTGGGCGCCTGACTAGAGGCACCTCTGGTTCTAGGGCCTCCTCCATCTCATCGTCTGCTGCTGCGGCTGCTGCAGCTGCTGCTGCGCCTGCAGCTGCGCCCTGCGCACTGCTCTCCGCTCTGGCCCGCGGTGGTCTGGCTGGCTGCAGATGGTAGCACCACTCTAGTGTGCCATCGTCCCGAACGGCTACCGCCCTGATTTGCAGCATGTGAGCGCGGTCCAGAGGTATAGGCTGCACCAAGGTGTGCTCGGGCACCTCGGGCTCTCCATGTAAGCTCCGCAGCAAGTGCGTGATAAGCCCTCCACACGTCAGCGGCCCTCTCATGCTGACTCGGCTCCAATGGTGCACCATGTTCAGGATGAACAGCACCTTCCGCTCATAATAAAGCCCCGTCAAAATCTCCATGTCCAGGAGGCTGATCTTTGGTGCGCCATTGAAACGGCCAATGATTGCGTAGGCCACGATGCGCCATAAGTAGAACAGCCACGGGTCGCGCAGCTCTCGGCCCCTGCTGCGCCCCGCGGCGAACGCTGGCCCTGTTGCCATGTCCCTCCAAGCCTCCTGGTTAGGGTGCGTGTCTAACTCCTCCTCACGCACCTTGGCGCACCCAAATGCGCGCCTCAGCCTCCTTTCCGAGGCTATGAACCAGACACCCCTGTGTCTATATCTAATCTCCCTGTCCCCCGCCTCCATAGATGCCAGGAACTCACACGTGTCCTCCTGGTCTGATGCGCTGCGGAGGTCCATTAGCGCCTCCCAGCCGGCAATCGCTAGCCTCTGCGCCACGAGGTCCTCTAACCCTACCTCGCGCAGGAAATCTCGACAGATGTACGGTGTCCCGTACATGTCCAAGCTAATGAATGCGGCGTACTTGTTAGCGAAAGCCGCTGGGGTTACCTGGTCTGCGGCGGGTCTCATCGTGCGCTGGCTCCGGTCAATCGTGGTCAATGCTCCCCAAAACCCTAAAAATCGAAACTGCTCAGAATCCTCCGAAATTTGCACCGAACGAGCGCCTACTGGTCGCCTACACAACGCACAAAACAGCACTCCAAGCCGCGCACTCTAGCCTGGTGCGATTTCAAAACCCTAAAAACTGTCTTCTCCGCGCAAACCCTAACAGAAGCGGCTCAAAGCGGGATCGGGGGTTACCTGGGTGCTGTGCGGTCGTGTGGTCCTTGAATCTCTCTAGACGGACGGTGGGATGAGCGCTGATCGACGGCAGAGGTCTGAGGGCGGGAGCTTGTGTGTAACGGTCGAGTGAAAAAGTGCTGGGAATTTTTCTAAGTCTGGCCTTATATACCCCCTATGGCTGGCGCAACTGACCTGCGCATTGAGAGGCGCACGGTCCTGCGCACTTGTGTGACTAAAAACTACCAAACCCTAAACTAAGCTAAAAACACTCAAAAAAAACAAAACAAGCAGAATAAAATGTGCCAAAATAAAATGTTTATTTTAACGTCGCGGTTACCTCCCGACAAGTGCCTTTGTTTAACGTCGTTGGCTCGACGGTACCTCGTTACGTGCCAAGTAGTGCATCTGCACCCTCCCCCACTCTTGCTCCTGAGTGTCCCTGCGCCAGTGCTCGTGTTACGATCTCAGTGGTCCTGCGCAAAGGATAAAAGGGGAGGTCAGCATGTGATACATTATTCGTAAGGAGGGCAGATGCAGAGGAAGAGGAGATATAGGCGATGGGTGCTAGTTCTCCCTCTGAAACATCTGGTGGTGCGTCTGGCGCAGCAGCTTGCTCGTCTACTATCTCTGGCTCGGCCAAGTCAATGTTGCGTGCTGCGCCATCCCAAGGTTCGCCCAAGTACCGTTTGACTCTCTGCCCGTTAACCTGAAAACGATGTTGGTGCCCGTCTTCTAATTCAATTGTGCCGTAGGGGAAAACCTTGGTGACGGTGTATGGTCCCGTCCACTTGCTGCGCAGCTTCCCAGGCATGAGCTTCAGGCGTGATGAAAATAATAATACCTGATCGCCTGGTTCAAATGTGCGCCGGAGGATGTGCTTGTCATGAAACGCCTTGGTGCGCGCTTTGTAATCGCGCAGTCCCTCATAGGCGTCCAGGCGCAGCTCTTCTAGTTCGCTCAGCTCAAATGCGCGTTCTTGGCCTGCCTCCTCCAAGTTCAAGTTGCAAATACGTAAGGCCCAATATGCCTTGTGCTCGAGCTCCACTGGTAGGTGGCATGCCTTCCCATAGACCAGCCGGAATGGTGAGGTTCCAATGGGTGTCTTGTGTGCCGTGCGGTATGCCCATAGCGCATCATCCAGGCGCTGGCTCCAATCCTTGCGCGACGGCCTCACAGTCTTTTCCAAGATGCGCTTGATCTCTCTGTTAGAAACTTCGGCCTGTCCATTCGTCTGCGGATGGTAAGCGGTGGACGTCTTGTGGCGCACCCCATAGTGCTTGAAGACTTGCGCCACAACTCTGTTGCAGAAGTGCGTCCCCTGGTCGCTGATAACTGCCTTAGGCACTCCGTACCTGCAAAATATGTTAGTTCTGAAAAAATCAGCGACAGTCTTACCATCATCCTTGCGCGTGGCCTTAGCTTCGACCCATTTGGACACGTAATCCACGGCCACCAGTATGTACTCGTACCCGGCAGATGGGGGAAATGGACCCATGAAGTCGATTCCCCAAACATCGAACACTTCATCCACCAGAATCGGGGTCTGCGGCATCTCGTTGCGCGCGGAGATTCCTCCAGTGCGCTGGCACCTGTCACACTTCCTGCAGTGGTCATAGGCATCTCTGAATAGGTGCGGCCAGTAGAATCCACAGTCCAAGATCTTCCTGCTCGTGCGCTTGGGACCGAAATGTCCTCCACAGGCATGCGCATGACAAAACATCAATACAGAGTTAATCTCATGGTCAGGCACGCAACGTCTTAATATCCGATCTGGACCTATTCTAAGCATGTAAGGATCATCCCAAAGGTAATGCTTGGACTCATGTTTCAATCGCATGCACTGAGTTTTATTGAAATGAGGAGGGAACGCACCTGTGACCAGGTAATTTGCGATATGCGCATACCATGGTACCTTACCTGTTAGCGCCATTAGGTGCTCGTCAGGGAACGTCTCCTTGATCTGCCCCGGCTCCTCATCCTTTACGATCCTGCTCAGGTGATCAGCGACGGTATTTTCCGTGCCCTTCTTATCTTTGATCTCCAAATCGAATTCCTGAAGCAACAGTACCCAGCGCATCAGGCGCGGCTTGGTCTCTTTCTTGGATATGAGGTAGCGGATAGCTGCGTGGTCCGTGTAGATGATGACTCTGGCGCCTAGAACGTATGCTCGGAACTTCTCCAGCGCAAATACAATTGCCAGAAGCTCCTTCTCCGTGGTGGTGTAGTTCTTCTGCGCGGAGTCTAGTGTGCGCGATGCATAGTAGATGGCATGCGGCTTCTTGTCCTCGCGCTGCCCCAAGACTGCTCCCACTGCGTAGTCACTTGCGTCACACATCAGCTCAAATGGCAGGTTCCAGTCTGGTGCGCGCATCACTGGCGCACTGGTCAGCGCTTCTTTCAGCTTATCGAACGCCGCCCTGCACTCATCAGTAAAATCGAAGCACACGTCTTTTTGCAACAGGTTAGACAGGGGTATGCAAATCTTAGAGAAATCCTTAATAAAACGCCTGTAAAACCCAGCATGCCCTAAGAACGATTTCACGTCGCGCACGTTGGTGGCATAAGGCAGATTAGAAATAATATCTATCTTAGCTTTGTCTACCTTAATACCCTCCTCTGAAATGATATGACCTAGTACTACTCCGTGCGTTACCATGAAATGACACTTCTCGTAGTTTAGCACTAAGTTCTTAGAGATGCAGCGCGCTAAGACTTTATCTAAATGTATTAAGCATGCATCAAAGGTACTCCCATATACAGTGAAATCATCCATGAACACTTCTATACATATACCAATCATATCAGAGAAAATGCTCATGACGAGGCGTTGGAACGTACCTGGCGCGTTGCACAGCCCAAAAGACATACGCCGAAACGCAAAAGTTCCGAAGGGGCATGTGAACGTGGTCTTCTCTTGATCCTCCGCAGCTATGGGTATCTGATTGTAACCTGAATATCCGTCCAAAAAACAAAAGTAAGGCTTACCTGCCAAGCGATCCAGCATTTGGTCCATGAAGGGTAGCGGGAAGTGGTCCTTGCGCGTTACAGCGTTCAGCTTCCTGTAGTCGATGCACATGCGCCAGCCAGTCTGTATGCGCTTGGGAACTAGCTCGCCCTGCGCATTCTCCTCCACCGTGATTCCTCCTTTCTTTGGCACAACGTGCACCGGGCTGACCCATCTGCTGTCTGAGATTGGGTAAATGACCCCTGCGTCAAGCAACTTCAGAACTTCCTTTTGCACGACCTCCATCATATTTGGGTTTAACCTGCGCTGAGCCTCCCTGGATGGTTTGGCGCCATCTTCCAACAGAATTCGGTGCATGCACACGTCTGGGCTCACTCCGCGCAGATCAGCAAGAGTCCATCCAATGGCGCGCTGGTTCCTGCGCAGCACCTGTTGTAAGCGCGCCTCCTGCCCTTCTTCCAATCCCCTCTTGATGATCACTGGCAGGGTGTCCTCATCTCCCAAGAAAATGTACTTGAGATGCTCCGGGAGTTGCTTCAGTTCGATCTTGGGTGCCTGCTCAACAGAGGGCAAGATTTTGTTAGCGGTGCAAATATGAACTATATCACGTACCTCTGTGGATGCTGGTTCAGCACTGCTTAGTTCCTTCTCTTGCTCCTCCAGTTCTGCCTGTGTCAGTAGCTCTGGTCCTATGGTTGCGCTCGCACACTGCGCTTCCGTGACTAAATCGTCAAAGCTGTCCATTGCGTGCACGGTAGCGTCCTCATGTGGGTGCTGCATCCCTTCGAAGATGTTGAAATGGATTTCTTCGCCATCTACCTCCATGGAGAGCGTGCCCCTCCACACGTCTATCTTCGTGCGCGCAGTCATCAGAAACGGTCTGCCTAGGAGGATCTGCGCACCGCTGGCGCTTGATTCACCCTCCATTTCGAGCACATAAAAGTCTGCTGGGAACACCAGCTCTCCTACTCGAACTAGGACATCTTCTATCATGCCTGCAGGTTGTTTGCACGATCTATCTGCTAGCTGAATTGTGAGACCTGCAGGTTTTAGTGGTCCAAGGCGCAAGGTCGCATAGAGAGAATATGGTAATAAATTGATTGATGCACCTAAATCGATCATGCAGTTGCTCACCGTGGTTTTACCTAAGGTGCAAGGGATAGTGAATGTACCTGGATCTCGGCACTTAGGTGGTACCTTTTGCTGCACGATTGCTGAGGCTTGCGCATTTAGCATTACTTGTGCGCATTCGCCTGTCCTTCTTTTATTCGTGCACAGCTCTTTTAAAAACTTCGCATACCTGGGAATCTGTCGAATAGCTTCTATGAGAGGTATGTTGATTTCCACCTTGCTGAACAGCTCATACAGTTCCTTGTCCAGTGCTTCTTTTCTCGCCAGTGGTGCCTGCACAGGGAAAGGAGCAGGTATGTTAGTACAATTTTTGTCCTTGTTTTTCGAGTGAGACATACCTGGCGCATTGCCCTGCTGGTTCGTGGTTGGCGCTTCCGATTGCGCCTCTGGCTCTGGTTGCGCACTCTGAGCTGCTGAATCTGGGACTTGCGCAACTGGTTGCGCGGGCGCCTGCGCGGTCTGCTCTGTTCCCACTGTGCGCCCAGTCCTCAGTGTTACTGCATTAACTCCTCCCTTAGGGTTCTGAATCACTTGCGAAGGCAGGTTGCCATCGCTCTTTTTCAGCTCATACACCGTGGTTGCAATTTGTGATAGATGCTTTTCTATGGATTCGAACCTCTTGTCATACTTTTCGTCATTCTTGCGCACTGTGTCTGCTAACTGCCCCATGATATCTTCCAAGGATCGCTTTGGTTGCTGATGGTTCTGCGCTGGTGCGTCTGTGCGGCGATGCGGTGGATTGTAGGGTGCAGCTTGTTGCGTCTGCTGTGGTGCGCGCTGATCAATGGGCTGCCTCTGGAAATTGTTCTCTTCTCTCCATCTGAAACCATTTGCAGCAAGCCCAAAGCGCGGCTGATTCTGCCTCTGCGGTCCTCTGTTGTCCCATCCTCCAAGGGCATTCACATCTCCAGTTTCTTCAAAAAGTGTTGGGCACTCGTCTGTCTTGTGCTCAGAGGACCTGCAGAATTCACATACCTTTGGCGCAACTGGTTGTGCGCTCTGCGCACTCATCAGCTTCTGTAGCATGGCCTTCATTTCTTTGATCTCAGCGCTTGCCTCTACCTGATGCACAGAACGATTACGACTACTTTCAAGTGTTAATTGATGTCTTACCTGCCCAGCAGAATCTTCTATCAGCTGCCATGCATCCTCCGGGTACATGTTGCAAATGTCCCCTCCTGCGCACGCATTCAGTAGTCGCAGCTCCATGGGCAGCAGTCCATTCAGAAAGTTCTCTATCAGCACATTCTGGGGAAGCCCGTGATTGTAGCAGTTGGCTTCTAGCTCCCTGAAACGCTCGTAGTATTCTGACAGAGACTCCCCTGCGCCTTGCCTTGGCGCGGCCAATTCCCTTCTGAGCAGCGCAATCTTTGCTGCTGGATAAAATTTGTCTAAGAATTTCTTCTGCAGCTGCTCCCATGTGTGAATAGATCCTGCAGGTAAATTCATTAGCCAGTGTCTAGCTGTATCATTTAGTGAGAATGGAAATGCCTTCATTTTTAGCGCTTCATCGCTTTCCCCTTCGGTCTTCATGTTTTCGCAAATGACCAGGAACTCCCGCACATGCTTGACTGGATTTTCATTGTTCATTCCGTGGAACTTGGGCATGTGATGGATGAGTGAGCTCCTTAGCTCGAAGTGACCGCCAGGTGGAAGCACGATGCACCATGGCTGGTTAACAGTGATAGGGGCCGACATCTCGCGCACTGTTCTGCGTCGCGCGACTTGTGGCACGGGCGGCGCATGATACACTTCAGCGGCCCTCCTTGCCTCAACCTCGCGCTGCACTTCCTCTCTGAATAGGGCTGCGCGGTTATGCGCCCTTGCTTCCTCTGGGGTTCTGTCTCCCAGGTTATCTCCAACCACACTGTTATCCTCCATGTCCTGATCCAAACTCAAGAAACGAAATTAAATGGCAACGAAGTTGTTGCGTCTGTCAGTGCGCAACTAGAATCTGCGCAGCGCAACTGTTTCAAGGTTGCGCAGGCTGATGTAATTGTGCGCTGTCAGAAACAACAACGAGAAAACAAAACAAAATGAAATAGCTAGTTACTAAAATGAGAAATGTAAGCTAGCTAAAACTTAGCTGTGTTGCTCCCCGGCAACGGCGCCAAAATTTGATCGCGCGTCGTTGTGCGCGTCAAATATAATTCCTTCCTCTCCCACTAGTACAGCGGTTAAGTAAGGGTCGATCTCCACAGGGAGCAAGCAGTGAGTCTTAGCCAGTAACCTACACTTAAGAAAACGGGGGTTGCGTGAGTGATTGGGGGTTTTGCGCGATGCGCGAGTAACAGCAAATATCGTAACGCGGGAAATTGCACTAGACGTGCGCAAGCAGCAGAGATGAAGTACTATATTTATGAGAAGTATTGGGCAGACAATCCTCTATGAATGCATTCCTTATCATCGACTCTAAACGTCTATAGCTTGTGTCTTACTTGGGTTAGTGTCCGGTAAAGGCTTCCTAACACATGCGCATGTTCCGTTCAAAGTTCATGTGCTATTAATCCTTAGAACTAGGTTAAACAGCTGCGAATCCTGTCACAGTAGCATCTGCCTACCCTAACTCGTCACTCCTAATTGTCACGGTAAGTTTGCGGTTCAAGGCTTCCCCTACGCGTGCAACTAGTTTAACATGTGACAAGTGAGCAACACGAGTAAGATTGCGGTTCAAGGCTTCCCCTACTTATGCAACTAACTGTCTCAATACGCACAGAATTAATACAAGTAAATAAACTATGCATTAAGCTCAAGTCTCAAAGGAATACATCACAGATTCATGCCCGACCAACACTAAGTGTTTAGCTAGACATGCTAGTGGTAAACATCATAAAATAGTAAGGTAACATCTAATGTATCAGAGAAAACGGTAGCAAACAGAGCGTGCAGTGTGTCTTCTCGGCTGGCGCAGTCGGCTGGCGCAAATCCTCTCAACAGGTCCGTGTGTTTTCCAGTCCTGCTGCACAGTGCCTCCTTGCGTCCTCTGGTGCCTCTGGAACAGCAGTCTTTCCAACTTCTTGAAACCCTAGACTCTCTTTCTTCTTATACTGCTCAGGAGGTTCATCTTTTGGCAGCTTCCAAATCTGGTTACTGGGATTTTGCGCTTGGCGCATAGTATTGGTTGGCGCAATCGGGTAGCGCACCTCTGCTGTCTTTCGCCATCTCTTCTTTTGTTTGCGCCGCTAGCTCCACAGGCTGATCTTTCACTCCTAGAACGCTGCCTGTTAGCGCGTATCCAACTCAGGGGCTCGTTCTGACCTGATATACAAAAAACATTGGAAACGAGTAATCTTGCCCATAAAATATTGCAAATAAGCAAGGGGTTATGATCTAAATAACGTGTATAACTAGGCTCTATCAGCTGGCGGCACGATAGAAACTGCGACGGGCTGAGCCAAGAGGTCGTCCTCCGGGATGGGGTCCCAAAGTGAATCTGAGCTCGAACTAATGATGGGATCTCCCTCAGAGGACCTCTGTACAGAAGGTTGCGCAGGGGGTGCTGCTGGTGCTGGTACCGGGTCTACGGCTGGGGTGGGCTCGGCTGCATGGATCGGGGATTGGGCAGGAGGGCTGGCTGGCTTGCGCTGCTCGCTGGGGGACCCTGGAGGCGGCCTACGCAGACTGAGGAAAGGGGGGGGGGATAGAATCTCCAAATCTCCACTCCAAATCATTCCTCCATAAGTCAGCGGCCCTTTGGTGCTGACCCGACTCCAGTGCACCACCATGTTTGAGACAAACAACACCTTTTTCCCATAGTAGAATCCCTTCAATATGTCCATGTCCAGCAGGCTGATCTTGGGCGCACCATTAAAGCACCCGATGATTGCATAGGCGACCATGCGCCAGAGGTAGAACATCCACGGGTCGCGCAGCTCGCGTCCTCGGCTGCGCCCCGCGGCAAAAACATGGCCGGTTGCCATCTCACGCCACGCCTCCTAATATGTGTGCGTGTCTATATCCTCCTCACGCACCTTGGCGCACCTCAGCGCGCGCTTCAGCCTCTTGGCCGAGGCTATGTACCAGACCCCTCTGTGCCTGTACCTGATCTCCAAATCGACGGTCTCCAGCGACGCCAAGAACTCACATGTATCCTCCTTATCAGCCGCGCTGTTGATCTCCAACAGCGCCTCCCAGCCCGCCAGCACGAGCTTCTCCACAATGAGGTCCTCCATCCCGACCTCGCGCAGGAAGTCCCTGCTGATGTACGGGGTCTTGTACATCTCCAGCCTCATGAAAGCGTCATATTTGCTGGCGAATGATGCTGGGGTCTCTTGATCCTCCGCTGGCCTCATGGCGCGCTGGTGTGCCTCTGGTCAACTATGGTCAACGCTCAACAAATGCCCAAAAATCCAAACTCCGACAAACGCCCTGAAACTGTCACCTACAGGTCGCCTATCCTCCGCCTACAAAACCCACTACCCAGAACTCCAAATGGTGCAGGCGAACTAGGTGCGATTTCAAACCTAGGGCAACTCCTCTATCGCACAAACCCTAACTGAATCGGCTCAAACTGGGGGGAAGGGTTACCTGGTGTGCGTGCAACGGTAAGCTCTTCAAATCTCTCTAATCGGATGCCTGGTTGATTGCCGGACGGTGAGCGGAGGCTGAGGGCAGGAGCTTTCTTGCAACGGTCGAATGTGAAAATGCTGAAATTTTTTTCTAAGTCCTGGCCTTTTATACCCCCTGTCTGGCGCATCTGTTCTGCGCACCGAATTTGCGCACTGACCTGTGCACTACTGCGCGACTAAAAAACTACAAGTCCTAAACTAGCTAAAAGACTCTAGAAACTATATAAAGAAAAACGTGTAAAAGGAAAGCGTGTCGGGTTACCTCCCGACAAGTGCCTTTGTTTAACGTCGTTGGCTCGACCGTACCTTGTTACTTGCCTAAAAGTGTGCCAGCGACCTCCCCCACTCTTGCTCCTGAGTGACCCCGCGCTCGTGTGTGCGTTGCGTGCTTCTTTGTCCTACGCAAAGGATCGGTAGGGTGGTCAGCATGGTTAATATCATGTAATAAATCATGAGTAACGAGGTTAGTGAAAGAGGGAGAAGAAATATGAGCAATAGTTCCGAGTTCTCCCTCAGGTGCCTCTGGTGGCGACTCTGGCGCAGCAACCTGTGCATCTTTTATTTCTGGCTCTGCCAGGTCAACTTCGCGCACTGTGCCATCCCAAGGTTCTCTTAAATACCTTTTGACTCTCTGCCCATTGACCTGAAAATGATGTTGGTGCTCGTTTTCTAACTCGATTGTTCCGTAGGGAAAAACCTTGGTAACCGTGTATGGTCCCGTCCATTTACTGCGCAGCTTCCCAGGCATTAGCTTTAGGTGCGAGGAGAACAATAGGACCTGGTCTCCTGGCTCAAAGGTGCGTCTGAGGATGTGTTTGTCGTGAAATGCCTTTGTGCGCGCCTTGTAGTCGCGCAGCCCCTCATACGCATCCAGGCGCAGCTCCTCTAACTCGCTTAGCTCAAATGCGCGCTCCTTACCAGCCTCGTCTAGGTTCAGGTTGCAAACGCGCAATGCCCAGTATGCCTTATGTTCCAACTCCACTGGCAGGTGGCACGCTTTTCCATAAACCAACCGAAACGGTGAAGTCCCAATTGGTGTCTTATGTGCGGTTCTGTATGCCCATAGCGCATCGTCAAGTTTGCGCGACGGTCTCACAGTTTTCTCTAGGATGCGCTTGATCTCTCGGTTGGAAACCTCGGCCTGGCCATTCGTTTGAGGGTGGTAAGCGGTGGACGTCTTGTGGCGCACTCCATAATGCTTGAAAACCTGCGCCACTATCCTATTGCAAAAATGCGTCCCCTGGTCGCTTATAAGTGCCTTAGGCACCCCGTACCTGCAAAAAATGTTAGTTCTCAAAAAGTCAGCGACCGTCTTACCATCATCCTTCCGGGTGGCCTTAGCCTCAACCCATTTGGAGACATAATCGATCGCGACCAATATATACTCATATCCGGAAGATGGAGGAAATGGCCCCATGAAGTCAATCCCCGAAATATCGAATACTTCATCCACTAGTATTGGCGTCTGCGGCATCTCATTGCGCGCTGATATGCCCCCTGTGCGCTGGCATCTGTCACAGTTCCTGCAGTGGTTATACGAGTTACTAAACAGGTGTGGCCAATAAAATCCGCAATCCAGGATCTTTCTGCTCGTTTGCTTGGACCAAAACAACAAAACAGAGTTAATTTCATGGTCAGGCACGCATCGCCTCAAAATCTGATCAGGTCCTATTCTGAGCATATACGGATCATCCCAAATGTAATACCTGGACTCATGCTTTAATCTCATGCATTGGGTTTTAGTAAAATGAGGAGGACACGTACCTGTGACCAGGTAATTCGCAATGTGCGCATACCATGGTACCTTACCTGTCAGCGCCATCAGATGCTCGTCAGGGAATGTCTCCGTAATCCGCCCTGGCTCCTCCTCTTTCACGATCCTGCTCAGGTGGTCAGCGACTGTGTTCTCCGTGCCCTTCTTATCCTTGATTTCCAAGTCGAACTCCTGAAGTAGGAGCACCCAGCGCATCAGGCGCGGCTTAGTCTCCTTCTTGGACATCAGGTAACGGATTGCTGCGTGGTCCGTGTAGACGATGACTCTGGCGCCTAGAACATATGCGCGGAACTTTTCCAGTGCAAACACGATTGCCAGAAGTTCCTTTTCCGTGGTGGTGTAGTTCCTCTGCGCAGCGTCCAGTGTGCGTGATGCATAATAGATGGCGTGCGGCTTCTTGTCCACGCGCTGTCCCAGGACTTTACCTACTGCATAGTCACTTGCGTCGTACATCAGTTCAAACGGCAGGCTCCAGTCTGGCGCGCGCATCACTGGCGCACTCGTCAGTGCCTCCTTCAGCTTGTCAAACGCAGCCCTGCACTCATTAGTGAATTCGAAACACACATCCTTTTGCAAGAGGTTAGACAGGGGTATACAAATCTTAGAAAAATCTTTTATGAAACGCCTGTAAAACCCTGCATGCCCAAGGAATGATTTCACATCGCGCACGTTAGTGGAATAAGGCAGATTAGAAATAAGATCTATTTTGGCCTTATCTACCTTGATCCCCTCCTGCGAGATAATATGTCCTAGCACTACTCCATGTGATACCATAAAATGACATTTTTCATAATTGAGCACTAGGTTTTTTGAAATGCAGCGCGCTAAGACCTTATCAAGATGGTTTAAGCATGCGTCAAAGGTACCTCCGTACACAGTAAAATCATCCATGAACACCTCTATGCATATACCAATCATATCAGAAAATGTGCTCATGACTAAACGTTGGAACGTACCTGGCGCGTTACACAGTCCAAACGACATGCGCCGAAACGCAAACGTACCGAATAGGCAGGTGAACGTGGTTTTTTCTTGATCTTCCGCAGCAATGGGTATCTAATTGTACCCTGAGTACCCGTCCAAGAAGCAAAAGTATCGCTTTCCTGCTAATCGATCTAACATCTGGTCCATGAAGGGCAGCGGAAAATGATCCTTGCACGTGACTGCGTTAAGCTTTCTGTAGTTGATGCACATGCGCCATCCAGTTTGCATGCGCTTGGGAACTAGCTCACCCTGCGCATTCTCCTCCACTGTGATTCCTCCTTTCTTCGGCACAATGTGCACTGGACTTACCCATTTGCTGTCTGAGATTGGGTAAATGACTCCTGCGTCAAGCAGCTTCAGGATCTCCTTCTGCACCACCTCCATCATATTCGGGTTCAATCTGCGCTGAGGCTCCCTGGATGGTTTGGCACCATCTTCCAATAGGATCCTATGCATGCATACGTCCGGGCTCACTCCGCGCAGGTCAGCAAGTGTCCATCCTATAGCGCGCTGGTTCTTGCGCAGCACCTCTTGTAATCGTTTCTTTATGATTACCGGCAGGGTGTCCTCATTTCCCAAGAATATGTACTTAAGGTGCTCTGGGAGTTGCTTCAGCTCGACCCTGGGTGCCTGTTCAATAGAGGGCAAGATTTTATTAGCAGTGCAGACATTAACTAAATCGTGTACCTGTCTGGATACTGGTTCAGCACTGCCCAGCTCATCCTCATGCGCCTCTGTCTCTTCCTGTGTCAGTGGCTCAGGTTCTTCTGCTGCGCTCGCACATTGCGCATCTGCAACCAAGTCATCTATGCTGTCCAACGCGTGCACTGTGGCGTCCTCATGAGGGTGCTGCATCCCTTTAAATATGTTAAAATGAATTTCCTCGCCATCAACCTCCATTGAGAGCGTACCCCTCCACACGTCTATCTTTGTGCGCGCTGTCATCAGAAATGGTCTGCCTAATAGGATCTGCGCACTTCCCTTGCTCGACTCACCCTCCATCTCTAGGACATAGAAATCTGCTGGAAACACCAGCTCTCCTACTCGGACGAGGACGTCCTCTATCATGCCCGTCGGTTGCTTGCACGACCAATCCGCTAGCTGAATGGTGAGACTTGCAGGCTTTAGTGGTCCAAGGCGCAATGACGCATACAAGGAATAGGGAAGCACATTTATAGATGCGCCTAAGTCAATCATGCAGTTGCTTACTGTGGTCTTACCTAAAGTGCATGGGATGGTGAACGTACCTGGATCCCGGCATTTAGGTGGTACCTTATGTTGCACGATTGCTGAGGCCTGCGCATTTAGCATTACCTGCGCGCACTCGCCTTTCCTCCTCTTGTTTGTGCACAGCTCCTTTAAGAATTTGGCGTACCTAGGGATCTGACGAACTGCTTCAATAAGGGGAATGTTTATTTCCACCTTACTGAATAAATCGTAGAGCTTCTTATCAAGCGCTTCTTCCATAGCCAATGGTGCCTGTATAGGAAAAGGTGCAGGTATGTTAGTACGATTCATGTCTTTGTCTTTCGATTGCGCCATACCTGGCGCCTCGCCATGCTGGCTTGTGGCTTGCGCTTCTGGTTGCGCATCTTGCTCTGCTGGATCTGGAGCTTGCGCAACTGGTTGCGCGGGCGCCTTTGCAGTCTGCTCTATTCCTACCGTGTGCCCAGTCCTCAGTGTCACTGCGTTAACTCCTCCCTTGGGATTCTGGATCACTTGCGAAGGCAGGTTGCCATCGCTCTTTTTCAGCTCATACACCGTGGTAGCGATCTGTGACAGCTGCTTTTCAATGGACTCAAACCTCTTGTCATACTTCTCATCATTATTGCGCACTGTGTCTGCTAGCTGCCCCACGATATCTTCTAAGGATCGCCTCGGCTGCTGGTTGTTTTGCGGTGGCGCGTCAGTGCGGCGATGCGGTGGATTGTAGGGCGCAGCTTGTTGCGTCTGCTGTGGTGCGCGCTGATCCGCGGACTGCCTCTGGAAATTGTTGTCCGCCTTCCATCTGAACCCATTTACGGCTAGTCCAAAACGCGGCTGATTCTGCCTCTGCGGCCCTCTATTATCCCATCCTCCTAGAGCATTGACATCTCCTGATTCCTCGAAAAGTGTGGGACAAGCATCGGTTTTGTGCTCAGTGGACGTACAGAATACGCATGCCTTTGGCGCAGCTGGTTGCGCCCCCTGCGCATTCATCAACTTCTGCGGCATGGCCTTCATCTCCTTTATCTCAGCGCTTGTTTCTACCTGATGCACAGAACGAGCACGACTATTTTCAAGTGTTAGCTGATGTCTTACCTATTCAGCAGATTCTTCTATCAGCTGCCACGCGTCCTCTGGGTACATGTTGCAAATGTCGCCTCCTGCGCATGCATTCAATAATCTCAGCTCCATGGGTAGCAATCCATTCAGGAAATTCTCTATCAGCACATTTTAGGCAGGCCGTGATTGTAGCAGTTCGCCTCCAGCTCCCTGAAACGCTCATAATACTCCAATAGTGATTCTCCTGCGCCCTGCCTAGGTGCGGCTAACTCCCTCCTGAGTAGCGCGATCTTGGCTGCAGGATAGAACTTGTCCAAGAACTTCTTCTGCAGCTGCTCCCATATGTGAATAGATCCTGCTGGTAAGCTCATCAGCCAATGCCTGGCCGTGTCACACAATGAAAAAGGGAACGCCTTCATCTTCAGTGCTTCGTCGCTCTCCCCTTCGGCCTTCATGTTCTCGCAAATGACTAGGAATTCTCGCACATGCTTGACTGGGTTCTCGTTGTTCATCCCGTGGAACTTGGGCATGTGATGAATGAGCGAGCTCCTTAGCTCAAAATGACCGTCTGGTGGAAGCACTATGCACCATGGCTGGTTAACCGTGATTGGAGCTGACATCTCGCGCACTGTTCTACATCGCGCGTCCTGTCGCGCGGGTGGCGCATTATACACTTCAGCGGCCATCCTTGCTTCAACTTCACGCTGCACTTTTTCTCTGAACCGAACTGCGTGGTTATCTGCTCCTGCATTGTCTGGGGTTCTGTCCCCTAAGTTATCTCCAACGACACTGTTATCCTCCATGACCTGTTCTAAATTTCAAAGAAAACTAAGCTGTCGCGTCTGTCAGTGCGCAACTAGAATCTGCGCAGCGCAACTGTTTCAAAGTTGCGTAGGCTGATGTTGATTGCGCGCTGTCAGAAACAGCAACGAAAATAAAGCAAACAGAAATAACTAACTACTGTAAAAGAAAACTTAAACTAGTTAAAGCTTATCTGTGTTGCTCCCCGGCAACGGCGCCAAACTTTGATCGCGCGTCGCTGTACGCGTCAAATTAATCCTTCCTTCTCCACTTAGTATAGCGGCTAAGTCAGGGTCGATCTCACAAGGGGCAAGCAGACTCGGTCTAACTAGTAACCTGCAACTTAACGAAAATTGGGTTGTGAGTGGTTGGTTTGCGCAGGTGCGCGAATAACAGTAGTGAAAGCAGAATTTGCACTAGACATGCGCAGGCAGTAGAGATTAAGTACTATGACTATGAAAAGTATCGGCGCAGACAATCCTCTATGAATGTATTCATTATCATCGACTCTAAACGTCTATAGTTCGGTTTACTGAAGTTAGTATCCGATCAAGGCTTCCTAACTTGTGCGCATGTTCCGATCAAAGTTCATGAGCTATTAATTCTTGAAACTAGTCTAAGCAGCTACGAATCCTGTCACAGTAGCAGCTGAATATCCTAGCGCGTTACTCCTAGTTGTCACCGTCAAGCTACCAACTAGTTTAACATATAACAAACAAGTAGCAAGAGTAAGATTGCGGTTCAAGGCTTTCCCTACTCATGCAACTAGCTGTCAACCGTGTGCACAGAACTAGTACAAGCAAACAAACTATGCATTAAGCACAAGTCTCAAAGGAAATACTCAAAGAATCATGCCCAACCGATACAAAGCGTTTAGCTAGACATGCTAGTGGTAAACATCATAGAAATAGTAAATAACAGCTAAAGTATCCAAGAAAACAGTAACAAGCAGGTGCGTGCAGGTTGCAATGTCTCGGCTCGCGTAGTCGGCTAGCGCAGGTCCTCACAGCAGCTCGTGTGTTTTTCAGTTCTGCCTCTTTCTCTCCTCCTTCGTTGTGTGTCTGTGTGTGTCCTCAAACCCTAGCCTTCCTCTCTTTATATACTGCTCATGAGGCCCAAGGACGGCCTTGGCAACTTCCAAATCCGATGGTGTCAAGATTTGGAAACACCACTATCCTGCGCATGGCTCACTGCGCGCACTGGTTAGCGCAGTTGGTCTGCGCACCGCGGTCTGAATCTATCCTTTTTGCGCTGCTAGCTCCGCAGGCTGTGTGTTGCGCTCCTTAAACGCTGCCTATTAGGGCGTATTCGACTTAGGCCCTTGTTTTGTCATGGAATACAAAAACACCGGAAACCAGTAATCTTGTACACAAAATAATGCAAACAAGCATAGTATTAGGATCTAAATAGCGCGTATAAATAGGCTCTATCAGGGTTGCGCACACTTTTCGTCTTGTATTGCCCTATTCATCTTGCATGCGCTGCTATCAACTGTTTAGTATTTTTTTTCGATTTGGGAAAACGTGGCGAGGTGGGAAAACAGACCACCTTTCCTCTGGAAGTCAAGCAAGGGAAGACGGGCGCGGGTGTAAACGCGTGCGCTGACCTGCGCAAATAGATCAAGGAGGGAGAGGAGCGTTGTTCCATAGCTGCTATCCGAAGGCCGAGACTGGAACCGTTCTGGGAACATAGGAACCGTAGATAAAGCTGTACAAAATGAAAAACACCAGCAGATGATATGCGCTAAAGAAACCAGCATGCGCACAACTCCGTACCAGCGTGCGTAAGTTCACAAGAAAATCATCAAGAAGGCTAGAGTTCCCAGGAAGTGCGCGAAAGAATCACGCACCGGAAGAAACTTGCGCAATTAACCATATACCCGTACTCGAAGTAAAGACCGACAACCCGGAGCCTATGAAGAGCTATCTCCCAGCCATCCGAAAAAATCTCCATCCCAGCTGAGAGGTAACGAATTTTGGAATTGTTATATTAAACTTTTGAAGGCAGATGCGCGGAGGTGATAGAGCAACGCAGGGTGAACGGTTGTGCAGATCGCGCCAGAGTGCAAGGCTGTGCGCTAGACTCCAGAAAGGTAATTGTATCCGTGCTTGAGTGCTTGTTCGGGACGAACAAGGATAAGTGTGGGGGGTTTGATAGAGCCTATTTATAAGCACTATTTAGATCTTAACACTGTGCTTGTTTGCATTATTTTGTGTACAAGATTACTGGTTTCCGGTGTTTTTGTATTCCAGGACAAAGCAAGGGCCTAAGTCGGATACACGCTAATAGGCGCGTTTAAGGAACGCAACACACAGCCTGCGGAGCTAGCAGCGCAAACAGGATAAGAAGTGGCAGATTCAGACTGCGGTGCGCAAGCCAACTGCGCGAACCAACGTGCGCAGTGAGCCATGCGCAGGATAGTGGTGTTTCCAATTCTTGAACACCATAGGATTTGGAAGTTGCCAAGACTTTCCTCGGGCCTCATGAGCAGTATATAAAGAGAGGAAGGCTAGGGATTGGAAGATATCAAAGAGAGAGAGCCAGAACTGAAAAACAAACGAGCTGCTGCGAGGACCTGCGCCAGCCGACTGCGCGAACCGAGACACTGCAACCTGCACGCACCTGCTTGTTACTGTTTCCTTGGACACTTTAGCTTTTATTTACTATTTCTATGATGTTTACTACTAGCATGTCTAGCGAAACGCTTTGTTTCGGTTGGGCATGATTCTATGAGTATTTCCTTTGAGACTTGTGCTTAATGCATAGTTTGTTTGCTTGTATTAATTTTGTGCACACGGTTGACAGCTAGTTGCATGAGTAGGGAAAGCCTTGAACCGCAATCTTACTCTTAATACTTGTTTGTCATATGTTAAACTAGTTGGTAGCTTGACGGTGACAACTAGGAGTAACGCGCTAGAATAATCAGCTGCTACTGTGACAGGATTCGTAGCTGCTTAGACTAGTTTCAAGAATTAATAGCTCATGAACTTTGATCGGAACATGCGCAAATGTTAGGAAACCTTGATCGGACACTAACTTCAGTAAATCGAACTATAGATGTTTAGAGTCGATGATAAGGAATACATTCATAGAGGATTGTCTTTACCGATACTTTTCATAGTCATAGTACTTAATCTCTACTGCCTGCGCACGTCTAGTGCAAATTCTGCTTTCACTACTGTTCATTCGCGCACCTGCGCAACCCAATCCTTCACAACCCCAATTTTCGTAAGTTGTAGGTTGCTAGCTAGAACGAGTCTGCTTGCTCCTTGTGGGATCGACCCTGACTTAGCCGCTATACTAAGTGGAGAAGGAAGGATTAATTTGACGCGTACAACGACGCGCGGATCAGTTAGCAAAGGACCTGCTAACCTTTCCCCTATGAGAGCTGGGGATCCAGTTCCTACTGCCCAAGTTGTACAACAGGGCATTTTTGGAGGTGAGTTCCGCAGCACTGAGATTTGGTCCACCCCAAGACAAGCACACTCCTCCCGTGAGAACCCTGGCCAACACCTCTTGCTTGACATTTGTGGGTTCTCTAGCATCACGGTCTATCTCAAAAAATTCATCTATCATCTCAAGGGTGATTACTACCTTCTTACCCCGCACCCAACTCTTTCCAAAAGCATCTCCTTCTTCCTCACCAAAATTTTCTTCCATGTTGACGATGAATTCCCTAACTAATGATATATTGAATTTGTACGAGTAAGTCAGGGACTTGAGTAGATTTACCTCAGTGAGAAGATGGATAATGGCTGCAGATTTGTATTTGTCCAGCTCCAGTCTCTTCTCTGTTATAATGTGCTTCCTCTCTACAGAGCTCCAGGATTGAGAGGCATTCTTGTTTCTGAACCATATTCCCCCTACAGTGACTGCAGCAGTGTCAGTCAAAACAGGTCTTCTCTCGGAAGGTTCACCTTCAGCATCCTCATCTTCTTCACTGGACTCCTCTTCCTCACTGCTGGTATCAGGGATGAAGATTAGAGCTTTTCCTTTGTCCGAAGGTGGAGGACGATGTGCTGCAGCAATTTCTTGTTCAGGTAGTTCAGCTTCCATCTCCTCCCCTTCTCCTTCTATGCAAGGGGACGTGACAAGAGTTCTGCAGCTCTCTTCAGTATGGCCAATGATCGCGCGTCGTTATACGCGTCAAATTAATCCTTCCTTCTCCACTTAGTATAGCGGCTAAGTTAGGGTCGATCCCACAAGGAGAGTGCAGACTCATCTTAGCTAGCAACCTACAACTTACGAAATTGGGGTTGTGAGTGGTTGGGTTGCGCAGGTGCGCAAATGAACAGTGGTGAAAGCAGAATTGCACGATACGTGCGCAGGCAGTAGATTTTAAGTAATATGACTATGAAGAGTATCGGTACAGACAATCCTCTACGAATGTATACCTTATCATCGACTCTAAACATCTATAGTGCAGTTCCACTTAAGTTAGTGTCCGATCAAGGCTTCCTAACGTGCGCGCATGTTCCGATCAAAGTTCATGAGCTATTAATTCCTGAAACTAGTCTAAACAGCCACGAATCCTATCACAGTAGCAGCTGAGTATCCTAGTGTGTTACTCCTAGTTGTCACCTTCAAGCTATCAACTAGTTTAACATACAATAACTAGCAATTAGAATAAGATTGCTGTTCAAGGCTTCCCTTATTCGCACAACTAATTATCACCCATATGCATAGAATTAATATAAGTAGATGTACCAAGCATTAAGCACAAGTCTCAAAGGAAATACTTCATAGAATCATGCCCAACCGATACAAGGTGTTTAGCTAGACATGCTAGAAACAAACATCATAGCAATAATAAATAAAACTAAAGCAGCAAGAGAAACGAAGCAGGTTGGCGCAGGTGGTTCACGTAGAGTCTGGCTGAAGTAGCTCGTGTGTTTTTCTGCTGAGTGTCCTTCTCTCTATCTACTCTCTCTCTTGTTCTAACCCTAGCTTCCCTCCTCTTATATAGTGGTTTTGAAGCCCAAGGAATGCTTAGATTTGGCCCGAGAGACTTTTAGCAACTTCCTAAATCTAGGAGATCAATATTTAGAAACTCTGCCATTCTGCGCACGCTGATTGCGCTACTTGCTTAGCGCAGTCGGTTTGCGCACTGTAGTCCGAAACAACTCTCCTTTTTGTGCTGCAAGCTTCACGCAGTCATGCATTGCGCTCTAAAACGTCCGTTAGCGCACATCTGACTTATGCTCCTGTTTTATCTTGAAATATAAAAGTACCGAAAATCAGTAATCTTGTACACAAAATAATGCAAACAAGCAGTGTTAAGATCTAAATAGCGCATATAACTAGGCTCTATCAAATCCCCCACACTTGCCCTTGTTCGTCCCGAACAAGTACTGAAGCACAGATACTTTTACCTCTTTGAAGTTTAGCGCACAGCCTAATACTCATGCGCGATCCGCACATCGATTCACCCTGCGCTGCTTTATCACCCATGCGCACAAACCTTTAACATTCTTAATATAATAATTTCGAAATTTGTTACCTCTCAGCCAGGATGCAATTTAATGCGGATGATTCGGAGATAGCTCTTCATAGGCTCCTGGTTGTCGGTCTCTACTCCGATTTTTGGTACATGGATAATCGCGCAAGTATCTTCAGGTGCGTGATTCATTCGCGCGCTTCTTGGGAACTCAAGCCTTTCGTCCTTGACGATTTTTCCTTTTGGACTTGTGCATGCGCTGATATAGAGTTGTGTGCGCACGCTGATTCTTTTTTCCTTGCGTATATCGTCAACTGATTTCTTTCTTTTATACGGCTTCGTCCACTCTTCTCATTTTCCCAAAATGGTTCCAGTCTCGGCCTTCGGATAGCAGCTATGGAACAACGCCCCGCTCTCCCTCCTTGGTCTACTTGCGCAGGTCGGCGCACGCGTTTACTCCCGCGCCCACTTTCCTACACTCGACTTCCAGAAGAAAGGTGGTCTGTTTTCCCACCTCACCACGCTATGGGTATTCGCCTTTGGCATCTGCGTGGCTGAGCGCGCTCTATTGTTCCGAAGGTTGCGAAGCACCGGCCTCCACTAGCGCTTTTAGCCGTGTACCCTACTCTCGAAGCAAAAACGACTAACCGCCTCTCTAGAGCTTTTTCTTTCAACTCCACATCCCCTGAATATCCCGTCTAAAAAGACAAAAAAACGAAAAAAATATACTAAATTGGTTAAAGGCAGTGCATGTAGGATGAATAAGGCAAAACAAGTCGAAAGGTGCGCGCAATCCGCATAGAAGCGCACAACCACTGCTATTTCCTATACTGCACTAACTAAGCTAAGCTACAATGATAAATATGAATGTAAATGTAATGTACGCCCCCCCCCCTCCCCCACACACACACACTTAAACAGAGACGTGTCCCCACGACTCAAGCTCAAGCGCAACGTAGAGCACACACATGCAAACTACTAGGACAACTAAGAACGAAAAATGAAATGCATCATGAAAATGAAAAACAGAGTCCTGGGCAGACCCTGTGCCTCCTCATCCATAGACTCAGTCTCTATCTCATATTCTGAGCTGGAGGATGGCGGCGCAACTGATACTGCTGCGGGCTGGGTGACGTTGGCGTTTTAGGCAAGCAAAATGAAGTGCTATTCTAGTCACGCAAATATCAAACAATAGTTATAACCGAGTGACCTCGGGTCGAACCCAAGAGAAAAGCTTAGACTAATTGACAACTAATTAATGCTACTATTGTAAGTCTATGGTTTTTGGGGGGTTTTGTCCTCCTATAGAGGTATCTCTAGCAAGCACTAAAGATAAATGATATTTTTGAGTTTTGCTTAATGAATAAAAAAAGGTAACTAGGGATTCAACTTCTCCCCTAAGATATGAGGCAAATGAAATAACTCACTAATACATGCATGAACTACATTTGGTTAATAAAAGCAAGGCTAATGCATTGTCCGCTCTAGGTTCAACTCTCGCTCCTTCCCTAGAATGGAGAGGATACACAAATGACATGGTTCTCAAACTCTCATTCTATTGAACCGTGTAGAATTTGAGTCCCATAACCGCACCCTCTCGGTCTATTGGCCGGTTACTCAAATCCGTTTAAAACTTAGCCTAATGTCAAGAGTGCATGTCGCTCTCACGCACAAACACTCCATCTATGATCATACAATAGCTATGAAACATCTTAAGTTCAACTCTCGTTCCATCCTTAGGGGTTTTACCCAAGCATACTCACTTACGCATTTCGTCAAACACTTGGTGTGCATACAATGAATACATAGCTAGGGCACAAGCAATCAAACCAAACTTCATTCAATACAATAACATAGTGTTCTACATCATATCCAATCCTAGGGGATCCATTTAATCCCCAACCACAAGAGCAACTACTCACTCATAATGAGTGTGCACAAAAACATGACAACTAAGGGAAACATCAATGTAAACACAAAGCTAGGGTTTAAGAGAGGTTGATGTAGAATCTTCAATCCAAACTTCAATCTTCAATCAAGCTTGATCTTCTTCGAGTTCCAGTCGCCTAGGGTTGCGAAAAATATGGAAGCTCTTTTTCTTCACTTCCATCTCATTCTATTTATACTTTTTGAAGATTTCCAAAAAGTGCCCGAAGTGACCGAATCAGGTGATTCGGTCACTGTCCATGTGATTCGCTCGAATCTTTTGTTCAGTGCTGTTTTGAGTTTGGGCGAATCACTTATCCTGGCCGAATCACTTTTTGATTCGGTCACGCCCTTGTGTTGATACGGTCAAACGGCTTATGGAGCTCAACTGATTCGGGCACCTCATGGGCGTATCACTTCTGATTCGGCCGAATCATCTGTTCAGTGCTGATCTCGGACTGGGCGAATCAGTTTTCTTGGCCGAATCACTTTTGATTCGGTCACACCCTTTATGTGATTCGGTCAAATCTTCAGGACTTTCCTCGGATCAGGTCAATTCGCGCAGTTGAGAGTGATTCGGTCAGGCTGGTGGGCGAATCACTTCTGCAGTTTGCTCAGACTTTCTTCTTTTGATCTCCATCGACCAGAATTCGTCTAGATTTTCTTCGGGCCGCTTCGTATCGTGAGATACATAATTTTTAACCTTAAATGGACGAAGAAATCATCAAATGGCTTTATAGAATTGCGGAACAAACAAGAAGTAAGGGAAAAATGTGGACAAATATAAGGTTATTTGTCTGCTCATCAAAACACCCCACACTTAAGTCTTGTTCGTCCTGAACAAGTATGTGCATAAGTCAAGCGAGAGTTTAAGAAAAGGAATACTCACAAATCCCACTTGCAATCATCCATGAGAGTTCAAAGTCCAAATATAGCTAGCTAAGCAAGTAGTTCACTATCACCTCAAATTGAAATAGAGTTGTGCAAATTATTCACTTCACGCAAACTCTAAGGATCATTCACTTCAATGTGATAATAAATACTCATAGAATCGATGTCGAACTAGCATTCGTCAAATTCAAATTTCCGCTCAATTTCCTATGCAAGTAGTATGAAGAAAAGCGTCGCTTGCACAAAACTTTTGTCAAATCAATCACATATGCTTGCTAAGGGCAAGTCCATAAGCTCAAGACAATAAACTCGTTCTCAAGAATTAGGCTATACGTGATAAACCGCAAGAGAAGAGGAGTTTTGACAATGAACAATTTAGAATTCCCTCGTACAAATCTGGATGCTTAAGTAATAAATTACGAGGGTCATACCTTAGACGCTTCCTAAAAACCCAATGCAAAAGCCTTGCTCACACATATGCGAAAGAACTTGCGGAAAAGGCACAAAGTCAAGAGTTAAGTGTGCCTATTTTTTTGCATTTATACAAATGCTTTCGAGGGGGAAATTACCTTCCTAACCCTCGGCAAATGTAAAACCTTCAAAATATGATAATTCTTTTTTTTTTCTTTCTTGTGCCTTTTTTTCTTTTTCTTTTTTGCTTCTTTCGCAATCACTTCGAAACACCCCACACTTAAAACTTGACAATGTGCCTAAATGTTATATGATGGAGCATGAAGTGTGAGCAAAGCAAATGCAAAGGCTAAATAGGGACGCTAAAATCACCTAAAAGCAACCAAGAGCAAGTACAAGGTTTTTGTATGAAAACATTTTTTATTTTGTGCTCGCTAAACTTAACTTCATTTTTCATGCATGGAAAGAGCTTAAAAATGAATCGAACTAAGCTAGTCGAACACCGAATCATGTGAATAAAATCATCACAAAGGGGATCAATCGACTTAAAGATGCGATTCATGAATTTAAGGCACAACTCAATCCAAAATTTTTGTTTGATACTACTTAATTGCTTAGCAAACATTACTTCGTGTGATCAATACTTAAAGCTTGGATGACAGCAATTATGCGAGTGTAATGTGCTCAAAGTGAGTGTGTAGCATAGAATCAAGTTGTAGAAAATCAAAGCAAAAGAGCAAAACACCCCACACTTAGAATTTTGCTTAGTCCCTAAGCAATATAAAGAACAAAGGATTGTAAAGAGAAAGTTGCGAAGGAACTTCTCTCGTGTGGAGGTAGCCTAATGCACATCCGTCCGTGTCCGTGAATGATGCTCTTGGCAGTTGCAATAAATCTGAAACTCACGAAAAAGGTTAGCGCAACACTTGAATTCCCATGTTTAAAACAACTAGCTATGCGAGATATAATTAATGTAGAACATATAGCTAGGCATGAGGTTAGAAAACAAATGCGCGACAATGTATATGATGAGTTCACTTAGATATGTCTGTGTGCATCAAAAGTCATGAACTTGTGCATTAATGTGCTTGAGAAGGGTTTGAACAATGGCGGATAAAGGGCAGAAATTTCCAAACCTAAGACAGTGCTGCTGAAGAGTGCCCGAATCAGGTGATTCGGTGACGGCAAATATGTGATTCGGTGACATCTGGTCGAATCACTTTTGTTCGGATAAGATTGGGATGGCCGAATCAGGTGATTCGGACGAGGCAAAAAGGGTTGATTCGGCCAAGGTGTCCGAATCACTTTAGCTTGGATAGAGGTTTCTCCGAATCACACTTGATTCGGACAAGGCCAAAAGTGGTGATTCGGCCTGGGTGCCCGAATCATTTTACCTGGGCAGTTCAAAATAGTGTTTAAAGGAAAAATCTGCCAAACCAGAGAAACATTCAAGTGCCACAACCATTTGTCATACAAAAAATATCGCAGCGAAGCGCGTCAAATACAAATGGACAAGTCAAGCCAAATACAAGTCAATTAAAGCATCACAAGTCACGACAAAATATTGTAGCAAACTAAACCTCATTCCCATGATCTCCACTGCCAACTCTGGGAGCTCCTTCAACATTACCTCCATCCACTCTCCCTTCAAACATAGCTGAAACGGAGTCACTCGCAGCTGTGGTAGGCACAATCGGCTGAGGTGGTGGCTGAGAGAAGGGTGCTGGAGGCGGTGGAAGGTCTGAAATACCCATGCTTGCTGCCATACGCACCATGACATTTCCTTGCCATGCGACAAAATCGTGGACAAGGGTGGATAATACCTCATGAGAGCGAATGAGCGTCGTGTGACAATCTGAGAGCGAGTCCAAGCGTGCGCTCATCAATGTCAGGCCTTCGCGTGCAATGGGCTCAGGCTCGACTGGAGGAATGGCAATGGGAGAGGGTCTGAAATCTGGTATAGGCGCTGAGGTGTGGGCTGGATCGGCTGCTGCTGACAGGGGTGGCTCGCTGGCCTGCCTGGGTGGTGTCGCTATACTAGGGAGCCCATGCTCCTTTGGCTTCCTCTCTATTCTCTTCTCCAAGTGCTGTGGCACATCGGCTCGAATAATCCAACGGTGCGTCTTAGCCTCTATCATGTGCATCTTTCGGAGAGTTTCCAGGTTGAGTATTTTCTTTGGCAACGCCGTGCAGCGGTCGAAAGAAAATCCCAGCCGCTTCGCGAGAAGCATAATAAATGTCCCGCCACCTAGAGCTCGCCCTTTGTACTCCAATCTCTGATATGACTCAAACTGGACCATCAATGCATTTACAATGTTTACCGATGTGCCGTGAAAAATGAGGAGCATCAAGTCTAAGTCCGATGTATTAACGTACATGCCCCCATCCTTGCGGCTGTGAATAGATGTCGCGATGATACGGTGAATCAGCCGCCAAACTGGGGAGGTAATCATTGTGGCTGGCTGAGGGGACGTGAAGAATATGTCTTTCGCAGTGAGGTCTACCCAGAAATGGTACCGATCGCGCTCTCTAAAACGCGGGGACTCACAAAGCTCAGTACACCCAAATGCTGTGCAGATATCAAGTACGGGCAGGGTAAAAGTCTGTCCGCCTAAACGGAAGGTCCAAGAACTTACAGTTTGGTCCCTCTTGCCATTATACCTTCGACTACCCTCTACATCTTCCCACGTCGCAGAAAATGATGCCATAAATTCTTTCACCAGCCTCGGGTAAGTACCTGGATCATCCATCAAAATATAATGCATATCACTGGCACGAAGATAATCACTGATTTTATCCATAACCTTAAGCTTGCTTAGTGCGGCATGATCAGGATAAGTGTGAGCTAGTACCTCATAGTTCTCGTGCTGTGTCAACAAAGCTTTCATCTTGGCGTCCGCAGCAAGGATTTCTTCAGTAAGAGGAGGGGGTCTCCTTGTCTCTGCTGCTCCAGCATGTGGGATAACTGCCAACCTGGCTTGTGTGCGGGACGACTCTCCCACGAGTTTGAAATCATCGGAAGATGATGATGATGATGCACTGACTGGAGACGGCGGGGGAGAGGAGCGGATTATGATACCACCAACAGCTCGCCTCGGCTTCGGTTTGGTTTTGGCTGGAGCTTTAGCTTTAGGTTTAGCAATACCCTTACCCTTTTTAGCTGCGGACAGCTTTTTGGCAGGCGGTGGTCGTGGTTTTCCTGTAGTTGTCAAGTTTGTCCTGGCAATCTAAAGCTGGGCGAAGGAGAAGAGTTACTCGGGGACTTGCGGTTGATTCGGGCGAAGAGAACTTCGGAGGAAGCTGGGTTGAATGGGGGTCGTGGTTTACGGTTAGCTCGGAAGGGGAGGGCTCGGACGGACGAGGGTTTGGTTGGGATGGTCGGACGGAAGCTGGTTTGGGGTTTGTGGTAGTCGAACAGGAGCTGCTCGGGAGGAAAAGGATTTAGGGCTCGCGGTGAATGAGCGATAAAGCGGAGTTCGCACGAATAAATCTTCAGCCTCGAGCGAATTTGATTCGGGGTGATGCCCGAATCACCAATGATTCGCCCGAATCTTTTTTTCAGTACTGAGTTAAGTAGTTTCCATCTGCACGAATCAACTGATTCGAGCGAAGGCTTGGCCGAATCAATCCGGGTTAGCTGCTTGACCGAATCAAGTAATTCGGGGAGACCATCAATGATTCGCCCGAACCTTTTGTTCAGTGCTGATTTATACATTTTCGGGTGAACGAACCAACTGATTCGGTCACTCTTGAAAACTGATTCGGGCGAACCAACTGGTGTGTGTTAGCCACTCTGCACAAAATTTTTCACTCAAATGCACCACATTCCTCAATCACTTAAAGACATCTAATATTCACTCAAAACACCCCACACTCAAATATTTTCACACATGAATAATCAAACTAAAAGGGGTAATTTTGAGTGCACTCTACCACAAAAATCCCTAAAACCTCTAACTTAATATTGGCATGGCGCAACACAAAGTCAAAAATGATTCTACACTACAAACAAGTAGGAGCAAAAGCACAAATACTCACCAGCCTAGTTTAAAGTCTTGGCTAAGACGTAGCCGATTCCTTTCTTCATAAGAAACACACTTGAGAAGTCCTTTGCGAGGATCCCTTCTCAAATGGCATGCAATAATTTGGGAATTAGGTAGAATCATCAAGCTTGAAGTCTCCAAGCTCCAAGCTTTGCACGTCTCCATGGTACGCTTTAATTCGATGGCCATTCACTTTGAAAGTTTCACCTTCTTTGTTTATCAATTCGAAGTGGCCATCTTCATACACTTTTTCAACTTTGAAGGGCCCCGACCATCTTGATTTCAGTTTTCCCGGGAATATTCTAAGTCTAGAGTTGAAAAGCAATACGCTATCGCCCTTTGAGAAAGTCCTCCTCCGAATTTTCTTGTCATGCCACAATATGGTTTTCTCTTTATAAATTCTTGAACTCTCATAAGAGTCGAGTCTAATCTCATCTAGTTCGTGGAGTTGGAGGACTCTCTTCTCCATCACCGTCTTCAAGTCAAAATTTAGCTTCTTGATTGCCCACATGGCCTTGTACTCCATAGACTAGGCGGTATGGTGACATGCCAATCGGGGTCTTGAAAGCGGTGCGATATGACCATAAAGCTTCTTCGAGCTTTGAAGACCAATCCTTCCTTGAGTTCCTCACTGTTTTTTCGAGAATAGCTTTTATCTCCCTATTAGAAACTTCAACTTGTCCACTAGTTTGAGGGTGATAAGGCGTTGCAATTTTATGATAAACTCCATATTTTCGAAGCATCGCTTCGAATTGCCTTTCTTTGAAATGAGTACCATTATCACTAATTACGGTCCTAGGGGCTCCAAATCTTGGAAAGATGACCTTCTTGAATAACTTACTCACAACTTTGGCATCGCAAGAAGGTAAGGCAATGGCTTCCACCCATTTTGAGACATAGTCGACGGCGACTAAAATATACTTATTCCCATAAGAGGATGGGAATGGTCCCATGAAGTTAATCCCCCATACGTCGAATATCTCAACCTCTAGAATACCCTTTTGAGGCATTTCATCTCTCTTAGAAATATTTCCGGTTCTTTGACACGCATCACAAGACTTCACGAACTCATATGCATCTTTGAACAAACTCGGCCAATAAAATCCACTTAGAAGAACCTTTGCGGCCGTTTTGAAACTTGAGCCGTGCCCGCCATAAGGAGAAGAGTGACATCCTTCAAGAATACCTTGTTGGTCGCATTCCGCGACACATGATCTATAAAGTCCATCCGCGCAAAGCCTATATAGATAAGGCTCGTCCCAATAGTACCGGTTGATATCATGAAGGAATTTCTTCCTTTGATTATAATTTGCTTCCTCCGGTAGAATTCCACAAGCTAGGAAATTCACGAAGTCCGCATACCATGGAGCTTGCGTGGTCTCTATGCTCATCAAGTATTCCCCAATGAATGTGTGGGAATCGTTATTGAATCTTCTTCTTTGGTTAGTTCGAGTCTTGATAAGTGATCCGCCACTACATTCTCTACTGCTTTCTTGTCTCTAATCTCTATATCAAATTCTTGCAATAGGAGTACCCAACGGATAAGTCTAGGCTTTGCTTCCTTCTTAGAAACCAAATACTTGATGGCGGCATGATCCGTGTAGACTATTGTTTTAGAACCAATCAAGTATTGCCTAAATTTTTCAAAGGCATAGACAATGGCTAGCATTTCTTTCTCCGTTGTTGAGTATTTTCCTTGGGTAGTGTCAAGGGCCTTACTAATGTAATAGATTACGTGGAGGCGCTTATCGATTCGTTGACCCAAGACGGCTCCAATGGCGCTATCACTTGCATCGCACATCATTTCGAATGGTAAATCCCAATTCGGTGCTTGAATAATAGGTGCGGTCACCAAAGCTTGCTTCAATACTTCAAACGCCTCAAGACAAGGCTCGTCAAAAGTAAATTCCACCTCGTTGCGTAGAAGATTTGTGAGGGGCTTTGCTATCTTTGAAAAATCCTTAATGAACCTTCGATAAAAGCCCGCATGCCGGAGAAAACTTCTAATTCCTTTAACCATGATCTATCCGCCAATCTAAGATTTATGGATGTAGGAGTGAGTTCACCCATGTCAAGTTTTTGAAACAAGGAAAATGGCATCAAAGAAATACTAGCTCCCAAATCACACAATGCGCTATCTATCAAAAATCGCCAATAGCAATAGGGATAGAGAATGAACCATGATCATTTAGCTTCCTAGGCATGTTATGTTGAATAATAGCGCTACAATTAGCATCCAAAGCTACGTGATCAGTTTCATGCATTTCTCTCCTATGCGATATAATATCTTCAAGAAATTTTGCATAAGTGGGCATTTGAGTTCGTACCTCCGTGAAGGGGAGAGTCACTTGGAGTTTACTCAAGATATCCGCAAAGCGCTTGAAATGTGTGTCCTCCTTCTTCTTCTTCTTCAATCTTTGCGGAAATGGAATGGGCGGCATATATGGAGCGGGTTCTTGAGCTTTTTCTTTTCCTCTCTTCTTAACCTTCTCTTGAGATGAAGACCCTTCTTTCTCAACCTCAACGGTTGTGTTGGCAACTTTGGTCTTCGCTTGGGGTTCTTCTAAGACTCTTCCGCTCTTTAGGGTAATGGCATTTATAGTTTCGGAAGAGTTCACATCCGGTTGAGAAGGCAACTTCCCTTGATATTTTGAGGAAGAACTCGCTTGTTGAGCAATTTGGGTCTCAACCATTTTGTTATGTGCTTGCAATTGGTCGAGTCTTTGAAGGATGAGTTGGTTATCCTTTTGTTGTTGAGCTTGAGTTGCGGCCAATTGTGCGACAATGGATAATAGGGATGGTTCCTCTTGGCTAGGCCTCTCCTCATTTCTTTGGTAAGGTGCTTGCCCTTGTTTCCTTGGTGGGAATCCCGGAGGTGTAGGCTTTGGCTCATTGTTGATGGGCGCTCTCCTCGGAAAGTTTGGGTCTTCATTTAACCTTACATGTTGAGGAGGGTTCCTTGGTTGGTAGGGAGGATTTCTTGGTTGATACCCACTTGATTGAGGTGGCACATAAGCTCTCTCTTGGTTCCTCACAAGATCGCTAACATCTTCAAATTCATCCGCATGTTTGGCGGTGCAAGAATCTTCGTCATGCGACGGGTTAGCGCATATGCTACAAGCTTGCGGATGTTCTCTTCTCTTGTTCAAATTCGTGTTCCCAATAGATTGTGCCAAGGAATTTACCGTCTTTGCAAGGGAGTTGAAATCTTCCTTTGTTACGGCCTTAGAGGTTTCCTCCTTGCTCTTTTTCTTCAAGTGGTTCCTTTCACCACCCCATTGATGCGAATTTCGTGCAATCTTTTCGATGATCTTGAAACCATCGGTAGCCGTTAAGTCCATCATTGCTCCATTACTCGGATGGTCCATATGGTTCCTTGCATCTTGATCCATCCCATCGTAAAAGCTTTGCAATAATTGCCACTTGTTGAATCCATGATGAGGGCAATCTCTTTGAAGCTCTTTGAAATGCTCATAAGCCTCATAGAAGGTTTCATCGTCACGTTGAGTAAATTGGTTGATTCTATCCCGAATCTTCTTTGTCTTGGCGGGAGGGAAGTATTGGATTAAAAAGGCTTGTGCTAGTCCCTCCCAAGTATTGAATGTATCCGGTTCATGACTCATCAACCAATCTTTAGACTTCCCGGAAAGTGAGAACGGAAAAACCTTCATGTATACCCACTCTTGTTGGATGCCCGGCATTTTGTATGTGCGGCATAGCTCCGTAAATTGGGCCAAATGTGCATTTGGGTTTCCATACCCGTCAAATTGATGTGCGGCCACCATATGAAGGAGGGCGGATTTGATTTCAAATTCTTGGTCTTCTCCCCCCGGTAAGCAAATAGGGGAACCATAATGTCCAATGGTTGGGGCGATGTATGCCCCAACCGGTCTTTCTTCTTCCTCTTGTGGAAGAGGAGCATTTTCTTGCCTTCTAGGAATTTGTGGATCCATTTTTCCCGGTTGTTCGGCTCGTGTAGGCAAAGGAGTATCCAAATGAGGAGTGTGAAGCTCGTGTGAAGCGGAGGGATGAGAAGGTTGGCTTGTAGTTGAGGTAGAAGCTTGTTCTTGTACTCTCTTGCTCTTTGCTCTAGTTTGCATTCAAACACCTATGAAGCAATCAAAGAGAGCTTTTATAAGTGTGAAGTAAACTAATACGACAACTAAATAAAAGAAAAATAGAAAGTGAAGTAAACTAACTAAAAGTAATACTAATTAGCAATCTAGTCTAATGGCTATATCCCCGGCAACGGCGCCATTTTGACGTTGGCGTTTTAGGCAAGCAAAATGAAGTGCTATTCTAGTCACGCAAATATCAAACAATATTTATAACCGAGTGACCTCGGGTCGAACCCAAGAGAAAAGCTTAGACTAATTGACAACTAATTAATGCTACAATTGTAAGTCTACAGTTTTTGGGGGGTTTTGTCCTCCTATAGAGGTATCTCTAGCAAGCACTAAAGATAAATGATATTTTTGGGTTTTGCTTAATGAATAAAAAAATGTGACACGGGATTCAACTTCTCCCCTAAGATATGAGGAAAATGAAATAACTCACTAATACATGCATGAACTACATTTGGTTGATAAAAGCAAGGCTAATGCATTGTCCGCTCTAATCCTAGGGGATCCATTTAATCCCCAACCACAAGAGCAACTACTCACTCATAATGAGTGTGCACAAATACATGACAACTAAGGGAAACATCAATGTAAACACAAAGCTAGGGTTTAAGAGAGGTTGATGTAGAATCTTCAATCCAAACTTCAATCTTCAATCAAGCTTGATCCTCTTCGAGTTCCAGTCGCCTAGGGTTGCGAAAAATATGGAAGCTCTTTTTCTTCACTTCCATCTCATTCTATTTATACTTTTTGAAGATTTCCAAAAAGTGCCCGAAGTGACCGAATCAGGTGATTCGGTCACTGTCCATGTGATTCGCTCGAATCTTTTGTTCAGTGCTGTTTTGAGTTTGGGCGAATCACTTATCCTAGCTGAATCACTTTTTGATTCGCTCACTCCCTTGTATTGATACGGTCAAACGTCTTATGGAGCTCAACTGATTCGGGCACCTCATGGGCGAATCACTTCTGATTCGGCCGAATCATCTGTTCAGTGCTGATCTCGGACTGGGCGAATCAGTTTTCTTGGCCGAATCACTTTTGATTCGGTCACACCCTTTATGTGATTCGGTCAAATCTTCAGGACTTTCCCCGGATCAGGTCAATTCGCGCAGCTGAGAGTGATTCGGTCAGGCTGGTGGGCGAATCACTTCTGATTCGGCCGAATCACTTCTGCAGTTTGCTCAGACTTTCTTCTTTTGATCTCCATCGACCAGAATTCATCTAGATTTTCTTTGGGCCACTTCGTATCGTGAGATACATAATTTTAACCTGAAATGGACGAAGAAATCATCAAATGGCTTTATAGAATTGCGGAACAAACAAGAAGTAAGGGAAAAATGGGGACAAATATAAGGTTATTTGTCCGCTCATCGCTGGGCTGCGGGCTCCTCATCCGAGTCGGTCTACCATATTGAATCTGAACTTAATTCTTTGACGGAGGTGACCTCAGAGGGCGATCGGATTATCTGGGCAGAGGGTTGCTGAGGGGGCTCTGATGGCATTGGTTGTGGGTCCATGACTGGGGTACGCACTGAGGATTGGGCTGGTGACTGAGCGGGAGAACTGGCTGGCTGGCGCTGCTCTGAAGGTGACCCTAGAGGTGGCCTGCGCAAACTGAGGAGAGGGGGAATGGGGTCTCCAAATTGCCACCCTGTTGGTGGATTGATGCTTAAATCTGCCCCCTCAGGCGCCAAGTACTCCAGCACGCGCATGACGTTGAACAACATACGCTGCTCTACTGGCGCCTCCTCAGAATCCTGTCTGCGCTGCTTTGCTGGCGCGCGCGGGGGAGAATCGCTGATGTCAATGGTGACAACTTCCCCTGGCGGTCCACTCGCCCGCGCGCGCTCCAGTCTGAGCGCGCGTCCTCATGCGCCTAGCCGGCGGCACGACTGGTGCCTCCACATTCTCCATTTCTTCCTCAGCAGCAGCTTCCTCTTGCCGCGCACTACTCTCTGCGGGCGCTCCTCTGATTGCCGCGTGCCTCGGTGCCCTAGCAGCCTGCAGCCGGTAACACCATTCCAAGGACCCGTCTCCCTTAGCAGTGACCGCTCGGTACTGCAGCATCTGAGCACAGTCAAGAGGAATGGCTGGAACAACTGTGTGCTCAGGCAGTTCTGGCTCTCCGTGCATCCCACGCAGCAAATGCGTAACTACACCTCCACAAGTGAGCGGGCCCTTGGTGCTGAGCCGCTCCTAGTGCACTACCATGTCTGACACGAACCTCACCTTCTTCCCATAATACAACCCCTTCAGCACATCCATATCAAGCAGGCTGACCTTCGGCGCACCGTTATAGCATCCAACGACTGCGTACGCGACCATGCGCCACAGGTAATACATCCAGGGGTCGCGCAGCTCACGCCCTCGGCTGCACCCAGCGGCAAACGGTTTGCCCGGCGCCATCTCGCCCCATGCCTCCTGATTGGTGTGCGTATCTACCTCGTGCTCGCACACCTTGTCACAGCGCAGGGTGCGCTTCAACCTCTTGGCCGATGAAATGTACCACACCCCTCGGTGTTGGTACTGGATCTCTAAGTGATCTGCAGGGACGCCAGGAACTCACAGGTGTCCTCTTTGTCGGCTGCGCTTTCTAAGTCCATTAGCGCTTCCCAGCCAGCCTGCGCGAGCTTTTCTATTACCAATTCCTCTAAGCCCATCTCGCGCAGGAAGTCCCTGCTGATGCACGGTGTGCCATACATGTCCAGCCTCCAGAAGGCATCATACTTCCGTGCGAAAGATGCTGGGGTGTCCTAGTCCTCGGCTGGCCTCATATTTGCAGCGGTCAACTGTAGTCAACGTTCTACTAAGAATCCCAAAATCAGAACTTCAAATCAAACCCTCAAATTCCTACCAGATGGGCGCCTCACTCGCATCAACAAAACCCAGCAAAGAAATCACCAAATGGAGCTAGCTACCTAGATGCGGTTTTGATCCTAGGGTTACGTCCTCAGTCGGGTTCCTTCACCAAACCCTCACTAAAATGACTGAAACAAGGAATGAGAGGTTACCTAGTGTGCTGGTGTTGTTGTGCTCTTCAAGTCTCTCTAGAGAACCCTGGAAATGGTGGGCGGACGGCAAAGATCAGCCGGCAGCAGTGCAGAGTGTTTAACGGTCGAAATTGCAGAATGTCCGGATTTTTCTAAGTATCTGCCCTTATATACCCCCTGCGCACTGAACTGCGCACTGACCTGCGCACTGACCTGCGCACTGACTCGCGCATTGCTACGTGACTCAAGAAAAATATGCAAGTGCTGAACTAGCTAAAATGCAAATCCTAAAAACGTGTAAAAATAAAACATGGAAAACGTGTCGGGTTACCTCCCGACAAGTGCCTTTGTTTAACGTCGTTGGCTCGACAGTACCTCGTTACTTGCTCAAGTTTGTGCTCCGGACCACCCCCACACTTGCTCCTGCGCGCTCTGGTGTGTCTGTGTGTGCTATGTCCTCCTTAGTCCTGCGCAAAGGAACAGATAGGTAGTCAGTGTGGCCAAAATTGTGTGGCACATCATAAGTACTGAGGTTAATCAGTGAGGGAGAAGATATATAATCAGTAGCTCCTAGTTCTCCCTCAGGTGCACCAGGTTGTATTTCTGGCGCAGCAGCTTGCGCATCTTCTATTTCGGGTTCCGCCAAATCAACTTCGCGCGTGGCCTCATCCCACGGTTCTCCCAAGTATTTCTTGACTCTTTGCCCATTAACCTGAAAGCGATGTTTGCGCTCGTTCTCTAACTCGATAGTTCCATACGGGAAAACCTTTGTGACCGTGTAAGGTCCCGTCCACTTGCTGCTCAGCTTCCCAGGCATCAGTTTTAGGCGTGAGGAGAACAACAACACCCCGTCTCCTGGCTCGAAGGTGCGTCTGAGGATGTTCTTATCGTGAAATGCTTTCGTGCGCATTTTGTAGTTGCGCAACCCCTCATACGCATCCAAGCGCAGCTCCTCCAGCTCGCTTAACTCAAATGCGCGCTCCTTACCAGCCTCATCGAGGTTCAGATTGCAAGTGCGCAATGCCCAGTATGCCTTGTGCTCCAACTCAACCGGTAGGTGGCACGCCTTTTCGTACACCAACCGAAATGGTGAAGTCCCAATCGGTATCTTGTGCGCAGTCCTGTATGCCCATAGTGCATCGTCCAGCCACTGGCTCCAGTCTTTGCGCGAAGGTCTCACGGTTTTCTCCAGAATGCGCTTGATCTCTCTATTGGAAACCTCGGCCTGGCCATTCGTTTGAGGATGGTAGGCAGTGGACGTCTTGTGGCGCACCCCATAATGCTTTAGTACTTGCGCCACTATTGTGTTGCAGAAGTGCGTCCCCTGGTCGCTGATTATTGCCTTAGGTACTCCGTACCTGCAGAAAATGTTAGTTCTTAAGAAGTCAACGACCGTTTTACCATCATCCTTGCGCGTGGCCTTAGCTTCGACCTACTTCGAGACATAGTCCACTGCAACCAGTATGTACTCATATCCACAAGATGGCGGAAACGGCCCCATGAAGTCAATTCCCCACAAATCGAACACTTCGTCTACCAGTATAGGTGTTTGTGGCATCTCATTGCGCGATGAGATATTTCCTGTGCGCTGGCACTTGTCACAAGCTCTGCAGTGGTCATGTGAGTCACGGAATAAGTGCGGCCAATAAAAATCGCAATCTAGGATTTTCCTGCTCGTGCGCTTTGGACCAAAGTGTCCTCCGCACGCGTGCACATGACAAAATCTCAAAATAGAGCTCATCTCATGATCAGGCACACATCGCCTCAAGATCTGATCAGGGCCTATTCTAAGCATGTATGGATCATCCCAAACATAATATTTAGACTCATGTTTTAACCTCATGCATTGAGTTTTAGTGAAATGAGGAGGAAATGCACCTGTGACCAGGTAATTTGCAATATGCGCATACCATGGTACCTTACCGTTCAGCGCCATCAGGTGCTCGTCAGGGAATGTCTCCGTGATCTGCCTTGGCTCCTCTTCCTTCACTATCCTGCTTAGGTGATCAGCAACCGTGTTGTCCGTTCCCTTCTTATCCTTGATTTCTAAATCGAACTCTTGGAGCAGCAGCAACCAGCGCATCAGGCGCGGCTTAGTCTCTTTCTTGCACATCAGGTAGCGGATAGCAGCGTGGTCAGTGTAGACAGTGACTTTAGCGCCCAGAACATATGCGCGGAACTTCTCCAGTGCAAACACGATTGCTAGAAGTTCCTTCTCGGTCGTGGTGTAGTTCCTCTGCGCAGTGTCTAGTGTGTGCGACGCATAATAGATAGCATGCGGCCTCTTATCCACGCGCTGGCCAAGTACGGCGCCTACAGCGTAGTCACTGGCATCGCACATCAACTCAAATGGTAGGTTCCAGTCTGGTGCGCGCATCACTGACGCACTGGTCAACGCATCCTTTAACTTATCAAAAGCATTCCTGCACTCATCAGTGAACTCAAAGCACACATCCTTTTGAAGGAGGTTAGACAATGGGATACATATTTTAGAAAAATCTTTAATAAAGCGCTTATAGAACCCTGCATGCCCATGAAACGACTTAGTGGAATAAGGCAGATTTGAGATAAGATCAATTTTTGCTTTATCGACCTTAATTCCTTCCTGCGAGACGATATGTCCTAAGACTACTCCATGTGACACCATAAAGTGACATTTTTCATAATTGAGAACTAAGTTCTTGGTAACGCAGCGCGCTAAGACCTTATCAAGATTATCCAAACATGCATCAAACGTCTCACCATGCACAGTGAAGTCATCCATGAATACCTCAATACATAAACCAATCATATTAGAGAAAATGCTCATGACTAAGCGTTGGAACGTACCTGGCGCATTACACAGCCCAAACGACATGCGCCGAAACGCAAAGGTACCGAATGGGCAGGTAAAGGTTGTCTTCTCCTGATCCTCCGCAGCAATAGGGATCTGATTGTACCCTGAGTAGCCGTCCAAGAAGCAAAAGTCTGGTTTTCCCGCCAACCGGTCGAGCATCTGGTCCATGAATGGTAGCGGGAAATGATCCCTGCGCGTGACTGCGTTTAACTTTCTGTAATCAATGCACATGCGCCATCCAGTCTGATGATGCTGTATGGCAGTGTTTGACAAAACCAGCACAAGTGAGCAAGGAGCAGCTACAGCAGGGGATGCTATAGCAGGAGCTTGTTCAAGTTGCTGCAGCATCTGTCCGAGTAGCAGCAGCAACCTGGGCTTGGCTAGAAAGCCTGGCAGCTCTGCGGAGAACATCAGAAGAATCTTTTTTAGTGCTGCAGAGAATATTCCAGTGGGGAATTCCTAGCTAGAGAAGGAGATTTGTTTTGGAGATCAAATCAAATCTAATCTCCTAAAAATTAGGAGATAATTGTTTCTTTTTGGGACATTGCTAAATTCTGCTCTTGATTAAAGTGGGCGTTGCTACTTAAGGGAGAAGAGGTCAGAGCAGAAAGGTTGATCGAAGCTGAGGGATACACGAGTGCGTGCGCAGAATTCAGAGAGAGGAATTTTGGTGTGCGACGGACGAGTTCTTCGATCATCATCCGAAAGCAGAGCGGTGAGTGCAGAGCTGTGGTGACAGAAGCAGAAGGAGATCAGGACTTGCGTAGTCTGATCCGAGCTTGATCTGGAAGCCAATTCAGAGCAGTGATGCTTGTTGGTTGATCAAGGAAGGCCGCGGAAGAACTGACGGGTGTGTGGCTCGGTCGAGTGTCTAAGTGGTAGTTCTCGCTAGTGGCAGGAGGTCACTGAGTGAGGGGGAGTATTCCAGAGTGTGCAGCACTCGTGGAATCGTTCGATCGGCTCGGCAGAAGGCTTTGGAGCGATGCGGACAATTGTGCATCAGCTGTGTGCTACAGCAACCCTGCAGAGTTGAGTGTAGTTTAGAATAGGCTGAGTTTCGAGGAGACAGTAGCTATTCTAGATTGACATTTGTAGAGGGTGTGCAGACACAAGTCAGAGCCTGTTTTGATTGTGTCAAGTGATCCACACAAGGTTGAGTAGCATAGGTTGCTTGGAGTTGTAACCGAGTGTACTTGGAGACCTCTGTGATTAGTGGGTTGAGGACTGGAGAATAGTCCTCCCCAGACGTAGGCCGAACTGGGTGAACAAACTTCTGTCTTGTTCATTGTTTGCTGAGACAATTTCCGAGTGAACAAGAGTGTGCTGCAGCAACTGCTTGTTCACAAATCTGTCTTGCAAGAGACGCTGCGAATTTCACAGTCTGTATGCGCTTGGGAACTAGCTCGCCTTGTCCATTCTCCTCTACTATGATGCCTCCTTTCTTTGGCACAACGTGCACTGGACTCACTGATAGAGCTTATTTATACGCACTATTTAGATCTTAACACTGTGCTTGTTTGCATTATTTTGTGTACAAGATTACTGGTTTCCGGTGTTTTTGTATTCCAGGACAAAACAAGGGCCTAAGTCGGATACACGCTAATAGGCGCGTTTAAGGAGCGCAACACACAGCCTGCGGAGCTAGCAGAGCAAACAGGATAGGAAGTGGCAGATTCAGACTGCGGTGCGCAAACCAACTGCGCGAACCAACGTGCGCAGTGAGCCATGCGCAGGATAGCGGTATTTCCAAATCTTGAACACCATATCCCTACAAAATCTCCTAGGATTTGGAAGTTGCCAAGATTGTCACGGGCCAAATCTGAGCATTCCTCGGGCCTCACAAGATACACGAGAGAGAGCCAGAACTGAAAAACACACGAGCTGCCGCCGAGGACCTGCGCCAACCGACTGCGCGAACCGAGACACAGCAACCTGCACGCACCTGCTTGTTACTGTTTCCTTGGACACTTTAGCTTTTATTTACTATTTCTATGATGTTTACCACTAGCATGTCTAGCTAAACACTTTGTATCGGTTGGGCATGATTCTATGAAGTATTTCCTTTGAGACTTGTGCTTAATGCATAGTTTGTTTGCTTGTATTAATTATGTGCACATGGTTGACAGCTAGTTGTATGAGTAGGGGAAGCCTTGAACCGCAATCTTACTCTTACTACTTGTTGTTATATGTTAAACTAGTTGGTAGCTTGACGGTGACAACTAGGAGTAACGCGCTAGGATAATCAGCTGCTACTGTGACAGGATTCGTAGCTGCTTAGACTAGTTTCAAGAATTAATAGCTCATGGACTTTGATCGGAACATGCGCACATGTTAGGAAGCCTTTATCGGACACTAACTTCAGTAAAATCGAACTATAGACGTTTAGAGTCGATGATAAGGAATACATTCATAGAAGATTGTCTTTACCGATACTTTTCATAGTCATAGTACTTAATCTCTACTGTCTGCGCACGTCTAGTGCAAAATCTGCTTTCACTATTGTTCATTCGCGCACCTGCGTAACCCAATCACTCACAACCCAATTCTCGTAAGTTGTAGGTTACTAGCTGAACGAGTCTGCACGCTCCTTGTGGGATCGACCCTGACTTAGCCGCTGTACTAAGTGGAGAAGGAAGGCTTAATTTGACGCGTACAACGACGCGTGATCAAATTTTGGCGCCGTTGCCGGGGAGCAACACAGATAAGTTTTAACTAGTTTAAGTTTTCTTTTACAGTAGTTAGTTATTTCTGTTTGCTTTATTTTCCTCGTTGTTGTTTCTGACAGCGCGCAATCAACATCAGCCTGCGCAACCTTGGAACAGTTGCGCTGTGCAGATTATAGTTGCGCACTGACAGACGCGACAGCTTAGTTATCTTTTAATTTCGTTTTCTTTGAGATTTAGAACAGGTCATGGAGGATAACAGTGTCGTTGGAGATAACTTAGGGGAGAGAATCCCGGAGGGACCTAACAATGCAGGAGCAGATAACCGCGCAGTTCGATTCAGAGAAGAAGTGCAGCGCGAAGTTGACGCTCGAGTTGACGCTCGATTCAGGTCGCGCGACGCAGAGCAGTGCGCGAGATGTCAGCTCCAATCACGGTTAACCAGCCATGGTGCATAGTGCTTCCACCAGACGGTCATTTTGAGCTAAGGAGCTCGCTCATTCATCACATGCCCAAGTTTCACGGGATTAACAACGAGAACCCAGTCAAGCATGTGCGAGAATTCCTAGTTATCTGCTAGAACATGAAAACCGAAGGGGAGAGCGACGAAGCGCTAAAGATGAAGGCGTTCCCTTTTTCATTGTGTGATGCGGCCAGGCATTGGCTGATGAGCTTACCAGAAGGATCTATTCACACATGGGAGCAGCTCTGGAAGAAGTTCTTGGACAAATTCTATCCTGCAGCCAAGATCGCGCTACTCAGGAAGGAGTTGGCCGCACCTAGGCAGGGCGCAGGAGAATCACTATCGGAGTATTATGAGCGTTTCAGGGAGCTGGAGGCCAACTGCTACAATCACGGCCTGCCCCAGAATGTACTGATAGAGAATTTCCTGAACGGATTGCTACCAATGGAGCTGAGATTATTGAATGCATGCGCAGGCGGCGACATTTGCAACATGTACCCGGAGGACGCGTGGCAGCTGATAGAAGACTCTGCTGGACAGGTAAGACATCAGCTAACACTTGAAAATAGTCGTGCTCGTTCTGTGCATCAGGTAGAAACAAGCGCTGAGATAAAGGAGATTGAAATTTCAAGTGTCTCTACTTATGCAGATTTGTGAACTAGCAGTTGCTGCAGCACACTCTTGTTCACTTAAATGTATGCACAGCAGACAATGAATAGGACACAGATTTGTTCACCCAGTTCGGCCAATATGCCTACGTCTGGGGAGGACTATTCTCCAGTCCTCAATCCACTCAACCAAAGGTTCAGATCACGCTAGGTTACAACGCACGCAACCTATGCTACTTTAACCCCGTGTGGACTACTCAACACAATCAGAACAAGCTCTGATTTGTGCCAGCACACCCTCTACAATATGTCAGTCTAGAATAGCTACAATCCTCTTCAAGAACTCAGCCTATTCTAGCCTACACTACTCAGCAGGGTTGCTGCAGCAACAGCTGTAACACCAGCTGAAGCACTCTGTCCGCGTCGCTCCAAGGCCTCCTGCCGAGCCGATCGAACCACTCCAAGAGCGCTGCACACTCTGAGTAACTCCCCCTCACTCAGTGACCACCTGCCACTAGTGAGTTCTTCCGCACGAACCTCGACCGAGCCTTCCACCCGTCAGCTCTCCCGCGGCTGCCTTTGATCAACCAACAAGCTCCACAGCTCTAAATTGGCTTCCAGATCAAAGCACGAATCAGTCTCTGCAAGACCTGACTCTCTTCTGCAATACGCACCACAGCTCTGCGCTCAACGCTCTGCCCGTGTGTGTTGATCGAAGAACAACTTCCGTAGCACCCCCAGAAAGTCCTCTCTCTGAATTTCGTGTCTACGCTCGTGTATCACTCAGCTTCGATCACCCTCTTCAGCCCTCGAACCTTCTGCTTAAATACCCTCACCACTTTAAGCAATTTCCAGGTTTAGGCCATTGACCCACAAGATCAATTATCTCCTAAAATCTAGGAGATTAGATTTGATTAATATCTTGAAGCATATCTCCTTCTCTGACTGATAATCCTTGCTGAAATATGCTCAGCAGCATTTTAGAAATTCTTCTAAGCACTTTCACAAAGCTGCCAAACCTTCAAAACTCACCCAGCACAAAACTGTTATTCGGACAGATGAACTAGCTCTTGAACCAGCACCTGCTGCAGCATCCTCTGCTGCATCTGTTGCTGGTTTACTTCTGCTGTATACTTTTGCTGGCCTCCTTGATTGATTGAGCTGCAGCAGCTCCTTGTTCACTCATGCTGGTTTTGTCAAACACTGCCATACTTGCATTATCAATCTCCCCCTTGGCATTTTGACAAAACCTTAAGGCCAATGCACTCTTCCGAAAAACTAGAAACGAAATACTCTAAATAAAATTAATAGAGAGTAAGTAGATGAGGCCACACTCGGCCATACCATACTGACCACGCAGGGTCCCAAAAAATGTATCAATATTCAGCAGCATATAAAACTTCTCTCCCCCTTTTTGTCATAGATGCTCAAGGGGCCTGCTCCTCATCCTCCAGGAACTCCAAGTCTCTGATGAGGCTCCTGATCTGTCCCCGCCTGGCATCTCTCCTCTTGGCTTCAGCATCAAGAATAGCCAGCTCAGACCGGAGGTGACACACAATCCTGGCACGAAGAGCAGACTGGATTGTGGCAGCAGGGGGAAGAGATTCCTCCAAGGGAGCTGGAGCTGAAGAACCACCCATGAGAAGATCCTCATAGGCAACATCCACTGCATGTTTTCCCTTGAATAATTTGTGATCAACAGTAAAGACCTGCAGCTCCTCAGATAAGCCTTCAGTAATCGCTCCGAACTCTGGGTGCTGAGAAACCATGATCCCATGGATGAGGGAGGGTAGCACAATAGGCTTGCTGGAGGAGCCACTCCCGGCATGTGTAGCAAGCTGAGGGAACATCACACTTCCCAGGCTGATCTTCCTTCTCTTTCCAATAGAATAAAGAAGGTTAGCAAAGTCTTTGCTGACCTTCCCTCTGTGAGAACTAGGAATCCAGTTCCTTGCACCAAGATGATACAGCAGAGCATACTTGGAGGTTAGCTCAGCTGCACTGAGATTCGGGCCGCCCCAAGACAGGCACACTCCCGCTGTAAGGGTCTTCGCCAATAATTCAGGCTTCACATCAGTGGGAGCCCTTGCATTCTCAGAAATCCCAAGGAATGCATCAATAATTTCCGGAGTAATAACCACTTGTTTACCCCTTACCCAGCTTCTCCCATACTCATCAGCTCCTTCTTCTCCAAATTTTTCTTCCATATTCACTATAAATTCTCTAACCAGAATAATATTGAAACGGTGAGGAAAGGTTAGGGACTTGAGCAGTTTTACCTCAGTCAGGAGCTCAATCATAGTAGCTGATCTATACTTGTCTTGCACCAGACGCTTCTCATGCACAATGTGTTTCCTCTCAACAGCACTCCAGGATTGAGAGACGCTTTTGTTCCTGAACCATGTGCCTCCGACAGTGAGAGCAGAGAAATCTTCAGCTGCAGGACCTTTCTCAGAGGGTCCACCAAGAGATTCTTCTTCACTAGATGAGCTTTCACTACTGGAGCCTGGGATCAGGATAGGAGCTTTGCCCTTGTCTGAAGAAGGGGGATGTGCTGCAGCAGGTTCTTGTTCAGGGGACTCAGCAGCTGTTTCAACCCCTTCACCAATAATACCTGGAGACATGACCAGTGATCTGCACTCTTCTCCTGCAGGAACTGCTGCAGCAGTCTCTGCTGCTTGTTCTTCTTCTGAAGCAGCTTCAGTCATATCCGCTTCTGGCAGCACAGCAGAACCGGAGACAGGTTCTCCATCACGTACCAGCCGCCTCCTCTTCTGCGAAGCTTCTTCAGAGGGAGAGGGCTCACTGTGCGACACAGGGAGAGGGTTTGGTTCCCACACAACCACCTCCAGCGGCTGATCAGGGTCTTCGTTGCGTGCCTTGGTCCTTCTCTCAGACCTGCTTTGCCTGTCAGCTGCCAGATTCTTCTTCAGTCCGCGTGTCTTCACCATTGCTGCAGAGATGTGGAAGGAAGGAGGAGCGCACAGAGGATGATCGGCAGAGATTTCTGAGACGCCCTTTGCTCTTGATCTGTGCCCTAGAAAATATTTACCCGTTATTTTCTTTTCCTTTGAAGTGTAAGACACGTGCCTCTCATGTGCAAATATTTTCCTTTCCATCTTTAGCAACCAACACATGTGAACAAGCTAATTCGGACCAGGTTGCTGCAGCACATGTGAGCTTGTTCACCTATTCACTTCAGGCTGCAATTTTTGCTCAGAGGATCCTTGAGAGATTCTGGTGGAGCCTTCTTCACCCATACTTGGAATACACCAGAGCTTTTCTTCTTCTGATCTTCCAGCCTCCTAACCCTTTGTTTGGGTTTCCATATTTGTACCATCTTTGATTTACCCTTGTTTTTAGTAATCCAGTGCCCTTGTGCAGCAACATGAAATGGAGTCTTTGTGCAACATGTGCTGATTCTGGACTTTGCTCCCCCTTTTTCAGCTGAGCAAGTTCTGTGTTGCTGCTTCAGATTGAAGTTGATCTTCTGCTTCCCAACACTTGTACCAGTACTCCACTTGTCCTGAGACTTTTGTTTTGTTTGAGAAAAATGTTGTCCATGATGCTGCAGCATCCTCTTGTACACATGTCTAGATCCAATTTTCTCTGCCATTTTTGAGAAGGCATCTGAATTCTTCTTCTCGTCTGTCTCACCGTCTGAGGCTTTAATGAACACTGTCCCTTTAGAGCTTTCTTCATCAGTATATCCAAGCCCTGTTTTCCCTTTTCCAAATCTTTGGTAAGATAATATTTCGTCCAGAATATTGCTCTGCGGGTCAGCTGTCTTGGCTGCTGCTGGAGTGGATTCAGCACAGGTCTGTCTTTCTGAATCTTCTCTTTTCAGAATAGTAACTTGATTATCAACTGAGGGTAGACATCTCCTTCGTTCTTTTTCCAAGAGATTTATTCTGTCAGTCAAGGTCTGATTAGTCTGAAGAACTGCCTCACATTGTTTGAGTATCTTCCTCAGAAGATCAGCAAAACTGTCAGATGAGTCATCGTCATCTTCACTCTCAGAGACTTCAATCCCATAGTGAATTTCTACCTTCTTTAGCTCATTGAGATGGACATCTGAAACACTTGTCAGCACAACACAGTTTTCTTCATCACTCTCATCCGAATCACTCCATTTTGCTGTCAAGGATTTGCTGTTCTTTTTCTCAGAATTCTTGAAGGGTTTGCTTGGACAATCAGCCTCAATGTGTCCGTACCCTTCACAGTTCCAGCATTGAACTCCCTTTTTCATCTCTTTCTTGTCATCATCGTCCAGTGCTGGTTCTTTCCCTTTCTTCTTTCTTTCACTGCCCCGTCTGAATTGTCTTCGCGAGGAAGAGCTTCTCTCAGTTCTGGATTCCATGTTTTTCAGAAACTTTCCTAGATTTTTAACCAGCATGCTCAACTGATCGTCTGGAACTGTCTGCTTGATTTCTGCTTCAGCCTTCAAACCAACATTCTTGTCCTTGGAAGTAGTGTCTTCTTTGACCAGTTTCATCTCAAATTGTTTGAGAGACCCCATCAGCTGTTCCAACCTCATGAATCTGACATTCTGAGCTTCTTCAATGGCTGTCACCTTCATGTCAAATTTTGTGGGCAGCGATCTGAGAACCTTTCTGATAAGCTTTTCTTCTGGAATGGGCTCACCAAGGGCATGAGCTTCATTTGCAAGATCACAGAGTTTAGCATTAAACTCAGTGATGGTTTCTTCATCAAGCATCCTCAGATTCTCAAATTGTGTGGCAATAATCTGGAGTCTTGACAGCTTTACTCTATCAGTTCCCTCATGGGCAGTTTGCAGAATCTCCCATGCTTGCTTGGCCATGTCACAGTTTGAGATCAACCTGAAGTTATTAGCATCAACTGCAGCAAAAATTGCATTCAGAGCCTTTGAATTACCAGTTGCTGCAGCACCTTCTTCATGGTGATTGGGGGAGACCACTGAACCACAACAGCTCTCCATGTCTTCTCATCAATAGCTTTGAGAAAAGCTTTCATTCTAGCTTTCCAATAACCATAGTTGCTCTCTTCCAGGAGTGGAGGTCTACTCGTGCTCTGTCCTTCCTTCATTGTCTTAGCAACTTCGGAGACACTGTAGGACCTTTTAAACTCTGTGTGTCGAGTCCCCGCTCTGATACCAATTGAAATTTCAAGTGTCTCTACTTATGCAGATTTGTGAACTAGCAGTTGCTGCAGCACACTCTTGTTCACTTAAATGTATGCACAGCAGACAATGAATAGGACACAGATTTGTTCACCCAGTTCGGCCAATATGCCTACGTCTGGGGAGGACTATTCTCCAGTCCTCAATCCACTCAACCAAAGGTTCAGATCACGCTAGGTTACAACGCACGCAACCTATGCTACTTTAACCCCGTGTTGACTACTCAACACAATCAGAACAAGCTCTGATTTGTGCCAGCACACCCTCTACAATATGTCAGTCTAGAATAGCTACAATCCTCTTCAAGAACTCAGCCTATTCTAGCCTACACTACTCAGCAGGGTTGCTGCAGCAACAGCTGTAACACCAGCTGAAGCACTCTGTCCGCGTCGCTCCAAGGCCTCCTGCCGAGCCGATCGAACCACTCCAAGAGCGCTGCACACTCTGAGTAACTCCCCCTCACTCAGTGACCACCTGCCACTAGTGAGTTCTTCCGCACGAACCTCGACCGAGCCTTCCACCCGTCAGCTCTCCCGCGGCTGCCTTTGATCAACCAACAAGCTCCACAGCTCTAAATTGGCTTCCAGATCAAAGCACGAATCAGTCTCTGCAAGACCTGACTCTCTTCTGCAATACGCACCACAGCTCTGCGCTTAACGCTCTGCCCGTGTGTGTTGATCGAAGAACAACTTCCGTAGCACCCCCAGAAAGTCCTCTCTCTGAATTTCGTGTCTACGCTCGTGTATCACTCAGCTTCGATCACCCTCTTCAGCCCTCGAACCTTCTGCTTAAATACCCTCACCACTTTAAGCAATTTCCAGGTTTAGGCCATTGACCCACAAGATCAATTATCTCCTAAAATCTAGGAGATTAGATTTGATTAATATCTTGAAGCATATCTCCTTCTCTGACTGATAATCCTTGCTGAAATATGCTCAGCAGCATTTTAGAAATTCTTCTAAGCACTTTCACAAAGCTGCCAAACCTTCAAAACTCACCCAGCACAAAACTGTTATTCGGACAGATGAACTAGCTCTTGAACCAGCACCTGCTGCAGCATCCTCTGCTGCATCTGTTGCTGGTTTACTTCTGCTGTATACTTCTGCTGGCCTCCTTGATTGATTGAGCTGCAGCAGCTCCTTGTTCACTCATGCTGGTTTTGTCAAACACTGCCATACTTGCATTATCAGAGATGAAGGCCATGCTGCAGAAGTTGATGTATGCGCAAGGGGCGCAACCAGCTGCGCCAAGGGCATGCGAATTCTGCACGTCCACCGAGCATAAAACTGATGCATGTCCCGCACTTTTCGAGGAGTCAGGAGAGGCGAATGCTCTAGGAGGATGGGATAATAGAGGGCCGCAGAGGCAGAATCAGCCGCGTTTTGGACTAGCCGCAAATGGGTTCAGATGGAAGGAGGACAACAATTTCCAGAGGCAGTCCGCGGAGCAGCGCGCACCACAGCAGACGCAACAAGTTGCCCCCTACAATCCACCGCATCGCCGCACTGACGCGCCAGCGCAAAATAACCAGCAGCCGCGGCGATCCTTAGAAGATATAGTGGGCCAGCTAGCAGACACAGTGCGCAAGAATGACGAGAAGTATGACAAGAGGTTCGAGTCCATTGAAAAGCAGCTGTCACAGATAGCTACCACGGTGTATGAGCTAAAAAAGAGCGATGGCAACCTGCTTTCGCAAGTGATTCAGAATCCCAAGGGAGAAGTCAACGCAGTGACACTAAGGACTGGGCGCACGGTAGGAACAGAGCAGACCGCAAAGGCACCCGCGCAACCAGTTGCGCAAGCTCCAGAGCCAGCACAGCCGGATGCGCAACCAGCAGCGCAAGCCACAAACCAGCAGGGCAAGGCGCCAGGTATGGCGCAATCGAAAGACGAAAGCATAAATCGTACTAACATACCTGCACCTTTTCCTGTACAGGCACCATTGGCAAGGAAGGAGGCGCTGGACAAGGAGTTATATGAGTTATTCAGCAAGGTGGAGATAAAAATTCCCCTGATTGAGGCAGTTCGGCAGATACCCAGATATGCCAAGTTCTTGAAGGAGCTAAGCACAAACAAGAGGAGGAAAGGCGAGTGCGAACAAGTAATGCTTAACGCGCATGCCTCAGCAATCGTGCAACATAAGGTACCACCTAAATGCCGGGATCCAGGTACGTTCACCATTCCATGCACTTTAGGTAAGACCACAGTAAGTAACTGCATGATTGACCTAGGCGCATTTATAAATGTGCTTCCCTATTCCTTGTATGCGTCATTGCGCCTTGGTCCACTAAAGCCTGCAGGTCTCACCATTCAACTAGCAGATCGGTCGTGCAAACAACCGACGGGCATGATAGAGGACGTTCTCGTCCGAGTAGGAGAGCTGGTGTTCCCAGCAGATTTCTACGTCTTAGAGATGGAGGGTGAGCCGAGCAAGGGAAGCGCGCAAATCCTATTGGGCAGACCATTTCTGATGACAGCACGCACAAAGATAGACGTGTGGAGGGGTACGCTCTCAATGGAAATTGATGGCGAGGAAATTCACTTTAACATATTTAAAGGGATGCAGCACCCTCATGAGGACGCCACAGTACACGCGTTGGACAGCATACACGACTTGGTTGCGGATGCGCAGTGTGTGAGCGCAATCGAAGGACCTGGGCCGCTGACGTTGACAGAGTTGGAGGAACAAGATGATAAGCTGAGCAGCACAGAACCAGTGTCCCGATAGGTATGTAATCTGGTTAATGTTTGCGCTACTAATAAAATCCTACCTTCTATTGAACAGGCACCCAAGGTTGAGCTGAAGCAATTGCCCGAGCACTTAAAGTACATCTTCATGGGCAATGAGGACACCCTGCCTATCATTATAAAGAAAGGATTAGAGGAGAAGCAGGAGGCGCGATTACAGGAGGTGTTGTGCAAGAACCAGCGCGCCATAGGATGGACATTGGCTGACCTGCGCGGAGTAAGCCCTGATGTGTGCATGCATAGAATTCTGCTGGAAAATGATGCCAAACCATCCAGGGAACCTCAGCGCAGACTGAATCCGATTATGATGGAGGTAGTACAGAAGGAGGTCCTGAAGCTGCTTGACGCAGGTGTAATACACCCGATTTCAGATAGCAAGTGGGTGAGTCCAGTGCACGTTGTGCCTAAGAAAGGAGGCATCACAGTAGAAGAGAATGCGCAGGGCGAGCAAGTTCCCAAGTGCATGCAAACTGGATGGCGCATGTGCATCGACTACAGAAAGCTTAACACAGTCACGCGCAAGGATCATTTTCCGCTGCCCTTCATGGACAAGATGCTAGATCGATTAGCGGGGAAGCCATACTTTTGCTTCCTGGACGGGTACTCAGGGTACAATCAGATACCCATAGCTACGGAGGATCAAGAAAAAACTACGTTTACCTGCCCATTCGGTACGTTTGCGTTTCGGCGCATGTCGTTTGGGCTGTGTAACGCGCCAGGTACGTTCCAACGTTTAGTCATGAGCATCTTTTCTGATATGATTGGTATATGCATAGAGGTGTTCATGGATGATTTTACTGTGTACGGAGGTACCTTTGACGCATGCTTAAACCATCTTGATAAGGTCTTAGCGCGCTGCATTTCAAAAAACCTAGTGCTCAATTATGAAAAATGTCATTTTATGGTATCACATGGAGTAGTGCTAGGACATTGATCGCGCGTCGTTGTGCGCGTCAAATATAATCCTTCCTCTTCCACCAGTACAGCGGTTAAGTAAGGGTCGATCTCCACAGGGAGCAAGTAGTTCAGTCTTCAATCCTGTCGTCTACACTAAAAATGGGGGTTGTGTGAGATTGGGGTGCGCGATGCGCAAATGAACAGTAGCTAGCGTAACGCAGGAAATTGCACTAGACGTGCGCAAGCAGTAGAGATTAGATACTATGACTATGAGAAGTATTGGGCAGACAATCCTCTATGAACGCAGTCCTTATCATCGACTCTAAATGTCTATGGTTTGTGGTTTTCTTGGGTTAGTGTCCGGTCAAGGCTTCCTAACACGTGCGCATGTTCCGTTCAAAGTTCATGTGCTATCAATCCTTAGAACATAGACTAAAACAGCTGCGAATCCTGTCACAGTAGCAACTGCTTACCCTAGCTCGTTACTCCTAGTTGTCACCGTAAAGCTATCAACTAGTTTAACATATGACAAGCAAGCAACATAAGTAAGATTGTGGTTCAAGGCTTCCCCTACTCATGCAACTAGCTGTCTCCGTACGCACAGGATTAATACAAGTATGTAAACTATGCATTAAGCTCAAGTCTCAAAGGTAATACTTCATAGATTCATGCCCGACCAACACTAAGAGTTTAGCTAGACATGCTAGTAATAAACATCATAGAATAGTAAATAAGGTCTAATATGTCTGAGAAACACAGTAGCAACAGTGCGTGCAGATTGTCTTCTCGGCTGGCGCAAATCCTCTCAACAAGTCCGTGTGTTTTCCAGTGTTGCCGCTCTCTCTGATGTGCGTTGTCCAATGACGGCTGTGATATCTCTCTTTTGAAACCCTAGACTTCCTTTGCTTATATATTGCCCAGGAAGTTCACCTTTGGCAACTTCCAAATCTGGTCACTGGATTTTGCGCCTGGCGCATGGCATTCGGCTAGCGCATCGGCTAGCGCACCGCTACCGACTCTCACCAACTTCTCTTCTGCTTGTGCTGCTATCTCCGCAGGCGGATCTCTCACTCCTAGGACGCTGCCTGTTAGCGCGTATCCGACTCAAGGACTCGTTTTGCCCTGTAATACAAAAACACTAGAAACGAGTAATCCTGCTCATAAAATATTGCAAACAAGCATAGGGTTATGATCTAAATAATGCGTACAAATAGCCTCTATCATGCGTCCCCTGGTCGCTGATGATTGCCTTAGGCACCCCGTACCTGCAAAAGATGTTAGTTTTCAGAAATTCAGCGATCGTCTTACCATCATCCTTCCGTGTGGCCTTAGCTTCGACCCATTTGGAGACATAGTCCACCGCGACCAATATGTATTCATATCCTGCAGACGGGGGAAAAGGCCCCATGAAGTCAATTCCCCATATATCAAACACTTCATCCACTAGAATTGGCGTCTGCGGCATCTCGTTGCGCGCTGATATGCCTCATGTGCGCTGGCACCTGTCACAATTCCTGCAATAGTCATATGCGTCTCTAAACAGGTGCGGCCAATAAAATCCGCTGTCCAGGACCTTCCTGCTGGTGCGCTTGGGACCAAAGTGTCCTCCACATGCGTGCGCATGACAAAACATCAAAACAGAGTTAAATTCATGGTCAGGCACGCAGCGCCTCAATATCTGATCTGGTCCTATTCTAAGCATATAAGGATCATCCCAAATATAATGCTTGGACTCATGTTTCAATCTCATGCACTGGGTTTTATTGAAATGCGGAGGAAATGTACCTGTGACCAGGTAATTCGCAATGTGCGCATACCATGGTACCTTACCTGTCAGCGCCATCAGATGTTCGTCAGGAAAAGTCTCAGTGATCTGCCCTGGCTCCTCCTCCTTCACGATCCTGCTCAGGTGGTCCGCAACTGTGTTCTCTGTGCCCTTCTTATCCTTGATCTCCAGGTCGAATTCCTGCAGTAGGAGCACCCAGCGCATCAGGCGCGGCTTAGTTTCTTTCTTGGGCATTAGGTAGCGGATGGCTGCATGGTCTGTGTATATGATGACCCTGGCGCCTAGAACATATGCACGGAACTTCTCTAGCGCAAACACAATGGCCAGAAGCTCCTTCTCCGTGGTGGTGTAGTTCCTCTGCGCAGCGTCCAGTGTGCGCGATGCATAATAGATGACGTGCGGTTTCTTGTCCACTCGCTGCCCAAGGACTGCACCTACTGCATAATCGCTTGCGTCGCACATCAGTTCAAATGGCAGGTTCCAGTCTGGTGCGTGCATCACTGGCGCACTGGTCAGCGCCTCCTTCAGCTTATCAAATGCGGCCCTGCACTCATCAGTAAAATCGAAGCACACATCCTTTTGCAAGAGGTTAGACAGGGGAATACAAATTTTAGAGAAGTCTTTTATAAAACGCCTGTAAAATCCGGCATGGCCTAAGAATGACTTCACATCGCGCACGTTTGTGGCATAAGGTAGATTAGAAATAAGGTCTATCTTAGCTTTGTCTACCTTGATCCCTTCCTCTGAGATGATGTGTCCTAGCACTACACCATGCGTTACCATGAAATGGCATTTTTCATAATTAAGCACTAGGTTCTTAGAAATGCAGCACGCTAAGACCTTATCTAGATGAGTTAAGCACGCATCAAAGGTACCTCCATATACAGTAAAATCATCCATGAACACTTCTATGCATATACCAATCATATTAGAGAAAATGCTCATAACAAGGCGTTGGAACGTACCTGGCGCGTTACACAACCCAAATGACATGCGCCGAAACGCAAATGTACCGAACGGGCAGGTGAACGTGGTCTTCTCCTGATCCTCCGCAGCTATGGGTATCTGGTTGTACCCTGAATATCCGTCCAAGAAACAAAAATAAGGCTTACCTGCTAATCTGTCCAGCATCTGATCCATAAAGGGTAGCGGGAAATGGTCCTTGCGCGTTACAGCGTTAAGCTTCCTGTAGTCGATGCACATGCGCCATCCAGTCTGTATGCGCTTGGGAACTAGCTCGCCCTGCGCATTCTCTTCCACTGTGATTCCTCCCTTCTTAGGCACAACGTGCACTGGACTGACCCATTTGCTGTCCGAGATGGGGTAGATGACTCCTGCGTCAAGCAACTTTAGAATTTCCTTCTGCACTACCTCCATCATATTTGGGTTCAATCTGCGCTGAGCCTCTCTGGATGGTTTGGCACCATCTTCCAACAGAATTCTATGCATGCATAAGTCTGGGCTCACTCCACGCAGATCTGCCAGTGTCCATCCTATAGCGCGCTGGTTCCTGCGCAACACCTGCTGTAAACGCACTTCCTGCTCCTCTTCTAATCCTTTCTTTATGATCACTGGCAGGGTGTCCTCATTTCCCAAGAAAATGTATTTGAGGTGTTCTGGAAGTTGCTTCAGCTCGACCTTGGGTGCCTGTTCAATAGAGGGCAAGATTTTAGTAGCAGTGCAAATATGAACTATATCGTGTACCTGTTTGAGTTCTGGTTCGGCACTGCTCAGCTCCTCGTCTTGCTCCTCCAACTCTGTCTGTGCCAGTGGCTCTGGTTCTATTGTTGCGCTTGCACATTGCGCATCTGAGACTAAATCGTCAATGCTGTCCATCGCGTGCACTGTGGCGTCCTCGTGTCGGTGCTGCATCCCCTTGAATATATTGAAATGGATTTCTTCGCCGTCAACCTCCATGGAGAGTGTGCCCCTCCCCACGTCTATCTTCGTGCGCGCGGTCATCAGGAAAGGTCTGCCCAGTAGGATCTGCGCACTGCTGGTGCTTGATTCACCCTCCATTTCCAGCACATAAAAATCTGCTGGGAACACCAGCTCTCCTACTCGCACAAGAACATCCTCGATCATGCCTGCAGGTTGTTTGCAAGACCGATCTGCTAGCTGAATAGTGAGACCTGCAGGCTTTAGTGGTCCAAGGCGCAATGTCGCATATAGGGAATAAGGTAACAAATTGATGGATGCGCCTAAATCAATCATGCAGTTGCTCACTGTGGTCTTACCTAAAGTGCACGGGATAGTGAACGTACCTGGGTCTCGGCACTTAGGTGGTACCTTATGTTGCACGATCGCTGAGGCCTGCGCATTGAGCATTACCTGTGCGCATTCGCCTTTCCTCCTCTTGTTTGTGCACAACTCCTTTAAAAACTTGGCGTACCTGGGAATCTGCCGAACTACTTCGATAAGGGGAATGTTGATTTCCACCTTGCTGAATAACTCGTATAGCTCTTTGTCCAGCGCTTCCTTTCTAGCCGATGGTGCCTGCACAGGAAAAGGTGCAGGTATATTAGTACGATTCGTGCCCTTGTCATTTATTTGTGTTATACCTGGCGCTTCGCCCTGCTGGCTTGTGAGTGGTACTTCTGGTTGCGCATCTTCCTCTGGTTGCGCATTCTGTTCTGCTGGATCCGGGACTTGCGCGGGCGCCTTCGAGGTCTGCTCTGCTCCTATTGTGCGCCCAGTCCTAAGTGTCACTGCATTGACTCCTCCTTTGGGGTTCTGAATCACTTGCGAAGGCAGGTTGCCATCGCTCTTCTTTAGCTCATATACCGTGGTAGCGATCTGTGATAGCTGCTTTTCAATGGACTCGAACCTCTTGTCATACTTCTCATCATTCTTGAGCACTGTGTCTGCTAGCTGCCCCACGATATCTTCCAAAGATCGCCTCGGTTGCTGGTTGTTATGCGCTGGTGCGTCAGTGCGGCGATGCGGTGGATTGTAGGGCGCAGCTTGTTGCGTCTGCTGTGGTGCGCGCTGATCTGTGGATTGCCTCTGGAAATTGTTTTCCTCCTTCCATCTGAATCCATTTGCTGCCAGTCCAAAGCGCGGCTGATTCTGCCTCTGTGGTCCTCTGTTATCCCATCCTCCAAGAGCATTGACATCTCCAGATTCCTCGAAAAGTGTGGGACATTCATCAGTTTTGTGCTCGGTTGACCTGCAGAATTCACATACCTTTGGCGCAACTGGTTGTGCGCTTTGCGCACTCATCAACTTCTACAGCATGGCCTTCATTTCCTTGATCTCAGCGCTTGTTTCTACCTGATGCACAGAACGAGTACGACTATTTTCAAGTGTTAGCTGATGTCTTACCTGACCAGAAGAGTCTTCTATCAGCTGCCACGCGTCTTCTGGATACATGTTGCAAATGTCGCCTCCTGCACATGCCTTCAATAACCTCATCTCCATGGGTAGCAGTCCATTCAGGAAGTTCTATATCAGCACATTCTGAGGCAGGCCATGATTGTAGCAGTTGGCCTCTAGCTCCCTGAAACGCTCGTAATACTCTGACAGTGACTCTCATGCGCTCTGCCTCGGCGCGGCCAGTTCTCTCCTGAGTAGCGCGATCTTTGCTGCTGGATAGAATTTGTCCAGGAATTTCTTCTGCAGCTGCTCCCATGTGTGAATTGATCCTGCGGGTAAGTTCATCAACCAATGTCTGGCTGTATCACACAGTGAAAATGGGAATGCCTTCATCTTCAGCGCCTCATCGCTCTCCCCTTCGGTCTTCATGTTCTCGCAAATGATTAGGAACTCCCGCACATGCTTGACTGGATTTTCATTGTTCATCCCGTGGAACTTGAGCATGTGATGAATGAGCGAGCTTCTTAGTTCAAAATGACCGCCTGGCGGAAGCACGATGCACCATGGCTGGTTAACTGTGAGTGGGGCTGACATATCGCGCACTGTTCTGCGTCGCGCGACCTGTTGCACGGGTGGCGCATGATACACTTCAGCGGCCCTCCTTGCTTCAACCTCGCGCTGCACTTCCTCTCTGAACAGGGCTGCGCGGTTATGTGCTCTTGCTTCCTCTGGGGTTCTGTCCCCTAAGTTGTCCCCAACGACACTGTTATCCTCCATGACCTGTTCTAAATCTCAAAGAAAACGAAATTAAAAGATAACTAATGCTGCTGCGTCTGTCCGTGCACAACTAGAATCTGCGCAGCGCAACTGTTTCAAGGTTGCGCAGGCTGATGGTGATTGCGCACTGTCAGAAACAACAACGAGAAAACAAAACAAACTGAAAATAACTAGTTACTAGAAAGGCAAAAACGTAAGCTTAGCTAAAACTTAGCTGTGTTGCTCCCCGGCAACGGCGCCAAAATTTGATTGCGCGTCATTGTACGCGTCAAATATAATCCTTCCTCTTCCACTAGTACAGCGGTTAAGTAAGGGTCGATCTCCACAGGGAGCAAGTAGTTCAGTTTTAGCTAGTGACCTACACTTATGAAATTGGGGGGTGAGTGATTGGTTTGCGCGATGCGCAAGTAACAGTAATGAATGCAGGGACTAGACGTGCGCAGGAAATAGAGATCAAGTACTATGACTATGAGAAGTATCGGCGCAGACAATCCTCTATGAGTGTATTCCTTATCATCGACTCTAAATGTCTATAGCTCGGGTTGCTAATGTTAGTGTCCGATCAAGGCTTCCTAACATGTGCGCATGTTCCGATCAAAGTTCATGTGCTATTAATTCTTACACTAGACTAAACAACTACGAATCCGATCAAGGTAGTAATTGCCTATCCTAGCGCGTTACTCCTAGTTGGCACCGTCAGGCTATTCAACTAGTTTAACAAACAACAACAAGCAACAAGAGTAAGATTGCGGTTCAAGGCTTCCCCTACTCGTGTAACAAGCTGCCAGTGATGTGCACAGAATTAATATAAGCAAAACAAGCTATGCATTAAGCGCAAGTCTCAAAGGGAAATACTCATAGATTCATGTCCAACCGATACTAAGCGTTTAGCTAGACATGCTAGTGATAAACATCATAGAAACAGTAAATAATAACTAAAGTGTCCAAGAAAACAATAGCAAACAGTGCGTGCAGGTTGCTGTCTTGGCTGGCGCAGTCGGCTGGCGCAGATCCTCTCAACAAGCTCGTGTGTTTTCCAGTCCTGCTGCGCAGTGCCTCCTGGGTGTACGAATTGTGAATCCTGAGAATCGTCTCCTAACCCTAGCCTCCTTCTCTTCTTTATATACTGCTCAGGGGCTGATCCTTGGCAACTTCCAAATCTGGTCGTGTCAGGATTTGGAAATACCATCATCTGCGCCTGGCGCACGGCATCTGCTTAGCGCAATTGGTTAGCGCACCGTTGTCGACTCTTCCAATTCTACTGTTTGCGCCGCTAGCTCCGCAGGCTGTGTGATGTGCGTCCTAAACGCTGCCTGTTAGCGCGTATCCGACTTAGGCCTTCGTTTTGCCCTGAAATACAAAAACACTGGAAACCAGTAATCCTGTACATAAAATAATGCAAACAAGCATAGGGTTATGATCTAAATAATGCGTATAAATAGGCTCTATCACCGTGCTTGAGTACTTGTTCGGGACGAACAAGGGCAAGTGTGGGGGGTTTGATAGAGCCTATTTATACGCACTATTTAGATCTTAACATTGTGCTTGTTTGCATTATTTTGTGTACAAGATTACTGGTTTCCGGTGTTTTTGTATTCAAGGACAAAACAAGGGCCTAAGTCGGATACACGCTAATAGGCGCGTTTAAGGAGCGCAACACACAGCCTGCGGAGCTAGCAGCGCAAACAGGATAGGAGGTGGCAGATTCAGACTGCTGTGCGCAAACCAACTGCGCGAACCAACGTGGGTAGTGAGCCATGCGCAGGATAGCGGTATTTCCAAATCTTGAACACCATATCCCTACAAAATCTCCTAGGATTTGGAAGTTGCCAAGATTGTCACGGGCCAAATCTAAGCATTCAAGAATTAATAGCTCATGGACTTTGATCGGAACATGCGCACATGTTAGGAAGCTTTTATCGGACACTAACTTCAGTAAAATCGAACTATAGACGTTTAGAGTCGATGATAAGGAATACATTCATAGAGGATTGTCTTTACCGATACTTTTCATAGTCATAGTACTTAATCTCTACTGTCTGTGCACATCTAGTGCAAAATCTGCTTTCACTATTGTTTTTTTTTTTTTTTTTTTTTAAAAACCCACCCCGTTAGAGCCCCAACCCTAACACCCACCAGGAATCGAACCTGTGACATGGAGTTTATAATACACCACCACGACCACTAGGCTAGCCCTTGGTGGGCTTTTTCACTATTCTTCATTCGCGCACCTGCGCAACCCAATCACTCACAACCCAATTCTCGTAAGTTGTAGGTTACTAGCTGAACGAGTCTGCACGCTCCTTGTGGGATCGACCCTGACTTAGCCCCTGTACTAAGTGGAGAAGGAAGGATTAATTTGACGCGTACAACGATGCGCGATCACTCACCCACTTGCTATCTGAAATCGGGTATATTACACCTGCGTCAAGCAGCTTCAGGACCTCCTTCTGTACTACCTCCATCATAATCGGATTCAGTCTGCGCTGAGGTTCCCCGGATGGTTTGGCATAATTTTCTTGTAGAATTCTGTGTATGCACACATCAGGGCTCACTCCGCGCAGGTCAGCCAATGTCCATCATATGGCGCGCTGGTTCTTGCACAGCACCTCCTGTAATCGCGCCTCCTGCTCCTCCTCTAATCCTTTCTTTATAATGACAGGCAGGGTGTCCTCATTGCCCAGAAAGATGTACTTTAATTGCTCGGGCAATTGCTTTAGCTCAACCTTGGGTGCCTGGTCAATAGAAGGCATGATTTTATTAGTAGCGCAAACATGAACCAGATCACACACCTGTCTGGACACTGGTTCTGTGCTGCTCAACTTATCATCTTGTTCCTCTAATTCTGTCTGTGCCAATGGCGCAGGCTCCCCTGTTGCGCACGCACACTACGCACGAGCAACCAAGTCGTCCATACTGTCTAATGCGTGCACTGTGGCGTCCTCATGAGGGTGCTGCATCCCCTTGAAAATGTTTAAGTGAATCTCCTTGCCATCTACCTCCATTGAGAGCGTGCCTTTCCATACGTCTATCTTTGTACGCGCTGTCATCAGAAATGGTCTGCCCAGTAGGATTTGCGCGCTTCCCTTGCTCGGCTCACCCTCCATTTCCAAGACGTAGAAATCTGCTGGGAACACCAGCTCTCCTACTCGGACAAGAACGTCCTCTATCATGCCCGTTGTTTGTTTGCACGACCGATCTACTAATTGGATGGTGAGACCTGCAGGCTTTAGTGGAACAAGGTGCAATGACACATACAAGGAGTAAGGAAGCACATTTATAGATGCACCGAGATCAATCATGCAGTTGCTTACCGTGGTTTTACCTAAGGCGCACAGTATGGTGTGATAATGCAAGTATGGCAGTGTTTGACAAAACCAGCATGAGTGAACAAGGAGCTGCTGCAGCTCAATCAATCAAGTAAACCAGCAACAGATGCAGCAGGGGATGCTGCAGCAGGTGCTGGTTCAAGAGCTAGTTCATCTGTCCGAATAACAGTTTTGTGCTGGGTGAGTTTTGAAGGTTTGGCAGCTTTGTGAAAGTGCTTAGAAGAATTTCTAAAATGCTGCTGAGCATATTTCAGCAAGGATTATCAGTCAGAGAAGGAGATATGCTTCAAGATATTAATCAAATCTAATCTCCTAGATTTTAGGAGATAATTGATCTTGTGGGTCAATGGCCTAAACCTGGAAATTGCTTAAAGTGGTGAGGGTATTTAAGCAGAAGGTTCGAGGGCTGAAGAGGGTGATCGAAGCTGAGTGATACACGAGGGTAGACACGAAATTCAGAGAGAGGACTTTCTGGGTGTGCTACGGAAGTTGTTCTTCGATCAACACACACGGGCAGAGCGTTGAGCGCAGAGCTGTGGTGCGTATTGCAGAAGAGAGTCAGGTCTTGCAGAGACTGATTCGTGCTTTGATCTGGAAGCCAATTTAGAGCTGTGGAGCTTGTTGGTTGATCAAAGGCAGCCGCGGAAGAGCTGACGGGTGGAAGGCTCGGTCGAGGTTCGTGCGGAAGAACTCACTAGTGGCAGGTGTTCACTGAGTGAGAGGGAGTTACTCAGAGTGTGCAGCGCTCTTGGAGTGGTTCGATCGGCTCGGCAGGAGGCCTTGGAGCGACGCGGACAGAGTGCTTCAGCTGGTGTTACAGCTGTTGCTGCAGCAACCCTGCTGAGTAGTGTAGGCTAGAATAGGCTGAGTTCTTGAAGAGGATTGTAGCTATTCTAGACTGACATATTGTAGAGGGTGTGCTGGCACAAATCAGAGCTTGTTCTGATTGTGTTGAGTAGTCCACACGGGGTTAAAGTAGCATAGGTTGCGTGCGTTGTAACCTAGTGTGATCTGAACCTTTGGTTGAGTGGATTGAGGACTGGAGAATAGTCCTCCCCAGACGTAGGCAGATTGGCCGAACTGGGTGAACAAATCTGTGTCCTATTCATTGTCTGCTGTGCCTTCATTTAAGTGAACAAGAGTGTGCTGCAGCAACTGCTAGTTCACAAATCTGCATAAGTAGAGACACTTGAAATTTCAATTGGTATCAGAGCGGGAACTCGACACCCAGAGTTTAAAAGGTCCTACAGTGTCTCCGAAGTTGCTAAGACAATGAAGGAAGGACAGAGCACGAGTAGACCTCCACTCCTGGAAGAGAGCAACTATGGTTATTGGAAAGCTAGAATGAAAGCTTTTCTCAAAGCTATTGATGAGAAGACATGGAGAGCTGTTGTGGTTCAGTGGTCTCCCCCAATCACCATAGATGAGCAAGGAGTGACAAGAATAAAACCTGAAGAGCAGTGGACTGTTGAAGAAGGTGCTGCAGCAACTGGTAATTCAAAGGCTTTGAATGCAATTTTTGCTGCAGTTGATGCTAATAACTTCAGGTTGATCTCAAACTGTGACATGGCCAAGCAAGCATGGGAGATTCTGCAGACTGCCCATGAGGGAACTGATAGAGTGAAGCTGTCAAGACTCCAGATAATTGCCACACAATTTGAGAATCTAAGGATGCTGGATGAAGAAACAGTCACTGAGTTTAATGCTAAACTCTGTGATCTTGCAAATGAAGCTCATGCCCTTGGTGAGCCCATCCCAGAAGAAAAGCTTATCAGAAAGGTGCTCAGATCGCTGCCTACAAAATTTGACATGAAAGTGACAGCCATTGAAGAAGCACAAAATGTCAGATTCATGAGGTTGGAAGAGCTGATGGGGTCTCTCAAACAATTTGAGATGAAACTGGTCAAAGGAGACACCACCTCCCAGGATAAGAATGTTGGGTTGAAGGCAGAAGCGGAAAGCAAGCAGACAGATCCAGATGATCAGATAAACATGCTGGTTAAGAACCTCGGAAAGCTCCTGAAAAACATGGAATCCAGAACTAAGAAAAGATCTTCTTCGCGAAAACAATTCAGGAGGGGCGGTGAAAACAAAAGGAAAGGTAAGGAACCAGCTCAGAGTGAAGAAGAAAAGAACGAAGTGAAGAAAGGAGTCCAATGCTGGAATTGTGCATGCTACGGCCATCGACAGATCAACTGCACCAGCAAACGGATGAAGAAGAAAGCCCTTTCTGCCAGTGAAAGTGAAGATCTGAGTGAAGATGAATGCAACATGGCCAGATACAGGTCAGCAAGAAGAGGCACAAAAACACAAAAAGGAGTGAACCAGGACTTGCTGCAGCAATGTCTATTTCACCGTAACAAGAGAGCTTTGAAGTTTAAGAAATGTTACAGCTGTGGTCGCAGAGGACATATTCAAAGAAACTGCTCCTCAGCTCATGCCAGAATTACATCGCCCAGGAAATCTGCCAAGCAGAAACATGCGCAGGCTCAGCTCCTCGCCCTAGTCAGCACAGCTAGCACCTCAGACAAGATAAGCTGGTACTTTGACAGTGGCTGTTCAGGCCATATGACAGGAGAAAGATCCTTTCTGAAGAATATTACTCCCTGTCTGGAACAAAATGTGAAGTTTGGTAATGGTCTGAAAGGAAGGGTGCTGGGAAGAGGAACTTTGGCTGTAGAAGGAATGCCAAATCTGAGCAATGTTCTTCTGGTGGAAGGATTAAAGGCTAATCTTATCAGCATCAGCCAGTTGTGTGATGGAACTAAACAAGTTAAGTTTACAAGAGACTCATGCCAAGTTCTCGATAAATCTGGTAAGTGCATAATGGAAGGAGCCAGATCCAAGAGCAATTGCTACCTTCTCAATGTGAGTTCAAACTCACGGATTCAGAAATGTATGCTGACAAAGGCCGAGGAAATGACCTTATGGCACAAAAGGATGGGACATGTTAACCTGAGAACTCTAAAGAGAATTGCCACAGAAGGGCTGGTCAGAGGAATTCCACTGCTGAAAGGAGAGACAGACTCCATCTGTGGAGACTGTCAGATTGGGAAACAAAAGAGGGCTTCACATCCTCGGGTCAAAGAAATTGGTACCATCAGGCCTCTTCAGCTGATCCATATGGATCTGATGGGACCAATGGAAGTGGAGAGCCTAGGCAAGAAAAGGTATGCATTTGTCTGTGTTGATGACTATTCTAGATTCACTTGGATTGAATTTATCAGAGAAAAATCAGACACTGTGAGTGTCATTGTGTCTCTGGTGTCTCGGCTAGAGCAAGAAAAGAATCTTAGAATCAGCAGCATTCGCAGTGATCATGGCAGAGAATTTGAAAACAAAGACATGGATGAGTTCTGTCAACAAAGGGGTATAACACATCAGTTCTCGTCTCCTATTACTCCTCAGCAAAATGGTGTGGTGGAAAGGAAGAACCGAACAATTCAAGAAATGGCCAGGGTAATGATCCATGCTAAGAGGATTCCTCTGAAATTCTGGGTAGAGGCCATGAATACCGCCTGCTACATCATCAATAGAGTTACCTTGCGAAGAGGTACCATGCAGACCTGCTATGAGCTGTGGAATCAGAAAAAGCCCACTGTTAAGTACTTTCACATCTTTGGAAGTGACTGCTTCATTCTGAGAGACCGGGAGTATCGAAAGAAACTCGATCCAAAGAGTGATCCTGGAATATTCTTGGGATATTCAACAAACAGCAGGGCATATCGTGTGTTCAACCAGCGAACAAAGACTGTCATGGAATCAATAAATGTGGTTGTCAAAGATGTAGATGAAGGACCTAACTCTGAGTCTGACACTGGTGAAGAAGACTCTGATCCTGAAGAAATGTCTGATAGACAGACCAGAAGTGAACAAGCTGCGGCTCCAGCAGATGCTACAGCAAGTGCTGAAGCAGAGATTCCAGATGACCAAGCAGAGAGTCTGTCTGAGGATTTTCACACTGAAGCTCCTGATCCACCTTCAAGGCAGCCCCCAAAGAAGATACAGAAGGATCATCCCTTGACAAATGTGATTGGGAATCCCTCAGATAGAAGAAGAACCAGAGGCCATGCCTACCTCAATACATGCTTCATGTCCAGTCTTGAACCAAAGAACTTCAAGGAGGCCATGAGTGATGAATTCTGGATTATGGCTATGCAAGAGGAGTTGGCAGAGTTTGAAAGGCACGATGTCTGGGATTTGGTAGACAGACCTAAAGGGGTAAACATCATCGGCACAAAATGGGTGTTCAAAAATAAAACTGACGAAAAGGGCAACATTACAAGAAATAAAGCCAGACTGGTTGCCCAGGGATATTCTCAGATTGAAGGTCTTGACTTTGAAGAAACTTTCGCTCCAGTAGCTCGCCTGGAGGCCATCAGACTGCTTCTAGCAATGTCTTGCTGCCTGGGATTCAAATTATATCAAATGGATGTTAAAAGTGCGTTCTTGAACGGAGATCTCTCTGAAGAAGTCTATGTCTCTCAACCAAAAGGTTTTGAAGATCCTCATCATCCAGAACAGGTGTATAAATTGAAGAAAGCTTTATATGGACTGAAACAGGCCCCTCGGGCTTGGTATGAGCGATTGACAATCTTCCTGGAAAATCATGGCTACAACCGAGGGGGAGCTGACAAAACCTTGTTTGTCAAAAGAACTCGGTCTGATGTGATCATTGCTCAAATATATGTGGATGACATTGTCTTTGGATCAAAGTCCCAGCACCTGGTGAAGCAGTTTGTGCAACACATGCAGCAAGAATTTCAGATGAGCATGGTAGGAGAACTTTCCTATTTTCTTGGTTTGGAGATTACTCAGAAAATGGACGGGATCTTTATTGCTCAAAGCAAATACAGCAAGGCCCTTGTGAAGAAATTTCAGCTCGACTCAGCTAGTCACAAGCGTACTCCTGCTGCTACTCATGTGAAAGCCATTAAAGATGAGCAAGGTTTGGAAGTAAGTCAAACTGTCTACAGAAGCATGATTGGGAGCCTTCTTTACCTGACTGCCAGCCGTCCTGACATTTCCTATGCAGTAGGAGTCTGTGCCAGATTCAAAGCCAGTCCAAGAGACAGCCATATGCAGTTGGTCAAGCGCATTATTCGGTATGTCGGGGGAACTGTGGGCTATGGCCTATGGTATACTAAAGACACAAAGGCTAATCTGGTTGGATTCAGTGATGCAGACTGGGCAGGGTCCTCAGAAGACAGGAAGAGCACCTCGGGAGGATGTTTCTTCTTGGGGAATAACCTGGTCTCTTGGTTCAGTAGAAAACAGAATAGCATTTCTCTATCCACTGCCGAGGCTGAGTACATTGCTGCTGGGAGCTGCTGTGCACAAATGTTGTGGATGAAGCAAATGCTGAGTGAGTATGGGGTTGCTCAAGATGCCATGACTCTCTACTGTGACAATATGAGTGCCATCAGCATATCCAAGAACCCTGTCCAGCACAGTAGAACCAAGCACATTGACATCCGTCATCACTTCATCCGTGACCTTGTTGAACAGAAAGTCATCTCGCTCCAGCATGTTGTGTCTGCCAAACAACTTGCTGATATCTTCACCAAAGCTCTGGATGCAGTTCGGTTTGAAGACCTGAGAGCCTCTCTCGGGCTCTGTGTATTGCCGTCATAAGTGCTCCCGGTAGAGACACCCCCTCGTCATTTTGTTCCAAAAAGGGGGAGAAGAAAGAGCAGGCTGAGAAGTGGAGTTATGAAGTGGTTTTGTCAAAATGCCAAGGGGGAGATTGATAATGCAAGTATGGTAGTGTTTGACAAAACCAGCATGAGTGAACAAGGAGCTGCTGCAGCTCAATCAATCAAGTAAACCAGCAACAGATGCAGCAGGGGATGCTGCAGCAGGTGCTGGTTCAAGAGCTAGTTCATCTGTCCGAATAACAGTTTTGTGCTGGGTGAGTTTTGAAGGTTTGGCAGCTTTGTGAAAGTGCTTAGAAGAATTTCTAAAATGCTGCTGAGCATATTTCAGCAAGGATTATCAGTCAGAGAAGGAGATATGCTTCAAGATATTAATAAAATCTAATCTCCTAGATTTTAGGAGATAATTGATCTTGTGGGTCAATGGCCTAAACCTGGAAATTGCTTAAAGTGGTGAGGGTATTTAAGCAGAAGGTTCGAGGGCTGAAGAGGGTGATCGAAGCTGAGTGATACACGAGGGTAGACACGAAATTCAGAGAGAGGACTTTCTGGGTGTGCTACGGAAGTTGTTCTTCGATCAACACACACGGGCAGAGCGTTGAGCGCAGAGCTGTGGTGCGTATTGCAGAAGAGAGTCAGGTCTTGCAGAGACTGATTCGTGCTTTGATCTGGAAGCCAATTTAGAGCTGTGGAGCTTGTTGGTTGATCAAAGGCAGCCGCGGAAGAGCTGACGGGTGGAAGGCTCGGTCGAGGTTCGTGCGGAAGAACTCACTAGTGGCAGGTGTTCACTGAGTGAGGGGGAGTTACTCAGAGTGTGCAGCGCTCTTGGAGTGGTTCGATCGGCTCGGCAGGAGGCCTTGGAGCGACGCGGACAGAGTGCTTCAGCTGGTGTTACAGCTGTTGCTGCAGCAACCCTGCTGAGTAGTGTAGGCTAGAATAGGCTGAGTTCTTGAAGAGGATTGTAGCTATTCTAGACTGACATATTGTAGAGGGTGTGCTGGCACAAATCAGAGCTTGTTCTGATTGTGTTGAGTAGTCCACACGGGGTTAAAGTAGCATAGGTTGCGTGCGTTGTAACCTAGTGTGATCTGAACCTTTGGTTGAGTGGATTGAGGACTGGAGAATAGTCCTCCCCAGACGTAGGCAGATTGGCCGAACTGGGTGAACAAATCTGTGTCCTATTCATTGTCTGCTGTGCCTTCATTTAAGTGAACAAGAGTGTGCTGCAGCAACTGCTAGTTCACAAATCTGCATAAGTAGAGACACTTGAAATTTCATGGTGAATGTACCTGGATCCCGGCATTTAGGTGGTACCTTGTGTTGCACAATTGCCGATGCATGTGCAAAGCATTACTTGTGCGCACTCGCCTTTCCTCCTCTTGTTTGTGCACAGCTCCTTCAAGAACTTGGCATACCTGGGAATCTGCCGAACTGCCTCAATCAGGGGAATGTTTATTTCCACCTTGCTGAATAACTCGTATAACTCCTTGTCCAGCACCTCCTTCCTTGCTAAAGGTGCCTGCACAGGAAAAGGTGCAGGTGCATTAGTACTCTTTTCTCCTGATTGTATCATACCTGGCGCCACACCCTGTTGGTTTGTAGCTGGCGCGGCTGGTTGCGCATCCGGCTGTTCTGGCTCTGGAGGTTACACAACTGGCTGCGCGGGCTCCTTTGCGGTTGGAGCTGTCCCCACTGTGCTCCCAGTCCTCAGCGTTAACTCCTCCCTTAGGGTTTTGGATCACTTGCGAAGGCAAGTTGCCATCGCTCTTTTTTAGCTCATAGACCGTGGTAGCAATCTGCGACAACTGCTTCTCAATTGACTCGAACCTCTTGTCATATTCTTCATCGTTCTTGCGCACGGTGTCTGCCAACTGACTCACTATGTCTTCTAAGGAGCGCCGCGGTTGCTGGTTATTCTGTGCTGGTGCATCATTGCGGCGGTGCGGTGGGTTGTATGCTTGCTGCGCCTGCTGAGGTGCACGATATTCCGCTGGCTGCCTTTGGGGATTGCTGTCCTCCCTCCATCTGAATCCATTTGAGGCCAGTCCAAAGCGCGGTTGATTCTGCCTCTGCGGTCCTCTATTGTCCCATCCTCCTAGAGCATTGACATCTTCTGATTCCTCGAAAAGTGTGGGACATGCGTCGGTTTTGTGCTCAGTGGACGTACAGAACTCGCATACCTTCGGCGCAACTGGTTGCGCGCCTTGTGCACTCATCAGTTTCTGCAGCATGGCTTTCATTTCCTTAATGTCAGTGCTGGAATCCACCTGGTGCACAGCGCGCGCACGACTGTTCTCGAGCGTCAATTGATGCCTTACTTGTCCAGCAGAGTCCTCGATCATCTGCCATACATCCTCCGGGTATATGTTGCATATATCACCACCTGCGCATGCGTTCAGCAGTCTAAGTTCCACCTATTCGTACGAATCAATAATGCTTACGTAATAAAATTACGAGGGTCATACCTTAGGATTTTCCTAAAAGCGAGATGCAAATGCCTAGCTCGCACGCACGCGAGAGAAATTGCGGAAAAAGGCACAAAGTCAAGCATGAAGTTTTATGGGTTTTTTTTGTACAAATGCTTTCAAGGGAGAACTTACCTTCCTAACCCTCGGCAAATGTAAAACTTTTCATCTAGAATACTTTTTTTTTCTCTTCTTTTTTTTTTCAGCTTTTTGCTTGCAAACATTTTATTCAACCTCACACTTAAAACTTGACAATGTGCCTAAGCGATAATAATGGAGCGTAACATGCGAGCTAGGCAAATACAAAGGCTAAATAAGAACTTTAAGGTCACCTAAAAGCACACAAAGACACGCACGAGGTTTCATATGATGTAATTTTGTGTGATCGCTAGTCTTGACTTCATTTTTCATGCACGGAAAGAACATAAAAATCAATCGAACTAAGCTAGTCAAAGCATCGAATCATGTGAATAAAGTCATCGCAAAGAACGTCAATCATCTCAAAGATACGATTCATGAAATCATTGCACACTCAATCTAAGATTTTCTTCGAATGGTACTACTTAATCGCTTAGCAAACATTACATCGTGTGAACAATAATTAAGGATAGGATGAACACGAAGTTTCGCAAGTATCATGCGCATGAAATGAACAAAGCATGGAAATGCAATGATAAGAATGTAAAGCATGCACACTACCCACCCCACACTTAAAAAGTAAGCTTAGTCTCTAAGCAAATGAACAACAACAAATGCAATCCGCATGCAATCTACTCATTAAACTCAAGGCGCGAAGATACTCACTAGCCTAGTTTAACGTCTTGGCTAAGACGTGGCCGATTCTCTCATTTTAATAGAACCACACTTAAGAAGTCCTATGCTAGGATCCCTTCTCAAGCGGTGTAAAAGAAAAACTTGGGATTAGTTGGAGTCGTCAAGCTTGAAGTCCTCTTGCTCCAAGCTTTGTTCGGCTACATGATACACCTTGATTCGATGGCCATTAACTTTGAAGGTTTCCCCATCCTTATTCATGAGCTCTACATGGCCATCATCATAAACTTTATCGATTTTAAAAGGTCCCGACCACCTTGATTTGAGCTTTCCCGGGAAGATCCTCAATCGCGAGTTGAAAAGAAGTGCGTTATCCCCCTTTTGGAATGTACGCGCTAAAATCTTCTTATCATGCCATCTCTTCGTTCTCTCCTTATAAATCTTTGAACTCTCATAAGAATCGAGTCTAATCTCATCTATCTCGTGGAGTTGGAGGACTCTCTTCTCTCCCGCCGTCTTCAAGTCAAAATTCAACTTCTTGATTGCCCACATGGCCTTGTACTCCATTTCGACGGGGAGATGGCATGGTTTCCCATAGACTAGGCGATATGGTGACATGCCAATCGGGGTCTTTAAAGCGGTGCGATATGCCCATAAGGCTTCTTCGAGCTTTGAAGACCAATCCTTCCTTGAGTTCCCCACTGTTTTTTTGAGAATCGCTTTTATCTCCCTATTAGAAACTTCAACTTGTCCACTAGTTTTGAGGGTGATAAGGCGTCGCAATTTTATGATAAACTCCATATTTTCGAAGCATCGCTTCGAATTGCCTTTCTTTGAAATGAGTACCATTATCACTAATTACGGTCCTAGGGGCTCCAAATCTTGGAAAGATGACCTTCTTGAATAACTTAATCACAACTTTGGCATCGCAAGAAGGTGAGGCAATGGCTTCCACCCATTTTGAGACATAGTCGACGGCGACTAAAATATACTTATTCCCATAAGAGGATGGGAATGGTCCCATGAAGTCGATCCCCCATACGTCGAATATCTCAACCTCTAGAATACCCTTTTGAGGCATTTCATCTCTCTTAGTAATATTTCCGGTTCTTTGACAAGCATCACAAGACTTCACGAACTCATATGCATCATTGAACAAACTCGGCCAATAAAATCCACTTGGAAGAACCTTTGCGGCCGTTTTGGAACTTGAGTCGTGCCCGCCATAAGGAGAAGAGTGACATCCTTCAAGAATACCTTGTTGGTCGCATTCCGCGACACATGATCTATAAAGTCCATCCGCGCAAAGCCTATATAGATAAGGCTCGTCCCAATAGTACCGGTTGATATCATGAAGGAATTTCTTCCTTTGATTGTAATTTGCTCCCTCCGGTAGAATTCCACAAGCTAGGATATTCACGAAGTCCGCATACCATGGAGCTTGCGCGGTCTCGATGCTCATCAAGTATTCCCCAATGAATGTGTCATTTACGGGAATCGTTATTGAATCTTCTTCTTTGGTTAGTTCGAGTCTTGATAAGTGATCCGCCACTACGTTCTAGACTCCTTTCTTGTCTTTAATCTCTATATCAAATTCTTGCAATAGGAGTACCCAACGGATAAGTCTAGGATTTGCTTCCTTCTTAGAAACCAAATACTTGATGGCGGCATGATCCATGTAGACTATTGTTTTAGAACCAATCAAGTATTGCCTAAATTTTTCAAAAGCATAGACAATGGCTAGCATTTCTTTCTCCAATGTTGAGTAGTTTCCTTGGGTAGCGTCAAGGGCCTTACTAATGTAATAGATTACGTGGAGGCGTTTATCGATTCGTTGACCCAAGACGGCTCCAATGGCGCTATCACTTGCATCGCACATCATTTCGAATGGTAAATCCCAATTCGGTGGTTGAATAATAGGTGCGGTCACCAAAGCTTTCTTCAATATCTTAAACGCCTCAAAACAAGACTCATCAAGGAGAAATTCCACCTCATTGCGTAGAAGATTTGTGAGGGGCTTTGCTATCTTTGAAAAATCCTTAATGAACCTTCGATAAAAGCCCGCATGCCCGAGAAAACTTCTAATTCCTTTAACATCCCTTGGAGGTGGCAACTTTTCAATCACGTCGATTTTTGCTCTATCGACTTTGATCCCTCTTTTCGACACACGATGTCCCAAAACTATGCCTTCTTTCACAATGAAATGACATTTCTCCCAATTGAGGACTAAGTCCATCTCAATGCACCTAGCCAAAACACGTGAAAGATTTGTAAGACAATCATCAAAAGAATATCCATGCAACGAAAAATCATCCATAAATACTTCCATGGAATTTTCAAGAAATTCGGAAAATATGGACATCATGCATCTTTGAAAAGTACTCGGCGCATTACAAAGACCAAAAGGGATTCTCCTATATGCAAAAGTGCCATAGGGGAAAGTAAATGTTGTCTTTTCTTGGTCATCGGGGTGGATGGGAATTTGGAAAAAACCACTATAACCATCTAGAAAGCAAAAATATTCATGTCCCGCTAATCTTTCTAACATTTGATCAATAAAAGGAATTGGGAAATGATCTTTCTTGGTGGCTTTATTTAATTTCCTATAGTCTATGCACATCCTCCACCCCGTGACCGTGCGCGTAGGGATCAATTCATTCTTATCATTCTCCACAACGGTGAGCCCGCCTTTCTTAGGCACCACATGAATTGGGCTCACCCATTCGGACTCGGGGATCGAGTAAATTATTCCTGCATCTCTTAACTTAGTCACTTCCTTTAACACAACCTCACCTAGCTTAGGATTTAATCGCCTAAGAAATTCGCGGCTAGGTTTCACATTCTCCTCAAGTCTTATCCTATGCATGCAAACCTTGGGGCTAATCCCTTTCAAATCATCAATGGAATGCCCAGTAGCACCCTTATACAATTGCAGCACATGCATAAGCTTAAAGGTCTCACATTCATCAAGAGATGCTTCGATAATAACGGGTAGTGAGTTGTTTGGTCCGAGGAATTCATACCTTAGATTCGGTGGAAGGGGTTTCAATCCCTCACCGAATTCCTTACCTTTTTGTATATCTTCTTCGATGGTGTCCTCATCGAGAGTGTTACCGTCCTCAAGATTCATCAACGAGGCGAAAGATGGACTACCACTATCTTGGGTGAGCAACTCGTACTCAAAATTTGTCAACTCATCATAAACATCACAAGCATCATTTATTTCAAGCAAATGACAATCCATAGAACTACTAGGAGCATTTAAAACTTTTTTCAAGTAAAATTTAATTTTGTTGGTTCCTAAGTTAAGTTCTATAACTCCTTCTCCACAATTAATAACGGCTTTTACCGTATTCAAGAAAGGCCTTCCTACTATGATAGGGATTTCACGATCCTCATCCATTTCAAGCACATAAAAGTCAACGGGAACATAAAATTTCCCTACTCTAATTGGAACATCCTCTAAAATACCCTTAGGTAACCTTGATGATCTATCCGCCAATCTAAGATTTATGGATGTAGGAGTGAGTTCACCCATGTCAAGTTTTTGAAACAAGGAAAATGGCATCAAAGAAATACTAGCTCCCAAATCACATAATGCGCTATCTATGCAAAAATCGCCAATAGCAATAGGGATAGAGAATGAACCATGATCATTTAGCTTCCTAGGCATGTTATGTTGAATAATAGCGCTACAATTAGCATCCAAAGCTACGTGATCAATTTCATGCATTTCTCTCCTATGCGATATAATATTTTTAAAATGTTTTGCATAAGTGGGCATTTGAGTTAGTACCTCCGTGAAGGGGAGAGTCACTTGGAGTTTACTCAAGATATCCGCAAAGCGTTTGAAATGTGTGTCCTCCAACTTCTTCGTCAATCTTTGCTGAAATGGAATGAGGCACATATGGAGCGGGCTCTTGAGATTTTTCTTTTCCTCTCTTCTCAACCTTCTCTTGAGATGAAGACCCTTCTTTCTCAACCTCAACGGTTGTGTTGGCAACTTTGGTCTTCGCTTGGGGTTCTTCTAAGACTCTTCCGCTCTTTAGGGTGATGGCATTTATAGTTTCGGAAGAGTTCACATCCGGTTGAGAAGGCAATTTCTTGATATCTTGAGGAAGAACTCGCTTGTTGAGCAATTTGGGTCTCAAGCATTTTGTTATGCGCTTGCAATTGGTCGAGTCTTTGAAGGATGAGTTGGTTATCCTTTTGTTGTTGAGTTTGAGTAGCGGCCAATTGCGCGACAATGGATAATAGAGATGGTTCCTCTTGGCTAGGCCTCTCCTCATTTCCTTGGTAAGGAGCTTGCCCTTGTTTCCTTGGTGGGAATCCCGGAGGTGTAGGCTTTGGCTCATTGTTGATGGGCGCTCTCCTCGGAAAGTTTGGGTCTTCATGGAACCTTACATGTTGAGGAGGGTTCCTTGGTTGGTAGGGAGCATTTCTTGGTTGATACCCACTTGATTGAGGTGGCACATAAGCTCTCTCTTGGTTCCTCACAAGATAGCTAACATCTTCAAATTCATCCGCATGCTTGGAGGTGCGAGAATCTTCGTCATGCGACGGGTTAGCGCATATGCTACAAGCTTGCGGATGTTCTCTTCTCTTGTTCAAATTCATGTTCCCAATAGATTGTGCCAAGGAATTTACCGTCTTTGCAAGAGAGTTGAAATCTTCCTTTGTTACGGCCTTAGAGGTTTCCTCCTTGCTCTTTTTCTTCAAGTGGTTCCTTTCACCACCCCATTGATGCGAATTTCGTGCAATCTTTTCGATGATCTTGAAACCATCGGTAGCCGTTAAGTCCATCATTGCTCCATTACTCGCATGGTCCATATGGTTCCTTGCATCTTGGTCCATCCCATCGTAAAAGCTTTGCAATAATTGCCACTTGTTGAATCCATGATGAGGGCAATCTCTTTGAAGCTCTTTGAAGCGCTCATAAGCCTCATAGAAGGTTTCATCGTCACGTTGAGTAAATTGATTGATTCTATCCCGAATCATCTTTGTCTTGGCGGGAGGGAAGCATTGGATTAAAAAGGCTTGTGCTAGTCCCTCCCAAGTGTTGAATGTATCCGGTTCATGACTCATCAACCAATCCTTAGACTTCCCGGAAAGTGAGAACGGAAAAACCTTCATGTATACCCACTCTTGTTGGATGCCCGGCATTTTGTATGTGCGGCATAGCTCCGTAAATTGGGCCAAATGTGCATTTGGGTTTCCATACCCGTCAAATTGATGTGCGGCCACCACATGGAGGAGGGCGGATTTGATTTCAAATTCTTGGTCTTCTCCCCCCGATAAGCAAATAGGGGAACCATAATGTCCAATGGTTGGGGCAATGTATGCCCCAACCGGTCTTTCTTCTTCCTCTTGCGGAAGAGGAGCATTTCCTTGCCTTCTAGGAATTTCTGGATCCATATTTCCCGGTTGTTCGGCTCGTGTAGGCGAAGGAGTATCCAAATGAGGATTGTGAAGCTCGTGTGAAGCGGAGGGATGAGAAGGTTGGCTTGTAGTTGAGGTAGAAGCTTGTTCTTGTACTCTCTTGCTCCTTGCTCTAGTTTGCATTCAAACACCTATGAAGCAATCAAAGAAGCTTTTGTAAGTGTGAACTTAAATAGAGACAAACAAGAATAGCACGCACGCAAGCAATTACGACAACTAAATAAAAGAGAAAACAATGAAGTAAACTAATTAAAAGTAATACTAATTAGCAATCTAGTCTAATGGCTAAGTCCCCGCCAACGGCGCCATTTTGACGTTGGCGTTTTAGGCAAGCAAAATGAAGTGCTATTCTAGTCACGCAAATATCAAACAATATTTATAACCGAGTGACCTCGGGTCGAACCCAAGGTAAAAGCTTAGACTAATTGACAACTAATCAATGCTACTATTGTAAGTCTACGGTTTTTGGGGGGGTTTTGTCCTCCTATAGAGGTATCTCTAGTAAGCACTAAAGATAAATGATATTTTTGGGTTTTGCTTAATGAATAAAAAAGGGTGACTAGGGATTCAACTTCTCCCCTTAAGATATGAGGAAAATGAAATAACTCACTAATACATGCATGAACTACATTTGGTTGATAAAAGCAAGGCTAATGCATCGTCCGCTCTAGGTTCAATTCTCGCTCCTTCCCTAGAATGGAGAGGATACACAAATGACATGGTTCTCAAACTCTCATTCTATTGAACCGTGTAGAACTTGAGTCCCATAACCGCACCCTCTCGGTCTATTGGCTGGTTACTCAAATCTGCTTAAAACTTAGCCTAATGTCAAGAGTGCATGTCGCTCTCACCCACAAACACTCCATCTATGATCATACAATAGCTATGAAACATCCTAAGTTCAACTCTCGTTCCTTCCTTAGGGGTTTTACCCAAGCATACTCACTTACGCATTTCGTCAAACACTTGGTGTGCATACAATGAATACATAGCTAGGGCACAAGTAATCAAACCAAACTTCATTCAATACAATAACATAGTGTTCTACATCATATCCAATCCTAGGGGATCCATTTAATCCCCAACCACAAGAACAACTACTCACTCATAATGAGTGTGCACAAATACATGACAACTAAGTGAAACATCAATGTAAATACAAAGTTAAGGGTTTATAAAAGTAGTCTAGGTCTTGAATGATCTTCAATCCAAGCTCCAATCTTCAACCAAGCTTAATCTTCTCCAAAGGTTTGATCTTTGCTCTTTAGGGTTTGAGAGAGTTTTTGAGTTTTCTTTAAAATTGAGATATATTTCTCTCTCTTCAAAGCTTTCCATTTATACCTAGAAGGTTTGACCAGCATTGACCGAGTTGACCAGCATTGACCGAGTTGACCAATTTGACCAGCATTGACCGAGTTGACCAGCGTTGACTGAGTCAAATAGTTGACTCGGGCGAGTCAACTTTCCAGAGAGTTCAAATAGTTGACTCGGGCAGAACTGACTCGGGCGAGTCAAATAGTCCAGGCCGAGTCACATTGACTCGGGAAAATCTTCATTATCATGATTCTTTTGCGCTTTTGTCCGAAACTCTTCTAAGCTGCTGCGTGACTCCAACTACTCGATATAAATCTGAAACGCACGCGTAAAGCATCAAAAGACTTATATAACATCACGGAATGAACAAGAACTAAAAGGGGAATGCGCATAAATACTATGCACTTTGCGCGCACATCAGTAATCTTGTACACAAAATAATGCAAACAAGCATAGTGTTAAGATCTAAATAGCGCATATAACTAGGCTCTATCAAATCCCCCACACTTGCCCTTGTTCGTCCCGAACAAGTACTGAAGCACAGATACAATTACCTCTCTGATAGAGCCTAGTTATACACATTATTTAGGTCATAACCCTATGCTTGTTTGCAATATTTCATGAGCAAGATTACTCGTTTCCAATGTTTTTGTATATCAGGTCAAAACGAGTCCTTAAGTCGGATACGCGCTAACAGGCAGCGTTCTAGGAGTGAAAGATCAGCCTGAGGAGCTAGCGGCGCAAACAGAAGAAGAAATGGCGAAAGACAGCAGAGGTGAGCTAACCATATGCGCTAGCCGATGCCGTGCGCCAGGCGCAAAATCCAGTGACCAGATTTGGAAGTTGCCAAAGGTGAACTTCCTGGGCAGTATATAAAGGAGAGGAGGTCTAGGGTTTCACAACAACACGGAGAGGCAGCACCACGGCCTCAGAGGAGGCACCGCGCTGCAGAACTGGAAAACACACGGACCTGTTGAAGAGGATTTGCGCCAGCCGACTGCGCCAGCCAAGAGAAGACACTGCACGCACTGTTTGCTACCGTTTTCTCTGATTCATTAGTTATTACTTACTATTTTATGATGTTTACCACTAGCATGTCTAGCTAAACACTTAGTGTTGGTCGGGCATGAACCTATGATGTATTACCTTTGAGACTTGAGCTTAATGCATAGTTTATTTACTTGTATTAATTCTGTGCGTACTGAGACAGTTAGTTGCATGAGTAGGGGAAGCCTTGAACCGCAAGCTTACTTGTGTAGCTCGCTTGTCGCATGTTAAACTAGTTGCATGCGTAGGGGAAGCCTTGAACCGCAAACTTACCGTGACAATTAGGAGTAACGAGTTAGGGTAGGCAGTTGCTACTGTGACAGGATTCGCAGCTGTTTAGTCTAGTTCTAAGGATTAATAGCACATGAACTTTGAACGGAACATGCGCACGTGTTAGGAAGCCTTTACCGGACACTAACGCAAGTAAAACACAAGCTATAGATGTTTGGAGTCGATGATAAGGAATGCATTCATAGAGGATTGTCTGCCCAGCACTTCTCATAAACATAGTATCTCATCTATACTGCTTGTGCACGTCTAGTGCAATTTCCTGCGTTACGATATTCACTGCTACTCGCGCATCGCGCAAAACCCCCAATCACTCATACAACCCCCCGTCTTCGTAAGTGTAGGTTACTAGCTAAAGACTTACTACTTGCTCCCTGTGGAGATCGACCCTTACTTAACCGCTGTACTAGTGGGAGAGGAAGGAATTATATTTGACGCGCACAACGACGCGCGATCAAATTTTGGCGCCGTTGCCGGGGAGCAACACAGCTAAGTTTTAGCTAGCTTACATTTCTCATTTTAGTAACTAGTTATTTCATTTTGTTTTGTTTTCTCGTTGTTGTTTCTGACAGCGCACAATCACATCAGCCTGCGCAACCTTGAAACAGTTGCGCTGCGCAGATTCTAGTTGTGCACTGACAGACGCAACAACTTCGTTGCCATTTAATTTCGTTTCTTGAGTTTGGATCAGGACATGGAGGACAACAGTGTGGTTGGAGATAACCTGGGAGACAGAACCCCAGAGGAAGCAAGGGCACATAACCGCGCAGCCCTATTCAGAGAGGAAGTGCAGCGTGAGGTCGACGCACGGATGGCCGCTGAACCATACATTGCGCCACCCGTTCGTCCAGTCGCGAGGCGCAGGACAGTGCGCGAAATGTCAGCCCCACTCACTGTTAACCAGCCATGGTGCATAGTGCTTCCGCCCGACGGACAGTTCGAACTGAGGAGCTCACTCATCCATCACATGCCTAAGTTTCACGGAATGAACAACGAAAATCCAGTCAAGCATGTGCGGGAGTTCCTAATCATTTGCGAGAACATGAAGACCTTGGGGGAGAACGATGAAGCGCTGAAGATGAAGGCGTTCCCATTTTCATTGAGCGATGCAGCCAAACACTGGCTGATGAGCCTACCCGCAGGATCAATCCACACATGGGAGCAGCTGCAGAAGAAATTCTTAGACAAATTTTATCCAGCAGCGAAGATTGCGCTGCTCAGAAGGGAATTGGCCGCGACAAGGCAAGGCGCAGGGGAGTCTCTGTCAGAATACTACGAGCGTTTCAGGGAGCTAGAAGCCAACTGCTACAATCACGGGCTTCCCCAGAATGTGCTGATAGAGAACTTTCTGAATGGACTGTGATCGCGCGTCGTCGTGCGCGTCAAATATAATCCTTCCTCTCCCACTAGTACAGCGGTTAAGTAAGGGTCGATCTCCACAGGGAGCAAGTAGTAAGTCTTTAGCTAGTGACCTACACTTACGAAGACGGGGGGTTGTATGAGTGATTGGGGGTTTTGCGCGATGCGCGAGTAGCAGTGAATATCGTAACGCAGGAAATTGCACTAGACGTGCGCAAGCAGTATAGATGAGATACTATGTTTATGAGAAGTGCTGGGCAGACAATCCTCTATGAATGCATTCCTTATCATTGACTCTAAATGTCTATAGTTTGTGTCCTACTTGGGTTAGTGTCCGGTAAAGGCTTCCTAACACACGCGCATGTTCCGTTCAAAGTTCATGTGCTATTAATCCTAGAACTAGACTAAACAGCTGCGAATCCTGTCACAGTAGCAACTGCTTACCCTAACTCGTTACTCCTAGTTGTCACGATAAGTTTGCGGTTCAAGGCTTCCCCTACTCATGCAACTAGTTTAACATAGGACAAGCAAGCAACACAAATAGGATTGCGGTTCAAGGCTTCCCCTACTTATGCAACTAACTGTCTCAGTATGCGCAGGATTAATACAAATAAGTAAACTACGCATTAAGCTCAAGTCTCAAAGGTAATACATCATAGATTCATGCCCGACCAACACTAAGTGTTTAGCTAGACATGCTAGTGGTAAACATCATAAAATAGTAAATAACAACTACTGTATCAGAGAAAACGGTAGCAAATAGTGCGTGCAGTGTCTTCTCTTGGCTGGCGCAGTCGGCTGGCGCAACTCTCCTTGACAGGTCCGTGTGTTTTCCAGTTCTGCCGCGCAGTGCCTCTGGAATGCCACTGAGTGATGATGTTCCGATCTGATGAAACCCTAGACTTTCTTTGTTTAAATAGTGCCCAGGAAGTTCATCTTTTGGCAACTTCCAAATCTGGTCACTGGATTTTGCGCCTGGCGCACGGCATCGGCTAGCGCATATGGTTAGCGCACCTCTGCTGTCTTTCGCCATTTCTTCTTCTGTTTGCGCCGCTAGCTCCTCAGGCTGATCTTTCACTCCTAGAACGCTGCCTGTTAGCGCGTATCCGACTTAAGGACTCGTTTTGACCTGATATACAAAAACATTGGAAACGAGTAATCTTGCTCATGAAATATTGCAAACAAGCATAGGGTTATGACCTAAATAATGTGTATAACTAGGCTCTATCAGACTGCTGCCCATGGAGCTGCGACTACTGAATGCATGCGCAGGAGGGGACATTTGCAACATGTACCCGGAGGATGCATGGCAGCTGATAGAAGATTCTGCTGGGCAGGTAAGACATCAATTGACACTTGAAAGTAGTCGTAATCGTTCTGTGCATCAGGTAGAGGCAAGCGCTGAGATCAAAGAAATGAAGGCCATGCTACAGAAGCTGATGAGTGCGCAGAGCGCACAACCAGTTGCGCCAAAGGTATGTGAATTCTGCAGGTCCACTGAGCACAAGACAGACGAATGCCCAACACTTTTTGAAGAAACTGGAGATGTAAATGCCCTTGGAGGATGGGACAACAGAGGACCGCAGAGGCAGAATCAGCCGCGCTTTGGGCTTGCTGCAAATGGATTCAGATGGAGAGAAGAGAACAATTTCCAGAGGCAGCCCACTGATCAGCGCGCGCCACAGCAGACGCAACAAGCTGCACCCTACAATCCACTGCATCGCCGCACAGACGCACCAGCGCAGAACAATCAGCAACCAAAGCGATCCTTGGAAGACATCATGGGGCAGCTAGCAGACACAGTGCGCAAGAATGACGAAAAGTATGACAAGAGGTTCGAATCCATAGAAAAGCATCTATCACAAATTGCAACCACGGTGTATGAGCTGAAAAAGAGCGATGGCAACCTGCCTTCGCAAGTGATTCAGAACCCTAAGGGAGGAGTTAATGCAGTAACACTGAGGACTGGGCGCACAGTAGGAACAGAACAGACCGCGCAGGCGCCCGCGCAACCAGTTGCGCAAGTCCCAGATCCAGCAGCTCAGAGTGCGCAACCAGAGCCAGAGGCGCAATCAGAAGCGCCAACCACGAACCAGCAGGGCAAAGCGCCAGGTATGTCTCACTCGACAAACAAGGACAAAAATTGTACTAACATACCTGCTCCTTTCCCTGTGCAGGCACCACTGGCGAGAAAGGAAGCGCTGGACAAGGAACTATATGAGCTGTTCAGCAAGGTGGAAATCAACATACCTCTCATAGAAGCTATTCGACAGATTCCCAGGTATGCGAAGTTTTTAAAAGAGCTGTGCACAAATAAAAGGAGGACAGGCGAATGCGCACAGGTAATGCTAAATGCGCAGGCCTCAGCAATCGTGCAACAAAAGGTACCACCTAAGTGCCGAGATCCAGGTACATTCACTATCCCTTGCACCTTAGGTAAAACCACGGTAAGCAATTGCATGATCGATTTAGGCGCATCAATCAATTTATTACCATATTCTCTCTATGCGACCTTGCGCCTTGGACCACTAAAACCTGCAGGTCTCACAATTCAGCTAGCAGATCAATCGTGCAAACAACCTGCAGGCATGATAGAAGATGTCCTAGTGCGAGTAGGAGAGCTGGTGTTCCCAGCAGATTTTTATGTGCTGGAAATGGAGGGTGAATCAAGCGCCAGCAGTGCGCAGATCCTCCTGGGCAGACCTTTTCTGATGACCGCGCGCACGAAGATAGACGTGTGGAGGGGCACGCTGTCCATGGAGGTTGATAGGAAAGAAATCTACTTCGACATATTCAAAGGAATGCAGCACCCTCATGAAGACGCCACAGTGCACGCGATGGGCAGCATAGACGACTTGGTTGCAGATGCGCAGGGCGAGCTAGTTCCCAAGCGCATTCAGGCTGGATGGCGCATGAGCATTGCGCCAGAGCCGACACCAGATGCACCAGAGGGAGAACTGGACACTATCGCTCATCTTTTTTCTCCCTCTTTACCTAACCTCGTTACTTATGATTTATCACATACTATTACCCATGCTGACCACCTTTTCGATCCTTTGCGCAGGACCAAAGAGCACGCAACACATGCACAAGCGCCGGGCAACTCAGGAGCAAGAGTGGGGGAGGTCGCTGGCACACTTTCACGCAAGTAACGAGGTACAGTCGAGCCAACGACGTTAAACAAAGGCACTTGTCGGGAGGTAACCCGACACGTTTTTTACTTTTACACGTTTTTTTTTCTTATATTCGTTCTTTTTGCATTGCATGCATGTGCGCTCTTCATGCGCTTGAGCTTGAGTCGTGGGGACACGTCTCTGTTCAAGTGTGGGGGGGGGGGGGGGCGTTACTCTTACATTTCACGTTTTTAAGCATTTTTAGTATAGCTTAGTTTAAGTTGAAGAGAATTAGTAGCAGTAGTGCGCTAAGGTGCAGGATGCGCATGCGCTCCAGCTTGTTTTGCGCTATCCGTATTGCGTGCGCCGTTCTCTACTGTTTTAGCATAATTTTTTCGTTTTTTTCTGCTCCTGTTAGTTGGGATATACAGGGGATGTGGAGTTGATAGAAATGCTCCAGAGAGGCGGTTAGTCGCTTGTGCTTCGAAGGCGAGGTATATGGTCGAGTGCGCTAGTGGAGGCCGGTGCTTCGCAACCTTCGGAACAAAAGAGCGCGCTCAGTCACGCAGATGCCAAAGGCGAAATACCCAAAGCGTGGCGAGGTAGGAAAACAAACCACCTTCTCTCTGGAAGCCGAGCTAAGGAAAGCGGGCGCGGTTGCAAACGCGTGCGCCGACCGGCGCAGATAGACCAAGGAGGGAGAGCGGAACGAGTTCCATAGCTGCTATCCGAAGGCTGAGATTGGAACTGTTCTGGGAATGAAACAAATTGGAAAGGAAGCTGTACAAAAGAAAAAATACCAGCAGAAGCAGATGATTTGCGTTACAAAGAATCAGCATGCGCACTACTTAGTACCTGCGTGCGCAAGACCACAAGGATATGATCAAAGGCTTAGGTTCCCAGGAAGTGTGCGAACGAATCACGCACTGGAAGAAGCTCGCGCAAGAAACCATATACCTATCTTCGGAGCGGGAGCTGACAACCAGGAGCCTAAGAAGAGCTATCTCCCAGTCATCCAAAGATCTTCATCCCGGCTGAGAGGTAATGAAATTTCGGGATTATTATATTAGAACTATTGAGTGCAGTTGTGCGCAGGTGATAGAGCAGCACAAGTTGAGCAACTGTGCATTTTGCGCTAGAATGCAAGGCTGTGCGCTAGTCTCCAGAAAAGGTAATTGTATCCGCGTTTCAGTACTTGTTCGGGACGAACAAGGGGCAAGTGTGGGGGGTTTGATAGAGCCTAGTTATACACATTATTTAGGTCATAACCCTATGCTTGTTTGCAATATTTCATGAGCAAGATTACTCGTTTCCAATGTTTTTGTATATCAGGTCAAAACGAGTCCTTAAGTCGGATACGCGCTAACAGGTAGCGTTCTAGGAGTGAAAGATCAGCCTGAGGAGCTAGCGGCGCAAACAGAAGAAGAAATGGCGAAAGACAGCAGAGGTGCGCTAACCATATGCGCTAGCCGATGCCGTGCGCCAGGCGCAAAATCCAGTGACCAGATTTGGAAGTTGCCAAAGGTGAACTTCCTGGGCAGTATATAAAGGAGAGGAGGTCTAGGGTTTCACAACAACACGGAGAGGCAGCACCACGGCTTCAGAGGAGGCACCGCGCGGCAGAACTGGAAAACACACGGACCTGTTGAAGAGGATTTGCGCCAGCCGACTGCGCCAGCCAAGAGAAGACACTGCACGCACTGTTTGCTACCGTTTTCTCTGATTCATTAGTTATTACTTACTATTTTATGATGTTTACCACTAGCATGTCTAGCTAAACACTTAGTGTTGGTCGGGCATGAACCTATGATGTATTACCTTTGAGACTTGAGCTTAATGCATAGTTTATTTACTTGTATTAATTCTGTGCGTACTGAGACAGTTAGTTGCATGAGTAGGGGAAGCCTTGAACCGCAAGCTTACTTGTGTAGCTCGCTTGTCGCATGTTAAACTAGTTGCATGCGTAGGGGAAGCCTTGAACCGCAAACTTACCGTGACAATTAGGAGTAACGAGTTAGGGTAGGCAGTTGCTACTGTGACAGGATTCGCAGCTGTTTAGTCTAGTTCTAAGGATTAATAGCACATGAACTTTGAACGGAACATGCGCACGTGTTAGGAAGCCTTTACCGGACACTAACGCAAGTAAAACACAAGCTATAGATGTTTGGAGTCGATGATAAGGAATGCATTCATAGAGGATTGTCTGCCCAGCACTTCTCATAAACATAGTATCTCATCTATACTGCTTGCGCACGTCTAGTGCAATTTCCTGCGTTACGATATTCACTGCTACTCGCGCATCGCGCAAAACCCCCAATCACTCATACAACCCCCCGTCTTCGTAAGTGTAGGTTACTAGCTAAAGACTTACTACTTGCTCCCTGTGGAGATCGACCCTTACTTAACCGCTGTACTAGTGGGAGAGGAAGGAATTATATTTGACGCGCACAACGACGCGCGATCACTCTCAGAAGTCTAGCGCACATCCTTACACTCATGCGCGATCTGCACATCGGTTCACCCTGCATTGCTCTATCACCTTCGCGCACATACCCTCAATAATTTTAATATAATAACTTCAAAATTTGTTACCTCTCAGCTAGGATGCAATTTAATTTGGATGATTGGGAGGTAGCTCTCCATAGGCTCCTGGTTGTCGGTCTCTACTCCGATTTCTGGTACATGGTTAATCGCGCAAGCTTCTTCAGGTGCGTGATTCATTCGTGCGCTTCTTGGGAACTCAAGCCTTTCGTCCTTGACGATTTTTTACTTTTGGACTTGCGCATGCGCTAATATGGAGTTGTGTGCGCACGCTGGTTTCTTTCCTTTTATACAGCTTTGTCCACTTTTCTTATAGCCCCAGAACGGTTCCAGTCTCGGCCTTCGGATAGCAGCTATGGAACAACGCCCCGCTCACTCTCCTTGGTCTACTTGCGCAGGTCAGCGCACGCATTTACACCCGCGCCCACCTTCCTACACTCGACTTCCTGAGGAAAGGTGATCTGTTTTCCCACCTCGCCACGCTTTGGGTATTCGCCTTTGGCATCTACGTGGCTGAGCGCGCTCTATTTTTCCGAAGGTTGCGAAGCACCGGCCTCCACTAGCGCTTTTAGCCATGTACCTTAATCTCGAAGTAAAAACGACTAACCGCCTCTCTAGAGCTTTTTCTATCAACTTCACATCCACTGTATATCCCAACTAAAAAGACAAAAATCGAAAAAATTATACTAAAACGGTTAATAGCAGCGCATGTAGGATGAATAAGACAAAACAAGTCAAAAGGTGTGCGCAATCCGCACACAAGCGCACAACCGCTACTATTTCCTTTAACTACATTAACTAAGCTAAACTACAATGCTAAATATGAAATGAAAATGTAACGCGCCCCCCCCCCCCCCACACTTAAACAGAGACGTGTCCCCACGACTCATGCTCAAGCGCAACGGAGAGCGCACTTATGCACGCTACTAGGACAACTACTAACTAAAAGTAAAATGCATCACGAAAATGAAAAATATAGTCAACGCAGCAAAAGAAACAAGGTCAGGAGTTCACAAAATATCCAACAAAAAATAAGAAAAGAACATCCAGTGATAGTCGTCAAAAGAAAAGGACAACCAGAAATTATGTGCGCCTAGCCATCTGTGCATCCCTAGAAATCCTCTGAGCTGGAGTCCTTCGCAGACCCTTGTGCCTCCTCATCCACGGACTCTGTCTCATACTCAGAGCTGGAGGATGGTTGCGCAACTGAAACTGCTGCGGGCTGGTTTGCAAGTTCCTCCTCCGAGTCAGTTTCCCATATCGAATCTGAACTTAACTCTTTGATGGGGGTGACCTCAGAGGGCGATCTGATCATCTGTGCAGAGGGTTGCGGAGGGGGCTCTGATGGCATTTGAAGCGGGTCTATGACTGGGGTGCGCACCGAGGATTGTACCGGTGACTGCACGGGAGAACTGGCTGGCTCGTGCTGCTTTATGGGTGACCCTGGAGGTGGCCTGCGCAGACTGGGAAGAGGGGGAATGGGATCTCCAAATTTCCACCCAGATGGTGAACTGATGCTTAAATAGGCCCCCTCGGGGGCCAAGTACTCCAGCACGCACATGACGTTAAACATCATGCACTGCTCTGCTGGCCCCTTCTCAGCATCCTGTCTGCGCCGCTTCGCCTATGCGTGCGGGGGAGAATCTTTGATGTCAATGGTCACAACTTCCTCTGTCGGCCCACTCGCCCGCGCGCGCACTCCAGTCTGTGCGCGTGTCCTCATGCGCCTAGCTGGCTGCGCGACTGGTGCCTCCACATTCTCCATCTCCTCATCATCAGCAGCTTCCTCTTATTGCGCACTTGATAGAGCCTATTTATACGCACTATTTAGATCCTAACACTATGCTTGTTTGCATTATTTTGTGTGCAAGATTACTGGTTTCCGGTGTTTTTGTATTTCAGGGCGAAACGAGGGCCTAAGTCGGATACGCGCTAACAGGCAGCGTTTAAGGAGCGCATCACACAGTCTGCGGAGTTAGCAGCGCGAACAGGATAGGAAGTGTCAGAGTCAACTACGGTGCGCAAACCGATTGCGCTAACCAATGTGTGCAGTGCGCCATGCGCAAGATAGTGGTGTTTCCAAATCTTGACACCACCAGATTTGAAAGCTGCCAAGATTGGGCTTCATGAGCAGTATATAAAGAGAGGAAGGCTAGGGTTTGAAGAGACACACAAGAGATCGAGGAGAGAGAGCCAGAATTGAAAACACACGAGCTGCTGCGAGGACCTGCGCTAGCCGACTGCGCCAGCCGAGACACTGCAACCTGCACGCACCTGCTTGTTACTGTTTTCTTGGATACTTTAGCTATTATTTACTGTTTCTATGATGTTTACTACTAGCATGTCTAGCTAAACGCTTTGTATCGGTTGGGCATGATTCTATGAGTATTTCCTTTGAGACTTGTGCTTAATGCATAGTTTGTTTGCTTGTATTAATTCTGTGCACACTGTTGACAGCTAGTTGCATGAGTAGGGGAAGCCTTGAACCGCAATCTTACTCTTGCTACTTGTTTGTTATATGTTAAACTAGTTGATAGCTTGACGGTGACAACTAGGAGTAACGCGCTAGGATAATCAGCTGCTACTGTGACAGGATTCGTAGCTGCTTAGACTAGTTTCAAGAATTAATAGCTCATGAACTTTGATCGGAACATGCGCACATGTTAGGAGGCCTTGATCGGACACTAACTTCAGTAAATCAAACTATAGACGTTTAGAGTCGATGATAAGGAATACATTCATAGAGGATTGTCTGCGCCGATACTTTTCATAATCATAGTATTTAATGTCTACTGCCTGCGAACGTCTAGTGCAAATTTTCGTAAGTTGTAGGTTACTAGTTAAAGCTAATCTGCTTGCTCCTTGTGGGATCGACCATGACTTAGCCGCTATACTAAGTGGAGAAGGAAGGATGAGTTTGACGCGCACAACGACGCGCTATCAAATTTTGGCGCCGTTGCCGGGGAACAACACAGATAAGCTTTAACCAGCTTAAGTTTTCTTTTACAGTAGTCAGTTATTTCTGTTTGCTTTATTCTCGTTGTTGTTTCTGACAGCGCGCAATCAACATCAGCCTGCGCAACCTTGAAACAGTTACGCTGCGCAGATTCTAGTTGCGCACTGACAGACGCAACAGCTTGGTTGTCTTTTAATTCCGTTTTCTTCGAGATTTAGAACAGGTCATGGAGGATAACAATGTCGTTGGAGATAGGGACAGAACCCCAGAGAATGCGAGGGCACATAACCGCGCGGCCCTGTTCAGAGAGGAAGTGCAGCGCGAGGTTGAAGCAAGGATGGCCGCTGAAGTGTATAATGCGCCACCCGCGCGACAAGCCGCGCGACGCAGAACAGTGCGCGAGATGTCAGCCCCAATCACGGTTAACCAGCCATGGTGCATAGTGCTTCCACCAGACGGTCATTTTGAACTACGGAGCTCGCTCATTCATCACATGCCCAAGTTCCACGGGATGAACAACGAGAACCCAGTCAAGCATGTGAGAGAATTCCTAGTCAGTTGCGAGAACATGAAGGCCGAAGGGGAGAGCGACGAAGCGCTGAAGATGAAAGCGTTCCCATTTTCATTGAGTGACACGGCCAGGAATTGGCTGATGAACTTACAAGCAGGATCAATTCACACATGGGAGCAGCTGCAGAAGAAGTTCTTGGACAAGTTCTATCCCGCAGCAAAGATCGCGCTACTCAGGAGGGAGCTGGCCGCACCTAGGCAGGGCGCAGGAGAATCACTATCGGAGTATTATGAGCATTTCAGGGAGCTGGAGGCCAACTGCTACAATCACGGCCTGCCTCAAAATGTGCTGATAGAGAATTTCCTGAATGGATTGTTACCCATGGAGCTAAGATTATTGAATGCATGCGCAGGAGGCGACATTTGCGACATGTACCCAGAGGACGCGTGGCAGCTGATAGAAGACTCTGCTGGGCAGGTAAGACATCAGCTAACACTTGAAAATAGTCGTCCTCGTTCTGTGCATCAGGTAGAAACAAGCGCTGAGATAAAGGAAATGAAGGCCATGCTGCAGAAGTTGATGCATGCGCAGGGGGCGCAACCAGCTGCGCCAAAGGCGTGCGAATTCTGCACGTCCACTGAGCACAAAACCGATGCATGTCCCACACTTTTCGAGGAATCAGGAGATGTCAATGCTCTTGGAGGATGGGATAATAGAGGGCCGCAGAGGCAGAATCAGCCGCATTTTGGACTAGCCGCAAATGGGTTCAGATGGAAGGAGGAAAATAATTTCCAGAGGCAGTCCACGGATCAGCGCGCAACACAGCAGACGCAACAAGCTGCGCCCTACAATCCACCCCATCGCCGCACTGACGCACCAGCACAAAACAATCAGCAGCCGAGGCTATCCTTAGAAGATATCGTGGGGCAGCTAGCAGACACAGTGCGGAAGAATGATGAGAAGTATGACAAAGAGGTTCGAGTCCATTGAGAAGCAGCTATCACAGATCGCTACCACGATGTATGAGCTAAAAAAGAGCGATGGCAACTTGCCTTCGCAAGTGATCCAGAATCCCAAGGGAGGAGTCAACGTAGTGACACTGAGGACTGGGCGCACGGTAGGAACAGAGCAGACCGCAAAGGCGCCCGCGCAACCAGTTGCGCAAGCTCCAGATCCAGCAGAGCAAGATGCGCAACCAGAAACGCCAGCCACAAGCCAGCAGGGAGAGGCGCCAGGTATGGCGCAATCAAAAGACAAAGGCATGAATCGTACTAACATACCAGCGCTTGATAAGGAGCTCTACGAGTTATTCAGTAAGGTGGAAATAAATATTCCCCTTATTGAAGCAGTTCGGCAGATCCCTAGATACGCCAAATTTTTAAAGGAGCTGTGCACAAACAAGAGGAGGAAAGGCGAGTACGCACAGGTCATGCTAAATGCGCAGGCCTCAGCAATCGTGCAACATAAGGTACCACCTAAATGCCGAGACCCAGGTACGTTCACCATCCCATGAACTTTAGGTAAGACCACAGTAAGCAATTGCATGATTGACTTAGGCGCATCTATAAATGTGCTACCCTATTCCCTATATGCGTTATTGCACCTTGGACCACTAAAGCCTGCAGGTCTCACCATTCAGCTAGCGGGTCGGTCGTGCAAGCAACCGACAGGCATGATAGAGGACGTCCTCGTTCGAGTAGGAGAGCTGGTGTTCCCAGTAGATTTCTATGTCCTAGAAATGGAGGGTGAGTCGAGCAAAGGCAGTGCGCAGATCCTACTGGGCAGACCATTTCTGATGACAGCGAGCACAAAGATAGACGTGTGGAGGGGTACGCTCTCAATGGAGGTTGATGGCGAGGAAATTCATTTTAACATATTCAAAGGGATGCAGCACCCTCATGAGGACGCCACAGCGCACGCGATGGACAGCATAGATGACTTGGTTGCAGATGCGCAATGTGCGAGCGCAGCAGAAGAACCTGAAACACTGGCACAGGCAGAGTTGGAGGCGCATGAGGATGAGCTGAGCAGTGCTGAACCAGTATCCAGACGGGTATACGATATAGTTAATGTCTGCACTGCTAATAAAATCTTGCCCTCTATTGAACAGGCACCCAAGGTCGAGCTGAAGCAACTCCCAGAGCACCACAAGTATATATTCTTGGGAAATGAAGACACCCTGCCGGTAATCATAAAGAAAGGATTAGAAGAGGAGCAGGAGGCGCGATTACAGCAGGTGCTGCGCAAGAACCAGCGCGCTATAGGATGGACACTTGTTGACCTGCACGGAGTGAGCCCGGACGTATGCATGCATAGGATTCTATTGGAAGATGGTGCCAAACCATCAAGGGAGCCTCAGCGCAGATTGAACCCGAATATGATGGAGGTGGTGCAGAAGGAGATCCTGAAGCTGCTTGACGCAGGAGTCATTTACCCCATCTCGGACAGCAAATGGGTAAGTCCATGATACGCGCGTCGTTGTGCGCGTCAAATTTATTCCTTCCTTCTCCACTTAGTATAGCGGCTAAGCCAGGGTCGAATCCACAGGGAGCAAGTAGATTAGCTTTAACTAGTAACCTGCACTTACAAAAACTGGGGGGTGAGTGATTGGGTTGCGCAAGTGCGCGAATAAACAGTATTAAACACAGGAATTGCACTAGACGTGCGCAGGCAGTAGAGAGTAGTACTATGACTATGAAAAGTATCGGCGCAGACAATCCTCTATGAATATATTCCTTATCATTGACTCTAAACGTCTATAGTTTGGTTTACTGATGTTAGTGTCCGATCAAGGCTTCCTAACATGTGCGCATGTTCCGATCAAAGTTCATGAGCTATTAATTCTTAAGACTAGTCTAAGCAGTTACGAATCCTGTCACAGTAGCAACTGATTATCCTAGCGCGTTACTCCTAGTTATCACCGTCAAGCTATTCAACTAGTTTAACATATAACAAACAAGTAGCAAGAGTAAGATTGCGGTTCAAGGCTTCCCCTATTCATGCAACTAGCTGTCAACCGTGTGCACAGAATTAATACAAGCAAACAAACTATGCATTAAGCACAAGTCTCAAAGGAAATACTCATAGAATCATGCCAAACCGATATCAAGCGTTTAGCATGCTAGTAGTAAACATCATTGAAATAGTAAATAATATCTAAAGTATCCAAGAAAATAGTAACAAGCAGGTGCGTGCAGGTTGCAGTTTCTCGGCTGGCGCAGTCGGCTAGCGTAGGTCCTCTCAGTAGCTCGTGTGTTTTTCTGTTCTGCCGCTCTCTCGTGTGCTGTGGTCCTCTCTTGGTGCTATTGATGCGTGTCTGGGTGCTAGTGATGCTCTCACAAACCCTACCCTTCCTTTCTTTATATACTGCTCATGAGGCCCAACCTTGGCAACTTCCAAATCTGGTGGTGTCAAGATTTGGAAACACCACTATTCTGCGCATGACGCACTGCACCTTGGTTAGCGCAATCGGTCTGCGCACCGTAGTCGACTCTGCCACTTCCTATTCTGTTTGCGCTGCTAGCTCCGCAGGCTGTGTGATGCGCGTCTTAAACGCTGCCTGTTAGCGCGTATCTGACTTAGGCCCTCGTTTCGCCCTGGAATATAAAAATACTGGAAACCAGTATTCTTGTACACAAAATAATGCAAACAAGCATAGGGTTAGGATCTAAATAGTGTGTTTAAGTAGGCTCTATCAAACCCCCACACTTGCCCCTTGTTCATCCCGAACAAGCACTCAAGCACGGATACAATTACCTTTCTGGAGTCTAGCGCACAGTCTTGCACTCTGGCGCGATCTGCACTACTATTCACCTTGCGCTGCTCTATCTCCTGCGCGCATCTGCCTTCAACAGTTTAATATAATAATTTTCGAATTTCGTTACCTCTCAGCTGGAAGGAATATCATTTCGGATGGCTTGGAGATAGCTCTTCTTAGGCTCCGGGTTGTCAGCTTTCACTCCGAGGATGGGTATATGGTTAACAGCGCAAGCTTCTTCAGGTGCATGATTCTTCCGCTCACTTCCTGGGAACTCAAGCCTTCTTGATGATTTTCTTGTGAACTTGCGCACGCTGGTACAGAGTTGGGCGCATGCTGGTTTCTTTAGCGCACATCATCTGCTGGTGTCTTTCTTTTTTTGTACAGCTTTATCTATGGTTCCTATGTTCCCAGAACGGTTCCAGTCTCGGCCTCCGGATAGCAGCTATGGAACAACGCTCCGCTCTCCCTCTTTGGTCTATTTGCGCAGGTCAGCGCACGCGTTTACACCCGCGCCCGCCTTCCCTCGCTCGACTTCCAGAGGAAAGGTGGTCTGTTTTCCCACCTCGCCACGCTTTGGGTATTCGCCTTCGGCATCTGCGTGACTGAGCGCGCTCTCTTGTTCCGAAGGTCGCGAAGCTCGAACGACTTCGAAGCTCGAACGACTAACCGCCTCTCTAGAGCGTTTCTGTCAACTCCACATCCCCTGTATATCCCAACTAACAGGAGCAGAAAAAATGAAAAAAAATACCAAAACAGTTGATAGCAGCGCATGCAATATGAATAGCGCAATACAAGCTGAACAGTGTGCGCAACCCGTACACAAGCGCACTACTGCTACTATTTTCTTCAACTAAACTAAGCTACACTACAAAGCTTAAAAAAAAACGTGAAATGTAAATGTAACGCTCCCCCCCCCCTCCACACTTAAACAGAGACGTGGCCCCACGACTCATGCTCAAGCGCACGGAGAGGCACACATGCATGCAAGCAAAAACAAAGAATATAAGAAAGAAAACATATAGTCATCGCAGCACAATATAGCAAAGGGGTCACAAAATATTCAGCACAATATTCAACAGAATATAGCAACATATAGCAACGGTTTTCAAAAAGATAGAAAAGAAACCACCCGAAAGAAATGCACGCCCCACTGCAGCCCTAGATGTCCTCGGAGCTGGACTCAGCCGCTGATCCGTGCGCCTCCTCATCGGAAGAATCAGTCACATACTCGGTGTTGGAGGCTGGCGGCACTACAGAAATGGCGGCGGGCTGAGCCACGAGGTCATCCTCTGAGATAGGATCCCATAGTGAATCTGAGCTGGAACTTATGATGGGGTCGGCTTCAAGGGACCTCTGAATAGAAGGCTGTGCAGGGGGAGCTGCAGGTGCTGGTACTGGGTCTGCTGCTGGGGTGGGCTCTGCTGCTGGGGCTGGCTCTGCTGTGCGCACCGGGGACTGGGTAGGAGGGTAAGCTGGCTGGCGCGGCTAGCTGGGGGATCCTAGAGGTGGCCTGTGCAGACTGAGGAGAGGGGGAATAGCATCTCCAAATCTCCACCCTGATGGTGGGCTCATGCTCAAATCTGCCCCCTCGGGCGCTAAATATTCGAGCACGCGCATGACGTTGAACATCATGCGCTGCTCATCTGATACCTCCTCAGGCGCCTCCTCGGCCTCTGTCCTGGGGCGCTTTCCTTGTGCACGCGGGGGAGAATCCTCAATGGCAATGGTAACTGGCTCCCCCTGCGGTGCACTTGCCATTCGGCGCGCTCCAGTCTGCGCACGAGTCCTCATGCGCCTGACTGGAGGCGCAACTGGGTCTGGGGCCTCGTCCATCTCCATTTCCTCCGCAGCCTCCTCTGCTTGCGCGCTGCTCTCTGCTTGCTGCCTCGGCGCTTTGGCCGGCTGTAGCCGGTAGCACCATTCCAATGTACCATCCTCGCTCATGGCTACCGCTCTTATCTGCAGCATATGGGCGCGGTCCAAGGGAACAACCGGCACCACTGTGTGCTCGGGCACCTCAGGCCCTCCATGCAACGCACGCAGCAGGTGCGTGATCATCCCTCCACAAGTCAGCGGCCCCTTCGTGCTGACCCGACTCCAATGGATCACCATGTTCAAGACAAACAGCACCTTCTTCCCATAGTAAAAACCCTTCAAAATCTCCATGTCCAGTAAGCTGATCTTGGGTGCACCATTGAAGCGCCCGATGATGGCATAGGCGACCATGCGCCATAGGTAGAACATCCACGGGTCGCGCAGCTCGCGTCCTCGGCTGCGCCCCGTGGAAAAAACTGGGCCGGTCGCCATCTCGCGCCACGCCTCCTGATTCGTGTGCGTGTTTATGTCCGCCTCACGCACCTTTGCACACCTCAGCGTGCGCTTCAGCCTCTTAGCCGAGGCAATGTACCAGACTCCTCTGTGCCGGTACCTTATCTCCAGATCAGCCGTCTCTAGCGACGCCAAAAACTCGCAGGTATCCTCCTTATCCGCTGCGCTGTTGATGTCCAACAGCGCCTCCCAGCCCGCCAGCGTGAGCTTCTCCACAATGAGGTCCTCCATCCCGACCTCTCGCAGGAACTCCCTGCTGATGTACGGAGTCCCGTACATCTCCAGCCTCAGAAAGGCATCATACTTGCTGGCGAAAGAAGCTGGGGTCGCTTGATCCTCGGCAGGCTGCATGGTGTGCTAGGGTTCCTCCGGTCAACTGGGTCAACGGTCCTCAAACGCTCAAAAAAAAGCCAAACTCTGCCAAATGCCCTGAAACTTTCACCAATTGATCGCCTACTGCCCGCCTATAAAACCCCCTAACCAAAACTCCAAATGGTGCAGGCTAGCTAAGTGCGATTTCAGACCTAGGGCACTCCTCTTATCGCACAAACCCTAACTCAATCGGCTCAAATCTGAGGGGAAGGGTTACCTGGTGAGTGTGCGACTGTATGCTCCTCAAATCTCTGTAAACGGAAGCTGGGTTGAGTGCCGGACGGAGAGCGGATGCTGAGGGCGGGAGCTTCTTGCAACGGTCGAGTGTGAAAAGTAATGAAATTTTTCTAAGCACTGCCCTTATATACCCCCGTGTCTGGCGCATCTGTCCTGCGCACTGAAGTGCGCGCTACTGCGCGACTAAAAAAAACTACCAAGTCCTCAACTAGCTAAAAGACACTAGAAAAACTAAAAGAAAAACATGTAAAAGTAAAACGTATCGGGTTACCTCCAGACAAGTGCCTTTGTGCGCGCCTTGTAATCGCGCAGTCCCTCATATGTATCCAGGCGCAGCTCTTCTAATTCGCTTAGCTCAAATGCGCGCTCCTTACCGGCCTCGTCTAGGTTCAGGTTGCAAACGCGCAATGCCCAGTATGCTTTGTGCTCCAACTCCACTGGCAGGTGGCACGCTTTTCCATAAACCAACCGAAACGGTGAAGTCCCAATTGGTGTCTTACGTGCGGTTCGGTATGCCCACAGCGCATCATCAAGGCGCTGGCTCCAGTCTTTGCGCGATGGTCTCACAGTTTTCTCCAGGATGCGCTTGATCTCTCGGTTGGAAACCTCGGCCTGTCCATTCGCCTGAGGGTGATAAGCGGTGGACGTCTTGTGGCGCACTCCATAATGCTTGAACACCTGCGCCACAATTCTGTTGCAAAAATGCGTCCCCTGGTCGCTGATGATTGCCTTAGGCACTCCGTACCTGCAAAATATATTAGTCCTCAAAAAGTCAGCGACCGTCTTACCATCATCCTTCCGGGTAGTCTTGGCCTCGACCCATTTGGAGACATAATCTACCGCGACCAATATGTACTCATATCCTGAGGATGGAGGAAATGGCCCCATGAAGTCAATTCCCCAAATGTCGAATACTTCATCTACTAGAATTGGCGTCTGCGGCATCTCGTTGCGCGCTGATATGCCTCCTGTGCGCTGACACCTGTCACAGTTCCTGCAGTAGTTATACGAGTCACTAAACAGGTGCGGCCAATAAAATCCGCAATCCAGGATCTTTCTGCTCGTGCGCTTTGGACCAAAGTGTCCTCCACATGCGTGCGCATGACAAAACATCAAAACAGAGTTAATTTCATGGTCAGGCACACAGCGCCTCCAAATCTGATCAGGTCCTATTCTGAGCATATACGGATCATCCCAAATGTAATGCTTGGACTCATGCTTTATTCTCATGCATTGGGTTTTAGTGAAATGAGGAGGAAACGTACCCGTGACCAGGTAATTTGCAATGTGCGCATACCATGGTACCTTACCTATCAGCGCCATCAGATGCTCGTCAGGGAATGTCTCCGTGATCTGCCCTGGCTCCTCTACTTTCACGAGCCTGCTCAGGTGGTCCGCGACTGTGTTCTCTGTGCCCTTCTTATCTTTGATTTCCAAGTCGAATTCCTGAAGTAGGAGCGCCCAGCGCATCAGGCGCGGCTTAGTCTCCTTCTTGGACATTAGGTAACGGATTGCTGCGTGGCCTGTGTAGACGATGACTCTGGCGCCAAGAACATATGCGCGGAACTTCTCCAGCGCAAACACGATTGCCAGAAGTTCGTTCTCCGTGGTGGTGTAGTTCCTCTGCGCAGCGTCCAGCGTGTGTGATGCATAATAAATGGCGTGCGGCTTCTTGTCCACTCGCTGTCCCAAGACTACACCTACTGCATAGTCGCTTGCGTCGCACATCAGTTCAAATGGCAGGTTCCAGTCTGGCGCGCGCATCACTGGCGCACTTGTCAGCGCCTCCTTCAGCTTGTCAAACGCGGCCCTGCACTCATCAGTAAATTCGAAACACACATCCTTTTGTGAAGCGCCTGTAAAACCCAGCATGCCTAAGGAATGATTTCACATCGTGCACGTTAGTGGAATAAGGCAGATTAGAAATAAGATCTATTTTGGCCTTATCTACCTTGATCCCCTCCTGCGAGATAATATGTCCTAGTACTACTCCATGTGATACCATGAAATGACATTTCTCATAATTGAGCACTAGGTTTTTCGAAATGCAGCGCGCTAAGACCTTATCAAGATGAGTTAAGCATGCGTCAAAGGTACCTCCGTACACAGTAAAATCATCCATGAACACCTCTATGCATATACCAATCATATCAGAAAAGATGCTCATGACTAGACGTTGGAACGTTCCTGGCGCGTTACACAACCCAAATAACATGCGCCGAAACGCAAACGTACCGAATGGGCAGGTAAACGTGGTCTTCTCTTGATCCTCCGCAGCTATGGGTATCTGATTGTACCTTGAGTACCCGTCCAAGAAACAAAAGTAGGGCTTCCCTACTAATCGATCTAGCATCTGATCCATAAAGGGTAGCGGGAAATGGTCTTTGCGCGTGACTGCGTTAAGCTTTTTGTAGTCGATGCACATGCGCCATCCAGTTTGTATGCGCTTGGGAACTAGCTCGCCCTGCGCATTCTCCTCTACTGTGATTCCTCCTTTCTTCGGCACAACGTGCACTGGACTTACCCATTTGCTGTCCGAGATTGGGTAAATGACTCATGCGTCAAGCAGCTTCAGGATCTCTTTCTGCACCACCTCCATCATATTTGGGTTCAATCTACGCTGAGGCTCCCCGGATGGTTTGGCACCATCTTCCAATAGGATCCTATGCATGCATACGTCCGGGCTCACTCTGCGTAGGTCAGCGAGTGTCCATCCTATAGCGCGCTGGTTCCTGCGCAGCACGTGCTGTAATCGCCCCTCCTGCTCCTCTTCTAATCCTTTCTTTATGATTACCGGCAAGGTGTCTTCCTTTCCCAGGAATATGTATTTGAGGTGCTCTGGGAGTTGCTTCAGCTCGACTTTAGGTGCCTGTTCAATAGAGGGCAAGATTTTATTAGCAGTACAGACATTAACTATATCGTGTACCTGTCTGGATGCTGGTTCAGCGCTGCTCAGCACATCCACTTGCGCCTCCAACTCTGCCTGTGCCAGTGTTTCAGGTTCTTCTGCTGCGCTCGCACATTGCGCATCTGCAACCAAGTCGTCTAAGTTGTCCATCGCGTGCACTGTGGCGTCTTCATGAGGGTGCTGCATCCCTTTGAATATGTTAAAATGAATTTCCTCGGCATCGACCTCCATAGAGAGCGTACCCCTCCACACATCTATCTTTGTGTGCGCTGTCATCAGAAATGGTCTGCCCAGTAGGATCTGCGCACTGCCTTTGCTCGACTCACCCTCCATTTCTAGGACATAGAAATCTGCTGGGAACACCAGCTCTCCTACTCGGACAAGAACGTCCTCGATCATGCCCGTCGGTTGCTTGCACGACCGATCTGCTAGCTGAATGGTGAGACCTGCAGGCTTTAGTGGTCCAAGGCGCAATGACGCATATAGGGAATAGGGTAGTACATTTATAGATGCGCCTAAGTCAATCATGCAATTGCTCACTGTGGTCTTACCTAAAGTGCATGGGATGGTGAACGTACCAGGATCTCGGCATTTAGGTGGTACCTTATGTTGCACGATCGCTGAGGCCTGCGCATTTAGCATTACCTGTGCGCACTCGCCTTTCCTCCTCTTGTTTGTGCACAGCTCCTTTAAAAATTTGGCGTACCTAGGTATCTGCCAAACTGCTTCAATGAGGGGAATGTTTATTTCCACCTTACTTAATAACTCGAAGAGCTCCTTATCAAGCGCTTCTTTCCTAGCCGGTGGTGCCTGTACAGGGAAAGGTGCAGGTATGTTAGTACGATTCATGCCTTTGTCTTTTGATTGTGCCATACCTGGCGCCTCGCCCTGCTGGCTTTTGGCTGGCGCTTCTGGTTACGCATCTGGCTCTGGTTGCACATTTTGCTCTGTTGGATCTGGGACTTGCGCAACTAGTTGCGCGGGCGCCTTTGCGGTCTACTCTGTTCCTACCGTGCGCCCAGTCCTCAGTGTTACTGCGTTGAATCCTCCCTTGGGGTTCTGGATCACTTGCGAAGGCAGGTTGCCATCGCTCTTTTTTAGCTCATACACCGTGGTAGCAATCTGTGATAGCTGCTTCTCAATAGATTCGAACCTCTTGTCATACTTCTCATCATTTTTGCGCACTGTGTCTGCTAGCTGCCCCACGATATCTTCTAAGGATCGCCTTGGTTGCTGGTTGTTCTGTGCTGGTGCGTCAGTGCGGCGATGTGGTGGATTGTAGGGTGCGCCCTGATCCGTGGACTGCCTCTGGAAATTGTTTTCCTCCTTCCATCTGAACCCATTTGCGGCTAGCCCAAAACGCGGCTGATTCTGCCTCTGTGGCCCTCTATTATCCCATCCTCCAAGAGCACTGACATCTCCTGATTCCTAGAAAAGTGTGGGACATGCGTCGGTTTTGTGCTCAGTGGATGTGCAGAACTCGCATGCCTTTGGCGCAGCTGGTTGCGCTCCCTGCGCATGCATCAACTTCTGCAGCATGGCCTTCATTTCCTTTATCTCAGCGCTTGTTTCTACCTGATGCACAGAACGAGCACGACTATTTTCAAGTGTTAGCTGATGTCTTACCTGTCCAGCGGAGTCTTCTATCAGCTGCCACGCGTCCTCTGGGTACATGTTGCAAATGTCGCCTCCTGCGCATGCATTCAATAATCTCAGCTCCATGGGCAGCAATCCATTCAGGAATTTCTCTATCAGCACATTCTGGGGCAGGCCGTGATTGTAGCAGTTGGCCTCCAGCTCCCTGAAACGCTCGTAATACTCTGACAGCGACTCTTCTGCGCTCTGCCTAGGTGCGGCAAGCTCCCTCCTGAGTAGCGCGATCTTTGCTGCGGGATAGAACTTGTCCAGGTACTTCTTCTGCAGCTGCTCCCATGTGTGAATTGATCTTGCTGGTAAGTTCATCAGCCAATGCCTGGCCGTGTCACACAATGAAAATGGGAAAGCTTTCATCTTCAGCGCCTCGTCGGTCTCCCCTTCGGCCTTCATGTTCTCGCAAATGATTAGGAATTCTCGCACATGCCTGACTGGGTTCTCGTTGTTCATCCCGTGGAACTTGGGCATGTGATGAATGAGCGAGCTCCTGAGTTCAAAATGACCGTCCGGTGGAAGCACTATGCACCATGGCTGGTTAACCGTGATTGGGGCTGACATCTCGCGCACTGTTCTGCGTCACGCGGCTTGTCGCGCGGGTGGCGCATTATACACTTCAGCGGCCATCCTTGCTTCAACCTCGCGCTGCACTTCCTCTCTGAACAGGGTTGCGCAGTTATGTGCCCTCGCATCCTCTGGGGTTCTGTCCCCTAAGTTATCTCCAACGACACTGTTATCCTCCATAACCTGTTCTAAATCTCAAAGAAAATGAAATTAAAAGAAAACTAAGTTGTTGCGTCTGTCAGTGTGATAGCGCGCGCCGTTGTGCGCGTCAAATTAATTCCTTCCTCTTCCACTTAGTACAGCGGTTAAGCCGGGGTCGAATCCACAGGGAGGTAGTAGATTAGCTTTAACTAGTAACCTGCACTTACGAAAACTGGGGGTGTGAGTGATTGGGGTTGCGCAATGCGCGAGTAAACAGTAGTAAAATGCAGGAATTGCACTAGACGTGCGCAGGCAGTAGAGATTAAGTACTATGACTATGAGAAGTATCGGCGCAAACAATCCTCTATGATTGCATTCCTTATCATCGACTCTAAATGTCTACAGTTTGGTTTGCTAATGTTAGTGTCCGATCAAGGCTTCCTAACATGTGCGCATGTTCCGATCAAAGTTCATGAGCTATTAATTCTTAAGACTAGTCTAAACAGCTGTGAATCCTGTCACAGTAGCAACTGATTATCCTAGCGCGTTACTCCTAGTTGGCACCGTCAGGCTATTCAACTAGTTTAACATATAACAATAAGCAACAAGAGTAAGATTGCGGTTCAAAGCTTCCCCTACTCATGCAACTAGCTGCCAACAATGTGCGCAGAATTAATATAAGCAAACAAGCTATGCATTAAGCGCAAGTCTCAAAGGAAATACTCATAGATTCATGCCCAACCAATACTAAGCGTTTAGCTAGACATGCTAGTAGTAAACATCATAGAAACAGTAAATAATATCTAACGTATCAAAGAAACAGCAACTAGCAGGTGCGTGCAGGTTGCAGTGTCTCGGCTGGCGCAGTCGGCTAGCGCAGGTCCTCTCAGTAAGCTCGTGTGTTTTTCTGCTTCGCTGCTCTCTCGTGTGCTGTGATGATGATGGATGCTCTTCTGAAACCCTAGTCCTTCCTCTCTTTATATACTGCTCAAGGGGCTCATCCTTGGCAACTTCCAAATCTGGTCGTGTCAGGATTTGGAAACATCACTATTTGCGCATGGCGCACGGCATCTTGGTTAGCGCAATCGGTAAGCGCACCGTTGTCGACTCTGCCAACTTCTCTGTTTGCGCCGCTAGCTCCGCAGGCTGTGTGATGCGCGTTTCGCCCTGAAATACAAAAATACTGGAAACCAGTAATCTTGTACACAAAATAATGCAAACAAGCATAGGGTTAGGATCTAAATAATGTGTATAAATAGGCTCTATCACAGTGCGCAACTGAAATCTGTGCAGCGCAACTGTTTCAAGGTTGCGCAGGCTGATGTTGATTGCGCGCTGTCAGAAACAACAACGAAAATAAAGCAAACAGAAATAACTAACTATTGTAAAAAAGACTTAAGCTGGTTAAAGCTTATCTGTGTTGCTCCCCGACAACGGCGCCAAAATTTGATACGCGCGTCGTTGTGCGCGTCAAATTTATTCCTTCCTTCTCCACTTAGTATAGCGGCTAAGTCAGGGTCGAATCCACAGGGAGCAAGTAGATTAGCTTTAACTAGTAACCTGCACTTACGAAAACTGGGGGTTGAGTGATTGGGTTGCGCAAGTGCGCGAATAAACAGTAGTAAACGCAGGAATTGCACTAGACGTGCGCAGGCAGTAGAGAGTAGTACTATGACTATGAAAAGTATCGGCGCAGACAATCCTCTATGAAAAGTATCGGAAGACACCATTTGGTCCGTGATAGAGCCTATTTATACGCACTATTTAGATCCTAACACTATGCTTGTTTGCATTATTTTGTGTACAAGATTACTGGTTTTCGGTGTTTTTGTATTTCAAGGCGAAATGAGGGCCTAAGTCGGATACGCGCTAACAGGCAGCGTTTAAGGAGCGCATCACACAGCCTGCGGAGCTAGCAGCGCAAACAGGATAGGAAGTGTCAGAGTCAACTACGGTGCGCAAACCGATTGCGCTAACCAATGTGTGCAGTGCGCCATGCGCAAGATAGTGGTGTTTCCAAATCTTGACACCATCAGATTTGGAAGCTGCCAAGATTGGGCTTCATGAGCAGTATATAAAGAGAGGAAGGCTAGGGTTTGAAGAGACACACAAGAGATCGAGGAGAGAGAGCCAGAATTGAAAACACACGAGCTGCTGCGAGGACCTGCGCTAGCCGACTGCGCCAGCCGAGACACTGCAACCTGCACGCACCTGCTTGTTACTGTTTTCTTGGATACTTTAGCTATTATTTACTGTTTCTATGATGTTTACTACTAGCATGTCTAGCTAAACACTTTGTATCGGTTGGGCATGATTCTATGAGTATTTCCTCTGAGACTTGTGCTTAATGCATTGTTTGTTTGCTTGTATTAATTCTGTGCACACTGTTGACAGCTAGTTGCATGAGTAGGGGAAGCCTTGAACTGCAATCTTACTCTTGCTACTTGTTTGTTATATGTTAAACTAGTTGATAGCTTGACGGTGACAACTAGGAGTAACGCGTTAGGATAATCAGCTGCTACTGTGACAGGATTCGTAGCTGCTTAGACTAGTTTCAAGAATTAATAGCTCATGAACTTTGATCGGAACATGCCCACATGTTAGGAAGCCTTGATCGGACACTAACTTCAGTAAATCAAACTATAGACGTTTAGAGTCGATGATAAGGAATACATTCATAGAGGATTGTCTGTGCCGATACTTTTCATAGTCATAGTATTTAATCTCTACTGCCTGCGCACGTCTAGTGCAAATCCTGCGTTAACTATTGTCATCCGCGCACTTGCGCAACCCAATCACTCACACCCCAATTTTCGTAAGTTGTAGGTTACTAGTTAAAGCTAATCTGCTTGCTCCTTGTGGGATCGACCCTGACTTAGCCGCTATACTAAGTGGAGAAGAAAGGATTAATTTGACGCGCACAACGACGCGCTATCAGTCCGCATCACTTCCAATCATGCTACGGTATAGAGTTTGATCAACCGTAGCTCCTGCTTCATTCTTACCCACTTTTGTGTAGGTAGCTGCAGGCGTGCGTTTGTGGCTTGCTTTGTCCATGTCAAACTTTTTCACCAGATTCTGTCCATACTTGCTTTGAGAGATAAATATTTCATCTTGCTTCTGAGTGACTTGAAGACCGAGGAAATATGATAGTTCTCCGACCATACTCATCTTGAATTTATTTTGCATGTGAGTCACGAACTGCTTCACCATCTGCTACGAGCTTGACCCAAAGACAATATCATTCACATCTATTTGGGCTATGATAAAATCTCACCTGGTTCTTCTAACAAAGAGTGTCTTGTCTACTCCCCCTCGGTCATAGCCGTGATCCATCAGGAAGATTGTTAGGCGCTCATACCACGCTCTTGAAGCTTGCTTTAACCCATACAGGGCCTTGTTTAATTTGTATACGTGATCAAGATGTTGAGGGTCCTCAAACCCTTTGAGTTGAGCAACATATACTTCCTCGGATAGAATCCCATTCAAAAAGGCACTTTTGACATCTACTGGGAACAGTTTGAACTTCAGATGGTAGGCAAGTGCTAAGAGTAATCTGATGGCTTCCAATCTAGCTACTGGAGTGAAGGTTTCATAAAAGTTGACACCTTCGATCTGAGTGTAGCCTTTTGCCACCAATCTAGTCTTGTTTCTTGTGATATTTCCCTTTTCATCAGACTTGTTCTTATAAATCCACTTGGTTCCGATGATATTCACACCGGCAGGTCAAGTGACGCTGAGCGACTTCCGCTATAGTATACGGAGAAGCGGGATCATTCTAAGGTGCGCATTAGCAGGCGGTGCACGTTAACGAGAGAAGGCACCGCAGAGTCCGATTGGGTCGTGTAATACCTCTTTTCGAAGAGAACGATGATGCGGTCCAAAATCGTCAGCTTCGCTCATGAGCTGTGGGCTTCTGGGCCCATCCGGAGTGTTTTACTATTTTATTTTTAAATTTTAATGTTTTTAGATAGGTTTCCTTAATTTCAAAATTAGATTTGCCTGGTTATATTTAATGTTTCCTAATTAGTGGGCTCTGTTTACTATATAAATAGAGCCAGGGTAGTAGGGAAAGACAGTTTTGGAATTAATAAAATTTCAGAGTTCTTTCTATACAACTTGCGATTCGTGCCTAGGGTTCGAATTCAAGTATCTACATCCTTTTGCCCACACGTGCTGCATCAGATTGGTATCAATTTCCAGTCGTTCCTGCGCAGATGGCTCCTAAACAAAGGCATCCAGTCGTTGAAGAATCAGCCCTTGAAGAGGAGAATCAGAGGATCAACGCAGTTAATGACTATCTGGTGCGCTATAACGCTGAGTTGCATCGGCAGTTGGATTTTGTGACTCATCGGATGGACAACCTCCTTGCGCGACGTCCCAATGTTGCGGCTGGTACTGGTGAGGAGGCCAACCCGTTCGTAGTTGTTCGGCAGGATCGTCGTTGGGAGTCCGATTTTAAGATTGACATCCCAGATTTTGATGGCAGCCTTAAAGCGGAGGACTTCATCCATAGGCTTGCTTAGGTTGAGGAGATTTTGGAAGTTTCGGAAGACCGTCGTGTTTCACTGGTTGCTATTCGATTGCAAGGTTGCACATAGGCATGGTGGCAGTAGTTGAAGAAGACTGGTGCTCGAGCTGGGAAGGACAAGATCTCCGGGTGGGATAAGTTCAAGAAACACCTCAGAGCTGCGTTTCTTCCTTTTAACTTTGAGAGGGAGTTGTATCAGCGTTTCCAGAATTTGAGGCAGAGTTCTTGTTCGATGGAAGAGTACACGGATTTTTACCAGATGATGTCTCGGATTGATATCAATGAATCCCCCATCCAGTTGGTTTCACGGTATATTGGTGGCCTTGGCCTTCAGTTACAGGATGTGCTGAATATGTTTGACCCGATGTCGGTATCCGAGGCTCACCAGCGTGCGTCCCAGGCAGAGAAGCAGCTGTTGAGGCGTTCGGCCACGAGGACTCGGCAAATCCCGGTTTTAGCGGTTTTCCCCCTCGATTCCCCGTCCTTCTGAGTTGTCCCCACCAGCTCGCAGTCCAGCAGTGGCTGCCCAAGGACGTGGCAGTGGAGGCTTTCAATGTTTTAGTTGTGGCAAACCCTGTCATCGAGCTTCATAGTGTCGCAAGGCATCCTCAGGCTCGCGCGGCCTTTTCACCAATGATGCGAGTGCTGCAGCTGTTGAAGCCTCTGAGGGTCCCCCAATTTTCGATGATTATCGTGATGTTATGGAACAGATTGAGGAGGTAACAGGCGATGTTGGACCTGTTTTGATGTTGAGGCGTACTTTCCTAACCCCTCCGCTCCTGAGCAATTTGAGTTGCTACGAAACAACCTGTTCCAGTTGACTTGCACGATCGGGGGAAAAGTCTGCACTTTTATTATTGATGCAGGGAGTTGCAAGAACGTAATTTTGGAGGTTGCGGTATCCAAATTGGGGCTGTCCATAGAGAGTCATCCGAAGGCATACAAGCTTGCGTGGCTTAGTAAAGGTACTGATGTCATGGTTTCTAAATGTGTGTTACTGTCTTTTTCGATCGGTCCTACTTATTGCGATGAGATTTATTGTGATGTGGTTCCTATGGATACTTGTCATTTGCTACTTGGTCGCCCCTGGCAATATGACCATGCTGTCATTCATGATGGGCGTACCAATGCGTACTCTTTTCTTTTTCGCGGAAAGAAAATTGTGTTCCTCCCAGTGAAGCCCCAGGCTGTGTCGGCGGTTGCGGCTGTGGCAAACACCACCTTGCTGTCTCGGGCCCCTTTCAGGCAGCAATGGAGGAAGCTGGTATGGTTATTATTATGTTCTGTGGCCTGATTGGTATTGATAGTGTTGCTGCCCCTCCGGTCGCATCCAGCCCCTTTTGAAATTACGAGCGTTGATGGTGACGAGATACAAGAGGTTGCTTCTGGTCACTTGCATTGTTATCTTGCTAAGTCCGAACCTGAAAAACACAAGCACTTTGTTCACCGAGTTCGGCAATTGCCTATGTCTGGGGAGGACTTCCCCTGAGTCCTCAAGATTCCAGTAAGCACAACTTCTAGTACAATGATTTTAGAACTCAACTTACCCTAGTCCAACCTTTACTTCTAACCTAGCTCGAATCATGCTCATGCTAATCACACAGACTAGCTTAAACTGTCTACATACACCAATAAAATATAGCTATAGATCTGATCACACAGACTTAGCCTATACTAATACATTGTGTAATAGAAAGATGATATAGCAACTTACACAGTCAAGTTGATGGAGCTTCTGTCCATGACTCTCCACGCACTCTCTGCTGAGCAGTCGGACTTCCATGAGTGCTTCACACCTTGGCGACGCTCCTCCTCGGTCAATGACCTCTAATCAATATCAGGGAGCTCGGCTTTGATCTTCAACAGACCGCGATAGCTCCTCTTCCACGACTATGCTTCAAAGCTAGTTTATAGTCTTTCAACGAGACAATGCTCCAGTTGAAGTTCCTCAATCAAGCATAGATCAGACTTTTCTAGTCTTGATCTTTTCTCAGCCCACACACCCACAATTCTGCGCTCTAGTCTTTTGCTCTTAGCTTTTGCGTCTCTCCTCTTTGGTTGTATTTGTTGATATGCTGCCCTTCCTAATATGGCAGCAGGCAATCGAACAAACATAGGTATCCTAATTCTCTTACGATTCGTAGATCTTTTCCAACTAACTATAGCACATTGGATCTTCTCCTAGATTCTTGCAAGTTTGTTGAGAATTAAATTTCTAAAATCAATTTGGAAGACTATATCCTTCTGATCACTTGGCGAAGGCTTCTGATCAACTTTGATTGTCCGGGAAACTCCTTGACGAGATACGACGCCGGCAGCTGTCCTCCAGACTCTCTCCATGCTGCTCCATGTTGAACGGTTACCTTGCTCTAGCTTTGAGTCTTCACGGTATGCTATAGTTATAGTGTTTGACTGCTGACTTCAAACAGCATGTTGCAGCTTCTGTCGCGACATGATGCTATAACATCTCTTTACGGTTGTTTTGTTTTGTCAATTCGTAGGATGTTGTAGCAACATCTTGCGATTGTTTTGTTAAAAATGTCATTACCTTAACAAACACATTGGAAGAGCATGACTAATAAACCATAGTGCATAAACCTTGTCTAAAAGGCTAACTTATGTGTATTATTAGCCTTAAGTTTTGATAACTACAATTCTGAAAGGAAATCATTTGCGTAGATTAAGGAACACATTGTTCTAAATGTAACGCCCTTAAAATTCGGCTTGAAATTTGAAAGGCTTTAATTTTGAATCCATTTGACGTCATCACCTTGACAAATTTCTCTTGACATGCTCATTCTGAAAAGCAATGTTAACATGATTAAAGTACGCAAAAGCTATATTAATATTTAGGTTAAATATAAAAGATGTGGACTACCCGATATAATTTTGTGTATCAATTACAGGCACATCCAAGGGACTTGTTTTAAGTAAATCACACTACATTGATAAAATTTCAGACAAGTGTGGAAAACAAGGTTATGGAATATTGAGAACTCTAATAGACGTAAGTTCATACTTGAATAAGAACAAAGAAGAAAGCATCTCTTATTTTTTGAATACGTGGAAGTGATAGGCAGTATGATGTACTTCATGAACTAGACATCACGTACATTGCCTACACTATGAGTAATGGCTACATATATGAGTAATCGGGGATCTGAACACTTGAAAGTAATCATAAGAGCGCTATGGTATCTATAATTTATTTGTGGTTATGGTCTTCATTATAGAAGATATCTTGAAGTCAATACGGGGTTATGCGACACAAGTTTGATCTCACAAAAGACATGAGTGGATATGTATTCAAATAGGGAGGACTTGATGTAACTTGGAAATCTTCCGAAAAAAGTATCATAACCTCATCCATGGTGGAGGCCAAGTTTGTTGTGTTGGATAATTGTGGTGAAGAAGCCAAGTGGTTAAGAAAACCTGTGGAGGATATTCTCGACGAATCATTTGCCAGTTATAGGTTTATATTGAGATAACCAATCTGTAACTGGAAGGATACAAAGTGTGATGACAATGGCAAGTCTAGGCATATACGTTGATGATATAATTCCACTATGTTAAGGTATTGGCATCATTGACAAAACAATCCCAAGAAGATGCTAGAAGATTCTACAGCTTCCCACTGGAGTTAGAAGCTGGAGCATGTCACTGTAATTAACAAAACAAACAATAACGAAAAGATGCTACAGCAACCCGTGTAAAACAAAAGCTGGAGTAAGTTTTGCAAGCTGTCTGAGGTCAGCAAATATCTACCAGGGGAGGCTATAGCATATTGTGAAGACTCAGAGCTGGAGCAAAAGCCGGTCAATATGGAGCTGCTCGGAGAGTGTCCTGAGGATAGTTTCTGGCATCGCAACATGTCCAGGAGTTGCCTAGACAGACGCAATTAATCAGAAGTCCATGTTCAAAGGTCAGAAAAAGATCAATTTCTAAATTAGTTTTTGGAAATCAATCTCAACAAATCCTTAGGAATCTAGGAGAAGATTCTCTTGTGTAAAGTTCTACGATTCCTAAAAGGATTAGTGATGGTGTAGTATGACAGTGTTTGACAAAACCAGCACGAGTGAACAAGGAGCAGCCACAGCCGGGGATGCTACAGCAGGAGCTTGTTGAAGTTGCTGCAACATCTGTCCGAGTAGCAGCATCAACCTGGGCCTTTGGCAAGAAGGCCTCGCAGCCCTGCTGAGAGCATCAGAAGAATTTCAAAGTGCTGTGGAGAATATTCCAGTGGGGAATTCCTAGCTAGAGAAGGAGATTTGTTTTGGAGATCAAAACAAATCTAATCTCCTAAAAATTAGGAGATAATTGTTTCTTTTTGGGACATTGCTAAATTCTGTTCTTGATTGAAGCGGGCGGTGCTACTTAAGGGAGAACAGGTCAGAGCAGAAAGGTTGATCGAAGCTGAGGGATACACGAGTGCATACGCAGAATTCAGAGAGAGTAATTTTGGTGTGCAACGAGTTCTTCGATCATCATCCGAAAGCAGAGCGTGAGTCCAGAGCTGTGGTGACAGAAGCAGAAGGAGATCAGGACTTGCATAGTCTGATCCGAGCTTGATCTGGAAGCCAATTTAGAGCAGTGGTGCTTGTTGGTTGATCAAGGAAGGCCATGGAAGAACTGACGGGTGTGTGGCTCGTTCGAGTGTCTAAGCGGCAGTTCTCGCTAGTGGCAGGAGGTCACTGAGCAAGGGGGAGTATTCCAGAGTGTGCAGCGCTCGTGGAATCGTTCGATCGGCTCGGCAGAAGGCTTTGGAGCGACGCGGACAATTGTGCATCAGCTGTGTGCTACAGCAGATGATGCAGCAACCCTGCAGAGTTGAGTGTAGTTTAGAATAGGCTGAGTTTTGAGGAGACAGTAGCTATTCTAGATTGACATTTGTAGAGGGTGTGCAGACACAAGTCAGAGCCTGTTCTGATTGTGTCCAGTGATCCACACAAGGTTGAGTAGCATAGGTTGCATGGAATTGTAACCGAGTGTACTTGGAGACCTCTGTGATTAGTGGATTGACGACTGGAGAATAGTCCTCCCCAGACGCAGGCAGTTGGCCGAACTGGGTGAACAAACTTCTGTCTTGTTCATTGTTTGCTGAGATAATTTCCGAGTGAACAAAAGCTTGCTGCAGCAACTGCTTGTTCACAAATCTGTCTGTCAGAGACGCTGCGAATTTCAATTGGTATCTGATCGCGCGTCGTTGTGCGAGTCAAATATAATCCTTCCTCTTCCACCAGTACAGCGGTTAAGTAAGGGTCGATCTCCACTGGGAGCAAGTAGTTCAGTCTTCAATCCTGTCGTCTACACTAAAAATGGGGGTTGTGTGAGATTGGGGTGCGCGATGCGCAAATGAACAGTAGCTAGCGTAACGCAGGAAATTGCACTAGACGTGCGCAAGCAGTAGAGATTAGATACTATGACTATGAGAAGTATTGGGCAGACAATCCTCTATGAACGCAGTCCTTATCATCGACTCTAAATGTCTATGGTTTGTGGTTTTCTTGGGTTAGTGTCCGGTCAAGGCTTCCTAACACGTGCGCATGTTCCGTTCAAAGTTCATGTGCTATCAATCCTTAGAACATAGACTAAAACAGCTGCGAATCCTGTCACAGTAGCAACTGCTTACCCTAGCTCGTTACTCCTAGTTGTCACCGTAAAGTTATCAACTAGTTTAACATATGACAAGCAAGCAACATAAGTAAGATTGCGGTTCAAGGCTTCCCCTACTCATGCAACTAGCTGTCTCCGTACGCACAGGATTAATACAAGTATGTAAACTATGCATTAAGCTCAAGTCTCAAAGGTAATACTTCATAGATTCATGCCCGACCAACACTAAGAGTTTAGCTAGACATGCTAGTAATAAACATCATAGAATAGTAAATAAGGTCTAATATGTCTGAGAAACACAGTAGCAACAGTGCGTGCAGATTGTCTTCTCGGCTGGCGCAGTCGGCTGGCGCAAATCCTCTCAACAAGTCCGTGTGTTTTCCAGTGTTGCCGCTCTCTCTGATGTGCGTTGTCCAATGACGGCTGTGATATCTCTCCCGGGTGTGCCTCTCGGCCTCCAGAAAGTCTCTTGAAACCCTAGACTTCCTCTCCTTTATATACTGCTCAGGAGGCTCTTCTTTGGCAACTTCCAAATCTGGTCATGTCAGGTTTTGGCCATACTGGACTCTGCGCCTGGCGCACGGCATCGGCTAGCGCATACGGCTAGCGCACCGCTACCGACTCTCACCAACTTCTCTTCTGCTTGTGCTGCTATCTCCGCAGGCGGATCTCTCACTCCTAAGACGCTGCCTGTTAGCGCGTATCCGACTCAAGGACTCGTTTTGCCCTGTAATACAAAAACACTAGAAACGAGTAATCCTGCTCATAAAATATTGCAAACAAGCATAGGGTTATGATCTAAATAATGCGTACAAATAGCCTCTATCAGTATCAGAGCCGAAGCTCAACACAGGAAAAGATCCTACAGTGTCTCTGAAGAAGCCAAGACACAATGAAGGAAGGACAGAGAACAAGCAGACCTCCATTGTTGGAAGAAAGCAACTATGGATATTGGGCTAGGATGAAAGCCTTTCTCAAGGCCATTGATGAGAAGACCTGGAGAGCTATCGTGGTCCAGTGGTCTCCCCCAATCACCATGGATGAACAGGGAGTCACACGGATAAAGCCTGAAGAACAATGGACTGCTGAAGAGGGAGCTGCAGCAACTGGTAATTCAAATGCTCTGAATGCGATTTTTGCTGCAGTTGATGCTAACAATTTCAGGTTGATATCAAATTGTGATATGGCCAAACAAGCTTGGGAAATTCTGCAAACTGCACATGAAGGAACTGATAGAGTAAAGCTGTCAAGATTACAGATTATTGCCACACAGTTTGGAATCTGAGAATGCTAGAAGAGGAGACTGTCACTGAGTTTAATGCTAAACTTTGTGATCTGGCAAATGAAGCCCATGCTCTTGGTGAACCTATCTCTGAAGAGAAGCTGATCAGGAAGGTCCTCAGATCGTTGCCCACAAGGTTTGACATGAAAGTGACGGCCATTGAAGAAGCCCAAAATGTCAGACTCATGAGGCTGGAAGAGTTGATGGGATCCCTCAAACAATTTGAGATGAAACTGGTTAAAGAAGATCTCACTCCTAAGGACAAGAATATTGGACTGAAGGCTGAAACAAAAGCTAAGAAGCCAGCTCCAGATGATCAGCTGAGTATGCTAGTCAAGAACCTTGGGAAGCTCCTAAAGAACATGGACTCAAGAACTGGGAAAAGCTCATCCTCACGAAAACAATTCAGAAGAGGTGGAGAAAAGAAAAGGAGAGGGAAGGAACCTGCTCAGAATGAAGATGAGAAGAAAGAAATGAGAAAGAACGTGCAATGTTGGAACTGTGCACGGTATGGCCATCGACAAATCAACTGCACCAGCAAACTGATGAAAAAGAGAGCTCTCTCTGCCAGCGGAAGTGAAGACGAGACAGATCTGAGTGAGGATGAATGCAACTTGGCCAGATACAGATCAGCCAGGAGAGGCAGAAAAACACAAGGAAGAGTGAACCAGCTCCTACTACAGCAACCTCTATATCACCGTGACAAGAAAGTCTCGAAGTATAAAAGATGTTATAGCTGCGGGCACAAAGGTCACATAAAGAGGAACTGTTCTTCAGCATACACCGGAAAAGGTTCAGCTAGGAAACCAATCAAGCAGAAATACGCGCGGACTCAGCTTCTCGCGTTTGTCAGCACAGCAAGCACCTCGGATAAGATAAGCTGGTATTTTGACAGTGGTTGTTCAGGGCACATGACAGGAGAAAGATCCTTCTTGAAAAACATAACACCCTGCCTGGAACAACGGGTGAAGTTTGGAAACGGCTTGAGAGGAAGAGTTCTAGGAAAGGGAACTTTAGCAGTTGAAGGAATGCCCAACCTGAGCAATGTCTTGCTAGTGGAAGGACTAAAGCCGAACCTCATAAGCATCAGTCAGCTGTGTGATGGAACTAAACAGGTGAAATTTACGAAAGACTCGCGCAAAGTTTTCGACAAAACTGGAGAATGTATAATGGAAGGAGCCAGATCAAAAAGCAACTATTATCTTCTCAATGTGAGTTCAAACTCACTGTCTCCGAAATGTATGCTGACAAATACTGAGGAAATGATCCTATTTTTTTTTATTTTTTTTTAAAAAAACTAGCTATATAAAACAGCCCAAACAGCCTGAGCCAAGGCGCTTACACCACAGGCTGCAAAAGCAGCTAACCCTTCTAAACCCTAGACCTCACAAAACGGGCAAAAAAACCAGGGAAACCAGCTAACCACCTAGCAAGGAACTTTACAACAAGGAGCTGCCCAACTAAACCTGTAATCCACAATCCACAATCCCAGCTAAAGCTAAAAACACAAACAAGCCTACAGACCACATAAAAAACAGAGCCCTTCTCATCCAAAGCTAGACCAAGAATCTGCGTAGATGGCCATCAATTCAAATAGCAATGAGCTGCTCCCTAAAAGTGCAGGGTTGAGGCTTCAAATCACTGGCGATAGCATGTTTAACAGCCCTAGGAATCTCTTCAAATCTGGAGGTGAAGCAGGACTTAAACTCGGAGAAGCACAAGGCATCTGCTGGCCTATTAAGGGAGTGACAAATTCTATAAATGTCAAAGGTCTTGAGCCTTTTAACCAGCATTCTTTTAATCTGGAAAAGCTTCCAATCAACCGAGTAGTTGTGACCAAGAAGATGCACATCAGGATGGGAGATCCGTAAGCACTGGAAAGTCAGATTTCTAGCTCGCACCTCGCAAAAGGAAATGATCCTATGGCACAGAAGGATGGGTGATAGAGCCTATTTGTACACATTATTTAGATCATAACCCTATGCTTGTTTGCAATATTTCATGAGCAAGATTACTCGTTTCCAATGTTTTTGTGTATCAGGTCAAAACGAGTCCTTGAGTCGGATACGCGCTAACAGGCAGCGTTCTAGGAGTGAAAGATCAGCCTGCGGAGCTAGCGGCGCAAACAGAAGAAGAAATGGCGAAAGACAGCAGAGATGCGCTACCCGATTGCGCCAATCAATGCCGTGCGCCAGGCGCAAAGTCCCAGTGACCAGATTTGGAAGTTGCCAAAAGATGAACTTCCTGGGCACTATTTAAACAAAGAAAGTCTAGGGTTTCAGGGGATCGTAACATCATCACTCAGTGGCATTCCAGAGGCACTGCGCGGCAGAACTGGAAAACACACGGACCTGTCAAGGAGAGTTGCGCCAGCCGACTGCGCCAGCCAAGAGAAGACACTGCACGCACTATTTGCTACCGTTTTCTCTGATACAGTAGTTGTTATTTACTATTTTATGATGTTTACCACTAGCATGTCTAGCTAAACACTTAGTGTTGGTCGGGCATGAATCTATGATGTATTACCTTTGAGACTTGAGCTTAATGCGTAGTTTACTTATTTGTATTAATCCTGCGCATACTGAGACAGTTAGTTGCATAAGTAGGGGAAGCCTTGAACCGCAATCCTATTTGTGTTGCTTGCTTGTCCTATGTTAAACTAGTTGCATGAGTAGGGGAAGCCTTGAACCGCAAACTTATCGTGACAACTAGGAGTAACGAGTTAGGGTAAGCAGTTGCTACTGTGACAGGATTCGCAGCTGTTTAGTCTAGTTCTAGGATTAATAGCACATGAACTTTGAACGGAACATGCGCGTGTGTTAGGAAGCCTTTACCGGACACTAACCCAAGTAGGACACAAACTATAGACATTTAGAGTCGATGATAAGGAATGCATTCATAGAGGATTGTCTGCCCAGTACTTCTCATAAACATAGTATCTCATCTATACTGCTTGCGCACGTCTAGTGCAATTTCCTGCGTTACGATATTCACTGCTACTCGCGCATCGCGCAAAACCCCCAATCACTCATACAACCCCCCGCCTTCGTAAGTGTAGGTTACTAGCTAAAGACTTACTACTTGCTCCCTGTGGAGATCGACCCTTACTTAACCGCTGTACTAGTGGGAGAGGAAGGATTATATTTGACGCGCACGATGACGCGCGATCAATGGGTCATGTTAACCTGAGGACTCTGAAGAGAATTGCAACAGAAGGGCTAGTCAGAGGAATACCGCTGATAAAAGGGGAGACAAACTCTATCTGTGGAGATTGTCAGATTGGGAAACAAAAGAAGGCTTCACACCCAAGAGTCAAAGATGCAAGTACTACCAGACCTCTACAATTGATACACATGGAGCTGATGGGTCCGATGGAAGTTGAGAGTCCGGGCAGAAAAAGGTATGCTTTCGTCTGTGTTGATGACTACTCCAGATTCACCTGGATTGATTTTATCAGAGAAAAATCAGATACTGTGAAAGTTATAGTGGCACTGGTGTCCCGTCTAGAGCAAGAGAAAAATCTCAGAATCACCAGCATTCGCAGTGATCATGGTAGGGAATTTGAAAATGAAGCTGTGGATGATTTCTGTCGTCAAAGGGGTATCTCACATCAGTATTCTTCTCCCATCACCCCTCAGCAGAATGGAGTAGTGGAACGAAAGAATCGGACAATTCAAGAAATGGCCAGAGTCATGATTCATGCTAAGAGGGTTCCCCTGAGATTTTGGGCAGAGGCCATGAACACCGCATGTTACATCATTAACAGAGTCACCTTACGGAGAGGAACCAACCAGACCTGCTATGAGCTCTGGAATCAGAAGAAGCCCACAGTTAAATATTTCCACATCTTTGGAAGTGACTGCTTCATTCTGAGAGATCGGGAGTATAGGAAGAGGCTTGACCCAAAGAGTGATCCTGGAGTGTTCTTGGGTTATTTGATGAACAGCAGGGCTTATCGAGTCTATAACCAGCGGACAAATATAGTAATGGAATCCATAAATGTAGTAGTCAATGATGCTGAAGAAGTCCCTGCCACTGATACTGATGATGAAGACTCTGACTCTGAAGAGGTGCCTGCCAGTCAGAACAGAAGTGAACAAGCTGTGGCTCCAGAAGATGCTACAGCAAGTGCTGAAGCAGAAAATCCAGATGAACAATTAGAAAGCCTGTCTGAAGATCTGAATAATGAGGCTCCTGATCCACCATCAAGGCAGCCTCCGAAGAAGATTTAGAAGAATCATCCCCTGACCAATGTGATTGGAGACCCGGCAGGAAGAAGAAGAACCAGAAGCAATGCTTATCTCAATACCTGCTTTTTGTCCAGTATGGAACCTAAGAGCTTCAAGGAAGCCATGAGTGATGAATTCTGGATGATTGCTATGCAGGAAGAACTTGCAGAGTTCGAAAGACATGATGTTTGGGACCTGGTGGACAGACCCAATCGAGTGAATATTATAGGCACCAAGTGGATCTTTAAAAACAAAACTGATGAAAAGGGTAACATCACAAGAAATAAAGCCAGACTGGTTGCTCAAGGATACTCTCAAATTGAGGGCCTAGATTTCGTAGAAATGTTTGCTCCAGTTGCTCGGCTGGAGGCCATCAGACTCCTTCTAGCCATGTCTTGTTTCCCTAGGGTTTAAACTGTATCAAATGGATGTCAAAAGTGCGTTCCTGAACGGAGACCTCTCTGAAGAAGTATATGTTACTCAGCCAAAAGGTTTTGAAGATCCTCATCACCCAGAGCATGTATACAAGTTGAAGAAAGCCCTATACGGACTTAAACATGCTCCTCGGGCATGGTATGAGAGGCTGACAGTATTTCTGGAAAAACATGGCTACAAACGAGGGGGAGCTGACAAAACTCTATTTGTAAAAAGAACCAAGTCAGATGTGATCATTGCACAAATTTATGTGGATGACATTGTCTTCGGATCGAAGTCTCAGCACCTGGTGAAGCAGTTTGTGGACCACATGCAGCAGGAATTCCAAATGAGCATGGTCGGAGAACTGTCCTATTTCATTGGCCTGGAGATTACCCAGAAAGAAGATGGCATCTTTATTGCACAAAGCAAATATAGCAAGAATCTTGTGCAAAAATTTCAGCTAGATAAAGCCACCCACAAACGAACCCCTGCTGCCACTCATGTCAAAGCCATCAAAGATGAACATGGAGTGGAAGTGAGTCAGACAATCTACAGAAGCATGATTGGGAGCTTACTGTACCTGACTGCCAGCCGCCCCGACATTGCCTTTGTAGTAGGAGTCTGTGCCAGATTTCAAGCATGTCCCAAAGATAGTCACTTGCAGTTGGTCAAGCGAATCATTCGGTATGTTGGAGGAACTGTGAACTATGGCTTATGGTATACTAAGGACACAAATGCTAATCTGGTGGGATATAGTGATGCGGACTGGGCAGGATGCTCAGAGGATAGGAAGAGCACTTCTGGAGGATGCTTCTTCCTAGGAAATAACCTGGTGTCCTGGTTCAGCAGAAAGCAAAACAGCATTTCGTTATCCACAGCCGAGGCTGAATACATAGCTGCCGGGAGCTGCTGTGCTCAAATGTTGTGGATGAAGCAAATGCTGAGTGAGTATGGTCTTGATCAAGATGAAATGACTCTCTACTGTGACAACATGAGTGCCATCAGCATCTCTAAGAATCCAGTTCAGCACAGCAGAACCAAGCACATTGACATTCGTCATCACTTCATCCGTGATCTAGTGGAAAAGAATATCATTGCGCTACAGCATGTGGGTCGGCCAAACAGCTTGCTGATATCTTCACAAAAGCTCTGGATGCAGTCCGGTCGAAGACCTGAGAGCCTCTCTGGGGCTCTGTGTAGTGCCTCCCTAGGGCAGCCAGAAGCACCCCCTTGTCATTTATTCCAAAAAGGGGGAGGAGAAGAAGGGGAGGTTACCGAAAAATAATAATAATCTGTATTGTCCTTCCTAGGGTTTTTGTCAAAATGCCAAGGGGGAGATTGATGGTGTAGTATGGCAGTGTTTGACAAAACCAGTACAAGTGAACAAGGAGCAGCCACAGCAGGGGATGCTACAGCAGGAGCTTGTTCAAGTTGCTGCAACATCTGTCCGAGTAGCAGCAGCAACCTGGGCCTTTGGCAAGAAGGCCTGGCAGCCCTGCTGAGAGCATCAGAAGAATTTCAAAGTGTTGCGGAGAATATTTCAGTGGGGAATTCCTAGCTAGAGAAGGAGATTTGTTTTGGAGATCAAAACAAATCTAATCTCCTAAAAATTAGGTGATAATTGTTTCTTTTTGGGACATTGCTAAATTCTGTTCTTGATTGAAGCGGGCGGTGCTACTTAAGGGAGAACAGGTCAGAGCAGAAAGGTTGATCGAAGCTGAGGGATACACGAGTGCATACGCAGAATTCAGAGAGAGTAATTTTAGTGTGCGACGAAAGCAGAGCGTGAGCGCAGAGCTGTGGTGACAGAAGCAGAAGGAGATCAGGACTTGCGTAGTTCTACCTTGCACTAAGATCGCGCTACTCAGAAGGGAATTGGTCGCGCCTAGGCAGGGCGTAGGAGAGTCACTATCAGAGTACTATGAGCATTTCAGGGAGCTGGAAGCCAACTGCTATAATCATGGCCTGCCCCAAAATGTGCTGATAGAGAATTTCCTGAACGGGCTACAACCGATGGAACTTAGATTGTTGAATGCATGCGCAGGCGGTGACACATGCAACATGTACCCGGAGGATGTATGGCAGATGATAGAGGACTCTGTTGGACAGGTGAGGCCTCAATTGACGCTCGAGAACAGTCGTGCGCGCGCTGTGCATCAAGTGGATTCCAGTGCTGAGATAAAAGAGATGAAAGCCATGCTACAGAAGCTGATGAGTGCGCAAGGCACGCAACCGGTTGCGCCGAAGGCATGCGAGTTCTGTACGTCCACTGAGCACAAAACCGACGCATGTCCCACACTTTTCGAGGAATCAGAAGATGTAAATGCTCTAGGAGGATGGGACAATAGAGGACCGTAGAGGCAGAATCAGCCGCGTTTTGGACTAGCCGCAAATGGATTCAGATGGAGGGAAGACAGCAATTTCCAAAGGCAGCCGGCGGAATGTCGCACACCACAGCAGGCGCAGCAAGCATACAACCCACCACACCGCAGCAATGACGCACCAGCACAGAATAACCAGTAACCGCGGCCCCCCTTAGAAGACATAGTGGGTCAGTTAGCAGACACTGTGCGCAAGAATGATGAAAAGTATGACAAGAGGTTCGAGTCAATTGAGAAGCAGTTGTCGCAGATTGCTACCACGGTTTATGAGCTGAAAATGAGCAATGGCAACCTACCTTCGCAAGTGATTCAAAACCCTAAGGGAGGAGTTAACGCCGTAACGCTGAGGACTGGGCGCATAGTTGGGACAGCTCCGACCGCGAAGGTGCCCGCGCAGCCAGTTGCGCAACCTCCAGAGCCAGCACAGCCGGATGCGCAACCAGCCCCGGATGCGCAACCAGCCGCGCAAGCTACAAACCAACAGGGGGTGGCGCCAGGTATGATACAATCAGGAGAAAAGAGTACCAATCATACTAACGCACCTGCACCTTTTCCTGTGCAGGCACCTTTAGCAAGGAAGGAGGCGCTAGACAAGGAGCTATATGAATTATTCAGTAAGGTGGAAATAAACGTTCCCCTGATTGAGACTGTTCGGCAGATCCCCAGATACGCCAAGTTCTTGAAGGAGCTATGCACAAACAAGAGGAGGAAAGGCGAGTGCGCACAAGTAATGCTTAACGCGCATGCATCAGCAATTGTGCAACACAAGGTACCACCTAAATGCCGGGATCCAGGTACGTTCACCATACCGTGCACCTTAGGTAAGACCACGGTAAGCAACTGCATGATTGATCTCGGTGCATCTATAAATGTGCTTCCTTACTCTTTGTATGTGTCATTGCACCTTGGTCCACTAAAGCCTGCAGGTCTCACCATCCAATTAGCAGATCGGTCGTGCAAACAACCGACGGGCATGATAGAGGACGTTCTAGTCCAAGTGGGAGAGCTGGTGTTCCCAGCAGATTTCTACGTCTTGGAAATGGAGGGTGAGCCGAGCAAGGAAGCGTACAAATCCTACTGGGCAGACCATTTCTGATGACAGCGCGCACAAAGATAGACGTGTGGAAAGGAACGCGCTCAATGGAGTGTGCGTGCGCAACAGGGGAGCCTGCGCCACTGACACAGACAGAGATGGAGGCGCATGATGATGAGCTGAGCAGCACAGAACCAGTGTCCAGGCAGGTATATGATCTGGTTAATGTTTGCGCTACTAATAAAATCCTGTCTTCTATTGAACAGGCACCCAAAGTTGAGCTGAAGCAATTGCCCGAGCACTTAAATTACATCTTCTTAGGCAATAAGGACACCCTGCCTGTCATTATAAAGAAAGGATTAGAGGAGGAGCAGGAGGCGCGATTACAGGAGGTGTTGTGCAAGAACCAGCGCGCTATAGAGTGGACATTAGCTGTCCTGCGCGGAGTAAGCCCTGATGTGTGTATGCACAGAATTCTGCTGGAAAATGATGCCAAACCATCTAGCGAACCTCAGCGCAGACTGAATCCAATTATGATGGAGGCAGTGCAGAAGGAGATCCTGAAGCTGCTTGACGCATGAGTAATATACCCAATCTCAGACAGTAAGTGGGTAAGTCCAATGCACGTTGTGCCAAAGAAAGGAGGCATCACAGTGGAGGAAAATGCGCAAGGCGAGCTAGTTCCCAAACGCATACAGACTGTATGGCGCATGTGCATTGACTACAGGAAGCTAAACGAAGTCACGCGCAAGGATCATTTCCCGCTACCGTTCATGGACCAGATGCTCGACCGTTTGGCAGGAAAACCGCACTTTTGCTTCCTGAACGGTTACTCAGGGTACAATCAGATACCTATAGCTGCGGAGGATCAGGAGAAGACAACCTTTACCTGCCCATTCGGTACCTTTGCATTCCGGCGCATGTCGTTTGGGTTGTGTAATGCGCCAGGTATGTTCCAACGCTTAGTCATGAGCATTTTCTCTGATATGATTGGTTTATGTATAGAGGTATTCATGGATGACTTTACTGTGCATGGTGAGACTTTTGATGCATGTTTGGATAATCTTGATAGAGTCTTAGCGCGCTGCATTACTAAGAACATAGTTCTCAATTATGAAAAATGTCACTTTATGGTGTCACATGGAGTAGTATTAGGACATATTATCTAACAGGCAGGAATTAAGGTTGACAAAGAAAAAATAGATCTTATCTCAAATCTGCCTTATTCCACTAATGTGCGCGACGTTAAGTCGTTTCTTGGGCATGCAGGGTTCTACAGGCGTTTTATAAAAGATTTTTCTAAAATATGTATTCCCTTGTCTAACCTCCTTCAAAAGGATGTGTGCTTTGAATTCACTGATGAGTGCAGGAATGCTTTTGATAAGTTGAAGGATGCACCGACCAGTGCGCCAGTGATGCGCGCACCAAACTGGAACTTACCCTTTGAGCTGATGTGTGATGCAAGTGACTACGCCGTAGGCGCAGTATTGGGTCAGCGCGTGGATAAGAGGCCGCACGCTATATATTATGCATCGGGCACACTGGACACTGCGCAGAGGAACTACACCACGACTGAGAAGGAGCTTCTGGCAATCGTATTTGCGCTGGAGAAGTTCCGCGCATATGTTCTGGGCGCTAGAGTCATTGTCTACACTGACCACGCTGCTATCCGTTACCTGATGTCCAAGAAAGAGACTAAGCCGCGCTTGATGCGCTGGTTGCTTCTGCTCCAAGAGTTCGATTTAGAGATCAAGGATAAGAAGGAAACGAAAAACACTGTTGTTGATCACCTAAGCAGGATAGTGAAAGAAGAGGAGCCAAGACAGATCACGGAGACATTCCCTGACGAGCACCTGATGGCGCTGAACGGTAAGGTACCATGGTATGCGCATATTGCAAATTACCTGTGAAATTTCACAGCGTCTCACTTAGGCAGATTTGTGAACTAGCAGTTGCTGCAGCACACTCTTGTTCACAAGAAATAATCTCAGCAAGCAATGAACAAAGGCACAGGTTTGTTCACCCAGTTCGGCCAAACTGCCTACGTCTGGGGAGGACTATTCTCCAGTCCTCAATCCACTCAACCAAAGGTTCCAAGCACACTCGGTTACAACGCACGCAACCTATGCTACTTTAACCCCGTGTGGACTACTCAACACAATCAGAACAAGCTCTGATTTGTGTCAGCACACCCTCTACAATATGTCAGTCTAGAATAGCTACAATCCTCTCAAAGAACTTAGCCTATTCTATACTACACTACTCAGCAGGGTTGCTGCAGCAACAGCTGTAACACACAGCTGAAGCACAATGTCCGCGTCGCTCCAAGGCCTTCTGCCGAGCCGATCGAACCTCTCCAAGAGCGATGCACACTCTGGACAACTCCCCCTCTCTTAGTGACCACATGCCACTAGTGAGTACTGCCGCACGACACTTGACCGAGCCTTCCACCCGTCAGTTCTTCCGCGGCTGCCTTTGATCAACCAACAAGCTCCACAGCTCTGAATTGGATTCCAGATCAATGCACGAATCAGTCTCTGCAAGACCTGATTCTCTTCTGCAATGCTCACCACAGCTCTGCGCTCAACGCTCTGCCCGTGTGTGTTGATCGAAGAACAACGTCCGTAGCACACCAAAAAATCCTCACTCTGAAATCTGTGTCTACTCTCGTGTATCACTCAGCTTCGATCACCCTCTTCAGCCCTAAAACCTTCTGCTTAAATACCCACACCACTTTAAGCAATTTCCAGGTTTAGGTAATTGACCCACAAGATCAATTATCTCCTAAAATCTAGGAGATTAGATTTGATTAATATCTTCAATGCAAATCTCCTTCTCTGACAAGTAAACCTTGCTGGAATATGCTCTTTAGTATTTTAGAAATTCTTCTAAGAGCTTTCACAAAGCTGCCATACCTTCAAATCGCACCCAGCACAAAACTGCTACTTGGACAGTTGATACAGCACTTGAACCAGCACCTGCTGCAGCATCCCCTGCTGTAGCTACTGCTAGTCCACTTCTGCTGCCAGCTTGATTGTTTGAGCTGCAACAACTCCTTGTTCACTTGTGCTGTAGCTGTTTGCTGCTGCTGGAATTTCCTAAATGCATTAGGAAACAATCTCATCAATTCTAAGGAAGATCCTCCAATTTATAGAGGTTTTGATTTTCCAATCAAATCTTCATTCAACAAATCTGCCCTTGTTCTTGAGAGACACTCTAGAAATATTCTCCTGAATATTCAGCTCTTTCCGAAAGCCCTTCGGTCCACTGATTTGTTGATTGAATGCAATCTTCGAGAAAGCTTTGAATTTGTGCTACCACATTTTAGCTCCAGCATCTACTACTGAACTTCTGCTCCAGAGATTGCTGTAGCACTTGCTTACTCCACTTTAGCTCCAGAGATAGTCACTCTGCCCAGATTGCACAAGCTGATGTCTTCATGCTCTCTTTCAGAATTTCGAGCTCCCCAAGGCAACATTAGGTCGCGCGCCTCGTGAAGACATTAGCCACTTAATGTCTTCATCTGGAGCGCCACTTAATGTCTTCAGCTGGAGCGCCACTTACTGAGTTTGCTCACTCTGGAATGCTCTTCATCAGCTGTTTTCTTTCCATACTTGCTGTAGCAGGCTCTAGTTCACTTTGTAGGAGTTTGTCAATGATGCCACATACCTTCACAATCTCCCCCTTGGCCTTTTGACAAAATCCAAGAACCCTTCTAATCTTAGGAAATCCTCTTCTCATCTTTGAACTCCTTCTTTTGCAGCTTCTTCAGCTTCAATCTTCAGGGGATGTTGTAGCAACTTCTTGTGCTTGTTTTGTCAAGGATGCCATTACCTTAACAACCTGGTCACAGGTGCGTTTCCCCCTCAGTTCACTAAAGCTCAATGCATGAGGTTAAAACATGAGTCTAAATATTACGTTTGGGATGATCCGTACATGCTTAGAATAGGCCCTGATCAGATCTTGAGGCGATGTGTGCCTGATCATGAGATGAGCTCTGTTTTGAGGTTTTGTCATGCGCACGCGTGTGGAGGATACTTTGGTCCAAAGCGCACGAGCAGGAAAATCCTAGATTGCGGTTTTTATTGGACGCATTTATTTCGTGACTCATATAACCACTGCAGGGCTTGCGACAGGTGTCAGCGCACAGGAAATATATCAGCGCGCAACGAGATGCCACAGACGCCAATATTGGTGGACGAAGTGTTCGACTTGTGGGGGATTGACTTCATGGGGCCGTTTTCTCCATCTTGTGGATACGAGTACATACTAGTTGCGGTGGATTATGTCTCGAAGTGGGTCGAAGCTAAGGCCACGCGCAAGGATGATGGTAAAACAGTTGTTGAGTTTTTAAGGACTAACATTTTCTGCAGGTGCGAAGTGCCTAAGGCAATAATCAGCGACCAGGGGACGCACTTCTGCAACAGAATAGTGGCGCAAGTACTAAAGCATTATGGAGTGCGCCACAAGACGTCCACTGCATACCATCCTCAAACGAATGGCCAAGCCGAGGTTTCCAACAGAGAGATTAAGCGCATTCTGGAGAAAACCGTGAGATCTACGCGCAAAGACTGGAGCCAGCAGCTGGATGATGCACTTTGGGTATACAGGACTGCGCACAAGACACCGATTGGGACTTCACCATTTCGATTGGTGTATGGAAAGGCGTTCCACCTACCGGTTGAATTGGAACACAAGGCATATTGGGCATTGCGCACTTGCAATCTGAACCTCGACGAGGCTAGTAAGGAGTGCTCATTTGAGTTGAGCGAGCTAGAGGAGCTGCGCCTGGATGCATATGAGGGGTTGCGCGACTACAAAGCGCGCACGAAAGCATTTCACGATAAGTACATCCTCAGACGCACCTTCGAGCCAGGAGACCGGGTGCTTTTGTTCTCCTCGCGCTTAAAGCTGATGCCAGGAAAGCTGCGCAGCAAGTGGACGGGACCATACACAGTCACAAAGGTTTTCCCATATGGAACAATCGAGTTAGAGAACGAGCGCAAGCATCGTTTTCAGGTTAATGGGCAAAGAGTAAAGAAATACTTGGGAGAACCTTGGGATGAGGCCACGCTCGAAGTTGATTTGGCAGAACCCGAAATAGAAGATGCGCAGGCTGCTGCGCCAGAGATACAACCTGATGCACCGGAGGGAGAACTGGGAGCTACTGCTTATATATCTTCTCCCTCACATGATTTTGGCCACGCTGACCGCCTATCTGTTCCTTTGCTGACCACGTGTAAGGAAGACATAGCACGCGTGGATGCGTAGGGACGCGCAGGAGCAAGTGTGGGGTGGTCACGAGCGCAAACTTGAGCAAGTAACGAGGTACTGTCGAGCCAACGACGTTAAACAAAGGCACTTGTCGGGAGGTAACCTCACACGTTTTCCACGTTTTATTTTTCTTTACACTTTTTTTTAGGATTTGAATTTTTAGCTAGTTCAGAACTTGCAAATTTTTGAGTCACGTAGCAATGCGCAGGACAGATGCGCAGGTCAGAGAGTATATAAGGACAGAAACTTAGAAAATTCCAGACATTCTGCAATTTCGACCGTTAGAGCTTTTCACTGCTTCCAGCCAATCTTTGTCGTCCGACCATCGATTCCGGCGTTCTTTAGTGAGATTTGAAGAGCATGACATCACCTGCGCACTAGGTAACCTCTCATTTTCATTTCGGTCGATTTCATGAGGGTTTGGTGAGAGAAGCCGACTGAGGAACGTAACCCTAGATTCAAAATCACACTTAGTTAGCACGCTCCGTTTGGTGTTTTCGTTGCTGGGTTTTGTTGACAAGAGTGAGGCGCCCATTTGGTAAATATTTGAGGGTTTAATTAAGAGTTCTGATTTTGGGGTACTTAGTGGAGCGTTGACTACAGTTGACCACTAAATTCTTGAGTCGATCGTCATAAAAATGAGGCCAGCAGAAAACCAGGACACTCCGGCGTCTTTCGCAAGGAAATATGACGCCTTCTGGAGATTGGACATGTACGGCACCCCGTGCATCAGCAGGGACTTCCTACGCGAGGTAGGCTTAGAAGACTTGGTCGCGGAGAAGCTCGCGCAGGCCGGCTGGGAGGCGCTGATGGAAGTGGATAGCGCAGCCGACAAGGAGGACACTTGTGAGTTCTTGGCATCACTGAAGATTGCCGACTTAGAGATCCGCTACCGACACCGAGGGGTGTGGTACGTAGCATCGGCCAAGAGGCTGAAGCGCACCCTGCACTGTGACAAGGTGCGCGAGTAGGACGTGGATACGCACACCAACCAGGAAGCATGGCGCGAGATGGCGTCAGGCAAACCATTTGCCGCTGGGCGCAGCAAAGGACGTGAGTTGCGCGACCCTTGGATGTACTATCTGGGGCGCATGGTCGCGTACGCAATCATCGGGCGCTACAACGGTGCGCCGAAGGTCAGCCTGCTTGACATGGACGTGCTCAAGGGGTTGTATTATGGGAAAAAGGTGAGGTTTGTGTCCGATATGGTGGTGCACTTGGAGCGGCTCAGCACCAAGGGCCCGCTCACTTGCGGGGGTATGATCACGCATTTGCTTTGTGGGCTGCACGGAGAGCCAGAGGTGCCCGAGCACACGGTTGTTCCAGCCGTCCCTCTAGACCGCGCACAGATGCTGCAGTACCGAGCGGTAACTGCTAAGGAAGATGGGTCACTGGAGTGGTGTTACCGGCTGCAAGCTGCTAGGGCACCGAGGCACGCAGCAATCAGAGAAGCGCTAGCAGAGAGTAGTGCACAGCAAGAGGAAGTTGCTGCTGAAGAGGAGATGGAGAATGTGGAGGCACCAGTCGCGCAGCCAGCAAGGCGCATGAGGACACGCGCACAGACTGGAGCGCGCGCGGGGGCGAGTGGGCCGACAGGGGAAGTTGTGACCATTGACATCAAAGATTCTCCCTCGCGCGCACAGGCGAAGCGGCGCAGATAGGATGCTGAGGAGGCGCCAGCAGAGCAGCGCATGATGTTTAACGTCATGCGCGTGCTGGAATACGTGGCGCCCGAGGGGGCCGATTTAAGCATCAGTCCACCATCTGGGTGGAAATTTGGAGATCCCATTCCCCCTCTTCTCAGTCTGCGCAGGCCACCTCCAGGGTCACCCATAGAGTAGCACGAGCCAGCCAGTTCTCCCGCGCAGTCACCGGTACAATCCTCCGTGCGCACCCCAGTCATAGACCCGCTGCAAATGCCATCAGAGCCCCCTTCGCAACCCTCTGCACAGATGATCAGATCGCCCTCTGAAGGCACCCCCATCAAAGAGTTAAGTTCAGATTCGATATGGGAAACTGACTCGGAGGAGGAGCTTGCAAACCAGCCCGCAGCTGTTTCAGTTGAGCAACCATCCTCCAGCTCTGAGTATGATACAGAGTCCGTGGACGAGGAGGCCCAAGGGTCTGCGAAGGACTCCAGCTCCGAGGATTTATAGGGATGCGCAGATGGCTAGGCGCAATTAATTTTGGGTTGTCCTTTTGCTTTTGAAAACTATCACTGGATGTTCTTTTCCTATTTTGTGTTGGATATTTTGAGAACTCCTGACCTTGTTTCTTTTGCTGCGTTGACTATGTTTTTCATTTTCGTGATGCATTTTACTTTTAGTTATTAGTTGTCCTAGTAGCATGCATGAGTGCGCTCTCCGTTGCGCTTGACCATGAGTCGTGGGGACACGTCTCTGTTTAAGTGTGTGTGTGTGTGGGGGGGGGGGGGGGGGGGCGTTACTTTTACATTTCATAATTAGCATTATAGTTTAGCTTAGTTAATGTAGTTAAAGAAAATAGTAGCGGTTGTGCGCTTGTGTGCAGATTGCGCACACCTTTCGACTTGTTTTGTCTTATTCATCCTACATGCGCTGCTATTAATCGTTTTAGTATAATGTTTTTTGATTTTTGTCTTTTTAGTTGGGATATACAGGGGATGTGGAGTTGACAGAAAAAGCTCTAGAGAGGCGGTTAGTCGTTTCTACTTCGAGATTAAGGTACATGGCTAAAAGCGCTAGTGGAGGCCGGTGTTTCGCGACCTTCGGAACAAAAGAGCGCGCTCAGCCACGCAGATGCCAAAAGCGAATACCCAAAGCGTGGCGAGGTGGGAAAACAGACCACCTTTCCTCTGGAAGTCGAGTGTAGGAAGGTGGGCGCGGGTGTAAACGTGTGTGCTGACCTGCACAAGTAGACCAAGGAGGGAGAGCGGGGCGTTGTTCCATAGCTGCTATCCGAAGGCCGAGACTAGAACCGTTTTGGGAATATAAGAAAAGTGGACAAGCTATATAAAAGGAAAAAAACTAATGTGCGCACACAACTCCATATTAGCGCTTGCGCAAGTCCAAAAGTAAAAAATCGTCAAGGACGAAAGGCTTGAGTTTCCAAGAAGCGGGCGAATGAATCACGCACCTGAAGAAGCTTGCGCGATTATCCATGTACCAGACATTGGAGTAGGGACCGACCACCAGGAGCCTATGGAGAGCTATCTCCCAATCATCCAAATTAAATTGCATCTTGGCTGAGAGGTAACTATTTCGAAATTATTATATCAAAATTATTGAAAGTGATAGAGCAATGCAGGGTGAACCGATGTGCAGATCGCGCATGAGTGTAAGGCTGTGCGATAGACTTCAGAGAGGTAATTGTATCTGTGCTTCAATACTTGTTCGGGACGAACAAGGGCAAGGGTTGGGGATTTGATAGAGCCTAGTTATATGCGCTATTTAGATCTTAACACTGTGCTTGTTTGCATTATTTTGTGTACAAGATTACTGGTTTTCGGTATTTTTATATTTCAGGATAAAAAAAGGAGCAAAGTCAGATGTGCGCTAACGGGCGCTTTTAAAGAGCGCAATGCACGACCTGCGGAGCTAGCAGCGCATAAGGAGATAGGAGATAGCTGATTCGGACTGCAGTGCACAAACCGACTGCGCGAAGCGAGTAGCGCAATCAACGTGCGCAGCGAGCCATGCGCAGGATAGCAGAGTTTCTAAATTTTGATCATCATTATCCCTACAAAATCTCCTGGATTTAGGAAGTAGCTAAGATTCTCTCGGGCCCAATCTAAGCTTTCCTTGGGCTTCAAGACCAGTATATAAGAGGAGGGAAGCTAGGGTTTGGAGGATATATAGACATATAGAGAGAGAGACACATAGCAGCAAAAACACACGAGCTCCAGCCAAGATTCTGCGCGAACCAGCTGCGCCAGCCAAAAACAGGAACCTGCAATTGCGCCGACCTGCTACTTTTCCTTGACTGCTTTAGTTTTATTTATTATTTCTATGATGTTTGTTTCTAGCATGTCTAGCTAAACACCTTGTATCGGTTGGGCATGATTCTATGAAGTATTTTCTTTGAAACTTGTGTTTAATGCTTAGTTCGTCTACTTATATTAATTCTATGCACATGGGTGATAATTAGTTGTGCGAATAAGAGAAGCCTTGAACCGCAATCTTATTCTAACTGCTCGTTATTGTATGTTAAACTGGTTGATAACTTGACGGTGACAACTAGGAGTAACACACTAGGATAATCAGCTACTACTGTGATAGGATTCGTAGTTGGTTAGACTAGTTTCAGGAATTAATAGCTCATGGACTTTGATCGGAACATGCGCGCACGTTAGGAAACCTTGATCGGACACTAACTTAAGTAGAACTGCACTATAGATGTTTAGAGTCGATGATAAGGGATACATTCATAGAGGATTGTCTTTACCGATACTTTTCATAGTCATAGTACTTAATATCTACTGCCCGCGCACGTATCGTGCAATTCTGCTTTCACTACTGTTCATTCGCGCACCTGCGCAACCCAATCACTCACAACCCCAATTTCGTAAGTTGTAGGTTGCTAGCTAAGACGAGTCTGCACGCTCCTTGTGGGATCGACCCTGACTTAGCCGCTGTACTAAGTGGAGAAGGAAGGATTAATTTGACGCGTACAACGATGCGCGATCACACGTCATGTCGTGTGGTACGCATTTTCAACCTAAAATGGGCAAATAAAGCATCAAACGATTTTATAAAATAACGGAACAAACAAGAAGTAACGAGAAAATGTGGACAACTACAAGGTCATTTGTCCGTTCACCAAAACACCCCACACTTAAGTCTTGTTCGTCCCGAACAAGTATATGCATAAGTCAAGCGGAGAGTAAGATGCTAGATCATGTATGACAGTATCAAAGAATGTAGCAAATCTTACGCACATAAAACACATCCATCCCCTATTCCTGTAACATAGCATAAAAATAACTAAACAAAGAAAATTAAATCTACTCTTAACTAACTGTCGTTGGAATCATGGATGCGTTTAGAGTATGCATCAAGCCTTTAAACCCCTAGTCTACCCTAGTGGACGAGTTATAGTCTCGTGAGAGTTTTCAGAATTGGAATACTCACAAATCCTACTCGCAATCATCCATAAGAGTTCAAAATCCAAATATAGCTTGCTAAGCAAGTAGTTTTTTATCAGCCTACATAATAATAGAGTTGTGCAAATCATTCACTTCACGCAAACTCTAAGGATCATTCACTTCATTGCGATAATAAATATTCATAGAATCGATATCAAAACTAGCATTCGTCAAATTCAAATTACCGCTCAATTTCTTATGCAAGTAGTATGAAGGAAAGCGTCGCTTACACAAAACTTTTGTCGAGTCAATCACATATGCTTGCTAAGGGCAAGTCCATAAGCTCAAGACAAAAAACTCATTCTCAAGTTTTAGACTATACGTCATAATCCGTAAGAGAATATGAGTTTTGACATTGAAAATTTTAAAATTCACTCGTACAAATCTTGATGCTTAAGTAATAAATTACGAGAGTCATACCTTAAACGTTTCCTAAAAGCGAAATGCAAATGCCTTACTCACACACATGCGAAAGAATTTGCGAAATAGGCACAAAGTCAAGAATTAAGTGTGTTTAATATTTTTCTTGCGTTTATACAAATGCTTTCAAGGGGGAACTTATCTTCATAACCCTCGGCATTTGTAAAACTTTAAAATATAATTTTTTATTTCTTGCGCCTCTCTTTTTTTTTTCGCAAACACTTTATTTGACCCCCACACTTAATACTTGACAATGTGCCTAAGTGATATATGATGGAGCATAAAGTGTGAGCTAAACAAATGCAAAGGCTAAATAGGAATGCTAAAGTCACCTAAAAGCGAACAAGAGCAAGTACAAGGTTTTTATATGAAACTATCTTAACTTCATTCTTCATGCACGGAAAGGGCTTAAAAATAAATCGAACAAAGCTAGCCAAAACACCAAATCATGTGAATAAAATCGTCACAAAGAATGTCAATCAACTTAAAGATACGATTCATGATTTCAAAGCACAACTCATTCCAAAAATTAAATTTTAAATGATACTACTTAACTGCTTAGCAAATATTACTTCATGTGATCAATATTTAAAGCTTGGATGAAAGCAATCATGCGAGCATAATGCGCACCACAATAAATATGTAGCATACAATCACGTTGTTAAGAAAATAAAAGCAAAAGCGCAAACACCCCACACTTAGAAGTTTGCTTAGTCCCTAAGAAATATAAAGTGAAAGAATATTAAAGAGAGAGTGTTGAAGGAACTTCTCTCGTGTGGAGGTAGCCAAAAGTGCATCCGCTAATGCCCGTGAATGATGCTCCCATCAGGTGCATTAACTGAAACTCAAGAAAATAGTTAGCGCAACACCTGAATTCATAAAAGAAAATAACTAGCTATTAAAGATAAATCATGCGAAACATATAGCTAGGCTAAAGATTGGGAAAACAAATGCACGACGATTCAAACAATGAGTTTACTTAGATCTTCATGTGTAAATCAAAAGTCATGAACTAGTTTATTATAGTGCTTGAAAAAGTTTCGAACAAATGTGAGTAAAGTTGCAAAAGTTTCCAAAGTTGATTCAAAACAGTGCTGCTCAAAACTGCCCGAATCAAAAGTGATTTGGGGTGCTCAAAAGGTGATACGGCCACACCCTGGTCGGATCAAAGCAGTTCGGATAACATGAGCTTACCCGAATCAAAAGTGATTCGGGCAAGGCAAAGAAAGTGATTCGGCTGATAGAGCCTAGTTATATGCGCTATTTAGATCTTAACACTGTGCTTGTTTGCATTATTTTGTGTACAAGATTACTGGTTTTCGGTATTTTTGTATTTCAGGATGAAACAGGAGCATAAGTCAGATGCGCGCTAACGGGCGCTTTTAAAGAGCACAATGCACAACCTGCGGAGCTAGCAGCGCAAAAGGAGATAGGAGATAGCTGATTCAGACTGCAGTGCGCAAACCAATTGTGCAAGGCGAGTAGCGCAATCAACGTGCGCAGCGAGCCATGATCATCATTATCCCTACAAAATTTTGATCATCATTATCCCTACAAAATCTCCTAGATTTGGGAAGTAGCTAAGATTCTCACTGGCCAAATCTAAGCATTCCTTGGGCTTCAAGACCAGTATATAAAGAGGAGGGAAGCTAGGGTTTGGATAGATATATAGAGAGAGAGACATATAGCAACAGAAGACACACGAGCTCCAGAAATCCTGCCATCGAGATTCTGCGCGAACCACCTGCGCCAGCCGAAAACAGCAACCTGCGATTGCACCGGCTTGCTACTTTTCCTTGGCTGCTTTAGTTTTACTTATTATTTCTATGATGTTTGCTTCTAGCATGTCTAGCTAAACACCTTGTATCGGTTGGGCATGATTCTATGAAGTATTTCCTTTGAGACTTGTGTTTAATGCTTAGTTCGTCTACTTATATTAATTCTATGCACATGGGTGATAATTAGTTGTGCGAATAAGAGAAGCCTTGAACCGCAATCGTATTCTAACTGCTCGTTATTGTATGTTAAACTGGTTGATAACTTGACGGTGACAACTAGGAGTAACACACTAGGATAATCGGCTACTACTGTGATAGGATTCGTAGTTGCTTAGACTAGTTTCAAGAATTAATAGCTCATGGACTTTGATCGGAACATGCCCGCACGTTAGGAAGCCTTGATCGGACACTAACTTAAGTAGAACTGCACTATAGATGTTTAGAGTTGATGATAAGGGATACATTCATAGAGGATTGTCTTTACCGATACTTTTCATAGTTATAGTACTTAATATCTACTGCCTGCGCACGTATAGTGCAATTCTACTTTCACTACTGTTCATTCGCGCACCTGCGCAACCCAATCACTCACAACCCCCAATTTCGTAAGTTGTAGGTTGCTAGCGAAGACGAGTCTGAACGCTCCTTGTGGGATCGACCCTGACTTAGCCGCTGTACTAAGTGGAGAAGAAAGAATTAATTTGACGCGTACAACGACGCGCGATCAGTGGCCGAATCAAAGTTTCTCGGATAGCATTAAGGTCTCTGAATCAAAAGTGATTCGGGCAAGGCAAAAAGGTGATTCGCCCGAATCAAACTAGCAGTGGTGATCATAGCTTAATCCGAATCATTGGTCAAAAGGTAAAATCTGTCAAGTAAAAGCAACATAAGTTCGAAACACACTTGTCATGCAAGTAAATCACGGCAAAGAACCTTAAATTATAAATGGAATAGTCAAGCAAAGTACATAGTAATAATACCAACACAAGTCATGACAAACATAAAAGATAATCCTAAACATCATTCCTATTCTTCTTGCGGGTCTCAGGGTCCCGGTCATCAGAATCGTCGCTGCCACTTCCGGTGTCTTTCCCACCGTCGCTACCTTGGGAGGAGGCATTGGTCCCGTCCACCCCACCTTCGACCATGGCTGAAATGGAGTCATCATCCGCGTCTGCTGGTGGCATAGTCTGTGGAGACAGCGGCTGAGCAAAAGGTGCTAGCGGAGGTGGAATGTCTATAATACCCAAGTGTGCTGCCATATGCGCCATGACACCGCCTTGCCATTGATGGAGCGTACTTATAAGATCCATCAAGTTACTAATTCCCATTGTTTAGTTACATTTTGTGTGTGAAAGATTACTTCTTAGAACTTTATTGCGCATTTAGATGGATATACAGCAGATCTGGGCAGATTGACATATTCACGGTCAAAGAGTCGCTGAGCCCATGATTCTGATCCGATTGAAGCGTGTATACCTTGTTGCAAAGCTAACTCAAGGGGCTACAATTCTCTAGTTTACGTCCAGAAGAGATTCGCAGGTCTAACGGGTCAAACAATCGAGTTCATAACAATGCAGAGATTCCCGCGCCGGCAGCACACTTTAGCAGAGTTAATGTCTACTTCGAGCACGCATGTAATGTCTTCATGAGGCGCACGACTAATGTCTTCTTTCGGAACGGAATGCAATTGATGACGTCAGCATTGGGCTCACAGCCCAAAATCAGATTTAGAAGTCTCCCTTACCTATAAATACAGACTTTCTACACCAAGGAGAACATCAATCTTCAGCACGAAAATTCAGAACGAAGTCTTAGAGGCAGAAGCAGCAACGGGTGGATTTCGAGACGAGTACTATTCATCGCCAGAATTACTATTCATGGCCGGAGTTACTGTTCATCTCAGATTACTATTCAACGTTTCAGTATTATTCCTAAACTCAGTTTATTTTCATTGTTTTAGATGACTCGTAGTAGCTAAAACCTTAATTTCAGTTTGGGGATTTTGTATTGCGATGTACGGTTTAAGATATTTATGTTTCATAATTCGGTTCAGTAAATTCCTGTTCTTCGTTTGAATTGCATGCTCTGATTATCAAATTAGCATAGCCTAGCGGTGAAACTGAAATGATATCTATTGCATGATATTGGATTGACTTCCTTATTAGCTAAGCCTAGCGGTGTAACCTAATCGGTGTCGTTAATCGAGTAATCGTTAACCCTATTCGAGAACCTAGCAGTTGAGATTAGGTAGAACACTAGAGTCGGCAGTACCCTAGCGGGATTGTTAGACTAGAAACAGTAGTTTACTAGTCAATGCAGGTTACAATCGATGATTACCAGTTGCAATGCATATCCTTGAACTGACCTTTCTCTGAATTTGACAACAAAACATTATTCCTGCAACCCCCCTTTTATTGTGACAATTATTCGTAGAACCTTATCACTGATCGCTCTCTCGTGGGTTCGACCCTGCTTACCGCTTGCTGAGTGTTAATAGGAGATTATAAATATAAGTTTGGTGCACACAACGACGTGCCGTCAAATTTTGGTGCCGTTGCCGAGGAGAGCAACATTCAGTATACGGTTCGAACTTTATTTTTCTTATTTTTGCTTTGTTTTGCTTTTTTGTGGTGTAGATAAAAAAAAAAATCTAAACCCTGATGAATAGTGCTTCCGGCAAAGGGTGTGAATAGTGTCACCGGAGTCCGATTGGAGATCCGAAGACTTTGTTCTGAGCGGAACGGGCCAACGGTCAAGACTCACCACTTTAATCGTGAGCTCTATGATTTTTTAGCCATCCGAGATCGTTTACATTTTCTTTTTGAATTGTTTAGTTTTTTTTTCCTATTTTGCATTTTGGTTTTTTCCGTTATTTGTCTGTTTTTGCATTTCACTTGCCTCCCAGTATGTCTAATGCAGGAAGTCACCACCAAAGTGTCCAGGGAGACAATGTCAACGAGGAAGTGCCCCCACAGATAATACCACCATTCTATGACGAGCCGGAGCGGGTATTCAATCAAAGGCAAAGAGAAGCTCGTCAGAGGATGGAACCTCAAGGAGGACACAACGGTAGAGGTGGAGGGATAGATGAGTATGTTGATTATGCCCCACCTCAACCAGCCTCGACCATACCCAATTCAGCAGCAACAATATAGACAGCCAGCCCGGCATGAGCCAATTATGAGGGAGCTCGATTCACCCACATTCCAGAACCAGCCATGGTGCATCAATGCTGATCCGAAAGAGGACAACTTCGAGATCAAAACCGCAGTGGTGCACCATCTGCCCAAGTTTGGAGGATTACCAAGAGAAGTTGCGACGAGGCATTTACAAGAGTTCACCGGAGTCTGCCAAACACTGAGACCATACGCAGCTTCGAAAGACAGGTTCAAATTGAAAGTATTTCCATTAAGTTTAACTGACCTTGCAAAATCTTGGTTTCTTTCCTTGCCTTCAGGAAGTAAAATACTTTCACATCTTTGGAAGTGACAGCTACATTCTGAGAGATCGGGAGTAGAGGAAGAAGCTTGATCCAAAGAGTGATGCTGGTTTCTTTCTGGGATATTCAATGAACAGTAGGGCATATCGAGTGTACAATCAGAGAACAAAAATAGTGATGGAATCCATAAATGTAGTAGTCAAAGATGTTGAAGAAGAATCTTCCACTGTTCTTGACGACGAAGACTCTGACTTTGAAGATGCCTCTGCCAATTAGAGGAGAAGTGAACAAACTTCAGCTCCAGATGATGCTATAGCAAGTGCTAAAGTAGGAAATACAGACGAACTCCAAGAGAGCCTGCATGAAGAACAGAATGATGAGACTCATGATCCTCCACCAAGGCAGCCTCCAAAGAAGATTCAGAAGAACCATCCACTGACCAATGTGATTGGAGATCCGACAGAAAGAAGGAGAACCAGAAGCAATGCTTACCTCAATACCTGCTTCCTATCCAGTATAGAACCGAAGACTTTCAAGGAAGCCCTGAATGACGAATTCTGGATGTTAGCTATGCAAGAAGAACTAGCAGAATTCGAAAGACACGATGTTTGGGACTTGGTGGACAGACCTAAAGGAGTAAACATTATAGGTACCAAATGGATCTTCAAAAACAAAACTGATGAAAAGGGGAACTGATGATGCAGTATGGCAGTGTTTGACAAAACCAGCACAAGTGAACAAGGAGAAGCTACAGCAGGGGATGCTATAGTAGGAGCTTGTTCAAGTTGTTGCATCATCTGTCCGAGTTGCAGCAGCAACCTGGGCTTGGCTAGAAAGCCTGGCAGCTCTGCGGAGAGCATCAGAAGAATCTTTTAAAGTGCTGCGGAGAATATTCCAGTGGGGAATTCCTAGCTAGAGAAGGAGATTTGTTTTGGAGATCAAATCAAATCTAATCTCCTAAAAACTAGGAGATAATTGTTTCTTTTTGGGACATTGCTAAATTTTGTTCTTGATTGAAGCTGGCGTTGCTATTTAAGGGAGAACAGGTCAGAGCAGAAAGGGTGATCGAAGCTGAGGGATACACGAGTGCATACGCAGAATTCAGAGAGAGTAATTTTGGTGTGCGACGAGTTCTTCGATCATCATCCGAAAGTAGAGCGTGAGCGTAGAGCTGTGGTGATCGAAGCAGAAGGAGATCAGGACTTGCGTAGTCTGATCCGAGCTTGATCTGGAAGCCAATTCAGAGCAGTGGTGCTTGTTGGCTGATCAAGGAAGGCCGCGGAAGAACTGACGGGTGTGTGGCTCGGTCGAGTGTCTAGGCGGCATCTCTCGCTAGTGGCAGGAGGTCACTGAGCAAGGGGGAGTATTCCAGAGTGTGCAGCGCTCGTGGAATCGTTCGATCGACTCGGCAGAAGGCCTTGGAGCGACACGGACAATTGTGCATCAGCTGTGTGCTACAGCAGATGCTGCAGCAACCCTGCAGAGTTGAGTGTAGTTTAGAATAGAATGAGTTTCGAGGAGACGGTAGCTATTCTAGATTGACATTTGTATAGGGTGTGCAGACACAAGTCAGAGCCTGTTCTGACTGTGTCCAGTGATCCACACAAGGTTGAGTAGCATAGGTTGCGTGGAGTTGTAACCGAGTGTACTTGGAGACCTTTGTGATTAGTGGATTGAGGACTGGAGAATAGTCCTCCCCAGACGTAGGCAGTTGGCCGAACTGGGTGAACATACCTCTGTCTTGTTCATTGTTTGCTGAGACAATTTCCGAGTGAACAAGACCGTGCTGCAGCAACTGCTTGTTCACAAATCTGTCTATCAAGAGACGCTGCGAATTTCAGGAACATCACAAGAAACAAAGCCAGGCTTGTTGCTCAAGGATACACTCAAATTGAGGGGATAGACTTCGAAGAAACATTTGCTCCAGTCGCTCGTCTGGAGGCCATCAGACTGCTTCTAGCTATGTCATGTTTTTTGGGTTTTAAACTATATCAAACGGATGTCAAAAGTGCATTTCTAAACGGAGACCTCACTGAAGAAGTATATGTTTCCCAGCCAAAAGGTTTTGAAGATCCTCATCATCCAGAGCATGTGTACAAACTAAAGAGAGCTCTGTACGGGCTTAAACAGGCTCCTCGAGCATGGTACGAGCGGCTGACCGTTTTTCTTGAAAAACATGGCTACAAAAGAGGGGGAGCTGGCAAAACTCTATTTGTGAAAAACACCAAGTCGGATGTGATCATTGCCCAGATATATGTGGATGACATTGTCTTTGGATCGAAGTCTCAGCATCTGGTGAAGCAGTTTGTGGATCAGTGCAGAAGGAATTCCAAATGAGCATGGTCGGAGAATTATCTTATTTCCAGGGTCTGGAGATCACCCAGAAAACAGATGGCATATTTATTGCACAAAGCAAATACAGCAAGAATCTTGTGCAGAAATTTCAGCTAGACAAAGCCAGTCATAAACGAACACGCGCTGCCACTCATGTCAAAGCCATCAAATATGAACATGGAATGGAAGTGAGTCAGACCACCTACAGAAGTATGATTGGGAGCTTATTGTACCTAACCGCCAGCCGCCCTGACATCTCCTTTGCTGTAGGAGTTTGTGCTAGATTTCAAGCCTGCCCCAAAGACAGTCACTTGCAGCTAGTCAAGCGAATCATTCGATATGTTGGAGGTACTGTGAACTATGGCCTATGGTATACTAAGGATACAAATGCAAACTGGGCAGGATGTGCTGAGGATAGGAAGAGCACTTTTGGAGGCCGTTTCTTTCTAGGGAACAACCTGGTGTCATGGTTCAGTAGGAAACAAAACAGCATTTCCCTATCTACAGCTGAGGCAGAATACATAGCAGCTGGGAGCTGCTGTGCACAGATGATGTGGATGAAGCAAATGATGGGCGAGTATGGACTCGATCAAGGTGAAATGACTCTCTACTGTGATAACATGAGTGCAATCAGCATCTCCAAGAATCCTGTTCAGCATAGCAGAACCAAACACATTGACATTCGTCATCACTTCATCCGAGATCTGGTGGAAAAGAAAATTATTGCTCTCCAGCATGTTGTGTCGGCCAAACAGCTTGATGATATCTTCACTAAACCTCTGGACTCAGTATGGTTCGAAGACCTGAGATCTTCTCTGGGTCTCTGTGTCTTACCCTCTTGAGATAACAAGGAACTTCCTCTTGTCTGTTGTGCCAAAAAGGGGGAGAAAAAGGGAGGGGGAGTTAGTTCCGGAGGATTTAGATTGATGCTTTCAAAGGGGTTTTTGTTAAAATGCCAAGGGGGAGATTGATGATGCAGTATGGCAGTGTTTGACAAAACCAGCACAAGTGAATAAGCAAGTGACAAGCTGCTACTACAGTCAAAGTTTAGCACAAGTGAACGAGCTAGTGAACAAGGAGCAGCTATATCAAGTAGAAGCTTTAGCAGGAGCTTGTTCAGAAGAGCTGTAGCGTCTGTCCGTGCAGCAGCAATCTGTGCTTTGGAATGAAGGCGTGGCAGTTCATCTAAGAGCATCAGGAGAGTTTCTAAGTTGCTGTAGAGAATATTCCAGAGTGGAAGTTCCTAGCTGAAGTAGGAGTTTTGGGTTGAATCTCAAATCAAATCAAATCTCTTAGAAATTAGGAGATATTGATGCTGCATGGGGAACTGCTGTAATCTGATAATGAAGCAGTGGACGCACATATATAAGGGAGACCCTTCAGAGCTATAAAAGGCGATCGAAGAAGCGAGCTTGAACGAGTACACATACACAGAATTCTGAGAGAGTATTTTTGGTGTGCTAGGAAATCTTTGATCTTCACCGAGAGCAGAGCGTGAGCGCAGAGCTGAGATGACAGAATAGAGTGGGACACTCGCTGTATAGAGTGTGATTCAAGGGCTATTAACAGAACTGTTCAAGATGAGTACAAAAGAAGGACAGAACATTTCCTGGCCTCCTCTCCTTGATGGTGCGAACTACCTTTATTAAAAAACGCGCATGAGGGTCTTTATCAAATCGATAGATGATCGAGCATGGAAATTAGTGATCTCCAAGTATGATGCACCGTTGGTCATGAACACAGATGGAGTAGCCTACCCTAAGCCTAAAAGTCAGTGGACTGCAGATGAGGATAAAGCTTCTGCAACAAACGCTAAAGCGCTCAATGTGATCTTTCAATGCAGTTAAACTAGACATTTTCAGACTGATTTCTACCTGTGAAGTAGCAAAAGACGCATGGAATATACTCGAGGCAACCTTCGAAAGAGCTGACAAGGTGAAACAGTCTCGGTTACAGATGATTACTACCAGGTTAGAAAATCTAAAAATGAAGGAGGAAGAGTCGATAACTGAATTTAATGCAAAGTTGATGGACATTGCCAACGAAGAACATGCGCTTGGAGAGCCTATCAGCAATGAAAAGCTTGTCAGAAAAGTTCTGAGGTCACTTCCACAGAAATACGCAATGAAAGTGACAGCTATTGAGGAAGCCCAGAACATAAAGGGAATGAGGCTTGACATCCTAATGAGATCCCTTCGGACATTTGAAATGAAGCTAATATCTGAAGCTCCTAAGAAAATCTCAGGGAATAGCTCTTAAAAGTGAATCACCAGAATCTGCTGAAGTTGAAGGACAGATGTTTGAACAGATGGCACTACTGGCAAAAAACTTTGGCAGTTTTATGAGGAAGCTGAAGCAGCGTCAGTCTGAATAGAGCAACAAGTCTGGAATAGGCATCGGAAGACGACAAGATGGAAAATTCAAAAAAAAAAAAATAGAAACACTGAGATTCCAAAGGGAGAAAAAGGTAAAGGGATTCAATGTCGAAAATGTGAAGGATTTGGCCACATTCAAGCAGAATGCGCAAACAGCCGTAAGAAATAGAGACGGGCACTCTTAGCCGGGTGGAGTGATAGTGAAACAGACAAAACTGACAGAGGCTACCAGCACCGAATCAGAAAACTCAGAATCAGATAGTGACTCGGAAATCACCGAAGAAACAATAGCCGAAAAATATAAGGCTCTTTACGAATAGTGGGGGGAGGCAGTCAAAGCAAATTCCAAACTAAGCAAGAAAGTAGTTAGCCTAAAGGCTAAAAAATACGAACTATCTGAAACAACTAAAAGGTTGCAAATAGAACTAGAAAATGAGAGACTGGAACACTCATTGGCTGTGACAGAGCTGTCAAGAATAAGAAAGTATGTCTGTATGATGAACAATGGAACAAAGAAACTTGACTCTATCATGGATGCTCGGCGTACGAATCGTTGGAGTCCTGGTTTGGGCTATGAGTATCCAAAGACTTATGGTAAGACAGTGTTTGTTCAAGCTAAAAATTCTAACTGTGCTAACAATGTTCATCCCAGTCACAGATCTAACATGCGTTGGACATTGGACAAGCGTATCTGTCATTTTTGTAATACTCAAGGTCACATCCAGAGGAGGTGTTCCAAGTTTCTGGCAAAATATTGCTTACAGAGATCCGTGCATGTCTCAAAAATTTGCAACAACCATTGTTATGTTGCATACAGCTCATCTACTCATCATGAGAAGGACAGGTGGTGCTTTGACAGTGGTTGTTCAGCCCACATGACCGGGCAAGCCAGCTACCTGACCAATATACAGAACCTGGATGGACGATTTGTAACATTCTGTGATGGAGGGAAATGAAGGGTCATTGGTCAAGGTACATTATCAGTTCGAGGGATGCCCATAATTGACAAAGTGCTCCTTGTGGAAGGCCTTCAAGCCAATTTACTAAGTATAAGTCAATTGTACGATGGAAGGCTGACTGTCCAATTCACCAAGGATTCATGCTAGGTCATCAACAGAGAAGAGAAGTGTGTTCTGAGAGGAGCTCGTTCATCAAATAACTGTTATATGTTGAATTCTAACACAGAGCCTGTCACAGCTCACTGTTTTCTTTCTAAACAGGATGAACTGATTATGTGGCACAAGAGGCTGTGACACTTGAATCTCAAAGCCCTAAGGCAGATATCCAAACTTGGACTGGTGCAAGGAATACCTGAACTAAAAGGAAACACTGATGCTATGTGTGGTGAATGCAAGATAGGAAAACATACAAGGTCTGCTCACCCTGAAATCTGTACAACCAGAATTCTTGAACTGCTATACATGGACCTGATGGGTCCCATCCATACCGAAAGCATTGGTGGTAAGATCTACGTTCTAGTTTGTGTAGATGATTTTTCCCGGTTTACCTGGACCATTTTTCTCAGACAGAAACCAGACACTGTTCAAGCTGTGATTCATCTGATTCTGAGACTGCAACGTGAAAAAGGCACAACTTTGATTGCAATAAGGAGTAACCATGGTAAGGAATTTGAGAACAACGACATGAAAGAATTCTGTCTTAAACAGGGTATACTTCATCTGTTTTCAGCACCCATAACGCCCTAACGAAATGGAGTGGCAGAGAGAAAGAATCCCACCTTTTAAGAAATGATGCGGGTTATGCTTCATGGAAAAGGGTTGGCCCTAACCTTCTGGGCGGAAGCGATCAACACTGCCTGTTACACCCTGAACAGAGTCCTTGTGCGCCTTGCAACACAAGAAACCTGCTATGAAATTTGGAAAGGGAAGAGACCTTCAGTAAAGCACTTTCATATTTTCGGAAGTACATGCTATGTTTATGAGGACAGAGAGTGCAAAAGGAAACTTGACCCCCGCAGCAATGAAGGAATATTCTTGGGATACTCCACTAACAATCGAGCGCAAAAAATCCAAAACTGTTGTTGAGTCAATTAACGTGGCAATTCAAGACTTAGATTATTCAATCAGCACAAATGAAGATGATGTTGCATGTCCTGATACAGAAACTAGCAAGCCGTCTCAGGAAGCCCAGATGCGTGTGTCAGACCCTATTCCAGAAAGTCTGAATGATGAACATATATCAGATACAGAACCAGAACAAGTTCCAGCTATTCAACCTCAACAGCGCATTCAGAAAAATCATCCAATGTCAGATATTATTGGAGATCCTCAAGCACCCAGAAGAACCTATGGCAAGGTTATTAATTTTGCGGAGATGCTAAGTGGATCATGCTTTCTATCATCAGTTAAACCTAAGAACATCAAGGAAGCAATTCTAGATGAACATTGAGTCAGTGCTATGCAAGACAAACACTCAGAATTTGCTAGACACTTGTCCCGAGACCAGTTGAGGCCAACATCACCCGGAACAAAACACAACTGGTGGCACAGGGGTATGCACAGATTGAAGGCATAGATTTCGATGAACATAAAAAGTGTGTTTCTCAACAGATGTCTTAATGAAAAAGTACATGTTGCCCAACCTAAGGGGTTTGAGGACCCGTTTCATCCTGATCATGTGTATCGCTTGAATAAGGCCCTGTATGGACTGAAACCGGCTCCCAGAGCATGGTATGAATGGCTCACAATATTTCTCGTTCAACATGGCTATGTGCTAATGTGACCTTGTTTGTGAAGCACATCAAACATGAATTCGTCATTGCACAAATTTATGTGGATGACATCGTATTCGGGTCTCGATCAAAGCGTTTAGTGGATCAGTTTGTTGAACAGATGAAAAGTGAATTTCAAATGAGTATGGTGGGGGAAATGGTCTACTTCCTTAGCCTTCAGGTACATCAGAAATCTGATGGTATATTTATAACACAGAGCAAATATGCTAGAAACTTGGTGAAGAAGTTCGGATTGGAGAATGCCAGCCATAAGCACACTCCCATAGCTACACACATAAAGATAACAAAAAATGAATCTGGAGTAAGTATGGAACAGACCCTGTACAGGAGTATGATCGGAAGTTTACTCTACCTTACTGCCAGTCAACCTGACATCTACTATGTTGTGGGTGTCTGTGGCAGGTACCAGGCGAACCCAAAAGAGAGTCACCTTGCTAGTATCAAAAGTATAATCAGATACATAAGTGGAACGGCAAACTACGAACTGTGGTATACCAAGGACAGCAGTTCTCACTTAGTTGGGTATGGGGATGCTGATTGGGTATGCTTCTTTCTAGGAAACAACTTAGTTTCATGGTTCAGTAAGAAGCAAAGCAGTATATCGCTGTCTACTTTAGAGGCTAAATACATAGCTGCAAGAAGCTGTTGCGCCTAGATGATCTGGATGAAACAGATGCTGGAAGAGTATGGTCTGAAACATGGGGCAATGATTTTATTCTGTGACAACATGAGTGCAATTAACATCTCCAGAAACCCTGTTCAGCATTACAGAACAAAACATTTTGACATCAAGCATCACTTCATTCGGGAGTTAGATACATAGTTGCAAGAAGCTTTTTCGCAGAATTTTTTGTTGAGGAGAAAGAGTGAAATGTCGGGTCCTTGGAAGAAATCCCTACAGCAAACAATCATGGTAACCTCCAAGAAAACTTCCGTCAGTGCTTTAGCCTCACCAGCTCCGGCAAGATCGACGCGAGCAGCAGCGTCTCGGAGAAAGGGTAAGTCTACTGCAGACTCCCAAATACCTATCAAACCCCGAGCAGCAAAGAAAGGAGGAGGAAGGAAGAATGAAGCGAACAAGCCTCTTATACCCAAGCCAGTGGTAATTGAACATGAGTTCGACCCTGAGGTAAGCCTTAAAATTGAGTCACCTATAATTACTCTTGTCGTAGAAGGTGACAAGGATGAGTCTATGGAGGTTGTGATAGACCGTGTTGAGAACATATCTAGGGAAGTTGGTATACCTGCTAGTTCAAATGTTCAGGTAGAGCAGTCGGCTGAGAGGACTGAGGCGACTGAGCGACATAAGGCTGAGTTGGTCAAGAGGTCTCTAGTCGACCGGATAGGCACTAGCTGAGCTCAACAGAAGAGTGTTGGAGGTCAGAAGAAAAGCAAGGCTTCACGGATAGCCAGGTTGTTTGCACAAAAGGCAAAGAATAGAGTTAAGAAAACAGAAGTTGTGGTTGAGCAAAGCTTAGTGAATACAGATCCAGAAATTAATGAAGTCCCATTGGCTGAGGACATTCGTGAGGGAATTATCCCAGAAGATACTGAAGAAGAGAAAGAACATGAAGAAGTCCCAATGGTTGATGTTGAGGCTGCTAAAGAAGACTCTGGTCAGAAGTCTGAAGCAGATCAAGAAGCTCTGGAACTAGTGGTCTACAAACCACAGACTGAGGTTCCTCACCAGAAGATGACACAAGCTGAGGATGATCCTGTCGGCTCCCATATCAGAGCGAGTCATGGTGGAAGACACTTTGGACACAAATGAGACAGTCCGTGTAGAAGATGATCTGGAAGAGGCAGTAGACGTGTCATCAGTCGCCAAGCGGCTATCCAAGCAAAAAAGGGGGAAAGATGGAGAGTCCAGTAGAAAGGCAGGAAAGGAGGGAACTGAAATAGGGGGAGAGGCTTCAAAAGAAAAGGAGAAACATGTTTCTAAAAAGTCGGTAAAGAAATCGGTCTTACTGAAGCTTGGTGGAGATTCCGTGGCAAGAGGTGTTGCAAAATCTAGGGTGTGGTTTTGTGATGGTGAAAAAATACTAAGAGGTGGCATATTATTTTGTGACGAAAGATTGTTCAGGAAAGAATATTTGTAGAAATAAAATTTGAAGTACCAGAGGTGATGAGTGCTATTGAAGAGGTTGGATTGTTAAAGACAATCAAGCTGCCTCAATAGTTTGCTGAACAGCTTGTTCGTGAACTTGTTGTGAATCTGTCACAGCAGTTCAAGGCAATATCCAGTGCAGATTATGGTGTGGTACAGAATTGCCAGAATGGGGAGATATTGCTTCAGAAATCACAAATGGCCGCATAACTTCATGGAAAAAGAGCTCTCTCGAATCGGGGCACCTGACGACTAAATATGCCATTCTACATGGGATTTGTATTAAAAACTGGATGCCCACGCTGCACAGGACTACTGTCAGCAAGCCCATTGCAAGGTTCGTTTTCCATGTGGCTCATGGAGTAGAGGTAAACCTAGGGCAAATCATCTTTAACCATCTGTGCCAGCATATTATTTTTGACCTAACTAATGTCCTGATTGGTTGTCCTTCCATGCTGTTCAAGATGATTGTTAATCAATGCCCTGACATTTGTGATGACTCGATCAAATTGTCTCCTCCTCCTGCATCATTTAGCACGGATTATAAGCTGTTTTTTTTTTTTTTTTTTAAACCCACCCCGTTAAAGCCCCATCCCTAACACCCACCAGGAATCGAACCTGTGATACGGATTATAAGCTGTTCACTGGGAAACATCAAGTTGATGTCACTATTCCTGACTTACTCCAGCAAGCTTTGTTTACACTGAAGGAACCACCTTGAGGAACAGCTAGCAGAACAGTGTTGGTCAAAAAATTTGGACAGCCTGCCTCTAACTCAAATGTATTGCTAGACTTGAAAAGCATCTGCTAATGCTGGAAAATATGACTTCTCAGATTACAGCAGCAAAAAAGGGAGGTAAAGTCTGCGGGACCTCAAATATCCACTAGAGGAAGAAGAGTCTGAAGCAGAACCCGTCACAGTAGAAGAATCAGACGAGTAAAACAGTGACCATGAAAAACATTTTATTTTGTTATTTCTGTTTGGGATGTTGTCTCGTACTCTGAACACTTCTGACACTTATGCTTTGTTATCAATCCTTGTCACTTTTTTTTTTACAAAAAGGGGGAGTATTATTAAAAGGGCGAATTCAGCACTCATTAGATACTCGCCATTAGTACCCTATGAAGGGGAGAATGTTAGATCCAGGTGGTTCATGGATTCTTAAATGGCATATTTTTGACAAACATTGCAAAGACACACGGCTGGAACAGAAGGTGAGACAAGGACAACTTAGACAAGCGCATGATAGATCAATTGAGATCAACAAATATATTGCGTCTGCAAGAAATATTCTAGTGATATTTCGGCAACAATATTCTCCCAGATTCTGCGCTCCGAAGATTAGATCCGTACCTGAATTAGGAAAGTATGATCAAATATTATCATGTTTCCTAAGAAATGAAAAATCGTATCTAATCTATATACGAGGCATCATAAAGTACAGTGGGCATCAAGCTAATTAATCTGATCTGAGAACGAGGGAGAACGGAGTCTACAGATCGGCGATCAACTTCATAGTTAGACTGAAAACTGACAGAGAAAGAGTTTGATCGTAGTGAGCTCAAGAAAATCGTTGAACAGACTATGTTACAGTTCTGACATTCTCGGAAGAGAATTACCTATTTGTGGGAGGCAGATCGAGGTGAGAAGAGAAGGATCTCCGTCTGAGGGAGTCAGACGCATTCACAGTATTGTAACTACATAGTGGTAATGATTGAAGTTAAGTTACTTAAAGATCTATTGTACTTGATGAAATACATTGTGAAGTGATTCCCACTTGAGGTTCCGAGCAACTTCCTGAGTAGGCTCGGTGAACTGAACAGGGTAGACATATTCTGTATCGTCTGCTTTCCTTCGTATTGTTTCTATTGCGACTAACAATCATCAAAAAGCGATCTGTTAAAACTTTGTGAAACACTTAATAAGTGATCTGGAATAGCCAGAGTATAACATACGTACAACTGTCAGAGCTACACAAAACCATGATACAGACATCATGATAAAAGAAAACAATGTAGTAGAAAGAAAAATGTAGTTTAATGTTGCCCAAGACTTTGCCGTAGCTTGGGCTCTACCTCTTTAAACTCACTATTCTGTGACTTTATCCTCTAGATTCTTTCACTCAATGCACTGATCATTAGCTTTTTCTGATTATTAATTTTGAGATAGGCTTGCCAGTTCTAGTCGGAGTAGGAATCAAAGTAGATCATGCATTATCAAATTTGGAATTATCTTGTGCTCTTAGAAATCTCAGTTGATGGAAATCTTTTATTTTTGTTAAGGCAACGCTCTAGAAGCTTATCAGAATACATGAAATTTTTCGAAAAGTTGGAATTTTGGCCATTACATGTGCCCGTGTGTGCAAATTAGGCCTTCTTTCACTTTTCTCTACTCAATTTATTTAGTTTTGACCAAATGGGAAATAAAAATGTTGGTAGACATTCAATCCTAGCCAATTGGAGTATCAAATAGCCTTGAGTGTGCGTAGCTTGAAGGCTAGGCTAGGGTGGTTTGCACTTCCCTCTCTTTCTATTGCGGAAGGGTTTAGTATGCTTCCAGTTCTAGTCGGATGAACAAGGTTTGGTTTGTCATTAGATCCAAAGAAGCAGTTGTTCGTCATTTCCAGCACTCGATGGGAGGGCAATGTGCCTCGACAATTCTTGTTTTAAGGTTCGTTTGCCGCGTACCACAAACTGTCTTGCTTTTTACTCGCATCATTTATAACATTTTCTTTCTTTGCAATCCGATGGATCTTGGTTTTATGCGTGCGGCGGGAATGAGTCACATCCTTGTTGAATTTCTATCCTTGATCGGAGGCACAAGTAACAAGCGACAAGAAATCTTCAACAAGTGTAGGTCTCAGATAAGCTTCTCCTTTGTGTGTTTCTGTTTTACAGTTTAGAATGTAGCTGTTTGAATGTATGGATGGTGGGTATTCCTCGCAGGGGGCATGTTCTGAGTGAGTACAATACCTGATTTGGCCATTCTGTGCAGTCCAAAAAAGAAAGGCCTCTTGGTGGGGGCGCAGAGACCCAATTGTTATTATTCTTATTATGTCTTCCAGTGCTATTTTTTCCACAAGTACCGACAAGTTGATACCTCCGGGGCAATGCACTTGACCCATTTAGAGTAGACAACCAAAATGCAGCTGCCTCCTTAATTATTCTCCGCTTTACTTACTGTTTGATTCATCTTTTTCATTAAGCATCCACATTTGCTTGACACGCATATATGTGGAGTCTTCTACTGGGACATATTATGTTTGACATTACTCGCTCGCATAATCAAATTTCACCCGAGCATTATTCGATTCATGTATATATATTACTACCTACACTATCTGATCATCAACTTGATTGATCAGTGGGCTGCTCATGGGGGAGCTGTTTTCCAAAGTGTCCTTGAGCAGCGGGGACATGTCTGTCTTGCAACACAAACAGCGACAAATCTTTCATGGAAGCGGACACTGTACTGCTGCTACTTGATGAAAGTACAACTCAGTTGTGGCTGTTTAATCAAACATTCCAAATCTGAAAGCACACCACATCATGCCCTAACATTTTTGTGTTAACTTCCTCGGGTTCTGGTTTGAGGGACTCACATCTTCTTAATCAATTCTGCAGCTATACATTTAACCTCATTCTCAAGAAAAATATATGGTGGTTGACAGTCTACCACAACTAAATGTCAAATATAACCGTCTAATGCTTCCTATATAGTAAGATGGTATATATATATATATATATATGGCCCCAGGCACGTGAGACTTTTGCACGGACGGTCTATAATTCTCTCATATAAACATCAGTAATGTCTCACTTGAATGATGTCGACATTGAGTGGAAAATCGTTATGAAGCAATTTGAATTTTGGAAGGCGTACTAGCTAGATTGATTGTTAAAAGCTTAGTGGTTGATGTGCTTGGCTTTCAAATAAAATAAAAACTACCTCTGTATATCTTCTCATCATCAGTCCTCTCATCTATCAATGATAATGATGATGATGAGTGATGAATGTGAAAAAACGTGGGAAGTGTCAAAAAAAAGTTCGAAATTTTTTTCTTAATGCCACAAATTGGAAGGTGTGTTCCTCATTTGTCATCAATTAATTTCTGAAATACTACTTTTTTGATAAATTGTTATTGGGAATAGCGGTTTATTGTTCATTTTAAATTTTGTAGGACACATCAACGCTGACATGACACTGATGTGTCATGTTTCCCACAAAGCGCTACTGGGAATAGCTGTTTATTAAAGAATTTTAATTCAGGGGCATTGAGTTGTGCAAAACAACAAACCGCTACTCCCAATAGCAATTTGTGGAAAATATGACAGCGCTGATGTGCCTACGAAATTTAAAATGAGTCACAAACCGCTTTCGAAAACTAACTTCAGCTTAATGACAGATGGAGAACAAACTAGTGGCATTCAAAAAAAATTCAAAAAGTTATCACTCTTATCCTTTTCCCTTATATACACATCATTATATGTTTATAGGAATATATATCTAATAACTCCGCGGACATTGACAATAAGTTTGTGGTGGACCGAAAGTTTGAAATTGATGGGATGAAATTAATAAATTTTGTTTATATTTATACTTAAATGAGCGAGAAAAAAAAAACTAACAATTCAATTTTGATTAGTAAGATCAACACAAAAATATGAATTTTATTGATCTGAAAAATAAATTTTATAGAAATTGAGTACCTTAAAAATTTTAACTTATTTGATTTTGAAGTCCAATAATACTGTCATTTTATGGGTTTTCTAATATGGTGTTTAAAGTGCATTTGTACATATAAATGCATTGTAATATATGCTCAAATAAACTAAACATATTAGCAAAACGCATTGCTACATACACAAGCCAAGTGCATTGCTAATTATATATGCTTAAATAAACTATCCAAAATTCAACAAACTAACAAAGTGCGTTGCTAAATTTTAAGAAATGAGTTTTGATGGATTTGTGTTAAAATGAATTAAAATTTGATGATTAAATAATATTGATAATAGTGGGACACAATTCACATGTAGTTTGGATGAAAAGAATGAGAGAGAAATAGAAAAATAGGATTATAGAAGAACTTCAGGGATGGACTGATGGAGCGTATTTCTACGATCCATCGAGTAGTTTATCCCCATTGTTTAGTTGCATTTTGCGGGTGATAGATTACTTCTTTGTAGTATTTTGCATCGCATGTGTATCAAGACCGTTTGGAGGTTTATTATGTATTTGGAGCATTCTAGGCCTCACTCAATCATTCGGGAAAATAAGGAGCAACGACTTGATCGCGAGAGCATTGACAGGGCCAAAATGCCAACAGAGCTCGTACGAGTCGTATGGGTTGTACTGATACGGTCGATACAGACGAGCCATGAGATCCTTGGACCAGCTGAGGTCGTACTAGTCGTAAGGGTCGTAATGGTCGTAAGGATCGTAATGGAAAAAGCCCAGGCCCAAATCACGATACCAAATCCAGCAGTCTAGGATTTGCATCAATTTGAATAGAGAATTCTGAGAGGGAATTCAAAGACACAAGTCAAAGAAACAAATCATCATAGACAAGTCAGAGAATTGGAGAAGAAATCATCATAGACAAGTCAAAGACACAAGTCACAGAATTTAGAGGGCGAAGTCAGAAGCGCAAAGTCAGTGCGCGGTGAACAGTGATTGGAATAGTGATCGGTGAACAATGCGCTGAAGTTTTCGTATTCTCTTAACTCTATTTTATGTTATTATTAGATGGATTGTATTAGTAGCTAAACCCTAACTCAGTTTAGGGATTTGCATTTCTACGTATGGTTTGAGATCTATGTTTCACAATTCGATTTAGTGAATTACTGTCCTTCGTAGGAATTGCATGTCTTGATCATCAAGTTAGCATAGCCTAGCGGTGAAACTAAATTGATAGTCATTGCGTGATACTGGATTGACTGCCCTATTAGCGAAGCCTAGTGGTAGAACTAAATTGGTATTGTTAGTCAAGTAATCGTTAACCTATTCGAGAACTTAGCGATTAAGAGTGGATAGAACATTGAAGTCGATACTACCTTAGCAAGATTGTTAGACTAGAACAGTAGTTTTTACTAGTTGATGCATGTTCGATCGATGATTACCAGTTGCAATGCATATTCCTGAACTTATTCTTTCTGACTTTGAGAAACAACATTCTTTCAGAGAAAAACCCCCGTTAGTTACCAGTAGAACTCTAGACTATTTGCTCACTTTTGCGTTAGACCCTACTTATCGCCTGCTAGTGTAGTTGGTCATTATAAATATAAATTTGGCGCACACAACGACGTGCCGTCATGGACCAAAAGCCAAGGGCCTCATTTGAGTGTTCCTCTTATTTAATTTATGTATATATTTTATTTAGCACGGAACGGCCACTATCCACAACTTCCACAAAAGTGGGGAGAGCTAATCAGAAATCTGTTTTTACAGTGTTCCTAGGCCTATTTCTAGAATCCGATTTGATTTTGCCCAAATCAATTGATAAATTGATTATCCGATTTTAGATCGCTTAGTTCAAAAAATCGATCGCGTTGGTGGTCTAGGCAGTCGATTTCTTGAACACCTACATATATCTGTAAAATTATTTTTTGAAATTTTGAGTTTTTGAGTTTTTGATTTTTTATAAAATATAATGTTTAATATAATTAAGGATTTGTTTGAACTGTTATAAAACTATTAACAAAATGTTGATGTTGTTCAATTTTTAAGGACAATCTATTAGCTATTTACTTTTCTACATAGTATAATACCATAATAAATATTTTAATGATATGTGATGATGCAAGTATGGCAGTGTTTGACAAAACCAGCATAAGTGAACAAGGAGCTGCTACAGCTCAAATTATCAAGCAAGCCAAGCAGAAGTGAACTAGCAGCAGCTGCAGCAGGGGATGCTGCAGCAGGAGCTTGTTCAACAGGCTGGTTCAACTGACCAAGCATAGCAGCTGCCTGGGCTTGTCCGGAATGGCTGGAAACTCTATGCAGAGCCTCTGAAGAATTTCTAAATTGCTGAAGAGTTTATTCCAGAGAGGTTTTCTAGTCAGAGAAGGAGATTTGCATTGGAGATAATAATCAAATCTAATCTCCTAGATTTTAGGAGATAATTGATCTTGTTGGGTCAATTGCCTAAACCTGGAAATTGCTTAAAGTGGTGCAGCTATTTAAGCAGAAGGTGTTCAGGGCTGAAGAGGGTGATCGAAGCTGAGGGATACACGAGAGCACACACAGATTTCAGAGTGAGGATCCTTGATGTGTGACGGGAGTTTTCTTCGATCATCACCCGTGAGCAGAGCGTTGAGCGCAGAGCTGTGGTGAGTATTGCAGAAGAGAATCAGGACTTGCAGAGTCTGATTCGTGCTTGATCTGGAAGCCAATTCAGAGCTGGGGAGCTTTTTGGTTGATCAAGGGCAGCCGCGGAAGAACTGATGGGTGGAAGGCTCGGTCGAGTGTCGTGCGGGAGTACTCACTAGTGGCAGGTGGTCAGTGAGTGAGGGGGAGTTGTCCAGAGTGTGCAGCGCTCTTGGAGAGGTTCGATCGGCTCGGCAGAAGGCCTTGGAGCGACGCGGACATTGTGCTTCAGCTGTGTGTTACAGCTATTGTTGCAGCAACCCTGCTGAGTAGTGTAATTTAGAATAGGCTGAGTTCTTTGAGAGGATTGTAGCTATTCTAGATTGACATATTGTAGAGGGTGTGCAGACACAAATCAGAGCTTGTTCTGATTGTGTTGAGTGGTCCACATAAGGTTGAGTGGTCCATAGGTTGCGTGAGTTGTAACCTAGTGTACTTGGAACCTTCAGTTGAGTGGATTGAGGACTGGAGATTAGTCCTCCCCAGACGTAGGCAGATTGGCCGAACTGGGTGAACAAACCTGTGCCTTGTTCATTGCTTCCTGTGACAATATTTAAGTGAACAAGAGTGTGCTGCAGCAACTGCTTGTTCACAGAATCTGTCGAACTAAGACACTACGAATTTCAATTGGTATCAGAGCGGGAACTCGACACACAGAGTTAAAAGATCCTACAGTGTCTCTGAAGAAGCCAAGGCAATGAAGGAAGGACAGAGCACAAGCAGACCTCCATTATTGGAAGAGAGCAATTATGGATATTGGAAAGCTAGAATGAAAGCCTTTCTCAAGGCTATTGATGAGAAGACATGGAGAGCTGTTGTGATTCAGTGGTCTCCCCCAATCACTATGGATGAGCAAGGAGTGACTAGAATAAAACCTGAAGAGCAATGGACTGCTGAAGAAGGTGCTGCAGCAACTGGTAATTCAAAGGCTTTGAATGCAATTTTTGCTACGGTGGATGCTAACAATTTCAGGTTGATATCAAACTGTGATATGGCCAAGCAAGCATGGGAAATTCTGCAGACTGCCCATGAAGGAACGGATAGAGTCAAGTTGTCAAGACTCCAGATAATTGCCACACAATTTGAGAATCTGAGGATGCTGGATGAAGAAATAGTCACTGAGTTTAATGCTAAACTCTGTGATCTTGCAAATAAAGCTCATGCCCTTGGGGAACCCATCCCTGAAGAAAAGCTTATCCGAAAGGTTCTCAGATCGCTGCCCACAAAATTTGACATGAAAGTGACGGCCATTGAAGAAGCTCAAAATGTCAGATTCATGAGGTTGGAAGAGCTGATGGGGTCTCTCAAACAATTTGAGATGAAACTGGTCAAAGAAGACACCTCTTCCAAGGACAAGAATGTTGGATTGAAAGCTGAAGCAGAAACCAAGCAGACAGTTCCAGATGATCAGTTGAGCATGCTTGTTAAGAACCTTGGGAAGTTTCTAAAAAACATGGAATCCAGAGCTGAGAGAAGCTCTTCCTCGCGAAGACAATTCAGAAGGGGCAGTGAAAGAAAGAAGAAAGGGAAAGAACCAGCTCAGGATGAAGATGACAAGAAAGAGATGAAAAAGGGAGTTCAATGCTGGAACTGTGAAGGGTATGGACACATTGAGGCTGACTGTCCAAGCAAACCCCTCAAAAATCCAGAGAGAAAGAACAATAAGTCCATGACAGCAAAATGGAGTGATTCGGATGAAAGTGATGAAGAAAACTGTATTGTGCTAACCAGTGTTTCAGATGTCAACCTCAAAGAGCTAAAGAAGGTAGAAATTCACTATGGGATTGAAGTTTCTGAAAGTGAAGATGAAGAGGACTCCTCTGACAGTTTTGCTGATCTTCTGAGGAAGATACTGAAACAATGTGAGGCAGTTCTTTAGACCAATCAGGCCCTGACTGACAGAGTCAAGCTCTTGGAAGAAGAACGAAGGAAATGTCTGTTCCCATTCAATAATCAAGTTACCATACTGAAAAGGGAAGATTCTGGAAGGCACATCAACGTTGAATCTTCTCCAGTAACCACCAAGACAGCTGATCCGCAGAGTAATATCCTGGACAAAATTCTGTCTTACCAAAGACTTGGAAAAGGGAAAACAGGGCTTGGATATACTGGTGAAGAAAGCTCTAGAGGAACAGTGTTCATTAAAGCCTCAGATGTTGAGATAGATGAGAAAAAGAATTTAGATGACTCCTCAAAAATTGCAGAGAAAGTTGGAACTAGACATGTGAACAAGAGGATGCTGCAGCATCAGGCACAACATTCTTCTCAAACAAAACAAAAGACTCAGAATAAACAGGGTATCTGTACAAGTGTTGGGAATCAGAAGATCATCTCTAAACTGAAGCAGCAGCGCAGAACCTGCTCAGTTGAAAAAGAAAGAGTAAAATCCAGGAAGAACACATACTGCATAAAGACTCTATTTCATGCTGCTTCTCAGAAAAACAGTTCCTGGAAAGAATCACAGAGAAGGATTGCTAAGACTGTTACACAAGGGAACTGGATTGTTAAAAACAAATGTAAACAACAGTTTTTACAGATTTGGAAACCCAAACACGACAAAGGAAGAGATAGGAGGATGGAAGATCAGAAGAAGAAAGACTCTGGCTTGTCTCAAATGTGGGTGAAGAAAGCTCCACCAGAACCTCTTAAGGATTCTCCGAACAAAGGTGCAGTTTGAACTGAATAGGTGAACCAGCTATCTTGTGCTATAGCAACCGGGTCAAGAATAAAGCTTGTTCACATGTTTTGGTCGCTACTAATGGGAGGAGGCACATGGGAGGCACGTGATCTAACAACTTCAAAATGGAAAAGAAAATAACGGGTAAATATTTTCTAGGGCAAAGACAAAGGTGCAAAGGGATTTCCAAAAATCACTGCCGATCATCCTCTGTGCACTCCTCGAACCTTTCTCATCTCTGCAGCAATGGTGAAAACACGTGGTTTGAAGAAGAATCTGGCAGCAGACCGACAAGGGAGATCTGAAAGAAGGACCAAGTCTCGCAACGAAGACCCTGCTCAGCGCCTGGATGTGGTGGTATGGGAACCAGCACCCCTTCCTGCGTCGCACGGCGAGCCCTCTACACACAAAGAAACACCCTAGAAGAGGAGGCGGTTGGTTCGTGACGGAGAACCTGTCTCCAGTACTGCTGTGCTGCCAAAAGAGGCTGTGGCTGAAGTTGTCTCTGGAGAAGAACAAGTAGCAGAGGCTGCTGTGGCAGCTCTGCAGAAGAGTGCAGATCGCTTGTCATGTCCCCAGGCATTATTGGTGAAGGGGTGGAAACAGGGGCTGAGTCTCCTGAACAAGAACCTGCTGCAGCACATCCTCCTCCTCCTTCAGACAAGGGAAAAGCCCCTATCTTGATCCCAGTCTCCAGCAGTGAAGGAACAGCCAGTGAAGAAGAAGAAGAAGGTTCTCTTGGTGGACCTTCTGAGAGAGGACCTCCAGCGGTAGACTTGTCTGCTCTCACAGTGGGAGGTACATGGTTCAGAAATAGAAGTGCCTCTCAATCCTGGAGTGCTGTTGAGAGGAAACACATTGTGTATGAGAAGAGACTGGTCCACGACAAGTACAGATCAGCTGCTATGATTCAGCTTCTGACAGAGGTAAATCTTCTCAAGTCCCTAACCTTTCCTCACCGATTCAATATTATCCTGGTTAGAGAATTTATTGTGAATATGGAGGAGAAATTTGGAGATGAAGGAGCGGCTGAGTATGGGAAAAGCTGGGTACGGGGTAAGTCAGTGGTTATTACCCCTGAAATTATTGATGCATTTCTTGGAATTTCTGAGAATGCAAGAGCTCCCACTGATGTTAAGCCAGAGTTTGTGGCGAAGATTCTGACAGGGGGAGTGTGCCTATCTTGGGGTGGTCCTAACCTCAATGCTGCTGAGCTTACCTCCAAGTTTGCCCTGCTGTATCATCTGGGCATTCGAAACTGGATCCCTAGCTCTCACAGGGGGAAGGTTAACAAAGACTTTGCTAACCTTCTCTATTCTATTGGGAAGAAGAGGAAGATCAGCCTGGGCAGTGTTATGTTCCCTCAGGTGGCTACTCATGCCGGGAGTGCCTCCTCCAGCAAGCCTATTGTGCTACCCTCTCTCATCTATGGGATCATGGTCTCTCAGCACCCAGAGTTTGGTGAGATTTCTGAAGGTTTATCTGAGGAGCTGCAGGTCTTCACAGTAGATCACAAGCTATTGATCGCGCGTCGTTGTGCGCGTCAAATATAATCCTTCCTCTTCCACTTAGTACAGCGGTTAAGTAAGGGTCGATCTCCACAGGGAGCAAGTAGTTCAGTTCTAGCTAGCAACCTACACTTACGACAATGGGGGGTGTGTGAGTGATTGAAATGCGCGATGCGCAAGTGAACAGTAACTAGTGTAACGCAGGAAATTTGCACTAGACGTGCGCAAGCAGTAGAGATTAAATACTATGATTATGAGAAGCATTGGGCAGACAATCCTCTATGAGTGCATTCCTTATCATCGACTCTAAACGTCTATAGTTTTCGGTTTACTTGGGCTAGTGTCCGGTCAAGGCTTTCTAACACGTGCGCATGTTCTGTTCAAAGTTCATGTGCTATTAATCCTTAGAACATAGACTAAAACAGCTGCGAATCCGTTCAAAGTAGCAACTGATCACCCTAGCTCGTTACTCCTAGTTGTCACCATAAAGCTATCAACTAGTTTAACATATGACAAGCAAGCAACACAAGTAAGATTGCGGTTCAAGGCTTCCCCTACTCATGCAACTGGCTGTCTCCGTATGCACAGGATTAATACAAGTAAGTAAACTATGCATTAAGCTCAAGTCTCAAAGAAAATACATCATAGATTCATGCCCAACCAACACTAAGAGTTTAGCTAGACATGCTACTGATAAACATCATAGAATAGTAAATAATGACTAATGTGTCTGAGAAAACAGAAGCAAACAGTGCGTGCAGCTTGTCTTCTCGGCTGGCGCAGTTGGTCTGGCGCAAATCCTCTCAACACGTCCGTGTGTTTTCCAGTTCTACTGCGCAGTGCCTCTTGGTGATCTCTGATGCGTCTCCAGAAAATCTCTTGTTTCTCCCTTTCTGTTGCCCTAGCCTTCCTCTTGTTTATTTACTGCTTGGGAAGCTCACTTTTGGCAACTTCCAAATCTGGTCACGTCAAGATTAGGCAGTACTGGACTTTGCGCTTGGCGCACGGCATTGGCTAGCGCACCTCTGCTGACTCTCGCCAACTCCTCTCCTGTTTGTGCTGCTAGCTTCGCAGGCGGATCTTTCACTCCTAGAACGCTGCCTGTTAGCGCGTATCCGACTCAAAGACTCGTTTTGCCCTGTAATACAAAAACACTAGAAACGAGTAATCTTGCTCATAAAATATTGCAAACAAGCATAGGGTTATGATCTAAATAATGCGTACAAATAGCCTCTATCAGCTATTCAAGGGAAAACATGTAGTGGATGTTGCGTATGAGGATCTTCTAATGGTTGGTTCTTCAGCTCCAGCTCCCCTGGAGGACTCTCTTCCCCCTGCTGCATCCATTCAGCCAGCTCTTCGTGCCAGAATTGTGAGCCATCTCAGGTCTGAGCTGCTCATTCTTGATACTGAGGCCAAACGGAGGGATGCCAGGCGTGGCCAGATTAGGAGCCTAATCAGAGACTTGGAGTTCCTGGAGGATGAGGAGCAGGCCCCTTGAGCATCTATGACAAAAAGGGGGAGAGAAGATGTTTTTATTTTGCTGAACTGCTGCTGATGAACACTGTTTTTTTACTGACCCTGCGTGGTCATGCTATGGCCATCTGTGGCCTCACTTACTTACTCTCTATTATTTTTATTTAGAGTATTTTTTTTCTGGTTCACGGGAGAGTGCATACGCTCTAAGGTTTTGTCAAAATGCCAAGGGGGAGATTGATGATGCAAGTATGGCAGTGTTTGACAAAACCAGCATAAGTGAACAAGGAGCTGCTACAGCTCAAATTATCAAGCAAGCCAAGCAGAAGTGAACTAGCAGCAGCTGCAGCAGGGGATGCTGCAGCAGGAGCTTGTTCAACAGGCTGGTTCAACTGACCAAGCATAGCAGCTGCCTGGGCTTGTTCGGAATGGCTGGAAACTCTATGCAGAGCCTCTGAAGAATTTCTAAATTGCTGAAGAGTTTATTCCAGAGAGGTTTTCTAGTCAGAGAAGGAGATTTGCATTGGAGATAATAATCAAATCTAATCTCCTAGATTTTAGGAGATAATTGATCTTGTTGGGTCAATTGCCTAAACCTGGAAATTGCTTAAAGTGGTGCAGCTATTTAAGCAGAAGGTGTTCAGGGCTGAAGAGGGTGATCGAAGCTGAGGGATACACGAGAGCACACACAGATTTCAGAGTGAGGATCCTTGATGTGTGACGGGAGTTTTCTTCGATCATCACCCGTGAGCAGAGCGTTGAGCGCAGAGCTGTGGTGAGTATTGCAGAAGAGAATCAGGACTTGCAGAGTCTGATTCGTGCTTGATCTGGAAGCCAATTCAGAGATGGGGAGCTTGTTGGTTGATCAAGGGAAGCCGCAGAAGAACTGACGGGTGGAAGGCACGGTCGAGTGTCGTGCGGGAGTACTCACTAGTGGCAGGTGGTCACTGAGTGAGGGGGAGTTGTCCAGAGTGTGCAGCGCTCTTGGAGAGGTTCGATCGGCTCGGCAGAAGGCCTTGGAGCGACGCGGACATTGTGCTTCAGCTGTGTGTTACAGCTGTTGTTGCAGCAACCCTGCTGAGTAGTGTAATTTAGAATAGGCTGAGTTCTTTGAGAGGATTGTAGCTATTCTAGATTGACATATTGTAGAGGGTGTGCAGACACAAATCAGAGCTTGTTCTGATTGTGTTGAGTGGTCCACATAAGGTTGAGTAGCATAGGTTGCGTGAGTTGTAACCTAAAGTACTTGGAACCTTCAGTTGAGTGGATTGAGGACTGGAGATTAGTCCTCCCCAGACGTAGGCAGATTGGCCGAACTGGGTGAACAAACCTGTGCCTTGTTCATTGCTTCCTGTGACAATATTTAAGTGAACAAGAGTGTGCTGCAGCAACTGCTTGTTCACAGAATCTGTCGAACTAAGACACTACGAATTTCAATATGTATAAACATTTCTTAATTACAAAATATAAAATTGATTAATTCCAACAAATTCTCGATTAATCTTTGAGAACCCTTTCCATCCTACTAGCTCCTAACTTTTTTTATAACCTTGGTTTTTTGATATTGATATGTCCTCTCTCAAAGTCTCATCCTTATGCACCTCTATGGTTCTTTTTGAGAATAAGGAGAAGTGGAAGGACCCCACATTTATGTACTTCGTTAGAAAGCATAGTCAACTTCCAAGGGAAAAGCCGAGATCAATATCCATCTACCACGAAGGCTAACCACCTTGATTCTTGTAACATGCTATGGAGCTTGTAATAGAAATATATTTGTGCAAATTTGTTTATTAAATTGTTTTGATGATAATAACCTTCACATGGAACCTGAGATATTACTTGACGGCTTGATAAGTTGGTTGTTTAATTGATTTATGATGAATTTTATATCATATTCCGAATTTTAATTGTCAGTTGATATTGTTTCTGATGGTTTTGGCCTCGTTGTTTTAAATGAGTTTTAGGACAATATCTAATGTTGATGGTATTGGAATTGTATTATTAGTACACAACAATATAACACATAGACTCTGGATTGTATTGCTTTATACGCTTAACATCATTGTCTAAGCCGAATAGTTTACAACAGGGCTATTTAATTACAATATTACACATAAGCAATAGGGTATGTTAGTTATCTGGCTATTAGCCAATACCACGTATGAGCAAAATCAATGACTTTTTTAAACGTCTCAACTTATTAGGATTTCTTTATCAGTCCATGTCATGTCACTCTCTAGAGCTTCTATTGATGATTCCTTTCAACTCTATATGAATTATGTACGAATTCCTCTATGATGAGTCTATATTTATACGGTCATCTAGTAAAACTAATACATGCACCTTATACATTTACATGTGCAAGATTACTCATCTCGTGTAGTTTTGTGCCTTATGTGAATTTAAATGCTAGAAGAGGATACCGCTAAAATGACTATTTATTGGTAATATTCCACTACAAGGTAGAACAACATTTGGCGCCTCACTGCATTCATGGATGATCCAACGAAGATGAGCTACACAAGGTTGAGAAGCTTACTCGAGGCCCTACAACTCTCTAGTTGACACTGAGAGACGATTCTGACGTTTGCAAGGGCAAAATAATGACGGAAGGTAGAACTATCGATAAACCAACTCAGTTGTGGCAGCGCGCTTAGAAGATGTTATGGCCTTCGTACAATCTCGTAAATTGGCTTGTGTGGGCGGCGGTAAGTTGGCCGTTGCGCGCGGATGCCGTCAGCATATTCAAGATAATTGGCACTTCAAGTTATGATAATCATCTTAAGTTGCCAACAATTCAAGATTCAAATCTCGAAGATAATTCCTAGAACAATATAATTTCAAAAATAGTTGGAGAATATTTGAGAGAGGAATCCTACTTTTTTTAGATTTTGGCAAGCCTTGAAGCTATAACAAGAATGTCCTTACAACATCACTAATAATTAAGAATCAAGAGATAACAAGTCTCGTAGAGAAGAGTTAGTTGGGAGTGTGGAGAAGATCCGAAGAGCGAAGCGACAAAGTTTTGGAGTTCGCCTAAGAAGTCTCCACCATTCATTTTCAGGCGTAGAAGTCCGCTGGAAAGACGAGCTCTCTTACCTGCACCAGTACATCTCGATAATACCCTCATGTTGCTTACATGATCTATTTGGTTTCAAAGGTCCAATAGGTAAGCATGAGTAAATTGAGTGTGGTAATACATTGATAGAAGCTTCGAAGTCCAGTATACAATTGTCAATGCGAATGCTACCAATTGTACAAGGAATGGAAAACACATCTCGGTCTCCGTATATACTAGGCAATGATATTTGAATAACAGCGGCTACGTTCGCATTAAGGCTTACCTTTTCCAGTTGTGATAACCGGTGATGGTTAGTGCACAATTCCTTGAGAAACTTGGCGTAGCGCGGAATTTGTTTGATTGCCTCCAATAGCGGCATGTTGATTTCTACCTTGCTAAATAAGTCTCATACTTCTTGATCTATCACTTGCCTCTTAGGGGTTTTGACCTGCATAGGAAATGACAAAGGTGGATTAGTACTTTGCAACCGAACTTTAGATTCAGATGGTGTTGAGTTCAAAGAAGTTGCTAAGTCTTCATTAGACTCGACTTGAACTTCCGCTGCTTTCTCCTTAGCGGCTTCTGCCCCCTGTATCACCTTTCCCTGCCATAGGGTCATTGTGCTCACATTCTCCTTCGGGTTTTGAATTGTTTGTGAAGGCAGCTTGCCATTGTCACTCTTCATTTCATAAACTGTGGAAGCTAGCTGTGACATTTGCTTAGTGAGCTCGGCTATGTCTCCATCAGTTTTGGACTGGTTCCGTTGGATTGTACTCTCCAAGTCTTTGAGTGACTCTTCCCATGACTTACTAGTGCTCGGACCAGCTTGTTTGAAGTTCTTTCTTGGGTACTGATTGTTCTGATTGTTGTGCCTCTCTTGTTGATGTGGCCCTTGGTTACCTTGAAATCCTCCCTCGTTTTGCCAGCTAAAACCATTTGTTGCCAGTTCAAATTGTCTTTGCTGCGGCCTATTGTTGTTGAAATTCTAGAAATTCCCCACTGCGTTAACATCCATTATCTCCTCTTCGTGGAGTGTTGGGTACTCATCCGTCTTGTGGCTTGAAGCGCCACAAAACTCACAAGCTTTCACTGTGCTGCCTTGGCTCACTGACATCCTTTGGATCGTTTCCTTCAACTCTTTGATCTCCTTCATCAGCTGGCTGTCATTCGCCTCCACTTGAGATACATTCCTTGTTCGGTCGTCCCTACGACTCGTTTCCTCTCGGAACCTTACACTTTCTACAATCTCGGTGATCAAGTCACATACTTGACTTGTTGTAAAGTTTCGCACGGTGCCACCAGCTGCGGCATCCAATAACATCCTTTCTAGCGGTTGTAGTCCATCCAAAAAATATTCTACCAAAACCTTTTCCGGGACTACTAAGTTGCAAAAGCTTCGTTCCAATGAGTTGAACCTCTCCATGTTGTAATACATCGACTCACTTTGTCCTTGTTTGATCATTGATAGCTCTTTTCTGACTTGCGTCGCTTTAGCCGGAGGGTAGTACTTATCCAAGATCTTCCTTTGCATTTGGTCCTATATTCTTGTACTACCTAAAGGTAAAGACAAAAACCACGATTTTGCTAGGTCAGTTAAACTCAAAAAAATACTTTTAACTTAAACCTTTCTTCAGGAGCTGTGCATGGCCTCAACGTTTGGAAGATTCCATTGAACTCTTGTAAGTGCCTAGTAGTGACTTCTCCCGATAATCCTCTAAACTTTGGTAGATGGTGCACCACTGCGGTTTTGATCTCGAAATTATCTTCTTCTGGGTCGGTGGTGATGCACCACGGCTGATTCTGGAATGTGGGGGCTGAAAGCTCCCTCATGGTTGGCTCGTGACAAGCCGGTTTTCTGTATTGTTGTTGAAGTGGATATAGTCGAGGTTGTGGTTGAGCTGGGGCATAATCATCAAACTCCTCTAGTCATCTCAATTGTTCTGTCCCTGGAATGTCATCCTTTGACGAGCTGCTGCTCTTTGCCTTTAGTTGAACACTCGTTCCGGCTCGTCATAGAATGGTGGTATGACTTGTGGGGGTTCTTAGAAAGTTTGATGTTTGTCAATTTCAGAAAGAATCGGTTCAGGGATATACATTGCAATTAGTAATCATCGATCGAACATGCATCAACTAGTAAAAACTACTGCTCTAGTCTAACAATCCTACTAAGGTAATGTCGACTTCAATGTTCTACCTACTCTTAACTGCTAAGTTTTCGAATAGGTTAACAATTACTTAACTAGCAATAACAATTTAGTTCTACCGCTAGGCTTTGTCAATCCAGTATCACGTAATGGATATCAATTCAGTTTCAGCTTTAGGTTGCTAACTTGATGATCAAGGCATGCAATTCATACGAAGAACAGTAATTCACTAAATCGAATTGTGAAACATAGATCTCAAACCATACGCTGCAATGCAAATCCTCAAATTGAGTTACGATTTAGCTACTAATACAATTCATCTAATAATAACGAAAATTTGAGTTTAAAGAATACGAAAACTTTGGCGCCTGCTTCGTGCTGCTGACTTCTGTCTCCGACTTGCGATGATCTCTGGTCTAGGGTTTTTTTTCATGAGAGGCCGCTTGATTTTTTTCCATCTTTTTCTATTTATATGCTTTGATTTTGACCGGGTTGACCCGCCTTTGACCGAATCAACTTTGATTCGTGCTGCACCAAAAGTGATTCGACCAGGGTTGGTCGAATCAAATTGTCTGTGGGTTACGAAGCTGGTCGAATCAATCCTGTTTAGGTGAATCAATTTTGATTCGTGCTGCACCAAAAGAATGAAAAGCAACATTGGAAATGTGTTATTTAGAATAATTTCGGTAATTAACATTTGACAAAAATAATTTGGCTTTTCGTGGAAAAAATGAAAAGATTTACCAAAAGAATAATGGAAACTTTTTATGTCTAATTGAGATGATAGCGGAGTTTGTTAGTGTCATGCAAGAACATTTAAGATGTATTAAATATGATGAAATTGATAATCATTATTTAGGACCTAATATACAAAATGAATTGATTAACTTAATAGCAAGTGAAATAAAAAAAAATATTATTAGTAAGGTAATGGATTGAAAATATTTTTCTATCATACTTGATTGTACTCCGGATATTAATCATTAAGAACAAATGTCATTTATATTACGTTGTGTGGATGTATCATCTAATCCTCTAAAGGTTGATGAATTTTTTTTTTAGGATTTATAAATGTGGATGATACAACCAGAAAAGGTCTTTTTGATGTTATTATAAATGAGCTAGCAAATATTAGTCTTGACTGTAGTAATATGAAGGGACAAGGGTATGATAATAGATTTAATATGAAATGAAAACATCAAGGAATTCAAAAATGATTTTTGGAGGTTAATCCTAGAGCATTTCACACTCCATGTGGTTGTCGTAGTAGCAAAAACATTTTTTGGTGTGTTACAATGTCTTTACTCATTATTTGCCTCTTCTACTAAAAGATGGAAAATTTTAAATGATCATCTATCTAATTTAACTCTTAATTCTTTATCACAGACACGATGGGAAAGCAGAATTGATAGTGTTAAAGCTATATGGTATCAAACATCACAAATACGAGATGCTTTGTTGGAATTAAGTGAAATTAGTGGTGATCATAAAATTAAAAGTGAAGCCAAATGTTTAATTTCCTACGAACTTGAAAACTTTGAATTTTTGTTGGGTTTGTGTATTTGGTATGACATACTATTTGCTTTTAATGCAATTAGTAAAAATTTACAATCTAGAGATACGTGTATGGATGTCGCTATAAATCAATTACAAGGTCTTATTTTATTTTTAGAAAAATATAGAGAAAATGGATTTGAAGATGCCATGATTTGTGCTAAAGGAATTGCCAAAGAGATGGATATACAACCTAAGTTTAGAGAAAAACGTATTATTCGTAGGAATAGAAGATTGATGAACATGTTGATAATGAAACAATTATGTCTCCACAAGAGTCATTTCGAGTTGATTATTTTCTACATATTGTTGATCAAGCAACTCTTTCACTTCAAAGTAGATTTGAGCAATTTACATTATATGATGAAATTTTTGGTTTTCTTTTTAGTGTATAGAAATGAAAATTGTTAAACAATGATGAGTTAAAACAAAATTGTCTTAATCTTGAAACTTTTTTAAAATATGACGATAGTTTAGAGATAGATGGTTTAGATTTATTTGTAGAGTTAAAAATTCTAAGAAAAATTATACAAGTGGAGAACAATACTCCTATTTGTATACTTGATCAAATAAAAAGAATGGATTCCTTTCCACATGCTTTCATTGCTTATAGAATAATGCTAACGGTGCCAATCACGGTTGCTTCGGGGGAAAGAAGTTTTTCAAAATTAAAATTGATAAAGTTCTATTTGAGATCCATCATGACTCGACAAAGATTGAATGAATTGACTTTTCTTTCTATTGAAAATAAGATGCTTCAAGAAATTGACTACGAAGATCTAATAAGTAACTTTGCTTTACAAAAAGCTTGAAAAATAAAATTTACATATTTATTTATTGCATATGGTGGTTCTTCAAGTCTTTTGCCAATTGAAGGATGAAGGCAAGGTATGGATGTTACCAAACTTTACTTTTGGATATCTTATAGAATATGTTTGGTTTTTTATTTTGAATTGTCAAGTTGTGATGTACTGCTTGCTTTAAGTTGTAGGTACTATCATCTCTCGAAGGATTGAAGTCGTCATCCAAAATGCCTCTTTTTGTGTTTCGCCTTAGGCCACCAAATGTGATGAGCCGCCCCTGCAAACAATGGATGAATATTCCACTTGTGTATAATTTAATTTTTAGCATAATTATAATAATAAATGGAAAATCATATGTTCTTCAACAAGGCTCATGATACCACATATTTACGTCTTTGATATACATTATATTGTGTATAGTATCTTTAGAACAAATGATTTGCACAACACATTGTAAATATTAAATTAAAACAATATACATTGATCCATGTTTGACTTAATGTTGAATCTTGTTGCTTCCTCCTATCCCTTTAGATTTGTAATACAAATAATTAATGGTGATTATTTTGTTTCATAAAAGGTGGAGAGGAAGACCGTCTAACTTTTGTATTTATTGTAATGAGAAGGTCGAATCTCTTCAACGTGAAAGCCCAAGACTCTTTTGACGTGGAAATTCGCGGCACTTTATTTCTAATTATAGATTAGTTAAACAATATCAATTCATGATTAATGGTCACAATACATTAATCTTACACTAAGTAGCACCCGATGTTAATCTGTTTATTTGCCTTTGGAAACCACTACTGCAAATCTAAAAAAACATTGGAATAAACTTAATTTCAAATAAAATGAAACATTTCCAAAAGAATGTATAACTTTGGGATGAACTTGTGAGTTATACTCCTTGCACCCTCACCAAATCTGCCAAAGATCCAATTTACTTTTAAGATTTAATTTTACGAAAACAAAAGTGCTGAATTAATTTTTTGATTTAGCTTATGATATAATTTGGTCATGACAAGATATTGTATAATGGTATCATTATCCACTTTTGTTTTTTAGTTAGTATAATAAGATAATAGAATTTTAATCGTATTTATATAATTAATTTCAATTATAAATTAACAAAAAACTGATTAATCATTGAAGACCCTTTCCACCCTCTAACGTTTGGGAGATATAATTACTATTTCATGTGAATCATAATTATGTAGATTTTATTTTGTGCATACAATTATAAATATATGATTACAATCTCCGAATGACTAAGGCTTCGTTTGGATATCGAAAATTTTAGTGGAAAATATATAACAAGTTAGAAAATACTTTCTCCTGGAAAAGTGTGATTTTTTTTTTTGTTTGGATTTTCCAATACAAACCAAACACAAAAAAAAAAAAAAAAATCATTTTTCTTCAAATTTTTGTTCCATATCTCAAACTTTCCAAGAATCAAATGGGATTAAGAAATATGGATAAATTAAAAGCACCAACTCATGATTTATTTTCAGGATTGATTCTCCCCTTATCAATGAAATCAGATATGCTTCTGTCTATATAATATTAAAGGCACGTTCTTGATAATATGATTTAAGTTGAAGATTCTAAGTGTATTGTTATAGTCTCTGAAAAGTGCTGTCAATAATTATTCAATGTCGGATAATTGAGAATTATATGAATGAATTTGTGATATTTTTGAACCATATGAGCTCGTTAAATTTAAATGAGAAATTGTTTTGGCGGGAGATGGTATTGAACAAGTGGATTGGACTCGCTAGAATGTAGGCTCATTCTTGGCCACAAAGGGATACAGTGAGAGGCGGAGACGACGAGTTCCAAAGTGTCTACCCGGCGGAGCAGGGGAGGATGGATAAGACCATGATGTGGCAGTATGTGCCGTGGCAGAGGAGAGACTTATAATAATTGTTATATGTTAATGGGTTGGATATCAGTTTCATTGAATTGGCATTAATATATTAATTAGGCCCAAATCATCAGCTAAATGTACCAAAACCAAAAGTCATTCCCAATTTAAACATCCATCAAAAAGCCATTCTTTATTCCTCGTGGACCTTTACAAAACCATGTGAAAGCCCACGAAACCCTCTATATGCGTCTCAGTAATGGCTACCCACTTCTGAAATATACACAACAAAGAAACAAAGGAAAGTAAAAGCAATACGCTTAGTGGCAGTGTAGATAAAAACCAAAACCATAAACCATATGGTGGGGTGGGGTGGGGTGGGGGTTCAGGTTCATTCAATCTAGAGCCTACAAAACAACAACATGTAATCCTATAATATTAAAATGAGAGCATAATAATGTAGTGGGCATGGGACCAGACACAACAACACTGTACAATAACAACAATCAATAATGCTATGTCACTTTCTACTTTGTCCTTATTTTATTATTACATTGTTCAGTGTCTTCTTCTTCCCCATCAAATGTTGCCAAAACCCTTTTCTCTACTTGCATCATCAACGACAATTTTAAATGAGATTTCTTTTATTATAATTATTGCTATAAAATAGTGGCAATATGCTCCTTTACTAAATTCTCTCTCTCTCTCTCTTTATCGGAACCAGCAGCCAACTAAAATACTTGTCTATACAGTACTGGGTGACTCTCTGTGTTTTCCTTTGCACTGCACTTGAGACTGTGAAATCAGATATTTATTTTTCCAACACACCCGCTTTTTCTTCCAAGGGTGTGTGCTTTTTGTTAGAGAAATCGGGAAAGTGTAAAAACCCCAGAATGTATGCAGATCCTGAGATGCTATTTCCTTACTTCCAGAGCTTCAATCAGGATATTCAACAGCTTGAAGAGTTCTTCCAATCCCAGAGACCAAATGCATCTTCAGTAAGAACCCAGATTGAATCTCTTTTGTTTTTTTCTCGTGGGTCGCCAAATTTTTCATTTTGGACAAAAATGACACCTTTGATTGGGGTTTCGGGAATGAATTTTGTTATTTGGTGGCTACTTTTCTAATCAGAATTCCATGTTTAGTGGCCGGGAAATTGAGTGCAGTTTCGAAATCTGGTTTTGTGGGTGAAATTATGATTTTCACAAACATGTGGAATCCATACTAGTTTCTTTGACCGGTGACAGTTCTTCAAAATTTGATAAACCAAACATGTGATGAGTGAAAGTTGATTGGAGTTGTAATTCTTAGATCTGTACAGAATACAGAAAAGGAACCAGTAAAGTAGCTGTGTTGTAAAGTATACGATTCTGTTGTCATGACTCATTAAGGCTTGATCTGCCATAAGCTCTTTTCCATTGTGTTTGCATCCTAATTTGTGATGATAATTCTCTAGTTGGATAAATATCCCCACTGATATTTACTACTTATATGCCTCCTGGCATCTCAAATGATGATAGGGAAATTCACCTTCGGTATTCTTCTTCTTTTTCAAGTTTGCTCATTGTGCTATATTTGGTGTTCTGTTGAATTGTTCTTGAAGTTGGAGATCGCGGCGACTCTTTGTATGGAGCAACAAAGAAGGCTTGCCACAAAAATGAGACAAATTTGAGTGACGATCAAAAGATAAAATAAAAGTTTCTTTTTTCACGATCAAAAAGTTGGAATCTGAACATTTAGCACAGAACAAAATAACGAAAGGCTAAAGTTAAGCTTGCCTTTTTTTCTATCATGGTTATATCTATGTAGTTTTTTGATGTGTTATTAAGTAGGTGGACGGATGACACTTATCAAAAGAAAAAGTAGTGGGAAGGATGATCTCTGAAAACAATGAATAAGATGTTTGGGGTTTTAAATAGGGTTCTGGTTCCGGGGGAATAAGACGTACCTTATTCTTGCATTGTGTTGGTACATTGGCGATTTCAAGTTTTCAAATTGTTAAAGATAAATCTGGCTACATATTCTTCATTAGTGTTTTTGCTTATTCTCTTTCATTTTATTGATTACTCATGATAACTGATTTGGTGGAGTTCCAATTTACAGTAAACTTCGACACTCTATAGGTTGCTTGGCTAAGTCATAAGCTTGCACATAGGAAACATTTATCACTCTTCATCCATTATTGGGTTCATCTTCTCTGTTATATTTTTGGGTCGGTTAAGCAAGTCTATCTTTCATATCAGTCACCACTTTTATTGCTTAATTGTCATACTTTGTATAATTGATTTTTTTGGAATTCCAATCTTCTTTTATCTAGTTGATGTGTTTTGCCATATGTATGCTCGGAAGAACGAGACAGATATGATGTGTTATGAGTAGTAATCTCTCTGTTTTCATGGTGTTTTTGCCCAATGGTTTATAATGATAAATCTGCCTATGGAAATTGCAGAACAACCTGTTTCAGTCTTCCACCATATCTGAATATGATTTGGGTGGAGAAGGAGATTTGTTCAATGCTCCAAAAGCTATCATCGGGGAGCCGTCAGTGGACTTAGATCCGATGACAGCTGCTATTTCTATGATATCTTGTGGTGATGATGTTCTATCCTCCCAGGGACTTGAAGTTTCTGGCATGGAGACCATGCAAAGTGCTCAACTATTCAGTGAAGTCTTTTATGATTGTAAAAGAGATTTGTTGGCACAAACTTCAATGGAAAGACCAATTTTTGAGCTGTGTGTCATGGAAGACATCAAAGTTCGTACTGCAAATATGGATACCAGCCAAATTGAGGAGAAACCCATTAGTGACGAATCATCATTGCAGAAAAGTGTTAGCTCCTGCTGTTTGAGCTCAATGGGGTGCAGAAATGAGGTAACTGTGAGGCCAAATTTCCTAGATTTCCCAACAATAGACTTTGATTCAGATTATGGCATGCGGAGGGCATTCAGCGAAGGTGATATAAAGGTGAGACATTAGTGACCATCTTAGATTGTTATTTACTTCCGTCTATTGCGTAAAACTTCTACCTTATTCTTTTTAATGCATACACGAGCAGTGTCGTTTTGTGTGAAATCTGGGTATTAGTTATCTTTAGTGTGCCTAGCTGGCATATACTAATACTAATACTCGAGACATAAGTTGACCATGGTACCCATGTGGGTTGAGAATTTGACATGTGTAAATCTCAATATAATCTATAAAACAGATAGCTGAAGGTTTCAGTAGAGGGTATCAGGGTAATACAATGCATTAAGTTTACAAGCTGTTGCCTGTAATTATTTTCCCTCAAACACAACTCATTGCATGTCCTGTATTAAAACAAAACCGGGACTGGCCTTGTTATACCTGCTACCTTAATATACTTATATATTAAAATACACAGTCTTCGACTTTATTGTTTTGTTTCTCTTATGTAAAAAAGTAAGGAGGCTTCTCTCTCTCTTTTTTTTTTCTTTCCATTTTTGTAAATATCTGTTGTTATGCTTACCTCTGAAGTTTTGACTCCTATTAATAGTTTCGGTGACGGAATATAATTTGATTTATTACATGTCTGTTAAAAATAATTGCTTATATTTATGTAAGTGATCAGATTTTGTTGCTTATATATGTGGCGATGAATTGGATGAAGAAAAAACAGTTTCCGAAACCCTGTGACAAGGCATTTCTATAAATCTTTGTATGTGCTGGAACTAGATCCTATCAGAAGTTTTTTTTCCTTCTCTTCCTTTGTGTTTCTGGTTATCTGTTGTAAACTGTATTCTCAGATAGGTTAGTACGTTTATATAGTTATGGTAGAAAGAAAATTCTGCAGTTTTTTCGTTGTATGCTAAATCTATGTATATGTGACAGACTCTTGGAAATGTTAATGTGAGCATTGTCCAATCCCTTTCTGAGCGTTCAACACTCCTCATGAACTGCAGCCTTGAAGAACGCCGAGAGAAGCTTAACAGATATAGGAGCAAGAAAACAAAGCGTAACTTTGGCAGGAAAATCAAGGTGATTAGTATTATTCATCTAAATCAATTTATGCTGAGACAACTTTCAATGCTCTGGACATTAGCTAAATGAAACTTATTTAAAATGTTCTTCTCAGTATGCTTGTAGGAAAGCGCTAGCTGATAGCCAGCCCAGAGTTCGTGGAAGGTTCGCGAAGACCGAGTAACTTCCAAGATGGTAGCGTGGATCAGAAGTAGTTCTGATTCTAATCTTTCAACTAAAAATTGGAAGATAGAAAGCAGTTTAGAACTGCGATGAAGCTAGATCCGAGAAATTCATGATAAGTAGACTTTGTGGATTAAGCTAGTCATGGCAGAAGTTTCAGATGCTAGTTAATACCTATAATAAGTTTGTAACTGTCAGAAGCCTGGGCTGGTTCTAGCTGTGGCTCGGTCTGTAAATAGGTGCTTGTCTAAATAAATAAGAATGAGACGAAAAGATGTAACCAACCTGTGTATTTGGTCATTAATAAATGTAATAATAGAAGCTCGGGCGTTCTGCCCATACTTAACGGCATTTTGTTGGTCTTTTCTTTGCGGATTCACCTGGAACTTTTATGTGGAAAGAGAGTTATTGGGCTAGCCTTGTACCAGTGAGATATTTGGCTCTTGGGGATGAGTAGGACGAGTCGAGTCATACGAATATTATGAAGTGTGTTAATTTCAATACGTCTGAAGTGTGGTTTCGAAATCTGATAGTGTTGCAATAGGGTTATAAGGGAAAGCACGTTCCATGGTTTAACTAAATATGTTAGTTCCATATTATGTATGACATATTTTTGAGCAATGAATTGTTCAAGTTTGATAGTCAAATTGGATTAGAATAGCCGTTAGTTACTGAAGACAGAAGTAGCAACACAAGATGTTGCAACATGTGCTGGAGTCTACGTTGGTCACCTTCAGAAGGAGTGTTCGCGTGAATCTACAACAGATCTCGAAGATCAACGAATCTGTGATCACCGGTGTATCGGCTATCCAGAATATCTTTGACGATATCCCCGATATGCTATCACCTGACAAGGCAACAAAATAAGATCGTAAATATTCTGACTGAATATTTGGATAAGATCTTTTGGGAGATTGGTGAGAGATTTAAAAGAAGTGGACTGGAGTTACAATCATCATTGAGAAAAACATCAAAGTAGCTCTCTGGCTTTATAGCAATATACCAGAGAAAGACGAGTTAAGTGTTTTGAGCGTACTCATTGGAGATAGGAGGGAAGGCATCACTCAAAGCACGAGAACCAGGAGGTTTTGCTGAAGCAACACGTCTAACAAACACTGTTGCAAAATTGATCTGTCCAGACATTCGGGAGGAAATTGAGTGGACTAGCAGCTGTTGAGAGAACGAAGCTGCTGAGACAAGCTATAGAGAGGGATCTCTACACTGAGAAGAGCTCAGTGCGCATCCAGACGAGTCGTGGTAGAAGGACTTGAAGAGGGAGTCTTACAAGTTTGTACTTCATTGTCCGACCGTCAAATAGTGGATTGCTGCTTGTTGGGATTGGGAGAACCCCCCACAGTTGGGACACATTTTCCTGAAGTGGGTTACCAAATCACTGCGTCTAGTTCTTACATTACCGTATTTACTTTTCACTCGAAATAAATTTAAGTTTCCTAACGCGTTTCCTCAGCAGTTGTCACAGAAACAACTAGGACAAGTTCTACCGGCAGTACTAGAACTGCAAGTGGTATCAGAGCCGACATCTGATACACAGGGTGAGATCAGAGGAAATACAAAATGAGTGGAAGAGACATGGGGAGACCTCCCAGTTTGGAGGAAGATGAGTTCGGTTACTGGAAATCGAAGATGAAAGCATACATCAGATCAATAAACGAGCATGCGTGGAAGACAATTGTTGAAGAATGGGCTGTACCATTCGGCACAAAAGATGCTCTGGGAGTAAAAGCACCAAAGGCGGAAAACGACTGGACTGAAGAAGAGAGGAAACTATTTCAAGGAAATAGTCAAGCACTCTATGCTATTATCGCTGCAGTTGATAAAAGAAACTACAAGTTGATCGCTAGTATCGAGACAACAAAAGTTGCATGGACCGTTCTAGAAACAACCTTTGAAGGAGACACCAAAGTAAAGAAGACCAGAATGCAGATGCTGAGGTTTAGCTATAAACAGCTGTTAATGAAAGATGATGAGACCATCGCTGACTTCAATAATCGATTGATGGACATAGTAAACGAAATAGGAATACTTGGAAAGTATATACCAGAAACCGAGCAAGTTGAAAAGGTTCTTAGGTCACTTCCTCAGAAGTTTGACGTCAAGGTAACAACAATTGAAGAAACGACAGACTTGGAAAAATTGAAGATGGATTCTCTAATGGGATCTCTCAGAGTCTATGAAATGAAGACAAACAGCAGAAAATCAGTAGAGAAGAAAACAAGAAGAATTGCTCTAAAGGCTGCTGCAACAGATGCTGAAATAGAATCTGACGGTGAGATAAATGATGATCAAATAGCCCTAATGGTCAAATAGTTCGGGAAGTTCATCCAATTACAAAGCTCGTGGTGATCAGGGAAACCAAGGGAAGAAGGAGGAGCGCAGTGACCAAAGATACCCTGAGAGGAAAGATGACATATTTCAAAAAGGCAAGCATAAGGAGAATGATCAAAATCCAAATGAAGAGATTCAGTGCAGAGCCTGTCAAGGATACGGTCACATACAAAGGTACTGTGCTAACACATTGATGAAGAAGAAAGCCATCGTAGCCACACACTTTGTAGAAGATATTTGATAATAACTTTATGGGAAGTTGTTATCAAATCAAGAAGATATTTCTCTAGCATGAGATTTGGATTGATCTTAAAGAATATCTTAAGAAGATTCGAAGATATTTGATGATAACTTTATGGGAAGTTATCATGAAGCCTAAATATATTTTGGGCTTAACGAATATATCTACTTAATAAATATGGAAGCAAATCTAATTCTATTAGATAAACCTTCCTATTTATTAGTAAAGATTTATATTCGGAATAGGGGAATATTTGATTTGGATAAAAGAGAATCCTAACAAAAGAAACCCTAGGCGTTTCCTTGCTGCTACAAAAGGCGAGCTGGCCGAGCTAGAGCGGAAGAGCATTGGCGTGGAAAAAGAGAGAAAAAGTGTGTCATTGATTAGCGCAAGGGAAGCGAGCGCGCAAACCAGAGAGTTTTTTGAGAAAAAAGAGGACTCAACTTGTTCAAGCTCGTGGGTGAAAAGAGTAGTGTTTAAGGGTTGGATTGAGTTGGGAGAACTAAAGGTTAAGTAAAAGTTGTGTACGGATAGTACTAGTTAGTTGCTTTGTCTTTGTAACCAACAAACATATCCTCAATACAGAGCATCTCTTTTCACAAATCCTTCCAGTGGATACTGGAAGGTAGTGGTATTACTTAGTCAGCAATTGGTACTAAGGTTTCCACTATATATAAACGAGTAAGCCATTTAATTTTTATTTATTTAATTTATTCCGCTGCTATCTTACCTCTCAGGGAAGACACCTCTTCTGTACCTGAGAGGGAAAGCTAACCTAACGATCCAACAATTGGTATCAGAGTCAACGCTCTAGATTTTTGTTAGCTTTACAGGATAAATGGCCGCAAACAGCTCAATCAACGACTCATTCTGGAAACCACCATTGCTGAACCCGGGGAATACGATTGGTGGACCCAATAAATCAAAGCCCACATATGCTCATTAGATAGACAGCTCTGGACCGTAATCGAACAGGGACCGATACCCATCAGGGATAGCACCGATCGCACAAAGGAAAAGAAAAAGGAAGACTATAAGGATGAAGACTACAAAGCCCTAGAAAAGAATTACCGAGCTAAGAAAGTACTCTATGCTGCCCTCCCCCGGAGACCTGAAAAAGGTCTTGAGATACAAGACAACCCAAGACATTTGGAATGGACTCTTAAGACTTTACGAAGGGAATGAACATTAAGAAAAACAGAATCCTCGCTGTTGCAAAAGACTACGAAAGTGCTCTACAGGGAAAGAACGAATCACTAGAGGACTTCCATACCCGCTTTCAACCCTATGTTGGTCAGATGGAATTTCTAGGAGAAACCCTTCCCGAATGGAAAGTAACTCACCATTTCTTGCAAGCTTTAAATGACAAGTGGGACGCAGTAACTCTTGCACTGCAGGCACAAAGCAATATCAAAAAGATAACACTCGAAGAATTGGTTGCGAGTCTCCAGAACAATGCAGGAATCATAGAAAGAAAACTGGCTAGACGGGAACTAGACAAGATTAACTCAATCGCCCTCAAAATCGAAAAGGCCTTTGACCTCACACAGACAGACAAACATGATGATGAGGAAGACGAGACCACATCACAAATGACAAGAGCATTCAAGATGGCAAGAATTAATGGTGAACAGAACTTTGCCAAGAAAAGGCCAGAATAGAGACGTACCTCTGAGGAAAACAAGGATATTTTGTGTTATCACTGCCAACGGAAGGGGCACATGTCCAAAAACTGTATCAGAAAAAGGAATGGCGAGCCCTCAGCTCAGAAGAGTGAACGAGCCATGCTAGCTACATGGGGAGAATCAGATAAAGATAGTGATGGTGATCGATCAAAGAAGGATGCATGCTTGATGGGTCACTCAAATACGGTAACTTCTCCTTCCTCACTCAATAACCCTGTCTATACTGACTCAGAATTTGTTGATGTAATAAGAGGACTACTGAAAGAGAATGACAGACTCAATGAACTCCTCGAGGAAAGAGATGACACAATCACATGGATGATTGAGAACAACCAATTATGGGCCAACAAGGCAATGAAACTGGAGAGGGAAATGTAAGCACAAGTTGATCACTGCCTTACCTGTGAAGAATATATGCTAAAGATAAAACATCTGGAAACCAACTTGAATCAACTGAAGACCGACAATGCAGAACTACAACACTCCTTGAAAATCTCCAGAGAAGAGGAAGACAAGAGGAAAGAGAGTTGGATAAAGGAGCAAGAAATAGCTAAAGCTGAAGGGCAACGCAAAAGTTACTCAGAATGCTTCACAAAATCAGGGGTAGGATTCTCAAAGGAAATGATCCCTCAAGAGAATCAATCAAAATCAAAAGACCTTGCCCAGTCAGGGAATACATGTGACTGCTCGTGCCTGAATTCCCTTACAGGGATTAGACCAGCCAAAGAGATCAAATATCCCACTGAAAGCTCAGTGCCCTTTGATGCTAAAAAGGCATACGCAATCTGGAAAATGCAATCCCTGAATAGAAAACCATCCAGCATAAACTTTCAAGCAAGAGAGGATGACAGATCAATACCCGCCGGAAGAAGCAAATACATAGGACTTAAATGTCATCGCATATGCTGGCATTGTGGTAAGGAAGGACACTATAGAAGAGACTGCCACCAACTCAAGAAGCTTGAAAAGAAGAATCAAAGATTCCATGGAGCAGCTGCCTATAGGAAACTGAGAATCAGTCCAAGGATTAAGATTGAATCAGCTGAAACTATCATTGATTCAAAGCTATGGTCTAAACCCAGTAAGCCCAAGCTTTTCTGGGTACGCAAAAACTGACATTTCCCTTGCAGGTAGGAGTGATGTCCCGTCCATGGTACATTGACAGCGCGTGCTCCAAACACATGATCAGAAACCACGGATGGTTCAAATCACTCCGACAACATTCCGTAGGGTACATACTCTTCAAAAATAAAGCATTCCCTTAGGGGGAAGATACATAAGCATTCCCTCAGGGGAAAGAGAGAGGAGCATTACCTCAGGGGGTAAGAGAAGCATTACCTCAGGGGGAAGAGACTGAAGCATTACCTCAGGGGGAAGAGGTGGAGGCTTCAGTACCTATCGAGGAACAGACTCAGGATGACATGCAGCTTGAACAAAGAACCACTTCCAGCGGGAGAACAATTCGGCCGCCTCCAAATCTAAGATATTCTCAATGCTATACCTTCCAAAGACTAGGAAAGAATTCTAATTCATTTTCAACTCACTTAATCTTATATTGTGCAGTTGCATCTTTTGTCTCTCTTGCAGAACCCAAACCAGTTGCTGACTAGTAGTCAAATGATACAACCAGCAAGAAGGAATCGACTATGACGAGACCTTTAGCCATGTCGCCAGCAAATGGACGTAAGACTGCTTTTCTAAACGGCAATCTAAAAGAGGAGGTAGACAAGACTCTGTTCCCCCTTAAGGAAGAAAAGCATACATTGGTGGTACAGTGGTACAAGGCCAAGATGGGACTCGGATCCATCAACAAAAGTCCCTCAGAGAATACTCAAGAAGTTCGGAATGGGCATCTCCTAGACATACCACACTCCCATGTCCCCAAATGAGTCCCAAGGAAAGAATGACAGCTCCCCCACCTTGAATTCAACTCTGCATAGAGGAATGATTGGATCATTACTTAACCTAACGGATAAAAGACCTGACATTATGTTTAGTGTTTTCTTATGTGCTCCTTCTCAGGTTGATCCAAGAGAGACACATGTGAAAGTAGTAAAGCGGATACTGCGTTACCCGAAAGGTACAGAGCGCTCTGCCTATGGTATCCCAGAGGGGGAACCTACAGCTTCCTAGATTACAGATTAGACTATGCTTGAAGCAGAACCGATTCAAAGTCCGCATCAGGAATGACTCAACTCCTAGGTCCCTGCCTCACCTCATGGGGATCAAAGAAAAAGAACTCCGTAGCCCTGTCCACCGCTGAAGCTGAATATGTGGCTGCCGCTGCTTGTTTCTCACAACTCCTATGGTTATGTCAACAGGTCTGGTAACAATGAGCTTTTGTCGAACGGAAGAACAAGTAGCAGACATCCTCACCAAAGCCCTAAATAGTGAACCCTTCGAAAAACTACGTCTGGAGCTAGGTATGACTTCCCTCATCTGATATGTATGTCCCCAAGTAACATGTGCATGAAGAGGCACGTGTTCCCAAGTAATAGTGCGCTCAAGAGCGGCGAGCTCCTCTGTCATTGTGTTACCACTCTTGATGAACCATAGCCTGACGATAGGAGGTGGGTTTGGAAAGAGTAGTAGCAACGATGCAAAAACAAGCAGGCCATTGGATAGAATGCCGATCACGAAGGGCATAACGTGGGGAGAGCACCGGTGAGGATGGCGCAATATGAGAAAGCGGCGGAGAAGGTGTAGCTGGCTAACAACTTGTATAATGAAGTGGATATGGAGAAAAATATTAGAGAAACTGTGGCAAAAGGCACCGTAGAAAGCGGAGGAGAAGAGAAGTCCCTGTAGAAGGCGATGAAGGTGGTGGTGGGAAAGCACTAATATGCGTGTGAAAGAAGGTTAGAAAGTAGAGAAGTTTGATTGAGGATGTCGGAAATCGGACTAGAGGAGGATCGAGGGTAGAGGGGACGAGATTAGAGAAGAGTCGAGGGTAGAAGGGACGAGATTCATCAAAGGTCACATCCGATAAATCAATATTTGTCAACCAATAGGATCCCAACAACAATATCTCTTATGCTCAGTACTACAACCTGAAAAGACGCACTAAACAGATTGAGCTATCACCTTGGTCCTCTCACAAGGTGCCAAGAGAACGTAGCACACAAAAAAAAAACGAGAGTCTTACTATATAGATGCTCGATTGGAATACCTTCTTGAAGTACAAAGGTAGGCTGAATGTTAATATTAAGAGGTGGTAGAACAGCCTCAGCCAAAAAGCAAGGTATGACATCTGAAGCAAGCACAAGAATGTGAGTAGACTCAAGAAGATGTCGATACTTGAGCTCAACAAGCCCGTTCTAAAGTGTGTGCACTGACTAGATTTGAGATAAAGTTTCTTGCTTAGTAAGGAAAAATTGAAGAGGATGAGATAAAAATTTCACCAGTAGAATTAACACAGATGATACGAATGGGGGAGTCAAACTGAGTACGGATCATGGTGGAAAAGTTTTTATAGAAATATAAGACGCCACTACTAGATGACATGAAATAAAGCCAAGTATACGAGAATAGACAATCTAAGGACGTGTCACCAGAGACGAATCTTAAGAGACTTCGACAAAAGGAAGTGAAAAGATGAGAGCCGCTGATATGACCAAATTGGTGATCTCACTGTGCAAATGATATAGAAGGAAGCTGATAGAGAATGATTGGCAGCGATAGCGGAAGGAACATGAACCCAGCCAAGCTCCCAGAGACATTGTGAATCACTATGCTATGGGCCAGTTCCAATTAGAAGCCCCATACTACGATTTTAAATAGAACAAGAATTAAATCAAGGAGTTGGCGACAACCATGACCAGTGCGTTGACAAGTAGAAATGAGATACACGGTCAATTTGGGAATAAGAGAGACCTGGAACACATGGAAAGAGGAGGTCAAGAGAGATCTTCATCCTGCAGCAGTAAGCAAAGTGCCATATACAGTCACAACATATAAATAAGAATTTAGAGACTAACACAAATAAGACAAGTAAAGTCGAAATTCATATGAAAAGAAGAACCAAAGTCTAAGATTCAAGAAGATTTACCTGAAGGTTCTCATCGCTTTCAGAATGAGCTATAGAATCCTAAAGATGGAGAGATAGTCATGCGGCAAGGCAATGTGAGCAATTCCTGAGAGTCATAGGCTCTAGATCATCTAAGTGGAGTGTGTCTGTACAAAGCTACCAGATCCCCTCGGATGACATGTAGCTAGGGCTGCAAGCGAATTAATAGACATGTGAGCGTTTTGCATAAAACTATCAAAACTCAGTCAAAGCTGGACTCGATTTTAAACAAGCCAAGTATGAACATGATATTTAGGCTTATTTATTAAGCTAGTGAAGCCTGAACATACTGGTGCTTGACTCGTTTAGATTCGTGAAGAACTCATTTTTGTAAGTTAAGGTCGCTCTAAACTAAAATTTTAAACTTTTGGGGGGTAAAAATCTATTTAATTTTTTCAAATTATGTGGTTTTATAAAATACACATTTAAGTACCATATTTAGCTTTTTTATATGGAAACGAGCTAACAAATGAGTAACTTGTTTATGGACGCCCATCAAGGTGTGGTCTAGTGGTAAAAGGGACATCAAATATCTCTGCAGGGTTCGATTCCGGATGGGACCAGAGCAGGGGCTCTGATCGGGTATAGGAAAAACAAATAAATTTTTTTTAAAAAAAAACTTATTTATGGACATGATTATAGTTCAAGCTACCTAAATTTCGAGCGGAGCTCGAGTAATTATAATTATTAACCAGCTGGGTTCAAAGATGAATTATTTATGCTCGACAAGTTCAAGCCGAGAGCTTTACAATTCTTTTGCAGTCCTACGCCTAGTGCAACGACCGGTAGTATTCCTCTACTTGTTGCGGTAATCTTGATATAGACGTTATATAATATATGCAGCTAGGTCACTCACCATCAGAGACAAGCTCGATAGAACAAGTCATTGGTCGGGAGGGAGCGAGAGCACGACATGCCATAATAGAGGGATTTAGCACCAGTCCCGCACCACGAAGATGAGTCTCTTTAGCGCAAATAGTATATAGGTGAGGGCCTCCAATATGAACACTCAAGAATGGCGGGTTGGGCTTGAATTTGCTCAAACTCACTGCGAAGATGAGCGCAGAAGTTATAAATGTGATAAAACTCTAAGTGAGAGCGCCAATGTTGACAACATTGGTAGGTGCCATAAATAGTCGGCCCCAAGGGGTCAATCTGACACCATATTGCTCATAGATGCAGACAAAGCGGCAATGTCACTAGTGAGATGGAACTCCCTGCTGGTAATTAAAATAATAGAGGTACGAGCATCCTCATCAATCCAACGCAAGTGAGAATAGTAAGCTCTTTATGAAAGAAGTCTAAAGCATCTTCATAACTGTAAAAATTCATGTTCTCGGCAGACTAAGAGGCATTGGCTGTACTCTCCGGCCTAGTAGGTGAGGTAGGGGAAGATATGTCAATTCACCTATGAGAATGTCTTAAATATGCTGACCTCGCATTAAATACAATTAGTCTCAATAATTGAGGCAGAGGATAATGAGGAATTAATATGGCACCAGAGCTTAGAGATGAAGGATCAGCGAGAAGTCAGCAACATAGCAAAAGTTTTAGTATTCTCTGAACTCTTTATTTTCATTGTTATTAGATGGTTTATAGTAGCTAAAACCTAACTCAGTTTGGGGATTTGTATTGCATGGTTTGAGATCTATGTTTTTATAATTTGATTTAGTGAATTACTGTTCTTCGTATGAATTGCATGCTCTGATTATCAAGTTAGCATAGCCTAGCGGTGAAACTAAATTGATATCTATTGCGTGATACTGGATTGACTGCCCTATTAGTGAAGCCTAGCGATGCCACCTAATTGGTATTGTTAGTCAAGTAATCGTTAACCTATTCGAGAACTTAGCGGTTTACCCTAGCAGGATTGTTAGACTAGAACAGTAGTTTTTACTAGTTGATGCATGTTAGATCGATGATTACTGAAAGTTGAATGTCTGTTCAACTTGGACTGTTCAAGGTTTCTTGTAATCTGTTACAGAAAGCTTAGCCACAGAAACTGAGATAATGTGCTGAACAGTAAACGACACAGAATGTGTTTACCCTGTTCAGCTTAGTAAGCCTACTCAAGGGGGTTACTCGGAACCTCAAGTGGGAATCACTCACAGTTGTGTTTAACAAAATACAACAGATCTTTAAGAAACTAAATCTCCTAGTTACCACTGTGTAATTGAAGCAATGGGAGAACGTCTAACTTCCTTAGACGTAGGTCCTCCTATTCCCACCTCGATCTGTCTCCCACAGATCGGTGAATCTCTTCCCGAGATTTACAGACATTGAACGCAGTCTGTTCAGCCGAGTCCTTCGGCTTCCGGTGATCACCCTATTGATCCGTTCAATTTCTGATGAATTCAGATGAAGGTCGCAGCTTTACTTTGCTCTGTCTCTGTATTGATAATCGGATGATGATGATGCAGTGTGGCAGTCCTTGACAAAACCAGTACGAGTGAACAAGCTGCTACTATAGCCGGAGTTCAGCATTCGTAAACAAGATGCTGCTGTAGCTGGAGCTGTATCAGGAAGCTGTAGCATCTGGTTTTCAGCGGATATTCGGATCTTCGGAAAAAGGGCTTGGCAGATCAATGAGCATTAGAGGAGCTTCTAAATATTCAACAGAGAATATCCTAGAGAAGATTCTGTCCCAAGTTGAAGATTTGGTTGTGGGATATTTGAATATCAAATCAAATCTAATCTCTTACAAATTAGGAGATATTGTTGGGCCCTGGAAGTCAAAGATCTTTAGCATCGTACTCAGCATGTGGGTTTTGAAGAATTCTGCATCCATAGAAAGTTCCGGAAAAATAAAGCGAGCTAACATATCCAAGTCAGCTGGGTCTTCGCTGGAAGATCTCCCTCTGTATCCAGCACAGGTTCTTTCCTTTTGGGAATGCGGGTACTCTTTCTGGTGCCGGAGACAGTTCCTTCCTTCTTTTGCTTCTTGCTAGGGGAACGACGTCCGTAGTTTGGTGGAAGGGGCTCGAACCTCGTGTACAATGCCGGGGAAGGAGGGGACCCTTGGTCGGACTTTCCCCGATGACATGGCAGTCATCGTCGTCCTCGACGATTATTTTTCTCCCTTTTTATTCTTATTAAGAATTAAATTATAGTTAGTAAATCATGTTTGTTTGAATGGCGAATTTTCGAGCGCGTCTTACTTGATGTGATGTGTGTAATGTGGTGTGCAGAAAGTATACGAGTGTCTCCTTCTTAAAGAATCAGTGAATTTAAATCAGATTGTTAACCACACGGGTCTTCCCAGACGGGACGTGAAAAAATGTCACCTTGTTCTTATCCAGCACAACTGCATTCAACCTTTCAATTTGGAGCAAAAAGGTCTTTTTCTTCAATTTGTATGAATCCCGTCATTAAATTCGCCTCTCTACCTCAATTGATCGTGTACACATTCTTATAAATATAAGTGGAACTGATGAAGAAAACTCGGTATCAATGCAATACACACCATTATTTTCTAACATACTACATCGGCTGAGATTTCCCAAGTTCTTACTTGTTGTACTTGGAAAGGAGGTTAGTTACTTTTCTTTCTCTTAACTTTTCTTTTTATTATAAGGTATGTGCATTTCTTCTTGGGAATTGATTGTTTTAGGGGTTGCTAGTGCGCTCAAGTTCTTCAAGGTTTACTTGAACATGGTAGACTCACACTGGAGCAAATTATCAAAAGAGCTGAATCAACTCAAAGTGGAGGTAAGAATATCCACTTAATTGCTCATTATCTATTTTTCTTTCTTCTTTCTCTGCATTATGTAGATATGAAGGCTAATAATTTAGGTGTGGTGGATAATCTTTGAGCGGACTATTTGTTAGTTTACAAATTCAGATGTAGTAATTTTTTTGTTATATATCTTGTGAGTTTAACTTGAGCAATTAGTGGTTAAATAAACAGTGGTTAAAAATATTGGAAATCTACATTTTTTAGCAGTGTTATGAAATGATGCTTCAAGCTTAAATCATTGTGACATAATTTTATTTATTTTTGTCTGTTTCACCCTTTATTGCAGCTTCAGATGCTACACATGACACTTTTAAACGTCTTGTGAGTGCCCGATTTGTGGAACGATGCCCTAACTCTGATCCTTTTATCGAACTTCCAACTGTACCAAAGAATCGTCGTTCTAAGTTTGCTAAGGTATCCTCTAGTCTGAGGTATAATCAGGGAATATACACTTACATAATGTCCCTCCCATGAAAGAGACCCAAGTCCTACTAACTGCTAAATGATGATTCAACATAGATTCCACGTCTTAGAACCAATCCAAGTTTTTTGATAATGGATAAGGCTGAAAAACTAGATGTCACTCAACATACACTGCCAGCACCATTATCAGCTATTTAGTATATACTCACTATTCTATAAGTATATTAACCTTAGTGCTAAATCAGGGGTCTTCTATCAAAATCTCGGCTTTCACCAACTCCTATCAGTAACTGTTTTGTTGCTTAAGTCTTTCTAATTCTTTAAAAGTTTTTATAACCTCCACATAAATCTAATAATTAAAGACCTATATGTGAATCTAGAGCCAACATTTGATGTTTAAAGATGATCATTACTTTTAAGCTAGTATGTTGTTTTTTACCAGCCTATTTGCTTCATTAAGTTTCTTATAGGTGGACATCAGTATTCCTCTTTTCGAGTGATATAATTAATTACTTCAATAATATATAATGGTACAGGTCATACCTCAGACTATTGAACAACGTGCGATAGCTCCCAACTATCCCCATGGAAGAAAAGCGATTTCTCATCAGCTATGATACTACGGCTATGTTCTTTTGGGCTTATAAAGTGCTTATTTAAGTACATATAAGTAAATATAAGTAAATATAAGTACATATCAGTACATATCAGTAAATATAAGTACATATAAGTAAATATAAGTATATATAAGTACATATAAGTACATATAATTATTCATAATTATTCATCATCTATTTCATCAATAATCCACCACCACTATTCATCACCACCACCATAACAACAACACCACCACTACAACCACTACTATTCATCATCTCTTTCATCAACAACCCACCACCACTATTCATCATCTCTTTCATCAACAACCACCACCACTATTCATCACCACCACCACCACCACAACCACTACTATTCATCAACAACCCACCACTACTATTCATCACCACCACCACCATAACAACACCACAACCACTATTCATCATCTCTTTCATCAACAACCCACCACCACTATTCATCACCACCACCATAACAACAACACCACCACCACAACCACTACTATTCATCATCTCTTTCATCAACAACCCACCACCACTATTCATCACCACCACCATAACAACAACACCACCACCACAACCCACCACTATTCATCATCTCTTTCATCAACACATCACCACTATTCATCATCTTTTTCATCAACACACCACCACAACCACTACTATTCATCATCTCTTTCATCAACAACCCACCACCACTATTCATCACCACCACCATAACAACAACACCACCACCACAACCCACCACTATTCATCATCTCTTTCATCAACACATCACCACTATTCATCATCTTTTTCATCAACACACCACCACAACCACTACTATTCATCATCTCTTTCATCAACAACCCACCACCACTATTCATCACCACCACCACCATAACAACACCACCACCACCACTATTCATCATCTCTTTCATCAACAACCCACCACCACTATTCATCACCACCACCATAACAACAACACCACCACCACAACCACTACTATTCATCATCTCTTTCACTAAAATATTTGGAGGGAGAGGCACTGGTGGTAGTGGTATGGTGGAACTGATATTGTGGTGGTGGTGAATTTTTGTGGTGGTGGTGGTAGTAATGATGTTGTGGTGGTGGTGGGTTGTTGTTGTGATGGTGGTGGTGGTGTTGTGATAATGGTGGTGGTAGTGGAGTGGTGGTGTTGTTGGTGGAGTTAAGTTAAGTTAAATTAAGCTTATATAAGTTAAGTTAGATTTTTTTATTGGTGGTGTGTGTTTTTGTGATATAAGTACATATAAGTACATATAAGTAAATATAAGTACATATAAGTAAATATAAGTACATATAAGTACATATAAGTAAATATAAGTAAATATAAGTATAGCAATAAGTTTAAGCACAAAATATAAGTCCAAAAGAACACACCCTACGCCGGATGATGCAACAACGACTGTAAAAGTCGACCCATCTAATTTATCATCAAGAGAAAAGGTTGGTATGATGTAGAAAATGCCCTACTGTACAACTTGGGCATTAGGAACTGGATTCCCAGCTCTCATAGGGGAAAGGTTAGCAGACCCTTCGCTAACCTTCTGCACTCAATTGGGAAAAGAAGGAGAGTTAGCTTGGGTAGTGTGATGTTTCCCCAAATTGCTACTCATGCGGAAAGTACAGCCTCAAGTAAACCCATTGTGCTGCCATCCCTCATTTATGTAATGATGATTTCTCAGCATCCGGAATTGGGAGAGATTTCTGAAGGAATGTCTGTAGAGCTGTAAGTTTTTCTTGTTGATCACAAGCTATTCAAAGGAAGGCATGCTGTTGACATTGCCCAAAAGGACCCGCTTCTGGTTGCCCCAACAGATCCGTCCCCACTGGAAGAAGCACTTCCCCCTGCCTCAGCAATCCAAGCAGCTCTCAAAGCAAGGATAGTGAGCCACCTGAAGTCAGAGATGAACATACTGAATGCTGAAGCCAAGAGAAGGGATGCCAGACGAGCCCAAATCAGAAGTCTGCTCAAGGACCTTGAATAACCGGAGGAAGAAGGTCATGCGCCAGCAGAAATGAACCCGTAAGCATTAATGTCAAAAAGGGGGAGAGCAAACAAAGGCCACTCCAGATGAACTCTTCTGATGCACTCTTGAATTTTTTTCTTGAACCCCTGTGTGGCTATGCTAAACCCAAGGCCGAGTGTGGCCACAACATTTATTCTGAACTGATGTTAAGTATTTTTGAAATTTATTTTCCATGGAAGACTCCATCTGTGGCTAAGGGTTGTATCAAAATGTCAAGGGGGAGATTGATGATGCAGTTTGGCATTCAATTGACAAAACCAGCTCCCGTGAACAAGCTCAGTGAACAAGTTGCTGCTATAGCTGTAGCTGTCTCAGGAAGCTGTAGCATCTGTTCTACAACAGAAGTTTGGCCCTTCGGAGAAAGCGCTTGATAGTTCAACAAAGAGCATCGGGGAGCTTTTAACTATTCAGCAGAGAATATCCGAGTGAAAATTTCGTCCCTGGGTGAAGATTTGTTTGTGGAAGATTTGTTTTCTCAAATCAAATCTAATCTCCTACAAATTAGGAGATATTGATGTTTGGAGGAAATTCCTAAAAACTGATATTGATGAAATAGGGAGATCCTATTTAAAGAAGGCGGTTCAGAGCGTCAAGGATATTGAAGAAAGGAGAGCAAACACAGAGAGGACACGCAGAATTCCAACTGAGAGAGGTTCTGTGCGATTAGACCTTCGATCATCAGCGAGAGTAGAGCGTGAGCGCAAAGCTGAGGTGATTGAAGCTGAATGTGTCAGGACTTGCAGAGTCGGATCATAGCTTGATCTGGGAAGCCAATTCAGAGCAACGATTTCTTTTTGGTTGATCAAGAGAGGCCGCGAAGGAATTGACGAGTGGAGGAACTCGAGCAATTGGCAGGACGGCTGATCTCGCTAGTGACAGGTTGTCACTGAGTGAGGCGGAGCACTCCAGAGTGTGCAACGCTCATGGAGAGGTTCGATCGGCTCAGCAGAAGGCTTGGAGCGACGCGGACAGTTTTGGTACCAGCTATGTGCTACAGCAGGTGCTATAGCAACCCTACGGAGACTATGTGTTAATTAGAATAGGCTGAGTGAGTTTGGTCAGTAGCTATTCTGAATTGATACAAGTGTAGGTGGTTGAGACACAAGTCAGAGCGTGTTCTGAGTGTGGTCAAGGTACTAGTAAAGGTTGAGTAGTATAGGTTGCGCAGGGCCAAACCGTGTGTACAATAGACCTTGAGACTAGTGGATTAAGGGTTGAAGTTAAGTCCTTCCCAGACGTAGGCAGTTGGCCGAACTGGGTGAATAAATTATTCGTTCATTGTTTCTTGTTGCACAAGAGCCATCGGTACAAGAGTGTGCTATAGCAACTGCTTGTACACAATCTGCATCTCAGCAGCGTGGTGAAATTTCACATTATTTGCCATAGATGTGGTAAAATAGGCCACCTTGCCTGAACCTGTTGGGTTAAGAAGAAGATTAATAATATTGAAGAAGATGATAAGATTAAAGCCATTTTGGCCAAGGTATTACTTAATTCAGACAATTCTGAATCAGACAATAGTACTGACGACTATTCTGAAGGAGAATCATTCTTGAGGAGAGACATGAGAGTCTTAAGGGATGAGGACATTTTCTCAAACCCGGATTCAGCCTGTGAGCCTTGTATCCTAGGACAACCTTTCCCCAAAGAGGACTCATGATGATGAACAACTCTATAGAATTCAAGCACGGTTCCAAAATTTTGGAATTAATGTTTTGGACAACAAAACCGCGCTGGAGCTTTTTAAAATAATTAAGGATCCCTTGATGAGGTCGAAGATTGTTGATCAGATTGATGACACTGTAGAGTCTTCTAGGCAGTAGAATGAGGAAAAATCTTTTGACTTAATTAAGATTACAAAACTCTATATTATGTCTGAAGTTTATAGGAGACTCAAAGATAGGAAACTTATAGAAAACCCGAAAACAAGCTATGACTTGACAATCGAGATTGATAATCTTAAGAAAGAAAATTCAGATTTAAGAATCGAGAATAAAAGGCTTGATTAGAGAATTTATGGAATTGAGAAAGGAAAAGAAGTCATCACTTCTGACACTCACTATGGATTAGAGCTAGACAGAATGGAGTCTAGAAACAATTTTCTATCCATCTTAGAAATGTTCATAACACAAAAATGGCATATTAAGATTACACTGCTTATTGAAAATTACTATTCACAAGATTTTATTGCTCTTGTTGATAGTGGAGCAGATTTAAACGTAATACAAGAAGGCCTTATACCTACTAGGTATTTTATAAAACCATCCACACTCTTTCACATGCAGGAGGAGAAAAGTTAGATATAAGCTACAAGCTCCCCAGAGCCAAAGTTTGTATCACAAAGTCTAGTTGATTCGGGAAGTCCTGAAAAGTGATTCGACCAAATCAAACCATCGGTGTCAACGCCATTTTCAAGCTACCCAGATCAAAAATGATTGGTGCAAGCCTAAAATTGATTCGGGCGGATCAACTACTTGGATTTAACAACCAAAATTCAACAAGAAACTTTTCAAATCCATTCACACAAAACGAACCCCACACTTAAAATTGATTTGGGCGGATCAACTACTTGGATTTAACAGCCAAAATTCAACAAGAAACTTTTCAAATCCATTCACACAAAACGAACCCAACACTTAAAACTTTTACATATTGATAACCAAATCAAATGGGTAATTGAGTGCATGCATACACCAAATCCCTTAAACCACTAATCAAACATTTGGCGCACGGCAAAACACAAATTCCACAAAGATTCTATACTACAAACAAGTAGAAACAAAAGCATAAATACTCACAAGCCTAGTTTAACATCTTGGGTAAGACATAGCCGATTCCCTTCTTCATAAGAAACACACTTAAGAAGTCCTTTGTGAGGATCCCTTCTCAAGTGGTATGCGTCGAAAGTGTGGGAATCAAGTGGAGTCGTCGAGCTTGAAGTCTTCAACCTCCAAGCTCTGCTCGTCTCCATGGTACGCTTTGATTCGATGGCCATTCACGTTGAAGGTTTCCCCGTCCTTGTTCACCAATTCGAAATGGCCATCCTCGTACATTTTGTCGACTTTAAAGGGCCCCGACCACCTTGATTTCAGCTTGTCCAAAAATAATTTAATTCTGAAGTTGAAAAGCAAGACGCTATCTCCTTTTGAGAAAGTTCTTCTCTGAATCTTCTTGTCAGCCACTGTTTGGTTCTCTCCTTACAAATCTTTGCACTTTCGTACGTGTCGAGTCTGATTTCATCGAGCCGTGAGCTGGAGTAGTCGCTTCTCCCCGCTGACTCGAGTTTCACAGGGAGATGGCAATGTTTTCTGTACACAAGTTTGTAAGGGGACATATCGATTGGTGTCTTAAACACCGTTCGGTAAGCCCACAATGCTTCATCTTGCTTTGACAACCAATCCTTGCGAGAACTACTTACCATCTTCTCCAATATCGCCTTGATCTCGCGATTAGATACCTCAACTTGGCCGCTGGTCTTAGGATGGTACAGCTTCGCCATCGTGTGGCGGACACTGCACTTTCGGAGCATCGCCTTAAACTGTTTCACTTTGAAGTGCGATCCATTATCGCTGATCACAGTCGTGGCACACCAAACCTTGGAAATTTTACCTTCTCAAAGAGCTTTGTTACCTAATTAGAGTCGCAAGAAGGAGTAGCGACTGCCTCCACTCATTTGGAGACATAATCAACAGCGACTAAAATGTATTTGTTCCCGTGCGATGACAGGAATGGCCCGAACATCAAAGATCAATAAAACCTCAAGAATCCCCTTCTGCAGCATCTCATCGCGCTTTGATATATTTCCCGTTTGTTGGCATGTATCACAAGACTTCACAAATTCATACACGTCCTTAGACAACGTATGCCAATAAAACCCGCATTTTAAAACCTTCGCGGCTGTTTTGGAGCTTGAACCATGTCTACCATATGGGGAAGAGTGGCAGCTTCATAGAATCCCTTTCTGATCATCCTCTGTAACACATGACCGATACAACCCATCAGCGCATAGCCTATAGAGAAATAGCTCATCACAATAGTATCGGTTTGCGTCATGGAGGAACATCTTCCTCCGATTGTAATCTGCCGCTTACAGTAAAATTTCACATGCAAGAAAGTTCACAAAATCAGCATACCGGGGAGCTTGCATTGTCTCAACGCTCAGCATATATTCGCCAATAAAAGAGTCTTCGATCGACACATTCTTTGCACCATCCCCACTGATTTTCTCAAGCCTCGATAGATGATCCGCGACCACATTTTCCACTCCTTTCTTGTCTTTAATCTTCATATCGAAATGTTGCAAAAGGAGTATCCAGCGGATGAGTCTAGGCTTCGCTTTCTTCTTTGCCATGAGACACTTGATCGCTGCATCGTTCGTGTAGACAATTGTATTGGACCCGATCAAGTATTGCCTGAATTTCTCCAAAGCATAGACGATTGCAATCATTTCCTTCTCCGTGGTCGAGTAATTCTCTTATATAGAGTCAAGCGCTTGTTGATCCTTTGACCCAATACCGCTCCAATAACTCTATTGCTAATGTCACACATCAGTTCAAAAGGAAGCTCCCAGTTTGGTGATTGAATGATTCGTGAGGACACCAAAGCTTTCTTTAGTGTTTGAAACGCTTGGTGGCAAGGTTTATCGAAATTGAACTCCACCTCATTACATAGCAGATTTGTAAGAGGCATAGCAATTTTCGAGAAGTCCTTGATGAACCTCCTACAAAATTCAGCGTGCCCGAGGAAACTTCTTATTCCTTTCGCGTCTCTCGATGGTGGCAGCTTCTCAATGACGTTGATCTTTACTTTATCTACTTCGATTCCCCTTTTTGAAGAGAGATGCCCCGACACAATGCCTTCTTTCAACATAAAGTGACATTTCTCCCAATTCAACACTAAGTCCTTTTTGATGCACCTAGCAAAACATGAGAGAGATTCGTGAGGCAATCGTCAAAGGTGATGATGCAGTATGGCAGTGTTTGACAAAACCAGCACAAGCGAACAAGCAAGTGAACAAGATGCTGCTACAGCCAAAGTTCAGCACAAGTGAACGAGCAAGTGAACAAGGAGCAGTTATAGCAGGAGGAAGCTTTAACAGGAGCTTGTTCAGAAGAGCTGTAGCGTCTGTCCGTGCAGCAGCAATCTATTTTTTGGAAAGGAGGTGTGGTAGTCCAGAGGAGGTTCAGAGTTGTTGCAGAGAATATTCCAGAGTGGAGATTCCTAGCTGAAGTTGGAGTTTTGGTTTGAATCTCAAATCAAATCTAATTTCCTAGAAATTAGGAGATATTGATATTGCTAGGGGAACTGCTATAATCTAATAATGATAGCAGTGGACGCGCCTATATAATGGAGACCCTTCAGAGTGATGAGGGGTGATCGAAGAAGAAAGCTGAAAGCGAGAACACACAGATTTCCGAGAGAGTAATTTTGGTGTGCGAACGAAGTCTTCGATTATCACCGAGAGCAGGCGTGAGCGCAGAGCTATGGTGACAGAAGCAGAGGGTGATCAGGACTTGTGTAGTCTGATCCAAGCTTGATCTGGAAGCCAATTCAGAGCAGTGGTGCTTGTTGGTTGATCAAGGGCAGCCGCGGAAGAACTGACGGGTGAGTGACTCACTCGAGTGTCTGGACGGCAGTGCTTGCTAGTGACAGGAGGTCACTGAGTGAGGGGGAGTATTCCAGAGTGTGCAGCACTCGTGGAATCGTTCAAACGGCTCAGCAGAAGGCTTTGGAGCGACGCGGACAATTTGTGCATTAGCTGTGTGCTACAGCTGATGCTATAGCAACCCCGCAGAACTTGAGTATTGTTTAGAATAGGCTGAGTTTCGAGGAGATAGTAGCTATTCTAGATAGATATCAGTAGAGGGTGTGCAGACACAAGTCAGAGCCTGTTCTGATTGTGTGCGAGGATCCACCTAAGGTTGAGTAGCACAGAATGCGTGGTTTGTAACCGTGGGTACTTGGAAACCTTGAGATTAGTGGATTGAGGACTGAGAAGAGTCCTCCCCAGACGTAGGCAGTTTGGGTGAACTGGGTGAACAAACTTGTGTCCTTGTTCTTTCCTGCTGAAGCAGTTTACTGGTGAACAAGAGTGTGCTGTAGCAACTGCTTGTTCACCAATCTGTGTATCAGAGGCGCTGTGAATTTTAATTGGTATCAGAGCGGGAGCTCAACACACAGAGTAAAAAATCCTACATCGCCTCTGAAGAAGTCAAGGAACAATGAAGGAAGGACAGAGCACGAGCAGACCTCCATTGTTGGAAGAAAGCAACTATGGATATTGGAAGGCTAGGATGAAGGCCTTTCTCAAAACCATTGATGAGAAGACCTGGAGAGCTATTGTGGTCCAGTGGTCTCCTCTGATCACCATGGATGAACAGGGAGTTACACGGATAAAACTTGAAGAACAATGGACAACCGAAGAGGGAGCTGCAGCAACTGGTAATTCAAAGGCTCTGAATGCTATCTTTGCTGCGGTTGATGCTAACAATTTCAGGTTGATATCAAACTGTGATATGGCCAAGCAAGCTTGGGAGATCCTGCAAACTGTCCATGAAGGAACTGATAAAATAAAGCTGTCAAGATTACAGATTATTGCTACGCAGTTTGAAAATTTGAGAATGTTAGAAGAGGAGACGATCACTGAGTTCAATGCAAAACTTTGTGACCTGGCAAATGAAGCCCATGCTCTTGGAGAACCTATCCCTGAAGAGAAGCTGATTAGGAAGGTACTCAGATCATTGCCCACAAGATTTGACATGAAAGTGACTGCCATTGAAGAAGCTCAAAATGTCAGACACATGAGGCTGGAAGAATTAATTGGATCACTCAAACAGTTTGAGATGAAGTTAGTCAAAGTAGATGCTCCTCTCAAAAACACTGATGTTGGATTGAAGGCTGAAACAGATGAAAAGAAACCCTCAGCTGATGATCAACTGGGTCTGCTGGTAAAAAATCTCGGAAAGCTCTTGAAAAACATAGGAACAAGGTCAGGGCAGACCTCAACTTCTCGAAGACAATCCAGAAGAGGTGGAGGAAATCAGAGAAAGAGCAAAGAATCAGCTGAAGAGGAAGAAGAAAAGAAAGAAAGAAGAAAAGGGATTCAGTGCTGGAACTGTGAGGAGTACGATCACAGAGAAGCTGAGTGTCCCGGCAAGCAAGCCAAAGACTCTGACAAGAAAGACAACAAGTAACTAACAGCAACATGGAGTGACTCTGAGGAAAGCGATGAAGAAAATGATATTTTGTTAGCCAGTGTATCCGCCTATGAATCTGAAACAACAATAAAGAATGAGTTCAATTATGGGATTGATGTCTCAGATAGCGAAGAAGAAAATGACTATACTCACAACATGTTAGAAAATCTGCAAGACATTCTTCGCCAATGTGAGGATGCCCTGAAAGTAAACCAAGCTTTATATGACAGAGTCAACCATCTGGAAGAAGAGAGGGAGGAGTTTGAAATTCACAGCGCCTCTAATAAACTGATTTGTGAACAAGCAGTTGCTACAGCACACTCTTGTTCACCAGTAAACTGCTTCAGCAGGAAAGATCAAGGACACAAGTTGTTCACCCAGTTCAGCCAAATTGCCTACGTCGGGGGAGGACTCTTCTCAGTCCTCAATCCACTATTCTCAAGGTTTCCAAGTACCCACGGTTACAACCCAAGCAATCTATGCTACTCAACCTTAGGTGGATCGTCGCACACAATCAGAACAGGCTCTGACTTGTGTCTGCACACCCTCTACTGATATCTATCTAGAATAGCTACTGTATCCTCAAACTCAGCCTATTCTAAACAATACTCAAGTTCTGCAGGGTTGTTATAGCATCTGCTGTGGCACACAGCTAATGCACAAATTGTCCGCGTCGCTCCAAAGCCTTCCACTGAGCCGTTCGAATGATTCCACGAGCGCTGCACACTCTGGAATACTCCCCCTTACTCAGTGACCTCCTGTCACTAGCAAGAGCTTGCCTTCGATCGATTTCCCGAATCCCTCCACTCGACAATTCCTACGCGGCCTTCCTTGATCAACCAACAAGCACCACTGCTCTGAATTGGCTTCCCGATCAAGCTTGGATCAAACTCTGCAAGTCCTGATCGCCCTCTGCTTCTGTCACCTCAGCTCTGCGCTCACGCTCTGCTCTCAGTGAAGATCAAAGATTTCCTAGCACACCAAAAATAGTCTCTTACAATTCTGTGTATGTGTACTCATTCAAGCTCGCTTCTTCGATCACCCTTCATCGCTCTGAAGGGTCTCCCTTATATATGTGCGTCCACTGCTTCATTATCAGATTACAGCAGTTCCCCTTGCAACATCAATATCTCCTAATTTCTAGGAGATTAGATTTGATTTGAGATTCAAACCAAAACTCTTACTTCAGCTAGGAATCTCCACTCTGGAATATTCTCTACAGCAACTTGAAACTCTCCTGATGCTCTTAGATGAATTGCCACGCCTTCATTCCAAAGCACAGATTTCTGCTGCACGGACAGACGCTACAACTCTTCCTAACAAGCTCCAGCTAAAGCTTCTCCCTGCTATAGCTGCTCCTTGTTCACTAGCTCGTTCACTTGTGCTGAACATTGACTGTAGCAGCAGCTTGTTTACTTGTGCTGATTTTGTCAAATACTGCCATACTGCATCATCAATCTCCCCCTTGGCATTTTGACAAAAACTTCTTTGAAAGCATCAATCTAAATCCTCCGGAACTAACTCCCCCTCCCTTTTTCTCCCCCCTTTTTGGCACAACTGACAAGGGGAAGTTCCTTTTTATCTCAAGAGGGCAAGACACAGAGACCCAGAGAAGATCTCAGGTCTTTGAACCGTACTGAGTCCAGAGGTTTAGTGAAGATATCAGCAAACTGTTTGGCCGACACAACATGCTGGAGAGCAATAATTTTCTTTTCCACTAGATCTCGGATGAAGTGATGACGAATGTCAATGTGTTTGGTCCTGCTGTGCTGAACAGGATTCTTGGAGATGCTGATTGCACTCATGTTATCACAGTAGAGAGTCATTTCACCTTGATCGAGTCCATACTCGCCCAGCATTTGCTTCATCCACATCATCTGTGCACAGCAGCTCCCAGCTGCTATGTATTCTGCCTCAGCTGTAGATAGTGAAATGCTATTTTGTTTCCTACTGAACCATGACACCAGATTGTTCCCCAGAAAGAAACAGCCTCCAGAAGTGCTCTTCCTATCCTCAGCACATCCTGCCCAGTCTGCATCACTATATCCCACTAGATTTGCATTTGTATCCTTAGTATACCATAGGCCATAGTTCATAGTACCTCCAACATATCGAATGATTCGCTTGACCAGCTGCAAGTGACTGTCTTTGGGGCAGGCTTGAAATCTAGCATAAACTCCTACAGCAAAGGAGATGTCAGGGCGGCTAGCGGTTAGGTACAATAAGCTCCCAATCATACTTCTGTAGGTGGTCTGACTCACTTCCATTCCATGTTCATCTTTGATGGCTTTGACATGAGTGGCAGCGGGTGTTCGTTTATGACTGACTTTGTCTAGCTGAAACTTCTGCACAAGATTCTTGATATATTTGCTTTGTGCAATAAATATGCCATCTGTTTTCTGGGTGATCTCCAGACCCAGGAAATAAGATAATTCTCCGACCATGCTCATTTGGAATTCCTTCTGCATGTGATCCACAAACTGCTTCACCAGATGCGGAGACTTCGATCCAAAGACAATGTCATTCACATATATCTGGGCAATGATCACATCCGATTTGGTGTTTTTCACAAATAGAGTTTTGTCAGCTCCCCCTCTTTTGTAGCCATGTTTTTCAAGAAAAACGGTCAGCCGCTCGTGCCATGCTCGAGGAGCCTGTTTAAGCCCGTACAGAGCTCTCTTTAGTTTGTACACATGCTCTGGATGATGAGGATCTTCAAAACCTTTTGGCGGGGAAACATATACTTCTTTAGTGAGGTCTCCGTTTAGAAATGCACTTTTAACATCCATTTGATATAGTTTAAAACCCAGAAAACATGACATAGCTAGAAGCAGTCTGATGGCCTCCAGACGAGCGACTGGAGCAAATTCTTCAAAGTCTATTCCCTCAATTTGAGTGTATCCTTGAGCAACAAGCCTGGCTTTGTTTCTTGTGATGTTCCTTTTTCATCAGTTTTGTTTTTGAAGATCCATTTGGTACCTCTAATGTTTACTCCTTTAGGTCTGTCAACCAAGTCTCAAACATCGTGTCTTTCAAATTCTGCTAGTTCTTCCTGCATAGCTATCATCCAGAACTCGTCATTCAGGGCTTCCTTGAAAGTCTTCGATTCTATACTGGATAGGAAGCAGGTATTGAGGTAAGCATTACTTCTGGTTCTCCTTCTTTCTGTCTGATCTCCAATCACATTGGTCAGTGGATGGTTCTTCTAAATCTTCTTTGGAGGCTGCCTTGGTGGAGGATCATGAGTCTCATCATTCTGTTCTTCATGCAAGCTCTCTTGGAGTTCGTCTGTATTTCCTGCTTCAGCACTTACTATAGCATCATCTGGAGCTGAAGTTTGTTCACTTCTCCTCTGATTGGCAGAGGCATCTTCAAAGTCAGAGTCTTCGTCGTCTGGAACAGTGGAAGATTCTTCTTCAACATCTTGACTACTACATTTATGGATTCCATCACTGTTTTTGTTCTCTGATTGTACACTCGATATGCCCTACTGTTCATTGAATATCCCAGAAAGAAACCAGCGTCACTCTTTGGATCAAGCTTCTTCCTGTACTCCCGATCTCTCAGAATGTAGCAGTCACTTCCAAAGATGTGAAAGTATTTTACTGTGGGCTTCTTCTGATTCCAGAGCTCATAGCAAGTCTGGTTGGTTCCTTTTCGTATGGTGACTCTGTTGATGATGTAGCATGCGGTGTTCATTGCCTCAGCCCAGAATCTCAGGGGGATTCTCTTGGCATGAATCATGACTCTGGCCATTTGTTGAATTGTCCGATTCTTTCGTTCCACTACACCATTCTGCTGAGGAGTGATTGGAGAAGAAAACTGATGTGAGATACCCTTTTGGCGACAGAACTCATCCACTGCTTCGTTTTCAAACTCTCTGCCATGATCACTGCGAATGTTGGTGATTCTGAGATTTTTCTGTTGCTCCATACGGGACACCAATGAGACTATCACTTTTACAATGTCTGATTTTTCTCTGATAAAATCAATCCAAGTGAACCGGGTAAAGTCATTAACGCAGACAAACGCATATCTTTTCTTACCCACACTCTCGACTTCCATAGGACCAATCAGGTCCATGTGTATCAGTTGGAGCGGTCTGGTTGAGTTTGTATCTTTAACTTTTGGATGTGAAGCCCTTTTTTGTTTCCCGATCTGACAATCTCCGCAGATGGAACTTGTCGCACCTTTAATCAGTGGTACTCCTCTGACTAACCCTTCTGTTGCAATCTTCTTCAGAGTTCTCAGATTGGCATGACCCATCCTTCTGTGCCAGAGATTCATTTCCTCCGCATTAGTTAGCATGCATCTTGAGAGTTTGTATCTACCTTGAGAAGATAGCAGTTGCTTCTCGATCTGGTCCCCTCCATTATACATTCTCCATTCCTGTTGAAGACTTTGCACGAGTCTTTTGTAAACTTCACCTGTTGAGTCCCATCACACAGCTGGCTAATGCTTATGAGGTTCGCCTTCAGCCCTTCCACCAGCATGACATTGCTTAGTTCGGGCATCCCTTCAACTGCCAGTGTTCCCTTTCCCAGAACTCTTCCCCTCAGACCATTTCCAAACTTCACCTGTTGTTCTAAGCAAGGGGTTATATTCTTCAAGAAGGATCTTTCTCCTGTCATATGCCTCGAACAGCCACTGTCAAAATACCAGCTAACCTTGTTCGAGGAACTTGCTGTTCTGATAAGAGCAAGATGCTGAGTTCTCCCATAGTTGAGCTTAGGTGTTCTTCTGGTTGACCCCTTTCTGTGGTATGCTGATGTACAGTTCCTCCTAATGTGACCTTTGAGCCCGCACCTATAGCATCTTTTACACTTTAATAGTGTCTTGACATGGTGATATAGGGATTGCTGTAGCAGAAGCTGATTCACCCTACCTTGTGTTTTTCTGCCTTTTCTGATTGATCTGGATCAAACCATGTTGCATTCATCTTCACTCAGATCTGCCTCTTCTTCACTCCCGCTGGCAGAAAGAGCATTTTTCTGATTTGCCTTCCTCAGTGGTTTACTAGTACAATCGACTTGTCGATGACCATATCTTCTTCAGTGGTTTACTAGTACAATAGCTACTGTATCCTCAAACTCAGCCTATTCTAAACAATACTCAAGTTCTGCAGGGTTGCTATAGCATCTGCTGTAGCACACAGCTAATGCACAAATTGTCCGCGTCGCTCCAAAGCCTTCCGCTGAGCCGTTCGAACTATTCCACGAGCGCTGCACACTCTGGAATACTCCCCCTTACTCAGTGACCTCCCATCACTAGCAAGAGCTTGCCTTCGATCGATTGCCCAAGTCCCTCCACTCGATAATTCCTACGCGGCCTTCCTTGATCAACCAACAAGCACCACTGCTCTGAATTGGCTTCCCGATCAAGGTTGGATCAGACTCTGCAAGTCCTGATCGCTCTCTGCTTCTGTCACCTCAGCTCTGCGCTCAGGCTCTGCTCTCAGTGAAGATCAAAGATTTCCTAGCACACCAAAAATACTCTCTCAGAATTCTGTGTATGTGTACTCATTCAAGCTTGCTTCTTCGATCACCCTTCATCGCTCTGAAGGGTCTCCCTTATATATGTGCGTCCACTGCTTCATTATCAGATTACAGCAGTTCCCCTTGTAGCATTAATATCTCCTAATTTCTAGGAGATTAGATTTGATTTGAGATTCAAACCAAAACTCCTACTTCAGCTAGGAATCTCCACTCCGGAATATTCTCTACAGCAACTTAGAAACTCTCCTGATGCTCTTAGATGAACTGCCACGCCTTCATTCCAAAGCACAGATTTCTGCTGCACGGACAGACGCTACAGCTCTTCCGAACAAGCTCCAGCTAAAGCTTCTCCCTGCTATAGCTGCTCCTTGTTCACTAGCTCGTTCACTTGTGCTGAACATTGACTGTAGCAGCAGCTTGTTCACTTGTGTTGATTTTGTCAAACACTGCCATACTGCATCATCAGAGTTGCTTGAGAAATTGTCAACACTCAGTAGACCAGTCATCCTACAGAAGAAAGGAGAAGCTGCCTTCAAGAACCCTGCTGTCAGTGTCCCTCCAACAATTGATCCTCAGAAAAATATACTGGATGAAATTCTGTCATATCAAAGATTTGGAGGAGGAAGAATGGGCCTGGGATATACAGGTGAGGAAACCTCTGGTAAACCAGTCTTTGTTAAGGCTGTAGAAACAAAGAAAATCGAGGATAGTGAAGAGAAAGGTGGACTCTGCCAGAAACTGATGGAGGAAGAATTAACTGTCAAGCTGAACCAGGAAGTGCTTCAGCAACCACTGTATCAACCTCCTGTATCAAATGGCCATCTTCACAAAGGAGGCAATCAACAGCCCTGTGGAAAGGAGAAAGGTACTCAACGAAAATATTTCAGCTTGCAGGATCCTCTGATGCACAGAAGAGTTACCAGGACCAGGTGTAACTTCAGAAGGAGGAAATGTAAGCTCAACGATCACTGTCAGATGTCCTGCACCTCAGCTTATCTTGGCAATTTTCATCAACTATCAGAACTGAAATGGAGAGTCAAAATAATAGAGAAACCAGCACAACTGGGATGGAGCAAGCAAGAGAGTATCAATGAAAACTTAGATATGGAAACCCTAAGGCAACAAACTGAAAAACAATGGGATTGAAACTCTGAAACTGTGGAAACTCAAATGTGAGAAGTGAACAGACCAGGAACTTAAGGGTCAGAAGAGGGGGAAATCAAGACAAACTCAAGTGTGGGTAAAGAAACAGTTATCAGAGTCTCACGAGGATCCTCCCTACAAAGGTGTTATCTAGGATGTGTAGGAGAACCAGCTCCTGCCTGCTATAGCAACCTGGCCTGACGAAGCTTGTTCAAATAATCTGGTTGCTAAAGATTGATAAATGCACATGCAGGGCACGTGAGCCCAGAATCTCATATAAAAAGAAAAAAAATAGTGGGTAAAAATCAAATTTTAGGGCTCATTCTGGTGAAGCTTCCCCAAAATCGCATACTCAGATCAACCTTCCTCTTCTGCTCGAACTCCTCCAGCTATTATCTGACAATGGTGAAGACTCGCGGTCTGAAGAAAAATCTGGCTGCAGCACGGCAAGGTAGGACGGAAAGGAGGTCCAAGCTCCGCAATGAAGCCCCTACTCAGCGGTTAGACTTGGTGGTCTGGGAGCCAGCACCTCTGCCTGTGTCTCACAACGCTCCTTCTCCTCAAGAAGGAACCTCGCTGTTAAGGAGGTGGCTAGTCCGTGATGGGGAGCCTACCTCTAGTGCAGCAACAGTGGATGAAGAGGAATTATTTGAAGAAGCCTCAAGAGAAGTACAAGCTGCAGAGGATGCTGTGACAGGCCACACTGAAGAGAGCTGCAGATCACCTGTCAAATCCCCAGGCATAGAAGGAGAAGGGGAGGAGATGGAAGCTGAAGTGCTTGAACAAGAATCTGCTGCAGCACATCCTCCTCCTCCCTCGGACAAAGGAAAAGCTCCAATCATCATTCCTGATTCCAGTAGTGAAGAAGAGGAGTCCAGTAAAGAAGAGGAGTCCAGTGGCAATGCTACAGGAGGACCTTCCGAGAGAAGACCTGTGGTTCTGAAGCCCAGTGAAGAAGATGACATTGTTGCAGTCACTGTCGGTGGAATATGGTTCAGAAACAAGAACGCCTCTCAATCCTGGAGCTCAGTAGAGAGGAAGCACATTGTGATAGAGAAGAGACTGGACCTGGACAAATACAAATCTGCATCCATTGTCTAGCTTCTTACTGAGGTAAATTTACTCAAGTCCCTCACTTACCCGTACAGATTCAATACGTCATTAGTCAGGGAATTTATAGTCAACATGGAAGAGAAATTTGGTGAGGAAGAAGGGGATGTGTTTGGAAAAAGCTGGGTGCGGGGTAAGAAAGTAGTAATCACCCCTGAGAAAATAGATGAATTTCTTGAGATAGACAGTGATGCTGGAGAGCCCACAAATGTTAAACAAGAGGCGTTGGCTAGAGTCCTCACGGGAGGAGTGTGCTTGTCTTGGGGTGGACCAAATCTCAGTGCTGCTGAACTCACCTCCAAAAATGCCCTGTTGTACAACCTGGGCATTAGGAACTGGATTCCCAGCTCCCACAGGGGAAAGGTTAGCAGGTCCTTTGCTAACCTTCTACACTCAATTGGGAAACGAAGAAAAATTAGCCTGGGTAGTGTGATGTTTCCCCTGGTGGCTGCTCATGCTGGTAGTGCCTCCTCTAGCAAGCCCATTGTGTAACCGTCCCTCATTTATGGTATGATGGTCTCTCAGCATCCAAAACTAGGTGAGATTACTGAGGGGTTGTCCGAGGAGCTGCAGGTATTTACAGTGGATCACAAACTCTTCAACGGAAAGCATGTAGTGGACATAGCCCATGTGGATCCTCTCCGGGTTGGTTCTTCAGCCCCATCCACTCTGGAGGAACCACTTCCCCCTGCCGCTTCTATCGAAGCAGCCCTCCATGCCAGAATTGTCAGCCACCTAAGATCTGAGCTGTTTGCTTTGGAAGCAGAAGCAAAGAGAAGGGATGCTAGACGCGGTCAAATCAGAAGTCTGCTTAGAGACTTGGAATTTCCGGAGGATGGAGGACAGGCCCCTTGAGCATCTATGACAAAAAGGGGGAGAGGAAGTAAGGAGCAATCTGATGGACATGCAACCCACTGTTGGAACTTTAAACTCTTATTTGCCTTTGGCCCTGCGTGGCTTAGCTAAGGCCGATTGTGGCCATTACTCTTGTTCTAAAAATATTTTTGTAGTAAGTTCTTTTTTCTTGCCTGTTCATGGGAGTGTGCATCAGTGGCCTAGGGTTTTGTCAAAATGCCAAGGAGGAGATTGATGATGCAATATGGCAGTGTTTGACAAAACCAGCACAAGCGAACAAGCAAGTGAACAAGATGCTGCTACAGCCAAAGTTCAGCACAAGTGAACAAGCAAGTGAACAAGGAGCAGCTATAGCAGGAGGAAGCTTTAGCAGGAGCTTGTTTAGAAGAGCTGTAGCGTCTGTCCGTGCAGCAGCAATCTGTTTTTTGGAAAGGAGGTGTGGTAGTCCTTCGAAGAGCATCAGAGGAGGTTCAGAGTAGCTGCAGAGAATATTCCAGAGTGGAGATTCCTAGCTGAAGTTGGAGTTTTGGTTTGAATCTCAAATCAAATCAAATCTCCTAGAAATTAGGAGATATTGATGTTGCTAAGGGGAACTGCTATAATCTGATAATGATAGCAGTGGACACGCCTATATAATGGAGACCCTTCAGAGCGATGAGGGGTGATCGAAGAAGAGAGCTGAAAGCGAGAACACACAGATTTTCGAGAGAGTAATTTTGGTGTGCGAACGAAGTCTTTGATTATCACCGAGAGCAGAGTGTCAGCTCAGAGCTGTGGTGACAGAAGCAGAGGGTGATCAGGACTTGTGTAGTCTGATCCAAGCTTGATCTTGAAGCCAATTCAGAGCAGTGGTGCTTGTTGGTTGATCAAGGGCAGCCGCAGAAGAACTGACGGGTGAGTGACTCAGTCGAGTGTCTGGACAGCAGTGCTTGCTAGTGACAGGAGGTCACTGAGTGAGGGGGAGCATTCCAGAGTGTGCAGCACTCGTGGAATCGTTCGAACGGCTCAGCGGAAGGCTTTGGAGCGACGCGGACAATTTGTGCATCAGCTGCGTGCTACAGCAGATGCTATAGCAACCCCGCAGAACTTGAGTATTGTTTAGAATAGGCTGAGTTTCGAGGAGACAGTAGCTATTCTAGATAGATATCAGTAGAGGGTGTGCAGACACAAGTCAGAGCCTGTTCTGATTGTGTGCGGGGATCCACCTAAGGTTGAGTAGCATAGGTTGCGTGGGTTGTAACCGTGGGTACTTGGAAACCTTGAGATTAGTGGATTGAGGACTGAGAAGAGTCCTCGCTAGACGTAGGCAATTTGGCTGAAATGGGTGAACATACTTGTGTCCTTGTTCTTTCCTGCTGAAATTGTTTTCGAGTGAACAAGAGTGTGCTGTAGTAACTGCTTGTTCACCAATCTGTGTATCAGAGGCGCTGTGAATTTCAAAAGGAATAACCATGCACAGAAAAATTGTTCATAAACACTTCCATAGAGTTTTCTAACAATTCAGCAAAATGGACATCATGCAACGTGGAAAATTTTTGGGTGCATTACAAAGACCAAATGACATTCTTCTATATGCAAATGTGACATTGGGACAAGTAAAGGTGGTCTTTTCTTGGTCATCGGGGTGGATATGAATTTGGAAGAAACCACTATACCCATCACGAAAAAAAAAGTATTCATGCCCCACTAGACGTTCTAACATTTGATCGATAAAAGGAATGAGAAAGTGATATTTCTTAGTGGCTGTATTTGGCTTCCTATAATCTACGCACATTCTCCACCCGGTGACCGTGCGCATAGGTATCAACTCATTCTTTTCATTTCTCACAATGGTGATCCCGCCTTTTTTAGGCACCACATGAATTGGGATCATCCACTCAGAATCGGGAATGTCATATATAATACCCGCATTCCTCAAGTTAGTGACTTCCTTCAACACAACTTCTCCAAACTTAGGGTTTACGCCTAAAGAATTCACGACTGGGCTTTGCATTATCTTTTAAATGAATTCTATGCATGCAAACATCGGGTTAATCCCCTTCAAATCATCAATAGAATGCCCAATAACACCTTTATAATGCAACACATGCATCAATTTACAAGTTTCAACATCATTTAATGAAACCTCTACAATAACCGGTAAAGACTCATCCGGTCCAAAGAATTCATACCTTAGATTCGGTGGAAGAGGTTTCAACCCCTCACCGAATTCCTTACCTTTTGGCATGTCATCTACCTTGTTGGGGCCATCATCAACATCAGCAGATTCTGCATCTAGTTCCATCAAAGAGGCGAATGAGGAGCTGCTTTCAAATTGTGCAAGCAACTTATACTCAAAGTTTGTTAGTTCGCCAAGAGAATCAAAAACATCATATGATTCAATCAAGTGACAATCCATAGATCCGCCAGGTATGCTAAGCATGCTTTTCAAATCGAATTTGATCTTTTTGCTAACTAAATTTAATTTTGTTGAGGTATGGCATGCCTTGACAAAACTAAACGGAGATTGTTGAGGTATATCATGCCTTGACAAAACTGCACAAGATTCTGCTTCAGCACTTTCTGAAGATATGAAGCTGGGGCACAATCTGAAGAATGAGCAAGATACTGAAACCAAGCGCAAGGATCTGCTACAGCACTCTGTGGACCATAAAAGCTGAGGCAAACTGGGCAAAAGGCACAAGATAGATTCTGCTTCAGCAAACCCTTTAGATTTGAAGCTAAAGCAGAAAAATCGAGAAAGCTTGAAGATGGACGGAGGAAGTCTAGAGAGGTATTGCCACTGTCTCAGAGGTTCAAGAAGCTTTGCAAACGTCATCAAGTGTCCAGCAGAGGTCATCAATCAAACGTAAGAAAAGCTCCAAAAGATAAAGATCCTAAAGTTCAAATTGGGAAACGGAATCTTCAACAACCTACCAAGAATCTAGGAGGAGATTCTGATAATGATGGGATGCCCTACGGATCAAAAAGTAACGAGTTTCCTTCACGAGTAATTGGCGAAGAAATAAGAGCACGGCAGAGGCAGTTACATTGGGGGTGCTGAGATATACACGGAAGAAATCGAAGCAAAGAACATTCATAACCTGAGGTAAAAGTAGAGGGCTGAATGAGTTGTGAGGTGTGCTAAAGAGATCAAAAATCGCTGGGTTTGATCATGTTTTGATCCATAACATTCAACTGGAGCTTGGCTCGTTGAAGGATCAAACGGGAGCTTGGAAGAACAGCTAAGATTCAGAGTTGGTGGAACTCAGAGAGCGACAGCTGATTGGCAGAGAGTGCTGGAGAAGACGTCTGAAGAAATTACAGCAACTATGGGATAGAGTGTGCTGAAGCATTCCGTCTGTTATACGTTGTAATAAGTTAGGCTACGTATGAGTTATAGGTATGTAGCTATTCATTACTAGAAGTGTGTAGGTAGCACGAAGAGAGTCTGTGTGATCAGATTGCTAGCTAGTCTTGGGAGTTAGACTGAGCGTAACATTTCGACTAGGTGAGAAGTAGTTTGAACCGTGAATAGTAAAGTCTTCAGGATCAGAGTATCCTACCCAGACGCAGGCAAGTTGCCGAACTAGAGGAACAAATCCTTGTGTCTTTCTGATATGTTCAGCCCCGGCGGTGTCGGTTTAGGCTGTATGTTCTGCGATGCTCTTCTAGGAAAGTTCGGATCTTCATGTAAGCTCACATGGGTTGGTGGGTTCCTTCGTTGATGTCTAGCTAAGTAGTTCACATCCTCATTATGGTCCGCATACTTTGCGGTGCACGAGTCATCATCATGCGCCGGGCTTGAACAGATTGCTCTTAGGTGGTTCCTCTCTCCACCTCAGTGATGCGAGTTCCGTGCTATCTTGTGTATGCTTTTGAAACCATCAGAGGCTCTCAAATCCATAATTGCTTCTCCGCTTGCTTGGTCCATGTGGTTCCTTGCATCCTGATTCATTACTCTGCATGAGTAATGAAACTCTGCATGAGTTGCCACTTGCTGAACTCATGGTGCAGACAATCTCTTTATAGCTCTTTGAAGCGCTCATACGCTTCGTAGAAACTCTCATTCTCTTGCTGCGTGAACTGGCAGATTCTGTTCCTGATCTTCTTAGTCTTTGACGACGGGAAGAACTGAATAAGAACGCTTGGGCGAGTTCTTTCCAAGTGCGAAAAGTATTCGGCTCGTGGCTCATTAACCAATCCCTGGCTTTTCCGCTTAGCAAGAACGGAAACACTTTCATGTAGATGGCATCAGGTTATACCCCCGGCACTTTGTAAGTGCGGCATAATTCAGTGAATTGATTTGCGGCTACCATGTGGAGAAGCGGCGATTTTACTACGAACTCTTTATCATCACCCTCCGCCAGGTATATGGGTAATCCTTATTGTCCAATGGTAGGGGCACTGTATTCTCCAACTGATCTCTCGTCTTCCTCTTGCGGACGAGCGGCATTTCCTTCCCTCGGGTTCAGTTGATCTTATTGTTGGTGGTTGATCAACGCAAATTTCAGAATAAGGAGTTTCAAAATCTGGCAGGTTCTGATCTGGCGTTGATGTGGAGGCTTTTTCTTGCACCTTTTTCGTGTGCCCTCTGGTTTGCATTCAGATACCTACCAAGCAATCAAAGAAAGCGTCAATAAGTGTGAACTTAAATCAAAGTAAGGAAGAATAGCGCGCAAACACGCAATCGCAATCAACAAAATAAAAGAAAAAAATAAAGTAAACTAACTAAAGTAATACTAAAAAGAAAACTAGTCTAGTGGCTAATCCCTGACAATGGCGCCATTTTGACGTTGGCGAAATGGTGGAAGTAAAATTACTAATCCAATCACGCTACGCAAATAATATTTTTTTGTCCCGAGTACCTTTGGTCGAATCAAAGAGAAAAGCCAAAATTAGTCTAAAGCTAATTAAAAAGAAATAAGGCAAGTCTACAAAAGAAAAACTGGGGTTTTGTCCTCTGGGCGAGCTACCTCTAGTAAGTACTAAAAAAAGTTTTGAGTTTATTTTGAAATAAGGTAATTAAAAAGCATAGTCGGGATCCTATTTCACCCCTAGATCATGCGATTAGCAACACAAAATAGTAATACATGCATAAGATAATTTCATTGATAGTTCTAAGGCTAAAGTATCATGCACTCGAGATTCAACTCGCGTTCCTTCTCTATAGTGGGATGATACCTAAGGGACACGGTTCTCAAACCCTTACTCTGTTGAACCGTGTAGAACATTAGTCTCTTATTCTCAATCTCTGGGTCTGTTGATCGGTAACTCAAGTCCGCTCTATGCTTAGCCTAATAGAGTGCGAGTGTCACTCTCGCACATAACGCTATCTAAGATAAACATACTCGATCTTCTAAACATCCTAAGTTCAATTCTCATTCATCCTAAGGTGTTTTATTAATTCATACACATTCATGCGTTTCGTCAAACACTTGGTGCGTATAAAATTAACATGAAGATAAAGCATGTGAATTTTCAATCAAACTTCGTTCATATTGATAAAGTGCATGTTTTGCGTTACAATCTAACCTAAGGGATCCATAAGGATCCCTACTACTATGCGACTACTCACTCATGATGAGTTTAATATAAAACATGGTTTGTAAAGGAAGTTGTTCAACAATGAAAAGTAAAGTAGTAGAGCAGTAGATATTGAGTAGAATGATGTCGTAGAATCTTCAATTGTAGGTGTCTTCTCCAAAATCTCGACAAGTCTTTAAGTCCGCGATGATATCTTGTTTAGGGTTTTTTTCCAAGAGAGGCACACCTGATTTTTTTCATCTTTTCTATTTATACCCTTGGAATTTGACCGGATTGACCCACCGTGCTCGAATCAACTTTGATTCGTGCTGCAAAAAAATTGAATCGACCAGGGCTGGTCGAATCAAAGTATCAATGTGTTACGAAGCTGGTCGAATCAATTCTGTTTAGGCGAATCAATTTTGATTCACCTTGGCCTTTATTTGATTTGGTCAATGCTTGTTACAGACCAAATCTCCTCGAGTTAAGCTGATCCGGGCAGCCTGAAGTGATTCGACCAGAGTTGGTTGAAGCACTTTTGATTCGTGCACTTGGTTAGGCGAATCAAGTTTGTATTTTGTTCGATTCACTCAAAACTTCTTTGGACCACTTCATATCATGTAATACCCATTTTTAACTTGAAATGGACAAAGAAAAGATCAAACGACTTTATAAAATAGAGGAACAAACAAGAAGTAAAAAGAAATGCTGACAAATATATGGTTATTGTTCCATACATCACCAGTGCCTACCTCTGGGGGGACTACTCTCCAGTCCCCAAAATTCCACTATAACCGGTTAAAGTATAAAGGTAACAACTCTCAGCCTATGCTAGAACAACCTCTACTTCTAAGCTAGCTACAATCTTTGCTCAGACTGATCACATAGACTGCTGTACACTGTCAACTATTCAACACAATGCTACAACTATGATCACACAGACTTAGCCTATGGTACGACAAAGTGTTATGAAAGGATGCAATAGCAACTTACTGAAACAAGTTACTCTTGCTCGGCATCTACTTCGGATTCTTCGAGCTCTTTTAGCTACTCAATCTCATTTTCCCTAGTTCTCATAACTCCAGTAAAGCTTCCCCTTGATTAGTGAACTCCTGTCAGCTATCGGGGACTTTGCTCTGATCTTCGATCGTCCGTGACTAGCTTACCCGTGATGATTCTTCAAAATCTTGCTGATCAATCTACGATGAAACTCTCTCAGTCTTGATCTCTCCCAGCTTAGAAGATGAAAGCACTTTAGCTCTTCGCTCTTTGCTTTTCGCTCTAGCTTTTGTGTGTATGTGCATGTCACTCTTCCTTAGAGACGCTGACCTTATATACTTGCTGCCCAAGGTGGATTATAGAAATCCTAGTCCCACAAGGATTTAGAACACTTCTTAAATACCTTTTAGCAATCTCGTTATATTCCAAGATCTTTGCATGTTGTTGAGATTTGATTATAGCAACCTCTTTCCTAAAAAACAATTTAGACCCTCTATATCTTCTTCTTGATCTTCGAAGGTTGTTAGTCAATTTTTTGTGTGGAAATTTCCTAAAACCATTTAGGAAACATACTCAGAGGACCGTTCGTAGATCTTTTGTCATTTCCTAGAATTCTTTCGGTTAACTGTCGTCAGGTTGCTCCAGCTACTATCTTCACAGGTTGTTGTAGCAACTTGGCAGATCAACTTGTGGTGGTTTTGTCAAAGATGCCACAATCGCTAACAATCTTCCCCTTGGCATTTTTGACAATATCCAAAAATCTCTTCTTATCTCAAGCTATCCCAAGCTAAAGCCTAAGATCTCTTCTGAATCATCTAATCTTAAGCGATTTGAAGCTTGTCTTCAGGCTTCTTCTTTGGAGGCACCCTCAGCTTCTTTAGAAAACATCTCTAGTGGTGTCTTTAGCATTTCGCTCGCAGTAGCTTTGCAGAACCATCACTTCCCCTTTTTACTCAACAAATGGCAGGGTCCTCAAACTAAACTCAGCGAATAGGTCTATGCATCTTCTCCATCCGTTCGTGGTGGGATTTCATTAGTGGGGTACTCCACATCCCTCAGAAGCCTAACAATCTAGGCTCAGCTGGTAGCAATTTTCTTTGCTTCAAGAGTGAGGAGAGCAAGATCAGCCTTCAGGTGTCCGATAATCCTTGAACATAATGCTACCTATATTGCCGACGAACGTGTCTCAATATCTTCCATGGCTGATTCTGCTAGCCTATGCACTGGGTGTGCTTTAGCCTCCATTGAGGCAGGATCAAGGCCATCATCCAGATGCTCTGGATGGTCTGCACTAGCAGCTTCTATATCAACTGGCTCCTCTCTTATCTTGTCAGCTATAACCACGTCTTCCCCAGTGGATGTAGTTGACCAAACATGGTGCTCTAAGTATGTTTTTCCAAGCGGATGGGGCCTACGGACGAAACTCACGCCATCTGAGGTATGGCCTTTCTGGGCCATCTGACGCAGTTTACTATTTTATTTCTAATTCTTATGTTTTAGGGCTTAGCTTTCCGTTTCGTTTTATGTTTAAAAACATATTGCCATGCTTTGTTACTAAGTTGAATTTTATGAATTAAAATTGAGGGTTTTTCCTTCAATCATATCAATTTTTACCATTCTCCGGAATCAACGAATTTGATCTATCTTAGTTCTCATGCACGCTGCACCAGATTGGTATCAGTTTCCAGAGATCCTATACTATGCCGCCGTGAAGACAAAGGAGACCCGACATTGAGCATGCCATGGACGACACTGAGCCTATCATCGATTATATGACCAGGTGTCTTGAGATGTTCGCCTCGTCCCATGACGATATCGATACCGGGGATGACTATCCATTCGGATATGATAGGAATGATCCCATAGATCGACTTCAGAGTGGACATCCCAGAGCTTGACTTCAGAGTGGACATTTCAGAGTTTGACGGTAGCATTCCAGCTACTGAGTTTCTTGATTGGCTTTCTCAAATCGAGGAAATCTTGGACTTCAAAGAGGTTAATGATGATCCTCGCTTGCCATTGGTGACTTCGTTTACTTGGTCGTGCGCAAGCATGGTGGCAATAGTTGAAGAAGACTCACGCCCGTACTGGTAAAGACAAGATTTCATGTTGGGTTAAATTCCAAAAACATATTCGGGCCGCGTTCTTGCCTTATAATTTTGAGCAAGAATTGTATCAGCGGTTCACAACCACCGATAGAGTTCTCTCATATTGGCTGATTACACCATTGATTTTTACCAATTACTTGCTCATACTAACCTTAATGAGTCACCCAGTTGGTTTCTCGCTATATTGGTGTTTTGCGTCTGCAGTTAGAGGATGTGCTGAATTTGTTCGACCCACTCATAGTTGCAGAAGCGCATCAGCGGGCTTCCCAAGCGGAGAAGCAATTAGCGTGGCGTGCTAACGTAGTGTCCCAACCACCCCCTAGTTCAGCAGCACCTAAGAGCGAACCTTCTGATCCCCCTCCACCAGCCCGTAGGTCTGTTTGGAGAAGCAATTACGGTGCGCTATCGGTTTCCTATTCTCATTTGGATGACTTGTTGGATCAATTTAGTGGTGCTTTTTTATTTAGCAAGCTGGATTTGAAGAGTGGATCCCACCTATTTCATATTCGTCCAGGTGGTGAGTGGAAGATGACCTTTAAGACCATGAATAACTGTATGAGTGGCTGGTGATGCCGTTTGGTCTTTCTAATGCACCTAGCACCTTTACGCGCGTCATGAATCAGGCTTTACACCTCTTCATCGGTAAATCTATTATTGTTTATTTATATTATATTCGGATCTAAAGTGCCACCCCTACTATGCATGTTAAGCATGTGCGTGAGGTATTATTAACTCTTCGTCAGGAAATTCTATGCAGCTGCAGCTAAGTGCACATTTCTGGCTGACTAGATTCAATTCTTGGGGTATATGGTTTCCCGAAACAGACTTAAGGCTGACCTGGACAAAGTTATTGCCATTGAGCAATGGCCCCATTCGACCACTATTACTCAAGTCTGCAGTTTCCATGGTTTGGGGTCCTTCTATCGGTGTTTTATTCCCCACTTTTGTGGCATACTGTTTACTAATTGCATGAAGGGCTCTAAATTCCACTGGAAAAATGACACCAAAGCTGCGTTCCGTGAGATTAAATGTCAGCTGACTTCTGACCCCATCCTCGTGCTCCCTGACTTTTCACAGCCATTTGAGCTCCATTGTGACGCCTCCAAAACCGGTACTGGTGCTGTTCTCAGCCAGTCTAGATGCCCTATCGGTTAGTTTAGTGAGAAACTATTTGGTGCCAAGCTTCATTTTAATACATATGATATGAAGTTCTATGCACTTGTTCAGGCTGTGAAACATTAGCGCCATTTCTTATTTCAGCGCGAGTTTTTCTTTACATTGACACGATTCCCTTAAACATCTTGGCAGCCAGGATAAGGTCTCCCACCGCCATGCATCTTGGCTCTCTTATTTAGAGTGATGGCCTTATCTTTTCTCAGATTATTCTGCAAATCCAGCAAGGTGAACCCGCTGATTTTTTTCTTGGAGGATGGCTTTCTTTTCCGTGGGGCTCAGTTGTGTATCCCTGATTATAGCCTGCGTCTGAAGCTCATTCAAAAACTGCATAATGAGGGTCATGTCGAGCAAGATAACACTTTTCAATTGCTTGTTGGTTCATATTATTGGCCGTCAATGCGTAAAGAGGTTGGCAGATTCTTGGCTCGATGTGGTGTCTGCCATTTAACGAATGGTGCTTTGACCAACGCCGGCTTATACATGCCCCTTCCCATCCCTACACATCTATGGTCTGATGTTAGTACGGATTTCGTCCTCGGTCTTCCACCCACCCAACGTGGCAGCGACTCTATTTACTTGGTGGTTGATACTGTTCACAGGGTTCAGCTTTATTTTCGCGAGATATATCGTCTGCACGGCCTACTTGCATCAATTGTGTCATATCGTGATACTTGTTTTGTGAGTCTGTAGTTCTAGTACTGTCGATAGAACTTGTCACAGCTGTTGTTATGACATGTTGAGGAAACGCGTTTTGAGTGAAAGGTAAGTACTATAAAGTAAATATGACACGTAGGGATTTGGTAACCCACTTTGGGACAATGTGTCCGTAATGTGGGGGGGTTATCCTAATCCCAAAGAGCAGCAATCCACTAGTGACAATCGGACAATGAAGTACAAATTTGTAAGACTCCCTCTTCAAGTCCTTCGACCACCGACTCGCCTGGATGCGCACTGAGCTCCCCTCAATGTAGAGATCCCACTCTATGGCTTGTCACAACAGCTTCGTTCCCCCGAACAGCTGCTCGTCCACTAATAGTCCTTTCAAATAGTTGGGCAGAACTATTTTGCAACAAGGTTTGTCAAGCGTATTGCTTCAGCAAATACTTCTGGTTCTCGTGCTTGAGTGATAACTTTGCTCCAATCTTCGATGGCTGCACTCAATCACTTAACCTCGTCCTCTCTGGTATATTGCTATAATGCAAGAGAGCTGTTTTAATGTTCGATACTATTTTTTCCAATGATCTTCAACTTCGTCCGCACTTCTTTTGAAGCTCTCGCCAATCTCCTTAATGATCCTAACAATATTCAATTTGAATATTTGTTGATCTTATCTTGTTGCCAAACCAAGAGATAGCATATCAAAGATGTCGTTGAAGAATATTCTGCGTAGTCAGAACTCCGGGGATCTCGGGGCTCCTGATTCTCAAGATCTGCTTTTGATTCTCGAAATCTGCTGATTCCTGAGTCTGTCCACCTTTGGTTCACAGCCAGCTCGTACTTCAGCACTTGCTATAACATCTTGTATTGCAGCTCCTGACTTTCGTGATGCAGTTGTATCTTTTGGCTATTCTACTTGAACAACTCTTTGCACAATAACATGTCATACACAAACATGGGACTAACAATCTCCCCCTTGACAGTTTTTGGCAAAATACATTACTTTTATGCTATCAAAGTTGTTCAAGATTAGATGCTCAAAAAGAAAACACTACTCCCCCAAAACCCCAAAATATTCTCCCCCTATATTTCCATAAACTCAGCATGGAATAGAAGAGTAAATAATTTAACAGAATGCCAGAAAAAAAATTCAACAACTAAAGTTCAACAAAGTTCTCCAAATGACGAGGTTTAGATGTTACCAGCATCATCGTCTTTGGTGCAAATTGATGATGATAGCGGAGGTCAATGAGCATCTGCACAATCTTCCCGATGCGGTGGTTTGGCTCTCAACAGACTCAATCAGCGCTGCTCTCTTAGCCTTCAGGAGATCTATCATTCTTCCCACCATGCTTTTTCCAATAACAGCAAATGTCGAGCTGGCCTCCTCAGCAATGGCTCCAACAGGCACGGGAGTCTGACGTTCACCAGTGGACAGGGGAATGTCCAGAACATGCTTTCCCTTGAAAAGCTTGTGATCGCTCACAAGGGCTTATGGGCTGCTGGAAAGCTTGGCTCCGCCTTTCTTTAACTTTGGACACTGACCAATAGCCAATTCATAGATTAATGAGGGAAAACCAACATTTAAGTTTACCCCTTTGTCGTGCTCTGCTATCTGGTCGAAGATCACCTTCCCAATGCTGACCTTCTTTTCATCCCCAATTGCCTCTAGAAGCAGGGTGTAACCCTTGCTGATCTTGGTGACATTGATGGAGGTCCACCAATTGTGCTGACTCACAGCATGGATAACAGCATGCTTTGCAGATAGCACTCCAGAAGTCAAGTCTGCAGACCATGCAGACAGTGATCCCCCAGTTAGCTTCTTGGCCACTGCATCCTAGTCAATAATCTCCTCGAATTGAACTTCAACAGCCGCCTCAACATCTATGTCATAAAATTCATTAATGACCCCTAGCGTAATCCTGATCAGGCTCCCCCTGACCCGCACATGTCCAAACTCAGGACTAGTCTCATCACCAAAATCTTCGCTTAGATTGACTATCACCTCCCTCACCAAGCTTCATCAAATCTTTTTTTCTTTCTTCAGCGAGTGATACAAACCGATTTTTTTAAATGATTCCACCATGTGCTTTGAAGAGAATCTGTCTTCATTGAGCAACCTCTCCGAAACCAAACACATTTTTCTGTACATTTTCCACCGATCTGCTCTTGGTTTGTCCACAAACCATACCTGGTTTCTCATTACTCCAACTGGTTTTGCTTGCTTTGTTCTTTTCTTTGCCGGGGCATCATCAATATTCTTCCCTTTTCTTTTCTGCCTGGTGGTCTCAGGCTGGTCAACTGGAACGGATTCCTCCACAGATACTGGCTACTCAACATGAAAAACATCTACAACTAGAATTTCTTCTTCTGAAGGGGATGGGCTGTCTTCAGATGTTTCTAAATCTGTGTCCTCTACTTCAACTGCTTCAGATGGTTCTCTCCCTTTGGACAATTCCTCACCACCGGTCTATGTCGTGGCTTCAACCTCAGCTAGGCTCTTTGCACTTTCCTCCTCGGATTCTGATCCATTACGAGCTATGAACGTTTTAACAGGTTCTGCTCTCTCTGTATGGCTATCTTCAGTCACTTCATCAACAACTGCCTTCACAGTCTCCTCAACACCACCCTCTTTAGTTTCTTTGTTCATAGACGGTCCAAGGACCATGGCAAGCCTCTACATCAAGAGCAACAAACCCTTCAACATTTTTCTCAATATTAACAAAAATAGGTATTACCTCAATAGACGTCGCAATATCAGCGTCCTCAGCAGCATGTTCAGCAACTTGTTCAACATCCTCTGACGCCTTAATCAGCAGTTCAAGTTCAGCTGCTTCACGCCTCAGTTGTTCCACCCTCTCCCTGGTAGCTCGAATCCTTTCTTCAATGGCCTTTTCTCCGCTTCAGATTTGGCCATCTCCACAACTAGTTTGTCCGCTTTCTCCTTGCTAATAGATCAGCTTCTATACTTTTCTTCTTCAATATTTCTCTGAGTCCTAGCCTCAATCTCAGCCTTCCTATTCTTCTCTGCCTTTTTCTCTGCTTTTCTTTTCTTTTTGCCCTCATCGAAAACTCTCTTAGAGCCTATTCATTTAGGCTTAGGTGGTGGTGCATCTCTTTCGGCCAGCTCTTGAGGTTCAAACCCCTCCTCCTCTTTCTGCACAGGCTTCTCGGCAAGCATGGCATTCTTGGAAGATGTATTTCTTGCTGTTTTCTTAGACGGCTGAGCTTTGAGAGCCAATTTTGAGCGTCGCTCCATCCTGTCGATTTTTGGTGGCGGCACCACTGTTAGAGGTATGAATGGTTCAAGCTCGGTGGAGGCCACAATAACATGAGACGCGCCGCAACCTGTTGCTGGAGTAGCTTCACGAGTGTTCACCATTCTAATCTTGTGGGTTTGATCGTTTGAGAGGCGAGCGTCGGAGAAGAGATTTCAAACTTTAATTTCTAGGGTTTGCTTTGAGAGAAGTACCGGATTTCCCAAATAAAGCAGTTTTCAAAAGAAAACTCCCTATATCCCTTCTTTCCCGCTTCAAATATTTGGCCCAGATTCGGCCCAAACATGATTCTTCAGAAGTTTGGCACAGATCTGAAACAGCACCCAAATAGGCAATGATATAACATTAGCTAAAATATAGGTGTTACATTGCCTCTTAACTTTTCTGGTAGCCCAAACTTTAGCCTTCTTCTTTATTCAAGAGCTACCAAAGGTCATGCTGTGATCAGTTTTCGATCACACATAGTCCTAGCTCAAACCTCAAGGTCTCAAATTGTTGTGTGCTCAAAGTCTTTGTAAAGATGTAAGCTTTCTAGCTATCAATGCGAACATGTGTCAAAAGCGGCTCCTTCTTCTCCACGAGTGCATGAATACAGTGGTGCCTGATCTCTATATACTTTGTTCGTGTGTGCTGCACTAGATTCTGCAATATGCTGATGGCGCTCATGTTGTCACAGTATAATGTCATGACATCTTATTTGATGATGTAGTATGGCAGTGTTTGACAAAACCAGCACAAGTGAACAAGGATCTGCTACAGCACAAGTGAACAAGCAGCAGCTGCAGCAGGGGGATGCTATAGAAGGAGCTTGTTCAAGTGGCTGCATCATCTGACCGAGAAGCAGCAGCGACCTGGGCTTGTCTAGAAGGGCTGGGATCGCTACGGAGATCATCAGAAGAATTTCTAAAATGCTGTGGAGAATTTTCCAGTGAGGTTTCCTAGCCAGAGAAGGAGATTTGTATTGAAGATAAAGATCAAATCTAATCTCCTAGATTTTAGGAGATAAATGTTCTTTTTGGGACATTGCTTAATTCTGGTCTTGCTTAAAGCTGGTGCTGCTATTTAAGTGAGAGGAGTTCAGAGCTGAGAGGTTGATCAAAGCTGAGAGATACACGAGTGCATACACAGAATTCAGAGAGAGCAATTTTGGTGTGTGACGGACGATTTCTTCGATCATCACCCGAGAGCAAAGCGTGAGCGCAGAGCTGTGGTGACAGAAGCAGAAGGGAATCAGGACTTGCAGAGTCTGATTCGAGCTTGATCTGGAAGCCAATTCAGAGCAGTAGTGCTTGTTGGTTGATCAAGGGCAGCCGCGGAGGAACTGACGGGTGTGTGGCTCGGTCAAGTGTCTAAGCGGTGGTTCTCGCTAGTGGCAGGTGGTCACTGAGTGAGGGGGAGTATTCCAGAGTGTGCAGCGCTCGTGGAATCGTTCGAACGGCTCGGCAGAAGGCTTTGGAGCGACGCGGACAATTGTGCTTCAGCTGTGTGTTACAGCAGTTGCTACAGCAACCGTGCTGAGTGAGTGTAGTTTAGAATAGGCTAAGTTTTGAGAAGTCTGTAGCTATTCTAGATTGACATTGGTAGAGGGTGTGCAGACACAAGTCAGAGTCTGTTCTGATTGTGTCAAGTGATCCACACAAGGTTGAGTAGCATAGGTTGCGTGGAGTTGTAACCGAGTGTACTTGGAGACCTTCGTGTTTAGTGGATTGAGGACTGGTGAATAGTCCTCCCCAGACATAGGCAGTTGGCCGAACTGGGTGAACAAACTTCTGTCTTGTTCATTATTTGCTGAGACAATTTCTAAGTGAACAAGAGTGTGCTGCAGCAATTGCTTGTTCACAAATCTGCCTATCTCAGACGCTGTGAATTTCACTATTCAACACCATATTCTTCCAGCATGTGCTTTCTCCACATCATCTGCTGAGCGCTGCTCCTAGCTGCTATGTATTCTGCTTCTGCAGTTGATAAGGAAATGCTTTTCTATTTTTTACTGAACTAAGAAACAAGATTATTTCCAACGTAAAAGCATCCTCCAAAAAAGCTTTTCCTATCATCTGCATTGCTTGCCCAATCTACATCACAATATCCTACAATGCTGGATATTTTGTCTTTAGTGTACTAGAGTCCAAGTTCAATGGTACCTACAACATATCGTATAATCCTCTTCACCTGAGATGCATGGCTCTCCTTGGGATTAGATTGGTAACGGGCACACACTCTCACGACATAGGAAATGACTGGGCTGGTAGCTACCAGGTAGAGGAGACTCCCAATCATACTCCGATACAGCGTTTGGTCAGCATTTGCTCTAGCATCATCTCTAGTCACCTTCTGATTTTTGGCAGCAGGGGTATGCTTGTCACTTGCCTTCCCCATATTGAACTTTTCATCAGATTCCTTGCGTACTTGCTTTGTGTGATGAATATGCCATCTTTCTTTTGGTATAATTGAAAGCCCAAAAAATAGGTTAGTTCTCTAACTAGGCTCATCTGGAACTCGCTCTGCATCTTCTCCACAAACTGCTTCACCAACTTGGTAGATGTGCATCCAAACACTATGTCATCGACATATATCTGAACCACTATAAAATCAGAGCCTGTCCTTTTAATGAACATCGTTGTATCAACTCCCCCTCGTTCATAGCCTTAATGGAGCAGAAACTGCGTCAATCGCTCATATCAGGCTCTGGACGCCTGCTTGAGACCATACAACGCTTTCTTCAATCGGTACACATGATCCGGCTGATGTGTGTCAACAAAGCCTTTAGATTGTGATACATAAACCTCTTTCTGTAACACTCTGTTTAGAAAGGCGCATTTCACATCCATCTGATGCAATGTGAAATCAAAGAAACATGCTAAGGCCATTAGGATTTGAACAGCTTCTAAGCGGGTCACCGGTAGTTTCCTCGAAGTCAACCTCATCAATCTATGAGTAACCTTACTGGATCTTCATCAGTCTTCTTTGGAATGCAACCTTCTGCACCGTCAGTGGTATTAAACTCTCCATCATCTTTTACAACATTTGACGACTCCATAATAGTCTTTGTCCTTCGATTGTAGACTCTGTAGGCACGACTGTTACTGGAGTATCCTAGGAAAATCCCTTCATCACTTCTAGCATCCAGCTTCTACTTATACTCTCTGTCATTTAAAATATAGCATGTAGTACCAAATACATGAAAATGTTTCACAGTAGCACGTTTTGTCAGTACTCCCCCGCAGTGTTACACGGTTAAGTATGTGACAAGCCGTGATAAGAGCCTCTGGCCAGAAGTGCAGTGCTACATCTTTGGTCCGTAACATTGTCCTTCCCATTTCCACAATTGATCTATTTTTCTGTTCAACAACTCCATTTTGTTGCGGGGTCCGTGGTGAAGAAAACTGATGTGCAATGCCTTCCTTCTTGCAGAACTCCTCAAATGACTGATTCTGAAATTCTCTTCCATGATTGCTTCATGAACACAAGAGATAATCCTTTCTCACACTGTAATCTGATAATCAGCTCAACAGTCTTTGATTTCTCTAAGAAATTCAACCCAAGCATATCTAGAAAAATCATCAACACTTACCAGAGCGTACCTTTTTCCACCAATCCCCTCTACTTGGAATGGTCCAACAAGATCCACATGGAGTAGCTCAAAAATACACTTCGTGTTTATCTGAGTGGTTTCTGAGTGACTGGCTCTGGTCTGCTTACCAATCTGACATCCTTTGCAAACTCTGTTCTCCTCTCCTTTGATAACGGAAGCCCTCTCACTAGCTTTTTGCTTGACAATTTCTTTAGAGCTTTCAGATTTTCAGGTGTCCCAACCTTCTGTGCCACAGGTTCATCTCATATGTTTTAGTAAGTAGATAGTTTGAATCTGAAGCAGTCCCTGCAATATCTAACAAATAGCAGTTGTTAGTAGAACGACTGCAAGCATCACGCAGCCCCCATCAGCATTGAGAACTCTGCACAAATTTCTGGTGAACTTTACGTCGCAAAAATCATCGCATATCTGGGTAATACCAATGAAATTGGCAGGCAGACCCTTAACATAAAGAACATTTATCAGACTGGGTAATCTAGGTAGTTCCAGAACAGTTGCTCCAACAACTCTTTCTTTTCCACCATCTCCAAACGTTACTGATCTTCCCTCCAGTGGCGTTAGATGCTTAAGAAATGCTGAATTACCTGTCATATGTGTTGAACAACTGCTATCAAAGTACCACATATCTTTGTTCAAGTTGACAGTTGAACTATAAGCAACAAAGCATACCTCCTTTCCATGTTTCTTTGGTCTCCATTCTTGCATTATGCGTTCGAGGGACTTTGGTCAAGATACATTATCAGTTCGAGGGATGCCTACAATCAACAAAGTGCTCCCTGTGGAAGGCCTTCAGGCCAATTTAGTAAGTATAAGCCAACTATGTGATGGAAAGCTAAATGTCTAGTTCACCAAGGATTCATGCCATGTCATCAACAGTGAAGGGAAGTGTGTTTTGAGAGGAGCTCGTTCATCAAATAACTGTTATGTGCTGAATTCTAACACAGAACCTGTCATAGCTCACTATGTTCTGTCTAAACAGGATGAACTGATTATGTGGCACAAACAGCTGGGACACTTGAATCTCAAGGCCTTTAGGTAGATATCTAAACTTGGAGTGATGCAAGGAATACATGAACTTAAAGGAAAGACGGATGCTATGTGTGGTGAATGCAAGATAGGAAAACAGACAAGGTCTGCTCACCTTGGAACTAATCAAATCCGTACAACCAGAATTCTTGAACTGCTACACATGGGCCTGATGGGTCCCATGCAGACTGATAGCATTGCTGGTAAGATCTATGTTCTAGATTGTGTTAATGGTTTTTCTCATTTTGCCTGGACTGTGTTTCTCAGACAAAAATTAGACACTGTTCAAGCAGTGATTCTCCTGATTTTGAGACTGAAATGTAAAAAAGGCACAACTCTGATTGCAATCAGGAGTGACCATGGTAAGGAGTTTGAGAACAATGACATGGAAGAAGTCTATCTAAAACAGGGCATACTTCATCAGTTCTCAGCACCCATAACGCCCCAACAAAATGGAGTAGCTGAGAGAAAGAATCGTACGCTTCAAGAGATGATGCGGGTCATGATTCGTGGAAAAGGGCTGGCTCTCACTTTCTAGGCAGAAGCGATCAACACTGCCTGTTACACCCTGATTAGAGTCGTTGTTCGCCCTGGAACATAGAAGAGAGTCCTTACTGCTGTGGAGTCAATTAATGTGCTATTCAAGACTCAAATTATTCGATCAGTACAGATGAAGATGATGTTGCTTGTCCTGATTCAGAAACTTGCAAGCCATCTCAAGAAGAATAGATGCATGTGTCAGACTCTGTTCCATAAATTTGGGATGATGAACATGTATCTAATACAAAACCAGAGCCAGTTTCAGCTATTCAACCTCCATAGCATATTCTTCAAAATCATTTGATGTCCAACATTATTGGAGATCCGTAGCTGAATGAAGAAGTATATGTTGCTTAGCCTAAGGGGTTTGAAGACCCACATCATCCGTTCCATCCTGATCATGTGTATTGCTTGAACCCTATATGGACTGAAACAGGCGCCCAGAGCATGGTATGAACGGCTCACGATATTTCTTGTTTAACATAGCTATGTGTAAGGGGGAGTGGACAGAACCTTATTTATGAAGCACATCAAGCATGATTTCGTCATTGCCAAGATATATGTGGACGACATCGTATTCGGGTCTCGATCACAGCGTTTAGTGGATAAGTTTGTTGAACAGATGAAAAGTGAATTTCAAATGAGTATGGTGGGGGAAATGATCTACTTTCTTGGTCAGCAAGTATCTCAAAAACAGATGGAATATTTGTGACACAGAGAAAGTATTCTAGGAACTTGGTGAAGAAGTTCGGATTGGAAAATGCCAGCCATAAGCACACTCCTGCCGTTACACATGTGAAAATCACAAAAGATGAATCTGGAGTCAATGTGGAACAGACCCCGTACAGGAGCATGGTCAACAGCCTACTCTATCTCACTGCCAGTCGCATTTGTTATGCTATTTGAGTATGTGCTAGGTATCAGGCTAACCCCAAAGAAAGTCACTTGGCAAGTGTGAAACAGATGCTGGAAGAGTATGGTCTGAAACAGGGGGAGTTGACTCTATTCAGTGACAACTTAAGTGCAATCAACATTTCGAAAGACATCAAGCATCACTTCATTTGTGAGTTGGTTGAACAGTAGATCACTCTGAAACATGTATCCACCAATGGGCAGCTAGCAGATATTTTCACGACCTTGAACAATCTCAGTTTGAAACACTTAGACTCGACTCGGGTTTATGTGTTGTCGACACTTAGTCAGGCTCAGGAAGGCTTGACCAGTTCTGGAATAATGCGTAAGGAACTGTTGAACTGGTTAAGCATCTAGAGGCAGAGATTTTGATGTTTGTCTCTCATATTGGGTGAAGCAGATTCTGAGACAGAGCATGTGTGATCGGTCATGAATGGCAAGGCAGATATGTTCTAAATCATTTGGAAAGAAGAAACCAGCAAGATCCGAGAGTCTGATTAAGGTTTCTAATGTTTTAAAATTTGATTTTTGAATTTCTAATTCGCTTCTATATATTCGCAGAGCATCCAGATGAAAGCTCCAAGTGCCAAAAAGGGGGGGAAAAAAGAAGAAGCTCTTGGATAAGCCTCCAGTTCAAAAGTCTGATGCAGTTGAACTGAGCTTGTTTCAAAGGTTCTGACAGACAGGGGGAGTTGCATGTCGTGTGGACTGAGACGACTTAGCGGCAGAAGGCGAAGTCAGTCAAAAGGTCTCTGGCAAACAAGGTTGAAACAGACCTATTTCAACAGGCTCGAGATCAGCCAAGCTATTTTCAGAGAAGACTGAGAAGAAGATAAAGGAATAAGAATTTGGATTGATGCTAGGACCAAAGTTTGCGTGTCAGAAAAGAGTAAGGATCTGGTTATTGAGACAGTCTCTAGTGGAGCAGGCAAAGAGGCAGATGGGTGACGCTGAGGCCGTTCCAGTCAATTTTCTTCCAAAGATCACTAAACCTGAGTCAATTTCTGAGACAGATAAAAAGAATGAGGAAGTGATGGAGTCCTCTGTCACAGCACGACTGTCTAAGAAAAGAGGGACAATGGAACAAGAAAATTTTGTCCACTGAGATAGGGGGAGCAATATCATGAAGAAGGGCAAGATTGATGTTAGGAAGTCCGAGAAATGACCACCCTATCAGAAATCTGGATATACTCAAAGTGGAGAGTCTCCGACAAAGGCTGTCACGGTATCAGGAATATGGTTCTGCAACTGTGAGGATGGCAAGTGGAAGATTGTTCAGAAGAAGAGCGTTGTTCAAGAGAATGTTTTGAAGTCCCTGAGGTTGTCAAGGCATTGAGGATCTGACTCTGATGATGTTTCAGTCATGTGATACAGAGGATGCGAAGACACCCCTGGCTAGGTAATGTCTCTTTTTTTTAACTCTACTAGCTATCCCTTTCCAGTCTTGGTTGTTGGTCATGTATACCTTTGCCACTTTTGTTGACAAAAAGGGGGAGTAATGTCGTGGGTCACAAGTGCTATCGTAGAGGTGCCTTAGTAGATACTTAGCCTTGCTAAAGTAGAGAAGTTTTGCCAAAAAATGTCAAGGGAGAGATTGTCACATTCATGTGTCTCATTGATGTGTGTGGTATGGTTTTTGGCAAACGATGTCTGTATGCCGAACAGAGTCTGTATCAGTCAAAAGTCTGTAATCTGTATCAGGTGTTGAAGTAGACCAGAATCAGAGGATGAGCCAGAGTCAACTTGAATAGAGGCGCGTGCAGATTGTCAGCAATATTGTCAAGAATATTGTCTTGCTCGAGTTTCCTTAAATCAAGAGAAGAATATGCCGACGATATTCATAAAATCTTAGGAGAAGAATATGCTGACGATATTCATAAGATCCCGGATCTTAGGCAAAGAATATGCTAACAATATTCATGAGATCTCAGGCGGAAGATTGAGATGCTCAATAAGGTAAGTATGATAATCGGATATACGAAAGATTGGGATGCAAGATCATCAGAATATTTGGTGCCTAATATGTGCAAGAATCTGATAGTATATTTGATGGATCCCAAGATCAACATGGCAGGTGATAAAAGACTATAAAAGAAGAGAACCTGCGAGGTGAAGAATCATTGAATCCCATTAGCAAAGATAAAACTCGTGGGAAAGAATACAAAGGGAGCAAGCTCAATATCCTTGGAGATCGAGCAGAAGTATAGCTCACTTGGAGATACTGCGGACTGTTTCACTGCTGTACGAATAGTCTGTAATAGCAAACGCTCAGTGAAGTGCTTGAGTTCTCGGGAGGAGAACTTCTAATCTGCGGGAGTCAGACGCACTCACTGTGATTCACTACATAGTGGTAAACAAGGGAGTTGTGTTATTTAAATATCTATTGTACTTGATCATACACATAGTGAAGTGATTTCCACTTGAGGTTCAGATAAACCCCCATGAGTAGGCACGGTGAGCTGAACAGGGTAAACATACGCTGTGTCATCTATATTACATCATACCATTTATGATGTGACTAACAATTACTAAAACTCCCTGTTTAAGCATTGTGAAACTGCTAAAACAGTGGCCTAAAATAGTCCTTGTGGGACAGACGTATAACTTTCATGGTTGCATCAACTACTCACTTTACTGCTTGCTGTAGCAACTTAGTGATCAAGTTGCACAGGTTTTGTCAAGGATGCCACGATCCTTAACAAAGCATATTGGTGTCGATGCTTCCTATGCGGTCTCAGGTTCATGATCAGATTAATGCCTTCCGGTATGTTCTTTTTGATCTTTAGTTGGCTGATTCACATACCAGAGCACAACATTCCTTCCATCTCTCCAAACTTAGTATTGTTGACCCACCATAACTTTGGGGGGGGGGGGGGGGGGGGGGGGTGGTTATAGATACTCAAGGATTATTCACGATCTTATTTGTTATCTTTTATATTCGATGTATACCTTTTTTAGTTCGTACAAATCACATTGTATATGTACACTAAGTAAAAGCTTGTTAGTTTCAAATCAATATAGACGATACTCATCTTGACCACACAGCTCAATTTTGTAGAATAGAGTTTTGTTAAACCCCATTCTGTTATGACTAGGTGGGGGGTGGTTATAGATACTCAAGGATTATTCACGATCTTATTGTTATCTTATATATTCGATGTATACCTTTTTTAGTTCGTACATATCACATTGTATATGTACACTAAGTAAAGGCTTGTTAGTTTCAAATCAATACAGACGATACTCATCTTGACAACACAGCTCAATTTCGTAGAATAGAGTTTTGTTAAACCCCATTCTATTATGACTATCCGGGTGTGGTCTAATGGCAAAAAGAAGTTGATGCTCGATGGGGGTTCTAGATAGAATAGAAGTCAAAAAAAATCCCTTTCTGTTATAATGACTAAAAGGCCTCTCTGTCTCTTGTTAGGGTAGTATGCTACCTCCATGAACAATCCACATATTTTTGAGTGTTCTTTGTTGCAAAATTTGTTTTTCCCATCTTAATTATTAACCATCAAGCCATGATTTCATTCTAAAAATTGGAAATAAAAATGGTGCAAGACTAGCCTGAAATTTTGGAAGACAATTCTGTTAAAACAAGGTGGACATGATAAATCCAGAGAGAAGTAAGCAAGCTCCCAACCTCTGTTTTTTCCCACAATTTTCTCTTTCTCCCCACATATTGCTCTTCCCATCAAAACTTGGTCTTTGATCTTTTCCTCTCTCACAAACAAGAGATCTCTTTCTCTCTTTCCTCTGTGCCATCTCTTCCCTTGCGTCCCTTCAAGAACAGCAACCATGGTACGTATTCTCTTCATGTTCTTTTGAGCTGAATGATGAAGCAACTGCAGAAATTATGCGTAGATTGCGTTGTAGAGCCATATTATCATAAGGGCATGTAATTAATGGTGCTATTACGTGGGATCCTAAGAAGTGAAAGGGTGAACTTGAATGAATGTCATCAGGTAGATTTGGATGTATTGCACTGATAACTGATTTGTTCTTTGGATTTTAGTCGAACGCCATTTCTGGAATGGCTGTGCAAGATGACTGTAAAATCAAGTTTGTGGAATTAAAAGCCAAGAGGATTTACCGGTTCATCATTTTCAAGATTGAGGATCAACAGGTGGTGGTGGAGAAGCTTGGCAGCTCTGACGAGACCTATGAAGATTTTACAAACTCCCTCCCTGCAAATGAGTGCCGTTATGCTGTCTACGATTTTGACTTTATCACGGACGAGAAATGCCAGAAGAGCAAAATATTCTTCATTGCATGGTATTCTTTCCCACTCTGAAAATCTGCTTTACTTATTAAACACAGACAGACGGAAATGAGGAACCATCTGATTAAGCAGGTCACCGGATACGTCCAGAGTCAGAAGTAAAATGGTGTACGCAAGTTCTAAGGACAGATTCAAGAGAGAACTTGATGGGATTCAAGTCGAGCTGCAAGCAACAGACCCCAGTGAAATGAGCTTGGACATTGTAAAAGCTCGAGCCATATAAACACACCCAGCCAATTCTTTTTCTCTTCATGTCAGCTATATGTTCCGTTGAGTTTTTTCCTCATCTGTTGGTTGCTTTAAAAACTATAAAACCATTTGTTCAAGTATCTCAACTATATATATTGACCTTCTGTACATGCTGTTTCTTTTATTATACTGTAAACTGGACAATACAAATCTGGTCCTGTCAAGATTTGATGTCAAGGAGAAACCTCAACTTGAAAAGCTCTTAATTTCTTCTTTTATTTACTCTCTGAGAATATGGTCTACAAAATCACATAACAACACAAAATCAAGGGTACATGCCTATAAAAGTGTTTGATGAACATCTAATTTTTAGCACTTTTGAGTATCCCAATAATTACTCTCCCAGGTTTCAACTTGCCTAATGGAATTGGCTTGTAGCCTCTTCAGAGCAAAAAGAGATTGGGGATTGTACGCAGGAGGCAGCTCACATGGGTTTTTCACTGCTGGTCCCTTCTCCAACGATTCCATCATGAAATTCTTAGCTACCCCCTGCGCTGGACAGGCCATAGTTTCTGAACAAAACTCTACTGCTTTCTCTGGTACTGTTGGCTTGAACTTCAGAAGCTTTGCGTATTCGTTTAAGAGATGGAACATGTAGTCGTACATAGTCCATCTTCACATCCTCTAGAATGAGCTGGCTAGCTGCCTTACCTATCTCTTGTGCCTGCCCAACCCAACAATTTGGAAGTTATTAATCGTCAGGATAAACAGCTTAACTTACCGCATTACCTTCTTCTTGTGGTTTTCCCCCCAATCAACAGCGAATTTGATGGATTTGCATTTGCTGTCTTCCTTTATAGGCCAGTCGTGATGCACAGGTATCAAACTTCTTGTGAAGAAATTGGAATATTGAGGAGTGACTAATAAGGTCAAAGAGTCGCAAGCAAGGATGTACTTGTCGCTTACGGACCATGCAGAGCCCTCTATATATATTTTATACCTGAAAGGATTAAGATAAATGAAGCATGCTGCACATAGCACAGTGGCAGAAAAACTAGAAAGCAATATGAATACAGCGGCAGGCAAGATGTCATGTGCAGAAACAGACCAACATCCAATGAAGTTTAAATATGTATTACTTTCAAAAATTACGATACCGGGGTATAATTCAGCCAATTTTCACCACAAAGAACAAAAAAAGCAAACTTTTAAGTATAGTACTGTGCTTGCATTGAGTTGCGAGATTTGACCCCTTGAAACCTTCGTGTGATTCTTTGAGCCAATCCTACAAATGAATTTACAGTCGGTAACAGAAACACCATGTGGAACGAGATGATGTGAAAATCATATTCACCTGTGCGTACATGCGAGCATTCTAGTCCTGACTTTCAGACACATTACATTTGAGAAGATCCATCCTGATTTCAGCAACAGAAGGATTTCCTTTCCAGTAGGCATGAGCATCCCTGTCCACCCATGTTGTCAGTTTGTTGCCCTGAGCAAGTTCCTTCAACAACAAATCCCACGGCTTTATGTTGATCTCCGGCCTGGACGAGCATTATCTATCAACCACTCTTCAATTCACATAGCCTTTTATTTATAAATAAAAAACATTACTTACCATCCCCAAAACGACCAGTCCGGGAAAATAATATCCAAACTCTTATCATCCCCGCAGTACCTAAACAGCGGGGGCGGCAGCGTGTTGTCGGGCTCTCTGTAGAATTTCTTTTGAATGACGGGCTAGTCAACGCAGTCAAACATCAGATCCAAATCCGGCACTTTCCCAGGATACCTCCGCAGCAGCTGCAGAATCCTCCACATCGTAAACGTGTCTCTGCTCTTAAACGACTTCTGATAGCACACCACGTAAGCCCTCCCGTCCACGATGGTCGAACGAAAATTGGCCGTCCTCCCGGCTCGCGCCACCATCTCCTCCGTGATCCCGGTGGCCTTCCACAGGCGGAGATCCTCGTGGATCCAACGGTAGTAATCCGGGCAAGTGGATGGATGGTCGATAGCATCATCTGCTTGAAACGACGCCGGGTAGTTCCTCGGGCAGGTCCTGGTCTGGTTTTGGGCAAGGGTGCAGTTCAGCGGGACTTGGATCCTGGGCAGCAGCCGTTTTGGTTATTTGAATGTCTCCTGAGGGTGTTTTTGGGATGATTTGGGGTGAACTGGACGTCTACATAATAAATAAATAAAAATTTATTCACGTGTCATAGTTAGGCAATGAGAAGTGTCGTTATACGTTTTAAGTCTATGTTCTATTCTGTTCATACGAGTATATGTATAGAAATATTTTAGGGTTTAGGGATGTGTAAAAGTAGAAATCGACATGGATCGTCGACCCACTAATAAATAAATAAGTGGAGGGTAGTTTAGTACTTACAGAGGTCGAGGAAGCGCATGGAAAATATCGTGCCGACGAGGAGGCCGAGGAGTACTGGAGTCTGACGATGTATTGCGGGAGGGGCCCTCTTAATGGGCGCCACACTCGGTCATTGAAATACCCGAACTGCTCCGATACATCCTCATCGTCCGGCCTCCGGAGCCTCTGCATATCCTCCCTCCTTCTTCCCTTTTTCAGGTTGGGCCCTTACAGATGGAGACGGCAGAACAGGGCAGCCTTCAGCTTAGCAGTAGTAGGAGCAATTATAGCATTAAAACGACAGAATGTTTGTGACCAGAAGAATATGAATGGAGAGAAAGAAAGAAAGAAGAAGAGTAAGAGGTTTTTTAACGATAATTAGGAGTTTGTTTATTTTCAAGTAGAGTAATAGTAATAATTTTTTTTGATTTATTAATTTTTATGTATAAGTTTAGATTTTGTGAGGTTTTGGGGAAAAGGGCACCGCATGTCTCGTCTTGGACTGCAACACCCAGCAAATTGATTTATTTGAAATTTTATACACCTCATGCCTCATTGCTGGAGGCTAGTTGCAAGCAATCTCATGAATCCATCCATTTATATTGATTTTCCCGATCATTGAACTTTTCAACCTCCTCATTCTAACCTCTTTTCTCGTAATAAATGCCCCTAAACTCTTTTCTCCTTGTTCTTCATTACAATTTACAAGCATATGATAATGTCACGGGACCTCGTGGACTTTCAACCCTTCATAAATACACTTCAAGTCCTAAGGAGCCACACGGTTTCCATTGCACGACTCGCCCACTTATCAAATAAGTTTAAGTATTTAAATTTCAGTCAAATAACATTACTTATTTGTTGGTATAATTAAAAATGTGCAAAACAACTCCAACCATCATGCGATCCTTTTACCAAAATTTCTTTTATAAACTTGTGTGATTATGTCTTTCCTCAGCTTCTTTCTGTGTTAATTAAGTGTGAGATCGATAAATAAAAATATAATCTTCTTCGGAATTAGACGTTATAATAATTTTAGGAGTTAGATGTTGGAATAATTTGTAGTAATTTGAGAGAATATCAATAGAACACTTTTGTAGAAACATATAGTCACTATTTGACTCTCTTGGTGCTTAAATTCTGATAAATTAGTATATGAACTTGTAGTTCTAGTATTGACGATAGAACTTGTCCCAGCTGTTGTTGTGACAACTGCTGAGGAAACACGTTAGGAATAGTTCGACTCGTTTCGAATGGAAAGTAAATACTGTAAAGTAAAAACGAGACGCAGAGATTTGGTAACCCACTTCGGGACAACTTGTCCGTAATGTGGGGAGGTTCTCCTAACCCAACAAGCAGAAATCCACTAGTACGATCAGACAACGAAGTACTAACTTGCAAGACTCCCTCTTCAAGTCCTTCTACCACCGACTCGTCTGGATGCACACTGAACTCCCTTTAGTGTAGAGATCTCTCTCTATGGCTTGTCACAGCAGCTTCGTTCTCCCGAACAGCTGGTTGTCCACTCAACGTCCTCCCGGATATGTGGACAGGTCTGTTTTGCAACAGAATTTGTTAAACGTGTTACTGAAGCAAATACCTCTGATCCTCGTGTTTGAGTGATAGCTTAGCTCCAATCTCCGTCGAGTTCACTCAATCACTTGACCTCAACCTCTTTTTTATATTGCTATAATTCAAGAGAGCTGCTTGAATTTTTTCTCGATAACTACTTCAACTCCGTTTCACTTCTTTTAAAGCTCTCGCTAATCTCTTTAAAATATCTCAACCAAATATTCAATTGGAATATTGTTTATCTTATCTTATTGCCATACCAAGCGATAGCGGATCAAATATGTCATTCCCATAGTTAGGCAACGAGAGGTGTCGATATACATTTTAGGCCTCTGTTCTATTCTGTGTTAATTCAGCGTGAGATCAATAAATAAAAATATTAGACGTTATAATAATTTTAGGAGTTAGATGTTGGAATAATTTCTAGTAATTTGAGGGAATATCATAAGAACACTTTTGTAGAAACATATAGTCACTATTTGACTCTCTTGGTGCTTAAGCTCTGATAAATTAGTATATGAAATCATACCTAAAATTTTGTGAGCATAGACTTTAGATCATATGTAATAAGTGTACAAAGTTTTACGATTTTTGGATAACTGGTTTGAATGTTATGATTTATTCAATTTGGGAAAGTTTTGAGCTCTAGGTTTTCTGGTTTGAATAGTTATAAGGCCGGTTGCTGTTTTGTTTCTTGAGAAGGAAAACGGTAACATCTTAGGCAAAATCGCTGCGTTTTGTTCGGACTTTACTTATGGGAAGAGACAGGGCTTGAAAGGGTTTTTAACAAAACACTGAAGGAAAAATAAGAGGAGCAGAACCGAGAGGGAGAAGAGTAGCAAAAGCCAGAGTTCCCGATTCCTAATCCGGCGAGTGCGGCTCTGCATCGTCTCATCCCGCGCCAGTAGTTGGTGCTACCTTGGCTCTGGAATCTCATGACGGATAGTGACGCTTCGCAAGCATTGAGTTGAGCAAGAATTGCGGCATAGGGCTCAATTCTTGGGGAAGTCCCCACTACTTTTCTATTGATTACTGCCTTGATTGTTTATTGCAACTGTGTTGCTGCTCGTTCTTGGTTGATTGATGTGTGTCATTGAGATCGATTGAGATCTCTGTAGCATTAGATTGCATCCGGAACAATTGTGGTTGGTTTTAGTGGATCAAAGATGGCTCAACAATTTCTGGCAGAGGCTCCGCAGATGTAGGATCGAGTATTTGATCTGACTGCGTAAACATGTTTTGTGTTGATTAGTTTTATGTTTGATATTTGGTGTTCTCGCTGAATAGAATTTAATCTATTTTGGAGGAGCTCAAACCTAGGTTAAAACAATCATAATCTTCTTTTTCAATGTGGTATCAGAGCCGGTAATCTTGGCTGACATTTGAGTGTTACTGGTATTCAATGGCATCAAGTGCCCTGCAGCTCCAACTCTGTAGTTGTCTTGAATTGTAGCGGGCACTTGATCACATTCTTGCTTGACTGATTGAATTGTCATTGTTAGAATTGATCAGACCTACACTAAAATTATTGTGTTACAATGTCTGATTCTGTCAAGTTAAAGCCCTATGATGGAACTACAGACTTCACAATGTGGATGGTTAAAATGAAGGAGATAAGAGCGTTCTAAAAAGCATAGAAGCTGGAGCATGGCATTGGAATTAACAAAACAAAACAACATCGAGAAGAGCAAGAAGATGCTATAGCAACCCATTTACAACAGAAGCTAGAGCAAGTTTCGCAAGTTGTTTGAGGTCAGCAAACATCTACTAGAGGATGCTATAGCATATCTTGAAGACTCAGAGCTGGAGCAAAAGCCGTTCAATAGGGAGCAACACGGAGAGCATTCAGAGGGCTGCTGCTGGAGTCGCAACTTGGCAGAGAGTCTCTCAGACAGACGCAATTGATCAGAAGCCTTCTCCAGGTGACCGGAAGAAAATAAGCTTCCAAATTAATTTTATGAAATCAATTCTTAACAAACTTGCAAGAATCTAGAAGAAAATCCTATGTATTAAAGTTGGTTGGAAATATTTACGAATCCTAAAGGGATTAGGATTGTTGCATCTATAAATGGGAAGGAAACACATCAGTAGAACAAACACACAGATAGACATAGAAGTTGAGATCGGAAGGCTAAAGGCTAGAACACTGATTTGTTAGTGTGTGGCTAAGAGGAGATCATGACTAGAGTTGTCTGATCTATGCTTGATCAAGAAAATTCAATCGGAGCGCTGGCTCGTTGACAGATCACGTACAAGCTTTGAAACAGAGTTGCGAAGAGGAGCTGTCGCAAACTATTAAAGATCAAAGCCGAGTTTCCTGATATTGACTGGAGGTCATTGATCGAGCGGTAGCGATTGCATGAGTCTGGGGTACTCGAGGAAGTCCGACGTCAGAGCAGAGAGTGCGTGTTGAGTCGTGGACAGAAGCTACAGTAGCTTGACCTGTAAGTTGCTATAGCATCCTGTTACACATTGTAATAGCTAGGGCATTTGGCATCCTTGATAAAATCTGTAAAAGGTGATCTAGCGAGATGCTATAGTATTCTGCGGAGGCAGCAGCTGGAGCATCTGAAGACTACAAAATGCCTACAAGTTGATCTAGTGAGATGCTACAGCAACCTGTGAAGATAGCAGCTGGAGCATCGTGAAGGCCAGCATCCGCAGACTTTCGGGAGCCTTCCAAATTCAAAGGATCAACTTTTGGCTATTGTTTCCTAATTGTTTTAGGAAATTCAAGCTGCAATAGATTGTTCAAACAACTCAGCAAGCTTGAGTTAAAAATATGGTTCCATAAAGGATTTTTGGAAAGAAGGTTGTTACAACCATATCCTAACAAACTCCTAGAATCTTGGGATAGATCTTGGAATGCTAAAATGAGTTTGGAAAGCGTCTAAATCATAGTGGGACTAGGATTTCTTTAATCCTTCAAGCGATACCACTATATAAGTGCAGCGCCTCTACAAAAGAAAAGCACACACACACACAAAGAAAGATCGATAAGCAAAGCATCACGACTGGATAAGTCTGATTGACCCTTGATCTAAGAGTTCAACTGGAGTGGAGACTCGTTAAAGATCAAGTACATCAACCGTTGAAGAATCGTCATGGGTGAGGTAGTCACGTACGATGAGAGTGTAGAGCAAAGTCCTCATCCTCTAAGACTCTCAAGTCTTTACTTGAACAGGATTCAGTACTACTGTCAGTACTATAGTCTGATTCAGAACTATCTGACCTTAGCTAGAATGGCTTTAATCTTATCATCTTCTTATAGATTATTAATCTTTTTCTTTACCCAGCAAGTTCGAGCAAAATGGCCTAATTTGCCACACTTATGATAGACAACATTTTTGTTTTTATTCCATTTTTTAGTTTCTCTTGCATATTTGCGTTGTCTCGTATCTTCTAGTTTTTTTTCAGAATATTTTCTTTTCTTCTTCCTATAATCTCTATAGGCTGATTTATCATTAATCATATGACGCTTCTTAGGATTCATATACCTACTAGTAGTATCTATGGCAAATTGGTCACAAAATTGACCTAATTGTTCTCTCTCAATTAGATTATGTCTTTTCATCTGTTGGTTAAGTTTAATTTCATTACAGATGATTATTCCTTCCTCTGTATAGGCTGCTATTAGCTTACCATAAGTATAAGATTCATAAGGGATATGATCCAAATCCTGCCTAATGGTTTTTCTAATCATTTCAGCTAATAAACTAGGTAAACCATCAATGAATTTTGATTTCCAATGAGCACTATTACACTCCCGGAGTTCCATAATTCTACTGAGAAAGGTTTCTTTATACCACCTAAAATCAGTTAGTGTTCTACACCTTAAATTTTGTAATAGTGTCTTAATATTCTCACTGTTGTCGGTATATTTACCTGTAAAATGTTCACCAATATTTACTACCAAAGCATAAACGGATTTATCTTTGTCGTCTTCTCTTTTAGTAGTATTAAGAATAATATGTTTACTTGTTGGGTTAAATAATTATCCCACCAAACTTTAAGTTGATCAGTAAATCCTGATATAATTATATGAGCAATACTCTTATCAGTATTATCATTGTTTCTACATATAGTAGAGTACATTAACATTCTGTGAATAGTTTTATGAATCTGTTGGAACGAAACCATTAATATGCCACTCATAAATATGGCTTCCACTATAATTGTTCGATATAACTTCACTCGATTCTTCTATTAAGACATCAACAGGTGTTGGCCTAGGGTAATGATATCTACCAGTTATGGGTTTATTTGCCCACTTATGAATTTTGTAAATCTGGTCAGCATAAACATGTCTATGATCAAGATTCTTAATAAGTTCATCCCTTAGCTTATTATCTAAGGTATTAAGCTTAAGATTTTTAAAATGCTCCGTTAGCAAATCTTCTAACTCTTTCATTGGTCTTAACTTAAATCCTGTTATTTTAGGTGGAGGCTGAATGCTAGGTGTAGCAATAATCCTATTAGAACTGGCTATACCAGAAGGTTGGGTTTTATCAGTTCCAATGCTAGGGATAACTGCTAGCTGTTGCTTTTGATCATTATAAATCTTTTCCATGATGTCCTGTAAGGATACAATTTGTTCTTCTATAATATTCAAATAGAGTAAGAATAATTATTCTGCTCTATGATCTTATTAATTTGTTTAAGGTTTCATCCTCTAAGAGATTAGAGAAAGCAAGAAAATTATAAGTCTTATCATTCTTTTCAATTTGAAAAAATTGCTGAAGAGGAAAAACCTGAGAAACTATTTTTCCTGAGGACAGTTTATAATTTCTTTTAAGAATTGTGACATATTGTTCTACATATGTTGTTATAAACCATTCTACAAAACACATAATTTCGTGTTTCTCAGTGCATTCTTTATAGAACTCATTACTCATTTCTTTCAACTCAGATTGAGTAAAATTATCATAAATCCATTTTTTAAATGGTTTCCAATTATCTGATTCAAATTCTATACATATAATCTTTCTAATTGATGATCCTGGGCTCAAATCCAGTTTGTAAGTCATCTAAAAAGAAAATTCCATTTCTGACTCAGTTATTTCTGGTCCTAGACCTTTCGCAATATTATGTTGATCAATTATAATTCGATCTATTTTCCCTTATTCTCTTATCTGAGAAGTTGAAGCTCTAGAGGGTTCAATAGGAATGTCAAAAGGAGAAATATAAAATCAAACAGACTTAGTCCTAGAATATCTAGGGCAACTTGACTTGTAATATCCTCTTTAGTATTATTGTCAAGCTTAAGGAAGCATCAATCATCTCTTTCTTAGAAAAGCTTTGGGCTTTGTCTTGGGCTTTCAGAGACTACTATAAGCTTTCTCCTTCTTGGCCTTATCTTGTTCTTGATGGGCCTTGATTTGGCACGTTGTGCTGTCTCCATAGGCCTTCTTTGTTTCTCGGTCAACTCTAGTCATCTTGTCCCAGAACTTTGAGTAAACGATCCGCTTCAGGCACGGTAAACAATCGGCCGTCTAGGACACTGATCTCCAAATCTTGGAATTACGATTGAATTTTATATAGATGTTCATCATCAAAATTCCTATTTGTATCTTTCTTAGGGCAAGGTTGTCCTACGACACAGGGCTCACAGACAATGTCTGATCCTGATGAAATGTTATGGACCAGACACTGATCAACTTATTATACAGCCTTGAATGTCACACATTAAAGAATTATTTCATTCTTGTTTAACAGCAAAAGAGGCAACTGTGACCTCTGGATGCTAAAAATGCAGGTCCTCCTCGTACTGCTGCAGAAGCTACAGGTGGTATATTAACTAAAAAGGTTGGCCGGAGCTTATAGATTATTAGTTGATAAGCTAGAAAGAAGGAAAAAGTTCTGTGTTTCTCATTAAATGTGTAGGTACATATTTATTACAAAGATAAGATAGCAAACTAATGATGATAAAAAGATATTGACAAGACTAATAATATATCTCTAACACTCCCCCTCAAGTTGGAGCATGAGGATCGATAATGCTCAACTTGCCCAAGAGAGTCTGAAACTGTGCTCGACCAAGTGCCTTGGTAAAGAGATCAGCTGGCTGCTGAGAAGTAGATAGATGGTGAGTGACAATAGTACCCGCCTAAATGTGATCCCGAATAAGATGACAGTCTATCTGAATATGTTTGGTGCGTTCATGAAATACGGTGTTAGCCTTATATGAAGAGCTGCCTGACTGTCACAAAAAAGAGACATATGAGAAGAGTGGCTAACTCCGAGGGATCGTAAAAGAGATTGCAACCAAACGAGCTCGCAGCAAGCGGAAGCCAGATATCGGTACTCGGCTTCAGCGGATGACTGAGAGACCGTGACTTGCTTCTTGGTCTTCCAAGAAATAGGAGAATGACCGAGCATGACGAAGTAACCCGTGAGCGAACGCCGAGTGACCGGGCAAGAAGCCCAATCAGAATCGCAATAAGCAATGAGCTGTAACGAACTCGTAGCAGAGAGAAGAAGACCCTGACCAGGATGACTCTTCAGATAATTAAGAACACGTAAGGCTGCATTCTAGTGATCAACGCGCGGCTGCTGTAAAAACTGCGCAAGTGTGTGGACCGAGTAGGAAAGCTCCGGTCGGGGAATAGTAAGATAGATCAACCGGCCTATAAGACGGCGGTATTGCTCGGGTGTGTCAACCAAGGAGCTTGAAGAAGCAGCTAATCCGTGATTCTGCTCCATCGGGAACTCAGAAGGTTTGGCACCAAGGAGACCAGCTTCAAAAATAATATCTAGAGTATACTTGCGTTGAGAGAGAAATATAGCAAAAGAACTCCGAGCTATTTCAATGCCAAGAAAGTACTTGAGAATGCCCAAATCCTTCTTGTGGAAACAACTGCCTAGATAGTGCTTGAAACGAGAGATTGCAGCTGAATCATTGACCGCAATAATGAGATCATCAACATAGACAAGCACCTGTAATGTGATTGACCCTTGCGTGTTAGGAGAATAAAGAGTAGTCAGTCAGACTTTGCTGGAAACCGAACACACGAAGAGCCTGAGAGAGCTTAGCGAACCAATTCCGAGGAGCCTGTTTCAGTCCGTACAATGATTTTTAAAGACGATAGACGTGACTACGCGGCTGCATATATACTTCCTCATCAAGATCACCATGTAAAAGGCATTGTGTACATCCATCTGATGCAGCTTCCAATTGCGAATAGCTGCAACAGAAAGAAAGACGCGCACAGAGGTCATCTTGGCAAGAGGCGCAAAGGTTTCCCCGAAATCAACACCCTCGACCTGTCTGTTTCCGAGAACTACCAGTCTCGCCTTGTGACGTTCAATACACCATCTACCTTATATTTAATCCTGTACACCCATTTGTAGCCAATTGACTTCTTAACAGGAGGAAGGGTCGTTAAAGTCCAGGTGCCATTGCGAGCCAAAGCATCGAGCTCCGACATCATAGCTGCACGCCAGTGTTTGGAGAGGCCAGGATGATCGGAGGGATGGAGATAGAAGGGCGAATAATGGCTGAGCGGGACGTCTTTGGGATCGGACATGGCAGCAGCGGATGGGTTGTTTTAGAATCGTAGGGAGGCTCTGATACCATGATAATCTAGAAAAAAGAAAAGAGTTCTGTGTTTCTCATTAGATGTGTAGGTACATATATATTACAAAGATATTTTGAATCAAAGGGACAACGTAAAGATAGGAATCTAATGATGGTAAAAAGATATTGACAAGACTAATAATATATCTCTAATATTAGTCATACAAGTTCTTTAAAATTAATTCTAGGCATAGTGGTTTTCTTATCGATTTATGAGACCGTGGGTTTGAATCTGTAATACTTTTTTTTTTGTGATACTTCACCATTTGTTGTTCTTTCTGATTTCTTCACTTGTGCTTTTTTGTAGAGGCTTCGGTCAAAGATTAACTGTGAATTACTCCAACTCTTTGAAGAGGATGATGTAAGTTCCATTTTCACGCTCTTATAATATTTTAGGATATAAGAAACCATCTTCGTGTGCCATATGAGACAAAACTCAAAAATTTGTCCCACAGGCGGAGCTGGCCTTGAACAAAAGGTCAAAGGACCCTGAAGATGGGGTTAGGGCTGCGGGAGTCGATGCAAGTGATGAAAAAGAAGAAGCAGATAATGTCAACAACACAATGAAGTGGATCAAGATTATCAAGAACACGAAGACTACGAACCTGACTCCTACTACAATAACGATCACGAGTCTGGCTCCTACTATGGTGACGATGAGCCATATAATCACCCAGCCGACGACTTCAATTACTAATTAATTCAATGCTCTTCACATGGGCAAATATTGCAACTACTTAAATAGATGTTGTCTGGGTATAACTTTTTTATTAAATGGGTAAGCAATGATCATATTTCACAGGAGATGTCCTTTGTGCATGTATGATAAATGTCTTAAAACAATGTATTTTTTTCTGTTAGATGGGCAAAACATATTTTGGTTGTCACGGAGAAAAAGTTTGGAAGTCGCAACATTGAAAATTCTTCATTTATTCATAATGAGCTTGTTTACATTGACTTAAATATATTTAAATAATTTTAAATTTATTGAATTATTATAAAAGTTTGTGGATGGAAATTCGAAATTAAATAAAAAAGAAAAATTGCAAAGCTAAAATTATCTCATGATTTCACACACATTTCATCCATGGCATGGTTGTTTCTGCTCCGAAAAATAGTTTTCCGTCGGTGTACTCATGGCGGCAAGAATTGAAACCAGTAGCGCCGAAAACCAGACTAAACCCTACACCGATATTGCAGCAGCAATTCAGAGTTCAAATCCGACAAGGGCGAGGTTGTGACGAAGAGGAGTGGAAAGAGAGGAGGTGGAGTTTGATGCAGAGAAGGAGAGAGAGGAGAGGGAGAGGAAGGAGGAGGTGAATTTAGTAGGAGTACCAGTAAACTCAATCCATAGGTGCTGCCTAGTTTTTTTTTTTTTTCGATTTCTGTTTTTCTTTGTTTTCTCGTCGATTGTTTCTGCTCGATAATTTCGCTCAAAACTTTCTATTTAGCCTAGATACTTGGTTCCAGTCTTATGGTTCAATCAAAGAGGGGTATGATTCGGTTGATTTACCCAAGTGGTACGAGATACGCATCATACAAACAATTTTTTTAATGAAAAAGTATGTGAATACCTCAAGATTGATCGCTCCAGTTTCAATATGACAATGGGCTCATGGTAGCGTCTGGTCGGCTAAGGTCGGTTGTAGAGATCTTCCATGGCTTGTAGAGTGGATCAATTTTCTTGAAGACTCATTAGGTCTAGAAAGTAACTCATCATGTCTTTTTAGATCAATGTTAGACAAAATTATGATACCAATATGCTTAAGATGGTACAATGTAATAGCTATCCAGAAGTGATTAAAAATTGACATTTCGTAATTGAATGATATCTAGAATAGGTACTTAAGTATGCTTTTCATAGCCAGTGATTGACAGAGTATGACGGGGAACACACATATCAGTTGAGGAAAAACATACCTACCTCCAGACGTAGTTTTTCAAAGGGTTCTCTATTCAGGGCTTTGGTGAGGATGTCCGCTACTTGTTCTTCTGTGCGACAAAAGCTCATTGTTACTAGAACTTCTCAACACAATCACGTAGAAAATAATATCGTATCTCAATATGTTAAGTATGTGAGCATTGCACTGGATTCATAGATATGTTTATAGCATTGGTGTTATCACAAAGTATAAAGGAGTGATCAATATTAACACCGTAGTCACTTAGCTATTGGCGTAACCACAAGAGTTGTGAGCAACATGCAGTGTGTTGAGGTATGACATCCCTTGACAAAACAACACAAAATTCTGCTACAGCAATCTCTGAAGATTTGGAGCTGGAGAGCAGCTACGAACCAGAGGTGTTGTAAGGCTGTTGGAGCACTGATTGTGGCTACCCGATATTGATGGATGATCATTGATCGAGGGGAAGCAAAGTCTGGGTTTGCAGAACTCAGAGTGTACAACTGTTTGGTAGAGAGTGCTAAAATAGTTATCGACAGAAGTTATTGGAACTCTGATACAGACTGTTTTGAAGCATTCCGTGTCAGGTCTGTAGCTATTCTTTACTAGAAGTGTGTAGGTAGCACAAAGAGAGTCTATGAGATCGGATTGCTAGCTAGTCTAGAGGGTTAGACTGAGCAAAAGATTTCAACTAGGTGAGAAGTAGAGGCTAGAGTCTTTTATACTGTAATCCGGGATAATGAAATCTTGAGGATTGGAGTGTGGTCCTCTCTAGACGTAGGCAAGTTGCCGAACTAGGTGAACAAATTATTTGTGTCTTTCTTATTCGTCAGAAGAATATTTTCAGCAGAAAGATACAGAGGTGCTACGACAGAAGCTGTAACTCGAGATCAGCAGCGCAATCAAATTTTAATTGGTATTAGAGCCAATCAATCAACATACAGATTGTGATCCGGGACGGCGTTGTTGTCACCTATGGTCACCATGAAAGAAGGACAAAGTACCAGCAGACCGCCACTTCTTGAAGAAGGAAAGCTACTGGAAGGCTCAGATGAAGGCCTTTATCAAATCTATTGATGAAAGGGCATGAAGGGCAGCCATATTAGAGTGGTCTCACCCAATGACTGTTCACAGCACATGAGTTGCACACAAACAATCTGAAAACAAGTGGACTGTCGATGAGGTAGCCACAACATCAGAAAACTCCAAGGCATTGAATGTTGTATTTGTTGCTGGGGATGTTAACAATTTTAGATTGATCTCCAACTGTGACACTGCCAAACAAGCATGGGAGATTCTTGAAACAGCTTATGAAGGAATGGACAAAGTGAAGATCTTTAGAATGCAGATGATCACCTCAATATGTCAAAGCCTGAATATGCTGGAAGAAGAGACCTTCTCTGAGTTCAATGCCAGATTATTCGCTATATCAAACGAGGTCCATGCTCTTGGGGAACCAATTGAGGAGGAGATCCTGGTAAGAAAGGTTCTCAGATCTCTCACCTTGAAGTTTGATATGAAGGTGACTGGCATAGAAAAAGCTCAAGATGTCAAGAACATAAGGCTAGAGACACTGATCGTTTCACTAAAGCAGTTTGAGATGAAAGTTACAGAAAATGCTACACCACTCTCTGGGAAAGATCTTGGACTGAAAGCCGAGACAAAAGAGAAGGAGACGGTACCAGATGATGTGAGCCAACAACTGTCCCTAATGGATAAGAACTTCGGTAAGTTCATGAAGAGAATGGACGAGAAACCTTCTTATGCAGATCAATTATCCAAGGAGAAAAATAGAAAAGAAACAAGGATGCTGATCAAAATGACGAGGAAAGGAAAGACAAACAGAAGGGATCCAGTGCTGGGAGTGCTAAGGATATGGTTATAGACAAACTGAATGCCTGAGCTATTAAAAGAAGAACAACAAGTCCCAAACAGCAACCTGGAGTGATGATGCAGTGAAAAGGAGATTGATCTCATATGGAACCTTGCCCTAACTACTGTATTTCACTATAAGGATTCCGATCAATTAAATTCAAAAATTGTTTATGTGATTGTTAAATTTAACAGCAGCGATGAGGAAGAGTTCTAGAAAGAGCCAATTGCTGATCAGTTCAAACGGATACAAGAAAAGTGCCTGGAAGTGATTCAAGTCAACAAAGACCTGCTCTAAAAGATATCTGGATTGAAAGGAGAACTGTAATAGACAGGTGTGTGAGATGATGCTGAGACATTCAGGTTACTCACAGATTGCTGGGATAGACTTTGATAAAACTTTTGCACCTGTGGCTAGCTTAGAAGATGTTAGAATCCTGATGGCCTTAGCTTGTTTCTTTGATTTCAAGCTGCATCAGATGGATGTGAAGTGTGCCTTTTCAAACAGAGTGTTACAGGAAGAGGTGTATGTAGCACAACCTAAAGATTTTGTTGACAAACATCAGCCAAATCATTTGTACCGTTAAAAGAAAGCATTTTATAGTTTCAAGCAGGCGCCCAGAGCCTGGTATGAGCCGATTGACACAGTTTCTGCTCCAACATGGCTATGAGAGACGGGGAGTAAACAATGTTGTTCATCGAACGGATTGGCTCTTATTTCATAGTGGCTCAGATATATGTCGATGACATATTGTTTGGATCTACATCTAAGAAGTTAGTGGAGCAATTAGTAAAGCAGATGCAGAGCGAATTCCATATGAGCTTGCTTGGAGAACTAACCTATTTTTTTGGGTTTTCAGCTAAAACAAAAGAAAGATGGCATCTTTATCACACAGAGCAAGTATGCAAAGAATCTGGTGAAAAAATTCAATATGGAGAAGGCAAGTCACAAGCGTACACATACTGCCATAAATCAGAAGGTGACTAGAGATGATGCTGGTGCAAATGCTGACGAGACGCTGTACAGAAGTATGATTAGGAGTCTTCTCTATCTGACACCTACCAGACTAGACATTGCCTATTTTGTTGGAGTATGTGCCCGTTACCAAGCTAATCCCAAGGAGAGTCATGTATCCCAGGTGAAGAGGATTATACGATATGTTGCAGGTCCTGCTGAACTTAGACTCTGGTACACTAAAGACACAACATCCAGTATTATAGGATATTGTGATGCAGATTGGCCAGGCAATACAGATGATAGGAAAAGCACTTTTGGAGGATGCTTCTATGTTGGAAACAATCTTGTTTTATGGTTCAGTAAAAAGCAGAACAACATTTCATTATCAACTGCAGATACTTAGCAAAAAGGGAAAGTGCTTAGTAGATACTTAGCCTTGTGAAAGTAGAGAAGTTTTGTCAAAAAATGACAAAGGGGAGATTGTTAAATCTATGTGTCACATGGATGTGTGTCACATGTTTATGGAAAACGAAGTCTGTACCAATCAAAAATCTGTAATCTATATCAGGAGTGTCAAAGCAGACCAACAAGGTTCACAAGACCAAGGAAGTTCAAGCTTGAATCAAGGGTGAGCCTGAACAGAGGCGCGTGCAGTCGGGTTGTCATTGATAGGGCAAATATTGTCTTGCTCGGATTTCCTAAAATAGAGTCAAGGATATTCTAAAGATTATGATAAGATTCTGAGGGCCTTGATATATGGAAGATTGGGATGCGCATTAGAAATGTACCATAATCTTCGTACGCAAGGATGCAATTTTTTGTATATTTGATGGATTCGAGGAACAACATGGTTGAGGGATAAAATATTATTAAAGGAGAAAACCTGGGATGCGAAGGATTATCGATAATCCCATAATCATAAACAAAGACCAAATTCGAGAGGAATAACACATCAGGAGTGAGCTCAATCCTCATTGGAGAACGGATAGAGCTCACTCGAAGTTAACTATAGGTTGTTTCATTGTTGTACGAACAGTCTGTAAAAGCAACACACGTGAAGTGCTGGTGTTCTCGGGAGGAGAACTTACGATCTGTGGAAGATAGATCAAGGAGCACTGGTGTTATCGGGAGGAGAACTTTCGATCTGCGGAAGGCAGCTCGAGGTGGACTAGAGAGGAATTTCTATCTGAGGGAATCAGATGTACTCATGGTTGTACAATTACATAGCGGTGATAGAGGGAGTCTTTCTACGTAAGATCTATTGTACTTGACCATTTGATAGTAAAGTGTTTTTATTTGGGATTCAAAGAAACCGTCCCTGAGTAGGCTCGTGGAGATGAACAGGGTGACCATATCTTGTGTCATTTATATTTCATCGTACCGTTTGTACCTGTTACTAACAACTATCGACTCACTATCTGTTTGAGTATTGTGAAACGGCTATTACAGAACAGTGGAACAGTCACTCACAACCTCTCCACCACCTTACTATCTCACCACTTATCAATATCCACTCATTCACCATCCACCGACTCCTGTAAAACAATAAAAAAAAGTTCAAAATCTTAATGTAATTTTATTTAACATATTTTTTAAAATTTTAATCAATAAAGAACAGGGTCATAAATGCCCGGAGGGAACGGTGGAGGAGATGTCCCGAGGGTCATAAGAGGTAAAAGGAGCATAATATAGTTGACTACTTGTGTTGTCATTGTTTATGTATTGCTAAAGCCTCATTTCCTAAACAGCTGCCAATATGATCTTTTGAATGTGATAGAAACCAAAAGTTTTGGATCCTGCAAAGTTGCCTGTAACATGTTAGAAAATGTTTTTTTGTTAACAAAATATGTGACAATGAAAGTGGGATATGTACCTTTTGCGCTACTCTAAGGAATTAGATTATGGCAAGTAGAGTCGGAAGGATAAGCACTATCAATCTCCTTGGCTGCCGAAATACCAATCAACTACTGCTTGTGCAATAGACTGTGGGGAAAAGCAAAGGGAAAAAAAGAAAAAGAGATTTGAATTATTTGGCTCAATACAGAGTCATATCATATATGCGTAGAAAACCAGCTACTGGGGTTTTCTACTCTTGGGGAGTTTTCTGAATACCATGTATCTTGTATTTCGCTCTGGCAGTGAGCGAAACATGAATTGATGAACAAGCCGAATAATAGAAAAATAATCTCCAAGCATTTCTTGTCTGAATCCTGCAAACACAACACATTTTAGAGATGCTTTCACGTATTTGCCGACATTAACATGTTTCTAGCTGATTGGCATTACAGGCGGCTGGATTGTTCTTGCATCGGCTCCATTTTCCATGCAGATCAGCACTAGTATGTGATGAAACTGTTGTAAAGCGAAGAGAAATAAATTTAAGCAGTACGAGATAGAGAAATTGCGCTTAACTTGCTGAAATTTGTGCAATGGAATCTGAAAATAACTAACCTGGTATACATCATATGTATCTCATAGCATACTGAGGGAATATGCACTGTGTATGGGGACAAAGATGAATGTAGATATTACAAATGAAACTTGAGGAATGTTTGTTGCTGTTATTGAACACCACACTTACTAGCTTTGGAAAACGGAAATTGCTCGTACTGTTCTTATTCAAGTTCTGCTCCATGCCCTGTCAAGAGTTTAGTGATGAATCTGTATGTAAAGATTTTACAAGTACGCCAAATATACATATCATTCCATGAAATAAAATGTGCTTGGGTAAAGTCATGTCTAAGCCCCTACCTGAAGCGATACGAGATTCTCATAAAAGGATCTCATAGTGTGATTCAGACTGATGTCCAGAACATCCTTTTAGTAAAACTTTTTGTTTGTTTGTTTGTATGGGAATCCAGTATACTTACATTTAACAGCGGCAGAGTAGGTGGTGAAGTTGTCACATTGCAAAAATGATGCAAGACCTCCAGCAGAACATCCAGAGAGTAACTCCTACGGTTGGTATCATTCGAGTGTTGATTCAAATTGGACAATAGAGGCGCTTTGTTATAATAGTAATACTGACGCAGCCAACCTTTCTTGCATATTTCAAACCCTTTGGAAGTAGATCCAATATGATAGATTGCCATATTCGTTGTCCTCTGAAGTAAATCACTGATGTCTGCGTGGCATCAAATCCGAGTCATTAGTAAAAATTTGAGGTTAATTATAATGTAAACCACGGCAGCAAGTATTATTATTTATTATAACCATTGCTAAACATGGAGGCTGATAGAACAGAGATAAATTCAGAGAAAAGAAACTGCTATTTCTTATACATCTAAAACAAATATTCTTACATTGTCTTTAAATAGACTAGATAATAACCAACTCCCAATCCTACTAATCATGACACAATTTCAAATTATAAACAGATTATTTCTAACATTCCCCCTTAAACTGAAAGTCTCCAAACATTCAGTTTACAACACACACACCCAGCATTGCTCTAAGCTTTTGAAAAACAGATATCTTCAAAGGTTTCGTCATTATATCAGCAATTTGTTCTTCACTTCTGCAGTAATGAACTTCAATCACTCCATCCTTAATGAGATTGCGAATAAAATGATACTTCACATCAATATGCTTGCTTCTTCCGTATAAGACTGGATTTTTCGAAAGTTTGATGGTCGAGTTGTTATCACAATAAATGATTGTAGCTTCAGTTTCCTTTTCTTGCACAAAACTCAGCCCTTTAAGAATCTTTCTTAACCAAATAGATTGACAAGCACAAGATGTCGCGGCAACATATTCCGCTTCGGTTGTTGACAATGTCACAATCTCTTGTTTTCTCGCAGACCAAGACACAGCTCTAGAACCATACATAAACACATACCCGGAAGTACTCTTTCTATCGTCAAGATCCCCAGCATAATCACTATCCGTAAAACCAATCAGTTCTGATTTTTCCCCTTTTTTATAGAAAATCCCATAATCAATGGTACCTTGCAAGTACCTGAGTATCCTCTTGGCAGCCAAAAGATGAATCTCCTTCGGACTTTCCATATACCTGCTTATAAGACTTACGGCATACATAATATCCGGCCTTGTTCCGGTTAAGTACATCAAACTTCCAACAATTTGCTTGTAAATATGACTATCAACCTTTTTTCCATCTGGGTTTCGAATAAGCTTCAATCCAACTACAGTGGGAGTAGTTACAGGATTGCAATTTGACATTTCAAATCTAGCTAAGATCTCCTTAACATACTTCTTTTGAGATACAAAAATGCCAGCTTTAGATTGCACCACTTCAATGCCAAGAAAGTAATGCATTTTTCCGAGATCGGACATGTCAAATTCTAACATCATAGACCGCTTAAACTTGTCAAGCATGACACTGTCATTACTCGTGTAAATCAGGTCATCAACATATACACACACTATAAGCATATTACCTTCTTCTTTCTTCACAAACAGTGTATGTTCAAATGGACTTTTTTGAAAACCTTCCTTCAAGAAATAGGTTTCAATGCGACTATACCAAGCTCGTGGGGCTTGTTTCAATCCATACAATGCTTTTTTTAGCTTATAAACTTTCTCCTCACATCCATATTTGACATACCCAGGGGGTTGATCAATGAAGATTTGTTCCTCGAGATCGCCGTGTAAGAATGCCGATTTTACATCTAACTGAAATATAGGCCAGCAATGTTGTGCAGCCAAAGCAATTACTAATCGGATAGTATCATGGCGTGCAACAGGAGCAAATACTTCGGTATAATCAACTCCAAACTCTTGTTTGTATCCTTTAGCAACAAGCCGCGCTTTATATTTATCAATATTACCGTCTTCCTTCAACTTCGTTTTATAAACCCACTTTACACCGATCGTTTTCTGTCCCTTAGAAAGATCAGTGAGTTCCCAAGTGTGATTTCTTTCGATACTAGCTATTTCCTCATCCATTGCCTTTTGCCACTTGGAGTGTTTAACAGCTTCTTCAAAAACTGTCGGATCACAATCTGAAAATAATACAAAATGTGTTAGGGGATCCTCAAGTTGCTGAATTCCCCTTTGCACTTCATAATCAAGCATCCATCTCGGCCTTCTTCTAACACGCCGTGGTCGTTCTTCAGTAGTTTCTACTGTCCGTGAATCTGAAACTTCATGATAATCATCTAAAACTTGCTGAATAATTTGCTGTTGCTCTTCTTCTTTACAATCATCAAAGTCAGTTGGTATTTCTAGATGCTCGGTGACTCTCTTGCTCTCTGACCAGAAGTTCTTTTCATCAAAAATGACATCTCGGCTAATAATTAATTTCTTAGTCTCAGGATTGTAAAGCTTATACGCCTTTGACTGATCACTTACACTAAGAAAAATACACTTGACTCCCTTGTCTTCAAGCTTTGATCTTTTCTGGTCTGGTACGTGAGCATAAGCAACACATCCGAATATTTTAAAATAACTTACATCAGGTTTTCGTCCACTCCAAGCTTCCTGTGGAGTAATGTTTTGAACAGCATATGTTGGACATCTATTCAAAATATGAACACTCCAATTTACAGCTTCAGGCCAAAAGGTTTTGGAGATGGAACTTCTTTTTAGTAAACTGCGCACCATATTCAAAATAGTACGATTCTTTCGTTCCGAAACGCCATTCTGCTGAGGCGTATACACTGCTGTAAGCTGTCTCTGAATTCCATGATTGTCACAAAATTTTGTAAATTCATATGATGTGTACTCCCCACCACGATCTGTCCGCAAAACAGTGATCGAACAACCGCTTTCTTTCTCAACCAACACCTTAAACACTTTGAATATATCAAATGCTTCGGACTTTTCTTTCAGAAAATACACCCAAGTCTTCCGACTAAAATCATCAATAAAAGTAATAAAGTAACGTTTACCTCCATTTGAAGCGGGATTTAGAGGTCCGCAAATATCTGAATGTACCACCTCTAGCAACTGTTTTGCTCTTATAGATTTTTTTGAAGTAAAAGAGTCTCTGTGTTGTTTGCTAACAACACAATCCTCACACATATGAGATGCAGAAGAGATTTCGGGAAGTCCGGTCACCATGTTCTTTTGATACAAAGTCTTTAATCCTCCAAAATTTAAATGTCCATAACGAAAATGCCATAACCATGCTGAATTTTGCAACTTTGCAGAGAAGCATTGACTAACCTTATTGTGCAAATGTAATGGAAATAAACGGTTCTCTGTCATTGTAACTTGAGCAATCAAGCCAAGCTGTTTATCTTGAATTCGACATACACCATTCTTGATCAAAATCTCATAACCCTTCTGTTGTAGTTGCCCAAGACTTATTAAATTTGTCTTCAAATCTGGAACAAAAAATACATCAGAAATCTTGTGCATTTGATTATCTTTACCATGAAATTTAATACTTCCCTTCCCGACAACTTCTATTTTAGAGTTGTCACCAAACTTGACTGTGCTTTTAAATGTTTCATCAATATCAGAGAAAGCTGACTTGTTTCCAGACATATGATTGCTACAACCTGTATCCAAGTACCATAAATTTTCTTGAGTTTCTTCAGCTACATTACACACCATCAAGAGAGACTCCTCTTCAACTCTTTCTGTAAAATTATTTTTTTCTCCCCTCGAGTCACTCTGTAAGAAAGTGATTAAAGTATAGTGTCTAGGTTCGACAGATTTTGTGAACAAGCAGTTGCTGCAACACTCTCTTGTTCACTCGAAAATTGTCACAGCCAAGAATGAACAAGGCACAGGTTTGTTCACCCAGTTCGGCCAATCAGCCTACGTCTGGGGAGGACTATTCTCCAGTCCTCAATCCACTCAACCAACGGTTCCAAGTACACTCGGTTACAACTCACGCAACCTATGCTACTCAACCTTGTGTGGATCACACGACACAATCAGAACAGACTCTGATTTGCGTCTGCACACCCTCTGCAATATGTCAATCTAGAATAGCTACAATCTTCTCAAAGAACTCAGCCTATTCTACACTATAACTACTCAGCAGGGTTGCTGTAGCAACTGCTGTAACATACAGCTGAAGCATAAATGTCCGCGTCGCTCCAAGGCCTTCTGCCGAGCCGATCGAACGATTCCACGAGCGCTGCACACTCTGGAATACTCCCCCTCACTCAGTGACCACCTGCCACTAGCGAGTACTGCCGCACGACACTCGACCGAGCCAACAACTCGTCAGTTCTTCCGCGGCTTCCCTTGATCAACCAACAAGCTCCGCAGCTCTGAATTGGCTTCCAGATCAAGCTCGAATCAGACTCTGCAAGTCCTGATTCCCTTCTGCTATAATCACCACAGCTCTGCGCTCACGCTCTGCTCTTGGGTGATGATCGAAGAATTAGTCCGTCGCACACCAACGATTGCTCTCTCTAAAATCTGTGTATGCACTCGTGTATCCCTCAGCTTTGATCCCCCTCTCAGCTCTGAACCCCTTCAGCTTAAATAGCAGCAACAGCTTTAAGCAATGTCCAGGATTAGGCAATGTCCCAAAAGGAATCAATTATCTCCTAAAATCTAGGAGATTAGATTTGATCTTTATCTTCAATGCAAAACTCCTTCTCTGACTAGTAAACCTTGCTGGAAAATACTCCACAGCATTTTAGAAAAACATCAGATGCAATCCATAGAGTTCCAGCCCTTCAAGACATGCCCAGGTAGCTGCTGCTTCTTGGACAGATGAACCAGTCAGTTGAACAAGCTCCTGCTGCAGCATCCCCTGCTGCAGCTGCTGCTAGTTCACTTCTGCTGCCTGCTTGATAATTTGAGCTGCAGCAACTCCTTGTTCATTTGTGCTGGTTTTGTCAAACACTGCCATACTTGCATCATCAATCTCCCCCTTGGCATTTTGACAAAACCTTAGACCATATGCACTCTCCCATGAACCAGAAAAAAACTCTGAATACTCTAAAAGGAAAGATCCAACAATAGAGAGTAAGAGTAAATAGGTGTGGCCACACTCGGCCATAGCACAACCACGCAGGGTCAGCAAAAAAAATAAAAGAGTTTCATCCTTAGCAGTAGCATCTTCTCTCCCCCTTTTTGTCATAGATGCTCAAGGGGCCTGCTCCTCATCTGCAGGAAACTCCAGGTCTCTGAGGAGACTTCGGATCTGTCCACGCCTAGCATCCCTCCTCTTGGCTTCAGCTTCAAGTGTGAGCAGCTCAGACTTGAGATGGCTCACAATTCTGGCACGTAGAGCTGACTGAATTGTTGCAGCAGGGGGATGAGATTCCTCCAGGGGAGCTGGAGCTGAGGAGCCAACCAGTAGAGGATCCTCATAGGCAACATCCACTGCATGCTTTCCTTTGAACAGCTTGTGATCGACTGTGAAGATCTGCAGCTCCTCAGATAGGCCTTCAGAAATCTCACCAAGCTCCGGGTGCTGAGAGACCATGATCCCATAGATGAGGGAGGGTAGCACAATAGGCTTGTTGGAGGCAGCACTCCCGGCATGAGTGGCCAGCTGAGGAAACATAACACTACCCAGGCTGATCCTCCTCTTCTTTCCAATAGAGTAGAGAAGGTTAGCAAAGTCTCTGCTAACCTTCCCCCTGTGAGAGCTAGGGATCCAGGTTCTGATGCCCAGATGATACAGCAGGGCATTCTTGGAGGTTAGCTCAGCAGCACTGAGGTTTGGACCACCCCAAGACAGGCACACTCCCCCTGTCAGAACTTTAGCCAATATCTCTGGCTGAACAATAGTGGGAGCTCTGGCATTCTCATGAATTCCAAGAAATTCATCAATTTTTTCAGGGGTAATAATCACAGTCTTACCCCTTACCCAACTTTTCCCAAACTCATCCGCTCCTTCTTCTCCAAACTTCTCTTCCATATTCACAATAAATTTCCTAACCAAAGCTATGTTGAATCTGAATGGAAAGGTTAGGGACTTGAGAAGATTTACCTCTGTGAGGAGCTGGATTATAGCTGCTGATTTTGTACTTGTCCTGAACCAGTCTCTTTTCGGCCACAATGTGCTTCCTCTCAACAGCACTCCAAGATTGAGACGCACTCCTGTTTCTGAACCAAATACCTTCAACTGTGAGAGCAGATAAGTCTGCCACTGAATGTCCTCTCACAGACGGTTCACCAGAGGCACCAACATTTTCTTCACTTGATTCTTCTTCTTCACTGCTGGAGACTGGGATTAGGATTGGAGCTTTTCCTTTGTCTGAAGGAGGAGGAGGATGTGCTGCAGCAGGTTCTTGTTCAGGAGACTCGGCTCCTGTTTCCTCTCCTTCACCCACAATGCCAGGGGACATAACAAGTGTTCTGCAACTTCCTTCTGCAGAACCTGCTACAGCATCCGCTGTAGCATGTTCCTCCTCAGAGACACCCTCAGCCATGGCCCCCTCAGATAGCACAGCGGAACTGGAAGCAGGTTCCCCGTCAAGAACCAATCGCTTCCTTTTCTGAGATGTTTCTTTGTGAGGGGTGGGCTCGCTGTGTGACACAGGAAGAGGTGCCGGTTCCCACACCACCACATCCAGGCGCTGTGCAGGGGCTTCATTGCGCGACTTGGTCCGTCTTTCAGACCTGCCTTGACGGTCTGCTGCCAGATTCTTCTTCAACCCGCGCGTCTTCACCATTGAGCTAGATTGCAGACAGTTTGAGGAGCGTACAGAGGATGATCGGCAGCGATTTTTGGGAAGCACCTTGCACCTTGTCTTTGCCCTAGAAAAGATTTTGAAGTTGTTAGATCACGTGCCTCACATGTGCCTTCTTCCTTCATTAGCAACCAAAATGTGTGAACAAGCTTATTCTTGGCCAGGTTGCTATAGCACATGCGAGCTAGTTCAACTGCTCAGGTTAGACAAACAGCTTTGCTCGGAAGATCCTTCAGAGGTTCTGATGGAGATTTCATCACCCACACCTGAGATACACCATAGTTACTCCTTTTCTGACCCTCCAGCCTCCTATCTCTTTGTTTGTTATGTTTGGGTTTCCATACCTGTAACGCCTGTGGTTTTCCCTTGTCTTTAGCGATCCAGCGCCCTTGAGCAGCAGTCTTAGCAATCCTCCTCTGTGATTCTTTCTAGCAAGGAGCATTTCTTGTAGCTACATGATATGCATTCTTTTTGCAGCATGTGTTGATTCTGGATTTTGCTCCCCCTTTATCAACTGAAGAGGTTTTGTGCAGCTGCTTCAGATTGGCGGTAATCTTTTGATTCCCAACACTTGTACAAGATCCCCGTTTGTTCTGAGCCTTTAGCTTTGTTGTAGAAAAATGGTGTGCCCGGTGCTGCAACACCCTCTTGTTCACATGCCTAGTTCCATTTTTCTCTGCAGTTTTTGAAGAGTCATCTGTGTTGTTCTTTTCACCTATCTCAGCATCTGAGGCTTTAATAAAAACTGTCCCACTAGAGCTTTCTTCACCAGTATATTCAAGCCCTGTTCTCCCTTTTCCAAGTCTTTGGTAAGACAGAATTTCATCCAGGATATTATTCTGCGGATCAACTGTCTTGGCTGTTGCTGGAGCAGATCCAACAGAGATCTGTCTTTCAGAGTCTTCCCTTTTCAGAATGGTGACTTGATTATTGGATGAGAAAAGACTTTTCTTTCGATCTTCTTCCAAGAGATTGACTCTGTCAGTCAATGCTTGATTGGTCTGAAGAAGTGCCTCACACTGCTCGAGTATCTTACTCAGATAGTCAACAAGGCTGTCAGATGGGTCCTCTTCATCTTCACTTTCAGATACTTCAATCCCATAGTGAAATTCTTCCTTCTTTAATTCTTTGAGGTTGAAATCTGATACACTGGTCAGCACAACACAGTTTTCTTCATCACTTTCATCAGAGTCACTCCATTTTGCTGTCATGGATTTGCTGTTCTTTTTCTCTGAGTTATTGAGGGGTTTGCTTGGACAGTCAGCCTCAATGTGTCCATACCCTTCACAGGTCCAGCATTGAACCCCCTTTTTCATTTCTTTCTTATCATCTTCATCCTGAGCTGGTTCCTTCCCTTTCCTTTTACTTTCACCACCTCTTCTGAACTGTTTTCGTGAGGAGGAGCTTTTGCCATTTCTTGAGTCCATGTTCTTCAGGAGCTTTCCAAGATTCTTGACAAGCATACTCAGTTGATCATCTGGAACTATCTTCTTAGCTTCTGTTTCAGCTTTCAGTCCAACATTCTTGTCCTTGGGAGTGGTGTCTTCTTTAACTAGTTTCATCTCAAATTGTTTGAGAGACCCCATCAATTCTTCCAACCTCATGAATCTGACATTTTGAGCTTCTTCAATGGCCGTCACTTTCATGTCAAATTTTGCGGGCAGCGATCTGAGAACCTTCCTGATCAGCTTCTCTTCAGGGATAGGTTCACCAAGGGCATGAGCTTCATTTGCAAGATCACAGAGTTTAGCATTAAACTCAGTGACTGTTTCTTCATCCAGCATTCTCAGATTCTCAAATTGTGTGGCAATTATCTGGAGTCTTGACAGCTTCACTCTATCAGTGCCTTCATGCGCAGTTTGCAGAATTTCCCATGCTTGCTTGGCCATGTCGCAGTTTGATATCAACCTGAAATTGTTAGCATCTACTGCAGCAAAAATTGCATTCAGTGCCTTTGAATTACCAGTTGCTGCAGCACCTTCTTCAACAGTCCATTGCTCTTCAGGTTTTATCCTTGTCACTCCTTGCTCATCCATGGTGATTGGGGGAGACCACTGAATTACGACAGCTCTCCATGTCTTCTCATCAATAGCTTTGAGAAAGGCTTTCATTCTAGCTTTCCAATATCCATAGTTGCTCTCTTCCAACAATGGAGGTCTACTTGTACTCTGTCCTTCCTTCATTGTTTTGGCTACTTCAGAGACACTGTAGGATCTTTAACTCTGTGTGTCGAGTTCCTGCTCTGATACCAATTGAAATTTCACAGTGTCTAGGTTCGACAGATTTTGTGAACAAGCAGTTGCTGCAGCACTCTCTTGTTCACTCGAAAATTGTCACAGCCAAGAACGAACAAGGCACAGGTTTGTTCACCCAGTTCGGCCAATCAGCCTACGTCTGGGGAGGACTATTCTCCAATCCTCAATCCACTCAACCAACGGTTCTAAGTACACTCGGTTACAACTCACGCAACCTATGCTACTCAACCTTGTGTGGATCACACGACACAATCAGAACAGACTCTGATTTGCGTCTGCACACCCTCTGCAATATGTCAATCTAGAATAGCTACAATCTTCTCAAAGAACTCAGCCTATTCTACACTACAACTACTCAGCAGGGTTGCTGTAGCAACTGCTGTAACACACAGCTGAAGCACAAATGTCCGCGTCGCTCCAAGGCCTTCTGCCAAGCCGATCGAACGATTCCACGAGTGCTGCACACTCTGGAATACTCCCCCTCACTCAGTGACCACCTGCCACTAGTGAGTACTGCCGCACGACACTCGACCGAGCCAACAACTCGTCAGTTCTTCCGCGGCTTCCCTTGATCAACCAACAAGCTCCACAGCTCTGAATTGGCTTCCAGATCAAGCTCGAATCAGACTCTGCAAGTCCTGATTCCCTTCTGCTATAATCACCACAGCTCTGTGCTCACGCTCTGCTCTTGGGTGATGATCGAAGAATTCGTCCGTCGCACACCAACGATTACTCTCTCTAAAATCTGTGTATGCACTCGTGTATCCCTCAGCTTCGTTCCCCCTCTCAGCTCTGAACCCCTTCAGCTTAAATAGCAGCAACAGCTTTAAGCAATGTCCAGGATTAGGCAATGTCCCAAAAGGAATCAATTATCTCCTAAAATCTAGGAGATTAGATTTGATCTTTATCTTCAATGCAAAACTCCTTCTCTGACTAGTAAACCTTGCTGGAAAATACTCCACAGCATTTTAGAAAAACATCAGATGCAATCCATAGAGTTCCAGCCCTTCAAGACATGCCCAGGTAGCTGCTGCTTCTTGGACAGATGAACCAGTCAGTTGAACAAGCTCCTGCTGCAGCTCCTGCTAGTTCACTTCTGCTGCCTGCTTGATAATTTGAGCTGCAACAACTCCTTGTTCATTTGTGCTGGTTTTGTCAAACACTGCCATACTTGCATCATCAAAGAAGATGAAGGTACTGCTGGTGAATCGTCTGAGAGATGACCTGCATTGACAGACTCAACTGCAATCACAGTAGGGGGGTCTGGTTCAGAAATAGGAATGCCTTCCAATCATGGAGGGCTGTTGAGAGAAAGCACATTGTGACAGAAAAGAGACTGGATCTGGACAATTACAAATCAGCAGCCATTATCCAGCTTCTCACTGAGGTAAACCTTCTCAAATCCTTGACTTACCCATACATATTCAATATAGCTCTTGTTAGGGAATTTATTGTGAACATGGAAGAAAAATTTGGTGAGGAAGGAAAAATGAGTTTGGAAAGAGTTGGGTGCGGGGTAAGAAAGTACTTATCACCCCTGAGAAAATAGATGAGTTTCTTGAGATACATGGTAATGCCAGAGAGCCCACGGATGTCCAGCCAGAGGTGCTGGCTAAGGTTCTGACAGGAGGAGTATGCTTGTCTTGGGGTGGTCCAAATCTTAGTGCTGCTGAACTCACCTCAAAAAATGCTCTGCTGTATCATTTGGGCATTAGAAACTAGATCCCCAGCTCTCACAGGGGAAAGGTTAGCGGAGCCTTTGCTAACCTTTTACACTCTATTGGGAAAAGGAGGAAAATCAGTCTGGGCAGCGTGATGTTTCCCCAGCTAGCTACTCATGCTGGCAGCGCTTCCTCCAGCAAGCCCATCGTGCTACCCTCCCTCATCTATGGGATGATGGTCTCATAGCATCTGGAGCTTGGTGAGATTTCTCAAGGTTTATCCGAGGAGCTGCAGGTCTTTACCATAGACCACAAACTATTTAAAGGGAAACATGCAGTGGACATAGCCTATGAGGATCCGCTCTTGGTTGGTGCTTCAGCCCCAGCTCCTCTGGAGGAATCCCTTCCCCCTGCCGCCACGATCCAAACAGCTCTCCGTGCCAGAATTGTGAGCCATCTCAGATCTGACCTGCTCACTCTTGAAGCAGAAGCAAAAAGGAGGGATGCTAGGCGCGGCCAGATCAGATGTCTGCTCAGAGACCTGGAGTTCCCGGCGGGTGAAGAGCAGGCCCCTTGAGCATCTATGCCAAAAAGGGGGAGAGTAAGATGCTGCCACTGGTTCATGGAAGTGTGCATCAGTGTCCTAGGGTTTTGTCAAAATGCCAAGGGAGAGATTGAGGATGCAGTAAGGCAGTGTTTGACAAAACCAGGACAAGTGAATAAGGAGCAGCTACAGCAGGGGATGCTATAGCAGGAGCTTGTTCACGTTGCTGCAGCATCTGTCCGAGTAGCAGCAGCAACCTGGGCGATTGGCTAGAAGGCCTGACAGCTCAGCGGAGAGCATCAGAAGAATTTCTTAAAGTGCTGCGGAGAATATTCCAGTGGGGAATTCCTAGCTAGAGAAGGAGATGTGTTTTGGAGTTCAAAACAAATCTAATCTCCTAAAAATTAGGAGATAATTGTTTCTTTTTGGGATATTGCTAAATTCTGTTCTTGATTGAAGCGGGCGTTGCTACTTAAGGGAGAACAGGTCAGAGCAGAAAGTTTGATCGAAGCTGAGGGATACACGAATGCATATGCAGAATTCAGAGAGAGTAATTTTGGTGTGCGACGAGTTCTTCGATCATCATCCGAAAGCAGAGCGTGAGCGCAGAGCTGTGGTGACAGAAGCAGAAGGAGATCAGGACTTGTGTAGTCTGATCCGAGCTTGATCTGGAAGCCAATTCAGAGCAGTGGTGCTTGTTGGTTGATCAAGGAAGGCCGCGGAAGAACTGACGGGTGTGTGGCTCGGTCGAGTGTCTAAGCGGCAGTTCTCGCTAGTGGCAGGAGGTCACTGAGCAAGGGGGAGTATTTCAGAGTGTGCAGCGCTCGTGGAATCGTTCGATCGGCTCGGCAGAAGGCCTTGGAGCGATGCGGACAATTGTGCATCAGCTGTGTGCTACAGCAGATGCTGCAACAACCCTGCAGAGTTGAGTGTAGTTTAGAATAGGCTGAGTTTCGAGGAGACAGTAGCTATTCTAGATTGACATTTGTAGAGGGTGTGCAGACACAAGTCAGAGGCTGTTCTGATTGTGTCTAGTGATCCACACAAGGTTGAGTAGCATAGGTTGCGTGGAGTTGTAACCGAGTGTACTTGGAGACCTCTATGATTAGTGGATTGAGGACTGGAGAATAGTCCTCCCCAGACGTAGGCAGTTGGCCGAACTGGGTGAACAAACTTCTGTCTTGTTCATTGTTTGCTGAGACAATTTTCGAGTGAACAAGAGCGTGCTGCAGCAACTGCTTGTTCACAAATCTGTCTGTCAGAGACGCTGCGAATTTCAATGTTTGTTTGTTTAAGGAACACTGAGCTACTCGTCAAGATCATCTTTCAAAAGCTGTTCTGCTTCAGATTCTTCTTCATCCAACAGATACTTGAGCTCCCTCAGAACCAGCTTCACTTCTCTCTTTGCCGTTGAGACTTGAGAGGACATGTTTTCCAGTACATGCAGATGTTTTTCAAGACGAGCAATTATCTTTGAGTTTGAAACGAGCTGTCCAGGTTTCTTGATCAATGCTGTTCTGCTAGTTGTCCCACCAGAAGAATCCTTTAATCTAAGCAATGCCTGCTGGACTAATTCTGGAACAGAGACATCCACGTGATGTTTTCCAGTGAACAGTTTGTAGTATGTGCTAAATGGAACCGGAGGAGGAGAAACCTTCATCAAATCATCACATATATCAGGACACTGATTAACCATCATCTCAAATAGCATCAAAGGACACCCAATTGGGACATTAGGCAGATCAGAAATATTGTGCTGACATAGATGATTAAAAATAATATGTGTAGGATTTCCCTTTACTCCTTGGGCGACATGGAGTATAAGTGCTGCCATGGGCTTGCTCACAATTGTCCTATGCAAAGTAGGTGTCCATTCTTGATACATATCCCATGCAAAATGGCATATTTGGTCGTCAGCTGTCCTGATTCCAGCGAGCTCCGCTCCATGAGGTTATTCGCCCATTAGTCAGCTCCGAAGCAATCTCACCCATTCTGGTAACTCTGGCACAATTTCATCTGGGCAGATCCCGAAGTAGTCACTGATTAAAGCTGGTGTAATTTTTACTCGCCGGCCCCTTACTTGAACCACCCCATATTCTGTACTGGATAGAGTTTTGAAATGCTGAGTCAGGTTTGCTACCAACTCCCTCACAAGCTGCAACAAACGGTTGGGCCAATCTGATAGTCTTCAGAAGACTAGCCTCCTCAATAGCATGCACCACCTCTAGAACTTCAAACTTTTTCTCCACAAAAATTCTTTCTTGGACAGTCTTCCGTCCCACTATGATCTGCCATCTCTTGGCATTGTCATTATCACATAACCGGATTCCGGATTTTTGTGACTCCCCCAGTCAACGGTTCTTCAACAATCCTTTTCAACTTCTTGACAATCTTTGATGCAACTTCCTTTTCTTTGGGGCTTACTCCCTCTATTAGAGACCCCTTCTTCTCTTCCTTGCTGACACAATCCGAACTGCTCTTTCTCTTCCTCTTTGATAAACGGTCAGCCACAGATGACACATGAGCTACCTCTTCCAGGATATCTGCCAAAATATAGTCTCAACAGAGTCTTCATCATCTTCTATCACCACAGCGTCAGATGCAGTTGGCTTAGTGGGAGGACTGACAGATTCCGCCTCATCAAGAGGGACCTCTATCGGTGGTTTAAAGACCACCAGACGCATCTTTTCTGGGACAGAGTCTGCTGCAACCTCAAGACAAGCATCTTCAACCTTTTCTTCTTCAATGTCCTCTGGGACACGTTCCTTATGCAGATTAATAGCTTTTGGGATCTTACTCGATTCTGGAACAACATCAGCTAAGCTTGTTCCACCCTCAACCTCTGATTTGTTCGCTCTTTACCTTGCCTTTTGAGCAAACAACTTAGCCAGGCGAGATGCCTTGCTTTTTTGAGGGCCTCCAGTACCCTTTTTCTGAGTCACGCCAGTATCAATTTGGCCAGCTAGAGTCTGCTCGACCAGCCCAGCCTTCTGTCGGTCGACTGTCTCGAACCTCTAAGCAGGCCTTTCTTCCTGATCACAAGTACCAACACAAGCAATACCAGCAGTACCAATATCCCTAGGTATATTCTCAACAATTTCCATTATAACGGCATCCAGACTCTTATCACCTTCTAACACTTCGGCAATTGCAGGTATATCAACTGTAGGGCTTACCTCAGTGGCAGATTTGATTTCAGTGACAGACGGCGTCGGCATTGGGAGTTCGTCCCCTCCCTTCTTTCTTCGCCCTCTTTTCTTTGTTGATGGGTTTGAACCGGGGTTTGTGCAACCAATACGGTCTTATCTTTTCTCCGAGAAGCAGCGGCTCGAGTCGATCTGACAGGAGCAGGAGAGGATTCGGCCGCGCTGACGGAGTTCTTCTTGGATGCCACCATGATTTAGCTAGACAATCTGCTTCGAGGGATTCTGAAAGCACACTCTCAACTCAGCTACACAAAAGGTTAATCTGCAGATTTTTAGGAGATTTCAAAATTTAAATATAGAAACCCTAACTATCAAATCTGAGATATTTTAGATTAAATGCAGAGTTCCTTTCCAAAGTAAATACTTTCCAACAAAAAAAAACAACATGATTCACCGAACTGTCTGGCTCAGATTTTTGGACAACTTACTATTCTTGAACAATGATCAGAACTTCTCCCCCTGAATATAGTAACCAGTTCAACCAAATCTTGTACTGCAAATAGGAACTGGTCCAGCCACCCTGAATACTATTTTAATTACTGACCCAAGGCAAGTCTGAGTGTTTCAAACTGAGAGTTGTTCAGCGCTTTAGTAAATATGCCAGCCAGTTGTTTGTCTGAGGATACGTGTTTTAAAATGAGAACCTTCTGTTCAACTAACTCGCGGATGTAATGATGCTTGATGTCGATACGCTTTGTTCTGAAGTGTGGAACAGGATTTCTGGAAATGTTAATAGTTCTCAAGTTGTCACAAAAGTATCATCTCCCCTTGTTTCAGACAATACTCTTCCAGCATCTGTTTCATTCAGACAATCTGTGCGGAACAGCTTCCTGCAACTATGTACTTAGCTTCTGCAGTCGACAAAGATATGCTACTTTGCTTCTTACTGAACTAGGAAACTAAGTTGTTTCCTAGAAAGAAGCATCCACCTGAAGTGCTTTTCCGATATTCTGCACTGCCTGCCCAATCGGCATCCCCGTATCCAACTAAATGAGAGCTGCTGTCCTTGGTGTACCAGAGTCCATAATTTGTTGTTCCACTGATGTACCTGATTATATGTTTGACACTGGCCAGATGACTTTCTTTAGGATTAGCTTGGTACCCAGCACAGATTCCCACAGCATAGCAGATGTCAGGTCGACTAGGCAGTAAGGTAGAGTAGGCTTCCTATCATACTCTTGTACAGGGTCTGTTCCATACTAACTCCAGATTCATCATTTGTTACCTTTACATGAGTTGCTGCTGGAGTATGCTTATGGCTGGCATTCTCCAATCCGAATTTCTTCACCAAGTTTCTGGCATATTTGCTTTGAGTTATAAAAATCCCATCGATTTTCTGATGAACTTGTAGACCAAGAAAGTAAGCCATTTCCGTTACCATACTCATCTGAAATTCACTTTTCATCTGTTCAATAAACTGGTCAACGAGCTGCTGAGATCGAGACCCGAATACAATGTTGTCCACATATATCTGAGCAATGACGAATTCCTACTGGATGTGCTTGACAAATAAGGTCCTGTCCACTCCCCCTCGCACATAGCCATGTTGAACGAGAAATATCGTGAGCCATCCATACCATGCTCTGGATGCCTGTTTCAGTCCATACAGGGCCTTGTTCAACCGATAAACATAATCAGGATGAAACGGGTCTTCGAAACCTTTAGGTTGAGCAACGTGTACTTCCTCATTGAGCCAACCGTTGAAAAACACACTTTTGACGTCCATCTGAAACAGCTTGCAATTGAGATGGCATGCAAGTGCGAGTAAGAGTCTTATGGCCTCAAATCCGGCAACCGGAGCAAATGTCTCATCGAAATCTATGCGTTCAATCTGGGCATACCCCTGTGCCATCAGCCTTGCTTTGTTCCGGATGATGTTGCCTTTTTCATCTGTCTTGTTCTTGTAAATCCATTCAGTACCAATAATGTTGGCGTCAGCAGGTCTTGGTACAAGAGTTCATACATCATTTCTAGTAAATTCCGAGAGTTCATCCTGCATAGCGTTGACCCAGTGTTCATCCAGAATAGCCTCCTTGATGGTCTTTGGCTCAATTGATGACAGAAAACACGAACTACTTAGCATCTCTACAAAGTCAATAGTCTTGCTACGGGTTCTCATGGGTGCTTGAGGATCTCCAATAATGTCAGTGACCGGATGGTTCTTCTGAATGCGCTGAGGAAGATGAATCGTAGGAGCTTGTTCAGATTCTGTATCAGATGCTTGTTCATTATTCAGCGGGTCTGGAACAGAGACTGTCTCACAATTCTGATCCTCTTGAGTTCTGTTAGTGCCAGTGTCAGGACTGGTACCATCATCTTCATCTTTGCTGGATGAAATGTCTGAGTCTTGAATTTCCACGTTAACTGATTCAACCATTGTCTTTGATTTCTTGATGTAGACACGGTTGGCGACAGTTGGTAGAGTATCCCAAGAATATTCCTTCAATGCTGCGAGGATCTAGTTTCCTTCTGTATTCCCTGTCTTCATAGACATAGCACGTACATCCAAAAATATGAAAATGTCTTACCGAAGGTTTCTTACCTTTCCAGATTTCATAGTAGATTTTCTGTGTTCCAGGCCGTACCAGAACTCTGTTTAGGGTGTAACAAGCAGTGTTAATAGCTTCAGCTCAGAAGGATAAAGCTAACTGCTTGTCATGAAGCATAACTCTCATCATCTCCTGAAGGGTGCGATTTTTCCTCTCTGCCACTCCGTTTTGTTGGGGCGTGATCGGTGCTGAAAACTGATGGAATATCCCCTGTTTGAGATAGAATTCATCCATGTCGCCGGTCTCAAATTCCTTACCATGATCACTTCGGATGGCAATCAGTGTCATATCCTTCTCGCGTTGGAGTCTCAGAATCAAGTGGATAACAGCTTGCACGGTGTCTGACTTTTGTCTAAGAAAGGCAGTCTAGGTAAAGCGTGAGAAATCAGCAACACAAACTAGAACATAGATCTTACCACCAATACTTTCTGTTTGCATTGGACCCATCAAGTCCATGTGTAGTAGTTCAAGGATCCTGGTGGTACGAATTTGACTAGTTCTGGATGTGCCGTTCTTGTCTGTTTGCCTATCTTGCATTCACCACATAAAACATCATTCTTGCCTTTTAGTTCAGGCATTCCGCGCACTAATCCGAGTCTGGATATATTCCTCAAGGTTTTGAGATTCAGGTGTCTGAGCCGCTTGTGCCGCAGAATCAGTTCATCCTGTTTAGACAGAAAGCAATGAGCTGTGACAGGCTCTGTGTTAGAATCTAACAGATAACAATTATTCGAAGAACGAGTTCCTCTCAGAACACACTTCCCTTTACTGTTTACAACCTGACATGCATCTTTGTCGAACTGCACATTTAGCTTTCCATCGCACAGTTGACTTATACTCAGTAAGTTGGCCTGAAGACCTTCCATCAGAAGGACCTTGTCAATCTTGGGCATTCCTTGAACGGATAGTGTCCCTTGTCCAACGACCTTTCCTTTTCCTCCTCCACCAAATGTAACACTTCGTCCATTCAGTCAAAAGTGAAGCATCGAGATAGTTAAAGATGAGAGTGAGATATCTGAACAGATGGCCTTACTCGCAAAAAATTTCGGCATATTTATGAGGAATCTGAATCAGCGACAGTTCAACAAATCAGGAACAGACATCAAAATCGACCAGATGGAAAGTTCAGAAAAGTGAGAACCAAATGATATACTTTTCCTTTTCCACGGGGTTTCTTCTCAGGTGCTTCAGATACCAATTTCATTTCTAAAGTTCGAAGAGATCCCATTAAAACGTCAAGCCTCATTCCCTTTATATCATGTGCTTCCTCAATCGCAGTTACCTTCATTGCATACTTCGGTGGTAGTGACCTCAAGACTTTCCTGACAAGCTTCATTGCTGATCGGTTTTTCAAGTGCGTATGCCTCGTTAGCAATGTCCATTAACTTCGCATTGAACTCCGTTATAGATTCTTCCTCTTTCATTTTTAGATTTTCCAACCTGGTAGTTATCATCTGCAACTGAGACTGTTTCACCTTGTCAGTCCCTTCAAACGCTGTCTCAAGAATGTCCCAAGCCTCTTTCGCTGTTTCACAAGTGGAAATGAGTCTGAAAATGTCAGGTTCAACTGCATTAAAAATTGCATTGAGTGCTTTGCATTGGTTGCAGCAGCTTTGATGATGCAGTATGACAGTGTTTGACAAAACCAGCTCAAGTGAACAAGCAGCTGAACAAGGTGCTGCTATAGCAGGAGCTAGTTTAGGGAGCTGTAGCATCTGTCCGAGCAGCAGCAGCCTGGATCTTTGGAAAGAGGGCTTAGCAGTTCTTCAAAGAGCATCAGAGGAGTTTCTAAGTATTCAGCAGAGAATATTCCAGTGGAGATTCCCAGTTGGTGGAAAAGATTTGATTCGAGAAGATTAGATTTGCAAATCAAATCTAATCTCCTACAAATTAGGAGATATTGCTCTTAAGAGGAAATTGCTAAAAATGTGATTGATGGAACTGATTGTTCCTATTTAAAGGAGGCCCTTCAGAGAGTTGGAGGCTGATCGAAGCTAAGAGAGAAAACATGAGAGTATACACAGAATTCCGAGAGGAAAGAATTCAAGATCGAAGAGCTTCGACCATCACCGAGACAACGCAGGCATGTGGAGCTGGGTGATTGAACTGAGGGTGATCGAGACTTGCAGAGTCTGATCATTGCTTGATCTGGAACCCAATTCAGAGCAGCGAGTGCTTGTTGGTTGATCAAGGTAAGCTCACGAAATGCTTCAGCACACTCTTCACCAAAGTTGCTGTATCTTAAGTCGTCGACACTCCAAGCTCTCCCGCCAAGTAATCGAACACTTTGAGTTCTTCAAACTCAGCCTCAGCTGCCCCTCAATCAATGACTCACTCCGTCACTACTGGGTAGCCTCGATCAATGCTCCTCGGCCCGCGACACTGTCTGTCCACGACTGATCACCAAGCTCTGATTGTCCCTTCATTGAGCAGCGCTCCAGTTAAACTCCGGATCAATCCTGAATCAAACTCCATGAGTTCTGATTCTTTCTGCACACAACACCAGTCTTCAACTAAATGTATTAACCCTGCTACTGTGGTTGATCTCTGTGTGTTTTCTCTGTGTTTGCTGTCTGATCGTCTGTGTTCTTTGCTGCATCCCTGCCTTCCTTTTCAAGCTCTCTAGCACACCAAAAATACCAAGGATCATTATCAGAATCTTCTCCTCGATTCTAGCAAGTTTGTTGAAGATTTTTTTGCCAAATTTGGACTCTTGGATCTGTATCTTTTTAGACCATGTGTTGGCATTTGCTGAGTTCTTGATGACGTCTGCATACCTCTCTGAGCTTCTCCAATGCCAATCGGATCATGCCGGAGCCTCACCATGCAATGCCATGATTCTGCTCTAGCTCTGGATTATCCCGGAGTGCTAAAGCACACTCTATCTCTTCATAGTTGTCTCTCGTCCATTCTTTAGATAGAGTTTCAACTTCAAATCTTCACGAACTGCTGAAGCAGTCTCTGGCTCTTTGTTGTTGTTGTTTTGTCAGTCTTTAGACTGTGCTCTAGCCACCAATCTTCAGGGAGTGCCTCAACAGTCTCTTGAGCAGTTTTGTCAAGGTTGCCATATCCTCAACAAACTCTAAACTGAGCAAGGGTTTAATAGAGTTCCTGGAAGCAATGACCCTTAGCTTAGAGCAAGGCTGCTTGGATGGGAAGCTCAAATTTGAAGAGATGATTATGCTCGTTCTCAACCTCAACCAAATTCTTTTTGTACAAAGCATGATTACATGCACAATCATATGAGAAAAGTTGTGGAAAAAACCATCATCCACTGATGGGAGAGCACTACTATGAAGATGCATAGTATTACGAATGTCCACCACAAGTTTCATTAAACTTACTGATGGAAAGACATATTGCGAGTCAAGAAGAGATGCTTGAAAAGATCAAAGAATTTACACCCAGATATTCAGAGATCTTTTAATCAATAACTCGGAGCGGGACTAAAGGAATTTATAGAAGATGACGTCAAGATGGAAGTGGTTAGCCATCTAGAAGTTCAAGTCGCCCCTTCACTTTTATTTCCCAATATGTGGGCGGCAATCATGATGATGAGCTAGAGGAGTTCTAGCTGTCCAAGTTTATTATGAGTACATGGATGATTACTAGTGTACTGAAGAAGTGACGGTCTTGGAACAAGAAGATGCCTCCCCCTCCTCTATGTGCGATCCTGAAGATCTTTTGAATGCACCACAAGATGAAAAGTACACAGACTTCATCGACGCCTTTTTGAATTTGACTAAAGAATATCCTTGCATACATATGGATGTGATAGTGAAGAGAGTTCAGATGTATTCGCACGTGAGCTACTAGTTGCAGAGCTCACGGGAATAATGCCAATTGAATATGGAGCCTGAAGTGAAGATGTATATCTTCTTGCACGACATCCAGATAAGTTTCTAAGGTCCTTCCATATTTCTTGAAATTACCGAGATGAAGCTTCTACAATCTCTTGGTTCTTACTGGGATCATACATATGAAGGGATTGGAGTCTCAATTCAACATATATATTTCTTGAAATTACCGAGAAGAAGCTTTGCTTGTTGCTGCTGCGGCTGCTGGTGGTTCTGCTGCGGCTTCAACATTTGGTTCTGGCTCTGCTGATTATGCTGGTTCCGCCCTTGGTGCTGCTGGAATCCTCCTTCTTTTCTCCAACTATAACCATTTGCAGCAAGTCCAAATTATTTGGGGCCTGCCTGTTGTTGAAGTTCTGGAATCCACCCATGGCATTCACGTCGACGGTCTCATCCTCGTGAAGGGTGGGACACTCATCCATTTTGTGGCTTGCAGCACCACAAAATTCACAAGGCTTGACTCCACTCACCTGCCCAACCATCACACTTTGCATCATTTCGCTGGCCATCTGATTGGTGTTGGAATCCTCCTGTGAAACATTCCTTGTCCTGCTTGTGTCATCCCTTCGACTCGTCTCTTCCCAAAACGAGCACTCTCAGCGGTCTCGTTGATCAACTCTCGCACCTCAGTTGATGTCATGTTTAGAACGATGCCACAAGCTGCGGCATCCAATAACATATGCTCGAGGAGTCTCAATCCATCCAACAAATATTCAACCAACATCCTTTTTGGGACTCCTAAATTACAACAGCTTTGCTCCAATGAGTTAAACCTCTCCATGTAGTCATACATCGACTCACTTGGTCCTTGTTTGATTGTTGACAACTCCCTTCTAACTTGCGTTGCTCTAGCTGGAGGGTAGTATTTATCCAGGAACTTCCTTTGCATTTGGTCCCATGTTCTTATATTACCTGAAGGAAAAGACAAAAACCACGATTTTGCTAGGTCAATTAAACCTATCCTCGGAAGCTGCGTATGGCCTTAACGTTTGGCAGTTCCGGTGAACTCCTATAAGTGTCTAGTTGCAACTTCTTCCGATAATCCTCCAAACTTGCGTAGATGGCGCACCACTATGGTTTTGATCTCAACATTATCTTCTTCCGAGTCAGTGTTGATGCGCCACACTTGATTTTGGAATGTAAGGGCTGAAAGCTCCCTCATGGTTGGCTTATCACGGGCCGATTGCCTATATTGCTGACGTGCATATAATCAAGGTTGCGGTTGAGGTGGAGCATAATCATTAACCTCTTCCATCCTTTGACGTCTACCGTTGCTTCCTCCCTGGAATTCCATCCTTTGACAAGCTGCTCTTTACCTTTGATTGAAGACTTGCTCTGGCTCCTCATAGAGTGGTGGTATGACTTTTTGGGGCATTTTAAGGTTGGCCTGATCATGTTCATGGTTCTGGTGGCCATCGCCATTGATGCTTCCTGCATTAGACATACCAACAAGTCCAGTAAAATAAAAAGAATAATCAAAATAAAATAGTAAACGATCTCCGATTGGTCAAAAAGTGGCTACATCCCTAGCATAGCTCGCGAAATCTGACCGTAGGCTCGTTCCGCTTAGAAAAACACCTTATAATAGCTAATCGGACACCATTAGCTCAAGTTGCACCTACCTCCGTCGTCAAAACACCAAAACAAGAAGAAAAAAAAAGCAAAACAAGAAAAACAAAAGCTTGGAACTGTATACTAAGTGTTGCTCTCCCCGGCAACGACACCAAAATTTGACGGCACGTCGTTTTGTGAGCCAAAATTATATTTATATTGCCTACTTACTAGCTAGTGATAAGCAGGTCAAATCCAAAAGAGAGCAAATAGTCTAGAGTTTCAATAATTGTCACACTAAAAGGGGGTTTACAGGAAGAATGTTGTTGAACAATTTCAGAAATAGTCGGTTCAGGGATGTGCATTGGAACTGGTAATCATCGATCGAACACGGATCAACTATTAAAACTATTGTTCTAGTCTAAAAATCCTTCTAAGGTAATGTTGACTCCAGTGTTCTACCTATTCTTAACCGCTAAGTTCTCGAATAGGTTAACGATTACATGACTAACAATACCTAATTAATTCTACCGCTTGGCTTCTCTAATAAAGGAATTCAATCAAGTAGCACACAATAGATATCAAATCAGTTTCACCGCTAGGCTATGCTAACTTGATAATCAGAGCATGCAATTCATACGAAGAACAGTAATTCATTAAGTCGAATAATGAAACATAAATATTTCGAACTGTACGTCGCAACAGAAATCCCCAAATCGAATTATGGTTTAGCTACTACAACCCATCTAGTAACAAAGAAAATAAAGAGTTCAGATAAATAGTAAAACTTCCGCGATGCCGCTTTCGTCTCTCTAATCCTTCGTCTCTGGTCTACGGTCTGGGCGGCTGGCTTAGCTTAGGGTTTTTTCCAGGAAAAAAAAGACCCTTTTAAATTATACAACACCCTTCTGCTCAATCTCTACTACTTTACTTTCTCTCTACTCAATCTCTACTCTCATCCCTACTATTTTTCCTTGTTGAACTATTTCATTATGTCTTGTATCAAACTCACCATAAGTGACACATGAGTGAGTAGTCTTTTAGTAGTAGGGATCCTTATGGATCCCTTATGGTAGATTGTAATGCAAAACATGTTATTTTATATATATGAGTAAAGTTTGGTTGAAAATTCTCATGCTTTCTCTCCATGTCAATTTTGTGCACACCAAGTGTTTGATGAAACGCATGAATGAGTATGAATTGATAGAACACCTAGGAATGAAATGAGAGTTGAACCTAGGTTGTTTAGGAGATGGAACATGATTACTTTAGATTGCTTTTGTGCACGAGAGTGGCAAACGCATTCCACTAGGCTAAGCATAGAGCGGACTTTAGTTAAATATCAATAGACCGAGAGGTTGAGATTAGGAGACTTTTGTTCTACACGGTTCAATAGAGCGAGAGTTTGAGGATTATGTCATTTAGGTATTATTCCCATTCTAGAGAAGGAGCGAGAGTTGAATTTAGAATGTGTGATACCTTAGCCTAGAACTATCAACCAAATTAGCTTATGATTTAGATAAGTTTTGCATTGCTAATCGCATGACCTTGGGGTGAAGTAGGATTCTGACTACCCTTTCTCTATTATTTTCTTTTATACCGTATTTCATCTTGTCTTTAGTATTCACTAGAGATACCCTGCTCTTCCGCAAGAGGAAGATGAGAGACCGGTTGGAGCTTGGAGACTTCAAGCTCGACGACTCCACTTGATTCCCACATTATCGACGCATGCCACTTGAGAAGGGATCCTCGCGTAGGACTTCTCAAGTGTGTTTCTTATGAAGAAAGGAATCGGCTACGTCATAGCCAAGACGTTAAACTAGGCTTGTGAGTATTTATGCTTTTGTCTTTAGTTGATTGTAGTACAGAATCGTTGTGGAATTTGTGATGCGCATTTGGCTACCTTCGCACGAGAGACGTTCCTTTGAAACTTTCTTTTTAATTCTATTACTTTATATTTCTTAGGAACTAAGCAAATTTTAAAGTGTGGGGTGTTTGCGCTTGCACTTTTATTTGCTTAACAACATGGTTCTATGCTACATATTTGCTTTCCGTGCATTATACTCACATGATTGCTGTCATCCTAGCTTTAAGTATTGATCACATGAAGTAATGTTTGCTAAGCAATTAAGTAGTATCATTTAATTTTATTTTTTTGGAATGAGTTGTGCTTTGAATTCATGAATTGTATCTTTAAGTTTATTGACATTCTTTGTGATGATTTTATTCACATGATTTGGTGTTTTGACTAGCTTAGTTCGATTTATTTTTAAGCTCTTTCCGTGCATGAAAAATGAAGTTAAGTTTAGCGAGCACACAAATAAAATAAAAATGGTTTTCATATAAAAACCTTGTACTTGCTCTTGTTTGATTTCAGGTGACTTTAGCATTCCTATTTAGCATTTGTATTTTTTAGCTCACACTTCATGCTTCATTATATATCACTTAGGCACATTGTCGAGAGTGTGGAGTCAAATAAAGTATTTGCAAAAAGAAAAAAATATATTCTTAAGGTTTTACAATGCCGAGGGTTAGAAAGGTAAGTTCTCCCTTGAAAGCATTTGTATAAACACAAAAATGTCCTGTTTGTTTTTTTTTTATCAAAGAAAAGTTTTACAAATGCCGAGGGTTAGGAAGGTAAGTTTCTCCCTGAAAGCATTTGTATAAACGCGAAAAATTATTAAACATACTTAATTCTTGACCTTGTGCCTTTTCCACTAGTTCTTTCGCATGTGTGTGAGTAAGGCATTTGCATTTCGCTTTTAGAAAACGTCTAAGGTATGACCCTCATAATTTATTACCTAAGCATCGAGATTGTACGAGTGAAGTTTAAAATTTTCAATGTTAAAACTCCTCTTCTTTTACGGATTATGACATATAGTCTAAAACTTGAAAATGAGTTTGTTGTCATGAGCTTACGGACTTGCAAGCATATGCGATTGACTAGACAAAATTTTTGTGTAAGCAACGCTTTTCTTCATACTACTTGCATAGGAAATTGAGAGGTAATTTGAATTCGACGAATGCTAGTTTTAATATCGATTCTATGAATATTTGTTGTCGCAATGAAGTGAATGATCCTTAGAGTTTGCGTGAAGCGAATGATTTGCACAACTTTATTATTATAATGATGGTTGATAAAGAACTACTTGCTTTGCAAACTATATTTGGATTTTGAACTCTTATGGATGCTTGCGAGTAGGATTTGTGAGTATTCCTATTCTGAAAACTCTCACGAGACTATAACTCGTCCACTAGGGTAGCCTAGGGGTTTAAAGGCTTGATGCGTACCCTAAATGCATCCGTGATTCCTACGACCGTTTAGGAGTAGATTTAATTTTCCTTATTGTAGTTATTTTTTATGTTATGTTACATGAGTAGGGGATGGATGTGTTTTATGTGCGTAAGATTTGCTACATGATTTAATATTGTCATATATAATCTAGCAACTTACTCTCCGCTTGACTTATGTATATACTTGTTTGGGACGAACAACACTTAAGTGTGGGGTGTTTTGATGAGCGGATAAATGACCTTATATTTGTCCATATTTTCCATTACTTCTTGTTTGTTCTGTTATTTTATAAAGTCGTTTGATGCTTTCTTTGTCTATTTCAGGTTAAAAATGTGTATTAAATGATATGAAGCGGCCCGAAGAAAATTTGGATGAATTCCAATCGATCGAGAGCAAAAACGAGCACAATTGAGCAAAAGGCAAAAGTGAGTCGGCCACCCTTGGCAGAATGACCTGTTCATCTTTAAAGGCTTGCTGAGTGCGCATGATTCTTATCCGATTGAGGCATGCGATAGCTTGTTGGAAAGCTAATTCAAAGGGCTGCAACTTTGTAGTTTACATCAAGACTTAGTTCGAATGTTTAAATGGTCAAAAAGGCAAGATTCTAGCACTACAAAGTTGATTCGCCCGAATCAAAAAGTAATTCAGCCAGGAGAAGTGTAGGGCAAGCATGATACTGTTCATTACAGCACTGAGGTATTGATTTGGCCTAATCAACTCAAGGCTTGCCCGAATCACATTTTGATTCGGGCACTGCGGGTCAATGTAAATAGAAAAAGATGGGAAAAATCATATTTGTGCCTTGGGGCGCTTAGGGTTCCTCTCTTGGTACGAAACCCTAATTGAAGAAGACACCAACAATTGAAGATCCCACAACATCCTTCTACTCACTCTCTACTACTTTACGTTCCCTCTACTCAATCTCTACTCTCATCCCTACTATTTTTCCTTGTTGAACTATTTCATTATGTCTTGTATCAAACTTACCATGAATGACACATGAGTGAGTAATCTTTTAGTAGTAGAGATCCTTATGGATCCCTTATGGTAGATTGTAATGCAAAACATATTATTTTTGATGATGCAGTATGGCAGTCTTTGACAAAACCAGCACAACGAGCATCAAGGGAGCTTCTAAATATTCAGCAGAGAATATCCTAGAGAAGATTCCGTCCCAGGTTGAAGATTTGGTTGTGGGAAATTTGAATCTCAAATCAAATCTGATCTCCTACAAATTAGAAGATATTGTTGGTTAGAGGAAATTGCTAAATTCTGATAATGATGGAACTGGGTGTTCCTATTTAAAGGAGGCTCTTCAGAGCGTTAAAGGCAATCGAAGAAAAGAGCAAACAGTGAGACCATACACAGAATACCGAGAGAGTAGTTTTGGTGTGCGAGAGGATCTTCGATCATCACCGAGAGCAGAGCGTGAGCGCAGAGCTGAGGTGATTGAAGCTGAGAGTGTTCAGGACTTGCAGAGTCTGATCATAGCTTGATCTGGAAGCCAATTCAGAGCAGCGAGTGCTTGTTGGTTGATCAAAGGAGGCAGCAGAAGAATTGACAAGTGGAACGGCTGTTCTTGCTAGTGACAGGAGGTCACTGAGTGAGGGGGAGTATTCCAGAGTGTGCAGTGCTCGTGGAATTGTTTGATCGGCTCAGCAGAAGGCTTTGGAGCGACGCGGACAGATTGTGCATCAGCTGTGTGCTACAGCAGGTGTTATAGCAAACTTGCGGAGACTGTGTACTAATTAGAATAGGCCGAGTTCGTGGTGACAGTAGCTATTATAGATTGTTATCAGTGTAGGTTGTGTAGACATAAGTCAGAGCTTGTTCTGATTGTGATCTAGGTTCCAATTAGGGTTGAGTAGCATAGGTTGCGTGGAGTTGTAACCGTGTGTACTTTGGGACCTTCGAGATTAGTGAATTGAGGATTGGAGTATAGTCCTCCCCAGACGTAGGCAGTTGGCCGAACTGGGTGAATAAATCGTTGTTCCTTGACGTATTTTGCTGCTTCAGATTCGGGTGAACAAGCGTGTGCTGTAGCAACTGCTTGTACACAATCTGCAACTCAGAGGCGCCGTGAATTTCAATTTTATATATATGAGTGAAGTTTGGTTGAAAATTCTCATGCTTTCTCTTCATGTCAATTTTATGCACACCAAGTGTTTGATGAAACGCATGAATGAGTATGAATTGATAGAACACCTAGGGATGGAATGAGAGTTGAACCTAGGTTGTTTAGGAGATGGAGCATGATTATTTTAGATTATTTTTATGCGCGAGATCTAGTGACATACGCATTCCACTAGGCTAAGCATAGAGCGGACTTTAGTTAATTATTAACAGACCGAGAGGTTGAGATTAGGAGACTTTTGTTCTACACGGTTCAATAGAGCGAGAGTTTGGGGACCGTGTCATTTAGGTATTATTCCCATTCTAGAGAAGAGTGTGACTTAATTTAGAATGTGTGATACCTTAGCCTAAAACCATCAACCAAATTAGCTTATGATTTAGATAAGTTTTGAGTTGCTAATCGCATGACCTAGGGTGAAGTAGGATTCCGACTACGCTTTCTCTATTATTTTCCTTTAGACCATATTTCATCTTTTCTTTAGGATTCACTATAGATACCTCGCATATAGGAAAACCACCCCTTTTATTTACTAGACTTACATTAGACATTACTAGCTAGCTTTAGACTATTCTAGGCTTTTCTCTTGGGTTCTACTCGAGGTCACTCGGATTATAAATATTGTTTGCGTACCTTGATTGGAATAGTTATTTTTACTACCACTATCACGACAACGTTCAGTGCTTTCTTTGATGTGTTCTCTATGCTTCGGTCTCTGCGTTCATATATATTTTCAGCACTTTTTGTCCCAATAGATAATGCTACCTTCCGAATCCTCCCTTGGATTCCCACACGATAATGCTACCTTATGAATCCTCCCCTGGATTCCTGGAAGTTGTTGAGATTCGGTTTCCTAAATTAGAATTTAGAAACCTGATCTTGTTGGCCTTCATCCGCGCCTCTACTGAAGATCACCGATCAACTGGGGCTCCGCTATGATCGTTGGTATGCCGGCAGCAATCACCCAGATCTCCTCTGAGCTCCTCAAGATTGATTGGCTACACAAAAACTCACTTTCTGCTTTAGCCTTGAATCTTCAGAGGATGTTATAGCCTCTTCTGGTTCTTGCCTAGATCTCTTCTGATCATATGTACCAGCTGCAAGCGTCACAATTTGTTGTAGCATCTTCTGGCTCTTTTGTTTTGCCAGTCTTCATTGCATGTACCTGCTTCTGGAACCACAGGAAGATGTAGCCTCTTCTTTCGCTCGGCTTCTTTCGCTTTGTCACAGATGCCATATCCGCAACAAATATTGTTGTGTGTATTGATATTGTGAGGCTTGCACTGCATGCATAAGATAGCTTGAAATTCGCAGCACCTCTGAAATGCAGACTGTGAACAAGCAGTTGATACATCACACGCTTGTTCACCAGATTCTGAAGCAACAAGACACGTCAAGGAACACTGATTTGTTCACCCAGTTCGGCCAACTACCTACGTCTGGGAAGGACTGTACTCCAGTCTTCAATCCACTAATCTAGAAAGATCTCAAAGTACACTCGGTTACAATCTCCAAGCAACCTATGCTACTCGACCCCAAGTGGAACAAAGAACACAGTCAGGACAAGCTCTGACTTGTGTCCACACAACCTATACTGATATCAATCTAGAATAGCTACTGTCTCCACGATCTCAGCCTATTCTAATTAATACTCAGTCAATGCAGGTTTGCTATAACATCTGCTGTATCACACAGCTGATGCACAATCTGTCCGCGTCGCTCCAAGGCTTTCTGCCGAGCCGATCGAACTCTTCCACGAGCGCTGCACACTCTAGAACACTCCCCCTTGCTCACTGACCACCTGTTGACAGCGCGTCGTCGTGCGCCTCAAATTTGAATTTGTAACTCCTGTTAACACACTAGCAAGCGGTAAGCAGGGTCGAACCCAAAGAGAGCAAATGAGTCGAAGTTCAAATGGAAGTCACAGAAAAAGGAACACAACTGAGGATATCAATTCAAAGAAAATCAGTTCGGGGAGTGCAATGCAACTAGTTATCATCGATCGAATACATGCATAAACTAATGAATTCTGCCTCAGTCCAACATTCCCGCTAAAGATATGTCGACAATCAATTCTACCTATTCTTAACCGCTAGGCCTTCGAACAAGTTCAATAGTTACTCGACTTATACCACAAATTGGTTCTACCGCTAGGTTTTCCCAAACAATGCAATCAAGTCAAGTGTAACACAATTGATATCAATCTAGCTCACCGCTAAGCTGCACTAAATTGTCAATCAAAGCATTCGTTTCATTCATACAAGGGCAGCAATCCATAACTCAAATCATGTATTCATGGACCTCAAACCAACTATTGCAATGCAAACCCCAAACTGAAATATTGATTTAGCTACTCATCATATCCATGGTATACAATAGAAACTAGGTTCATCACACTACAATACACGAACTGAACTAAAAACGATTCCGGCCGTGAACAGTGTTCCGGCGTGAATAGTAACAGTGAATAGTGAAATGTGAACAGTGAAATGTGAATAGTAACCGGCCGTGAATAGTGTTTTCCGGCGACTTCCAGCAGCTTCACTCTCCAGCTAGCTCGGACTCCACTGCCGTCACTGTAGCTCCGCGTGAATAGTGTTCCAGAAATGGAGTGTTGAAGAGAGATAATTCTTTTCCTGATTTGTCCATGTCTTAGGTTTAGGGTTTTTGGCTTGAACCATCTTAATTGAACCAGTAATTGAACCAGCAGAGTTGACTTTGACCGCTGTTGACTTCTTGATCTTGGATGAATGCTTCGAATATGCGATAAATTCCAATGCGATCTTGAACATTTCTGCGATACGAAAACACTACAAAAGAGTAATCGATTCACACAAAATGCAATAAAATTATGGGAATAAACAACTCAATGGAGGTTACAATCTCCAAGCAACCTATGCTACTCAACCCCAAGTGGAACAAAGAACACAGTCAGAACAAGCTCTGACTTGTGTCCACACAACCTATACTGATATCAATCTAGAATAGCTACTGTCTCCACGATCTCAGCCTATTCTAATTAATACTCAGTCAATGCAGGTTTGCTATAACATCTGCTGTATCACACAGCTGATGCACAATCTGTCCGCGTCGCTCCAAGGCTTTCTGCCGAGCCGATCGAACTCTTCCACGAGCGCTGCACACTCTAGAACACTCCCCCTTGCTCACTGACCACCTGTCACTAGCAAGCACAGCCGACAAGACACTTGACCGAGTCACCCACTCGTCAATTCTTCTGTGGCTTCTCTTGATCAATCAACAAGCACTCGCTGCTCTGAATTGGCTTCCAGATCAAGCAGTGATCAGACTCTGCAAGTCTCGATCACCCTCAGTTCAATCACCCAGCTCCACGCGCCTGCGGTGCTCTCGGTGATGGTCGAAGCTCTTTGATCTTAAATTCTTTCCTCTCGGAATTCTGTGTATACTCTCGTGTTTTCTCTCTTAGCTTCGATTACTTTAACTTCTCTGAAAGGCCTCCTTTAAATAGGAACACCCAGTGCCATCATTCACATTTTTAGCAGTTTCCTTCAAAGAACAATATCTCCTAATTTGTAGGAGATTGGATTTGATTTACAAATCTAATCTTCTCCAATCAAATCTTTTCCACCAACTGGGAATCTCCACTGAAATATTCTCTGCTGAATACTTAGAAACTCCTCTTATGCTCTTTGAAGAACTGCCAAGCCCTCTTTCCAAAGATCCAGGCTGCTGCTGCTCAGACAGATGCTACAGCTCCCTGAACTAGCTCCTGCTATAACAGCACCTTGTTCAGCTGCTTGTTCACTTGAGCTGGTTTTGTCAAACACTGTCATACTGCATATAGCTTATGATTGTATTTTTAGATTTCTGGGTATTTCGCTTCCTGAAAACTCTCACGAGACACCATTCATACACTAGGGCAGTCTAGGGGTTTAGTGGCTTGTTGCATATACAAAATGCAACCGTGATTCCTACGAAAATGAGCTAATATATCTTTTCTTCAGTTTTTTCTCTGATAGTCAACATGATTATATGATGTGTGCTTTCTTAATGTTAATCATTCGGGACAAACGAATCCTAAGTGTGGAGTAGTGATGAGTGGATTGTATTACATTTTTAGGCTTCATTCTTAGTGATTTCAACTCTTTTGGAGCGACATATGTTGGTTGGATGCCTTCTTGCTTTCTTTTCAAGACAATTACACTTCAAGGAGGATCTCGAGGAAACAATGCACAAACGGAGCTAAAATGAGCGAAAAGAGTTGGAAATATGCTTGTAAGAGAATTAAACGTCACCTCACTATCATCCAGGCGATGCCTCATTCAGTCAAGAACATTTTGAGCGTGTCGTTGTTATGCAGGAGATGCCTCATTCTGTCATGGAGTTATCGAGAATGTATTGCTAATTGGGAAGGATTCTACGCGACGCCTCACTTGTCCATGCGATGTCTCAATCTTTTGGAAAGCTTACAGGCAAGCCTTACTATGTCTAGGTGATGCCTCATTCTGTTGCGACAATTTCGGGCGACGCCTCTCTCTATCAGGAAACGCCTCAACAATTTAAAAAACTTCCAGTCGGCGCCTTGCATACTTAAGGCGATGCCTCAGTCCAGGCAATGCCTTGCCTCGACTCCAGGTGATTCCTCATTTCCTGTATAAATAGACAGCTAATTTCCATCAATTATACATTCAAGTTTGGCACCTGGAATCCAGCCTGTAGAGTCCATAGAAGAGTAGAGGAAGCGGAGCCTCAGCCAATGAGACCTAAGATCACACGAAGCAACAATTTGATGCTCATATATTTTTTATACATTGAGTGTACATATTCTACTTTGATACTTTACTATCAACTATTGTCTCGATTTAGTAATCTAAGTTGGTAGAATTACTTTCTCATGTATTTAGTGATTTGTTCGCATTGATGATGTTGTATGGCAGTGTTTGACAAAACCGGCACAAGTGAACAAGGAGCAGCTACAGCAGGGGATGCTATAGCAGAAGCTTGATCAAGTGGCTGCTACATCTGTCCTTGTACCTGCAGCAACCTGGGTTTGGTTAGAAGGCCTGGCAGCGCTACGGATAACACCAGAAAAATATTTTAGAGTGTTGTGGAGAATATTCCAGTGGGGTTTCCTAGCTAGAGAAGGAGATTTGTGTTGAAGATCAATATCAAATCTAATCTCCTAAATTTTAGGAGATAATTGTTCTTTTTGGGACATTGCTTAAACCTGGTCTTGCTTAAAGCTGGTGCTGCTATTTAAGTGAGATGAGTTCAGAGTTGAGAGATCGATCGAAGCAGAGAGATACACGAGTGCATACACAAAATTTGGAGAGAGCAATTTTGGTGTGTGACGGACGAATTCTTCGATCATCACCCGAGAGCAGAGCGTGAGCGCCGAGCTGTGGTGACAGAAGCATAAGGTGATCAGGACTTGCATAGTCTGATTCGAGCTTGATCTGGAAGCCAATTCAGAGCAGTGGTGCTTGTTGGTTGATCAAGGGAAGACCCGGAAGAACTAACGGGTGTGTGGCTCGGTCGAGTGTCTAAGCGGTGGTCCTCGCTAGTGGCTGGAGGTCACTGAGTGAGGGGGAGTATTCCAGAGTGTGCAGCGCTCGTGGAATCGTTCGATCGGCTCGGCAGAAGGCCTTGGAGCGACGCGGACAAATTGTGCATCAGCTGTGTGCTACAGCAGTTGCTACAGCAACCCTGCAGAGTTGAGTGTAGTTTAGAATAGGCTGAGTTTCGAGGAGACAGTAGCTATTCTAGATTGACATTTGTAGAGGGTGTGCAGACACAAGTCAGAACCTGTCCTGACTGTGTCCGGTGATCCATACAAGGTTGAGTAGCATAGGTTGCGTGGAGTTGTAACCGAGTGTACTTGGAGACCTTTCTGTTTAGTGGATTGAGGACTGGAGAATAGTCCTCCCCAGACGTAGGCAGTTGGCCGAACTGGGTGAATAAACTTCTGTCTTGTTCATTGTTTGCTGAGACATTTTCCAAGTGAACAAGAGTGTGCTGCAGCAACTGCTTGTTCACAAATCTGTCTAACTGAGACGCTGCGAATTTCAATTGGTATCAGAGCGGGAGCTCAACACACAGAGTAAAAGATCCTACAGTGTCTCTGAAGTAGCCACGACAATGAAGGAAGGACAGAGCACAAGCAGACCTCCATTGTTGGAAGAAAGCAACTATGGATATTGGAAGGCTAGGATGAAAGCCTTTCTTAAGGCCATTGATGAGAAGACCTGGAGAGCAATCATGGTCCAGTGGTCTCCCCCAATTACCATGGATGAATAGGGAGTCACACGGATAAAGCCTGAAGAACAATGGACTGCTGAAGAGGGAGCTGCAGCAACTTGTAATTCAAAGGCCCTGAATGTGATTTTTGCTGCAGTTGATGCTAACCATTTCATGCTGATTTCAAATTGTGACATGGCCAAACAAGCGTGGGAAATTCTGCAAACTGCACATGAAGGAACTGATAGAGTAAAGCTGTCAAGACTCCAGATCATTGCCACACAGTTTGAGAATCTGAGAATGCTGGAAGAGGAGACTGTCACTGAGTTTAATGCTAAACTCTGTGATCTTGCAAATGAAGCCCATGCTCTTGGTGAACCTATCCCTGAAGAGAAGCTGATCAGGAAGGTACTCAGATCGCTGCCCACAAGATTTGACAAGAAAGTGACGGCCATTGAAGAAGCTCAAAATGTCAGATTCATGAGGCTGGAAGAGTTGATGGGGTCTCTCAAACAATTTGAGATGAAACTGGTTAAAGAAGACACCACTCCTAAGGACAAGAATGTTGGACTAAAAGATGAAACAGAAGCCAAGAAGCCAGTCCCAGATGATCAGCTGAGTATGCTAGTCAAGAATCTTGGAAAACTCCTGAAGAACATGGACTCAAGATCTGGGAAAGGCGCATCCTCACGAAAACAGTTCAGAAGAGATGGAGAGAATAAAAGGAGAGGGAAGGAACTTGCTCAGAATAAAGATGAGAAGAAAGAAATAAAAAGGGGTGTCCAATGCTGGAACTGTGCGGGATATGGCCATCGACAAATCAACTGCACCAACAAACGATGAAAAAGAGGGCACTCTCTGCCAGTGGAAGTGAAGATGAGACAGATCTGAGTGAGGATGAATGCAACTTGGCCAGATACAGATCAGTCAGAGGAGGCAGAAAAACTCAAGGAAGAGTGAACCAGCACTTGCTGCAGCAACCTCTGTATCACCGTAACAAGAGAGTCACAAAGTATAAAAGATGTTATAGCTGCGGGCACAAAGGTCACATTAAGAGGAACTGCTTCTCAGCATTCACCGGAAAAGGTTCAGCTAGGAAACCAATCAAGTAGAAACATGCACGGACTCAGCTTCTTGCATTGGTCAGCACAGCAAACACCTCGGATAAGATAAGCTGGTATTTTGACAGTGGTTATTCAGGGCATATGACAGGAGAAAGATCCTTCTTGAAAAACATAACACCCTGTCTGGAACAACGGGTGAAGTTTGGAAACAGACTGAGAGGAAGAGTTCTAGGAAAGGGAACCTTAGCGGTTGAAGGAATGCCCAACCTGAGCAATGTCTTGCTAGTAGAAGGTTTGAAGGCAAACCTCATAAGCATCAGTCAGCTGTGTGATGGAACTAAACAGGTGAAATTTACGAAAGACTCATGCAAAGTTTTCGACAAAGCTGGAGAATGTATAATGGAAGGAGCCAGATCAAAAAGCAACTGTTATCTCCTCAACGTGAGTTCAACCTCACTGGTTCCGAAAGGTATGCTGACAAAGGCTGAGGAAATGATCCTATGGCACAGAAGGATGGGACATGTTAACCTGAGAACTCTGAAGAGAATTGCGACTGAAGGACTGGTCAGAGGGATTCCGCTGATAAAAGGTGAGACAAACTCTATCTGTGGAGATTGTCAGATTGGGAAACAAAAGAAGGCATCACACCCCAGAGTCAAAGATATTGGTACTACCAGGCCTCTACAATTGATTCACATGGACCTGATGGGTCCGATGGAAGTTGAAAGTCTGGGCAGAAAAAGGTATGCTTTCGTCTGTGTTGATGACTTCTCCAGATTCACCTGGATTGATTTTATCAGAGAAAAATCAGACACTGTGAAGGTGATAGTGTCACTGGTGTCCCGTCTAGAGCAAGAGAAAAATCTCAGAATCAGCAGCATTCGGAGTGATCATGGTAGGGAATTTGAAAACGATGCCGTGGATGATTTCTGTCGTCAAAGGGGTATCTCACACCAGTACTCTTCTCCCATCACTCCTCAGCAGAATGGTGTAGTGGAACGAAAGAATCGAACAATTCAAGAAATGGCCAGAGTCATGATTCATGCTAAGAGGGTTCCCCTAAGATTTTGGGCAGAAGCCATGAACACCGCATGTTACATCATCAACAGAGTCACCTTACGGAGAGGAACCAACCAGACCTGTTATGAGCTTTGGAATCAGAAGAAGCCCACAGTTAAATATTTCCACGTCTTTGGAAGTGACTGTTTCATTCTGAGAGATCGAGAGTACAGGAAGAAGCTTGACCCAAAGAGTGATCCTGGAGTGTTCTTGGGTTATTCATTAAACAGCAGGGCTTATCGAGTCTATAACCAGCGGACAAATACAGTAATAGAATCCATAAATGTAGTTGTCAATGATACTGAAGAAGTCCCTGCCACTGATACTGCCACTGATGATGAAGATTCTGACCTTGAAGAGGTGCCTGTCAGTCAGAACAGAAGTGAACAAGCTGTAAATCCAGAAGATGCTACAGCAAGTGCTGAAGCAGAAAATCCAGATCACCAATTTGAAAGCCTGTCTGAAGATCTGAATATTGAGGCTCCTGATCCACCATCAAGGCTGCCTCCGAAGAAGATATATAAGAATCATCCTCTGACAAATGTGATTGGAGACCCGACAGAAAGAAGAAGAACCAGAAGCCATGCATATCTCAATACCTGTTTTCTGTCCAGCATTGAACCTAAGAGCTTCAAGGAAGCCATAAGTGATGAATTCTGGATGATTGCGATGCAGGAAGAACTTGCAGAGTTTGAAAGACACGATGTTTGGGACCTGATGGACAGACCCAATGGAGTGAATATTATAGGCACCAAGTGGATCTTCAAAAACAAAATTGATGAAAAGGGAAACATCACAAGAAATAAAGCCAGACTGGTTGCTCAAGGATACTCCCAGATTGAGGGTCTAGATTTTGAAGAAACGTTTGCTCCAGTTGCTCGTCTGGAGGCCATCAGACTCCTAGCTATGTCCTGTTTCCTAGGGTTTAAACTGTATCAAATGGATGTCAAAAGTGCGTTCCTGAACGGAGACCTCTCTGAAGAAGTATATGTTTCTCAGCCAAAAGGTTTTGAAGATCCTCATCACCCAGAACATGTGTACAAGTTGAAGAAAGCCTTATACAGACTGAAACAGGCTCCTCGGGCATGGTATGAGAGATTGACAGTGTTTCTGGAAAAACATGGCTACAAACGAGGGGGAGCTGACAAAACTCTATTTGTAAAAAGAACCAAGTCAGATGTGATCATTGCTCAAATCTATGTGGATGACATTGTCTTCGGATCAAAGTCTCAGCACCTGGTGAAGCAGTTTGTGAATCACATGCAGCAGGACTTTCAAATGAGCATGGTCGGAGAACTGTCATATTTTCTTGGTCTGGAGATTACCCAGAAAGAAGATGGCATCTTTATTGCACAAACCAAATACAGCAAGAATCTTGTGCAGAAATTTCAGCTAGATAAGGCCAGTCACAAACGAACCCCTGCTGCCACTCATGTCAAAGCCATCAAAGATGAACTTGGAGTGGAAGTGAGTCAGACAATCTACAGAAGCATGATTGGGAGCTTATTGTACCTGACTGCCAGCCGCCCCGACATTTCCTTTGCAGTAGGAGTCTGTGCCAGATTTCAAGCTTGTCCCAAAGACAGTCACTTACAGTTGGTCAAGCGAATCATTCGGTAAGTTGGAGGAACAGTGAACTATGGCTTATGGTATACTAAGGACACAAATGCTAACCTGGTAGGATACAGTGATGCGGACTGGGCAGGATGCTCAGAGGACAGGAAGAGCACTTCGGGAGGCTGCTTCTTTCTAGGAAATAACCTGGTGTCCTGGTTCAGCAGGAAGCAAAATAGCATTTCATTATCCACAGCCGAGGCTGAATACATAGCTGCTGGGAGCTGCTGGGAGCTGCTGTGCTCAAATGTTGTGGATGAAGCAAATGCTGAGTGAGTATGGTCTTGATCAAGATGAAATGACTCTCTACTGTGACAACATGAGCGCCATCAGCATATCTAAGAATCCGGTTCAGCACAGCAGAACCAAGCACATTGATATTCGTCATCACTTCATCCGTGATCTAGTAGAAAAGAATATCATTGCACTACAGCATGTGGTGTCTGCCAAACAGCTTGCTGATATCTTCACAAAAGCTTTGGATGCAGTCCGGTTCGAAGTCCTGAGAGCCTCTCTGGGGCTCTATGTCTTGCCCCCATAGAGCAGCCAGGACCTCCTCCTTGTCATTTATTCCAAAAAAGGGGAGGAAAAGAAGGGGAGGTTAAGGAAAATTCTCTGTATTGAAACTATTTTAGGGTTTTGTCAAAATGCCAAGGGGGAGATTGATGATGCTGTATGGCAGTGTTTGACAAAACCGGCACAAGTGAACAAGGAGCAGCTACAGCAGGGGATGCTATAGCAGAAGCTTGATCAAGTGGCTGCTACATCTGTCCTTGTACCTGCATCAACCTGGGTTTGGTTAGAAGGCCTGGCAGCGCTACGGATAACACCAGAAGAATATTTTAGAGTGCTGTGGAGAATATTCCAGTGGGGTTTCCTAGCTAGAGAAGGAGATTTGTGTTGAAGATCAATATCAAATCTAATCTCCTAAATTTTAGGAGATAATTGTTCTTTTTGGGACATTGCTTAAACCTGGTCTTGCTTAAAGCTGGTGCTGTTATTTAAGTGAGATGAGTTCAGAGCTGAGAGATTGATCGAAGCAGAGAGATACACGAGTGCATACACAGAATTCAGAGAGAGCAATTTTGGTGTGTGACGGACGAATTCTTCGATCATCACCCGAGAGTAGAGCGTGAGCGCCGAGCTGTGGTGACAGAAGCAGAAGGTGATCAGGACTTGCATAGTCTGATTCGAGCTTGATTTGGAAGCCAATTCAGAGCAGTGGTGCTTGTTGGTTGATCAAGGGAAGCCGCGGAAGAACTGACGGGTGTGTGGCTCGGTCGAGTGTCTAAGCGGTGGTCCTCGCTAGTGGCTGGAGGTCACTGAGTGAGGGGGAGTATTCCAGAGTGTGCAGCGCTCGTGGAATCGTTCGATCGGCTCGGCAGAAGGCCTTGGAGCGACGCGGACAAATTGTGCATCAGCTGTGTGCTACAGCAACCCTGCAGAGTTGAGTGTAGTTTAGAATAGGCTGAGTTTCGAGGAGACAGTAGCTATTCTAGATTGACATTTGTAGAGGGTGTGCAGACACAAGTCAGAGCCTGTTCTGACTGTGTCCGGTGATCCACACAAGGTTGAGTAGCATAGGTTGCGTGTAGTTGTAACCGAGTGTACTTGGAAACCTTTGTGTTTAGTGGATTGAGGACTGGAGAATAGTCCTCCCCAGACGTAGGCAGTTGGCCGAACTGGGTGAACAAACTTCTGTCTTGTTCATTGTTTGCTGAGAGATTTTCCAAGTGAACAAGAGTGTGCTGCAGCAACTGCTTGTTCACAAATCTGTCTAACTGAGACGCTGCGTTTCACGCATGATAGGTTCTGTGTAATCTTCTCACTAAGTTGAGTGTTTTCCTTTTTCACTTGTTGACTCTAAATTGCATTTCTACCCATAGAATCTTGACCAGTTAGGATAGATTAGGCATCACTTTGAATGAAAAGGTGTCGCCTGAGGTTCAGGCATCGCCTAAGACCTCCCAAACTTGAGTTGGGCGTCGCTTGATGAAGCGAGGTGGTGCTTGGGACCTTCCAAACAAGTCACACATCGCCTAATAATGTGGGCTGATGCCTGAAAACCTTCCAGCGAGCAACGTGTCGCCTGATGAAATGGGGAGTCTCCTGAGACATTTCCAAAGAAGTCAGACATCAATTTGAGTAATTAGATGATGCTTGAAGACCTTCCAAATGGAGTAAGGTGTCACTTAATGAAATAGGGCGTCGCCAGAGACCTTTCCAAAGAAATCAAGCATCGTCTGGAGTAATGAAGCAACGACGCCTAAAAACCTTCCAAATGATTCAAATGTCGCTTAACAATGTGGGACGACGCCTGAAGACCTTCCAACGTGTCAAGCATTGCCTAGATTATGGGGCGGCGCTTGAACTCTATGCCGACTTATTATAAGCTCCTTTTTTTTTTTTATCCTTTTTGCTTCGTTTGTATACTTTAGTACTTGGATCCTCCTTCTAGTGCAAACGTCCTGAAAAATAATAAATACGACATTAAACCAACATATGTCACTTGAAAATGAGCCAAAATCACACAAAAAATAGAACCTAAAATGGGTAACAAATCCATTCATCACATACTTGGGATAAACTCTGGCATAACGCTAGATGTTAGCAACACTCTGAGAGTAGGTGGGACATCCACATTATCCTCGCTCTGGTTTTGGCTATCCATGGCTATAAGAACACCAAATTGTCGATAACTTCAATAAAATTTTGATACCGCGCACAATAATTTTTAAAGATTATTTGGTGGGAATAGTAAAATATTTATGAATACTAAATATATTATTTAAATAAAAAGAAATACTACATTAAAATGGACAAAACCAAAGTAGGAGTGAGTTAAGGCTCTTTGGACGATCTTCTTAAAACGTTATTGACCTTCCATCGGTACAAGATTCGTGGTCAAACGACTGCATCTCTGCCCCTTCGTGCACCAACGAATTTGCTCGGGCAAACTGACTATACATTTCACAATCACCACAAATTTAAAAAGTTAAAAGAGAGAAAAACTGAAAAACAGCCCGCTGGAACTCCAAGAGAGGATTGTTGGTGTGTGGTATATGTTTTTTGTATTTTCATGATATCCAAATGAAGAGAAATTTTCTCTAACTTATAGGCGCCATATGGGAAACAGTCAGGCAGTTCCTAAGTGCTCGTTAATATCATTTAATTGTCATTTAATCCCCACCTCACATGAAGTAAGGCAACGCTTAAGCGTTTTACTTGCCATTAATTATCTTTAATGGTCACTCAAGCGTTGCTTTCAAGTAATGTTAAGGCATCACCTCAATTGTGATGCTCCAAAATAAATGTTCGAGTAGAACAATGGGCCTGTCGACATGCAACTAAATCAGTCCACCAATTCGCGTCCCTTACGTCGTCGGCACACTCATTGGACCCCATTTCGAACATGAATTGATTCGTGATATTCACCCCCCTGTGCAGAAAGAGCCTCTTTGGTTCACTTTTTACGAAGAAGGTAGAACAAGTTTATATATAAACTTATATTTCACACACTTTCCAAGCAATGTGGATTACTTGCGCATTGCTTTTATTTCTATTCAATAAGATTGAGTGTTGTATTCTTTATGCATTCATATTTTTAATATTTTATACCACTCTTTGAGCATCCAACTATCGTTCAATTTAACTTGGATTTTAGAATAAATAACTGATTTGATACCTCTCATCTCAAGATATTTAATTACGATTAATTCAATTCAATCCGATATATACTCAATGCTCAAATTTGACTCACAAAATAGGGTCACACAATCATTTTCTTCACATTTTTAACATAATTTTACAACTGTTGGTTGGTGTTAGTTTAAGTGAAGATGATGTTTAATTAAGTACATAAATTAAGTTCAATATAGTTAAATGAAGCTAAGTTAAATATTTTGGTATACAAAATTCAGTTAAAATAATGAATTCAAAATTACTTCTAATTAAAACTTTATTAAACCGCATAAAATGGGACATTCAAAAGATGATCGAATTAAACTGAAATATCAATGCGTAAAAATCACTTGACCACTAATATCTTAGAAAAAGATAAGAAATAAAAGGAAAATGCAAACTAATAAAAAGAATATTCATTGTGTTTGGTTGTATCACAATTTTTTCTTTTATATGTTCTCCGCATTACATAATTTCTTAGAGAGAAGAATTTCAAATAGATTGTTTCAAAGACATGTATAAATTGTTTTATTGAAATATTTTTGAATAAGAAATTAAATGAACAAGATGGGGACCGGAGAAAGAAATGCACATTCATTTAATCCAGTCACATTATAAACGATCAGACCCTGCCTTTTAATATTGTCAAAAAAATTAAGCAGAGTAGAACAAAGTCACGGGCGTCACGTGCCACGTAGCACCATAACGAGTCACGAGTTTCCCATCACCGGCCCCGAATCGCCTGGCGCCATAAATACCTTTATTTATATATAATTTTTATAATTATCCCAGTGGCGCTCCTGCGTGGCATTTTCGTAATTACATGGAAACCAGGAGGACCGAACCGGGGTTTCTCGTCCCAGAGATCCAAATCATTTGTTTGTAGAGTAATAATATAAGAAGAATTGTAATATTAATTAAATTAAGAAGAAGTGGGCATAACAGGTGGTGTTTCGGGATAGAGGAGAGAGAAGCCATTGATTGCTCCTCTTCTTCCCCTTCCCCTCCCGATCCATCCATCTCGCAGATCATAGTTTAATTCCATCCACTGATCGTCTTCATACATACTTACTGTTAGTGCGAAACGGCTTGCTGCGTTGCTCTTAGAGCATCTAGGCGTTGCAGCTGAATCTTTTTTTCTTTTTTCGAATCCGGTGTTGCAATCGGAACACCGGATTATGAAGTGAGTAAGCTTTCAGGGATTCGAATTTGGTTCATTCTGGAGATGAATAATACTACTATTAGTAGCGTTGATACTGTCAACGCGGCCGCCACCGCCATCATATCCGCTGAGACTCGCGTTCAGCCACAAGCTCTTGAGGTAATTCATTCTGTTAATATAACTATTCATATCACGTATATTTGAGATTTGTTCTGCCTAGCAGTGTTTTATGATTTTTCAATTCGTGATGCTCTGTTTACTAGTTGATTTTGGCTTTGATTTGTTTTTTGCTTTGTTTTTAGTCATAGATGTAGGAGAAGTTGTTGTTTCAAATCTGGGACTGGGGATGATGAGAGATGACTATGGAGTCGAACTGTGTGTTTGTGCCAATTGGATTTGATCACTCTATTTTATCTGTATGCTTTATGTCAGTGAATCAACTTGATTATTTGTATATATAAGTTATCAGATTGAGCTTTGACAGCTATCTGGTTGGTTTCTCTAGTCACTTATTTGATTTCTGGCGTCTGCTGGAGATCTTCAGTGTCTCAGTTTTTCAATTAGGATTAGGACTGCAGTTTCAGTATTTTCATAGTGCAACTGTTTGTGCCTTTTTTTTAATGTTCAGGATGTGTCTAGAATCCAAACACCTTGAAGTTTCAGTTAAATATAATGGGATCTGTTTATTTCCCTTGTCTATTTCGTTTTATTCAGCTACCACATATTAATCTGTTGATCATAATCATCATCGTCACTTGTTGCATTACAGTTATAAATATCATTTGGCATAGTAAAACATTCTAGAGTAGATATGATAGTGCAGTCAACAGTCCCTAACAAAGTCCCTGTTTCTATTGTAGAGAACTCAAAGTATATTATTAGATTAAGAAAGGCCGAGTCTTGTTCCTTTTTCTTTTTTGATTGGTTCGGAATTGTTGTGCTTCTGTGTCAAAGAAATTGAATTTAAATGTACACTCATTTCTGTATCTTTGACGACTAGTGTAATGAGTTTGTGAGTGACAAGGAAACACTCATTTTAATCTTTTACTCCATCAAATGTTTGCAGAAAAGAAACTGGAAAAGGTATATGAGCCTTTACTGGTGTTTTGGATCTCATAAAAACAAGAAACGGATTGGTCATGCTGTTCTTGTTCCGGAACCAGTTGCTCCAGGAGTTCCAATTCCTGCAGCAGAAACATCCTCTTATCCAAACCCGATTGTGAGACCCTTCATTGCACCGCCATCTTCTCCAGCATCCTTTCTTCGATCTGAGCCTCACTCTTCTACCCAGTCACCTGGCGGATTGTTATCTCTCAGCTCCCTCTCTGCTAATGTCTACTCCCCTCGGGGCCCAGCTTCCATCTTTGCTATCGGTCCTTATGCACATGAAACTCAGTTGGTCTCACCACCAGTATTTTCAGCATTCACAACTCAACCATCAACTGCTCCTTACACTCCTCCTCCAGAGCAAGTCCAAATGACCACCCCCTCATCACCTGAGGTACCTTATGCTAAGCTGCTCACTTCTTTGGATCCAAGTCGAAAAGGTAGTGTAAATAATCAGAAGTACATGCTAGCTCAGTATGAGTTCCAGCCTGACCACCTTTACCCTGGATGTCCTGGTGGTCACCTCATATCACCGGGATCTGTAATCTCCAATTCTGGGACATCATCTCCACTTCCTGATAAACGATCTACTTACGAGCTACGGATTAGGGAAGCCCCAAAGCTACTTGGGCTCGAGTATTTTACCACCAGGAAATGGGGCTCGAGATTAGGCTCTGGGGCCGTAACACCAGATGGCGCTGGGCTGGGTTCAAGGCTGGGATCTGGAACTGTGACACCAGATGGTGCAGGACTGGGTTCAAGAATGGGATCTGGAGCTGTGACACCAGAAGGTACAAGACTGGGTTCAAGGCTGGGATCTGGAGCTGTGACACCAGATGCCGCAGGAACGCATTCAAGGCTTGGATATGGTTCTGTGACGCCAGAAGGTGTGGGCATAGCTTCAAGGTTAGGATCCGGAACTGTGACAACAAATGGCACCGGTTTTCTTTCGAGGCTAGGGTCTGGTTGTTTGACACCTGATTCAGCGGAGCCAATATCCACTGGCATCCTTCATGTTACAAACAATATATTGGGGATTCCATCGATCCCCATTCCAGGCAGTGATTGTGAGAAGGATGTTCCTATTGTTGACCATAGAGTCTCATTTGAGTTGACTGGTGAAGACGTTGCAAGGTGTCTGGAATATGAACGTGTGGCATCACTCAGATTTGTTTCAGGAGCTACGAGCAGTTATGGGATTGATGAGAATAGAGTATCAGAAGAGACGCAGGAAGACCATTCACAGAAAAAGAATCTGACAATTGGAGCGACCAAAGAGTTCAACTTTGACAACTCAAATGAAAAGAACTTGGGGACCGTACTACAGCATAATGAAAACTGGAGCTTCTTTCCTATTCTGCGCCCAGAGGTCAGGTAACAGAGCATCTTATTGTACACATGTGTTGTTTTGGCAACTGATCGGAATTTTCCTGACTGAAAATGTATCTCCTATGGACCACATTTAGAATACAGCTGTTGCTATTGGTTATGGCTCTTTGTTTCCCTGAATATACCTTGATAGATGCTGGCTGCTCAGCTATAGGGCTTTGCTGAGTTAGGAGCAGTAAGTTGTTACCATGATGTGGCACACTTGTCCTTGCATTCTTGGTTGAGTGAAAATGATCAACCAAAGTTAGAATGATGGTATTTAATCTTTGAGTAATTCAGAAAGCTATGAAAATCTGAATACTTTCTTGTCTTGTATAGATAATACTTTTTTTTATCACTTATGCTAAATCTGAAAGATTATATGTTTCAAATTTCAGCAAGTATTGGATAACGCAGATAAAAATAGACCCATTAATCTTCTGTTGAAGCACATTTCTATCATTTATATTTTTTTAGGCATGAAAAGCAGCGCTTGTCTTTGGAGAGGGGTAATATAAACGTAGTGCACATGGTAGATGCATAAGACATAATGCTGGATTCTATCTCAAGTTGTAGCCCTTGTTGGATCCTTGAGCCACACTGGCAGCTTGGTATTGAATGGAACAAGGTTAAACTGGGGATAAGTTTATCCAATGCAAGATAAGCTCTTAAACAAATAGAAGGCGAGATAATTTTGACAGCGTGACGTAGTGTAGTGTACAGGGAAAACATGTAATGAAAATTAGCTCTTTAACAAATTGAATGCTTGGCAGCCAAATGTTAAGCCCGAGTGATTTGTGTTTGGTGGAAGACTGGGATTATGCTAATCCTATGAACAAGAGCATCATAGAAGCTTAGTTCAGGTTATTATTCCTCTCTATCTTTAAAGTTTTGTTGCTTTGGCTCGACTCAAAGATAAGTCAAGAAAATAGAGTTGCACGTTTGAGGATGTTTACCTCTGCTTCGTTTTGCCAAGGCGCCAGAAGGAAGGTTACAGCTGGGAGAGAAACAGTGTCGTTTGATCTAGTCGCACTCAAGGAAAATGTAGGATTTTGGTCGAATAGAACGATCTTTTGGGTCATCTGACTTCGTTTTCTAATTTATTTCAAATTATTATGTTTTTTTATGGTTTTTCGTTTTCGTTTTTTGTTATTTAAGAACAACCTGCAACGCTTTATAAGGGGGCAAATTATTATTGAATAAACTTTCGAGGATTTCGTCCTTCAGTTTCTGTCACTTCTCGGCATTTTGTGGAATCAACGAGTTCTGACCTATGGCTCCACGCATGCTGCATCATATAGTTCCTGTCGATTCTCGATATTCTGAGAAATCAACGAGTCTGACTATCTATTTCATTACGCATGCTACATCACGTCCCATTGTACATATAAGCTAGTATCGTAGTTACTACGATTTAATGTCAATTGTGCAAAGATAGATCCATTTATCTACCTCGTCTTATTAGCATATTGAAGTTAAGCATATGTACGAATATAGTTAGTCATTCATTCGAACAACTAAAATACATAAAGTCAGAGTTCAATTGAATAGAATTGTCCATCAGGGCGTGGTATAATAGCAAAAAGGACGTCAAAAATTCCAGTGACTAGAGCTCGATTCATGATGAGACCAGAACAAGGGCTCTGGTGGGGGTTTAGGATAGAATAGGAAAAAAATAAGTATAATTAAATATTTATTTTAACATAAAATCATTGCTCAAGCGCATAAATAGAGTTAGTACAAAATGGGATTTGTAAGATTCTGTAACAATAACGACAACTCATGATTCATATAAATATATCAAGGATACATAATATAAGTTAAGGATCAAAGAAAAGAACTATAAGTAAAGAAGAAGTTTTCACTAAGAGGCTGGATCATTAATCCAGTGAATATTTGATCTTCAATCTGGGTGGTAGCCACCTTTTTTCTCTCAAAAGCCTTCAATCATAAGCTCCAAGATTATGTTAGAGTCTTTTAGTTCAGAATGAATTCTTGGATCGTTGGGGCTTCTATTTAAAAGTGGAGAACATATCCATTAAGTGATACGGCCACCCATATTGTAGAGAAAACTTGCTGTGTGGGCCGAAGCTGGCCTTGGCTCAATCCTCGTCAGCTGCCAGTAGGGCATGTGCTGGCGTAGATCTCAGCCGTCTCTTCTCTCCCATCCGACGGCGAGTGCTGGCCGTATATGTATGCTCCCTTTTTCTTCTAGAGAAATCAAGGAAGAGAGAAAAAAAGAAAGAAAGAAGAGAGTCTAGGGCAGGGAAAGAGAAGAAGTCACCGAAGGCGCAATAATCCATGTTGTTGGCTCGCAGATCTCTACTCTCATTGTGGTAGTTAGCTAGAGGCAGGCTGTGTTCTTGAGTGCTCCGCAGGACGGAGTTGTAACCAAGGTCCTCGTGAGGACTTGGGATAGCTAAGAGAGATAGGGTGTAGAGCGTGGGATAGTGTCATGGTGTGTAGTGCCTCTGTGGAAGGAGCGGTTGCCGTTTATGTCTTTAGGCGAGAGGCTGTGAGTGAGAGCCAAAGGCATGTAACCTAAATACTTGTGGCCTTATTTATGGAGGCGTTCATAGTGTAGATCGGAGCCAGTTTGAGCTCAACGTGGATGTAGCATCATTTATGGTGTGAACCATGGTAAAAATTAGGCTGTACTGCTTTTGTTATTTTCTTGATTGATTTTGCATAGTTTAAGGGTGTTGTGATTGCTGAATTGGGACAAGTAGTGTGCAAGAATACAAGATTGAGTCGTGATAAATTACTACAGTGGTATCAAGAACCATTTGACTCTATTCTTGCGGGTTTTTTTTTCAGTCACGGTATTCTTTTGTTTAGTCTACATTGTTAGGAGAAATTGTAGTGATCAAGATCAATGCTTAAAATCCGTTGTATCTTACTTTCTTGCGAGGTACAAAATGTCTGGACGAATCCAAGTGAATGCATATGATGGCAAGGGGGATTTCGGAGTCTGGAGTCTTAGAATGAAGGCATTGCTGTCGCATTACAAGGTCTCAATTACCCTGGAAATCAGACCTGACAAATGGATTGATGACCTGTCGGAGAGAGGAGATCAATGAGGAGGCCTTTAACCTCCTCATTTTGAGCCTTGCTGACCTCGTGCTCAGAAAGGTTAGCACTGCTACCTCTCCTCTTGAATTATGGAGCCAACTAGTGAGTCTGTATTCAAATAAGCATGTGCCTAATTTAGCATATTTAAAGGCTTCTGCATTTCCTTTTAAGATGGATACTATAGATGAAAATTTAGATGAGTTCTTGAAGATGACTTTGCTGTTAAATGATACAAAATTTGTCTTGGATGATATTAGTGCTATCATGATCTTGATGAATTCTTTGCCACCTAAATATCAAGTAGTGAAGGATGCTTTTCACTATTCTGGTACCGTGCCTGCATATGATTTATTGTGCACTCCTTTAAAAACTAGAGAGCTTGAGCTTAAAAGCCAGAAGTCTAGGATTAGTTCTAGTCTTTTCATTAAAAATAGGACTCCTAGTGATGGTGCTAGTAAACATAGAAATGGTATTTTTGAGACAGACATAAAAATGATAAGAAAAAAGAGTTTAGACCTAACCACAATAAGAAAACTAGAAAATGCCATTATTGCGGTAAGGTGGGCCACTTGAGGAAAAACTGTTTCAAGTGGCAGGCCAAGTCAAAGGGGGAGGGGAACCTTGAGACTAATGTTGCCTCCACCTCAAAGTGTGTGAATGAAACATCTGAGGTCCTGACTGTCAGTGATCAGGTTAGGACTGATCAGTGGATTCTAGATAGTAGATGTTCATTTCATATGTGCCCTCATGTCAACTGGTTTAAGGGACTTCACGAAGTAGCAAATGAAAGAGTGTTCATGGCTGACAACAATGCCTGTGAGGTCACAGGCATTGGCTCTGTCAGGTTGAGGCTCCTGAGTGGAAAGTCTGTTACTTTCACTGAAGTTAGGTTAGTTCCTGGTCTTAAGAGAAATTTAATTTTATTAGGAACACTTGATGACTTTGATTGTGCATATAATGAGAATAATGGGCTTGACAGTGGTTAAGGGAAATAGAACAGTCCTGACTGGCACTAAATTAATTATTTGTATATTCTTAATGGATTATTTGTTGATAGTGTCGTTGCTTGCAATAATATGACGACTGATTGTATAATTATTGATAGTGATGTTAATAGTGTCGTTGCTTGCAATAATATGATGACTAATTGTATTACTATAGATAGTGATGTTAATAGTGTCGTTGCTTGCAATAATCTGATGACTGATTGAATGAAGTGGCATCTTAGGCTTGGTCATATTAGTTATAAGGGATTACTTGAGTTAGATAAAATATGGCTTGTTTGGGAAAATTGCCATGACTGATTTGCAGTTCTGTGAGGGCTGTGTACTTGCCAAGCAACACAGGCTCAAGTTTGGGAAGGGTGTGCATTTGTCTAAGGATATTTTAGAATATGTACACTTTGATTTATGGGGGCCTGAGAAGTTTGAGTCTTATGAGGATAGTAGGTATTTCTTAAGAATAGTGAATGATGTTTATAGGTGTGTATGGACCTTCCTGCTGAGAACTAAGGATGAGGCATTCCTTAAGTTCCAGGAATGGTTAATCCTAGAGGAAAATTACACAGGCAAAAACCTTAAAGTCCTTAGGACTGTTTATGGCCTTGAATTTTGCAATGTGGAATTTGATTCGTTTTGAAATAGGAAAGGTATCGTCAGGCATAGAACTGTTAGGGCATCTCCTCAGCAAAATAGAGTTGCTGAGAGGATGAATAAAACTCTATTAGAGAGAGTTAGATCCCTTCTTCTCACTTATGGCTTGCCTAAGGGGTGTGGGGGTGAGTGCTTAGCAACGGACACCTACTTAGTAAATAGAAGCTCTAATAGGAACCAAAATTTTAAGTGCCCGGTTGAAGTCTGGACAGGTAGAGCCCCTGATCTTAAGCACGTAAGGATTTTTGGGTGTGCTGCCTACACACACACCAAGGATGGGAAGCTAGATGCCAGATCAATTAAGACTTTTTTCTTAGGATACCAGCTAGGGGTTAAGAGTTTTAGATTGCGGGACTACAGCTATATGAGTTTAAAATAATTATTAGCAGGGATGTAGTATTTGATGAGAGTAATTTCTCATGCAAGGTTAGCCCGCAGCCCTTAGATTCGAGCCCAACTGTAGATGAGTTGCCTAGAACACAGTTTGAGGTGGAGGATCCCAATCCTGAGGGAGTTGTGAGAATAGAAGGGCTACAGCCTGTAGGAGTAGACGAGGAACCTGATCATGATCCAATAGTGACTGATCAAGCTCAGGATAATGACTTAGAAGAGGCTGACACAGGTCAGGCCTTTGAGCTAGGTGTTGAATGTTTCTGCCCGAAAGAGTTTAGCCAATTATCACCTAGTGCGTGATAGGTCGAGGAGAGAAGTGAGACCTAATACTAGGTATTCTTATGCAGACCTAGTGTATACGACACTAGTTGCAGCTAATGAATTAAGGGAAAGTGAGCCAAAGATTTTCTTAGGCCATTAGTTCCAGGGAGAAGAATAAGTGGTTAGAGGATATGAATGATGAGTTCAATTCCTTAAAGATAAATAACACCTGGAAGCTTGTCCCCAAGCCTAAGTCACATAGGTTAGTGGAGTGTAGAAGGTTGTACAAATTAAAGGAGGGTCTTAGTGAGTTAGAACCACCTAGGTACAAAGCTAAGCTTGTAGCTAAGGGGTATGCTCAGAGGTAAGGCATTGACTACACTGATATATTCTCACCTCTAGTCAAGTTTAAAACAATTAGTGTAATGTAATCTCTAGTTGCTTGTTTTGACCTAGAATTAGAACAATTAGATGTCAAAACTACCTTCCTTCATGGTGACTTAGAGCAGGAAATTTACATGAGGCAGCCTTAAGGGTATGTTGATGAGAAGTGTCCTAACCATGTTTGCTTATTTAAAAAAGTCTTTATATGGTTTGAAACAGAGTCCTATGCAATGGTATACGAAATTCAATGCCTTTGTTTTGAGTATTAGTTTTGTACGAAGCAACTGACAGTTGTTTTTATTTTGCTGATATTAGTGAGTGCCATGTTTATATATTGTTGTATGTTGATGATATGCTGTTAATAAGCAAGTTAGTACCTAAAATAAATAGACTGAAGGCAGATCTTAACTCTGTTTTTGACATGAAAGATTTAGGGAATGCTAAGAAAATTTTAGACATGGTCATTGATAGAGATAGGAACAAAAATACCATGAATGTTCATCAGAGGCCCTATTTGGAAAAACTTGTTGCGAAATTTTCTAATCTATCTTGTAAGGTTGTTTAGGTGCCTTTAGCTCATCATTTTGTGTTGAGTCACAGTAGCCAAAAGCGGACTCATAAAGATAAGAATGCAGTCTGTATGTTATGCAAATGTTATATGGTGAATAATGTATGCCATGGTAAGTACCAGACCTGATTTGTCGTATGCTATATCCTTGTTAAGTATATATATGTCAAATCCTGGTTTACACCACTGGTATGCGCTTAAATGGGTATTAGCTTACATTTCTGGTACTTTAAATGTTGGACTGATGTATGGAAATAGAGTACGTATTCCGGATTTAATTGGATATGTTGATGCAGATTTTGCTAGTGATAGGGATTCTAGAAAATCTAATACTGCATCTATTTTCACTTTTGGTAGAAGTTGCATCTCTTGGAAATCTCAATTACAACCTCTTGCAGTGCTATCAACTACATAGTCTGAATATATTGCTATATATGATGCATGTAAGGAAGTTGTTTGACTTCAAGGTTTGTTGCTTGAGGCAAAATTGTTAGTTGAAAATGCTGTAATATTTTCAGATAGTCAGTCAGCTCTGTATTTGTCTAAAAATCCTATTTATCATGAAAGCACAAAACATGTTGATGTTAAGCTTCATTATGTTAGAAAGTTGTTGGGTAGTGGAATTGTGAAGTTATCGAAGGTTCCCACTGCACACAATCCAGCAGACACGGGGACTAACATTTTGACTAATCTGAAGTTCAAGCTTTGCTTGAAAATGCTCTTTATCGAGTGATCTTGCAGGTACCTGAGCAGTGAAAGCTTTTTCTAATCTATACTATGAATGGTGTTGTTGAAGTTTGACGTTGCAAGTTTTAGGTGGAGATTGTAGAGAAAACTTGGTGAGTCGTGATAAATTATTACACATATGGTCGTACCAGTTAGAGTCAGTATGATCAATATGGGATGCAAAATGCTGAATGAGTTGGCATATCCATATAGGTTAAGCCATATCATCGTAACACTACCCAATACGCCGTGTTCAGTAAGGACCGATATGGGTCATATGGGCTATAAGAGGCTCAGTGAGTATCCTAGGCCATATAGGTTATGGACCGATACCAGCAATCTTGTTGTTTACCATCTTTTTCGATGTTGTTTGTTTGCTTTTATCTTAAATTCGCTCAAGCGTGCCTTTTTACTCAGTATCGACCTGGAACATTCCAAAAGGTAAAAGGATAAATATGAGGAAAACGAACATAATTGTTTTAAGACTTCGTGAATAATATCAAGAAATCTCCTGATCAGACTCCCACGAATATAAAACAATCTATGAGTACTGTCTTTACTATTTATCCATTTTCTAATCCTTCGCTCTACAAATAGCTAGTTGGTTTTTTGATTTATCTCACTATACTAGGCTTATTCTGTTCATGTCCTCAGCAAACTCATGCATGACCTTATATGTGATATTTTACAAGCATCCCGCCTAATATCTCGTTACATAAAGATTGCTTTTACTTAGGGTTTATTATTTAGTCAAATTCCTCTTTGATGCTTATTGTATTGTGCGTAGGCCAGGCCGTATATATTTTGGCTCAAAAAATGGGATAGCACCACTATTTTCTTCACATATTTTTATTATTTTTCCAACATTATGTTCTATTACACATATTAGTTTGCATGTCCCATCACTCGCAAGTCCGCTACTGGATAGTGCATTTTTCTAGGTTCATCCTTCATCTTCTGAAGGTCCAAAAACCAATGGTTGCCTCAAGATGTTATGTGGAATCTAAATATTGTTTCATGGCACGAGCTTGATGTGAAACCATTTTACTGTGCAGTGCCAAGTACGGTCGTTTTGGTCTAGGGTGAGTTATTAGGATTGTGTCAATTTAATGTTTCTGTTGTGTAATTTGTGAAGGAAGAATAACATTCTTATAAATGCACCAGCTACTTAAATAGTTGGTGCCCATCAATTGCACTGTTAATCTGTTTAATGAAACCTCCTTGTTTCTAGAGAATTACAAGAGACCAAAGCAATTTTGGAGAAAACAGCCAACCGTGTTCCCCAGAGTGCTTGAGGAGACACGAAACGTAATCTTATGATCAGACCCTCTCACAGCGTCTCGCCTCTAGTCTGATGGTCGGATGCTTGTGACCTCGAATAGTGTCCAAAGGTGTTCTCTTGAATAATCTAAGAAGAGTCAGTCACTAATGAATCTGGTACATCAACAACTGGAGGAAGCTTAGGCAATGGAGTACCATGAACTTCATCTGCTGAGTGAGGAGCTACTTGCTTGGGAAGAAAATGAAAAATAGTCCTTATGGAAAACAACATCTCGACACACAAATTTCACGTCTGTCAAGAGAATAAACTTTGTATTCTTTCTGCCCAAAATAGCCCTCTATCAAATTTGGATCGATTGGGGTGAGTAATGGAAGCAAAGATAACCAAAAATTCTCATGTGATCATAGGAAGAAGCTTGTGAAACAAGGTTTCAAAAGGAGCTTGATGCCCAAGAATGACAGTATAAAGTTTGTTGGTGATATAGGTAACAGTGAGGAAATTCTTACCCCAAAAACTACTTAGTATGCCTGATTGAAACATCCAGGCCCTAGCCATTTTAAGAATGTGCTGTGTTTTCTTTCAATCATTCCATTTTATTGAGGAGTGTAGTTTGTTGTAGGCAGCCTTTGTTCTTGAGGAAACCTGGAGCTTGGTGCTAAGGAACTCAGCCCCATTATCAGTTCTAAGGACATATACTACATTGATCATTCTGAGTTTTGCAATGCAATTGTGTAATCACAAGTCTCTTGGGTTGAGTCTTGTATGTAACACAATGCATTGAGAATTTGCAATGATTTTTCCTACTGAAATAAGGCTGAACCGCAACTGAGGAACAAGTAAGACATCCTGAAGCTTGACATTGTTAACTGTTGCACATGTACCGGTATGAAGTCACTGGAACCTTTTGACCATTAGGCGTAGACATCATTTAGGGAATCTTTGTTTCGTTTACGGTTTCGAGCAGGTCAAGATGAGGTGTTATTTTATACTACTGATGCTACCGAGACAAGATATGCCTACTACGTATTGCACTTTGTGTTGTACAAGGGACTCCACTAAGAAAAGGGCTGCGCGCACGAATAGCATGCAATAAGTACTATCTATTGAAGTAGAAGAAATTTTGGATTCAAGACTAGATCCAAGACGAGACAGTACGGAGGAGGACGGATGACCAAATCTATTATGCCGGGTCGAAGGATGGATGGTGAAGAGTGCTTGTGGGACTGCAGAGTCAGAACAAAAAGATAGAGGATACAAACCATCCTTACATGGCCTTGAAACAATAATTGACCAGTGCGTGAGCAATATATATGATAAGAGTTGGGACCAAATAGAAAATAGACAAAATTATCTTTAGTAAATTGAGCAACAGATAGTAAATTTTTAAAATTGGAAATTTTAAAGACACTAAAGATGAACCCAAAGAAAGATTGAGCAACAGACACTAAAGACATTGGAAAGTTTAAAATTGGAGGACCCCAAAGAAAGATGAATTGTGGGAAATTGGTAACTAGTCACCATTTCCCATGAATACGTTGTGGGGACCATTATGAGGTTCAGAGTTTGGAATATCCGGAGATGTCATATGGTGAGTTGCTTCTGTATCTGGGTACCAATTCGGATCCATAGTCATGTGAAATTCAGCAAATGGTAGAGTTGAGGTTGGTTCAGAATAACGATGAGGGCACCGACTTATATCATGTTGATTTGTATGGCAGTTAGAGCACCAAGTTAGGAGATGACCAAGTAGTCCCGGAGATTTGGCATGAGCATTATTTAACCATGGACCGCGTGATTGGGCTTGAAAATTAGGAAGCCATGAACCAGCACCACTGACATGAGGAGGCTGAGTGTGATGGAACGGTGAAGTATCATTATTCCAGCGATGAAAGGGGCGATATCCTCCATGGCTATTGGAGCGGCCATGGCCACGGCTTCGTCCTCTTCCTCGTTGGCCTCGTGAGGTATTGTCTTGACGATCAATGGAGTTATAGTCACGGCCTTGCATGAGAACAGCAGTGGCGGGAGTTGCAAGTGATACATGGTCTCTCCACTGGGCATCCAAAGCCAAAACACGAGCTTGGAGTTCGGAGAAGGTTGGTCGGGCGGAGGTTTGAGTCACCGTTGTGCGAAGTATGAGGTAGTCGGATCCGAGGCCATGGAGTGTGGGCATAACTAAATCTTCTTCTGGAATAGGTTTGCCAATGGAAGAAAGTGAATCAGCGATGGATTTGGCGTGACGAAGGTACTCATCAACCGATTTGGACCCTTTTTGTAATTCTAACAATTGAAGTTTGAGGCTGGCGGCACTGGCAATGGATTGTTGAGAAAAGTGGCGAGAAAGACAGTGTTAGAGTCAGTCAATAAGAAAAGCCTATTTTTATGGGCTAAGTTAGTGTGTCAAAATTGTAGCTATGTTTGCTAGGGTTTAACTCCACGTTTTTATCTTTTTAGTTATATTCTTTCTTATTTAAAGTCATCTGTTATCAATAAAACTCAAGCAGTTCCAATTATTCTCAACATGGTATCAGAGTCAGAGAATTTATCTGTTCGGCTTCATCGTGAGTGAAACGAAAAAAATAAGATTGCGAGTGAAGCATAGTGAAAGAGTACGAGTGAAGTACTTTGAGAGCAATAGTGTGAGTGAAGCACTACGACGTGCAAGTGAAGCAACCATGACTTCGGAAGGAGCCGGCAATTTCGTGCAACTACTCATTCCCAAATTTGATGGCGACTACGAACATTGGAGCCTTTTGATGGAGAATCTTCTTCATTCGAAAGACTACTGGAGTGTCATAGAAGCTGAAATTCCATTGGAGACTACAGACCAAAAGATTATTGAAGAATCAAAGCTCAAAGATCTCCGGGCCAAGAATTATTTGTTCGCATCTTTAAATTAAGTAATTCTCAAAACTATCTCCAAACGAGAAACTACTTAACAGTTATGGGAGTCGATGCTTGAAAAATATCAAGGGAACGCTCGTGTTCAGAAGGCACAACTTCAAAGACTAAAAAGAGAACTTGAGGTATTGATGATGAAACATGGTGAATCAATTACTGATTATTTTAGTAGAATTATGCAGATAGCTAATGAGATGCGTAACGTGGAGGAAACATGCCTGATAATTCTATTGTGGAGAAGATTATGAGTACACTTACTGAAATAGTGGAATATGTTCAATTGAAGAATCCAAAGATATTGAAAGATGTCTGTGGATGAGCTTATGAGTTCCCTGATGGTTCATGATTTAAAGTTCAAGAAAGAAAGAAATGAAGAGGAGCAACTCTTGCAAGTACGATGTGATGGAGGATGTCGAAGTCGTTGTCGAGGAAGGGCCACATCTAGAGGAAGAGGTCGGGGGAGAACTACATTGAATAAGGCAACTGTGGAATGCTATGAATGTGAGGAGATCAATTATGCTGAAATTAACAAGAATGAAGAATTACTCTTAATGTCTCAGGTTGATTTAGCAGAGGATGACTTGATAATTTGATAAGCTGACTTTGTGCTAAGGTAGTTAGCTTAAGGGAGGGTATGTTAGAGTCGGTCAATAAGAAAAGCCTATTCTTATGGGCTAAGTTAGTGGGTCAAATTGTAGCTATGTTTGTTAGGGTTTAACTCCACGTTTTTTTTTTTTTATCTTTTTAGTTGTATTTTTCTTATTTAAAGTCATCCGTTATCAATAAAATTCAAGCAGTTCCAATTATTCTCAACACACAATCCCAAATTTCATTTGAGGTATCAAATCCAGTGGTGAGTTGAGATGCATTATCAGTGAGTGAAGTGGCGAGAAGGCTAACAATTTGTTGGTCAATTGTGAAGTTGTTTTTGTAGGAATGGATTGAGAGGCAGAAGAAGCCATGGATGAAGGTAGAGGAAAGAAAGAAGAAGACAATTGAGAAGGATATTGGAACCTAAGGACGTCTGATACTATATAGAAACTGATTTCCTTGCTTTATATTAGATGAGTTTACAGGTTTTTATAGCATTTGTATCTATATAGATCCACTATTTCAGCCTGCATAGTAAATGGCTAAATTATTCTCTAATTAATGGGAAATATTTCCATAGTTGAGGAGGCTGATTCTAGGCTTATATGATCCGTGGTTGAGGCTTTCCAACAAGTACTCGCCTGCTGTTTGGAATATCTGACATATTGTTATGTATGGCAGTACAAGGTTGTTGCATTGTAATGCCTTACAATATTACTGCAGCCCAGGCATATAAGAGCTGTAGTGATGAGAGAAAAGGTTGCAAAAACACTTTAACCAACTCCTCTCCTTCCTTTCTAATCCCTACTCACCTGTCCTTTGTTCTTCCCTTCCCTACATAGCAACCTGTCTCCAGCGTCATCATCACTTTGTCAGGTAATCATTTGATTGGTTGAGTAAATTGAGCAGCTTAGCCATTTGCTCATTACTGAATTGAAATCCATCAAGGTGTACGGTGCTGCCTTATGCGATGGATAAGCTACCATCAGAACTAGTACCGTCAAGAAACATTGTTAACCAAAGCCTTAGTTGTGAAATTACTGTTTTATGATGATCCAAATGACATATGAAACTTGTGCTCTGGGGGATATCTATGCAATTTGCATGTATCATTGCTATGGCCCTGAAACAAACTAAATGCCTTTTTGTTCCTTGCATTGGTTTGTGCTACTAATGTTTCTACTCTGACCAAAATTATTGTTTCTCTTGTTGAATTGTTGCAAGTTGACAGACGAACCTTGGTAAGGTCTTTGCCATGAGTACATGACTAAAACTTTTTAGTGGGTTTTATAGGGAAGGAGTGAACTCAATTGAGAAGGAGAAAATTTTATAGGGAAGGTTTTCTGAATTCAAAACTTGAGCTAGGCAATACATAGGGTTTTCTCTTTTAAGTTCAAAGATTTGTATTGCAGTTGAACCCTTGAATTTAATAAAATTACAAAAGGATCCCCTTTAATGATTAAGCTAGAACCAGACTCCTTCACGCCATGTACAAGCGACATCGTTCATTGCATCTTCAAACCGCGTCTCGCACCATCTGTGATGAAGTTCTGTGCTCTAGTAACGAAGGTCGAGTGCGCTGACGTAAGACATTTAACAAGTTTGTAGCTAGAGGAATTGCAAGGATAACTGTACGAGTTATGTGAAGGAGTCGTATGCTTGTCAAAGTGTTTGTTGAGACGGTTAAAATGATAATTGATATTGTAGTTCTAGTGCGGACGGTAGAACTTGTCCCAGCTGTTAGGAACTTGTCCCAACTTGTTACCACAACTCCTGAGGAAACTCGTTAGGAATTTTTTTGACTGTTTCGAGTGAAAGTAAATACGAGACACAGAGATTTGGTAACCCACTTCGGAACAATGTGTCCGTAATTTGGGGGAGGGGGTTCTCTTAACCCCAACAAGCAGCAATAAACTAGTAACGATCGGACAACAAAGTACAAACTTGCAAGACTACCTCTTCAAGTCCATCTACTCCCTACTCGTCTGGATGCGCACTGATCTCCCCTCAGTATAGAGATCCCTCTCTATGGCTTGTCACAACAACTTCGCTCTCCCGAACAACTGCTTGTCCACTCAACGTCCTCCCGGGACCGGTATGTTTTGCAACAGAGTTTGTTAAACGAGTTGCTGTAGCATACTTCTGGTTCTCGTGCTTGAGTGATAACTTGGCTCCAATCTCCGTCGGCTGCACCCAATCACCTAACCACGACCTCTCTTGTATATTGCTATAATGCAAGAGAGCTGCCCGAATATTTTCTGGATGATCACTTCAACTCTATTCCACTTCTTTTAAATCCCTCGTTAATCTCTTAAAAGATCTCAATCAAATATTCAATTAGAATATTTGTTGATCTTATCTTGTTGCCATACCAGGCGATAGCGTATCAAAAATGTCGTTGAAGATATTCTATGTAGCCAATACTCCAGTGATCTCAGGGATATTCTTCACGCCACTTGATTCTCAGAATCTGCTAATTCCCGAGAATATACACCTTCAGTTCACATCCAGCGTGCACTTCAGCACTTGGTAGAACATCTTACGTAGCATCTTCTGACTTCAGTTTTGCAGTTTTAATATCTAACTATTCTACGCATATTTCTAACTTACTTGAACAACAGTTTGCACAAAAACCTGCCACACATAACCAAGGGACTAACAATCTCCCTCTTGGCAGTTTTTGGCAAATCACAAGGTTAGTTGTTCAAGTTAGAACTACTCCCCCAAATATTCTCCCCTATTTGCCACAAACTCGGCAAGGGGATACAAGTTCAAATATACTCCCCTATTAGTGTGTATCCGACTCAGGCCCTTGTTTTGTCCTAGAATACAAAAACACCGGAAACTAGTAATCTTGTATACAAAATAATGCAAACAAGCACAGTGTTAAGATCTAAATAGTGCGTATAAATAGGCTCTATCACTACTTGATCATCATCCATCTCACCATCAGATTCTATTTCAGCATTTGTTACACCAGCCTTTAGTGTAATTCCTCAAGTCTTCTTCTCTGCTGGCTTTCTGCTGTTCATCTTCATCTCATAGACTCTGAGAGATCCCATGAGGGAGTCCATCTTCATGTTTTCCAGATCAGCAGTTTCCTCAATGGATGTTACCTTGACATCAAACTTCTGAAGAAGTGATCTGAGAACCTTTTCAACCTGCTCAGCATCTGACATATGCTTCCCAAGTATGCCCATTTCATTCACTATATCCATCAGAGGATTGTTGAAGTCAGCTATGGTCTCATCATCTTTCATCACCAGCTACTCATAGCTAAGCCTCGGCATCTGGATTATGATTTTCTTTACCTTAACATCTCCTTCAAAAGTTGTTTCCAGAATGATCCAGCAACTTCTGCTATCTCAAGACCAGCAATCAACTTATAGTTATGTTTATCCATGGCAGCAATAATAGCATACAACGCCTGACTATTTCCTTGGAACCGTTTCTTCTCCTCTTCAGTCCAATCCTTTTCTGCTTTGGCGTTTTTATTCCAGTAGCATCTGCCGCACCTGATGGTACAGCTTAACCTTCAACAACTACTTTCCATGCGTACTCATTTATCGATCTCATGTATGCTTTCATCTTTGACTACGAGTAGCCAAACTCATCCTCCTCCAAACTGGAAGGTCTCTCCATATCTCTTCTACTCGTTCTGAGTATCCTCCGATCTCACCATGTATGTCGGATGTCTGCTTTGATACCACTTGTAGTTTTATTACGGACGGTAGAACTTGTCATTGCTGTTATTATGACAACTTTTGAGGAAACTCGTTAGGAATGTTTCGACTATTTCGAGTGAATACGAAACACAGAGATTTGATAACGCACAGAGTCCATCTTCATAAATTTCCTTGTTGAATCTGGTCTGTGTCCGTAATGTGGGGGTGGGAGGTGTTCTCCTAACCCCAACAAACAGCAATCCACTAGTAATGATCGGACAACGAAGTACAAACTTGCAAGACTCCCTCTTCAAGTCCTTCTACCACCGACTCGTCTGGATGCGCACTGAGCTCCCCTCGGTGTAGAGATCCCTCTCTATGGCTTATCATAGCAGCTTCGTTCTCCCGAACAGCTGCTTGTCCACTCAGCATCCTCCCAGATATCTAGACAGGTTTGTTTTGCAAAATGGTTTGTTAAACGTGTTGCTGCAGCAAATACTTCTGGTCCTCGTGCTTAAGTGATAACTTAGCTCCAATCTCTGTCGGGTGCACTCAATCACTTGACCACGATCTCTTGTATATTGCTATAATGCAAGAGAGCTACTTGAATATTTTCTGGATGATCACTTCAACTCTGTTCCACTTCTTTTATAGCCCTCGCTAATTTCTTAAAAGATCTCAGCCAAATATTCAATTAGAATTTTTGTTGATCTTATCTTGTTGCCATACCAAGCGATAGTGTATCAAAGATGTCGTTGAAGATATTCTGTGTAGCCAAGACTCCAGTGATCTCGGGGATACTCTTCACCCCCATCTCCTAAAAGTTCTTACCCAATATTCAATCAGAATATTTGTTGATCTTAACTTGATGCCAAACCAAGAGATTGCCTCTCAAAGATGTCGTTGAAGATATTCTGTGTAGCCAATACTCCAGTGATCTATATTCTCCACGCCCCTTGATTCTCGGAATCTGCTGGTTCCCGAGAATATGCACCTTTGGTTCACATCCAGCGCGCACTTCAGCACTTGCTAGAACATCTTACATAGCATCTTCTGACTTCAGTTTTGCAGTTTTAATATTTAACTATTCTACGCATATTTCTAACTTACTTGAACAACTCTTTGCACAAAAACATGTCATACATAATCATGAGACTAACATATATTTCTCACATCTTATATTTCTTATTTTACAAAAAATAAAATTGTTGCGTTCTTAAAAATATAAATATATAACAAGCAGCCATAGGCGTTAACCAACTTAAATCTTGTTCTCGAAAAGGGTGGAACCTTGGTTGACTTGTTTGCTCATGGTGATAAGAAGCAGGTGCGCTTCTGATTCTGGTTTCAGCATACTACTTCACCTAAGTACTGGATTTATTGTGAGCACAGAACCTGATATAATCCAATCAAAGCGTGACATATGGCTTTGATGATACGCATATTGGAAGAGAAATGAATAAAATCCCCAGAAATAAATGCAGGTTGTTCAGTAATTGGATTCTCTTTTGTTTTTCACATGAAAATAAAAGTACTTTCACAGATTAAAGTACCAATTTATCAATGTTGTTGTCCGCCAGATCATCCAGAACCTAAGAGTAACTTCATAATTAGAATCTGAAACAAACCCAAGTTATTAAATGCATCAACTGCTCGATCATCTACTCTTTTATATCAGTATTTTTCATTGTGCTTTGCTTTCTTTGTGTGCTTGTATTCTTCCTCAAGATCTTTTAACTTGCTCTTTATTGCAGCTATTTTAGCACTCTTGCTAGTTACAACTGATGCACTGCCGATTATGATGCGACAATTGCCTGATTTAGCAATATCAGTTTTTTGAGCCCTAATTTCTTCCGAGGGCTTTTCACTTGCTAGAACGACAAGAGGGCTCCACAAGCTAGTCTACCATTCATCTTCTCCTTGGCCAATTTTGCTTCCTGCATGCTCACTTTATAAGTGGAAATCAATATTTGTCCTGACAAGATAACAAATGAGCGACTGAAAAATGAGAGGGTGAGTAGAAGAAAGACTTACCTCCTTGGTGCTATATTGAACAAAGGCATACCCTCGTGGCTCTCCTTGATTTGGGCCACAGAAAGTCCTCTGATATGATCTTGGAGAGAACATTTTGATCAACGCACCTCTGTTAAAGTTCAGATGTACAGGAATCAGCAAAAAGCCCAAAGCGAACATTTATTTTCATTGCATCAATGATGCTTACTCGTTTATTCTAAAATCAAGATTGCCGATATAGAGCCTGGTCTCAGCATTCCCGTCAACACTAATACTGCAAAGATCCTAAAATTGAATGATAAATTATCATCAGTTTCACTTAATTATATGTTAAGGAACAACCAAAGCATCTTTCATCAGTAAATCAGTTTTTGCTTTATGGAAAAGTGGAAGTACCATGACACCTTGCAGCACCACTGAAATACCAAAATAACAAAAATACGCAGGCTAGCCTTCAACCTTCAATGTCTTCAATTTGCACGTACCTGGAATATCACAAAGTAAGCATTAAACACTACTACGGATATGTCAAAAAAGTAGAATGAGCTGATTAAAAATTAATTCCCCTTTGTCAGTATCTTCCTATAGCTGCAAAGTGCAAACAGTGATAACGTTATTTTAGAACTATATGTTTTGAGCTGCATTGTGATGACATAAGAGGCATTTCTCAAGAAAAAAATAGCTCATCCATCCAATAGTATGAGAAAACAGAAGTTAAACATGACAGGCTTACCAAGGAGACTGCAATCATTACAGCCATGCCCACACATACCGCATAAGCTCCGTGCCTCAAATTGTAAGTCATAAACCAATCAAACAGAAGCAGCACACAAGTTTTCATGTGTCAAAACTACAAAGTCTCATACTAAATTTCACAGTGTCAATATGTACAACCTAATCGCAAATTCACAGTAGCAAGCAACGTAAACAATACTGAGCCACTGAGGTACCATGGAAACTAGGGTTTTCACAATTTTGAGATATGGTTGAATAGTTGTGAAAAATTGTTAGATGACAGGATTAGCAGACCATGGTTCTGTTAGTGAAACAGTAAATACAAACAAGATTAAACTACTCAGGCTTAGTAAACGCAGATACCACAAAGTAAATATTCAAACCTCGTGACGATCCACACATCATTAGATATATATATGAATTAAGAAATAAAGACAAACAAAACCGAATTATGGTTGAGGCTTGTTAGGCAATTTTCTTAAAGTTAAATTGCCCCGTCTGGTGCTGGGTGTGAACCTGCAATTGATACAACAATCGTACCTTCTTTCACTTGCACCGATATGAATAAGGCGAAAGGCAGGCTGACTTTGCTATCACCACTTACTCACACAAATCGAACTCACAAAAAACAGAGAGGAGAAGTGTTGTTTTCTTTGTATTTCTTAATGATCTCAGTCTTCTTTTATAAAGACCAACTTCAACCGTCATCCCATGATTAGAGATAACCTCCCACCTTCACGTGGCTGGAACTGCCTTCAACTGCAGGAAACTGCTTCCCCATTTAGGTCAAGATAAGAACGACGAAAATAAATGTAGGGCTTCTAGAAGCCCAACTTCGTTTTCCACAAAACTACGTCGTTTTGTGTTATTAGAAGTTTAACTTAATTGTCACAAAACTACGTCGTTTTGGACCATTATTTTCTTCACATTAATTAATACAATTTTTCCAACAATCCCCCACATGAAGAAAATCGAGTGATGAAAACAAAAAACAAAACCCGACTCAACATGGTGATAGTTTCTACAGTCTATATCTGCATAGGATAGGTAGGCAATACCCTTGAACCTTCCCTTTGAAAGGTATGTATTATTGACTGATTCTTCAGTAGACGCGATGTCTTTGAACTGTTCGTCATTTTATGTCAACAAATACATATCTCCTACAGATATATTCCTGACAGCCTTCCATTTCTCATTGGTGGGCTCATTTCGACCATGAAACCCCTGCCTGGTTCAGCGAGAGTTGTTAAAGAATTAAGCCCTTAATTAATTCTCCTTGAAGCGGCCATACTTCTCTCTCACATAGGTGATTCCTTTTAATGTAATCTCGTATTACCAGTGTCTGGTTTCCAAACCATAGAATCATTAAAAGCTAATAGCTTAACCTCGTACGAAAATCACTATTTGATAAGGAATGGGTTGGGGTGACCCCCTCAGTGACTTCACTTCGTCTTAGTAATTAGGTTGTCCCATTGAACCAAGTTCTTGGGATCTCCAGTCATCTTGGTTGGGTTTCCCTTCGCCTTGACATATATACTCTAGGGCTTTAATCCCATTTCTTGTGTCGTTTTCTCTACTTGGTCCCTATTTAACCCTTTGGTTAGCGGATCCGCAATATTATCTTTGGACCTTACATAGTCAATGCTTATGACTCCTGTAGAGAGAAGCTGTCTAATGGTTTTATGTCTTCGACGTATATGTCTAGACTTACCATTATACAGCACACTCTGTGCTCTACCAAAAGCCGATTGATTATCACAATGTATGCATATTGGTGGCACAGGTTTTGTCCATTTAGGAATATCCTCAACAAAGTTTCTCAACCATTCAGCTTCTTCGCCACACTTATCTAATGCAACGAATTCTGCTACCATCGTGGATCTGGTTATTACAGTTTGCTTTGAGGATTTCCAGGACACAACAGCTCCTGCCAAGGTAAACACGTAACCACTAGTGGCTTTTGAATCTTGTATGTCAGATATTCAACTAGCATAACTGAAACCCTCAATGACCTCTGAATACTTGGTATAATTCAAACCATATTCACGTGTATATCTGATAGAGCCTATTTATACACACTATTTAGATCCTAACCCTATGCTTGTTTGCATTATTTTGTGTACAAGATTACTGGTTTCCAAGATTTTTGTATTTCAGGGCGAAACGAGGGCCTAAGTCGGATACGCGCTAACAAACAGCTTTTAAGGAGCGCATCACACAGCCTGCGGAGCTAGCAGCGCAAACAAAGGAATTGGCAGAGTCAGCTACGGTGCGCAGACCGACTGCGCTAACCAAGGTGCCGTGCGCCATGCGCAGAAGAGTGGTGTTTCAAATCTTGACACCACCAGATTTGTGCTACACAGTTTGAGAATTTGAGAATGCTGGAAGAGGAGACTGTCACTGAGTTTAATGCTAAACTCTGTGATCTTGCAAATGAAGCCCATGCTCTTGGTGAACCCATCCCTGAAGAAAAGCTGATCAGAAAGGTTCTCAGATCGTTGCCCACAAGATTTGACAAGAAAGTGACGGCCATTGAAGAAGCTCAAAATGTCAGATTCATGAGGCTTGAAGAGTTGATGGGGTTTCTCAAACAATTTGAGATGAAGCTGGTTAAAGAAGACACCACTGCTAAGGACAAGAATGTCGGACTAAAAGCTGAAGCAGAAGCCAAGAAGCCAGTTCCAGATGATCAGCTGAGTATGCTTGTCAAGAACCTTGGAAAGCTCCTAAAGAACATCAAATCCAGAACTGGGAAAAGATCTTCCTCGCGAAACCAATTCAGAAGGGGCAGTGAAAATAAAAGGAAAGGGAAGGAACCGGCTCAGAATGAAGACGACAAGAAAGAAATGAAAAAGGGAGTCCAATGCTGGAACTGTGCAGGTTACGGTCATCGACAAATCAACTGCACTAGCAAACCAATGAAAAAGAGGGCTCTCTCTGCCAGTGGAAGTGAAGACGAGAAAGATCTGAGTGAGGATGAATGCAACTTGGCCAGATACAGATTAGTCAGAAGAGGCAGAAAAACACAAGGAAGAGTGAACCAGCACTTGCTACAGCAACCTCTGTATCACCGTAACAAGTGAGCTTCAAAGTATAAAAAATGTTATAGCTGCGGGCACAAAGGTCACATAAAAAGAAACTGTTCCTCAGCTCATGCCGGAATAGCTTTAGCCAGGGGACCTATCAAGCAGAATCATGCGCAGACTCAGCTCCTCGCGCTTGTCAGCACAACAAGCACCTCGGACAAGATAAGCTGGTACTTTGACAGTGGTTGTTCAGGACACATGACAGGAGAAAGATCCTTCTTGAAAAACATTACACCCTATCTGGAACAACGGGTGAAGTTTGGAAACGGCCTAAAAAGAAGAGTTCTGGGAAAGGGAACTTTGGCAGTTGAAGGAATGCCGAGCCTGAGCAATGTCTTACTAGTGGAAGGGGTAAAGGAAAATCTCATAAGCATTAGTCAGCTGTGTGATGGGACTAAACAGGTGAAATTTACGAAAAACTCGTGCAAAGTTTTTGACAAATCTGGAAAATGTATAATGGAAGGAGCCAGATCAAAAAGTAACTGCTATCTTCTCAACGTGAGTTCAAACTCACCGGTTCCGAAATGTATGCTGACAAAAGCCGAGGAAATGATTCTATGGCACAGAAGGATGGGGCATGTTTATCTGAGAACTCTGAAGATAATTGCAACAGAAGGGCTAGTCAGAGGAATACCGCTGTTAAGAGGGGAGACAAACTCTATCTGTGGAGATTGTCAGATTGGGAAACAAAAGAAGGCTTCGCATCCCAGAGTCAAAGATATAGGTACTACCAGGCCTCTACAGTTGATTCACATGGACCTGATGGGACCAATGGAAGTCGAGAGTCTGGGCAGAAAGAGGTATGCATTTGTCTGTGTTGATGACTACTCCAGATTCACCTGGATTGATTTTATCAGAGAAAAATCAGATACTGTGAGAGTTATTGTGTCACTGGTGTCTCGGCTAGAGCAAGAGAAAAATCTCAGAATCAGCAGCATTCTCAGTGATCATGGCAGGGAATTTGAAAATGAAGCTATGGATGATTTCTGTCATCAAAGGGGTATCTCACATCAGTACTCCTCTCCCATTACCCCTCAGCAGAATGGTGTAGTGGAACGAAAGAATCGAACAATCCAAGAAATGGCCAGAGTCATGATTCATGCTAAGAGGGTTCCCCTGAAATTCTGGGCAGAGGCCATGAATACAGCATGTTACATCATCAATAGAGTCACCTTACGGAGAGGAACCAACCAGACCTGCTATGAGCTCTGGAATCAGAAGAAGCCCACAGTTAAATACTTTCATGTCTTTGGAAGTGACTGTTTTATTCTAAGAGATCGGGAGTATAGGAAGAAACTTGACCCAAAGAGTGATCCTGGATTGTTCTTAGGCTATTCAACAAGCAGCAGGGCTTATCGAGTCTATAACCAGCGGACACATACAGTAATGGAATCCATAAATGTTGTTGTCAACGATGCTGAAGAAGTCCCTGCCTCTGATACTGCCACTGATGATGAAGACTCTGATCTTGAAGAGGTGTCTGGCAGTCAGAACAGAAGTGGACAAGCTGTGGCTCCAGAAGATGCTACAGCAAGTGCTGAAGCAGAAAATCCAGATATACAATTAGAAAGCATGTCTGAAGATGTGAACTCGGAGACTTCTGATCCACTTCCAAGGCAGCCTCCGAAGAAGATTCAGAAGAATCATCCCCTGACAAATGTAATTGGAGATCCGGCAGAAAGAAGAAGAACCAGAAGCCATGCTTACCTCAATACATGTTTTATGTCCATCATTGAACCTTAGAACTTCAAGAAAGCCATGAGTGATGAATTCTGGATGATGGCGATGCAGGAAGAATTGGCAGAGCTTAATGAGTTGATCACTTCTGCAGCGGTAGAAACTCGCTTGTGGGACCCTTTAAACCTTTGATTCACGTTTTGATGTAAACTAAAAATTTGTTTATCTTTGAATTAGCTTTCCAATAAGCTATAGAACGTGAAATTTCACAGTGTCCTAGTTCAACAGATTTCGTGAACAAGCAGCTACTGCAGCACACTCTTGTTCACTTAAATATTGTCACAGAAAGCAATGAACAAGGCACAGGTTTGTTCACCCAGTTCGGCCAATCTGCCAACGTCTGGGGAGGACTATTCTCCAGTCCTCAATCCACTCAACCAAAGGTTCCAAGTACACACGGTTACAACTCACGCAACCTATGCTACTCAACCTTGTGTGGACCACTCAACACAATCAGAACAAGCTCTGATTTGTGTCTGCACACCCTCTACAATATGTCAATCTAGAATAGCTACAATCTTCTCAAAGAACTCAGCCTATTCTAAACTACACTACTCAGCAGGGTTGCTGCAGCAACAGCTGTAACACACAGCTGAAGCACAATGTCCGCGTCGCTCCAAGGCCTTCTGCCGAGCCGATCGAACCTCTCCAAGAGCGCTGCACACTCTGGACAACTCCCCCTTACTCAGTGACCACCTGCCACTAGTGAGTACTCCCGCACGACACTCGACCGAGCCTTCCACCCGTCAGTTCTTCCGCGGCTGCCCTTGATCAACCAACAAGCTCCCCAGCTCTGAATTGGCTTCCAGATCAAGCACGAATCAGACTCTGCAAGTCCTGATTCTCTTCTGCAATACTCACCACAGCTCTGCGCTCAACGCTCTGCTCACGGGTGATGATCGAAGAAAACTCCCGTCACACACCAAGGATCCTCACTCTGAAATCTGTGTGTGCTCTCGTGTATCCCTCAGCTTCGATCAATCTCTCTGCTCTGGACCCCTTCAGCTTAAATAGCAGCCCCCCACTTTAAGCAATGTCCAGGTTTAGGCAATGACCCAATGGAATCAATTATCTCCTAAAATCTAGGAGATTAGATTTGATATTTATCTTCAATACAAATCTCCTTCTCTGACTAGTAAACCTTGCTGGAAAATACTCCACAGTATTTTAGAAATTCTTCTAAGAGCCTCCGCAGAGCAGCCAGACCTTCAAACCGAGCCCAACAGACAGCTGCTACTCGGACAGTTGAAACAACCACTTGAACAAGCACCTGCTGCAGCATCCCTGCTGAAGCTACTTCTAGTTCACTTCTGCTGCCTGCTTGTTTATTTGAGCTGCAGCAACTCCTTGTTCACTTGTGCTGGTGTTGTTTGCTTCTGCTGTAATTTCCTAAGTGCTTTAGGAAACAATCCCATCAATTTTAAGGAAGATCCTCCAAGATCTCTACAAGATTAGGAGTTTTGATTTTCCAATCAAATCTTCACTCAACAAATCTGCCCTTGTTCTTGAGAGACACTCCAGAAATATTCTCCTGAATATTCAGCTCTTTCCGGAAGCCCTTCGGTCCACTGATTTGTTGTTTGAATGCAATCTACGAGAAAGCTTTGAATTTCTGCTACAGCATTTTAGCTCCAGCATCTGCTGTAGCACAAGCTGTCTGAAGGTGTGCAATACTTCTGCTACTGAACTTCTGCTCCAGAGGTTGCTATACCACTTGCTTACTCCACTGCTTGAGCACTGAGAAAGATCTCTACCCAAATTGCACAAGCTGATGTCTTCATGACCTCTTCCAGAATTCCGAGCGCCCCAAGGCAACATTAGGTCGCGCTCCTCGTGAAGACATTAGCCACTTAATGTCTTCATCTGGAGCGCCACTTACTGAGTTTGCTCACTCTGGAAAGCTCTTCATCAGCTGTTTTCTTTCCATACTTGCTGTAGCAGGCTCTAGTGCACTTTGTAGGAGTTTGTCAATGATGCCACATACCTTCACAGAACGTCTCAATCGGATAAGAATCGCGTTCTCAGTAGGCCTTCGATCATGAACAGGTCAGTCTGCCCAGATTTGGTCTCATATCCTTATGGAGCTAAGCTGATTCAGGCACCTCCTGGGTGAATCACTTGATTCGCTCGAATCAACATCTCAGTGCTGTAATGAACAGTATCATGCTTGCCCGAATCACTTTTCTTTGGCTGAATCAAAAGTGATTCGGCCTAGCCTGAATTCCTTTTTGTGCGAATCAACTTTGCAGCGCTGGCATCTTGCTTGTTTTGACCCTTTAAACCTTCTAATTATGTCTTGATGTAAACTATAAAGTTGTAGCCCTTTGAGTTAGCTTTCCAACAAAATATGGTACACCTCAATCGGATAAGAATCGTGTGCTCCGTGAGCCTTCGAAGCTGAATAGGTCAATCAGCCTGAACGAATCAAATCTGCCTTTTGCTTGATTTTGCTCTCTTTTGCTCTCGATCGACTAGAATTCACCCGAAACTTCTTCAAACCACTTCATATCATGTAGTACGCATTTTCAACCTGAAATGGACAAAGAAAACATCAAATGACTTTACAAAATAACTGGACAAACAAGAAGTAGAGGGAAAATATGGACAAATATAAGGTCATTTATCCGCTCATCAGGAACACCCAAATTGCAACAACTTTGTTCCAATGTATTGAACCTCTCCATGTAGTCATACATCGACTCACTCGATCCTTGTTTGATCATTGATAACTCTCTTCTGACCTGAGTCGCTTTTGCCGGAGGGTAATATTTGTCGAGGAACTTTCTCTGCATTTGATCCCATGTTCTTATACTACCTGAAAGCAAAGAAAGAAATCAAGATTTCGCAATTTCAGATAAACTCAAAGGAAAAACACTTTCAATTTGAACCTATTTTCTAAAGCTGCGTATGGTCTCAATGTTTGGTAGATTCCGGTGAACTCTTGTAGATGCCTCGTCACAACTTCTCTCAATAATCCTCTAAACTTGGGCTGATGGTGCACCACTGCGGTCTTGATCTCAAAATTGTCCTCCTCCGGGTCAGTGTTGATGCACCATGGCTGGTTATGGAATGTGGGTGCCGAGAGCTCCCTCATAGGTTGTTCATGCCGTGCTGGCCGTCCATTCTTCCACACGATGGTATGCCAACATTGTTAACTACCTGGTAGCAGGTAAATTCCCTCCATCCTTCAGTAGAGCTCAAAGATTAAAACTCAAGCATGATTCTAAGTATTACATTTGGGATGACCCTTGTTTGTGGAAGATAGGGGTTGATCAGATAGTTAGACGTTGTGTGTCTGATATTGAGATCGCATCTGTTCTTTATTTTTGTCATGAACATGCTTGTGGTGGACATTTTGGTCCTAAAAGAAGTGCTAGGAAATTGCTTGATAGTGGAGTTTTTTGGCCCCATTTATTTAGAGATGCTCTTAACCATTGTAAGAATTGTGATAGGTGCCAATGAGTAGGGAACATTTCAGCTAAGAATCAAATACCCAAACACCGATAGTTGTAGATGAGGTATTTGATATTTGGGGCATAGACTCTATGGGACCATTTCCCTCCTCTTTTGGTTATCTATATATATTGGTTACGGTTAATTATGTCTCGAAATGGGTAGAGGCGAAGGCCACTAGAGTTGATGATGGAAAGACTGTTGTGGACTTTTTGCGTACTAACATCTTTTACAGATATGGAGTCCCAAAAGCAGTGATTAGTGATGAAGGATCCCACTTCTGCAATAGATGTGTTGCGGCAGTCTTTAAGCATTTTGGAGTGCATCACCGAGTTTCCACAGCCTACCATCCACAGACAAATGGCCAAGCTGAGATATCAAACAGGGAAATTAAGTCCATTCTCGAGAAAATGGTTAAGCCTTCGAGAAAGGATTGGTCCACGTGGTTAGATGAGGCATTGTGGGCTTACAGGACAGCCTATAAGATGCCTATTGGAACCTCTCTGTTCAGGCTTGTTTATGGCAAGGCATGCCACTTGCCGGTTGAGGTAGAGCATAAGGCCTATTGGGCAGTTAAATCATGTAATTTGACTCGGCTAGTGTAGGTAGTGAATGGAGGTTGCATCTGAATAAGTTAGAGGAGCTGCGTTTGGAGGCTTAAGAGAGCCAATCAGACTACAAAGCACGAACCATGCTTTATCATGACAAGTTTATTCTCAGGCGCTCATTCGACATTGGGTAGAAGGTATTATTATTTTCATCTAGACTTAAACTAATGCCTGGCAAGTTGCTTTCCCGTTGGACAGGTCCCTATAGTGTTGTGAAAGTTTTCAACCATGGAGCGTTAGAGCTTGAGAAACCAAGTACGGGTGAGACGTTTGTGGTGAATGGGAAACGTGTCAAACACTACCATGGAGAGGAAGTCCCGGGGAATGAGGAGTTCTATTTGGCCAACTCGGCATGTGCTTAAAATGGGAGGTATCGTCTAGCCGAAGATGTAAAACAAAGGCGCTTTGCGGGAGGCAACCCGGTGTTTTTATTTTCATTCTTAGTTGGTGTCTTCAGTAAGTAAGGCGGCCCAAGGCAACATTATGTCTTCTTGGAGCGCGCTTCAATCTGGTTTTGGTGGTTTTTGTTAGTTTCATTGTTTTTTCGTTTGTTGACTCTTGCATGAGCTTCCTTCCCTTAGATTATACCATGAGGACACGGTTCGATTCAAGTGTGGGGTGGGAAGTTAGTTAGCTATATTCATCATGTCTCCCTTCGCGTTAGCTTGCATTGGATAGTAGTTAGAGCACGTTAGTTATTTTTATTGAGCTACTGAGTTTGTGAGCATTTGTTGCCATGTTTATGATGATATATGCCACTGAGTTGCTGCTGGATTCCCTTAGACATTATGATGCGATGTAAATGCTGATTTTACGAGATGATGTTTATTCTATGAAGTTTTGACATGTATGCTATGCATGATTTCTAAAATATTGTGATGCTTGCGCTTTAATGTTAAATGTTCTTTTGAGCTGAGATATTTTAGGGTGTGGAGTTGATAGAAATGTCCTAGAGGGACTTGACATTCATCGGAGGTTCAAAGGATTAATCGCGTAGCGCGCTGAATTTGTGGAGGTTGGCACTTCAAGTTATGAGGGGTGACATTAACTCCATCGTTGCAGTGTTATGCAGTGGTAGGACGGGAAAACAAACCGTCCTGTCTCTAGTCCGAATAACCAGGAATGGGTGGGTAACCCCTATCCTGCCTCGTGCTGAAAGGGCAATGATGAGAAAGAGCAGGACGCGTTCCTTATGCTGCCATTCGAAGGCTATGATTGGAACGGTTCAAAGTGGAGAGCAAAGCTCAAAAGGACAAGCTGTTTACATTCAAAAGCTCGGAAACAAACAAAAAATTATGATTTCCAAGACGAGGAAAAAAATAAGAGAAAAGAAAAGCAAGGTCAACGGCAGTCAATAGCAGCTGAACCGAAGACATGCTGGTTCAATCAAAACCGGTTCAAGCAGATTTGGTTCAACCAGTTCAAGACGAAAACCCTAAATCTAAACTTAAGATATGACAAAAGAGGAAAAAAAGAGAAGCAGTACGAGGGTGACGTTACTAAGATGCGACAGGAGCTTAGAGAGAGAAGCTCCTGGGAAGTCGCCAGAAGTCACTGTTCATCGGGTTTACTGTTCGTTGTCTGTTCACTATTACAATTCACGGCCGGAATTAATGTTCACGAAGTTTTCTGTATTAGTTCAGTTTTGTTACTTAACTCAGTTTTTATTGTATTCGATGGATGTTATGAGTAGACAGTTTGGGGTTTGAATTACAACATTTAGTTTGAGGTCAATGAATACTTATTTGAGCTAGTGATTTATTGCCTTGATTGTGAATTGAATGCTTTGATTATCAATTCGGTGCAGCTTAGTAGTGAGCTAGGTTGATAACAATTGTGTTATATTTGACTGGATTGCATTGTTAGCTAAGCCTAGCGACAGTACTAACTCGTGGTGTTAGTCGAGTAACTATTAAACATGTTCGAGAACTTAGCGGTTAAGAACAAGTAGAACTTGAAGTGTAGTGTATTCATTAGTTGATGCATGTTGTTTGATCGAGGATAGCATAGGTTCAATTGTCTTCCCCGAACTGATTCTATCCTACTTGCTCTCTTTGGGTTCGACCTTGCTTACCACTTGCTAAGTGTTAACAGGAACTATAAATACAAATTTGAGGCGCATGATGACACACTGTCAATCCTATCTTGATATTCAACAATGCAAAGAACAAGAAGTGACATCTGGAACCGGGTTGAAGGGAAGAGTTCTTGGGAAGGAAACACTGAAAGTTTATGGGCTGCCCAAACTAAAAAACATGATGCTCGTGGAGGGACTAACGACGCATCTCATCAGCATGAATCAGCTACGTGATGCTCACTTTGTAAATTTCTCATAAAAATTATGTCATGTGTTTAATGCAGAGAGAAGATGCATTATGAACGGTGCAAGGTCAGCCAACAACTGCTATTTACTAGAGAATGCTGAAGCAATCTCTTCATCATCCTGCTTGCTGACTAAAATTGAAGAAATGAACCTGTGGTCTGGGACATCTCAATCTGAGGACTTAAAAAAGACTTGCAGCTGATCAATTAGTACATGGTATACCTTGAGATTAAGGGAGAGATGAACTCAATGTGTGGGGAATGCCAGATTGGAAAATAGACAAGGGTCCCTCATCCAAAAGTCACTACATTTGGCTCCACCACACCTCTCCAATTGTTACATATGGATTTTATGGGACCGATGGAGGTAGAAAGCTATGGAAGAAAAGGTATGACTTTGTGTGTGTGGATGATTACTTTCGCTACTCAATTGATAGAGTTTCTACGTGAAAAGTCAAAAACTGTAAAGGCAGTGATGGCCTTACTAACACGGCTAGAGCAAGAAAAAGGCGTGAAAGGAGCTACTATTAAGAGTGATTGATGGAGCGTATTTATACGCTCCATTGAGTTGTTTATTCTCATAGTTTTATTATGTTTTGCGTGAATCGATTACTTTTTTGTAGTGTTTTCATATCGCAGGTATGTTCAAGATCGCATTGGATTTTATCGCATAATTGGAGCATTGTCATTCATTCATTCGAAGTCAATAGCAGTCAACGGTCAACAACAGTCAACTGAAAACCAGCTGGTTCAATCAGAGTCGGTTCAAGCAGATGTGGTTCATTGTGGTCCATTGTGGTTCAACCCCAAAACCCAAAACCTAAAACATGGACAAATGAGGAAAAAAGGACAACTCACTATTCACGGGCTACAGTGACGGCAATGGGAGAAGATTGAAGCTAGAGAGAGAAGCAACTGGAAAATCGCCGGAAATCACTGTTCATGGGCCAGTACTGTTCACCCTTTACTATTCACTTTTACTGTTCAGCCGGTACTATTCACTTTTACTGTTCATAGCACTGTTCACTTCGGAACACTATTCACGGCAGCATTTCTGTATTGTTCCAGTTAGTGTTTTAGTCTCATTTCAGTAATGTAACTCAGTATTTTCATGAGTTTTAATGTATTCTATGAGTAGCTAAACTCAACTCAGTTTGGGGATTTATGGTGCAACAATGGTCTGAGATCAATGAATGGATGTTTGAGTTATTGAATTGTTCCGTTCTTGAATTGTATATTCTTAACTATCGATTTAGTACAGCTTAGCGGTGAGCTAGATTGATGTTAATGGTGTGAGATTAGACTGAATTTGCCTTGTTAGCTAAACTTAGCGTTGGAACTGATTCGGTGGTCTAGTCTAGCAGTTGTTGATACTTATTCGAGAACTTAGCCGTTGAGAATAGGTAGAAGTCGACATTGCCCTAGCTGGTAGAAGTCGACATTAGAACTGAGTTCATTTACCGATGCATGTATTCGATCGATGATAACTAGTTGCATTGTATTCTCCGAACTGGTTTTCTCTGAATTGATATCCTCATTTTTGTTCCTTTTTCTGTGACTATCATTAGAACTTTATCTTACTTGCTCTCTTTCGGTTCGACCCTGCTTACCGATTGCTAGTGTGTTAACAGGAGTTATAAACACAAATTTGATGCGCACGACGACGCGCTGTCATTGATCATGGGAAAGAATTCAAGAACAAAGCCATGAATGAATTCTACAGAAATCAAGGGATCACCCATCAGTACTCCTCACCCATAACCGGTCAGCAAAATGGGATAGTTGAACGAAAGAACGAAACTATACAGGAGATGGCCCGAGTTATGATCCATGCAAGAAAAGTTCCTCTGAAGTTCTGGGCTGAAGCTATGAACACTTCATGCTGTATCATTAATCAGGTGTCAATCAAGAGAGGGACGGATAAAACCTGCTATGATTTATGGAAGGAAAAGAAACCCACCGTGAAGTACTTCCATATTTTTGGAAGTGAATGCTGTGCTCTTAGAGACCGGGAATACAAGACAAAGTTTGATCCAAAAAGTGATCCGAGAATTTTTCTGGGCTATAAAAAATAGCAGAGCATATCGTGTCTTTAACAACAGAACTGGAACCGTGATTGAATCCATCAACGTTGTCGTAAATGACTTAGGAGAGGAGTGCAAACACTCCGAGGATGAAGAAGGTTCTGACATTGAAGATCAATATCAGCCTCAAATCCAAAGAACAGCTAACAAGAAGCATTAGAGTTTCAGCAGAACCTGACGATTCACAGAATCCAGACGAGGAGTCTGAACCAGATGTAGATCAACAGTTGAGAACCCACCAACCACACCAGGCATAGCGAGACTTCTCCCTAGAAAAATCTAACAGGATCATCCAACCACCAACATCATTGGCAGCTTCATCGAAGGAAAACGAACTCGAGGTACTTACAACATTAATCTTTGTGATTTGATTAACAACTCGTGTTTCTTGTCCAGCACTGAGCAAAAGAACATCAAAGAAGCCCTCAGAGATCAACAATGGATAGCTGCCATGCAGGAAGAACTCGTTGAGTTTGAAAGAAACAAGGTATAGGATCTGGTCAATCGGCCAGAAAATGTGAATGTTATTGGCACCAAATGGATATATAAAAACAAGTCTGATGAGAAGGGAAATGTTACAAGACACTAAGCCAGGCTAGTAGCTCAAGGGTACACACAGATTAAGGGAGTAGACTTTGATGAAACCTTTGCTCCTGTTGCTCGCATGGAAGCAATCAACTCCTTCTCGCCTTGGCCTATCAAATGAAGTTCAAGCTGTACCAAATGAACATCAAAAGTGCATTCTTAAATGGGATCTTGACAGAAGAAGTCTATGTTGCTCAACCCTAGCGATTCGAGGATCCTCATCATCCAAACCATGTCTACAAGCTAAAGAAGGCTCAGTACGGCTTGAAGCAAGCACCCAGAGCATGGTATGAAAGGGACTGAGTTCCTAATTAAGCACGAATATGATCGAGGAGTGGTAGACAAAACTTTTTTTGTGCACAGAACGATATCAGATTTTGTTATTATACAAATTTATGTAAATGATATTGTTTTTAGGTCAAGTTTGCAGAGGATGGTGAGGCAGTTAGTGGAGGAAATGCAAATGAAGTTTCAAATGAGTATGGTAGGAGAATTAACCTAATTTCTTGGACTGCAAATCTCACAAAAAGAAGATGGCATTTTTATCTCACAAAGGAAGTATGGGAAAATTTTTTATAAAGAAGTTTGGGATGGACACGGCCAGTCACAAACGTTCTTCTACTGCAACCTATACTAAAGCCATCAAAGATGAAGCTGGAATTGCAGTGGATCAGACATTATACTGAAGCATGATTGGAAGCCTTCTATATCCTACTTGTAGCCGGTAAAATATATCCTTTGCAGTAGGAGTTTGCTCCAGGTATCAATCTTGCCCAAAGAAGAGCCACAAGCAGCTTGTAAAGAGAATCATCAGATATGTTGGAGGGACAACCAACTATGGGCTATGGTATGCAAGGGACACATGTGCAGAACTTGTTGGATACTATGATGCTGACTGGGTAGGCTGTGCAGAAGACAAGAAGAGTACATCTGGTGGATGTTTCTTCCTTGGAAACAATCTGGTATCCTGGTTCAGCAAGAAGCAGAATAGTATTTCTCTATCTACTGTTGAAGCTAAGTATATTGCTGCAGGAAGCTGTTGTGCGCAACGTTTATGGATGAAACAAATGTGTGGTGAATATGGGATTCAACAGGGCACCATGACTATTTACTGTGACATCATGAGTGTCATCAGCGTTAGCAAGAATCCGGTGTAGCACTCTCGGACTAAACACATTGACATCAGACACCATTTCATTAGAGACCTGGTAGAGACTCAGAGATGTAGCTACAAAGAAGCAGCTAGCAGACATTTTCACAAAGCCTTTGGATGGAGCTCGGTTTGAGGAGCTCAAAGCAGCCTTGGGTTTATGTGTAGTTCTTGAATGAGCTAGTAGCAGCCCTTGTCATTTGTGACAAAAAAGGGAGAGGAATGTTATAGGTAGAGCAGTTAACTAGTATAGGTAGATTGTGCCAATCATCATTAATTCTGTGTGTGAGTGCATATGTGGCGTCCTGCACAAAACTGTTCAAGAAGTTGTCCAGACAGTAATGATGAACTCTCTATACTATACTGAATAGCCGCGATGTTGATACGAAGTTAAAGATCAAGTTACGGATAATGTAGATATGCCTATCTTCAGGATCCTAACTAACATTATTGAGTGCATCAAAATCAAAACAAATCATCACGAAAAAGATGGCTTAGAGATCACAACAACCTGCAAGAAAAGTGGATCTGCTAGGGTATATATATTGAAGAGATGCAGCCGCACAATTTACCTCGGACGATTATCTTTGAAGAACAAGATTACACCCTGTGAGCTGCGTCTTCATAGTGAGTAACGTAGCACTGTTTTGGTCAGTACCTAGTTGTGGGAAGTGACGGGAGGTCTGACATTCAGGGGGAGCCTGAATGTCGATCACTAGTAGATAAGTAGAGGACAGAATAGGGAGGGAGTCCGCTGTTCTGTAATACCTTTGTACTTGATCGGAAACTAGTGTATCGGTTCCCACAGGCTTGGGATAAGCCCCCCAGACGTAGGCTGATCTATAGCCGAACTGGGTCACCATTCCTTGTGTCCTTAGCAGTAGTTTTTATCTCTGTCATTTTAATCCGCTGCGTAACTTGTTGAAGGAAGAAGTCTGAACAACAAGTTGAACAAGTTCTAATCATCCTGCGATCAGCAATTTCAATTGGTATCAGAGCGAGCGTGCTCGACGTACAGAGTTAGATCTCGGGAAAAGGCCGCAGGAAAAATGAGTATGAAGGAAGGACAGAGCATAGCACAACCCCCACTGTTGGATGAAGACAATTACGGGTACTGGAAAGCAAGGATGAAAGCATACATTCAAACTGTTGATGACCGTGCATGGAGAGCTATTCTGAAGCCCTGGAGTGTCCTAACAAAAAGTGACAAGGACAGAAATGTGACTGAGAAACCCGAAGAAGAGTGGACAAAGGATGAAGAATGGGCCCGAACTAGCAATGCGAAAGCCCTGAATGCCATATTCTCTGGAGTAGATGAGAAGATCTTCAAGCTCATCTCAAAATGCGAGGTTGCCAAAGAAGCTTGGGACATATTGGCTACTCATCATGAAGGAACTGAGAAGGTTAAGCTGTCCCGAATGCAGATGATCAACACACAGTTTGAAGAGCTGAAGATGACAGAAGGCGAGACCATAAGGGAGTTCTTTGCAAAGTTAGGAGATCTTTCGAACCAAGCGTTCAACTTGGGAGAACCCATGGTTGAGGAGAAGTTGGTTAGAAAAGCTCTGCGTTCCCTTCCTGCCAGGTTCGAAATGAAAGTAACTGCAATCGAGGAGGCACAGGATGTAAAGAATATGCGTCTTGATGACTTGATGGGATCGCTCACGACCTATGAGATGAGGATTACCAGCAACCAGTCAGTGGCTAAGGAGAAAGCTATCGGGCTGAAGGCAGAAACCCAAGAGCATGACAACACTGAGGATATGACAGAAGATATGGCTCTCCTAACCAAGCAGTTCGGAAGATTCATGAGTAAGTTTAACAGGAAGATGGTAGGACAGAATGCCTAGAACAATGGTCAGTACAGAGCCAGAGGAAATTCTCAGACCAGAGGCAGACAGCTCGATCTGAAAGAGCAGAATAGACCAAATCATCCTAAGGGTATTCAGTGTAGAGAATGCGAGGGATATGGACACATTCAAGCAGAATGTGCAAACACACTCAAACGCAACAAAAGATCTCTGAACGTGACCTGGAGTGATGAGGAGTCCGATGAAGAAGGATCGGAGGTAAGCTCGGAAAAGATAGTTGCACCAACTTCTGTTGCATCAATGACAGGCTCAGATAGCGAGGGAGAAGAACCAACTGACGAATGCATCATCGAGAAGTTCTCTCTGCTACACTCAAAATGGACTGAAGTTGTCAGTATCAACGCAAAGCTCAACAAAACTCTTAGCAGTTTGAAGAATGAGAATGTTGAACTACAACGTCAGAACAACAAGTTGGACAGAGAGAGGACGGAAGATCACAGAGTTATCAGCCAACTACGACACAAACTATCTGAAGTTACGGAAGAACTGAGCGCATTCAAGAAGGGTCATAGGATGCTCAATTTAGGAACTGAAAAGTTGGATTCAATCTTATCTATGCAGAGGCCGAGTCATGACACATGAGGGATTGGATTCACTGGATCCAAAGCAGCCAACAAACTGGCGTTCGTTCGAGAAACTGAGAAAATCACCCCAGTTGTGTCCAGACGCATCAACCGAGCATCAAACTGGAAGGAGAAATGGATATGTTATTACTGTCATCTCACTGGGCATATCAGAAGGAATTGTCGGATCAGAAGGATGAACTCAGGGGTTCGTCAGGACAACAAGTGGGTCTGGAAAGTAAAAGAGAAAAGAGACACCTGCCTTGTCGCCTATAGCATGACCACTCTCAACGAAGAAAGCATATGGTACTTTGATAGCGGGTGTTCCGGGCACATGACAGGTAATGAGAAGTATCTTACTGATATCAGATCAACTCGAAATCAACATGTAGTCTTTGGGGACGGAAAGAGAGGAAGAGTCCTAGGAAGTGGGACTCTTAACACTGACGGATTGCCCATGCTTCGCAACGTTCTACTAGTTGAAGGCCTAACGGCAAATCTACTCAGCATAAGCCAGCTCTGCGACGGAAAAAATCAGGTGGAGTTTAACCGAGACTTCTGCAAAGTCATAAACAAGCAAGGGGAATGTATTCTCAGAGGGAATCGTTCGATGAACAATTGCTACCTGCTGGAGCACAACACCACCAGAAGGCCAATCTGCCTCAAAGCTAATACTGAAGAACTCCAACTATGGCATAGAAGAATGGGACATATTCACGGTAGGTTACTCAAGAGGCTGGCAGCGGAAGGACTTGTTCGCGGAATACCTGCGTTCACTGGCGAGGTAGATCTCCTGTGTAAAGAATGTCAAGTTGGGAAGCAAAAAAGAACAGCACATGGGAGGACAAATCAGATACGTACCTCAAAACCTCTAGAGGTTCTACACATGGATCTCATGGGGCCAATGCAGGTAGAGAGCATCGATAGAAAGAGGTATGTCTTTGTATGCGTAGATGACTACACCAGATACACATGGGTCTCTTTTCTCAGGGAAAAGACAGAGACTGTCCAAGTAGTTGTTCAACTTACTACTCAGCTGGAACAAGCAAGAAGGAGCCGGGGAGAATATGTGATAGCTATCAGGAGTGATCATGGACGAGAATTTGACAACGAACAAATGATGGATTATTGCATTAACCACGGAATCATGCACCAGTTCTCCTCCCCAATCACACCTCAACAGAACGGAGTAGTGGAAAGGAAGAACAGAACGCTTCAAGAGATGACCCGGGTGATGCTTCACTCCAGAAATGTTCCACTAAAGTTCTGGGCAGAAGCCATGAGTACGGCGTGCTACACTCTGAACCGCGTGTGCATCAAGGAAGGACTGAAAAAGACCAGCTATGAACTATGGACGGGAAACAAGCCATCAGTCAGATATTTCCATCCATTCGGGAGCAGATGCCATATCCTGACAGATCGTGAATATAGACAGAAGCTGGACGCAAAGAGTGACGAGGGCATATTCCTTGGATACTCCACAAATAGCAGGGCGTACAGGGTATTCAACAAAAGGACTGGAACTGTGATGGAGTCTATAAATGTCATGGTTGAAGATGACAGACAAAATCTGGCTAGACATCAAGACAAAAATGAGGAGATCACTCAGAGGCAATCAGGAACAGATACTCTCAGTGTCCCAGAAGTTGTCCCAACAGGTGATCCAGTGCGCATGGAAGAAGCAACCACCGAAGAGGAAGAACCAGAGGAGTCTCCTGAGGAGGAAGAACAGGGAGACTGTCCAATGTCAACCTGCAGGATTCAGGTCAATCACTCGATTAATAACATCATTGGAGACCTCACTGAAGCCAGGCAAACGCGAAAGATTCCCAGAGTCAACTATCGCGACATGATAAATCACTCATGCTTCCTATCTACGGTGGAGCCAAAGAACATAAAAGAAGCAATGAAGGATGAATACTGGTTTCTAGCCATGCAGGAAGAGCTCGGAGAATTTGAAAGAAACAATGTATGGGATCTTGTCCCACGGCCAGATGGACTAAATGTTATTGGCACCAAATGGGTGTACAAGAACAAGATGGACGAAAAAGGGAATATCACTCGGAACAAGGCAAGGCTGGTAGCTCAAGGATATACTCAAATCGAAGGAATAGACTTTGACGAGACGTTTGCACCCGTTGCTCGGCTTGAGGCAATCCGACTACTAATAGCTTTTTCATGTCACATGCAGTTCAAGCTACATCAAATGGATGTAAAGAGTGCATTCCTGAATGGAGTTCTGTCCGAAGAAGTGTATGTAGCTCAGCCAAAGGGATTTGAAGACCCAGCATTCCCAGATTATGTCTATTGCCTCAAAAAGGCTCTCTACGGCCTTAAGCAAGCTCCACGGGCGTGGTATGAGCGGCTAACAGAATTCTTAATTCAACAAGGTTACTCTAGGGGAGGGGCAGACAAAACACTATTCGTCCGAAGCACCAAAGAAGCTATTGTCATCGCTCAGATCTATGTGGACGACATCGTATTTGGATCAACCTCTCAGAAACTGGTGGAACAATTTGTTGGACAGATGAAGAGCGAGTTTCAGATGAGCGTGGTCGGAGAAATGCCCTACTTCCTTGGGCTTCAGGTGCTACAGAAGCCTACTGGAACCTTCATATCACAGAACAAATACGCCAAGAATTTAGTCAAGAAGTTCGGACTTGAAGCTAGACGTGTTTCACGAGGTATCCCTGATATTCAAATATTATTTATTTTAAGCGGGAATCTCTTGCAACAGGATGGTGACACGTGGCATACAACGCACCAGTGAGAGACCGTTCATCTGCTGGGCCCCATACAATGACTCACTTGCACATAAAAGGAGCACAGTATTTCCCCAAAATTTCCACGGCTTTGTTTTTCTTCAACCCTAGAAATCAAGAAGGCTCAGAATCATCTTACAATTAGCCGCAAAATGGTGCGCACCAGAGGTAGCAAGACTCAATCGGCAACCAGGTCTGGCTCATCCAGGACCGCAGCTTCCTCTAACTCCCTGGACGATGACGTTCCTCTATCCCATCTTACAGCTCGCCGACCCTGGACCAGACTGTCCCAAAAGATTGTTCACTCTCCCACTCCGACGAGTTCCGGGCAAATCAATCCACCAGACTCTTCCCCTAACGACGATGTGTTCATCGTTGAGCATATCAGCCCACTGCATGAAGACGGGGTCAAGAGAGCCGCAAGGGTGCCATCCACTGCGCCTCCATCGTCCGTGCCTGTACCAGATCCTGTCCCAACACCCTTCGGTGTCCCTATGGGTGCACCAGATCCAGTGGTAGTTCCAGAAACCCCTGTTGAAGAGTCTCCTGTTGATTCTGTGGCTCGTGACTCCTCCCCCACAATTCAAGATTTATTCAGCTCTATGGAACCTGTCCGTAAGCCTACTCGGCAGAAGACAGTGGGAAGAAAAGGCGGAGTCAAACTTCCTGAAGACTCGCCTCCAGGGTCGGACCCATTGCCTGAACAAGCCCCATCTATCCCCGCTGCCATGAAGCCAGTCGCTCAAAAACGTAAAAACTCGTCAGCACATGGCAGCTGCCGGCTTACCAAGAAGAAGAAGAAGACCAAGGTTGCTCCTGCTGGAATTATTGTTGATAATATCTGGTTTGCGGATGCTCATTGTGCCCAGTGCTGGCAAGTAGTGACCAAGCGGAAAGTCATTTCCTAGAAGCTCATGAATCCTGAAAAATATGCCGCTCCTGCCGTGCTTGACATTCTGCATCAGACGAGGATGTATGGAACGGATAGTGAAGACCCTTCTACAACTTCAATGCGACCCCCAAAGAAGATTCAGAGGAACCATCCATTGACTAATGTGATTGGAGACCCCACAGAAGGAAGAAGGACCAGAAGTGTTTCACATTACAGTACTTGCTAATTTATCTGTAACTCCTGTTTTCTATTTTGCATAGAACCAAAAAAATTCAACGGTGCCATGGACGACGAATACTGGATGATGGGTATGCAGCAAGAATTAGCTAAATTCAAGCGACATGATGTGTGGGACTTAGTTGCCAGACCAGAAGGGATAAACATCATAGGTACCAAGTGGATCTTCAAGAACAAGACTGATGAGAAGGGCAACATCACCCATTAGGGCGTGGTCTAGTGGGAAAAGGAACGTTAGTATGCATTTGTCTGTGTTGATGACTACTCCAGATTCACCTGTGAAATTCGCAGTGTCTCAGTTCCACAGATTCGTGAACAAGCAGTTGCTGCAGCACACTCTTGTTCACCCGGAAATAGTCTCAGCAAACAATGAACAAGACAAAGTTTGTTCACCCAGTTCGGCCAACTGCCTACGTCTGGGGAGGACTATTCTCCAGTCCTCAATCCACTCAAACTAAAGGTTTCCAAGTACACTCGGTTACAACTCACGCAACCTATGCTACTCAACCTTGTGTGGATCACTCGGCACAATCAGAACAAGCTCTGATTTGTGTCTGCACAACCTCTAAAATATGTCAATCTAGAATAGCTACAGTCTTCTGAAAGAACTCAGCCTATTCTAAACTACACCTACTCAGCAGGGTTGCTGTAGCAACTGCTGTAACACACAGCTGAAGCACAATTTGTCCGCGTCGCTCCAAGGCCTTCCACCAAGCCGATCGAACGATTCCACGAGCGCTGCACACTCTGGAATACTCCCCCTCACTCAGTGACCACCTGCCACTAGCGAGTACTGCCGCACGACACTTGACCGAGCCAACCACCCGTCAGTTCTTCCGCGGCTGTCCTTGATCAACCAACAAGCACCCAGCTCTGAATTGGCTTCCAGATCAAGCTTGGATCAGACTCTGCAAGTCCTGACCACCCACTGCTTCTATCACCACAGCTCTACGCTCACGCTCTGCTCTCGGGTGATGATCGAAGATTTCATCCGTCGCACACCAAGAATTGCTCTCTCTGAATTCTGTGCATGCACTCGTGTATCCCTCAGCTTCGATCAACACTTCTGCTCTAAACCCCTTCTGCTTAAATAGCATCACCCGCTTTTAGCAATGTCCAGGTTTAGGCAATGTCCAACAAGAACAATTATCTCCTAAAATCTAGGAGATTAGATTTGATATTTATCTTCAATATAAATCTCCTTCTCTGATTAGTAAACCTCACTGGAATAAACTCTTCAGCAGTGTAGAAATTCTTTAGATGCTCTCCATAGAGTTTCCAGCCCTTCTGGACAAGCCCAGGTTGCTGCTACTTCCTGGATGGTTGATACAGCCAGTTGAATAAGCTCCTGCTGTAGCATCCCCTACTGCAGCTGCTGCTAGTTCAATTCTGCTGGCCTGCTTGATAACTTGAGCTGCAGCAACTCCTTGTTCACTTGTGCTGGTTTTGTCAAACACTGCCATACTTACATCATCAATCTCCCCCTTGGCATTTTGACAAAACCTTAGAAGACTGGAGCAGACTAGCAGGAACCAGAAAGGTTCTAAATAAAAATTCAACAAGAGAACAAGAGAGAAAAATATTCAGAGGGTGGCCACACACAGCCATAGCATGACCACGCAGGGTCAAAAGAAAAAAAAAACCAGTTCATCAATATAAATCTTTTCTCCCCCTTTTTGTCACAGATGCTCAAGGGGCCTGCTCCTCATCTTCCGGGAACTCCAAGTCTCTGAGAAGACTCCTAATCTGGCCACGCCAGGCATCCCTTCGTTTGGCTTCAGCTTCAAGAATGAGCAGCTCAGACCTGAGATGGCTCACAATTCTGGCACGAAGAGCTGACTGAATTGTTGCAGCAGGGGGAAGAGATTCGTCCAGAGGGGCTGATGCTGAAGAACCAACCAGAAGAGGATCCTCATATGCAATATCCACTGCCTGCTTTCCTTTGAATAACTTGTGGTCTACTGTGAAGACCTGCAGCTCCTCAGATAACCCTTCAGAAATCTCACCAAGTTCCGGATGCTGAGAGACCATTATCCCATAGATGAGAGAGGGTAGCACTATGGGCTTGCAGGAGGAGGCACTCCCGGCATGAGTAGCCAGCTGAGGAAACATAACACTGCCCAGGCTGATTCTCCTCTTCTTCCCAATAGAGTAGAGGAGGTTAGCAAAGTCTCTGCTAACCTTCCCCTTGTGAGAGCTAGGGATCCAGTTTCTGATGCCCAGATGATACACCAGGGCATTCTTGGAGGTTAGCTCAGCAGCACTGAGGTTTGGACCGCCCCAAGACAGGCACACTCCCCCTGTCAGAACTTTAGCCAATATCTTTGGCTGAACAATAGTGGGAGCTCTGACATTCTCATGGATCCCAAGAAATTCATCAATTTTTTCAGGAGTAATAATCACAGTCTTACCCCTTACCCAACTTTTCCCAAACTCATCCGCTCCTTCTTCTCCAAATTTCTCTTCCATATTCACAATAAATTCCCTAACCAGAGCTATGTTGAATCTGAATGGAAAGGTTAGGGACTTGAGAAGGTTTACCTCTGTGAGAAGCTGGATCATAGCTGCTGATTTGTACTTGTCCTGAACCAGTCTCTTTTCTGCCACAATGTGCTTCCTCTCAACAGCACTCCAAGATTGAGACGCACTCCTGTTTCTGAACCAAATACCTTCAACTGTGAGAGCAGATAAGTCTGCCACTGAATGTCCTCTCACAGACGGTTCACCAGAAGCACCTGCATTTTCTTCACTTGATACTTCTTCACTACTGGAGACTGGGATTAGGATAGGAGCTTTTCCTTTGTCTGAAGATGGAGGAGGATGTGCTGCAGCAGGTTCTTGTTCAGGAGACTCGGCTCCTGTTTCCTCCCCTTCACCCACAATGCCAGGGGACATATGTTCTGCAACTTTCTTCTGCAGAACCTGCTACAGCATCTTCTATAGCTTGTTCTTCTCCAGAGTCTTCCTCAGCCACAGCTTCTTCAGATAGCACAGCTGAACTGGATACAAGTTCTCCATCACGTACCAGGCGCCTCCTTTTCTGTGAGGTTCCTTCTTGTGGGTTGGCATCGCTGTGCGACACGGGAATAGGAGTTGGTTCCCACACTACCACATCCAGTCGCTGAGCAGGGGCTTCATTGCGAGACTTGGTCCTTCTTTCAGACCTGTTTTGTCGGTCTGCTGCCAGATTCTTCTTCAAACCGCGCGTCTTCACCATTGTAGCTAGATTGCAGAAGGTTTAAGGAGCGTTCAGAGGATGATCGGCAGCAATTTTTGGGAAGCGCCTTGCACCTTGTCTTTGCCCTAGAAAATGATTTACCCGTTATTTTCTTTTCCATTTTGAAGTTGATAGATCACGTGCCTCACATGTGCCTTCTCCCATCATTAGCAACCAAAACATGTGAACAAGCTTATTCTTGGCCAGGTTGCTATAGCACATGCGAGCTAGTTCACCTGCTTAGTTCAGACAACAGCTTTGCTCGGAGGATCCTTAAGAGGTTCTGATGGAGATTTCTTTACCCACACCTGAGATACGCCATGGTTTCTCCTTTTCTGACCCTCCAGCCTTCTATCTCTTTGTTTGTCATGTTTAGGTTTCCATACCTGTAAAGTCTGTGGTTTTCCCTTGTTTTTAGCGATCCAGTGCCCTTGTGCAGCAGTCTTAGCAATCATCCTCTGCGATTCTTTCCAGCAAGAAGCTTTTCTTGAAGCTACATGATACGCAGTCTTTATGCAGCATGTGTTGGTTCTGGATTTTGCTCCCCCTTTTTCAACTGAGGAGGTTTTGTGCAGCTGCTTCAGATTGGAGGTAATCTTCTGATTCCCAACACTTGTACAAGAGCCCCTTCTATTCTGAGCCTTTAGCTTTGTTAGAGAAAAATGATGTGCCCGGTGCTGCAGCATCCTCTTGTTCACATGCCTAGTTCCATCTTTCTCTGCAGGTTTTGAAGAGTCATCTGAATTATTCTTTTCATCTACCTCAGCATTTGAGGCCTTAATGAAAACTGTCCCTCTAGAGCTTTCTTCACCAGTATATCCAAGCCCTGTTCTCCCTTTTTCAAGTCTTTGGTAAGATAGAATTTCGTCCAAGATATTATTCTGCGGATCAGCTGTCTTGGCTGTTGCTGGAGAGGATCCAACAGAGATCTGTTTTCCAGAGTCTTCCCTTTTCAGAATGGTGACTTGATTATTGGATGAGAAGAGACTTTTCCTTCGTTCTTCTTCCAAGAGATTGACTTTGTCAGTCAATCCTTGATTGGTCTGAAGAACTGCCTCACACTGCTCGAGTATCTTCCTCAGATAGTCAACAAGGCTGTCAGATGGGTCCTCTTCATCTTCACTTTCAGTTACTTCAATCCCATAGTGAAATTCTTCCTTTTTAAGCTCTTTGAGGTTGAAATCTGATACACTGGTCAGCACAACACAGTTTTCTTCATCACTTTCATCAGAGTCACTCCATTTTGCTGTCATGGACTTACTGTTCTTTTTCTCTGAGTTTTTGAGGGGTTTGCTTGGACAGTCAGCCTCAATGTGTCCATACCCTTCACAGTTCCAGCATTGAACTCCCTTTTTCATTTCTTTCTTCTCATCTTCATCCTGAGTTGGTTCCTTCCCTTTCCTTTTATTTTCACCACCTCTTCTGAATGGTTTACGTGAGGAGGAGCTTTTCCCATTTCTTGAGTCCATGTTCTTCAAGAGCTTTCCAAGATTCTTGACAAGCATACTCAGCTGATCATCTGGAACTGTCTTCTTGGCTTCTGTTTCAGCTTTCAGTCCAACATTCTTGTCCTTGGGAGTGGTGTCCTCTTTAACCAGTTTCATCTCAAATTGTTTGAGAGACCCCATCAATTCTTCCAACCTCATGAATCTGACATTTTGAGCTTCTTCAATGGCCGTCACTTTCATGTCAAATTTTGTGGGCAGCGATCTGAGAACCTTCCTGATCAGCTTCTCTTCAGGGATAGGTTCACCAAGGGCATGGGCTTCATTAGCAAGATCACAGAGTTTGGCATTAAACTCAGTGACTGTCTCCTCTTCCAGCATTCTCAGATTCTCAAACTGAGTGGCAATGATCTGGAGTCTTGACAGCTTCACTCTATCAGTTCCTTCATGTGCAGTTTGCAGAATTTCCCATGCTTGTTTGGCCATGTCACAATTTGAAATCAGCCTGAAGTTGTTGGCATCAACTGCAGCAAAAATTGCATTCAGGGCCTTTGAATTTCCAGTTGCTGCAGCACCCTCTTCAGCAGTCCATTGTTCTTCAGGCTTTATCCTTGTGACTCCTTGTTCATCCATGGTGATTGGGGGAGTCCACTGGATTATGATAGCTCTCCATGTCTTCTCATCAATAGCCTTGAGAAAGGCTTTCATTCTAGCTTTCCAATATCCATAGTTGCTCTCTTCCAACAATGGAGGTCTGCTTGTGCTCTGTCCTTCCTTCATTGTCTTGGCTTCTTCAGAGACACTGTAGGATCTTTTACTCTGTGTGTTGAGCTCCCGCTCTGATACCAATTGAAATTCGCAGTGGCTCAGTTCCACAGATTCGTGAATAAGCAGTTGCTGCAGCACACTCTTGTTCACTCGGAAATAGTCTCAGCAAACAATGAACAAGACAAAGTTTGTTCACCCAGTTCGGCCAACTGCCTACGTCTGGGGAGGACTATTCTCCAGTCCTCAATCCACTCAAACTAAAGGTTTCCAAGTACACTCGGTTACAACTCACGCAACCTATGCTACTCAACCTTGTGTGGATCACTCGGCACAATCAGAACAAGCTCTGATTTGTGTCTGCACACCCTCTAAAATATGTCAATCTAGAATAGCTACAGTCTTCTGAAAGAACTCAGCCTATTCTAAACTACACCTACTCAGCAGGGTTGCTGTAGCAACTGCTGTAACACACAGCTGAAGCACAATTTGTCCGCGTCGCTCCAAGGCCTTCCACCGAGCCGATCGAACGATTCCACGAGCGCTGCACACTCTGGAATACTCCCCCTCACTCAGTGACCACCTGCCACTAGCGAGTACTGCCGCACGACACTTGACCGAGCCAACCACCCGTCAGTTCTTCCGCGGCTGTCCTTGATCAACCAACAAGCACCCAGCTCTGAATTGGCTTCCAGATCAAGCTTGGATCAGACTCTGCAAGTCCTGACCACCCACTGCTTCTATCACCACAGCTCTACGCTCACGCTCTGCTCTCGGGTGATGATCGAAGATTTCGTCCGTCGCACACCAAGAATTGCTCTCTCTGAATTCTGTGCATGCACTCGTGTATCCCTCAGCTTCGATCAACACTTCTGCTCTAAACCCCTTCTGCTTAAATAGCATCACCAGCTTTTAGCAATGTCCAGGTTTAGGCAATGTCCAACAAGAACAATTATCTCCTAAAATCTAGGAGATTAGATTTGATATTTATCTTCAATATAAATCTCCTTCTCTGATTAGTAAACCACACTGGAATAAACTCTTCAGTAGTTTAGAAATTCTTTAGATTCTCTCCATAGAGTTTCCAGCCCTTCTGGACAAGCCCAGGTTGCTGCTACTTCTTGGACGGTTGATACAGCCAGTTGAACAAGCTCCTGCTGTAGCATCCCCTACTGCAGCTGCTGCTAGTTCACTTCTACTGGCCTGCTTGATAACTTGAGCTGCAGCAACTCCTTGTTCACTTGTGCTGGTTTTGTCAAACACTGCCATACTTACATCATCAACCTGGATTGATTTTATCAGAGAAAAATCAGATACTGTGAGAGTTATTGTGTCACTGGTGTCTCGGCTAGAGCAAGAGAAAAATCTCAGAATCAGCAGCATTCGCAGTGATCATGGCAGGGAATTTGAAAACGAAGCTATGGATGATTTCTGTCGTCAAAGGGGTATCTCACATCAGTACTCTTCTCCCATTACCCCTCAGCAGAATGATGTAGTGGAACGAAAGAATCGACCAATCCAAGAAATGGCCAGAGTCATGATTCATGCTAAGAGGGTTCCCCTGAGATTCTGGGCAGAGGCCATGAACACCGCATGTTACATCATCAATAGAGTCACCTTACGGAGAGGAATCAACCAGACCTGCTATGAGCTCTGGAATCAGAAGAAGCCCACTGTCAAATACTTTCACGTCTTTGGAAGTGACTGTTTTATTCTGAGAGATCGGGAGTATAGGAAGAAACTTGACCCAAAGAGTGTTCCTGGATTGTTCTTAGGCTATTCAACAAGCAGCAGGGCTTATCGAGTTTATAACCAGCGGACACATACAGTAATGGAATCCATAAATGTTGTTGTCAACGATGCTGAAGAAGTCCCTGCCTCTGATACTGCCACTGATGATGAAGACTCTGATCTTGAAGAGGTGTCTGTCAGTCAGAACAGAAGTGAACAAGCCGTGGCTCCAGAAGATGCTACAGCAAGTGCTGAAGCAGAAAATCCAGATATACAATTAGAAAGCATGTCTGAAGATGTGAACTCGGAGACTTCTGATCCACCTTTAAGGCATCCTCCGAAGAAGATTCAGAAGAATCATCCCCTGACAAATGTAATTGGAGATCCGGAAGAAAGAAGAAGAACCAGAAGCCATGCTTACCTCAATACATGTTTTATGTCCAGCATTGAACCTAAGAACTTCAAGGAAGCCATGAGTGATGAATTCTGGATGATGGCGATGCAGGAAGAATTGGCAGAGTTTGAAAGACACGATGTTTGGGACCTGGTGGACAGACCAAATGGAGTAAATATTATAGGCATAAAGTGGGTGTTCAAAAACAAAACTGATGAAAAGGGAAACATTACAAGAAATAAAGCCAGACTGGTTGCCCAGGGATATTCTCAGATTGAGGGTCTAGACTTTGAAGAAACGTTTGCTCCAGTTGCTCGCCTGGAGGCCATTAGACTTCTTCTAGCCATGTCCTGTTTCCTGGGGTTTAAACTATATCAAATGGATGTCAAAAGTGTGTTCCTGAATGGAGACCTCTCTGAAGAAGTATATGTTTCTCAGCCAAAAGGTTTTGAAGATCCCCATCACCCAGAGCATGTATATAAGTTGAAGAAAGCCTTATACGGACTGAAACAGGCTCCTCGGGCATGGTATGAGAGGTTGACAGTGTTCCTAGAAAAACATGGCTACAAACGAGGGGGAGCTGACAAAACTCTATTTGTCAAAAGAACTCAGTCTGATGTGATCATTGCTCAAATCTATGTGGATGATATTGTCTTTGGATCAAAGTCTCAGCACCTGGTGAAGCAGTTTGTGAATCACATGCAGCAGGAATTTCAAATGAGCATGGTAGGAGAACTGTCATACTTTCTTGGTCTGGAGATTACCTAGAAAGAAGATGGCATCTTTATTGCTCTAAGCAAATACAGCAAGAATCTTGTGCAGAAATTCCAGCTAGATAAGGCCAGTCACAAATGAACTCCTGCTGCCACTCATGTTAAAGCCATTAAAGATGAGAACGGAATGGAAGTGAGTTAGACAATCTACAGAAGCATGATTGGGAGTTTGCTATACCTGACTGCCAGCCGCCCCGACATTTCCTTTGCAGTAGGAGTCTGTGCCAGATTTCAAGCTTGTCCCAAAGATAGTCACTTGCAGTTGGTCAAGCGCATCATTCGGTATGTTGGAGGAACTGTGCACTATGGCTTATGGTACACTAAGGACACAAATGCTAATCTGGTAGCATACAGTGATGCGGACTGGGCAGGATGCTCAGAGGACAGGAAGAGCACTTCGGGAGGATGCTTCTTCCTAGGAAATAACCTGGTGTCTTGGTTCAGCAGGAAGCAAAACAGCATTTCTCTATCCACTGCCGAGGCGGAATACATAGCTGCTGGGAGCTACTGTGCACAAATGTTGTGGATGAAGCAAATGCTGAGTGAGTATGGACTTGATCAAGATGAAATGACTCTCTACTGTGACAACATGAGTGCCATCAGCATATCTAAGAATCCGGTTCAGCACAGCAGAACCAAGCACATTGACATTCGTCATCACTTCATCCGTGATCTAGTAGAAAAGAATATCATTGCGCTACAGCATGTGGTGTTTGCCAAACAACTTGCAGATATCTTCACAAAAGCTCTGGATGCAGTCCGGTTTGAAGAACTGAGAGCCTCTCTGGGGCTCTGTGTGTTACCTCCATAGGGCAGCCAGGAGCAACCCCCCCCCCCCCCGTCATTTATTCCAAAAAGGGGGAGGAGACGATAAGGAGAAGAAGGGGAGGTTAAGAAATTATATTCTGCAAACAACTCTCTGTAGGGTTTTATCAAAATGCCAAGGAGGAGATTGATGATGTAGTATGGCAGTGTTTGGCAAAACTAGCACAAGTGAACAAGGAGCTGCTACAGCACAAGTGAACAAGCAGACTAGCACTAGTGAACAAGCAGCAGCTGCAGCAGGGGATGCTATAGCAGGAGCTTGTTCAAGTGGCTGCATCATCTGACCGAGAAGCAGCAGTGACCTGAGCGTGTCTAGAAGGGCTGGGAACTCTATAGAGTTCATGAGAAGAATTTCTAAAATGCTGTGGAGAATTTTCCAGTGAGGTTTCCTAGCCAGAGAAGGAGATTTGTGTTGAAGATCACAATCAAATCTAATCTCCTAGATTTTAGGAGATAATTAGTTGCGTTGAGCGCTGAATTTGTGGAGGTTGGCACTTTGAGTTATGAGAAGTGCCATTCATTCACTCCATCGTTCCAGCGTTATGCAGTTGTGCGACGGGAAAGCAAACCGTCCTATCTCTAGTCCGAGTAATCGGGAATGGGTGGGTAACCCCTATCTTGCCTCGCGCTGAAAGGGCATTGATGAGCAAGAGCGGGAAGACTATGATTGGAACGGTTCAAATTGGAGAGCAAAGGTCAAAAAAGAACAAGCAAGCATTTCACATTGAAAGCTTGAAAAAGAAAAATTCAGATTTTACAAGATGTGAAAGAAAAGTGATAGAGCCTAGTTATATGCGCTATTTAAATCTTAACACTGTGTTTGTTTGCATTATTTTGTGTACAAGATTACTGGTTTTCGGTATTTTTGTATTTCAGGATAAAACAGGAGCATAAGTCAGATGTGCGCTAACGGGCATTTTTAAAGAGCACGACCTATGGAGCTAGCAGCGCAAAAGGAGATAGGAGATAGCTGATTCGGACTGCAGTGCGCGAACCAACTGCGCAGAGCGAGTAGCGCAATCAACGTGCGCAGCGAGCCATGCGCAGGATAACAGAGTTTCTAAATTTTGATCATCATTATCTCCTAGATTTGGGAAGTAGCTAAGATTCTCTTGGGCCAAATCTAAGCATTCCTTGTGATGATGTAGTATGGCAGTGTTTGACAAAACAAGCACAAGTGAACAAGGAGCTGCTACAGCACAAGTGAACAAGCAGACTAGCACTAGTGAACAAGTAGTAGCTGCAACAGGGGATGCTATAGCAGGAGCTTGTTCAAGTGGCTGCATCATCTGACCGAGAAGCAGCAGTGACCTGGGCGTGTCTAGAAGGGCTGGTGACAGCGCGTCGTCGTGCGCCTCAAATTTGTATTTGTAACTCCTGTTAACACACTAGCAAGCGGTAAGCAGGGTCGAACCCAAAGAGAGCAAGTAGGTTAGAGTTCTAATGAAAGTCACAGGAAAAGGAACAAACTAAGAATATCAATTCAGAGAAAATCAGTTCGGGCCATACAATGCAACTAGTTATCACCGATCGAATATATGAATAAGCTAATGAATTCTGCCTCAGTTCAACATTCCCGCTAAAGATATGTCGACAATCAAATTCTACCTAATCTTAACCGCTAGGTTTTCGAACAAGTTCAATAGTTACTCGACTAATACCACAAATTGGTCCAACCGCTAGGTTTTCCCAACAATGCAATCCAATCAAGTATAACACAATTGATATCAATATAGCTCACCGCTAAGCTGCATTAAACTGACAATCAAGCATTCATTCACTCATACAAGGGCAGCAAATCAATAGCTCGAATCATGCATTCATTGACCTCAAACCAAATGTTCCATTCTAAACCCCAAACTGAAATTAGGATTTAGCTACTCATATTATCCATGGAATACAATAAAGATGAGTTCATTACACTACAATAAGTTAGAGAACAAAAGCTGAACTAAAACAAATCTGAGTGAATAGTGTTTTCCGGCCGGAACAGTGGTGAACAATAATGAACAGTAAACGAACAGTGACCGGCCGTGAATAGTATTTTCCAGCGACTTCCAGATCCAGCTCCAGCAGCTTCACTGTAGCTCCACGTGAATAGTGCTGCTGTCCCAAATGAAGTGTGTTAAAGTGAGATGTTTTTTTTTCCTCTTTTGTCCATATCTTAGGTTTAGGGTTTTTGGGTTTGGGTTGAACCAGAATGAACCACATTGAAGCACTTCTAATTTCTAATTGAACCAGCAGAGTTGACTGCTGTTGACTTTGACTGCTGTTGACTTCTTGATCTTGGATGAATGCTTCAAATATGCGATAAATTCCAATGCGATCTTGAACATTCCTGTGATACGAAAACACTACAAAAGAGTAATCGATTCACACAAAATGTAATAAAATTATGGGAATAAATAACTCAATGGAGCGTATAAATACGCTCCATCAAACTACCCCACACTTATTCTTGTTCGTCCCCGAACAACAACAAGATACGCAAGCACTCAAATCATTCCTATCATGCCATGATATAAACATTGAAATTACTCGAGAAGTCGTCCCTAATCAGTCAATCAATACATGCTCACAATCATTCTCAAATAATGATCAACAAGAACTAGAATGATACATGTTACCTTTAAGCTTGAGATGAGATTTAATGGATGACTAGGAGTTAGTCCTTTTTAGACTCCTAACTCCACTCTTTGGTTCAACTTCATAGCCATGCGCATACAACTGAATTTGCTTTCTTTGGCACGTGATGAATCCGAGTTATGAGAGGATCAACCTTTTCTTCTTTTCTTGTAGGACATATTTCTTGCTTTTGGACTTTGCTTTTTTTTTTTCGAATGCTTTTCTTTCACTTCTTGTAAATCTAATTTTTCTTTGACGAGCTTCCAATGTGAAATGTTTGCTTCTTGTCCTTTTTGAGCTTTGCTCTCCAATTTGAACCGTTCCAATCATAGCCTTCGAATGGCAGCATAAGGAACGCGTCCCGCTCTTTCTCATCATTACCCTTTCAGCGCGAGGCAGGATAGGGGTTACCCACCCATCCCCGGCAACGGCGCCAAAATTTGACAGTGCGTCGTCGTGCGCCTCAAATTTGTATTTGTAACTCCTGTTAACACACTAGCAAGCGGTAAGCAGGGTCGAACCCAAAGAGAGCAAGTAGGTTAGAGTTCTAATGAAAGTCACAGAAAAAGGAACAAACTAAGAATATCAATTCAGAGAAAATCAGTTCGGGCAATACAATGCAACTAGTTATCACCGATCGAATATATGAATAAGTTAATGAATTCTGCCTCAGTTCAACATTCCCGCTAAAGATATGTCGACAATCAAATTCTACTTATTCTTAACCGCCAGGTTTTCGAACAAGTTCAATAGTTACTCGACTAATACCACAAATTGGTCCTACCGCTAGGTTTTCCCAACAATGCAATCCAATCAAGTATAACACAATTGATATCAATATAGCTCACCGCTAAGCTGCACTAAACTGACAATCAAGCATTCATTCACTCATATAAGGGCAGCAACTCAATAGCTCGAATCATGCATTCATTGACCTCAAACCAAATGTTGCATTCTAAACCCCAAACTGAAATTAGGATTTAGCTACTCATATTATCCATGGAATACAATAAAGATGAGTTCATTACACTACAATAAGTTAGAGAACAAAAGCTGAACTAAAACAAATCTGAGTGAATAGTGTTTTCCGGCCGGAACAGTAGTGAACAGTAATGAACAGTGACCGGCCATGAATAGTATTTTCCGGCGACTTCCAGATCCAGCTCCAGCAGCTTCACTGTAGCTCCGCGTGAATAGTGCTGCTGTCCCAAATGAAGTGTGTTAAAGTGAGATGTTTTTTTTCCTCTTTTGTCCATGTCTTAGGTTTAGGGTTTTTGGGTTTGGGTTGAACCAGAATGAACCACATTGAACCACTTCTAATTTCTAATTGAACCAGCAGAGTTGACTGCTGTTGACTTTGACTGCTGTTGACTTCTTGATCTTGGATGAATGCTTCGAATATGCGATAAATTCCATTGCGATCTTGAACATTCCTGCGATACGAAAACACTACAAAAGAGTAATCGATTCACACAAAATGTAATAAAATTATGGGAATAAACAACTCAATGGAGCGTATAAATACGCTCCATCAGCTGGGAACTCTACAGAGTTCATCAGAAGAATTTCTAAAATGCTGTGGAGAATTTTCCAGTGAGGTTTCCTAGCCAGAGAAGGAGATTTGTGTTGGAGATCACAATCAAATCTAATCTCCTAGATTTTAGGAGATAATTGTTCTTTTTGGGACATTGCTTAAACCTGGTCTTGCTTAAAGCTGGTGCTACTATTTAAGAGAAGGGGGTTTAGAGCAGAGAGGCTGATCGAAGCTGAGGGATATACGAGTGCATACACAGAATTTCGAGAGAGCAATTTTTGGTGTGCGACGGACGTTTTCCTCGATCATCACTCGAGAGCAGAGCGTGAGCGCAGAGCTGTGGTGATAGAAGCAGAAGGGAATCAGGACTTGCTAAGTCTGATTCGAGCTTGATCTAGAAGCCAATTCAGAGTAGTGGTGCTTGTTGGTTGATCAAGGGCAGCCGCGGAAGAACTGACGGGTGTGTGACTCGGTCGAGTGTCTAAGCGGTGGTTCTCGCTAGTGGCAGGTGGTCACTGAGTGAGGGGGAGTATTCTAGAGTGTGCAGCACTCGTGGAATCGTTCGATCGGCTCGGCAGAAGGCTTTGGAGCGACGCGGACAATTGTGCTTCAGCTGTGTGTTACAGCAACCCTGTGGAGTGAGTGTAGTTTAGAATAGGCTGAGTCTTGAGAAGTCTGTAGCTATTGATAGAGCCTATTTATACACACTATTTAGATCCTAACCCTATGCTTGTTTGCATTATTTTGTGTACAAGATTACTGGTTTCCAGTGTTTTTGTATTTCAGGGCGAAACGAGGGCCTAAGTCGGATACGCGCTAACAGGTAGCTTTTTAAGGAGCGCATCACACAGCCTGCGGAGCTAGCAGCGCAAAAAGAGGAATTGGCAGAGTCAGGTATGGTGCGCAGACCGACTGCGCTAACCAAGGTGCCGTGAGCCATGCGCAGAAGAGTGGTGTTTCCAAATCTTGACACCACCAGATTTGGAAACTGACAAGGATGGGCCTCATGAGCAGTATAGAAAGAGAAGAAGGCTAGGGTTTGAGATATACCACGAGGCACAAGAAAGAATCGAAAGAGAGGACACAGCACAAGAGAGAGCAGCAAAACAGAAAAACACACGAGCTACTGAGAGGACCTGCGCTAGCCGACTGCGCCAGCCGAGACATTGCAACCTGCACGCACCTGCTCGTTGTTATTTTCTTGGATACTTTAGATATTATTTACTGTTTCTATGATGTTTACTACTAGTATGTCTAGCTAAACGCTTGGTATTGGTTGGGCATGATTTTATGAGTATTTCCTTTGAGACTTGCGCTTAATGCATAGTTTGTTTGCTTGTATTAATTCTATGCACACGGTGACAGCTAGTTGGATGAGTAGGGGAAGCCTTGAACCGCAATCTTACTCTTGTTACTTGTTTGTTATATGTTAAACTAGTTGAATAGCCTGATGGTGATAATTAGGAGTAACGCGCTAGGATAATCAGTTGCTACTGTGATAGGATTCACAGCTGCTTAGACTAGTCTTGAGAATTAATAGCTCATGAACTTTGATCGGAACATGCGCACATGTTAGGAAGCGTTGATCGGACACTAACGTTAGTAAACCGAACTATAGACGTTTAGAGTCGATGATAAGGAATACACTCATAGAGGATTGTCTGCGCCGATACTTTTCATAGTCATAGTACTTAATCTCTACTGCCTGCGCACGTCTAGTGCAATTCCTGCGTTTACTATTGTTTACTCGCGCATTGCGCAACCCAATCACTCACACCCCCAGTTTTCGTAAGTGCAGGTTACTAGTTAAAGCTAATCTACTTGCTCCCTGTGGATTCGACCCTGACTTAACCGCTGTACTAAGTGGAAGAGGAAGGAATTAATTTGATACACGCACAACGACGCGTGCACATCAAATTTTGGCGCCGTTGCCGAGGAGCAACACAGATAAGCTTTAATTAGCTTAAGTTTTCTTTTACAATAGTTAGTTATCTCTGTTGCTGTATTTTCGTTGTTATTTCTGACAGCGCGCAATCAACATCAGCCTGCGCAACCTTGAAACGGTTGCGCTGCGCAGACTCTAGTTGCGCACTGACAGACGCGACAACTTAGTGGTCTTTTAATTTCTTTTTCTTTGAGATTAGAACAGGTCATGGAAGATAACAGTGTCATTGGAGATAACATGGGGGACAGAACCCCAGAGGATGCAAGGGCACATAGCCGCGCAGCCCTGTTCAGAGAGGAAGTGCAGCGCGAGGTTGAAGCAAGGGTGGCCGCTGAAGTGTATAATGCGCCACCCGCGCGACAGGCCGCGCGACGCAGAACAGTGCGCGAGATGTCAGCCCCAATCACGGTTAATCAGCCATGGTGCATAGTTCTCCCACCAGACGGTCATTTTGAGCTAAGGAGCTCGCTCATTCATCACATGCCCAAGTTCCACGGGATGAACAACGAGAACCCAGTCAAGCATGTGCGAGAATTCCTAGTCATTTGCGAGAACATCAAGGCCGAAGGGGAGAGCGACGAAGCGTTGAAGATGAAAGCGTTCCCATTTTCACTGTGTGACACGGCCAGGCATTGGCTAATGAACTTACCAGCAGGATCAATTCACAGATGGGAGCAGCTGCAGAAGAAGTTCTTGGACAAGTTCTACCCCGCAGCAAAGATCGCGCTACTCAGGAGGGAGCTGGCCGCACCTAGGCAGAGCGCAGGAGAATCGCTGTCAGAGTATTACGAGTGTTTCAGGGAGCTAGAGGCCAACTGCTACAATCACGGCCTGCCCCAGAATGTGCTGATAGAGAATTTCCTGAATGGATTGCTACCCATGGAGCTGAGATTATTGAATGCATGCGCAGGAGGCGACATTTGCAACATGTACCCAGAAGACGCGTGGCAGCTGATAAAAGACTCTGCTGGGCAGGTAAGACATCAGCTAACACTTGAAAATAGTCGTGCTCGTTCTGTGCATCAGGTAGAAACAAGCGCTGAAATAAAGGAAATGAAGGCCATGCTGCATAAGTTGATGAGTGCGCAAGGCGCACAACCAGCTGCGCCAAAGGTATGCAAGTTCTGCATGTCCACTGAGCACAAAACCGACGCATGTCCCACACTTTTCGAGGAATCAGGAGATGTCAATGCTCTTGGAGGATGGGATAATAGAGGGCTACATAGGCAGAATCAGCCGCGTTTTGGACTAACCGCAAATGGGTTCAGATGGAAGGAGGAAAACAATTTCCAGAGGCAGTCCACGGATCAGCGCGCACCGCAGCAGACGCAACAAGCTGCGCCATACAATCCACCACATCGCCGCACTGACGCACCAGCGCAGAACAACCAGCAACCAAGGCGATCCTTAGAAGATATCGTGGGGCAGCTAGCAGACACAGTGCGCAAAAATGATGAGAAGTATGACAAGAGGTTCGAGTCCGTTGAGAAGCAGCTATCACAAATTGCTACCACGGTGTATGAGCTGAAAAAGTGTGATGGCAACCTGCCTTCGCAAGTGATCCAGAATCCCAAGGGAGGAGTCAACGCCGTGACACTAAGGACTGGGCGCACGGTAGGAACAGAGCAGACCACGAAGGCGCCCGGGCAACCAGTTGCGCAAGTCCCAGATCCAACAGAGCAGAATGCGCAACTAGAGCAAGATGCGCAACCAGAAGCGCCAGCCAAAAGCCAACAGGGCGAAGCGCCAGGTATGACACAATCAAAAGACAAAGGCATGAATCGTACTAACATACCTGCACCTTTTCTTGTACAGGCACCATCGGCTAGGAAGGAAGCGCTTGATAAGGAGCTCTACGAGTTATTCAGCAAGGTGGAAATAAACATTCCTCTTATTGAAGCGGTTCGGCAGATCCCTAGGTACGCCAAGTTTTTAAAGGAGCTGTGCACAAACAAGAGACGGAAAGGCGAGTGCGCACAGGTAATGCTAAATGCGCAGGCCTCAGCAATCGTGCAACATAAGGTACCACCTAAATGCCGAGACCCAGGTACGTTCACCATCCCTTGCACTTTAGGTAAGACCACAGTGAGCAATTGCATGATTGACTTAGGCGCATCTATAAATGTACTTCCCTATTCCCTATATGCGTCATTGCGCCTTGGACCACTTAAGCCTGCAGGTCTCACCATTCAGCTTGCAGATCGGTCGTGCAAGCAACCTACGGGCATGATTGAGGATGTTCTTGTGCGAGTAGGAGAGCTGGTGTTTTCAGCAGATTTCTATGTCCTAGAAATGGAGGGAGAGTCGAGCATAAGCAGTGCGCAGATCCTACTGGGCAGACCATTTCTGATGACCGCGCGCACAAAGATAGACGTGTGGAGGGGCACGCTCTCTATGGAGGTTGATGGAGAGGAAATTCATTTTAACATATTCAAAGGGATGCAGCACCCTCATGAAGACGCCACAGTGCACGCGATGGACAACTTAGATGACTTGGTTGCAGATGCGCAATGTGCGAGCGCCACAGAAGAACCTGAAACGCTGGCGTAGGCAGAGGTGGAGGCGCAAGAGGATGAGCCGCGCAGTGCTGAACTAGTATCCAGACAGGTACACGATATAGTTAATGTTTGCACTGCTAATAAAATCTTGCCCTCTATTGAACAGGCACCCAAGGTCGAGCTGAAGCAACTCCCAGAACACCTCAAATACATATTTTTGGGAAATGAAGATACCCTGCCGGTAATCATAAAGAAAGGATTGGAAGAGGAGCAGGAGGCGCGATTACAGCAGGTGCTGCGCAAGAACCAGCGCGCTATAGGATGGACGCTTGCTGATCTGCGCGGAGTAAGCCCGGACGTATGCATGGATAGGATTCTATTAGAAGATGGTGCCAAACCATCCAGGGAGCCTCAGCGCAGATTGAACCCGAACATAAGTGGTGCAGAAAGAGATCCTGAAGTTGCTTGACGCAGAAGTCATTTACCCAATTTCGGACAGCAAATGGGTAAGTCCAGTGCACGTTGTGCCGAAGAAAGGAGGAATCACAATAGAAGAGAATGTGCAGGGCGAGCTAGTTCCCAAGCGCATACAGACTGGATGGCGCATGTGCATCGACTACAGGAAGCTTAACGCAGTCACGCGCAAGGACGATTTCCCGCTACCCTTCATGGATCAGATGCTAGATCGATTAGCGGGGAAGCCCTACTTTTGTTTCTTTGACGGATACTCAGGGTACAATCAGATACCCATAGCTGCTGAAGATCAAGAGAAGACCACGTTTACCTGCCCATTCGGTACGTTTGCGTTTCGGCGCATGTCATTTGGGCTGTGTAACGCGCCAGGTACGTTCCAATGACTAGTCATGAGCATTTTTTCTGATATGATTGGTATATGCATAGAAGTGTTCATGGATGATTTTACTGTATACGGAGGTACCTTTGACACATGTTTAACTCATCTTGATAAGGTCTTAGCGCGCTGCATTTCGAAAAACCTAGTGCTCAATTATGAAAAATGTCATTTCATGGTTTCGCATGGTGTAGTACTAGGGCATATTATCTCGCAGGAGGGGATCAAGGTAGATAAGGCCAAAATAGATCTTATTGCTAATCTGCCTTATTCCACTAGCGTGCGCGATGTGAAATCGTTCCTTGGGCATGCCGGGTTTTACAGGCGCTTCATAAAAGATTTCTCTAAAATTTGTATACCCCTGTCTAACCTCTTGCAAAAGGATGTGTGTTTCGAATTTACTGATTAGTGTAGGGCCGCGTTTGATAAGCTGAAGGAGGCGCTGACAAGTGCGCCAGTGATGCGCGCGCCAGACTGGAACCTGCCATTTGAACTAATGTGCGACGCAAGTGATTATGCAGTAGGTGCAGTCCTGGGACAGCGAGTGGACAAGAAGCCGCACGCCATTTATTATGCATCGCGCACACTGGACGCTGCACAGAGGAACTACACCACCACCGAGAAGGAACTTCTGGCAATTGTATTTGCGCTAGAGAAGTTCCGCGCATATGTTCTAGGCGCCAGAGTCATCGTCTACACAGACCACGCAGCAATCCGTTACCTAATGTCCAAGAAAGAAACTAAGCCGCGCCTGATGCGCTGGGTGCTCCTACTTCAGGAATTCGACTTGGAAATCAAAGATAAGAAGGGCACGGAGAACATAGTCGCAGATCACCTGAGCAGGATTGTGAAAGCAGAAGAGCCAGGGCGAATCACGGAGACATTCCCTGACGAGCATCTGATGGCGCTGACAGGTAAGGTACCTTGGTATGCGCACATTGCAAATTACCTAGTCACAGGTACGTTTCCTCCTCATTTCACTAAAACCCAATGCATAAGATTAAAGCATGAGTCCAAGCATTACATTTGGGATGATCCGTATATGCTCAGAATAGGACCTGATCAGATTTTGAGGTGATGCGTGCCTGACCATGAAATTAACTCTGTTTTGATGTTTTGTCATGCGCACGCATGTGGAGGACACTTTGGTCCGAAGCGCACGAGCAGAAAGATCCTGGACTGCGGATTTTATTGGCCGCACCTGTTTAGCAACTCATATAACTACTGCAGGAACTGTGACAGGTGCCAGCGCACAGAAGGCATATCAGCGCGCAATGAGATGCCGTAGACGCCAATTCTAGTGGATGAAGTATTCGATATTTGGAGGATTGACTTCATGGGGCCATTTCCTCCATCTTTCGGATATGAGTATATATTGGTCGCGGTAGATTATGTCTCCAAATGGGTTGAGGCCAAGGCTACCCGAAAGGATGATGGTAAGACGGTTGCTGACTTTTTAAGGACTAACATATTTTGCAGGTACGGAGTGCCTAAGGCAATCATCAGCGACCAGGGGACGCATTTTTGCAACAGGATTGTGGCGCAGGTATTCAAGCATTATGGAGTGCGCCACAAGACATCCACCGCTTATCACCCTCAGACAAATGGACAGGCCGAGGTTTCTAACAGAGAGATCAAGCGCATCCTGGAGAAAACTGTGAGACCGTCGCGCAAGGACTGGAGCCAGCGCCTTGACGATGCGCTATGGGCATACCGAACTGCACACAAAACACCGATTGTGACTTCACTGTTTCGGTTGGTTTATGGAAAAGCGTGCCACCTGCCAGTGGAGTTGGAGCACAAAGCATACTGGGCATTGCGCGTTTGTAACCTGAACCTAGACGAGGCCGGTAAGGAGTGCGCTTTTGAGCTGAGCGAATTAGAAGAGCTGCGCCTGGATGCATATGAGGGACTGCGCGATTACAAGGCGCGCACAAAGGCATTTCATGACAAAAATATCCTCAAACGCACTTTTGAGCCAGGAGACCAGGTACTATTATTCTCCTCGCGCCTAAAGCTCATGCCTGGGAAGCTGCGCAGCAAATGGACAGGACCATACACGGTTACCAAGGTTTTCCCTTACGGAACCATCGAGTTAGAAAATGAGCACCGGCATCGTTTTCAGGTCAATGGGCAGAGAGTCAAAAAGTATTTAGGAGAACCTTGGGATGGCACAGCGCGCGAAGTTGAATTGGCAGAACCAGAGATAGCAGATGCGCAGGTTGCTGCGCCAGAGTCACTACCAGACGCACCAGAGGGAGAACTGAGAACTATTGCTCATATTTCTTCTTCCTCTTTACCTCACCTCGTTACTTATAAGTTATCACATATTATTAACCATGCTGACCACTCTTCCGATCCTTTGCGCAGGACCCAGAAGAGCACAACACATGCACGAGCGCGGGGTCACTCAGGAGCAAGTGTGGGGGAGGTCGCTGGTACACTTTCACGCAAGTAACGAGGTACAGTCTAGCCAACGACGTTAAACAAAGGCACTTGTCGTGAGGTAACCCTGAAATTTCACAGTGTCTTAGTTCGACAGATTTGTGAACAAGCAGTTGCTGCAGCACACTCTTGTTCACAAGGAAATTGTCTCAGCAAGCAATGAACAAGACAAAGTTTGTTCACCCAGTTCGGCCAACTGCCTACGTCTGGGGAGGACTATTCTCCAGTCCTCAATCCACTAACTCGAAGGTTCTCACACACACACGGTTACAACTCACACAACCTATGCTACTCAACCTTGTGCGGATCACTCGACACAATCAGAACAAGCTCTGACTTGTGTCTGCACACCCTCTGCAATATGTCAATCTAGAATAGCTACAGACTTCTCAAGACTCAGCCTATTCTAAACTACAACTACTCAGCAGGGTTGCTGTAGCAACTGCTGTAACACACAGCTGAAGCACAAATGTCCGCGTCGCTCCAAAGCCTTCTGCCGAGCCGTTCGAAAGATACAATCAGGATAGAAGAGTACCAATCATACTAACGCACCTGCACCTTTTCCCGTGCAGGGACCTTTAGCAAGGAAGGAGGCGCTAGACAAGGAGCTATATGAATTATTCAGTAAAGTGGAAATAAACATTCCCCTGATTTAGGCAGTTCGGCAGATCCCCAGATACGCCAAGTTCTTGAAGGAGCTATACACAAACAAGAGGAGGAAAGGCGAGTGCGCACAAGTAATGCTTAACGCGCATGCATCAGCAATTGTGCAACACAAGGTACCACCTAAATGCCGGGATCTAGGTACGTTCATCATACCGTGCACCTTAGGTAAGACCACGGTAAGCAATTGCATGATTGATCTCGGTGCTTCTATAAATGTGCTTCCTTACTCCTTGTATGTGTCATTGCAGCTTGGTCCGCTAAAGCCTGCAGGTCTCACCATCCAATTAGCAGATCGGTCGTGCAATCAACTGATGGGCATGATTGTGGACGTTCTCGTCCAAGTGGGAGAGCTGGTGTTCCCACAAGATTTCTACGTCTTGGAAATGGAGGGTGAGCCGAGCAAGCGAAGCGCGCAAATCCTACTGGGCAGACCATTTTTGATGACAGCGCGCACAAAGATAGACGTGTGGAAAGGCACGCTCTCAATGGAGGTAGATGGCGAGGAGATTCACTTTAACATTTTTAAGGGGATGCAGCATCCTCATGAGGACGCCACAGTGCACGCGTTAGATAGTATGGACGACTTGGTTGCGCACGCGCAGTGTGCATGCGCAACAGGGGAGCCTGCGCCACTGACACAGACAGAGATGGAGGCACATGATGATGAGCTGAGTAGCACATAACCAATGCCCAGGCAGGTATATGATCTGGTTAATGTTTGCGCTACTAATAAAATCCTACCTTCTATTGAACAGGCACCCAAAGTTGAGCTTAAGCAATTGCCCGAGCACTTAAAGTACATCTTCCTGGGAAATGAGGACACCCTGCCTGTCATTATAAAGAAAGGATTAGAGGAGGAGCAGGAGGCGCGTTTACAAGAGGTGTTGTGCAAGCACCAGCGCGCTATAGGGTGGACATTAACTGACCTGCGCAGAGTAAGCCCTGATGTGTGTATGCACAAAATTCTGCAGGAAAATGATGCCAAACCATCCAGGGAACCTCAGTGCAGACTGAATCCGATTATGATGGAGGTAGTGCAGAAGGAGATCCTAAAGCTGCTTGATGCAGGAGTAATATACCCGATCTCAGACAGTAAGTGGGTAAGTCCAGTGCACGGTGTGCCAGAGAAAGGAGGCATCACAGTAGAGGAAAATGCGCAGGGCGAGCTAGTTCCCAAGCGTATACAGACTGGATGGCGCATGTGCATCGACTCCAGGAAGCTAAACGCAGTCACGCGCAAAACGCAGTCACGCGCAAGGATCATTTCCCGCTACCGTTCATGGATCAGATGCTCGACCATTTGGCAGGAAAACCGCACTTTTGCTTCCTGGACGGTTACTCAGGGTACAATCAGATCCCTATTGCTGCGGAGGATCAGGAGAAGACAACCTTTACCTGCCCATTCGGTACCTTTGCAATCCGGCGGATGTCGTTTGGGCTGTGTAATGCGCCAGGTACGTTCCAACGCTTAGTCATGAGCATTTTCTCTGATATGATTGGTTTATGATAATGTAGTATGGCAGTGTTTGACAAAACCAGCACAAGTGAACAAGGAGTTGCTACAGCACAAGTAAACAGGCAGGCCAGCTCAAGTGAACTAGCAGCAGCTGCAACAGGGGATGCTATAGCAGGAGCTTGTTCAACTGGCTGCATCATCTGTCCGAGAAGCAGCAGCAACCTGGGCTTGTCTAGAAGGGCTGGAAACTCTACAGAGAGCATCTAAAGAATTTCTAATATGCTGTGGAGTATATTCCAGTGAGGTTTACTTGTCAGAGAAGGAGATTTGCATTGTAGATAAAAATCAAATCTAATCTCCTAGATTTCAGGAGATAATTGTTCTTTTTGGGACATTGCCTAAACGTGGACATTGCTTAAAGCTGGTGTTGCTATTTAAGAAGATGGGGTTTAGAGCAGAACGGTTGATCGAAGCGGAGGGATACACGAGTGCATACACAGAATTCAGAGAGAGCAATTTTGGTGTGTGACGGACGAATTCTAGGATCATCACCCGAGAGCAGAGCGTGAGCGCAGAGCTGTGGTGACAGAAGCAGAAGGGAATCAGGACTTGCAGAGTCTGATTCGAGCTTGATCTGGAAGCCAATTCAGAGCTTGGTGGTTGTTGGTTGATCAAGGGCAGCCGCGGAAGAACTGACGGGTGTGTGGCTCGGTCAAGTGTCTAAGCGGTGATTCTCACTAGTGGCAGGTGGTCACTGAGTGAGGGGGAGTATTCCAGAGTGTGCAGCGCTCGTGGAATCGTTCGAACGGCTCGGCAGAAGGCTTTGGAGCGACGCGGACAAATTGTGCTTCAGCTGTGTGTTACAGCAGTTGCTACAGCAACCCTGCTGAGTGAGTGTAGTTTAGAATAGGCTGAGTCTTGAGAAGTCTGTAGCTATTCTAGATTGACATTTGTAGAGGTTGTGCAGACACAAGTCAGAGCTTGTTCTGATTGTGTCAAGTGATCCACACAAAGGTTGAGTAGCATAGGTTGCGTGGAGTTGTAACCAAGTGTACTTGGAGACCTTCGTGGTTAGTGGATTGAGGACTGGAGAATAGTCCTCCCCAGAAGTAGGCAGTTGGCCGAACTGGGTGAACAAACTTCTGTCTTGTTCATTGTTTGCTGAGACAATTTCCGAGTGAACAAGAGTGTGCTGCAGCAACTGCTTGTTCACAAGTCTGCCTAATTGAGACGCTGTGAAATTTCAGTTTATGTATAGAGGTATTCATGGATGACTTCACTATGCATGGTGAGACTTTTGATGCATGTTTAGATAATCTTGATAGGGTCTTAGCGCGCTGCATTACCAAGAACCTAGTTCTCAATTATGAAAAATGTCACTTTATGGTGTCACATGGAGTAGTACTAGGACACATTATCTCACAGGAAGGAATTCAGGTTGATAAAGCAAAAATAGATCTTATCTCAAATCTCCCTTATTCCACTAATGTGTGCGACGTTAAGTCGTTTCTTGGGCATGCAGGGTTCTATAGGCGCTTTATAAAAGATTTTTCTAAAATATATAGTCCATTGTCTAACCTCCTTCAAAAGGATGTGTGCTTTGGGTTCACTGATGAGTGCAGGAATGCTTTTGATAAGTTGAAGGATGCGCTGACCAGTGCGCCAGTGATCCGTGCACCAGACTGGAACTTACCCTTTGAGCTGATGTGTAATGTAAGTGACTACGCCGTAGGCGCAGTGTTGGGTCAGCGCGTGGATAAGAGGCCGCACGCTATATATTATGCGTCATGCACACTAGACACTGCGCAGAAGAACTACACCACGACTGAGAAGGAGCTTTTGGCAATCGTATTTGCGCTGGAGAAGTTCCGCGCATATGTTCTGGGCGCTAAAGTCATTGTCTACACTGACCACGCTGCTATCCGTTACCTGACGTCCAAGAAACAGACTAAGCCGTGCTTGATGCGCTGGTTGCTTCTGCTCCAAGAGTTCGATTTAGAGATCAAGGATAAGAAGGGAACGGAAAACACTGTTGCTGATCACCTAAGCAGGATAGTGAAGGAAGAGGAGCCAGGGCAGATCACGGAGACATTCCCTGACGAGCACCTGATGGCGCTGAACGGTAAGGTACCATGGTATGCGCATATTGCAAATTACCTAGTCACAGGTGCGTTTCCCCCTCATCTCACTAAAGCTCAATGCATGAGGTTAAAACATGAGTCTAAATATTACGTTTGGGATGATCCGTACATGCTTAGAATAGGCCCTGATCAGATCTTGAGGCGATGCGTGCCTGATCATGAGATGAGCTCTGTTTTAAGGTTTTGTCATGCGCACGCGTGCGGAGGACACTTTTGTCCAAAGCGCACGAGCTGGAAAATCCTAGATTGCGGTTTTTATTGGCTGCACTTATTTCGTGACTCGTATAACCACTGAAAAGGGCTTGTGATAGGTGTCAGCGCGCAACGAGATGCCACAAACGCCAATATTGGCAGAAGAAGTGTTCGACTTGTGGGGGATTGACTTCATGGGGCCGTTTCCTCCATCTTGTGGATACGAGTACATACTAGTCGCGGTGGATTATGTCTCGAAGTGGATCGAAGCTAAGGCCACGCGCAAGGATGATGGTAAAACAGTTGTTGAGTGTTTAAGGACTAACATTTTCTGCAGGTACGGAGTGCCTAAGGCAATAATCAGCGACCAGGGGGCGCACTTCTGCAACAGAATAGTGGCGGAGGTACTGAAGCATGATGGAGTGCGCCACAAGACGTCCACTGCATACCATCCTCAAACGAATGGCCAGGCCGAGGTTTCCAACACAAAGATTAAGCGCATTCTGGAGAAAACCGTGAGACCTACGCGCAAAGACTGGAGCCAGCGGCTAGATGATGCACTTTGGGCATACAGAACTGCGCACAAGACACTGATTGGGACTTCACCATTTCGGTTGGTGTATGGAAAGGCGTGCCACCTACCGGTTGAGTTGGAACACAAGGCATACTGGGCATTGCGCACTTGCAATCTGAACCTCGACGAGGCTGGTAAAGAGCGCGCTTTTGAACTGAGCGAACTAGAGGAGTTGCGCATGGATGCATATGAGGGGCTGCGCGATTACAAAGCGCGCACGAAAGCATTTCACGATAAGTACATCCTCAGACGCACCTTCGAGCCAGGAGACCGGGTGCTGTTGTTCTCCTCGCGCTTAAAGCTGATGCTTGGAAAGCTGCGCAGCAAGTGGACGGGACCATACACAGCCACAATTTTCCCATATGGAACAATCGAGTTAGAGAACGAGCGCAAGCATCAATTTCAGGTTAATGGGCAAAGAGTCAAGAAATACTTGGGAGAACCTTGGGATGAGGCCACACGCGAAGTTGATTTGGCGGAACCAGAAATAGAGGATGCGCAGGCTGCTGCGCTAGAGATACAGCCTGATGCACTGGAGGGAGAACTAGGAGCTACTGATTATATATCTTCTCCCTCACTAATTAACCTCGTTACTTATGATTTGTCACATGATTTTGGCCACACTGACCACCTATCTGTTCCTTTGCGCAAGACTAAGGAAGACATAGCACACACAGATGCACAAGAGCGCGCAGGAGCAAGTGTGGGGGTGGTCACGAGCGCGAACTTGAGCAAGTAACGAGGTACTGTCGAGCCAACGACGTTAAACAAAGGTACTTGTCGGGAGGTAACCCGACACGTTTTCCACGTTTTATTCTTTACCCGTTTTTTTTAGGATTTGAATTTTTAGCTAGTTCAGTACTTGCACATTTTTTTGAGTCACGTAGCAATGCGCAGGTCAGTGCGTAGTTCAGTGCGCAGGACAGATGCGCAGGTCAGAGAGTATATAAGGGCAAAAACTTAGAAAATTCCAGACATTCTGCAATTTCGACCGTTAGAGCTTTTCACTGCTACCAGCCAATCTTTGCCGTCCGCCCACTGATTCGGGCGTTCTTTAGTGAGATTTGAAGAGCACCACATCACCAGCGCACTAGGTAACCTCTCATTTTTTATTTCAGTCGCTTTAGTGAGGGTTTGGTGAAAGAAGCCGACTGAGGACGTAACCCTAGAATCAAAATCGCACCTAGTTAGCTCGCTCCGTTTGGTGTTTTCATTGCTGGGTTTTGTTGACAAGAGTGAGGCGCCCATTTGGTAAAGATTTGAGGGTTTAATTCGGAGTTCTGATTTTGGGGTACTTAGTGGAGCGTTGACTATAGTTGACCGCCGATTCTTGAGTCGATCGTCGCAAAAATGAGGCCAGCAGAAAACCAGGACACCCCGGCGTCTTTCGCAAGGAAGTATGATGCCTTCTGGAGATTGGATATGTACGGCACCCCATGCATCAGCAGGGACTTCCTGCGGAGGTGGGCTTAGAGGACTTGGTCACGGAGAAGCTCGCGCAGGCCGGCTGGGAGGCGCTGATGGACATGGATAGCGCAGCCGACAAGGAGAACACTTGTGAGTTCCTGGCGTCCCTGCAGATCGCTGACTTAGAGATCCATTACCGACACCGAGGGGTGTGGTACGTTGCATCGGCCAAGAGGCTGAAGCGCACCCTGCGCTGTGACAAGGTGCGCGAGCAGGACGTGGATACGCACACCAACCAGGAAGCATGGCGCGAGATGGCGTCGGGCAAACCGTTTGCCGCTGGGCGCAGCAGAGGACGTAAGCTGCGCGACCCTTGGATGTACTATCTGTGGCGCATGGTCGGCGCCGAAGGTCAGCCTGCTTGACATGGACGTGCTTAAGGAGTTTTATTACGGGAAGAAGGTGAGGTTTGTGTCGGATATGGTGGTGCACTGGGAGCGGCTCAGCACCAAGGGCCCGCTCACTTGCGGAGGTGTGATCATGCATTTGGTGCGTGGGCTGCACGGAGAGCCAGAGGTGCCCGAGCACACGGTTGTTCCAGCCGTCCCTCTTGACCGCGCACAGATGCTGCAGTACCGAGCGGTAACTGCTAAGGAAGATGGGTCACTGGAGTGGTGTTAACGGCTGCAGGCCGCTAGGGCACCGAGGCACGCAGCAATCAGAGGAGCGCCCGTAGAGAGTAGTGCGCAGCAAGAGGAAGCTGATGATGATGAGGAGATGGAGAATGTGGAGGCACCAGTCGCGCAGCCAGCTAGGCGCATGAGGACGCGCGCACAGACTGGAGCGCGCGCGCGGGGAGTGGGCCGCTAGGGGAAGTTGTGACCATTGACATCAAAGAGATTCTCCCCCGCGCGCGCAGGCGAAGCGGCGTAGAGAGGATTCTGAGGAGGCGCCAGCAGAGCAGCGCATGATGTTTAACGTCATGCACGTGCTGGAGTACTTGGCGCCCGAGGGGGCCGATTTAAGCATCAGTCCACCATCTGGGTGGAAATTTGGAGATCCCATTCCTCCTCTTCTCAGTCTGCGCAGGCCACCTCCAGGTTCACCCTTAGAGCAGCGCGAGCCACCCTGTTCTCCCGCGCAGTCACCGGCCCAATCCAAAGTGCGCACCCCAGTCATAGACCCACTGTAAATGCCATCAGAGCCCCCTCCGCAACCCTCTGCACAGATGATCAGATCGCCCTCTGAGGTCACCCCCATCAAAGAGTTAAGTTCAGATTTGATATGGGAAATTGACTCGGAGGAGGCGCCTGCAAACCAGCCCGCAGCAGTTTTAGTTGCGCAACCATCCTCCAGCTCTGAGTATGAGGCAGAGTCCATGGACGAGGAGGCACAAGGGTTTGCGCAGGACTCCAGCTCAGAGGATTTCTAGGGCTGCCTAGAGGGCTAGGCGCAAATAATTTCGGGTTGTCCTTTTACTTTTGAAAACTATCACTGAATGTTCTGTTCCTTTTTGTGTCGGATATTTTGTGAACTCCTGATCTTGTTTCTTTTGCTGCGTTGACTATGTTTTTCATTTTCATAATGCATTTTACGTTTAGTTTTTAGTTGTCCTAGTAGCTTGCATGAGTGCGCTCTCCGTTGAGCTTGAGCGTGAGTCGTGGGGACACGTCTCTGTTTAAGTGTGTGTGTGTGGGGGGGGGGGGGGGGGGAGGGGGGCGTTACATTTACATTTCATATTTATCATTGTAGTTTAGCTTAGTTAGTGTAGTTACAGGAAATAGTAGCGGTTGTGCGCTTGTGTGCGGATTGCGCACACCTTTCGACTTGTTTTGCCTTATTCATCCTACATGCACTGCCATTAACCGTTTTAGTATAATTTTTTCGATTTTTATCTTTTTGGTCGGGATATACAGGGGATGTGGAGTTGAAAGAAAAAGCTCTAGAGAGGCGGTTAGTCGTTTTTGCTTCGAGAGTAAGATACATGGCTAAAAGCGCTAGTGGAGGCCGGTGCTTCGCAACCTTCGGAACAATAGAGCGCGCTCAGCCACGCAGATGCCAAAGGCGAATACCCAAAGCGTGGCAAGGTGGGAAAACAGACCACCTTTCCTCTGGAAGTCGAGTGTAGGAAAGTGGGCGCGGGTGTAAACGCGTGTGCTGACCTGCGCAAGTAGACCAAGGAGGGAGAGCGGGGCGTTGTTCCATAGCTGCTATCCGAAGGCCAAGACTGGAACCATTCTTGGAATATAAGAAAAGTGGACGAAGCCGTATAAAAGAAAAAAAACCAGTTGACGATATACGCAAGGAAAAGAAACCAGCATGCGCACACAACTCCGTATTAGCGCATGCGCAAGTCCAATTGTAAAAAAATCATCAAGGACAAAAGGCTTGAGTTCCCAAGAAGCGCTCGAATGAATCCCGCACCTGAAGAAGCTTGCGCGATTAACCATGTACCAGAAATCGGAGTAGGGACCGACAACCAGGAGCCTATGAAGAGCTATCTCCGAATCATCCGAATTAAATTGCATCCTGGCTGAGAGGTAACAAATTTCGAAATTATTATATTAGAATTGTTAAGGGTTTGTGCGCGTAGGTGATAGAGCAACGTAGGGTGAACTGATGTTCAGATCCCGCATGAGTGTAAGGCTGTGCGATAGATTTCAGTGAGGTAATTGTATCTGTGCTTCAGTGCTTGTTCGGGACGAACAAGGGCAAGTGTGGGAGATTTGATAGAGCCTAGTTATATGCGCTATTTAGATCTTAACACTGTGTTTGTTTGCATTATTTTGTGTACAAGATTACTGGTTTTTGGTATTTTTGTATTTCAGGATAAAAGAGGAGCATAAGTCAGATGTGCGCTAACGGGCATTTTTAAAGAGCGCAATGCACGACCTATGAAGCTAGCAGCGCAAAAGGAGATAAGAGATAGCTGATTCGGATTGCAGTGCGCGAACCAACTGCGCAGAGCGAGTAGCGCAATCAACGTGCGCAGCGAGCCATGCGCAGGATAGCAGAGTTTCTAAATTTTGATCATCATTATCTCCTAGATTTGGGAAGTAGCTAAGATTCTCTCGAGCCAAATCTAAGCATTCCTTGGGCTTCAAGACCAGTATATAAGAGGAGGGAAGCTAGGGTTTGGAAAAGACATAAGGCATATAGAGAGAAGGACACATAGCAGCAAAAAAACACACGAGCTACTGCCGCTGAGATTCTGCGCGAATCACCTGCGCCAGCCGAAAACAGCAATCTGCAATTGCGCCGACCTGCTACTTTTCCTTGGCTGCTTTAGTTTTATTTATTATTTATATGATGTTTGTTTCTAGCATGTCTAGTTAAACACCTTGTATCGATTGGGCATGATTCTATGAAGTATTTCCTTTGAGACTTGTGTTTAATGCTTAGTTCGTCTACTTATATTAATTCTATGCATATGGGTGATAATTAGTTGTGCGAATAAGAGAAGCCTTGAACCGCAATCTTATTCTAACTGCTCGTTATTGTATGTTAAACTAGTTGATAACTTAACGGGGACAACTAGGAGTAACACACTAGGATAATCAGCTACTACTGTGATAGGATTCGTAGTTGCTTAAACTAGTTTCAGGAATTAATAGCTCATTGACTTTGATCGGAACATGCGCGCATGTTAGGAAGCCTTGATCGGACACTAACTTAAGTAGAACTGTGCTATAGATGTTTAGAGTCGATGATAAGGGATACTTTCATAGAGGATTGTCTTTACCGATACTTTTCATAGTCATAGTACTTAATATCTACTGCCTGCGCACGTATCGTGCAATTCTGCTTTCACTACTGTTCATTCGCGCACCTACGCAACACAATCACTCACAACCCCAATTTCGTAAGTTGTAGGTTGCTAGCTAAGACGAGTCTGCACGCTCCTTGTGGGATCGACCCTGACTTAGCCGCTGTACTAAGTGGAGAAGGAAGGATTAATTTGACGCGTACAACGACGCGCGATAAAAAAGCAATCAAAAAAAGAGAAAAGTCCAAAAGCAAGAAATTTGTCCTACAAGAAAAGAAGAAAAGGTTGATCCTCTCATAACTTGAATTCATCACATGCTAGAGAAAGCAAATTCAGCGTATGCGCGTGGCTAAGACATTGAACGAAAGATTGAAGTCAGGAGGCTAAAGAGGACTAGCTCCTAGTCATCCATTAAATCCCATCTCGAGCTTAAAGGTAACATGTATCATTCTAGTTCTTGTTGATCATTATTAGAGAATGAATGTGTGAAGGTATGTGGCATCATTGACAAACTCCTACAAAGTGAACTAGAGCCTGCTACAACAAGTATGGAAAGAAAACAGCTGATGAAGAGCATTCCAGAGTGAGCAAACTCAGTAAGTGGCGCTCCAGATGAAGACATTAAGTGGCGCTCCAGATGAAGACATTAAGTGGCTAATGTCTTCACGAGGCGCGCGACCTAATGTTGCCTTGGGGAGCTCGAAATTCTGAAAGAGAGCATGAAGACATCAGCTTGTGCAATCTGGGCAGAGTGACTATCTCTGGAGCTAAAGTGGATTAAGCAAGTGCTACAGCAATCTCTGGAGCAGAAGTTCAGTAGTAGATGCTGGAGCTAAAATGTGGTAGCACAAATTCAAAGCTTTCTCGAAGATTGCATTCAATCAACAAATCAGTGGACCGAAGGGCTTTCGGAAAGAGCTGAATATTCAGGAGAATATTTCTAGACTGTCTCTCAAGAACAAGGGCAGATTTGTTGAATGAAGATTTGATTGGAAAATCAAAACCTCTATAAATTGGAGGATCTTCCTTAGAATTGATGGGATTGTTTCCTAATGCATTTAGGAAATTCCAGCAGCAGCAAACAGCTACAGCACAAGTGAACAAGGAGTTGTTGCAGCTCAAACAATCAAGCTGGCAGCAGAAGTGAACTAGCAGCAGCTACAGCAGGGGATGCTGCAGCAGGTGCTGGTTCAAGTGCTATATCAACTGTCCAAGTAGCAGTTTTGTGCTGGGTGCGACTTGAAGGTATGGCAGCTTTGTGAAAGCTCTTAGAAGAATTTCTAAAATACTAAAGAGCATATTCCAGCACGGTTTACTAGTCAGAGAAGGAGATTTGCATTGAAGATATTGATCAAATCTAATCTCCTAGATTTTAGGAGATAATTGATCTTGTGGGTCAATTGCCCAAACCTGGAAATTGCTTAAAGTGGTGTGGGTATTTAAGCAGAAGGAGTTAGGGCTGAAGAGGGTGATCGAAGCTGAGGGATACACGAGAGCACACACAGATTTCAGAGTGAGGATCCTTGGTGTGTGACGGGAGTTTTCTTCGATCATCACCCGTGAGCAGAGAGTTGAGCGCAGAGCTGTGGTGAGCATTGCAGAAGAGAATCAGGTCTTGCAGAGACTGATTTGTGCATTGATCTGGAAGCCAATTCAGAGCTGTGGAGCTTGTTGGTTGATCAAAGGCAGCCGCGGAAGAACTGACGGGTGGAAGGCTCGGTCGAGGTTCGTGCGGAAGAACTCACTAGTGGCAGGTGGTCACTGAGTGAGGGGGAGTTACTTAGAGTGTGCAGCGCTCTTCGAGTGGTTCGATCGGCTCGGCAGAAGGCCTTGGAGCGACGCGGACATTGTGCTTCAGCTGTGCGTTACAGCTGTTGCTGCAGCAACTCTGCTGAGTAGTGTAGTATAGAATAGGCTAAGTTCTTTGAGAGGATTGTAGCTATTCTAGACTGACATACTGTAGAGGGTGTGCTGACACAAATCAGAGCTTGTTCTGATTGTGTTGTGTGATCCACACGGGGTTAAAGTAGCATAGGTTGCGTGCGTTGTAACCGAGTGTGCTTGGGACCTTTGGTTGAGTGGATTGAGGACTGGAGAATAGTCCTCCCCAGACGTAGGCAGTTTGGCCGAACTGGGTGAACAAACCTGTGCCTTTGTTCATTGCTTGCTGAGATTAATTCTTGTGAACAAGAGTGTGCTGCAGCAACTGCTAGTTCACAAATCTGTCTAAGTGAGACGCTGTGAAATTTCAGAATGTGAGGATGTGTTGATGAACTGATTGGGGATGACTTCTCGACTAATTTCAGGTTTTATTTCTTGGCATGATAGGAATGATTTGAGTGCTTGCGTACCTTGTGGTTGTTCGGGGACGAACAAGAATAAGTGTGGGGTAGTTTGATGGCGGGTATTTATATGCTCCATTGAGTTGTTTATTCCCATAGTTTTGTTACATTTTGTGTGAATCGATTACTCTTTTGTAGTGTTTTCGTATCGCAGGTATGTTCAAGATCGCATTGGATTTTATTGCATATTTGGAGCATTCATTCAAGATCAAGAAGAGCAAAGTCAACAGCAGTCAACAGCAGCTGAACCGAAGACCTGCTAGTTCAATAAGAACCGCTCAAGTAGATTTGGTTCAACCCGGTTCAACTCCAAAACCCTAAACCTAAAACATGGACAAAAGAGGAAAAGAAAAGAAAATCACTATTCACAACAGTAACAGCCAGTGGAGAGTGACGGCAAGAGCTGCTGTAACTCGCTGGAAATCACTGTTCATTGTTACTGTTCACGGCCGGAATTACTATTCACTGCCGGAATCACTGTTCACCGAATTTTCAATATTAGCTCAGTTTCGTTCTTAACTCAGTTTGTAGTAGACTTAACCTAGTTTCTATTGTATTCCATGGATGTTATGAGTAGCTAAATCCTTATTTCAGTTTGGGAATTTGCATTGCAACATTTATTTTGAGGTCAATGCCTACTTGTTTGAGCTAGTGATTTTATTGCCCTTGTATGTATGAACTGAATGCTTTGATTATCAATTTAGTGCAGCTTAGCGGTGAGCTCGATTGATATCAATTGTGTTATACTTGACTGGATTGCATTGTTGGGGAGAACCTAGCGGTAGAACCGATTTGTGGTGTTAGTCGAGTAACTATTAAACATATTCGAGAACCTAGCGGTTAAGAACAAGTAGAACTTGGAGTTCAGTGTATTCATTAGTTGATGCATGTTGTTTGAGGAAATGATAGTAATTGTTTCAGCATGCGGTTAAGAACTTGGACTGTTTCAGCAAGAAGGCAGGAGAACCACCTGCTCAAAAAGATAGTAAGGCAATCATGGCTGCTTGGGGAGAATCAGAGGAAGAAAGTGAAGAAGAAGAACATTCTAAAGAATTGTGCATAATGGCAACAGACGAAATTCCAACTGATGAGGTAACTAATTGTGATCCTCTTTCATATTTGATTGGTAAAACTAACTCTCAATTGATGGAAATTGTCAAAAACTTAGCACGAAAGAATGTCTATCTTAGCAAAACCATAGAAGAACAAGAGGAGCTCATATCAGGTATATCAGAAAATAGTGAGTTATGGTCTACCAAAGTCATGAAGTTGGAAGAAGAAAGACAGTCGTACAATCACAAAAGAGATGAGCTGAAAGAGAAGATTTAATCCCTGGAAAAGTTGCTTGCCTGAAATTAGAAAATACTAAATTGAGGAAAAAGAATTAGATACTCCAAGCAATCAGGAACAAAGCTAGACTAGTCGTCAAGGGGTACAATCAACAGGAGGGAATTGACTATGATGAAACGTTTGCCTCGGTTGCAAGGTTGGAAGCTATTCGTTTTAGTCTTTGCCTTTTCAATATACCGTGGGTTCAAACTGTAACAGATGGACGTAAAGATGGCATTCCTGTATGGAAACCTCAAGGAAGAAGTATACATATCACAAACCCCCGGCTTTGAAGACTCTACACATCCGGACTATGTGTACATCCTGGACAAAGCACTATATGGATTGAAACAGGCCCCCGCGTGCGTGGTACGAAAGATTATCTCAATTTCTCTTATCTCACGGATATGTTCATGGACAGGCAGACAAGACTTTGTTCCTTAACTCAGCTATGACTGAGCAATTCAAGAAGCTCATGGAAAGCGAGTTTGAGATGAGCATGGTAAGGGAACTCAAATTCTTCCTCGGGCTTCAAGTAATGCAAGAGAATGATGGGACTAGAGTACATCAACAGAAGTACATCAGAGAGATAATCAAAAAGTTCAAGATGGAGAACTCAAAAGGACATGCCACCCCAATCTCCCCAAATGACTCACTGGGCAAAGATGAGAATTTGCTAAGAGTAGACCAATCACTCTACAGAGGAATGATAGGTACACTGATATATCTCACTGCAAGTAGACCTGATATTATGTATGTTGTGTGCTTGTGTGCCAGATTTTAGGCTGACCCCCGTGACACCCACATCAAAGCTGTCAAATGAATCTTAAGGTACTTGAAGGGAACTGAGAAATTATGCCTATTGTACTGATCGCGCGTCGTTTTGCGCGTCAAATTAATCCTTCCTTCTCCACTTAGTACAGCGGCTAAGTCAGGGTCGATCCCACAAGGAGCGTGCAGACTCGTCTTAGCTAGCAACCTACAACTTACAAAATTGGGGTTGTGAGTGATTGGGTTGCGCAGGTGCGCGAATGAACAGTAGTGAAAGCAGAATTGCACGATACGTGCGCAGGCAGTAGATTTTAAGTACTATGACTATGAAAAGTATCGGTACAGATAATCCTCTATGAATGTATCCCTTATCATCGACTCTAAACATCTATAGTGCAGTTCTACTTAAGTTAGTGTCCGATCAAGGCTTCCTAACGTGTGCGCATGTTCCGATCAAAGTCCATGAGCTATTAATTCCTGAAACTAGTCTAAGCAGCTACGAATCCTATCACAGTAGCAGCTGATTATCCTAGTGCGTTACTCCTAGTTGTCACCGTCAAGCTATCAACTAGTTTAACATACAATAACGAGCAGTTAGAATAAGATTGCGGTTCAAGGCTTCACCTATTCGCACAACTAATTATCACCCATATGCATAGAATTAATATAAGTAGACGAACTAAGCATTAAGCACAAGTATCAAAGGAAATACTTCATAGAATCATGCCCAACCGATACAAAGTGTTTAGCTAGACATGCTAGAAACAAACATCATGGAAATAATAATTAAAACTAAAACAGCAAGAGAAAAGTAGCAGGTCGGCGCAAGTGCAGATTGCTATTCTCGGCTGGCGCAGGTGGTTCGCGCAGATTCTGGGCTGAAGTAGCTCGTCTGTTTTGCTGCTGTGTGTCCTTCTCTCTATCTGCTCTCTCTCTTTTCCAAACCCTATCTTCCCTCCTCTTATATAGTCGTCTTGAATCCCAAGGAATGCTTAGATTTGGCCCAAGAGACTTTTAGCAACTTCCCAAATCTAGGAGATCAATATTTAGAAACTCTGCCATCCTGCGCACGCGGATTGCGCTGGTTGCTTCGCGCAGTCGGTTTGCGCACTGTAGTCCAAACCAGCTATCTCCTTTTGCGCTGCTAGCTCCGCGGGTCGTGCATTGCGCTATTAAAACGTTCGTTAGCGCACATCTGACTTATGCTCCTGTATTATCCTAAAATACAAAAATACCGAAAACCAGTAATCTTGTACACAAAATAATGCAAACAAGCACAGTTAAATAGCGCATATAACTAGGCTCTATCAAATCCCCCACACTTGCCCTTGTTCGTCCCGAACAAGTACTGAAGCACAGATACTTTTACCTCTCTGAAGTCTAGCGCACAGCCTTATACTCATGCACGATCCACACAGCGATTCACCCTGCGTTGCTCTATCACCTACGCGCACAAACCCTTAACAATTCTAATATAATAATTTTGAAATTTGTTACCTCTCAGCCAGGATGCAATTTAATTCGGATGATTCGGAGATAGCTCTTCATAGGCTCCTGGTTGTCGGTCCCTACTCCGATTTTTAGTACATGGATAATCGCGCAGGTTTCTTCAGGTGCGTGATTCATTCGCGCCTTCTTGGGAACTCAAGCCTTTCGTCCTTGACGATTTTTACTTTTGGACTTGCGCATGCGCTGATATGGAGTTGTGTGCGCACGCTGGTTTCTTTTCCTTGCGTATATCGTCAACTGGTTTTTTTCCTTTTATACAGCTTCGTCCACTTTTCTTATATTCCCAGAATGGTTCCAGTCTCGGCCTTCGGATAGCAGCTATGGAACAACGCCCCGCTCTCCCTCCTTGGTCTACTTGCGCAGGTCAGCGCACGCGTTTACACCCGCGCCCACTTTCCTACACTTGATTTCCAGAGGAAAGGTGGTCTGTTTTCCCACCTCGTCACACTTTGGGTATTCGCCTTTGGCATCTGCGTGGCTGAGCGTGCTCTATTGTTCCGAAGGTTGCGAAGCACCGGCCTCCACTAGCGCTTTTAGCCATGTACCTTACTCTCGAAGCAAAAACGACTAACCGCCTCTCTAGAGCTTTTTCTGTCAACTCCACATCCCCTGAATATCCCAACTAAAAAGATAAAAATCGAAAAAAATTATACTAAATCGGTTAATGGCAGTGCATGTAGGATGAATAAGGCAAAACAAGTCGAAAGGTGTGCGCAATCCGCACACAAGCACACAACCACTGCTATTTCCTATACTGCACTAACTAAGCTAAACTACAATGATAAATATGAAATGTAAATGTAACGCCCCCCCCCCCCCCCCACACACACACTTAAACAGAGACGTGTCCCCACGACTCAAGCTCAAGCGCAACGGAGAGCGCAAACATTCAAGCTACTAGGACAACTAAGAACTAAAAATGAAATGCATCATGAAAATGAAAAACAGTGTCAATGCAGCAAATGAAACACGGTCAGGAGTTCATAAAATATCCACACAAAATAGGAACAGAATATCCAATGATAGTTTTCAAAAGCAACAAAGAAACCCGAAATGATTTGTGCCTAGCCCTCTGCTGCGCCCTAAAGGTCCTCTGAGCTGGAGTCCTGCGCAGACCCTTGTGCCTCCTCGTCCATGGACTCTGTCTCTGTCTCATACTCAGAGCTGGAGGATGGCTGCGCAACTGATAGTGCTGCGGGCTGGTTTGCGGGCTCCTCCTCCGAGTCAGTCTCCCATATCGAATCTGAACTTAACTCTTTGATGGGGGTGACCACAGAGGGTGATCTGATCATCTGGGCAGAGGGTTGCGGAGGGGGCTCTGACGGCATGTGCAGTGGGTCCATGACTGGGGTGCGCACTGAGGATTGGGCGGGTGACTGCGCGGGAGAACTGGCTGGCTCGCGCTGCTCTGAAGGTGGTGGCCTGCGCGGAATGAGAAGAGGGGGAATGGGATCTCCAAATTTCCACCCAGCTGGTGGATTGATACTTAAATCTGCCTCCTCGGGCGCCAAGTACTCCAGCACGCGCATGACGTTAAACATCATGCGCTGCTCTGCTGGCGCCTCCTCTGAATCTTGTCTGCGCCGCTTCGCCTGCGCGCGCAGGGGAGAGTCTCTGTTGTCAATGGTCACAACTTCCCCTGGCGGTCCAGTCTGTGCGCTCGTCCTCATGCGCCTAGCTGGCTGCACGACTGGTGCCTCCACATTCTCCATTTCCTCCTCATCAGCAGCTTCCTCTTGCCGTGCACTACTCTCTGCGGGCGCTCCTCTGATTGCTGCGTGCCTCGGTGCCCTAGCAGCCTGCAGCCGGTAATACCATTCCAATGACCCATCTTCTCTAGCAGTTACTGCTCAGTACTGTAGCATCTGGGCACGGTCAAGAGGAACGGCTGGAACAACTGTGTGCTCAGGCACCTCTAGCTCTCCGTGCAGCCCACGCAGCAAATGCATGATCACACCACCGCAAGTGAGCGGGCCCTTGGTGCTGAGCCGCTCCCAGTGCACCACCATGTCCGACATAAACCTCACCTTCTTCCCATAATACAACCCCTTTAGCACGTCCATATCAAGCAGGTTGACCTTTGGCGCACCGTTGTAGCGCCCTATGACTGCGTACGCGACCATGCGCCACAGATAGTACATCCAGGGGTCGCGCAGCTCACGCCCTCTATTGGCCCAGCGGCAAACGGTTTGCCCGGCGCCATCTCGCGCCATGCCTTCTGGTTGGTGTGCGTATCCACATCTTGCTCGCGCACCTAGTCACAGCGCAGGGTGCGCTTCAACCTCTTGGCCGATGCAATGTACCACACCCCTCGGTGTCGGTATCGGATCTCTAAGTCAGCGATCTGTAGGGACGCCAGAACTCACAGGTGTCCTCTTTGTCGGCTGCGCTATCCATGTCCATCAGCGCTTCCCAGCCGGCCTGCGCGAGCTTCTCTGTGACCAAGTCCTCTAAGCCCACCTCGCGCAGGAAGTCCCTGCTGATGCACGGGGTGCCATACATGTCCAGCCTCCAGAAGGCGTCATACTTCCGTGCGAAAGACGCCGGGGTGTCCTGGTCCTCTGCTGGCCTCATATTTGCAGCGGTCAACTGTAGTCAATGCTCTACTAAGGATCCCAAAATCAAAACTTCGAATCAAACCCTCAAATTTCTACCAGATGGGCGCCTCACTCTTGTCAACAAAACCCAGCAATGAAATCACCGGAGCTGGCTAACTAGGTGCGATTTTGATTCTAGGGTTACGTCCTCAGTCGGCTTCCTTCACCAAACCCTCACTAAAACAACTGAAACAAGGAATGAGAGGTTACCTAGTGCGCTGGTGATGTTGTGCTCTTCAAATCTCACTTAAGAACGCTGGAAACTGTGGGCGGACGGCAAAGATCGGCGGGTAGCAGTGCAGAGCTCTTAACGGTCGAAATTGCAGAATGTCTGGAATTTTCTAAGTATCTGCCCTTATATACCCCCTGACCTGCGCATCTGTCCTGCGCATTGAACTGCGCACTGACTCACGCATTGCTACGTGACTCAAAAAAAATGCAAGTACTGAACTAGCTAAAATGCAAATCCTAAGAAACGGGTAAAAATAAAACATGGAAAACGTGTCGGGTTACCTCCCGACAAGTGCCTTTGTTTAACGTCGTTGGCTCGACAGTACCTCATTACTTGCTCAAGTTCGTGCTCCGGACCACCACCACACTTGCTCCTGCGCGCTCTTGTGCGTCTGTGTGCGCTATGTCTTCTTTAGTCCTGCGCAAAGGAACAGATAGGTGGTCAGTGTGGGCAAAATTGTGTGGCACATCATAAGTAACGAGGTTAATCAGTGAGGGAGAAGATATATAATCAGTAGCTCCTAGTTCTCCCTCCTGTGCATCAGGCTGTATCTCTGGTGCAGCAGCCTGCGTATCCTCTATTTCTGGTTCTGCTAAATCAACTTCGCGCGTGGCCTCATCCCACGGTTCTCCCAAGTATTTCTTGACTCTTTGCCCATTAACCTGAAAGCGATGCTTGCGCTCGTTCTCTAACTCGATAGTTCCATACGGGAAAACCTTTGTGACTGTGTAAGGTCCCGTCCACTTGCTGCGCAGCTTCCCGGGCATCAGTTTTAAGCGTGAGGAGAACAACAGTACCCGGTCTCCTGGCTCGAAGGTGCGTCTGAGGATGTACTTATCGTGAAATGCTTTCGTGCGCGCTTTGTAGTCGCGCAACCCCTCATATGCATCCAGACGCAGCTCCTCTAGCTCGCTTAATTCAAATGCGCGCTCCTTACCAGCCTCATCGAGGTTCAGATTGCAAGTGCGCAATGCCCAGTATGCCTTGTGCTCCAACTCAACCCAATCGGTGTCTTGTGCGCAGTCCTGTATGCTTAAAGTGCATCGTCCAGCCGCTGGCTCCAGTCTTTGCGCGAAGGTCTCACGGTTTTCTCCAGAATGCGCTTAATCTCTCTCTTGGAAACCTCGGCCTGGCCATTCGTTTGAGGATGGTATGCAGTGGACGTCTTGTGGCGCACCCCATAATGCTTTAGTACTTGCGCCACTATTCTGTTGCAGAAGTGCGTCCCCTGGTCGCTGATTATTGCCTTAGGCACTCTGTACCTGCAGAAAATGTTAGTCCTTAAAAACTCAACGACCGTTTTACCATCATCCTTGCGCGTGGCCTTATCTTCGACCCACTTCGAGACATAGTCCACCGCAACTAGAATGTACTCGTATCCACAAGATGGAGGAAACGGTCCCATGAAGTCAATCCCCCACAAGTCGAACACTTCATCTACCAGTATAGGTGTTTGTGGCATCTCGTTGCGCGCTGATATATTTCATGTGCGCTGACACCTGTCACAAGCCCTGCAGTGGTTATATGAGTCACGAAATTGGTGCAGCCAATAAAAACCACAATCTAGGATTTTCCTGCTCGTGCGCTTTGGACCAAAGTGTCCTCCGCACGCGTGCGCATGACAAAATCTCAAAACAGAGCTCATCTCATGATCAGGCACACATCGCCTCAAGATCTAATCAGGGCCTATTCTAAGCATGTACGGATCATCCCAAACGTAATATTTAGACTCATGTCTTAACCTCATGCATTGAGTTTTAGTGAAATGAGGGGGAAACGCACCTGTGACCAGGTAATTTGCAATATGCGCATACCATGGTACCTTACCGTTCAGCGCCATCAGGTGCTCGTCCGGGAATGTCTCTGTGATCTGCCCTGGCTCCTCTTCCTTCACTATCCTGCTTAGGTGATCAGCAACAGTGTTTTCCGTTCCCTTCTTATCCTTGATTTCTAAATCGAACTCTTGGAGCAGCAGCAACAAGCGCATCAAACGCGGCTTAGTCTCTTTCTTGGACATCAGGTAGCGGATAGCAGCGTGGTCAGTGTAGACAGTGACTTTAGCGCCCAGAACATATGCGCGGAACTTGTCCAGCGCAAATACGATTGCCAAAAGTTCCTTCTTGATCGTGGTGTAGTTCCTCTGCGCAGTGTCCAGTGTGCGCGACGCATAATAGATAGCGTGTGGCCTTTTGTCCACGCGCTGGCCCAGTACTGCGCCTACAGCGTAGTCACTTGCATCGCACATCAGATCGAATGGTAAGTTCTAGTCTGGTGCGCACATCACTGGCGCACCGGTCAGCCCATCCTTTAAATTATCAAAAGCATTCCTGCACTCATCAGTGAACTCAAAGCACACATCCTTTTGAAGGAGGTTAGACAATGGAATACATATTTTAGAAAAATATTTAATAAAGCGCCTATAGAACCCTGCATGCCCAAGAAACGACTTAACGTCGCGCACATTCGTGGAATAAGGCAGATTTGAGATAAGATTAATTTTTGCTTTATCGACCTTAATTCCTTCCTGCAAGACGATATGTCCTAGTACTACTCCATGTGACACCATAAAGTGACATTTTTCATAATTGAGAACTAGGTTCTTGGTAATGCAGCGCGCTAAGACCCTATCAAGATTATCCAAACATGCATCAAAAGTCTCACCATGCACAATGAAGTCATCCATGAATACCTCTATACATAAACCAATCATATCAGAGAAAATGCTCATGACTAAGCGTTGGAACGTACCTAGCGCATTACACAGCCCAAACGACATGCGCCGGAACGCAAAGGTACCGAATGGGCAGGTAAAGGTTGTCTTCTCCTGATCCTCCGCAGCAATAGGGATCTGATTGTACCCTGAGTAACCGTCCAAGAAGCAAAAGTGTGGCTTCCCAGCCAACCGGTCGAGCATCTGGTCCATGAATGGTAGCGGGAAATGATCCTTGCACGTGACTGCGTTTAGCTTCCTGTAGTCAATGCACATGCGCCATCCAGTCTGTGTGCGCTTGGGAATTAGCTCGCCCTGCGCATTCTCATCTACTGTGATGCCTCCTTTCTTAGGCACAACGTGCACTGGACTTACCCACTTACTGTCTGAAATCGGGTATATTACTCCTGCGTCAAGCAGCTTCAGGATCTCCTTCTGCACTACCTCCATCATAATCGGATTTAGTCTGCGCTGAGGTTCCCTGGATGGTTTGGCATCATTTTCCAGCAGAATTCTGTGCATGCACACATCAGGGCTTACTCCGCGCAGGTCAGCTAATGTCCATCCTATGGCGCGCTGGTTCTTGCATAACACCTCCTGTAATCGCGCCTCCTGCTCCTCCTCTAATCCTTTCTTTATAATGACAGGAAGGGTGTCCTCATTGCCTAGGAAGATGTACTTTAAGTGCTCGGGCAATTGCTTCAGCTCAACCTTGGGTGCCTGTTCAATAGAAGGCAGGATTTGATTAGTAGTGCAAACATTAACCAGATCACATACCTGTCTGGACACTGGTTATGTTCTGCTAAGCTCATCATCTTGTGCCTCCATCTCTGTCTGTGCCAGTGGCGCAGGCTCCCCTGTTGCGCACGCACACTGCACATGCGCAACCAAGTCGTCCATACCGTCTAATGCGTGCACTGTGGCGTCCTCATGAGGATGCTGCATCCCCTTAAAAAATGTTAAAGTCAATCTTCTAGCCATCAACCTCCATTGAGAGCGTGCCTTTCCACAGGTCTATCTTTGTGCGCGCTGTCATCAGAAATGGTCTGCCCAGTAGGATTTGCGCGCTTCCCTTGCTCGGCTCACCCTCCATTTCCAAGATGTAGAAATCTGCGGGGAACACCAGCTCTCCCACTCGGACGAGAACGTCCTCTATCATGCCCGTCGGTTGTTTGCACGACCGATCTGCTAATTGGATGGTGAGACCTGCAAGATTTAGTGGACCAAGGTGCAATGACACATACAAGGAGTAAGGAAGCACATTTATAGATGCACCGAGATCAATCATGCAGTTGCTTACCATGGTCTTACCTAAGGTGCACGGTATGGTGAACATACCAGGATCCTGGCATTTAGGTGGTACCTTGTGTTGCACAATTGCTGATGCATGTGCGTTAAGCATTACTTGTGCGCACTCGCCTTTCCTCCTCTTGTTTGTGCACAGCTCCTTCAAGAACTTGGCGTATCTAGAAATCTGCCGAACTGCCTCAATCAAGGGAATGTTTATTTCCACCTTACTGAATAATTCGTATAACTCCTTGTCCAGTGCCTACTTTCTTGCTAAAGGTGCCTGCATAGGAAAAGGTGCAGGTGCGTTAGTATGACTGGTACTCTTTTCTCCTGATTGTATAATACCTGGCGCCACCCCCTGTTGGTTCATAGCTGGCTCTGGACGTTGCGCAACTGGCTGCGCGGGCTCCTTCGCAGTCGGAGCTGTCCCAACTGTGCGCCCAGTCCTCAACGTTACGGCATTAACTCCTCCCTTAGAGTTTTGGATCACTTGCGAAGGCAGGTTGCCATTGCTCTTTTTCAGCTCATAGACCGTGGTAGCAATCTGTGACAACTGCTTCTCAATTGACTCGAACCTCTTGTCATACTTTTCGTCGTTCTTGCGCACGGTGTCTGCCAACTGACCCACTATGTCTTCTAAGGAGCGCCGCGGCTGCTGGTTATTCTGTGCTGGTGCGTCATTGCGGCGGTGCGGTGGGTTGTATGCTTGCTGCGCCTGCTGAAGTGCACGATATTCCACTGGCTGCCTTTGGAGATTGCTGTCCTCCCTCCATCTGAATCCATTTGCGGCCAATACAAAACGCGGCTGATTCTGCCTCTGCGGTCCTCTATTGTCCCATCCTCCTAGAGCATTTACATCTCCTGATTCCTAGAAAAGTGTGGGACATGCATCGGTTTTGTGCTCAGTGGACGTACAGAACTCGCATGCCTTCGGCGCAACTGGTTTCGTGCCTTGCGCACTCATCAGCTTCTGTAGCATGGCTTTCATTTCCTTTATTTCCGCACTGGAATCCACCTGATGCACAGCGCACGCACGACTGTTTTGATGCCTCACCTGTCCAGCAGAGTCCTCGATCATCTGCCATATATCCTCCGGGTACATGTTGCATATGTCTGATAGAGCCTATTTATACGCGCTATTTAGATCCTAACACTATGCTTGGTTGCATTATTTTGTGTACAAGATTACTGATTTCCGGTGTTTTTGTATTTCAGGGTGAAACGAGGGCCTAAGTCGGATACGCGCTAACAGGCAACGATTGAGGAGCGCAACACACAGCCTGCGGAGCTAGCAGCGCAAACAGGATAGGAAGTGGCAGAGTCGACTACGGTGCGCAGACCGATTGCGCTAACCGATATGTGCAGTGCGCCATGCGCAGAATAGTGGTGTTTCCAAATCTTGACACCATCAGATTTGGAAGTTGCCAAGGCCGTCCTTGGGCCTCATGAGCAGTATATAAAGAGTGGAAGGCTAGGGTTTGATACACAGACAAAGACACGCCACAGCACACGAGAGAGAGGCAGAACTGAAAAACACACGAGCTACTGAGAGGACCTGCGCTAGCCGACTGCGCCAGCCGAGACACTGCAACCTGCACGCACCTGCTTGTTACTGTTTTCTTGGATACTTTAGCTATTATTTACTGTTTCTATGATGTTTACTACTAGCATGTCTAGCTAAACGCTTTGTATCGGTTGGGCATGATTCTATGAGTATTTCCTTTGAGACTTGTGCTTAATGCATAGTTTGTTTGCTTGTATTAATTCTGTGCACACGGTTGACAGCTAGTTGCATGAGTAGGGGAAGCCTTGAACCGCAATCTTACTCTTGTTACTTGTTTGTTATATGTTAAACTAGTTGGTAGCTTGACGGTGACAACTAGGAGTAACGCGCTAGGATAATCAGTTGCTACTGTGACAGGATTCGTAGCTGCTTAGACTAGTTTCAAGAATTAATAGCTCATGAACTTTGATCGGAACATGCGCACATGTTAGGAAGCCTTGATCGGACACTAACATCAGTAAACCGAACTATAGACGTTTAGAGTCGATGATAAGGAATATATTCATAGAGGATTGTATGCGCTGATACTTTTCATAGTCATAGTACTTAATCTCTACTGCCTGCGCACGTCTAGTGCAATTCCTGCGTTAACTACTGTTTATTTGCGCACCTGCGCAACCCAATCACTCACACCCCAATTTTCGTAAGTGTAGGTTACTAGTTAAAGCTAATCTGCTTGCTCCTTGTGGGATCGACCCTGACTTAGCCGCTATACTAAGTGGAGAAGGAAGGATTAATTTGACGAGCACAACGACGCACGGATCAAATTTTGGCGCCGTTGCCGGGTTGCAACACAGATAAGCTTTAATTAGCTTAAGTTTTCTTTTACAGTAGTCAGTTATTTCTGTTTGCTTTATTCTCGTTGTTGTTTCTGACAGCGCGCAATCAACATCAGCCTGCGCAACCTTGAAACAGTTGCGCTGCGCAGATTCTAGTTGCGCACTGACAGACGCAACAGCTTAGTTGTCTTTTAATTTCGTTTTCTTTGAGATTTAGAACAGGTCATGGAGGATAACAGTGTCGTTGGAGACAACTTAAGGGACAGAACCCCAGAGAATGCGAGGGCACATAACCGCGCAGCCCTGTTCAGAGAGGAAGTGCAGCGCGAGGTTGAAGCAAGGATGGCCGCTGAAGTGTACAATGCGCCACCCGCGCGACAAGCCGCGCGACACAGAACAGTGCGCGAGATGTCAGCCCCAATCACGGTTAACCTGCCATGGTGCATAGTGCTTCCACCAGACGGTCATTTTGAGCTAAGGAGCTCGCTCATTCATCACATGCCCAAGTTCCACGGGATGAACAACGAGAACCCAGTCAAGCATGTGCGAGAATTCCTAGTCATTTGCGAGAACATGAAGGCCGAAGGGGAGAGCGACGAAGCGCTGAAGATGAAAGCGTTCCCATTTTCATTGTGTGACACGGCCAAGCATTGGCTGATGAACTTACCAGCAGGATCAATTCACACATGGGAGCAGCTGCAGAAGAAGTTCTTGGACAAGTTCTATCCTGCAGCAAAGATCGCGCTACTCAGGAGGGAGCTGGCCGCACCTAGGCAGGGCGCAGGAGAATCACTATCAGAGTATTATGAGCGTTTCAGGGAGCTGGAGGCCAACTGCTACAATCACGGCCTGCCCCAAAATGTGCTGATAGAGAATTTCCTGAATGGATTGTTACCCATGGAGCTGAGATTATTGAATGCATGCGCAGGAGGCGACATTTGCAACATGTACCCAGAGGACGCGTGGCAGCTGATAGAAGACTCTGCTGGGCAGGTAAGACATCAGCTAACACTTGAAAATAGTCGTGCTCGTTCTGTGCATCAGATAGAAACAAGCGCTGAGATAAAGGAAATGAAGGCCATGCTGCAGAAGTTGATGCATGCGCAAGGGGCGCAACCAGCTGCGCCAAAGGCATGCGAATTCTGCATGTCCACTGAGCACAAAACCGATGCATGTCCCACACTTTTCGAGGAATCAGGAGATGTCAATGCTCTAGGAGGATGGGATAATAGAGGGCTGCAGAGGCAGAATCAGCCGCGTTTTGGACTAGCCGCAAATGGGTTCAGATGGAAGGAGGAAAACAATTTCCAGAGGCAGTCCACGGATCAGCGCGCACCACAGCAGACGCAACAAGCTGCGCCCTACAATCCACCGCATCGTCGCACCAGCACAAAACAACCAGTAACCGAAGCGATCCTTAGAAGATATCGTGGGGCAGCTAGCAGACACAGTGCGCAAGAATGATGAGAAGTATGACAAGAGGTTCGAGTCCATTGAAAAGCAGCTATCACAGATCGCTACCACGGTGTATGAGCTGAAAAAGAGCGATGGCAACCTGCCTTCGCAAGTGATCCAGAATCCCAAAGGAGGAGTCAACGCAGTGACACTGAGGACTGGACGCACGGTAGGAACAGAGCAGACCGCAAAGACGCCCGCGCAACCAGTTGCGCAAGCTCTAGATCCAACAGAGCAAAATGCGCAACCAGAGCCAGATGCGCAACCAGAAGCGCAAACCACAAGCCAGCAGGACAAGGCGCCAGGTAGGGCACAATCAAAAGACAAAGGCATGAATCGTACTAACATACCTGCACCTTTCCCTGTACAGGCACCATCGGCTAGGAAGGAAGCGCTTGATAAGGAGCTCTAAGAGTTATTCAGTAAGGTGGAAATAAACATTCCCCTTATTGAAGCAGTTCGGCAGATACCTAGGTACGCCAAATTTTTAAAGGAGCTGTGCACAAACAAGAGGAGGAAAGGCGAGTGCGCACAGGTAATGCTAAATGCGCAGGCCTCAGCAATCGTGCAACATAAGGTACCACCTAAATGCCGAGACCCAGGTACGTTCACCATCCCATGCACTTTAGGTAAGACCACAGTAAGCAATTGCATGATTGACTTAGGCGCATCTATAAATGTGCTACCCTATTCCCTATATGCGTCATTGCGCCTTGGACCACTAAAGCCTGCAGGTCTCACCATTCAGCTAGCGGATCGGTCGTGCAAGCAACCTACGGGCATGATAGAGGATGTCCTTGTCCGAGTAGGAGAGCTGGTGTTCCCAGCAGATTTCTATGTCCTAGAAATGGAGGGTGAGTCGAGCAAAGGCAGTGCGCAGATCCTACTGGGCAGACCATGTCTGATGACAGCGCGCACAAAGATAGATGTGTGGAGGGGTACGCTCTCAATGGAGGTCGATGGTGAGGAAATTCATTTTAACATATTCAAAGGGATGCAACACCCTCATGAGGACGCCACAGTGCACGCGATGGACAGCATAGATGACTTGGTTGCAGATGCGCAATGTGCGACCGCAACAGAAGAACCTGAAACACTGGCACAGGCAGAGTTGGAGGCGCAAGAGGATGAGCTGAGCAGTGCTGAACCAGCATCCGGACAGGTACACGATATAGTTAATGTCTGCACTACTAATAAGATCTTGCCCTCTATTGAACAGGCACCCAAGGTCGAGCTGAAGCAACTCCCAGAGCACCTCAAGTATATATTTTTGGGAAATGAAGACACCCTGCCGGTAATCATAAAGAAAGGATTAGAAGAGGAGCAGGAGGCGCCATTACGGCAGGTGCTGCGCAGGAACCAGCGCGCTATAGGATGGACTCTTGCTGACCTGCTCGGAGTGAGCCCGGATGTATGCATGCATAGGATTCTATTGGAAGATGGTGCCAAACCATCCAGGGAGCCTCAGCGCAGATTGAACCCGAATATGATGGAGGTGGTGCAGAAGGAGATCCTGAAGCTGCTTGACGCAGGAGTCATTTACCCCATCTAGGATAGCAAATGGGTAAGTCCAGTGCACGTTGTGCCGAAGAAAGGAGGAATCACAGTAGAGGAGAATGCGCAGGGCGAGCTAGTTCCCAAGCGCATGCAAACTGGATGGCGCATGTGCATCGACTACAAAAAGCTTAACGCAGTCGCGCGCAAGGACCATTTCCCGCTACCCTTCATGGATCAGATGCTAGATCGATTAGCGGGGAAGCCCTACTTTTTTTTCTTGGACGGGTACTCATGGTACAATCAGATACCCATTGCTGCAGAAGATCAAGAGAAAACCACGTTTACTTGCCCATTCGGTACGTTTGCGTTTCGGCGCATGTCATTTGGGCTGTGTAACGCGCCAGGTACGTTCCAACGTCTAGTCATGAGCATCTTTTCTGATATGATTGGTATATGCATAGAAGTGTTCATGGATGATTTTACTGTGTACAGAGGTACCTTTGACGCATGCTTAACTCATCTTGATAAGGTCTTAGCGCGCTGCATTTCAAAGAACCTAGTGCTCAATTATGAAAAATGTCATTTCATGGTATCGCATGGTGTAGTACTAGGACATATTATCTCGCAGGAGGGGATCAAGGTAGATAAGGCCAAAATAGATCTTATTTCTAATCTGCCTTATTCCACAAACGTGCGCGATGTGAAATCATTCCTTGGGCATGCTGGGTTTTACAGGCGTTTCATAAAAGGTTTTTCTAAGATTTGTATACCCCTGTCTAACCTCTTGCAAAAGGATGTGTGTTTCGAATTTACTGATGAGTGCAGGGCTGCGTTTGATAAGCTGAATGAGGCGCTGACCAGTGCGCCAGTGATGCGCGCGCCAGATTGGAACCTGTCGTTTGAACTGATGTGCGACGCAAGCGACTATGCAGTAGGTGCAGTCCTGGGACAGCGCGTAGACAAGAAGCCGCACGCCATTTATTATGCATCGCGCACACTGGACGCTGCGCAGAGGAACTACACCACCACGGAGAAGGAACTTCTGGCAATTGTGTTTGCACTGGAGAAGTTCCGCGCATATGTTCTTGGCGCCAGAGTCATCGTCTACACAGACCACGCAGCAATCCGTTACCTAATGTCCAAGAAGGAGACTAAGCCGCGCCTGATGCGCTGGGTGCTCCTACTTCAGGAATTCGACTTGGAAATCAAAGATAAGAAGGACACGGAGAACACAGTCGCGGACCACCTGAGCAGGATCGTGAAAGCAGAGGAGCCAGGGCGAATCACAGAGACATTTCCTGACAAGCATCTAATGGCGCTGACAGGTAAGGTACCATGGTATGCGCACATTGCAAATTTCCTGGTCACAGGTACGTTTCCTTTCACTAAAACCCAATGCATGAGATTAAAGCATGAGTCTAGGTATTACATTTGGGATGATCCGTATATGCTCAGAATAGGACCTGATCAGATTTTGAGGCGCTGCGTGCCTGACCATGAAATTAACTCGGTTTTGATGTTTTGTCATGCGCACGCATGTGGAGGACACTTTGGTCTAAAGCGCATGAGCAGAAAGATCCTGGATTGCGGATTTTATTGGCCGCACTTGTTTAGCGACTCGTATAACCACTGCAGGAACTGTGACAGGTGCCAGCGCACAGGGGGCATATCAGCGCGCAATGAGATGCCGCAGACGCAAATTCTAGTGGATGAAGTATTCGATATTTGGGGGATTGACTTCATGGGGCCATTTCCTCCATCTTCCGGATATAAGTATATATTGGTCGCGGTGGATTATGTCTCCAAATGGGTTGAGGCCAAGGCCACCCGGAAGGATGATGGTAAGACGGTCGCTGACTTTTTGCGAACTAACATATTTTGCAGGTACGGAGTGCCTAAGGCAGTCATAAGCGACCAGGGACACATTTTTGCAATAGGATAGTGGCGCAGGTATTCAAGCATTATGGAGTGTGCCACAAGACGTCCACCGCTTACCACCCTCAGACGAATGGACAGGCCGAGGTTTCCAACCGAGAAATCAAGCGCATCCTGGAGAAAACTGTGAGACCTCGTGCAAAGACTGGAGCCAGCGCCTTGATGATGCGCTATGGGCATACCGAACTGCACATAAGACACCAATTGGGACTTCACCGTTTCGGTTGGTTTATGGAAAAGCGAGCCACCTGCCAGTGGAGTTGGAGCACAAAGCATACTGGGCATTGCGCGTTTGCAACCTGAACCTAGATGAGGCTGGTAAGGAGCGCGCATTTGAGCTAAGCGAATTAGAAGAGCTGCGCCTGGATGCATATGAGGTACTGCGCGATTACAAGGCGCGCACAAAGGCATTTCATGACAAAAATATCCTCAGACGCACTTTTGAGCTAGGGGACCAGGTACTATTATTCTCCTCGCGCCTAAAGCTCATGCCTGGGAAGCTACGCAGCAAATGGACGGGACCATACATAGTTACCAAGGTTTTCCCCTACGGAACAATCGAGTTAGAAAACGAGCACCGTTTTCAGGTCAATGGGCAGAGAGTCAAAAAGTATTTAGGAGAACCTTGGGATGGCACAGCGCGCGAAGTTGAATTGGCGGAGCCAGAGATAGAAGATGAGCAGTCTACTGCGCCAGAGTCGCCACCAGATGCACCAGAGGGAGAACTGGGAACTATTGCTCATATTTCTTCTTCCTCTTTACCTAACCTCGTTACTTATGATTTATCACCTACTTCTAACCATGCTAACCACCCTTCCGATCCTTTGCGCAGGACCAAGAAGAACGCAACACACGCACGAGCGCGGGGTCACTCAGGAGCAAGAGTGGGGGAGGTCGCTGGTACACTTTCACGCAAGTAACGAGGTACAGTCGAGCCAACGATGTTAAACAAAGGCACTTGTCGGGAGGTAACCCGATACGTTTTAGTTTTACACGTTTTTCTTTTAGCTTTTCTAGTGTCTTTTAGCTAGTTTAGGACTTGTAGTTTTTTTTAGTCGCGCAGCAGTGCGCAATTCATTGCGCAGAGCAGCTGCGCCAGACAGGGGGTATGAAAGGGGCTTTTCACACTCGACCCTTGCAAGAAGCTTCTGCCCTCAACCTCCGCTCACCATCCGACAACCGATCAGGAGTCCGTTCAGCACGATTTGAGGAGCATACAGTCGCACATACACCAGGTAACCCTTCCCGTCAAGTTTGAGCCGATTCAAGTAGGGTTTTGTGCGATAGAGGAGTGCCCTAGGTTTGAAATCGCACCTAGCTTGCCTGCACCATTTGGAGTTCTGGTTAGTAGGTTTTGTAGGCGGACGTTAGGCGACCATTTGGTGACAGTTTCAGGGTGTTTGTCGGAGTTTGGATTTTTGAGCATTGGTTGAGTGTTGACCTTAGTTGACCGGAGGAACCCAAGCGCACCATGCAGCCTGCCGAGGATCAAGCGACCCCAGCAGCATTCGCCAGCAAGTTTGAAGCGTTCATGAGGCTGGAGATGTACGGGACCCCGTACATCAGCCGGGATTTCCTGCGCGAGGTCGGGATGGAGGACCTCATCGTGGAGAGGCTCGCGCTGGTGGGCTGGGAGGCGCTGTTGGAGATCAACAGCGCAGCGGACAAGGAGGACACATGTGAGTTTTTGGCGTCACTGGAGACGGCCGATCTGGAGATAAGGTACCGGCACAGAGGGGTCTGGTACATTGCCTCGGCTAAGCGGCTGAAGCGCACGCTGAGGTGCGCCAAGGTGCGTGAGGCGGATATAGACACGCACACGAATCAGGAGGCGTGGCGCGAGATGGTGACCGGCCTAGTTTTTACCGCGGGGCGCAGCCGAGGACGCGAGCTGCGCGACCCGTGGATGTTCTACCTATGGCGCATGGTCACCTACGCAACCATCGGGCGTTTTAATGGTGCGCCAAAGATCAGCCTGTTGGACATGGACATTTTGAAGGGTTTTTACTATTGGAAGAAGGTGTTGTTTGTCTCGGACATGGTGGTCCAATGGAGTCGGGTCAGCACGAAGGGGCCGCTGACTTGTGGAGGAATGATCACGCACCTGCTGCGTGCGTTGCATGGAGAGCCGAAGGTGCCCGAGCACACAGTAGTGCCAGCTGTTCCCCTGGACCGCGCCCATATGCTGCAACTCAGAGCGGTAGCCGTGAGAGAGGATGGTACCTTGGAGTGGTGCTGCCAGCTGCAGCCGGCCAGAGCGCCGAGGCTAAGAGCAGAGAGCAGCGCACAACCAGAGGAGGCTGCGGAGGAAAGGGAGATGGACGAGGCCCCAGAGCCAGTTGCGCCTCCAGTCAGGCGCATGAGGACTCGTGCGCAGACTGGAGCGCGCCGGAGGGCGAGTGCACCGCAGGGGGAGCCAGTTACCATAGCCATTGATGATTCTCCCCCGCGTGCCCAAGGAAAGCCCCCCAGGACGGAGGCAGAGGAGGCGCCTGAGGAGGTACCAGAGGAGCGGCGCATGATGTTCAACGTCATGCGCGTGCTCGAGTATTTAGCGCCCGAGGGGGCAGATTTGAGCATGAGCCCACCATCAGGGTGGAGACTTGGAGATTCTATCCCCCCTCTCCTCAGTCTGCGTAGGCCGCCCCCAGGATCCCCCAGCGAGCCGCGCCAGCCAGCCAGCCCTCCTACCCAGTCCCCGGTCCACACAGCAGAGCCAACCCCAGCAGCAGAGCACACCCCAGCAGTAGACCCAGTACCAGCACCTGCAGCACCCCCTGCACAGCCTTCTGCTCAGCGGTCCCCTGAAGCCGATCCCATCATAAGTTCCAGCTCAGATTCACTATGGGATCCTATCTCAGAGGACGACCTCGTGGCTCAGCCCGCCGCCATTTCTGTGGTGCCGCCAGCCTCCAGTACCGAGTACGAGACAGATTCTTCAGAGGAGGAAGCGCACGGATCCGCGGCTGAGTCCAGCTCCGAGGACATCTAGGGCTGCAGTGAGGGCGCGCATTTCTTTCGGGTGGTTTCCTATTTCATATCTTTTTGAACCAACTATTGCTCGATGTTGCTATATTTTGCTATATTGTGCTGAATATTTTGTGACCCCTTACTATATTGTTGCTGCGCTGACTATATGTTTTTCTTTCTTATGTTCTTTGTTTTGCTTGCAGCATGTGTGCGCTCTTCGTTGCGCTTGAGCATGAGTCGTGGGGACACGTCTCTGTTTAAGTGTGGGGGGGGGGGGGGGGGAGCGTTACATTTACATTTACATTTCACGTTTTTTTTAGCTTTGTAGTGTAGCTTAGTTTAGTTGAAAGGAATAGTAGCAGTGGTGCGCTTGTGTGCGGGTTGCGCACACTTTTCAGCTTGTATTGCGCTATCCATATTGCTTGCGCTGCTATCAACTGTTTTAGTATTATTTTTTTCGTTTTTTCTGCTCCTGTTAGTTGGGATATACAGGGGATGTGGAGTTGACAGAAACGCTCTAGAGAGGCGCTTAGTCGTTTGAGCTTCGAAGGTGAGGTATATGGTCGAGAGCGCCAGTAGAGGCCGGTGCTTCGCGACCTTCGGAACAAGAGAGCGCGCTCAGCCACGCAGATGCCGAAGGCGAATACCCAAAGCGTGGCGAGGTGGGAAAACAGACCACCTTTCCTCTGAAAGTCGAGTTATGGAAGGCGGGCGCGGGTGTAAACGCGTGCGCTGACCTGCGCAAGTAGACAAAGGAGGGAGAGCGGAGCGTTGTTCCATAGTTGCTATCCGGAGGCCGAGACTGGAACCGTTCTGGGAACATAGGAACCATAGATAAAGCTGTACAAAAAGAAAGAAAAAACACCAGCAGATGATATGCGCTACAAAAGAATCAGCATGCGCACAAATACGTACCAGCTTGCGCAAAGTTCACAAGAAAATCATCAAAAAGGAGCTTGCGCACAAATACGTACCAGCTTGCGGAAGAATCACGCACCGGAAGAAGCTTGCGCTATTCGCCATATACCCGTCCTCGAAGTGAAAGCTGACAACCAGGAGCCTATGAAGAGCTATCTCCCAGCCATCCGAAATGATCTTCATCCCAGCTGAGAGGTAACGAATTTCGAAATTATTATATTAAAACTGTTGAAGGCAGATGCGCGCAGGTGGTAGAGCAGCGCAAGGTGAATAGTAGTGCAGATCGTGCCAAAGTGCAAGACTGTGCGCTAGACTCCAGAGAGGTAATTGTATCCGTGCTTGAGTGCTTGTTCGGGACGAACAAGGGGCAAGTGTGGGGGGTTTGATAGAGCCTATTTATACGCGCTATTTAGATCCTAACACTATGCTTGGTTGCATTATTTTGTGTACAAGATTACAGGTTTCCGGTATTTTTGTATTTCAGGGCGAAACGAGGGCCTAAGTCGGATACGCGCTAACAGGCAGCGATTGAGGAGCGCAACACACAGCCTGTGGAGCTAGCAGCGCAAACAGGATAGGAAGTGGCAGAGTCGACTACGGTGCGCAGACCGATTGCGCTAACCGATATGTGCAGTGCGCCATGCGCAGAATAGTGGTGTTTCCAAATCTTGACACCATCAGATTTGGAAGTTGCCAAGGCCGTCCTTGGGCCTCATGAGCAGTATATAAAGAGTGGAAGGCTAGGGTTTGATACACAGACACAGACACGCCACAGCACACGAGAGAGAGGCAGAACTGAAAAACACACGAGCTACTGAGAGGACCTGCGCTAGCCGACTGCGCCAGCCGAGACACTGCAACCTGCACGCACCTGCTTGTTACTGTTTTCTTGGATACTTTAGCTATTATTTACTGTTTCTATGATGTTTACTACTAGCATGTCTAGCTAAACGCTTTGTATTGGTTGGGCATGATTCTATGAGTATTTCCTTTGAGACTTGTGCTTAATGCATAGTTTGTTTGCTTGTATTAATTCTGTGCACACGGTTGACAGCTAGTTGCATGAGTAGGGGAAGCCTTGAACCGCAATCTTACTCTTGTTACTTGTTTGTTATATGTTAAACTAGTTGGTAGCTTGACGGTGACAACTAGGAGTAACGCGCTAGGATAATCAATTACTACTGTGACAGGATTCGTAGCTGCTTAGACTAGTTTCAAGAATTAATAGCTCATGAACTTTGATCGAAACATGCGCACATGTTAGGAAGCCTTGATCGGACACTAACATCAGTAAACCGAACTATAGACGTTTAGAGTCGATGATAAGGAATATATTCATAGAGGATTGTCTGCGCCGATACTTTTCATAGTCATAGTACTTAATCTCTACTGCCTGCGCACGCAATTTCTGCGTTAACTACTGTTTATTTGCGCACCTGCACAACCCAATCACTCACACCCCAATTTTCGTAAGTGTAGGTTACTAGTTAAAGCTAATCTGCTTGCTCCTCGTGGGATCGACCCTGACTTAGCCGCTATACTAAGTGGAGAAGGAAGGATTAAATTGACGCGCACAACGACACGCGGATCAATGTCACCACCTGCGCATGCATTTAACAATCTAAGTTCCATTGGTTGCAGCCCGTTCAGGAAATTCTCTATCAGCACATTTTGGGGCAGGCCATGATTATAGCAGTTGGCTTCCAGCTCCCTGAAATGCTCATAGTACTCTGATAGGGACTCTCCTACGCCCTGTCTAGGTGCGGCCAATTCCCTCCTGAGTAGCGCAATCTTTGCTGCGGGGTAGAACTTATCCAAGAACTTCTTCTGAAGCTGCTCCCATGTGCGAATAGATCCTGCTGGTAAGCTCATCAGCCAATGCCTGGCTGTATCACACAATGAAAAACGGAACGCCTTCAGCTTCGGCGCTTCTTCACTCTCCCCGTCGGCTTCATGTTCTCGCAGATAACTAGGAATTCGCGCACATGCTTGACTGGGTTCTCATTGTTCATCCCATGAAACTTAGGCATATGATGAATGAATGAGCTCCGTAGTTCAAAATGCCCATCGGGTGGAAGCACTATGCACCACGGTTGGTTGACTGTGATTGGAGCCGACATCTCGCGCACTATTCTACGTCGCACGATCTATTGCGCGGGTTGCGCATTATATACTGCCTCAGCGGCCATCCGAGCTTCAACTTCGCGGTGCACTTCCTCTCTGAACCGAGTTGAGCGGTTATCTGCCCTTGCATTGTTAGGTCCCTCTGGGATTCTGTCCCCTAAATTATCGCCGATGACACTATTATTCTCCATGCCCTGCTCTAAACTTCAAGTAAACGGAATTCAAAGAAACTAGGTTGTTGCCCCTGTCGGTGCGCAACTATGATTTGCGCAGCGCAACTGTTTCAAGGTTGCGCAGGCCGATGTTGATTGCGTACTGGCAGAAACACCAACGAAAAATAAAAAGAAATAACTAACTACTGTAAAAGAAAACTTGAGCTAGTTAAACTTATCTGTGTTGCTCCTCGGCAACGGCGCCAAAATTTGATCGCGCGTCGTTGTACGCGTCAAATTAATCCTTCCTTCTCCACTTAGTATAGCGGTTAAGTCAGGGTTGATCCCACAAGGAGCATGCAGACTCGTCTTAGCTAGCAACCTACAACTTACGAAATTGGGATTGTGAGTGATTGGGTTGCGCAGTTGCGCGAATGAACAGTAGTGAAAGCAGAATTGCACGATACGTGCGCAGGCAGTAGATTTTAAGTACTATGACTATGAAAAGTATCGGTACAGACAATCCTCTATGAATGTATCCCTTATCATCGACTCTAAACATCTATAGTGCAGTTCTACTTAAGTTAGTGTCCGATCAAGGCTTCCTAACGTGCGCGCATGTTCCGATCAAAGTCCATGAGCTATTAATTCTTGAAACTAATCTAAGCAGCTACGAATCCTATCACAGTAGCAGCTGATTATCCTAGTGCGTTACTCCTAGTTGTCACCGTCAAGCTATCAACTAGTTTAACATACAATAACGAGTAGTTAGAATAAGATTGTGATTCAAGGCTTCTACTATTTGCACAACTAGTTATCACCCATATGCATAGAATTAATATAAGTAGACGAACTAAGCATTAAGCACAAGTCTCAAAGGAAATACTTCATAGAATCATGCCCAATCGATACAAAGTGTTTAGCTAGACATGCTAGAAACAAACATCATAGAAATAATAATTAAAATCTAAGGCAGCAAGAGAAAACGTAGCAGGTTGGAGCAATTGCGCGTTGCTGTTCTCGGCTGGCGCAGGTGGTTCGCGCAGATTCTGGCTGAAGTAGCTCGTGTGTTTTGCTGCTGTGTGTCCTTCTCTCTATCTGCTCTCTCTCCTTCTCCAAACCCTAGCTTCCCTCCTCTTATATAGTGGTCTTGAAGCCCAAGGAATGCTTAGATTTGGCCCGAGAGACTTTTAGCAACTTCCCAAATCTAGGAGATCAATATTTAGAAACTTTGCCATCCTACGCACGCTGATTGCGCTGGTTGCTTCGCGCAGTCGGTTTGCGCACTGTAGTCCGAAGCAGCTATCTCCTTTTGCGCTGCTAGCTCCGCGGGTCGTGCATTGCGCTATAAAAACGTCCGTTAGCACACATCTGACTTATGCTCCTGTTTTATCCTGAAATACAAAAATGTCGAAAACCAGTAATCTTGTACACAAAATAATGCAAACAAGCACAGTGTTAAGATCTAAATAGCGCATATAACTAGGCTCTATCAGGTACCCAAGAAATGGAGACTTCCGATTGGCAGGATACACAGATGTTGACTTCGCAGGGAACAAAGTGGATCGAAAGTCCACATCGGGAATGGCTCAGTTTCTAAGAACCTGCCTCATCTCGTGGGGCTCCAAGAAGCAGAATTCAGTAGCACTCTCTAAAGCAGAGGCAGAATACATCGCTGCCGCAGCTTGCTGCGCCCAACTCCTATGGCTCAAACAACAGCTAAGTGACTACGGTATTTCGTTTGCTTCTGTTCCTATCTATTGTGATAACACTAGTGCCATAAATATCTCCTAGAATCTCGTGCAGCACTCTAGGATAAAACACATTGAAATCAAACATCACTTCCTCCGAGACTGTGTAGAAAAGGGGTTGGTTACCATGTATTTCTGTGAGACTGAGGAAAAAATTGCTGACATATTCACCAAGGCACTCAACAGGGAACCCTTTGAAAAGCTGCAACTTGAAGTAGGTATGATTTCCTTGGATTGAATATGTGACATCTCATGGTCTCCCTACGGAATGGTTGAAATTTGCTAACATTAGTATAAGTAGCTTGATATCATAGATTTTATGGACGTATGCTATTTCTCGAAATTGTCTAGAGTCTAATCTGAGTAGGCTGAGTTATGATCACTAACAAATTATCTTCAGAGTATTCTTACCCCCAGTCATGATAGAGAACATCATTTTTCTAGCCAAAGGATCCTTCCTAATGTTTTGCACCCACATTACAAGCCCAAATGATGGAAAAAAATCTACGACCACCCAAGCCATCTCATGAGTAGACGATCCTATGACCCCTTTGATAAATTTCTGGATATTGTTCCTCATGAGGTAAACCTAAGTTCATCTTGAAAACATATCTGCTTCTTCTTGTTTTTCTTTGTTGAATATGGTGCCCACTTCGTACCACTCGGGTAATCTCACCGCACCATATCAGCTTTAGAAAAATCACGGATAATCCTCAAGGGTTGGTTGGAACAAACTTGAGGATATCGAGGAAATCAAGGAAAGAATTTATCACACAACCTACGAGGGCAAAGGAAAAAGATGGCTGACTACTTCTGAAAACACACATATTTGTGCAGATTCAAACGAAGCAAGTATCTATTAAGAGACCCTTCCAAAGATAAAACAGAAGAAGTTTTTGGTGGATATTTGAGAAAAAGGAAAATTGCAAACACCCCACTAGTCTGCAACAAAAGAGGAACAACATTATCATCCAGGTCTGTGTCCTCCTCGAAAAAAAAAAGAGGGGTGAAAAAGCCAATGATCATTGTGCAACATATGGAACATGCTTATCAGAGTAACGCCCATGCACTCCTCTACACCATCTTGATCAAGAAAATCCTTACATATCAACTATTGTATGGGGGGAACTCACGGACGTGGTAACTTGCTCTCTGGATGTAAGTAACCTGAGGTATATGAAGTTCAATAGAAAGGAAGGGATCGGGTGGATTCGTACTCAACCAGCTGGAGAATAGCAAATTCTAGAACCAGAAGAGAGTGAGTCCATGGAAACCGAGCAGGGGAACACTAAGATCATCCAGAAGCCCTCGCTCGCTCTTGGGTCCCTGATGAACCAACTGACCCTTGAACGGTTATCCGGTTGATTATCCACTTTATTCCCAGCTAAATTATCCTCACTCTTCTTGACTTATTTTGTTCTTATGTTTCTCTATCGTGAACCTAGAGGTATACTCTCTGTCGGTACCTTGTGAACTGCTTACTGCTCTCCTATTTGTGTTTTGGTCTTAGGCTGTTTTGGGTGATATGCCCTCTGTCCGTTAATCTATTATTCATGCTTGCTTTTTCATGACCGTGCATTTTGATGATGCCAAAAGGTAGAGACGATGCTTGACCTGAGGGGGAAATCGTATCTACTGATAGGACTATGTTTTTCTGAGGGGGAACAGTGCAGGGTTAATAACAGGAACACAAGGGGGAACGCTAGTTGAAACAATTGCTGATTTATGTTTTATTGTTGAGGGTGTTTGTCATCATCAAAAAGGGGGAAATGGTTGGACTATGTCAATTCCATGCTTTTGATGAGACAAACACCCAACTAATAATGCTACTTGAGTGTGTAGGGAACGATCCCTCGAACGGACATTGCAACACGAAAGCAGGAGCTGATAGAATCTCTGAAATTACGATCTCTATCTAGATTCTCGGAGCAAAATAAGGATCAAGATTGAGAAGATCCTATCAAAGATTGTCAAGATTATTATGGGATAATTCTTGATAATCTTAGATATTCAATTCCGAATTTGGAAGGTGGATATGGGATTTGTTGCCCAACAAATCAGGAATTTGCGGTTGAGCAAATCAGGGACTTGCGGTTGAGCAAATCTGGGGCTTTTCCATGGAGATCGAGATAAAAGAGAAAGCAGAGCTTTCGACTAAAGCAGCGAAGTGGAAAAAGATCCTTGACACCCAAAAACCTTAAACAGCTTAGGCTCGGAAGACGACACTGCCAAGAAGGTTAAGTTCGGAGGAGCTTGCGACTTCGAAGGGAACAAAAGACGGTGCTGTAGTCTGTGTCAAAAGGAGGTACTACTTGTGGTGCGGCTGAACCTTGGAGAATATCCTAGCAGACAGTGAACTGGAGTGTCTGGATGCTAGAGGTATAATATCAAGTGTAACCGATCATAACACCTAAATAGAAGAGTATTTCCAAATCCTTCTAGCTCGCTAGAAGGCAGTGGTTTTTCTCTCACGTACTAATTAACGTACCGGAGTTTCCACTGTAAAATACTGAGCAAAATTCATTTACTTTCTGCATAATTTACTTCCGTGATGCACGCGTCGTTGTGCGCGTCAAATTAATCCTTCCTTCTCCACTTAGTATAGCGGCTAAGTCAGGGTCGATCCCACAAGGAGCAATCAGACTAGCTTTAACTAGTAACCTACACTTACAAAAATTGGGGTGTGAGTGATTGGGTTGCGCAAGTGCTCGAGTAAACAGTAGTTAACGTAGGATTTGCACTAGACGTGCGTAGGCAATAGAGATTAAGTACTATGACTATGAAAAGTATCGGCGCAGACAATTCTCTACGAATATATTCCTTATCCTCGACTCTAAACGTCTATAGTTCGGTTTACTGGAGTTAGTGTCCGATCAAGGCTTCCTAACATGTGCGCATGTTTCGATCAAAGTACATGAGCTATTAATTCTTGAAACTAGTCTAAGCAGCTACGAATCCTGTCACAGTAGCAGCTGATTATCCTAGCGCGTTACTCCTAGTTGTCACCGTCAAGCTATCAACTAGTTTAACATATAACAAACAAGTAGCAAGAGTAAGATTGCGGTTCAAGGCTTCCCCTACTTATGCAACTAGCTGTCAACAGTGTGCACAGAATTAATACAAGCAAACAAACTATGCATTAAGCACAAGTCTCAAAGAAAATACTCATAGAATCATGCCCAACCGATACAAAGCGTTTAGCTAGACATGCTAGTAGTAAACATCATAGAAATAGTAAATAATAACTAAAGTATCCAAGAAAACAGTAACAAGCAGGTGCGTGCAGGTTGCAGTGTCTCAGCTAGCGCAGTCGGCTAGCGCAGGTCCTCTCAATAGCTCGTGTGTTTTTTACTTCTGCCTCTCTCTCGTATGTCTTGATGCCTTTTCGATTCTCTCCTTAAACCCTAGCCTTCCTCTCTTTATATACTGCTCATGAGGCCCAAGGACGGCCTTGGCAACTTCCAAATCTGATGGTGTCAAGATTTGGAAACACCAATATCCTGCGCATGGCGCACTGCACACACTGGTTAGCGCAATCGGTCTGCGCACCGTAGTCGACTCTGCCACTTCCTATCCTGTTTGCGTTGCTATCTCCCCAGGATGTGTGTTAGCGCGTATCCGACTTAGGCCCTCGTTTCGCCCTGGAATACAAAAACACCGGAAACCAGTAATCTTGTACACAAAATAATGCAAACAAGCATAGGGTTAGGATCTAAATAACGCGTATAAATAGGCTCTATCAAACCCCCCACACTTGCCCTTGTTCGTCCCGAACAATCACTCAAGCACGGATATAATTACCTCTCTGGAGTCTAGCGCATAGTCTTGCACTCTGGCGCGATCCGCACTACTGCTCACCTTGCGCTGCTCTATCCCCTGCGTGCATCAACAGTTTAATATAACAATTTCGAAATTCGTTACCTCTCAGCTGGGATGAAGATCATTTCGGATGGCTGGGAGATAGCTCTTCATAGGCTCCGGGTTGTCAGCTTTTACTCCGAGGATGGGTATATGGTTAATAGCGCAAGCTTCTTCCGGTGCGTGATTCTTCCGAGCACTTCCTGGGAACCCGAACCTTCTTGATGATTTTCTTGTGAATCTTGCGCAAGCTGGTACGTATTTGTGCGCATGCTGATTCTTTTGTAGCGCATGTCATTTGCTGGTGTTTTTCTTTCTTTTGTACAGCTTAACCTATGGTTCCTATGTTCCCAGAACGGTTCCAGTCTCGGCCTCCGGATAGCAGCTATGGAACAACGCTCCGCTCTCCCTCCTTGGTCTATCTGCGCAGGTCAGCGCACGCGTTTACACCCGCGCCCGCCTTCCATAGCTCGACTTCCAGAGGAAAGGTGGTCTTTTTTCCCACCTCGCCACGCTTTGGGTATTCGCCTTCAGCATCTGCGTGGCTGAGCGCGCTCTATTGTTCCAAAAGTCGCGAAGCACCGGCCTCCACTAGCGCTCTCGACCATATACCTCACCTCTGAAGAAAAAACGACTAACCGCCTTTCTAGAGCGTTTCTGTCAACTCCATATCCCATGTATATCCCAACTAACAGGAGCAGAAAAAACGAAAAAAAATACTAAAATAGTTGATAGCAGCGCATGCAAAATGAATAGCGCAATACAAGCTGAAGAGTGTGCGCAACCCGCACACAAGCGCACCACTGCTACTATTTTCTTCAACTAAACTAAGCTACACTACTAGGCTAAAAAAAACGTGAAATGCAAATGTAACGCTCCCCCCCCCCCCACACTTAAACAGAGACGTGTCCCCACGACTCATGCTCAAGCGCAACGGAGAGCGCACACATGCATGCAAGCAAAACAAAGAACATAAGAAAAACATATAGTCAGCGCAACAACAATATAGTCAGGGGTCACAAAATATTCAGCACAATATAGCAAAATCGAGCAATAGTTTTTTCACAAAGATAAGAAATAAGAAACCACCCGAAAGAAATGCGCGCCCTCACTGCAGCCCTAGATGTCCTCGGAGCTGGACTCAGCCGCGGAACCGTGCGCCTCCTCATCTGAAGAATCTGTCTCATACTCGGTACTGGAGGGTGGCGGCACTACAGAAACGGCAGCGGGCTGAGTCAAGAGGTCGTCCTCTAAGATAGGGTCCCATAGTGAATCTGAGCTGGAACTTATGATGGGATCGGCTTCAGGGGACCTCTGAATAGAAGGCTGTGCAGGGGGTGCGGCAGGTGCTGGGACCGGGTCTGCTGCTGGGGTGGGCTCTGCTGCATGGACCGGGGACCGGGTAGGAGGGCTGGCTGGCTGGCTGGGCTCGCTGGGGGATCCTGGAGGCGGCCTACGCAGACTGAGGAGAGGGGGGATAGAATATCCAAATCTCCACCCTGATGGTGGGCTCATGCTCAGGTCTGCCCCCTCGGGCGCTAAATACTTGAGCACGCGCATGACGTTGAACATCATGCGCTGCTCCTCTTATGCCTCCTCAGTCGCTGATAGAGCCTATTTATACGCACTATTTAGATCCTAACACTATGCTTGTTTGCATTATTTTGTGTACAAGATTACTGGTTTCCGGTGTTTTTGTATTTCAGGGCAAAACGAGGGCCTAAGTCGGATACGCGCTAACAGGCAGCGTTTGAGGAGCGCAACACACAGCCTGCGGAGCTAGTAGCGCAAACAGGATAGGAAGTGGCAGAGTCAACTACGGTGCGCAGACCGAGTGCGCTAACCAGTGTGTGCAGTGCGCCATGCGCAGGATATTGGTGTTTCCAAATCCTGACACCATCAGATTTGGAAGTTGCCAAGGCCGTCCTTGGGCCTCATGAGCAGTATATAAAGAGAGGAAGGCTAGGGTTTGAGATACACACACAGACACGCCACAGCACACGAGAGAGAGGCAGAACTGAAAAACACACGAGCTACTGAGAGGACCTGCGCTAGCCGACTGCGCCAGCCGAGACACTACAACCTGCACGCACCTGCTTGTTACTGTTTTCTTGGATACTTTAGCTATTATTTACTGTTTCTATGATGTTTACTACTAGCATGTCTAGCTAAACGCTTTGTATCGATTGGGCATGATTCTATGAGTATTTCTTTTGAGACTTGTGCTTAATGCATAGTTTGTTTGCTTGTATTAATTCTGTGCACACGGTTGACAGCTAGTTGCATGAGTAGGGGAAGCCTTGAACCGCAATCTTACTCTTGTTACTTGTTTGTTATATGTTAAACTAGTTGGTAGCTTGACGGTGACAACTAGGAGTAATGCGCTAGGATAATCAGTTGCTACTATAACAGGATTCGTAGCTGTTTAGACTAGTCTTAAGAATTAATAGCTCATGAACTTTGATCGGAACATGCGCACAGGTTAGGAAGCCTTGATCGGACACTAACATCAGTAAACCAAACTATAGACGTTTAGAGTCGATGATAAGGAATACATTCATAGAGGATTGTCTGCACCGATACTTTTCATAGTCATAGTACTTAATCTCTACTGTCTGCGCACGTCTAGTGCAAATCCTGCGTTAACTATTGTCATTCGCACACTTGCGCAACGCAATCACTCACACCCCAATTTTCGTAAGTGTAGGTTACTACTTAGAGCTAATCTACTTGCTCCCTGTGGAATCGACCCTGACTTAGCCGCTATACTAAGTGGAGAAGGAAGGATTAATTTGACGCGCACAACGACGCGCGAATCAAATTTTGGCGCCGTTGCCAGGGAGCAACACAGATAAGCTTTAACCAGCTTAAGTTTTTAGTTAGTTATTTCTGTTTGCTTTATTCTCGTTGTTGTTTCTGACAGCGCGTAATCAACATCAGCCTGCGCAACCTTGAAACAGTTGCGCTGCGCAGATTCTAGTTGCGCACTGACAGACGCGACAGCTTAGTTGTCTTTTAATTTCGTTTTCTTTGAGATTTAGAACAGGTCATGGAGGATAACAGTGTCGTTGGAGACAACTTAGGGGACAGAACCCCAGAGAATGCGAGGGCACATAACCGCGCAGCCCTGTTCAGAGAGGAAGTGCAGCGCGAGGTTGAAGCAAGGATGGCCGCTGAAGTGTATAATGCGCCACCCGCGCGACAGGCCGCGCGACGAAGAACAGTGCGCGAGATGTCAGCCCCAATCACGGTTAACCAGCCATGGTGCATAGTGCTTCCACCAGACGGTCATTTTGAGCTAAGGAGCTCGCTCATTCATCACATGCCCAAGTTCCACGGGATGAACAACGAGAACCCAGTCAAGCATGTGCGAGAATTCCTAGTCATTTGCGAGAACATGAAGGCCGAAGGGGAGAGCGACGAAGCGCTGAAGATGAAAGCGTTCCCATTTTCATTGTGTGACACGGCCAGGCATTGGCTGATGAACTTACCAGCAGGATCAATTCACACATGGGAGCAGCTGCAGAAGAAGTTCTTGGACAAGTTCTATTCCGCAGCAAAGATCGCGCTACTCAGGAGGGAGCTGGCCGCACCTAGGCAGGGCGCAGGAGAATCACTATCAGAGTATTATGAGCATTTCAGGGAGCTGGAGGCCAACTGCTACAATCACGGCCTGCCCCAAAATGTGCTGATAGAGAAATTTCTGAATGGATTGTTACCCATGGAGCTGAGATTATTGAATGCATGCGCAGGAGGCGACATTTGCAACATGTTCCCAGAGGACGCGTGGCAGCTGATAGAAGACTCCGCTGGACAGGTAAGACATCAGCTAACACTTGAAAATAGTCGTGCTCGTTCTGTGCATCAGGTAGAAACAAGCGCTGAGATAAAGGAAATGAAGGCCATGCTGCAGAAGTTGATGCATGGGCAGGGAGCGCAACCAGCTGCGCCAAAGGCGTGTGAGTTCTGCACATCCACTTAGCACAAAACCGATGCATGTCCCACACTTTTCGAGGAATCAGGAGATGTCAATGCTCTAGGAGGATGGGATAATAGAGGGCTGCAGAGGCAGAATCAGCCGCGTTTTGGACTGGCCGCAAATGGGTTCAAATGGAAGGAGGAAAACAATTTCCAGAGGCAGTCCACGGATCAGCGCGCACCACAGCAGACGTAACAAGCTGCGCCCTACAATCCACCGCATCGCCGCACTGACGCACCAGCACAAAACAACCAGCAACCGAGGCGATCCTTAGAAGATATCGTGGGGCAGCTAGCAGACACAGTGCGCAAGAATGATGAGAAGTATGACAAGACGTTCGAGTCCATTGAAAAGCAGCTATCACAGATCGCTACCACGGTGTATGAGCTGAAAAAGAGCGATGGCAACCTGCCTTCGCAAGTGATCCAGAATCCCAAGGGAGGAGTCAACGCAGTGACACTGAGGACTGGGCGCACGGTAGGAACAGAGCAGACCGCAAAGGCGCCCGCGCAACCAGTTGCGCAAGCTCCAGATCCAATAGAGCAAAATGCGCAACCAGAGCCATATGCGCAACCAGAAGCGCAAGCCACAAGCCAGCAGGACGAGGCGCCAGGTAGGGCACAATCAAAAGACAAAGGCATGAATCGTACTAACATACCTGCACCTTTCCCTGTACAGGCACCTTCGGCTAGGAAGGAAGCGCTTGATAAGGAGCTCTACGAGTTATTCAGTAAGGTGGAAATAAACATTCCCCTTATTGAAGCATTTCGGCAGATCCCTAGGTACGCCAAGTTTTTAAAGGAGCTGTGCACAAACAAGAGGAGGAAAGGCGAGTGCGCACAGGTAATGCTAAATGCGCAGGCCTCAGCAATCGTGTAACATAAGGTACCACCTAAATGCCGAGACCCAGGTACGTTCACCATCCCATGCACTTTATGTAAGACCACAGTAAGCAATTGCATGATTGACTTAGGCGCATCTATAAATATGCTACCCTATTCCCTATATGCGTCATTGCGCCTTGGACCACTAAAGCCTGCAGGTCTCACCATTCAGCTAGCGGATCGGTCGTGCAAGCAACCTACGGGCATGATAGAGGATGTCCTTGTCCGAGTAGGAGAGCTGGTGTTCCCAGCAGATTTCTATGTCTTAGAAATGGAGGGTGAGTCGAGCAAAGGCAGTGCGCAGATCCTACTGGGCAGACCATTTCTGATGACAGCGCGCACAAAGATAGACGTGTGGAGGGGTACGCTCTCAATGGAGGTCGATGGTGAGGAAATTCATTTTAACATATTCAAAGGGATGCAGCACCCTCATGAGGACGCCACAGTGCACGCGATGGACAGCATAGATGACTTGGTTGCAGATGCGCAATGTGCGAGCGCAACAGAAGAACCTGAAACACTGGCACAGGCAGAGTTGGAGGCACAAGAGGATGAGCTGAGGAGTGCTGAACCAGCATCCGGACAGGTAAACGATATAGTTAATGTCTGCACTGCTAATAAGATCTTGCCCTCTATTGAACAGGCACCCAAGGTCGAGCTGAAGCAACTCCCAGAGCACCTCAAGTATATATTTTTGGGAAATGAAGACACCCTGCCGGTAATCATAAAGAAAGGATTAGAAGAGGAGCAGGAGGCGCGATTACAGCAGGTGCTGCGCAAGAACCAGCGCGCTATAGGATGGACACTTGCTGACCTGCGCGGAGTGAGCTCGGACGTATGCATGCGTAGGATTCTATTGGAAGATGATGCCAAACCATCCAGGGAGCCTCAGCGCAGATTGAACCCGAATATGATGGAGGTGGTGCAGAAGGAGATCCTGAAGCTGCTTGACGCAGGAGTCATTTACCCAATCTCGGACAGCAAATGGGTAAGTCCAGTGCACGTTGTGCTGAAGAAAGGAGGAATCACAGTAGAGGAGAATGCGCAGGGCGAGCTAGTTCCCAAGCGCATGCAAACTGGATGGCGCATGTGCATAGACTACAGGAAGCTTAACGCAGTCACGCGCAAGGACCATTTCCCGCTACCCTTCATGGATCAGATGCTAGATCGATTAGCGGGGAAGCCCTACTTTTGTTTCTTGGACGGATATTCAGGGTACAATCAGATACCCATTGCTGAGGAGGATCAAGAGAAAACAACATTTACCTGCCCATTCGGTACGTTTGCATTTCGGCGCATGTCATTTGGGCTGTGTAACGCGCCAGGTACGTTCCAACGTCTAGTCATGAGCATCTTTTCTGATATGATTGGTATATGCATAGAAGTGTTCATGGATGATTTTACTGTGTACGGAGGTACCTTTGACGCATGTTTAACTCATCTTGATAAGGTCTTAGCGCGCTGCATTTCAAAAAACCTAGTGCTCAATTATGAAAAATGTCATTTTATGGTATCACATGGAGTAGTACTAGGACATATTATCTCGCAGGAGGGGATCAAGGTAGACAAGGACAAAATAGATCTTATTTCTAATCTCCCTTATTATACTAACGTGCGCGATGTGAAATCATTCCTTGGGCATGCTGGGTTTTACAGGCGTTTCATAAAAGATTTTTCTAAGATTTGTATACCCTTGTCTAACTTCTTGCAAAAGGATGTGTGTTTCGAATTTACTGATGAGTGCAGAGCCGCGTTTGATAAGCTGAAGGAGGCACTGACCAGTGCGCCAGTGATGCGCGCGCCAGACTTGAACCTGCCGTTTGAACTGATGTGCGACGCAAGCGACTATGCAGTAGGTGCAGTCCTGGGACAGCGGGTGGACAAGAAGCCGCACGCCATTTATTATGCATCGCGCACACTGGACGCTGCGCAGAGGAACTACGCCACCACGGAGAAGGAACTTCTGGCAATCGTGTTTGCACTGGAGAAGTTTCGCGATGTTCTTGGTGCCATAGTCATCGTCTACACAGACCACGCAGCAATCCGTTACCTAATGTCCAAGAAGGAGACTAAGCCGCGCCGATGCGCTGGGTGCTCCTACTTCAAGAATTCGACTTGGAAATCAAAGATAAGAAGGGCACGGAGAACACAGTACGTTTCCTCCTCATTTCACTAAAACCCAATGCATGAGATTAAAGCATGAGTCCAGGTATTACATTTGGGATGATCCGTATATACTCAGAATAGGACCTGATCAGATTTTGAGGTGCTGCGTGCCTGACCATGAAATTAACTCAGTTTTGATGTTTTGTCATGCGAACGCATGTGGAGGACACTTTGGTCCAAAGCGCACGAGCAGAAAGATCCTGGATTGCGGATTTTATTGGCCACACTTGTTTAGTGACTCGTATAACCACTGCAGGAACTGTGACAGGTGCCAGCGCACAGGGGGCATATCAGCGCGCAATGAGATGCCGCAGACGCCAATACTAGTGGATGAAGTTTTCGATATTTGGGGGATTGACTTCATGGAGCCATTTCCTCCATCCTCCGGATATGAGTACATATTGGTCGCGGTGGATTATGTCTCCAAATGGGTTGAGGTCAAGGCCACCCGGAAAGATGATGGTAAGACGGTCGCTGACTTTTTGCGAACTAACATATTTTGCAGGTACGGAGTGCCTAAGGCAATCATAAGCGACCAGGGGACGTATTTTTGCAATAGGATAGTGGCGCAGGTATTCAAGCATTATGGAGTGCGCCACAAGACGTCCACCGCTTACCACCCTCAGACGAATGGACAAGCTGAGGTCTCCAACAGAGAGATCAAGCGCATCCTGGAGAAAACTGTGAGACCGTCGCGCCTTGACGGGAGCAAGCGCCTTGACGATGCGCTATGGGCATATCGAACAGCTCATAAGACACCAATTGGGACTTCACCGTTTCGGTTGGTTTATGGAAAAGCGTGCCACCTGCCAGTGGAGTTGGAGCACAAAGCATACTGGGCATTGCGCGTTTGCAACCTGAACCTAGACGAGGCTGGTAAGGAGCGCGCATTTGAGCTAAGCGAATTAGAAGAGCTGTGCCTGGATGCATATGAGGGACTGCGCGATTACAAGGCACGCACAAAGGCATTTCATGACAAAAATATCCTCAGACGCACTTTTGAGCCAGGAGACCAGGTACTATTATTCTCCTCGCGCGTAAAGCTCATGCCTGGGAAGCTGCGCAGCAAATGGACGGGACCATCACGGTTACCAAGGTTTTCCCCTACGGAACAATCGAGTTAGAAAACGAGCACCGGCATCGTTTTCAGGTCAATGGGCAGAGAGTAAAAAAGTATTTAGGAGAACCTTGGGATGGCACAGCGTGTGAAGTTGAATTGGCGGAGCCAGAGATAGCAGATGCGCAGGTTGCTGCGCCAGAGTCGCCACCAGATGCACCAGAGGGAGAACTGGGAACTATTGCTCATATTTCTTCTGCCTCTTTACCTAACCTCGTTACTTATGATTTATCACCTACTTCTAACCATGCTAACCACCCTTCCGATCCTTTGCGCAGGACCAAGAAGAACGCAACACACGCACGAGCGCGGGGTCACTCAGGAGCAAGAGTGGGGGAGGTCGCTGGTACACTTTCACGCAAGTAACGACGTACAGTCGAGCCAGCGACGTTAAACAAAGGTACTTGTTGGGAGGTAACCCGATACGTTCTACTTTTACACGTTTTTCTTTTAGCTTTTCTAGTGTCTTTTAGTTAGTTTAGGACTTGTAGCTTGTTTTCTTTCTTATGTTCTTTGTTTTGCTTACATGCATGTGTGCGTTCTCCGTGCGCTTGAGCATGAGTCGTGGGGACACGTCTCTGTTTAAGTGTGGGGGGGGGGGGGGAGCGTTACATTCACATTTCACGTTTTTTGAGCTTTGTAGTATAGCTTAGTTTAGTTGAAGAAAATAGTAGCAGTGGTGCGCTTGTGTGCGGGTTGCGCACACTTTTTAGCTTGTATTGCGCTATTCATATTGCATGCGCTGCTATCAACTGTTTTATTATTTTTTGTCGTTTTTTCTGCTCCTGTTAGTTAGGATATACAGGGGATGTGGAGTTGACAGAAACGCTCTAGAGAGGTGGTTAGTCGTTTGAGCTTCGAAGGTGAGGTATATGGTGGAGAGCGCCAGTGGAGGCCGGTGCTTCGCGGCCTTCGGAACAAGAGAGCGCTCTCAGCCACGCAGATGCCGAAGGCGAATACCCAAAGCGTGGCGAGGTGGGAAAATAGACCACCTTTTCTCTGGTAGTCGAGCGAGGGCAGGCGGGCGCGGGTGTAAACGCGTGCGCTGACCTGCGCAAATAGACCAAGGAGGGAGAGGGGAGCGTTGTTCCATAGCTGCTATCCGGAGGCCGAGACTGGAACCGTTCTGGGAACATAGGAACCATAGAAAAAGCTGTACAAAAAAGAAAGACACCAGCAGATGATATGCGCTACAAAAGAATCAGCATGCGCACAAATACGTAACAGCTTGCGCAAGTTCACAAGAAAATCATCAAAAAGGCTTGAGTTCCCAGGAAGTGCGCGGAAGAATCACGCACCGGAAGAAGCTTGCGCTATTAACCATATACCCGTCCTCGGAGTAAAAGCGGACAACCCGGAGCCTATGAAGAGCTATCTCCCAGTCATCCGAAATGATCTTCATCCCAGCTGAGAGGTAACGAATTTCGAAATTATTATATTAAAACTGTTGAAGGCAGATGCGCGCAGGTGGTAGAGCAGCGCAAGGTGAATAGTAGTGCAGATCGCGCCAAGTGCAAGACTGTGTGGTAGCCTCCTGTAAAAACCTAGCATGCCCAAGGAATGATTTCACATCGCGCACGTTAGTGGAATAAGGCAGATTAGAAATATGATCTATTTTGGCCTTATCTACCTTGATCCCCTCCTGCGAGATAATATGTCCTAGTACTACTCCATGTGATACCATAAAATGACATTTTTCATAATTGAGCACTAGGTTTTTTGAAATGCAGCGCGCTAAGACCTTATCAAGATGAGTTAAGCATGCGTCAAAGGTACCTCCGTACACAGTAAAATCATCCATGAACACCTCTATGCATATACCAATCATATCAGAAAAGATGCTCATGACTAGACGTTGGAACGCACCTGGCGCGTTACACAGCCCAAATGACATGCGCCGAAACGCAAACGTACCGAATGGGCAGGTAAACGTAGTTTTCTCTTGATCCTCTGCAGCTATGGGTATCTGATTGTACCCTGAATACCCGTCCAAGAAACAAAAGTAGGGCTTCCCCGCTAATCGATCTAGCATCTGGTCCATGAAGGGTAGCGGGAAATGGTCCTTGCGCGTGACTGCGTTAAGCTTTCTGTAGTCGATGCACATGCGCCATCCAGTTTGCATACGCTTGGGAACTAGCTCGCCCTGCGCATTCTCCTCTACTGTGATTCCTCCTTTCTTCGGCACAACGTGCACTGGACTTACTCCTGCGTCAAGCAGCTTCAGGATCTCCTTCTGCACCACCTCCATCATATTCGGGTTCAATCTGTGCTGAGGCTCCCTGGATGGTTTGGCACCATCTTCCAATAGAATTCTATGCATGCATCCGGGCTCACTCCGCGCAGGTCAGCAAGTGTCCATCCTATGGCGCGCTGGTTCTTGCGCAGCACCTGCTGTAATCGCGCTTCCTGCTCCTCTTTTAATCCTTTCTTTATGATTACCGGCAGGGTGTCTTCATTTCCCAAAAATATGTATTTGAGGTGCTCTGGGAGTTGCTTCAGCTCGACCTTGGGTGCCTGTTCAATAGAGGGCAAGATTTTATTAGCAGTGCAGACATTAACTCTATCGTGTACCTGTCTGGGTGCTGGTTCAGCACTGCTCAGCTCATCCTCATGCGCCTCCAACTCTGCCTCTGCCAGTGTCTCAGGTCCTTCTGCTGCGCTCGCACATTGCGCATCTGCAACCAAGTCATCTATGCTGTCCATCGCGTGCACTGTGGCGTCCTCATGAGGGTGCTGTATCCCTTTGAATATGTTAAAATGAATTTCCTCGCCATCGACCTCCATTGAGAGCGTACCCCTCCACACGTCTATCTTTGTGCGCGCTGTCATCAGAAATGGTCTGCCCAATAGGATCTGCGCACTGCCTTTGCTCGACTCACCCTCCATTTCTAGGACATACAAATCTGCTGGTAACACTAGCTCTCCTACTCGGACGAGGACGTCCTCGATCATGCCCGTCGGTTGCTTGCACGACCGATCTGCAAGTTGAATGGTGAGACCTGCAGGCTTTAGTGGTCCAAGGCGCAATGACGCATACAGGGAATAGGGAAGCACATTTATAGATGCGCCTAAGTCAATCATGCAATTGCTCACTGTGGTCTTACCTAAAGTGCATGGAATGGTGAACGTACCTGGGTCTCGGCATTTAGGTGGTACCTTATGTTGCACGATTGCTAAGGCCTACGCATTTAGCATTACCTGTGCGCACTCCCCTTTCCTCCTCTTGTTTGCGCACTCCCCTAGGGATCTGCTGAACTGCTTCAATAAGGGGAATGTTTATTTCCACCTTACTGAATAACTAGTAAAGCTCCTTATCGAGCGCTTCCTTCCTAGCCGATGGTGCCTGTACAGGGAAAGGTGCAGGTATGTTAGTACGATTCATGCCTTTGTCTTTTGATTGTGCCATACCTGGCGCCTCGCCCTGCTGGCTTGTGGCTGGCGCTTCTGATTGCGCATCTTGCTCTGCTGGATCTGGAGCTTGCGCAACTGGTTGCGCGGGCGCCTTCGCGGTCTGCTCTGTTCCTACTGTGTGCCTAGTCCTTAGTGTCACTGCGTTGACTCCTCCCATGGGATTCTGGATCACTTGCCAAGGCAGGTTGCCATCGCTCTTTTTCAGCTCATACACCGTGGTAGCAATCTGTGATAGCTGCTTCTCAATGGACTCAAAAATCTTATCATACTTCTCATCATTCTTGCACACTGTGTCTGCTAGCCGCCCCACGATATCTTCTAAGGATCGCCTCGGTTGCTGGTTGTTATGCGCTGGTGCGTCAGTGTGGCGATGCGGTGGATTGTAGGGCGCAACTTGTTGCGTCTGTTGTGGCGCGCGCTGATCTGTGGACTGCCTCTGGAAATGGTTTTCCTCCTTCCATCTGAACCCATTTGCGGCTAGTCCAAAACGCGGCTGATTCTGTCTCTGAGGCCCTCTATTATCCCATCCTCCAAGAGCATTGACATCTCCAGATTCCTCAAAAAGCATGGGACATGCATCGGTTTTGTGCTCGGTGGAATTGCAGAATTCGCATACCTTTGGCGCAACTAGTTGTGCGCTTTGCGCATTCATCAACTTCTGCAGCATGGCCTTCATTTCCTTGATCTCAGCGCTTGTTTCTACCTGATGCATTGCAAAATTTGATCCGCGCGTCGTTGAGCGCGTCAAATTAATTCCTTCCTCTTCCACTTAGTACAGCGGTTAAGTCGGGGTCGAATCCACAAGGAAGCAGTAGATTAGCTTTAACTAGTATCCTGCACTTACGAAAACTGGGGGTGTGAGTGATTGGGGTTGCGCAATGCGCGAGTAAAGAGTAGTAAACGCAGGAATTGCACTAGACGTGCACAGGCAGTAGAGATTAAGTACTATGACTATGAGAAGTATCGGCGCAGACAATCCTCTATGAGTGTATTCCTTATCTTCGACTCTAAACGTCTATAGCTCAGTTTGCAAATGTTAGTGTCCGATCAAGGCTTCCTAACATGTGCGCATGTTCCGATCAAAGTTCATGAGCTATTAATTCTTAAGACTAGTCTAAACAGCTGCGAATCCTGTCACAGTAGCAACTGATTACCCTAGCGCGTTACTCCTAGTTGGCACCGTCAGGCTGTTCAACTAGTTTAATATACAACAACAAGCAACAAGAGTAAGATTGCGGTTCAAGGCTTCCCCTACTCATGTAACAAGCTGCCAACAATGTGCACAGAATTAATATAAGCAAACAAGCTATGCATTAAGCGCAAGTCTCAAAGGAAATACTCATAGATTCATGCCCAACCGATACTAAGCGTTTAGCTAGACATGCTAGTAGTAAACATCATAGAAATAGTAAATAACATCTAAAGTGTCCAAGAAAACAATAGCAAACAGTGCGTTCAGGTTGCAGTCTCGGCTGGCGCAGTCGGCTAGCGCAGGTCCTCTCAGCAAGCTCGTGTGTTTTTCAATTCTGTCGTTCTCCCATGTGCTGTGGTCCTCTCTGAATGATGATATGATGATCTCTGATTGTTGTTGTTAAAACCCTAGCCTTCTTCTCTTCTTTATATACTGCTCAGAGGCCCATTCTTGGCAACTTCCAAATCTGGTGGTGTCAGGATTTGGAAACACCACCATCTGCGCATGGCGCACGGCATCTTGGTTAGCGCAAACGGTTAGCGCACCGTGGTCAACTCTGCCAATTCTTCTGTTTGCGCCGCTAGCTCCGCAGGCTGTGTGATGCGCGTCCTAAACGCTGCCTGTTAGCGCGTATCCGGCTTAGGCCCTCGTTTTGCCCTGTAATACAAAAACACTGGAAACCAGTAATCTTGTACACAAAATAATGCAAACAAGGATAAGGTTAGGATCTAAATAATGTGTATAAATAGGCTCTATCAAACCTCCCACACTTGCCCCTTGTTCGTCCCGAACAAGCACTAGAGCACAGATACCATTACCTCTCTGGAGTCTAGCGCACAGTCTTGCACTCTGGCGCGATCTGCACTACTGATCACCTTGCGCTGCTCTACCACCTGCGCACATCTGCCTTCAGCAGTTCTAATATAATGATTTCGCAATTCATTACCTCTCAGCTAGGATGAAGATCATTTCGGATGGCTGGGAGATAGCTCTTCATAGGCTCCAGGTTGTCAGCTCTCACTTCGAGGGTGGGTATATGGTTGATAACGCAAGCTTCTTCCCGTGCGTGATTCTTCCGTGCACTTCCCGGGAACCTGAGCCTTTTTGATGATTTTTTTCTTTTACGTGAACTTGCGCACGCTGGTACTGAGTAGTGCGCATGCTGATTCTTTAGCGCATATCATCTGCTGGTATTTTTTTTCTTTTGTACAGCTTTCTCTGCAATTTCTTACGTTCCCAGAACGGTTCCAGTCTCGGCCTTCGGATAGCAGCTATGGAACAATGCTCCGCTCTCCCTCCTTGGTCTGTCTGCGCAGGTCAGCGCATGCGTTACACCCGCGCCCGCCTTCCTTAGCTCGACTTCCAGAGGGAAGGTGGTCTTTTTTCCCACCTCGCCATGCTATGGGTATTCGCCTTCGGCATATGCGTAACTGAGCGCGTCTCTTGTTCCGAAGGTCGCGAAGCACAGGCCTCCACTAGCGCTCTCGACCATATACCTCACCTCCGAAGCGCGAACGACTAACCGCCTCTCTAGAGCGTTTCTGTCAACTCCACATCTCCTGTATATCCCAACTAACAGGAGCAGAAAAATGAAAAAAATATACTAAAACAATTGATAGCAGCGCACGCAATATGGATAGCGCAAAACAAGCTGACAGTATGGGCAGCCCGCACACAAGCGCACTACTGCTACTGTTTCCTTCAATTAATCTAAGCTACACTATAAAGCTCAAAAAATACGTGAAATGTAAAGGTAAAGGTAGCGCTCCCCCCCCCACACTTAAACAGAGACGTGTCCCCACGACTCAAGCTCAAGCGCACGGAGAACGCGCACATGCAATCAAAACAAAGAACATAAAAACTAAAAACATATAATCAAAGCAGCGCAATATAGCAAAGGGTCACAAACTATTTAGCACAAAAGTTCAGCACAAATAGAGCAACATAATATCTAATAATGTTCAGCATATAAAGAGAATAGACACCACCCGAAAGAAATAATGCGCCCCCCTGCAGCTCTAGATGTCCTCTGAGCTGGACGCAGCCGCTGAACCATGCGCCTCCTCCTCTGAAGAATCCGTCACATATTCGGTGCTGGAGGAAGGCGGTACAACAGAAAGGGCGGCAGGCTGCGCCACGACGTCGTCCTCTGAGATGGGGTCCCAAAGCGAGTCTGAGCTGGTGCTAATGATGGGTTCGGCTTCAGGGGACCTCGGAATGGACGGCTGGGCAGGGGAAGGTGCAGGTGCTGGTACTTGTTCTAGTTCGGGGGTGGGTTCTGTTTCTGGGGCTGCTGGTGCTGGCTCTGGTGCTAGGGTTGGTTCTGGTGCTGAGGCTGGGGTTAGAGAGGGCTCTGCTGGATGCACTGGGGGCTGAGTAAGAGGGCTGGCTGGCTGGCGCGGCTCGCTGGGGGAACCTGGAGGTGGCCGGTGCAGGCTGAGGAGAGGGGGAATCGCGTCTCCAAATCTCCACCCTGATGGTGGGCTCATGCTTAAGTCCGCCCCCTCTGGCGCTAAATACTCGAGCACGCGCATGACGTTGAACATCATGCGCTGCTCTGCTGATGCTTCCACAGGCGCCTCCTCAGCCTCGGTCCTCGGGCGCTTCCCTTGTGCACGCGGGGGAGAATCCTCAATGGAAATGGTAACTGGCTCCCCCTGCGGTGCACGGGCCCTCCGGTGCGCTCCAGTCTGCGTGCGGGTCCTCGCGCACCTGACTGGAGGCACAACTGGCTCTGGGGCCTCGTCCTCCTCCATCTCCTGCGCAGCCTCTGCTGCTTGCGCACTGCTCTCCGCTCTTGGCTGCGGCACTCTGGCCGGCTGCAGGCGATAGCACCACTCCAATGTGCCACCCTCCCTCACGGCTACCGCCCTAATCTGCAGCATGTGGGCGCGGTCCAGAGGAACAGCTGGCACCCTTGTGTGCTCGGGCACCTCAGGCTCTCCATGCAACGCACGCAGCAGGTGCGTAATTATCCCTCCGCAAGTCAACGGCCCCTTGGTGCTGACTCGGCTCCAGTGGATTACCATGTTCAGGACAAAAAGCACCCTCTTTCCATAATAAAACCCCTTCAAAATCTCCATATCCAACAAGCTGATCTTCGACGCACCATTAAAACGCCCAATAATCGCATAGGCGACCAAGCGCCACAAGTAGAACATCCATGGGTCACGCAGCTCTCGTCCCCTGCTGCGCCCCGCGGCAAAAACTGGCCTGATCTCCATCTCGCGCCACGCCTCCTGATTCGTGTGCGCGTCCATGTCAGCTTCTCGCACCTTAGCGCACCTCAGTGTGCGCTTCAGCCTCTTAGCCGAGGCAATGTACCATACCCCTCGGTGCCGGTACCTTATCTCCATATCACTTGGTTCTAACGACGCCAGGAACTTGCAGGTGTCCTCCCTGTCTGCTGCGCTGTTGATCTCCAACAGCGCCTCCCAGCCCGCCAGCGCGAGCCTCTCCAAGATGAGGTTCTCCATACCGACCTCCCGCAGGAACTCCCTGCTGATGTACGGAGTCCCGTACATCTCAAGCCTCAGGAAGGCCGCATACTTGCTGGCGAAGTGAGCTGGGGTAGCTTGGTCCACGGCAGGCTGCATTGTGGCTGGGTCTCTCTGGTCAACTCCGGTCAACACCCTCTAAAGCTCAAAAAATCAAAACTCCTCCAAATGCCCTGAAATTGTCACCAATTGGTGCACGCTAGCTTGGTGCGATTTCAGACCTAGGTTACCCCTCTTCTCGCACAAACCCTAATGCAATCCGCTCAAATCGGGGGGAGAGGTTACCTGGAGGGTGGTCGACGGAGGGCTCCTCAAATCTCTCTAAACGGAAGCTGAGTTGAGCGCCGGACGGTGAGCGGAGGTGCGAGGGCGGGAGTTTCTCTTGCAACGGTCGAGTGAAAAAATGCTGAAATTTTCTAAGTACTGCCCTTATATACCGCCTGAAGTGCGCACTGACCTACGCACTGAAGTGCGCACGGACCTGCGCACTGCTGCTCGACTAAAAAACTACAAGTCCTAAACTAGCTAAAAGACACTAGAAACACTAAAAGAAACATGTAAAAGTAAAACGAGTCGGGTTACCTCCCGACAAGTGCCTTTGTTTAACGTCGTTGGCTCGACTATACCTCGTTACTTGCGTGAAAGTATACCAGCGGCCTCCCCCACACTTGCTCCTGAGTGACCTTGCGCTTGTGCCTGTGTTGTGTTCTTCTTGGTCCTGCGCAAAGGGTTGGACGGGCGGTCAGCATGGTTAATAGTATGTAATAAATTATCAGTAACGAGGGTAGATAAAGAGGGAGAAAAAATATGAGCAATAGTCCCCTGTTCTCCCTCTGCCGCGTGTGGTGATGACTCTGGCGCAGCAACCTGTGCATCTGCTATCTCAGGTTCTGCCAATTCAATTTCGCGCGCTGTGCCATCCCAAGGTTCTCCTAGATACCGTTTGACTCTCTGCCCATTGACCTGAAAACGATGCCGGTGCTCGTTTTCTAACTCGATTGTTCCGTATGGGAAAACCTTGGTTACTATGTACGGTCCAGTCCATTTTCTGCGCAGCTTTCCAGGCATGAGCTTCAGGCGTGATGAGAACAATAATACCTGGTCTCCTGGCTCAAAGGTGCGTCTGAGGATATGCTTATCATGAAATGCCTTTGTGCGCGCCTTGTAATCGCGCAGTCCCTCATAGGCATCCAGGCGCAGCTCTTTGACGTTGGCGTTTTAGGCAAGCAAAATGAAGTGTTATTCTAGTCACGCAAATATCAAACAATATTTATAACCGAGTGACCTCGGGTCGAACTCAAGAGAAAAGCTTAGACTAATTTACAACTAATTAATGTTATTATTGAAAGTCTACGGATTTGGGGGGGATTTGTCCTCCTTTAGAGGTACCTCTAGTAAGTACTAAAGATAAATGATATTTTTGGTTTTTGGTTGATGAAACAAAAGAGTGACTAGGGATTCAACTTCTCTCCTATGATATGAGGAAAATGAAATAACTCACTAACACATGCATGAACTACATTTGGTTGATAAAAGCAAGGCTAATGCATCGTCCACTCTAGGTTCAACTCTCGCTCCTTCCCTAGAGTGGAGAGGATACACAAAGGACATGGTTCTCAAACTCTCGCTCTATTGAACCGTGTAGAACTTGAGTCCCATAACCGCACCCTCTCGGTCTATTGGCCGGTTACTCAAATCCGCTTAAAACTTAGCCTAATGTCAAGAATGCATGTCGCTCTCACGCACAAACACTCCATCTATGATCATACAATAGCTATGAAACATCCTAAGTTCAACTCTCGCTCCTTCCTTAGAGGTTCTAACCAAGCATACTCACTTAAGCATTTCGTCAAACACTTGGTGTGCATACAATGAATACATAGCTAGGGCATAATATAATCAAACCAACCTTCATTCAATGCAATAACAATAGTGTTCTACATCATATCCAATCCTAGGGGATCCATTTAATCCCCAACCACAAGTACAACTACTCACTCATAATGAGTGTGCACAAATACATGAAAACTAAATGAGACATGAATGTAAATACAAAGGGTAAAGGGTTTAAGAGAAGTTGATGTAGAATCTTCGACTCAAGCTTGGTTCTTCACCCAAGCTTGGTCTTCTCCGAGCTCCAGTCGCCTAGGGTTGAGAAAATGTGGAAGCTCTCTTTTCTTCATTTCCATCTCATTCTATTTATACACTTTGATGATTTCCAAAAAGTGCCCGAAGTGATCGAATTACATGATTCGGTCACTCCCTTGTGTTGATTCGGTCAAACGTCTTATGGAGCTCAACTGATTCGGGCACCTCTGGGCGAATCACCTATGATTCGGCCGAATCATTTGTTCAGTTGACTCGGGCGAGTCAACTTTCCAGAGAGTTCAAATTTGGCCGAGTCACTTCTTGACTCGGTCTTGCGCTTCGTGACTCGGGCAGAACTGACTCGGGCGAGTCAAATAGTTGACTCGGGCGAGTCAACTTTCCACAGAGTTCCAATTTGCCCGAGTGCTTTGATCCGGGCGAGTCAACTAGTCCAGGCCGAGTCACATTGACTCGGGCGAGTCACAATGTGACTCGAGCGAATCTTCATTATCATGATTCTTTTGCGCTTTCGCCCGCAATCGACTGGATTTTGTCCGAAACTCTTCTAAGCTGCTGCGTGACTCCAACTACTCGATATAAACCTGAAACGCACGCGAAAAGCATCAAAAGACTTATATAACATCACGGAATGAACAAGAACTAAAAGGGGAATGCACATAAATACTATGCACTTTGCGCGCACATCAAAATACCCCACACTTAATTCTTGTTCGTCCCGAACAAATATGTGCATAAGTCAAGCGGAGAGTAAGATGCTAGATCATATATGGCAATATCAAAGCACGTAGCAAATCTTACGCACATGAAACACATCAACCTCCTACTCATGTAACCTAACTAAAGAAAACTTAAACAAAGAAAATTAATCTACTCCTAACTCACTGTCGTAGGAATCACGAATGCATTTAGCGTATGCATCAAGCCTTTAAACCTCTAGGTTACCCTAGCGGATGAGTTGAAGTCTCGTGAGAGTTTTCAGAAAAGGAATACTCACAAATCCCAATTGCAATCATCCATGAGAGTTTAAGTCCAAATATAGCTAGCTAAGCAAGTAGTTCACTATCACCTCAAATAATAATAGAGTTGTGCAAATTATTCACTTCACGCAAACTCTAAGGATCATTCACTTCAATGTGACAATAAATACTCATAGAATCGATATCAACCTAGCATTCGTCAAATTCAAATTTCCGCTCAATTTCCTATGCAAGTAGTATGAAGAAAAGCGTCGCTAGCACAAAAATTTTGTCAAATCAATCACATATGCTTGCTAAGGGCAAGTCCATAAGCTCAAGACAATAAACTCGTTCTCAAGTTTTAGACTATACGTGATAAACCGTAAGAGAAGAGGAGTTTTGACAATGAACAATTTAGAATTCCCTCGTACAAATCTGGATGCTTAAGTAATAAATTACGAGGGTCATACCTTAGACGCTTCCTAAAAACCGAATGCAAAAGCCTTACTCACACACATGCGAAAGAATTTGCAGAAAAGGCACAAAGTCAAGAATTAAGTGTGTTTATTTATTTATTTTTTTTTGCGTTTATACAAATGCTTTCGAGGGGGAAATTACCTTCCTAACCCTCGGCAATTGTAAAACTTTTCCTTGATCCAAAAAAAAAAAATAATAATAATATTTTTGTGTTTATACAAATGCTTTCAAGGGGGAACTTACCTTCCTAACCCTCGGCATTTGTAAAACCTTAAAAATATAATTTGTCCTTTCTTGCGCCTCTTTTGTTTTTCTTATCGCAAACACTTTATTTGACCCCACACTTAATACTTGACAATGTGCCTAAGTGATATATAATGAAGCATGAAGTGTGAGCTCAACAAATGCAAAGGCTAAATAGGAATGCTAAAGTCACCTAAAAGCAAACAAGAGCAAGTATGAGGTTTTTATATGAAAACTATTTTTATTTTATTTTTTTGCTCGCTAGACTTAACTTCATTCTTCATGCATGAAAAGAGCTTTAAAAAAAATCGAACTAAGCTAGTCAAACACCGAATCATGTGAATAAAATCATCACAAAGAGGATCAATCGACTTAAAGATACGATTCATCAATTCAAAGCACAACTCATTCCAAAAAATTTTTTAAATGATACTACTTAATTGCTTAGGAAACATTACTTCATGTGATCAATACTTAAAGCTAGGATGACAACAATCATGTGAGTATAATGTGCTCAAAGTAAGTATGTAGCATAGAACCATGGTGTTAAGCAAATAAAAGCGCAAGCGCAAACAAACACCCCACACTTAAAAATTTGCTTAGTCCCTAAGCAATATAAAGTAATAGAATAAAAGAGAAAGCTTCGAAGGAACTTCTCTCGTGTGAAGGTATCAAAATGCACATCACAAATTCCACAACGATTCTATACTACAATCAAGTAAAAATAAAAGCATAAATACTCACAAGCCTAGTTTAACGTCTTCGCTAAGACGTAACCGATTCCCTTTTTCATAAGAAACACACTTGAGAAGTCCTTTGCGAGGATCCCTTCTCAAGTGACATGCGTCGATAGCGTTGGAATTCAACCGGTCTCTCGTCTTCCTCTTGCGGAAGAGTGGCATTTCCTTCCCTCCTCGAGTTTGGTTGATCCATAGTTTCTGTTGGTGGTTGATCAACGCAAATTTGAGGTGAAGGAGTATCAAAATCTGGCAATTTCTGCTCCGTTGATGTGGAGGCTTGTTCTTATGCCTTTTTCGCGCGTGCTTTGATTTTCATTCAAACACCTACCAAGCAATCAGAGAAAGCATCAATAAGTGTGAACTTAAATTAAAGTAAGCAAGAAAAGCACGCAAACATGCAATCACGATCAACAAACTAGTCTAATGGCTATTCCCCGGCAACGGCGCCATTTTGACTTGGCGTTTTAGGCAAGCAAAATGAAGTGCTATTCTAGTCATGCAAATATCAAACAATATTTATAACCGAGTGACCTCGGGTCGAACCCAAGAGAAAAGCTTAGACTAATTTACAACTAATTAATGCTATTATTGAAAGTCTACGGATTTGGGGGGGATTTGTCCTCCTTTAGAGGTACCTCTAGTAAGTACTAAAGATAAATGATATTTTTGGTTTTTGGTTGATGAAACAAAAGAGTGACTAGGGATTCAACTTCTCTCCTATGATATGAGGAAAATGAAATAACTCACTAACACATGCATGAACTACATTTGGTTGATAAAAGCAAGGCTAATGCATCGTCCACTCTAGGTTCAACTCTCGCTCCTTCCCTAGAGTGGAGAGGATACACAAAGGACATGGTTCTCAAACTCTCGCTCTATTGAACCGTGTAGAACTTGAGTCCCATAACCGCACCCTCTCGGTCTATTGGCCGGTTACTCAAATCCGCTTAAAACTTAGCCTAATGTCAAGAATGCATGTCGCTCTCACGCACAAACACTCCATCTATGATCATACAATAGCTATGAAACATCCTAAGTTCAACTCTCGCTCCTTCCTTAGGGGTTCTAACCAAGCATACTCACTTAAGCATTTCGTCAAATGATAGAGCCTATTTGTACACATTATTTAGATCATAACCCTATGCTTGTTTGCAATATTTCATGAGCAAGATTACTCGTTTCCAATGTTTTTGTGTATCAGGTCAAAACGAGTCCTTGAGTCGGATACGCGCTAACAGGCAGCGTTCTAGGACTGAAAGATCAGCCTGCGGAGCTAGGGGCGCAAACAGAAGAAGGAATGGCGAAAGACAGCAGAGGTGCGCTACCCGATTGCGCCAATCAATGCCGTGCGCCAGGCGCAAAGTCCCAGTGACCAGATTTGGAAGTTGCCAAAAGATGAACTTCCTGGGCACTATTTAAACAAAGAAAGTCTAGGGTTTCAGGGGATCGGAACATCATCACTCAGTGGCATTCCAGAGGCACTGCGCGGCAGAACTGGAAAACACACGGACCTGTCAAGGAGAGTTGCGCCAGCCGACTGCGCCAGCCAAGAGAAGACACTGCACGCACTATTTGCTACCGTTTTCTCTGATACAGTAGTTGTTATTTACTATTTTATGATGTTTACCACTAGCATGTCTAGCTAAACACTTAGTGTTGGTCGGGCATGAATCTATGATGTATTACCTTTGAGACTTGAGCTTAATGCGTAGTTTACTTATTTGTATTAATCCTGCGCATACTGAGACAGTTAGTTGCATAAGTAGGGGAAGCCTTGAACCGCAATCCTATTTGTGTTGCTTGCTTGTCCTATGTTAAACTAGTTGCATGAGTAGGGGAAGCCTTGAACCGCAAACTTATCGTGACAACTAGGAGTAACGAGTTAGGGTAAGCAGTTGCTACTGTGACAGGATTCGCAGCTGTTTAGTCTAGTTCTAGGATTAATAGCACATGAACTTTGAACGGAACATGCGCGTGTGTTAGGAAGCCTTTACCGGACACTAACCCAAGTAGGACACAAACTATAGACATTTAGAGTCGATGATAAGGAATGCATTCATAGAGGATTGTCTGCCCAGTACTTCTCATAAACATAGTATCTCATCTATACTGCTTGCGCACGTCTAGTGCAATTTCCTGCGTTACGATATTCACTGCTACTCGCGCATCGCGCAAAACCCCCAATCACTCATACAACCCCCCGTCTTCGTAAGTGTAGGTTACTAGCTAAGGACTTACTACTTGCTCCCTGTGGAGATCGACCCTTACTTAACCGCTGTACTAGTGGGAGAGGAAGGATTATATTTGACGCGCACGACGACGCGCGATCATCAAACACTTGGTGTGCATACAATGAATACATAGCTAGGGCATAATATAATCAAACCAACCTTCATTCAATGCAATAACAATAGTGTTCTACATCATATCCAATCCTAGGGGATCCATTTAATCCCCAACCACAAGTACAACTACTCACTCATAATGAGTGTGCACAAATACATGAAAACTAAATGAGACATGAATGTAAATACAAAGGGTAAAGGGTTTAAGAGAAGTTGATGTAGAATCTTCGACTCAAGCTTGGTTCTTCACCCAAGCTTGGTCTTCTCCGAGCTCCAGTCGCCTAGGGTTGAGAAAATGTGGAAGCTCTCTTTTCTTCATTTCCATCTCATTCTATTTATACACTTTGAAGATTTCCAAAAAGTGCCCGAAGTGACCGAATTACATGATTCGGTCACTCCCTTGTGTTGATTCGGTCAAACGTCTTATGGAGCTCAACTGATTCGGGCACCTCTGGGCGAATCACCTATGATTCGGCCGAATCATTTGTTCAGTTGACTCGGGCGAGTCAAATAGTTGACTCGGGTGAGTCAACTTTCCAGAGAGTTCGAATTTGGCCGAGTCACTTCTTGACTCGGTCTTGCGCTTCGTGACTCGGGCAGAACTGACTCGGGTGAGTCAAATAGTTGACTCGGGCGAGTCAACTTTCCACAGAGTTCCAATTTGCCCGAGTGCTTTGATCCGGGCGAGTCAACTAGTCCAGGCCGAGTCACATTGACTCGGGCGAGTCACAATGTGACTCGGGCGAATCTTCATTATCATGATTCTTTTGCGCTTTCGCCCGCAATCGACTGGATTTTGTCCGAAACTCTTCTAAGCTGCTGCGTGACTCCAACTACTCGATATAAACCTGAAACGCACGCGAAAAGCATCAAAAGACTTATATAACATCACGGAATGAACAAGAACTAAAAGGGGAATGCACATAAATACTATGCACTTTGCGCGCACATCACTCTTCTAATTCACTTAGCTCAAATCCGCGCTCTTTTCTGGCCTCGTCTAGGTTCAGGTTGCAAATGCGTAATGCCCAATATGCTTTGTGCTCTAACTCCACTGGCAAGTGGCATGCTTTTCCGTAAACCAACAGGAACGGTGAAGTCCCAATTGGCGTCTTATGCGCAGTGCGGTATGCCCACAGCGCGTCGTCAAGGCGCTGGCTCCAATCTTTGCGCGATGGTCTCAAAGTCTTCTCTAGGATGCGCTTGATCTCTCTATTGGAAACCTCGGCCTGTCCATTCGTCTGAGGATGGTAAGCGGTGGACGTCTTGTGGCGCACTCCATAATGCTTGAAGACTTGCGCCACTATCCTGTTGCAAAAGTGCGTCCCCTGGTCGCTAATGATCGCCTTAGGTACCCCGTACCTGCAAAAGATGTTAGTTCTCAAAAAATCAGCGACTGTCTTACCATCATCCTTTCTTGTGGCCTTAGCCTCGACCCATTTGGAGACATAATCCACCGCGACCAATATATATTCATAGCCCTTCTTATCTTTAATTTCCAAGTCAAATTCCTGAAGTAGGAGCACCCAGCGCATCAGGCGCGGCTTTGTTTCCTTCTTGGACATTAGGTAGCGGATTGCTGCGTGGTCTGTGTATATGGTGACCCTAACGCCTAGAACATATGGATGCGCCTAAATCAATCATGCAATTGCTCACTGTGGTCTTACCTAAAGTGCATGGGATGGTGAACGTACCTGGGTCTCGGCACTTAGGTGGTACCTTATGTTGCACGATGGCCGAGGCCTGCGCATTTAGCATTACCTGTGCGCACTCGCCTTTCCTTCGCTTGTTTGTGCACAGCTCCTTCAAAAACTTGGCTTACCTAGGGATCTACCGAACTGCTTCAATAAGGGGAATGTTTATTTCCACCTTACTGAATAATTCGTAGAGCTCCTTATCCAGCGCTTCCTTCCTAGCCGATGGTGCCTGCACAGGGAAAGGTGCAGGTATATTAGTACGATTCATGCCCTTGTCTTTTAATTGTGTTATACCTGGCGCTTCGCCCTGCTGGCTTGTGACTGGCACTTCTGGTTGCGCGTTTTGCTACGGTTGCGCATTCTGTTCTGCTGGATCCGGGACTTGCGCAGCTGGTTGCGCAGGCGCCTTCGTGGTCTGCTCTGTTCCTATCGTGCGCCCAGTCCTCAGGGTCACTGCATTGACTCCTCCTTTGGGGTTCTGAATCACTTGCGAAGGCAGGTTGCCATCGCTCTTCTTTAGCTCATACACCGTGGTAGCGATCTGTGATAGCTGCTTTTCAATGGACTCGAACCGCTTGTCATACTTCTCTTCATTTTTGCGCACTGTGTCTGCTAGCTGCCCCACGATATCTTCCAAAGATCACCTCGGCTGGTGCGTCAGTGCGGCGATGCGGTGGATTGTAGGGCGCAGCTTGTTGCGTCTGTTGTGGCGCGCGCTGATCCGTGGACTGCCTCTGGAAATGGTTTTCCTCCTTCCATCTGAACCCATTTGTGGCTAGTCCAAAACGCGGCTGATTCTGTCTCTGAGGCCCTCTATTATCCCATCCTCCAAGAGCATTGATATCTCCAGATTCCTCAAAAAGCGTGGGACATGCATCGGTTTTGTGCTCGGTGGAATTGCAGAATTCGCATACCTTTGGCGCAACTGGTTGTGCGCTTTGCGCACTCATCAACTTCTGCAACATGGCCTTCATTTCCTTGATCTCAGCGCTTGTTTCTACTTGATGCACAGAGCGAGCACGACTATTTTCAAGTGTTAGCTGATGTCTTACCTTCCCGGCAGAGTCTTCTATCAGCTGCCACGCGTCTTCTGGGTACATGTTGCAAATGTCGCCTCCTGCGCATGCGTTCAGTAATCTCAGCTCCATGTGCAGCAATCCATTCAGAAAGTTCTCTATCAGCACATTCTGGGGCAGGCCGTGATTGTAGCAGTTGGCCTCCAGCTCCCTGAAACGCTCGTAATACTCTGATAGCGATTCTCCTGCGCTCTGCCTAGGTGCGGCCAGCTCCCTCCTTAGTAGCGCGATCTTTGCTGCGGGATAAAATTTGTCCAGGAATTTTTTCTGCAGCTACTCCCATGTGTGAATTGATCCTGCTGGTAAGTTCATTAGCCAATGCTTGGCCGTGTCACACAGTGAAAATGGGAACGCTTTCATCTTCAGCGCTTCATCGCTTTCCCCTTCGGTCTTCATGTTCTCGCAAATGACTAGGAACTCTCGCACATGCTTGACTGGATTTTCGTTGTTCATCCCGTGGAACTTGGGCATGTGATGAATGAGTGAGCTCCTTAGTTCAAAATGTCCGTCTGGTGGAAGCACGATGCACCATGGCTGGTTAACTGTGAGTGGGGCTGACATCTCGCGCACTGTTCTGCGTCGCGCAGCTTGTCGCGCGGGTGGTGCATTATATACTTCAGCGGCCATCCTTGCTTCAACCTCGCGCTGCACTTCCTCTCTAAACAGGGCTGCGCGGTTATGTGCTCTTGCTTCTTCCGGGGTTCTGTCCCCCTAGTTGTCCCCAACGACACTGTTATCCTCCATGACCTGTTCTAAATCTCAAAGAAAACGAAATTAAGATAACTAAGTTGTTGCGTCTGTCAGTGCGCAACTAGAATCTGCGCAGCGCAACTGTTTCAAGGTTGCGCAGGCTAATGCTGATTGCGCGCTGTCAGAAACAACAACGAAAATAAAACAAACCGAAATAACTAACTATTAAAAAAAATCCTAAGCTGGTTAAAGCTTATCTGTATTGCCTCCCCGGCAACGGCGCTAAAATTTGATCCGCGCGTCGTTGAGCGCGTCAAATTAATTCCTTCCTCTTCCACTTAGTACAGAGGTTAAGTCGGGGCCGAATCCACAAGGAAGCAGTAGATTAACTTTAACTAGTATCCTGCACTTACGAAAACTGGGGGTGTGAGTGATTGGGGTTGCGCAATGCGTGAGTAAACAGTAGTAAACGCAAAAATTGCACTAGACGTGCCCAGGCAGTAGAGATTAAGTACTATGACTATGAGAAGTATCGGCGCAGACAATCCTCTATGAGTGTATTCCTTATCATCGACTCTAAACGTCTATAGCTCGGTTTCCTAATGTTAGTGTCCGATCAAGGCTTCCTAACATGTGCGCATGTTCCGATCAAAGTTCATGAGCTATTAATTCTTAAGACTAGTCTAAACAGATGCGAATCCTGTCACAGTAGCAACTGATTACCCTAGCGCGTTACTCCTAGTTGGTACCGTCAGGCTATTCAACTAGTTTAACATACAACAACAAGCAACAAGAGTAAGATTGCGGTTCAAGGCTTCCCCTACTCATGTAACAAGCTGCCAACAATGTGCACAGAATTAATATAAGCAAACAAGCTATGCATTAAGCGCAAGTCTCAAAGGAAATACTCATAGATTCATGCCCAACCGATACTAAGCGTTTAGCTAGACATGCTAGTAGTAAACATCATAGAAATAGTAAATAACATCTAAAGTGTCTAAGAAAATAATAGCAAACAGTGCGTGCAGGTTGTAGTCTCGGCTGGCGCAGTCGGCTAGCGCAGGTCCTCTCAGCAAGCTCGTGTGTTTTTCAGTTCTGCCGTTCTCCCGTGTGCTGTGGTCCTCTCTGAATGATGATCGCGCACTGTTCTGCGTCGCGCGGCCTGTCTCGCGGGTGGCGCATTATACACTTCAGCGGCCATCCTTGCTTCAACCTCGCGCTGCACTTCCTCTCTGAACCGAACTGCGCGGTTATCTGCTCCTACATTGTCTGGGGTTCTGTCCCCTAAGTTGTCTCCAACGACACTGTTATCCTCCATGACCTGTTCTAAATCTCAAAGAAAATGAAATTAAAAGACAACTAAGTTGTCGCGACTGTCGGTGCGCAGCGCAACTGTTTCAAGGTTGCGCAGGCTGATGTTGATTGCGCGCTGTCAGAAACAACAACGAGAATAAAGCAAACAGAAATAACTAACTACTGTAAAAGAAAACTTAAGCTGGTTAAAGCTTATCTGTGTTGCTCCCCGGCAACGGCGCCAAAATTTGATGCACGCGTCGTTGTGCGCGTCAAATTAATCTTTCCTTCTCCACTTAGTATAGCGGCTAAGTCAGGGTCGATCCCACAAGGAGCAATCAGACTATCTTTAACTAGTAACCTACACTTACGAAAATTGGGGTGTGAGTGATTGGGTTGCGCAAGTGCGCGAGTAAACAGTAGTTAACGCAGGATTTGCACTAGACGTGCGTAGGCAGTAGAGATTAAGTACTATGACTATGAAAAGTATCGGCGCAGACAATCCTCTACGAATATATTCCTTATCCTCGACTCTAAACGTCTATAGTTCGGTTTACTGGAGTTAGTGTCCGATCAAGGCTTTCTAACATGTGCGCATGTTCCGATCAAAGTTCATAAGCTATTAATTCTTGAAACTAGTCTAAGCAGCTACGAATCCTGTCACAGTAGCAGCTGATTATCCTAGCGCGTTACTCCTAGTTGTCACCGTCAAGCTATCAACTAGTTTAACATATAACAAACAAGTAGCAAGAGTAAGATTGCGGTTCAAGGCTTCCCCTACTTATGCAACTAGCTGTCAACAGTGTGCATAGAATTAATACAAGCAAACAAACTATGCATTAAGCACAAGTCTCAAAGGAAATACTCATAGAATCATGCCCAACCGATACAAAGCGTTTAGCTAGACATGCTAGTAGTAAACATCATAGAAATAGTAAATAATAACTAAAATATCCAAGAAAACAGTAACAAGCAGGTGCGTGCAGGTTGCAGTGTCTCAGCTGGCGCAGTCGGCTAGCGCAGGTCCTCTCAGTAGCTCGTGTGTTTTTCAGTTCTGCCTCTCTCTCGTGGTTAAGAACAAATGATTGTGGTCATATATTTGTTCTCTCTTTTATTGCTTATTCTTGTTCGAGACGAGCAAGTATAAGTGTGGGGTTATTTAATGTGTAGTATTTATACGTTCATGTACTTGTTTTAATACATGCAATTTATAAATTTGTACCTCTAAGATTACTTGTTTCATGCAATTTTGTGTCTTAGGTATATTCTAGATGTTAGAATAGGATACAGCTAAAATGGTATTTATCGGTAATATTTCACTATAAGGCAATACGAATTCTGACGCTTCTGGAGCTTGTTGTGCGTTCATGAATGATCCAAAAAAGGTTAGCTATACGCCATTGCAAAGCTAACTCAATATCCTACAACTGTCTAGCTGACATCAAGGGACAGAACAGGCGAGAAACGAACTATGTGGGTATTGCGCGCTAAGAAGACAGTACTACCGCACTCAAGCGGAAAGGAATCCTACTTTCTCAAGGGTTTGGCCAGCCTGGAAGCTATATATATAGAGTGCCCCTACAGCAGTACAAGTCATCCAAAAAATAAGAATACAAGTCTCATACAAGAGAGTTGAGAGTGTAGAGAAGTGTTGAGGAGCAAAGCGACAAAGTCTTGAAGTTTCCTTACGACAAACTTCTACTACATGTTTCTTTTTTTCATTCTTTATTATTGTTGTTAGTTATGACTATGTGTAACTAAATTACTTATTTCAATCTAGCGCATGAACTCGTGGACACACGATTTGAGGCTTGATTTTAATGCATATGTTATATTTTTTCTGACTAGTTCTCTATGCTTATTGTATGATCTTAAACTATTGGATTTAGTGGATACGTGAGTGCGATCTATTTCTTTATGATTTACTTTTTATTATTAAAACTTGTTGGAAACTTTTCCGTAGAGACAAGTAGTAACAACTAGGTTAATTATCAACTTTGTCGGGATATTTCTACTAAGGAGAACTATGATATTGCATTTTTGCCGGAATGTATTAATTAATGTACTACCTTTACCGAAGTAGATTATATGATTTATGAGACATAATATTTAGTGCATATGATAAACGTTAGCCATAAGTGACTCTGGATTGATACTTCTTATAATTGGAAATCTCTATACTTGTTTCTTAGGTCTCAAATCACTCAAAAACACCCACCCATCCCTCCCTCTTCATTATTGTTACAGGAATAATTTTGCAAGAATCAGTTCCCTGTGGATTTGATCTCTACATACTGCTCTACTAGTGTTAAGATTAGAGTGAATAAATTTGGCGCACGCATGTCAAAATGTGCTTGATAGATAGAGAGGTGCATATGCTCTAAGCCAAGATAACCTTTTGTGTACAAACATACCCAATACAGTGTCTTTCAACAGCATTCTTCTATTATCCTATAAGGAGTCCGACTATCGGTTATCAATCTTCACTGTCAAGAAGGAGAGAGGAACTGTCCATGAAGAATTCGCATGATGATGAAAAAAATCTCATCATACCGGAAGGTTACAAAGCACCGAGGGGATCATGTATGTAACAATGACTACATCTCAAAAGAGAATGTCCAACTAATGAGGCACTTCATAGCCATGGGAATTGGGGATGCGAATAGCAAAAGATTGAGATTATCTACTACTAAAATAAGAGCAAGAATCTTATGGGATTATGATTATGAAATTCAATACTTGAAGGCATGGGAGGTCAGGCAACATGCGTTGAAAACTGTTTTTGGAGGTTGGGATAAATCTTTCAGAAAACCTTCCCCGAATAATGCAGTCATTGGATCAATCAAATTCTGGAACTATTGTTAAATGGAATCGTAGAAGAAATGAAGATAATGTATGTGTGATCATAAATCGGGTATTCTGGATCTTTGGTTCAACAATTAATGTGTTCAAGCACATCGCTCTGTGTGGTGTACTAATGGTACTCTGAAATTCGCAGCGCCTCAAATAAACTGATTTGTGAACAAGCAGTTGCTACAGCACACTCTTGTTCACCAGTAAACTGCTTCAACAGGAAAGATCAAGGACACAAGTTTGTTCACCCAGTTAGCCAAATTGCCTACGTCTGGGGAGGACTCTTCTCAGTCCTCAATCCACTATTCTCAAGGTTTCCAAGTACCCACGGTTACAAACCACGCAACCTATGCTACTCAACCTTAGGTGGATCCTCGCACACAATCAGAACTGGCTCTGACTTGTGTCTGCACACCCTCTACTGATATCTATCTAGAATAGCTACTGTCTCCTCGAAACTCAGCCTATTCTAAACAATACTCAAGTTCTGCAGGGTTGCTATAGCATCTGCTGTAGCCCACAGCTGATGCACAAATTGTCCGCGTCGCTCCAAAGCCTTTCATTGAGCCGTTCGAACGATTCCACGAGTGCTGCACACTCTGGAATACTCCCCCTCACTCAGTGACCTCTTGTCACTTGCAAGTACTGCCGTCCAGACACTCTACTGAGTCACTCACCCGTCAGTACTTCCGCGGCTGCACTTGATCAACCAACAAGCACCACTGCTCTGAATTGGCTTCCAGATCAAGCGTGGATCAGACTACACAAGTCCTGATCTCCCTCTGCTTCTGTCACCACAACTCTGCAGTCACGCTCTGCTCTCGGTGATAATCAAAGACTTCGTTCGCACACCAAAATTACTCTTCTCGGAAATCTGTGTGTTCTCGCTTTTAGCCCTCTTCTTCGATCACCTTCATAGCTCTGAAGGGTCTCTCTTATATAGGCGCGTCCACTGCTATCATTATCAGATTATAGCAGTTCCCCTAGCAACATCAATATCTCCTCATTTCTAGGAGATTAGATTTGATTTGAGATTCAAACCAAAACTCCTACTTCAGCTAGGAATCTCCCCTCTGGAATATTCTCTACAGCAACTCTCAACCTCCTCTAATGCTCTTCGAAGGACTGCCACACCTTCTTTCCAAAAAACGGATTGCTGCTGCACGGACAGACGCTACAGCTCTTCTGAACAAGCTCCTGCTAAAGCTTCTTCCTGCTATAGCTGCTCCTTGTTCACTAGCTTGTTCACTTGTGCTGAACTTTGACTATAGCAGCATCTTGTTCACTTGCTTGTTCACTTGTGCTGGTTTTGTCAAACACTGCCATACTGCATCATCAATCTCCCCCTTGGCATTTTGACAAAACCCCTGGCCATTGATGCACACTTCCATGAACAGGCAAGAAAAAACTTACTAAAAAATATTTTTAGAACAAGAGTAATGGCCACAATCGGCCTTAGCAAAGCCACGCAGGGCCAAAGGCAAAAAGAGTTCAAAGTTCCAACAGTGGGTGTCCATCATAGGCAGCAGCTCCTTACTTCCTCTTTCCCTTTTTGTCATAGATGCTCAAGGGGCCTATCCTCCATCCTCCGGAAATTCCAAGTCTCTAAGTAGACTCCTGATTTGACCGCGTCTAGCATCCCTTCTCTTGGCTTCTACTTCCAAAGTGAGCAGCTCAGATCTTAGGTGGCTGACAATTCTGGCACGGAGGGCTGCTTCGATAGAAGCGGCAGGGGGAAGTGGTTCCTCCAGAGAGGATGGGGCTGAAGAACCAACCCGGAGAGCATCCTCATGGGCTATGTCCACTATATGCTTTCCTTTGAAGAGTTTGTGATCCACTGTAAATACCTGCAGCTCCTCGGACAACCCCTCAGTAATCTCACCTAGTTCTGGATGCTGAGAGACCATCATACCATAAATGAGGGACGGTAACACAATGGGCTTGTTGGAGGAGGCACTGCCAGCATGAGCAGCCACCAGGGGAGACATCACACTACCTAGGCTAATTTTTCTTCGTTTCCCAATGGAGTGTAGAAGGTTAGCGAAGGACCTGCTAACCTTTCCCCTGTGGGAGCTGGGAATCCAGTTTCTAATGCCCAGGTTGTACAACAGGGCATTTTTGTAGGTGAGTTCAGTAGCACTAAGATTTGGTCCACCCCAAGACAAGCACACTCCTCCCGTGAGGACTCTAGCCAACACCTCTTGTTTGACATTTGTGGGCTCTCTAGCATCACTGTCTATCTGAAGAAATTCATCTATTTTCTCAGGGGTGATTACTACTTTCTTACCCCGCACCCAGCTTTGTCCAAAAACATCCCCTTTTTCCTCACCAAATTTCTCTTCCATATTTACTATAAATTCCCTGACTAGTGACGTATTGAATCTGTACGGGTAAGTGAGGGACTTGAGTAAATTTACCTCAGCAAGAAGCTGGACAATGGATGCAGATTTGTATTTGTCCAGGTCTAGTCTCTTCTCTGTCACAATGTGCTTCCTCTCTACTGAGCTCCAGGATTGAGAGGCGTTCTTGTTTCTGAACCATATTCCTCCGATAGTGACTACAACAATGTCATTTTCTTCACAAGGCTTCAGAACCACAGGTCTTCTCTCGGAAGGTTCTCCTATAGCATACTCACTGGACTCCTCTTCTTTACTGGACTCCTCTTCGTCACTACTGGAATCAGGAATGATGATTGGAGCTTTTCCTTTGTCCGATGGAGGAGGAGGATGTGCTGCAGCAGATTCTTGTTCAAGCCCTTCAGTTTCCATCTCCTCCCCTTCTCCTTCTATCCCTGGGGATTTGACAGGTGATCTGCAGCTCTCTTCAGTGTGGCTTGTCACAGCAACCTCTGCAGCTTGTACTTCTCTTGAGGCTTCTTCAAATAATTCCTCCTCATCCACTGTTGCTGCACTAGAGGTAGGCTCCCCATCACAGACTCGATGCCTCCTTTTCAGCGAGGTTCCTTCCTGAGGAGAAGGAGCATTTGAGACACAGGCAGAGGTGCGGGCTCCCAGACCACCAAGTCTCACCGCTGAGAAGGGGCTTCATTGCGGAGCTTGGACCTCCTTTCCGTCCGAGTCTTTGGCTTGCTTGCTGGGACACTCAGCTTCTCTGTGACCGTACCCCTCACAGTTCTAGCACTGAATCCCTTTTCTTCTTTCTTTCTTTTCTTCTTCCTCTTCAGCTGATTCTTTGCTCTTTCTCTGATTTCCTCCACCTCTTCTGGATTGTCTTCGAGAAGTTGAGGTCTGCCCTGACCTTGTTCCCATGTTTTTCAAGAGCTTTCCGAGATTTTTTACCAGCAGACCCAGTTGATCATCAGCTGAGGGTTTCTTTTCATCTGTTTCAGCCTTCAATCCAACATCAGTGTTTTTGTGAGGAGCATCTACTTTGACTAACTTCATCTCAAACTGTTTGAGCGATCCAATTAATTCTTCCAGCCTCATGTGTCTGACATTTTGAGCTTCTTTAATGGCAGTCACTTTCATGTCAAATCTTGTGGGCAATGATCTGAGTACCTTCCTAATCAGCTTCTCTTCAGGGATAGGTTCTCCAAAAGCATGGGCTTCATTTGCCAGGTCACACAGTTTTGCATTGAACTCAGTGATCGTCTCCTCTTCTAACATGCTCAAATTTTCAAACTGCGTAGCAACAATCTGTAATCTTGACAGCTTTACTTTATCAGTTCCTTCATGGGCAGTTTGCAGGATCTCCCCAGCTTGCTTGGCCATATCACAGTTTGATATCAACCTGAAATTGTCAGCATCAACCACAGCAAAGATAGCATGCAGAGCTTTTGAATTACCAGTTGCTTTAGCTCCCTCTTCGGTAGTCCATTGTTCTTCAGGTTTTATCCGTGTAACTCCCTGTTCATCCATGGTGATCGGAGGAGACCACTAGACCACAATAGCTCTCCAGGTCTTCTCATCAATGGCTTTGAGAAAGGCCTTCATCCTAGCCTTCCAATATCCATAGTTGATCTCTTCTAACAATGGAGGCCTGCTCGTACTCTGTCCTTCCTTCATTGTTCCTTGACTTCTTCAGAGATGATGTAGGATCTTTTACTCTGTGTGTTGAGCTCCCGCTCTGATACCAATTGAAATTCGCAGTGCCTCAAATAAACTCATTTGTGAACAAGCAGTTGCTACAGCACACTCTTATTCACTAGTAAACTGCTTCAGCAGGAAAGATCAAGGACACAAGTTTGTTCACCCAGTTCAGCCAAATTGCCTACGTCTGGGGAGGACTCTTCTCAGTCCTCAATCCACTATTCTCAAGGTTTCCAAGTACCCACGGTTACAACCCACGCAACCTATGCTACTCAACCTTAGGTGGATCCTCGCACACAATCAGAACTTGCTCTAACTTGTGTCTGCACACCCTCTACTGATATCTATCTAGAATAGCTATTGTCTCCTCGAAACTCAGCCTATTCTAAACAATACTCAAGTTCTGCAAGGTTGCTATAGCATCTGCTGTAGCACATAGCTGATGCACAAATTGTCCGTGTCGCTCCAAAGCCTTTCGCTGAGCCGTTCGAACGATTCCACGAGTGCTGCACACTCTGGAATACTCCCCCTCACTCAGTGACCTCCTGTCACTAGCAAGTACTGCCGTCCAGACACTCGACTGAGTCACTCACCCGTCAGTTCTTCTGCGGCTGCCCTTGATCAACCAACAAGCACCACTGCTCTGAATTGGCTTCCAAATCAAGCGTGGATCAGACTACACAAGTCCTGATCTCCCTCTGCTTCTGTCACCACAGCTCTGCACTCACGCTCTGCTCTCGGTGATAATCGAAGACTTCGTTCGCACACCAAAATTGCTCTTCTCGGAAATCTGTGTGTTTTCGCTTTTAGCCTCTTCTTCGATCACCTTCATCGCTCTGAAGGGTCTCTCTTATATAGGCGCGTCCACTGCTATCATTATCAGATTATAGCAGTTCCCTTAGCAACATCAATATCTCCTAATTTTTAGGAGATTTGATTTGATTTGAGATTCAAACCAAAACTCCTACTTCAGCTAGGAATCTCCACTTTGGAATATTCTCTGCAGCAACTCTGAACCTCCTCTGATGCTCTTCGAAGGACTGCCACACCTTCTTTTCAAAAAATAGATTGCTGCTGCACGAACAGACGTTACAGCCCTTCTGAACAAGCTCCTGCTAAAGCTTCTTCCTGCTATAGCTGCTCCTTGTTCACTTGTGCTGAACTTTGACTGTAGCAGCATCTTGTTCACTTGCTTGTTTACTTGTGCTGGTTTTGTCAAACACTGCCATACTGCATCATCATGCTCATTTATAAGAAAGCGACGAGTTGTGTTCCGATACCAAGTATGGTAGTCATGCATAGAAGCACCGGCATTCTCATCTACCTAGCTCACTACAATCATCTCAGCTTGACCCCTCCACATGTCAATGTACTTGCGCAATTCAATTGATCAGTCTTTCTTTTTTTTCCTGGCAACAATTGTTTAGGGTCGACAGCTGCACGTGATGCTCATGGAATCAACTGCTTGTATCCAAATTATCGCATCACTTTATATGGATGATGCCATTCAACGATATTATAGCACAAAAGTGGGACCTCTGGACACTAAGTCAATCAACCTTCCCCACAAGTCGAGTTCAACAGTTGAAATAGGAGGTCGTCGTATGGCCCCAAAGGAAATCATCATGGCTCATCATCTCTAATTCCAACTAACATACAACACTGCACAATTCATCATCTCCAACGAACCATGTAGTGTTACTATATAGGACTTAGGTACATACCATTTGCTGCTCAATAGAAGGATTGATTGTCATAACTATCAACAATAATTCTAATGTGAATATCATATAACTACTTACGTGTAAGACTCTGTAATATGGGTCGATGTCCACATCAATCGGCTGTAGAGTGTTGTTGAAGCCTTATGTATGGCTGATTGGTATTCTTTCCCAGCTGCATAGTTGTAACAGAATGATGCACCCACCCATTTGTTTATGCCCCTCCCATCCAGCACTGCACAACTGCCTATATAGTATGTGAGAACTCCATTCCCCCAACTATATATTCTCGTCATGTCAAGGCCAGCCAGTAAAGACAAGTAATGGAGTGAGATGCAATCTCTGGGCGAGTTAGGCATCAACAATGATCCTAACATACATAGAATGCATGCCCTCGCATATACTCTTAAGCACTTTATCTGATGTGTCTACGAGTATCACTTTCATGTTGTTATGAAATCATCTTCTCTTTGCTATGGTACGCGACCTCGAGCACTTCGGATAGCGCCAAGCAATCATATATAAATATTTTTTAATTCCCCATCCTCTTTACCGGTAACTACATCTCATTCTATCGGCAACCCGGTAAGAAGTCTCAGATCCTATAAAGTGATATTGCACTCTCCAGTCCTCAAATGGAAGGTATGAGTATCATTCCTTTATCGCTCAACAAGTGTTGTGAGTGAAGAGCAGTTTGCCTCAATATTGTGCATTTGAGTCCATGAAAACCAACACTAGTAATATAAGGCACAATCTGATGGCCCATCTCTCACATTATGCGATGTACCGTCTTCAGATTTTTACCTACCTGTAATCCATAGTAAAGATGTAAATTATGAGGAGTTTTCACATTAATTAGAGAATGCAAGTTTTACATCTATCGGCCCAGGCTCAATAATATGATTTATATCCATTTGTATAAAGAAACACTTATAAGTTTAAGAGAATAATATATGGATGCAATCTAACACTTCAAACAACTAACAAGTTTACACCAATAAACTTAAATTATTTCAAAACAACATTCCAACATGTAAGGGTCTGTTCTTTTGAGCTAAAGTTATTTACTTAAGTACTAAACTTAATTTAAGTTAATTTTACTTTATTTAACTTAACTTATATTTACTTAACTTAACTTAAATACTTAAATTACAATTCAACACTACAACAATACCATCACCACAAGACCACACCATCAACAATACCATCACTCCACTATCACCACCAACCTTAACATCATGATGAGCGGACAAATAACCTTATATTTGTCCACATTTTTCCTCTTACTTCTTGTTTGTTCCGCTATTCTATAAAGTCATTTGATGATTTTTTTTTTCGTCCATTTCAGGTTTAAAATATGTATCTCACTATATGAAGTGGCCCGAAGAAAATCTGGACGAATTCCGATCGATCGAGATCAAACGCAGCAAGACTAAGCAAACTGCAGAAGTGATTCGGCCGAATCAGAAGTGATTCGCCAACCAGCCTGGCCGAATCACTCTCAGCTGCACGAATCGACCTGATCCGGGGAAAGTCTTGAAGGTTTGACCGAATCACACGAGGGGTTGACCGAATCACAAAGTGATTCGGCCAAGAAAAGTGATTCTCCCAGCCCGAGATCAGCACTGAACAGATGATTCGAGCGAATCAAGTGATTCGCCCATGAGGTGCCCGAATCAGCTGAGCTCCATAAGACGTTTGACCGAATCAACACAAGGGTTTGACCGAATCAAAAAGTGATTCGGCCAGGAAAAGTGATTCGCCCAGACTCAAAACAGCACTGAACAGATGATTCGAGCGAATCACATGGAGAGTGACCGAATCAAGTGATTCGGATACTTCAGGCACTTTTTGGAAATCTTCAAAGATGTATAAATAGAAGGAGATGGAAGTGAAGAAGGAGCTTCCACATTTTCGCAACCCTAGGCGACTGGAACTCGGAGAAGACCAAGCTTGGTTGAAGATTAAAGCTTGGATCGAAGATTCCACATCAACCCTCTTTTCTAAACCCTTAACTTTGTATTTACATTTATGTTTCACTTATTTGTCATGTATTTGTGCACACTCATTATGAGTGAGTAGTTGTTTATGTGATTGGGGATTAAATGGATCCCCTACGATTGGATATGATGTAGAACACTATGTTATTGTATTGAATGAAGTTTGGTTTGATTACTTGTGCCCTAGCTATGTATTCATTGTATGCACACCAAGTGTTTGACGAAATGCCTAAGTGAGTATGTATGATCAAAACCCTTAAGGATGGAACGAGAGTTGAACTTAGGATGTTTAGTATCTATTGTATGATCATAGATGGAGTGTTTGTACGCGAGAGCGACATACGCTCTTGACATTAGGCTAAGTTTTAAGCGGATTTGAGTAACCGGCCAATAGACCGAGAGGGTGCGGTTATGGGACTCAAGTTCTACACGGTTCAATAGAGCGAGAGTTTGAGAACCGTGTCCTTTGTGTATCCTCTCCTCTCTAGGGAAGGAGCGAGAGTTGAACCTAGACCGGACGTTGCATTAGCCTTGCTTTTATCAACCAAATGTAGTTCATGCATGTATTAGTAGTTATTTCATTTTCCGCATATCTTAGGGGAGAAGTTGAATTCCTAATCACCCTTTTATCCATTAAGCAAAACCCAAAAATATCATTTATTTTTAGTACTTACTAGAGATACCTCTATAGAAGGAAAAAACCCAAAAAAAAAACCGTAGACTTTCAATAGTAGCATTAATTAGTTGTCAATTAGTCTAAGCTTTTCTCTGGGGTTCGATCTGAGGTCACTCGGTTATAAATATTGTTTGATAATTGCATGACTAGAATAGCACTTCATTTTGGTTGCCTAAAACGCCAACGTCACATCACAATCACAATACCACAATCACCACTACCAACCCACCACCACCACAACAAGAACAACAACCTACCACCACCACAACAACAACAACCCACCACCACTCCACTACCACCACCACCACTCCACTACCACTACCACTACCACCACCACCACCACCACCACCCCACTACCTTAACATCACAACCACCACACAACCACATTATCACCACCACCACACAACACTACCACCACCCCCACAAGAACACATCACCGCCACCACCACAAAAACACTACCACCACCACACAACCACAATATCACCACTCCCACAACACTACAACAACCCACCACCACCACAACACCATACCACCATCCCCACAACAACACATCCACACCACCACACCACTACCACCCCATTACCACACCACCACCATCACCACAACACATTCACACCAACAACACCACCACTCCACCACCACCACCACCACCACCACCACCACCACCCCACTATCTTAACATCACAACTAAAATATCCCCACCACCACCAAAATAACAACCCACCACCACAAAAACACCACACCTTCACAACACAACAGCAACTCATCAGCACCACAACACAATAGCAACTCATCACCACCACAACACCACTACCATTACCACAACACTTCAAAAACAACAACAACCAACCACCACAAAAACAACACACCACCAATAAAAAATAATAATAAATGTATTTAACTTAATTTTACTTAACTTATTTACTGAAAATTTAAGTGCAAAAGAACAGAACCTAAATCATTTAAACAATTCATTTCAACCTACTTCAACAATAACACTACAATTTCATCATCATTATCTTAATATACAACTGCAATTATATATCAATGTCCCCAATTTCTCAACCATAACATACAACAACAAATGATATATAAATTAATCTCATATTCCACATGTATAGCCTACAATCGTTTCTTTTTAAACAATCAAACAATTAATTGAGTTCTTTTCAACCATATTGAATTACAAACCCTATAACTAAATAATTAGAACCCAATCAATCAAATACTTACAACAAAATTCAATTGTGATGATGCAGTATGGCAGTGTTTGACAAAACCAGCACAAGTGAACAAGCAAGTGAACAAGATGCTGCTACAATCAAAGTTGAGCACAAGTGAACAAGCTAGTGAACAAGGAGCAGCTATAGCAGGAAGAAGCTTTAGCAGGAGCTGGTTCAGAAGAGCTGTAGCGTCTGTCCGTGCAGCAGCAATCTATTTTTTGGAAAGAAGGTGTGGCAGTCCTTTGAAGAGCATCAGAGGAGGTTCAGAGTTGCTGCAGAGAATATTCTAGAGTGGAGATTCCTAGCTGAAGTAGGAGTTTTGGTTTGAATCTCAAATCTAATCTAATCTCCTAGAAATTAGGAGATATTAATGTTGCTAGGGGAACTGCTATAATCTGATAATGATAGCAGTGGACGCGCCTATATAAGAGAGACCCTTCAGAGCGATGAATGTGATCGAAGAAGAGGGCTAAAAGCGAGAACACACAGATTTCACGAGAAGAGTAATTTTGGTGTGCGAACGAAGTCTTCGATTATCACAGAGAGCAGATCGTGAGTGCAGAGCTGTGGTGACAGAAGCAGAGGGAGATCAGGACTTGTGTAGTCTGTCCAAGCTTGATCTGGAAGCCAATTCAGAGCAGTGGTGCTTGTTGGTTGATCAAGGGCAGCCGCGGAAGAACTGACGGGTGAGTGACTCAGTCGAGTGTCTGGACGGCAGTACTTGCTAGTGACAGGAGGTCACTGAGTGAGGGGGAGTATTCCAGAGTGTGCAGCACTCGTGGAATCGTTCGAACGGCTCAGCGAAAGGCTTTGGAGCGACGCGGACAATTTGTGCATCAGCTGTGTGCTACAGCAGATGCTATAGCAACCCTGCAGAACTTGAGTATTATTTAGAATAGGCTGAGTTTCGAGAGACAATAGCTATTCTAGATAGATATCAGTAGAGGGTGTGCAGACACAAGTCAGAGCCTGTTCTGATTGTGTGCGAGGATCCACCTAAGGTTGAGTAGCATAGGTTGCGTGGGTTGTAACCGTGGGTACTTGGAAACCTTGAGAATAGTGGATTGAGGACTGAGAAGAGTCCTCCCCAGACGTAGGCAATTTGGTTGAACAGGGTGAACAAACTTGTGTCCTTGATCTTTCCTGCTGAAGAAGTTTACTGGTGAACAAGAGTGTGCTGTAGCAACTGCTTGTTCACAAATGAGTTTATTTGAGGCACTGCGAATTTCAATTGGTATCAGAGCGGGAGCTCAACACACAGAGTAAAAGATCCTACATCGTCTCTGAAGAAGTCAAGGAACAATGAAGGAAGGACAGAGTACGAGCAGGCCTCCATTGTTGGAAGAGATCAACTATGGATATTGGAAGGCTAGGATGAAGGCCTTTCTCAAAGCCATTGATGAGAAGACCTGGAGAGCTATTGTGGTCCAGTGGTCTCCTCCGATCACCATTTATGAACAGGGAGTTACACGGATAAAACCTGAAGAACAATGGACTGCCGAAGAGGGAGCTGCAGCAACTGGTAATTCAAAGGCTCTGAATGCTATCTTTGCTGCGGTTGATGCTAACAATTTCAGGTTGATATCAAACTGTGATATGGCCAAGCAAGCTTGGGAGATCCTGCAAACTGCCCATGAAGGAACTAATAAAGTAAAGCTGTCAAGATTATAGATTTTTGCTACGCAGTTTGAAAATTTGAGCATGTTAGAAGAGGAGACGATCACTGAGTTCAATGCAAAACTGGATGACCTGGCAAATGAAGACCATGCTCTTGGAGAACCTATCCCTGAAGAGAAGCTGATTAGGAAGGTACTCAGATCATTGCCCACAAGATTTGACATGAAAGTGACTGCCATTGAAGAAGCTCAAAATGTCAAACACTTGAGGCTGGAAGAATTGGTTGGATCACTCAAACAATTTGAGATGAAGCTGGTTAAAGAAGAGCCTACTCCTAAGGAGAATATAGGACTGAAGGCAGAGACAGAAGTGAAGAAGCCAGCTCCAGATGACCAGCTAAGTATGCTGGTAAAGAACCTTGGGAAACTCCTGAAGAACATGGATTCAAGAACTTGGCAAAGCTCTTCCACACGAAAATTATTTAGAAGAGGTGGAGAGAATAAAAGGAGAGGGAAGGAATCTGCTCAAAATGATGATGAAAAGAGAAACAGAAGAAAGAGCATGAAGTGTTGGAACTGTGAAGGATATGGTCATCGACAAGTCGACTGTACTAGTAAACCAATGAAGAAGGCCAATCAGAAAAATGCTCTTTCTGCCAGCGGGAGTGAAGACGAGACAGATCTGAGTGAAGATGAATGTAACATGGTCAGATCCAGATCAGTCCGAAAAGGCAGAAAAACACAAGGTAGGGTGAATCAGCTTCTGCTACAGCAATCCCTATATCACCTTGTCAAGACACTATTAAAGTATAAAAGATGCTATAGGTGCGGGCTCAAAGGTCACATTAGGAGGAACTGTCCATCAGCATACCACAGAAAGGGGTCAGTCAGAAAAACACCTAAGCACAACTATGGGAGAACTCAGCATCTTGCTCTTATCAGCACAGCAAGTTCCTCGAACAAGGTTAGCTGGTATTTTGACAGTGGCTGCTCGGGGCATATGACGGGAGAAAGATCCTTCTTGAAGAGTATAACCCGTTGCTTAGAACAACAGGTGAAGTTTGGAAATGGCCTGAGGGGAAGAGTTCTGGGAAAGGGAACACTGGCAGTTGAAGGGATGCCCGAACTAAGCAATGTCATGCTGGTGGAAAGACTGAAGGCGAACCTCATAAGCATTAGCCAGCTGTGTGATGGGACTCAACAGGTGAAGTTTACAAAAGATTCGTGCAAAGTCTTCAACAAGAATGGAGAATGTATAATGGAGGGGACCAGATCGAGAAGCAACTGCTATCTTCTCAAGGTAGACACAAACTCTCATTTTCCAAGATGCATGCTAACTAATGCAGAGGAAATGAATCTCTGGCACAGAAGGATGGGTCATGTCAATCTGAGAACTCTGAAGAAGATTGCAACAGAAGGGTTAGTCAGAGGAGTACCGCTGATTAAAGGCGAGACAAGTTCCATCTGGGAAGATTGTCAGATTGGGAAACAAAAAAGGGCTTCACATCCAGAAGTTAAAGATACAAACACAACCAGACCTCTCCAGCTGATACATATGGACCTGATGGGTCCTATGGAAGTCGAGAGTGTGGGTAAGAAAAGATATGCCTTTGTCTGCGTTGATGACTATACCCGGTTCACTTGGATTGATTTTATCAGAGAGAAATCAGACACTGTAAAAGTAATAGTCTCACTGGTGTCCCGTCTAGAGCAACAGAAAAATCTCAGAATCACCAACATTCGCAGTGATCATGGCAGAGAGTTTGAAAACGAAGCAGTGGATGAGTTATGTCGCCAAAAGGGTATCTCACATCAGTTTTCTTCTCCAATCACTCCTCAGCAGAATGGTGTAGTGGAACGAAAGAATCGGACAATTCAAGAAATGGCCAGAGTCATGATTCATGCCAAGAGGATCCCCCTGAGATTCTGGGCTGAGGCAATGAATACCGCATGCTACATCATCAACAGAGTCACCATACGAAAAGGAACCAACCAGACTTGCTATGAGCTCTGAAATCAGAAGAAGCCCACAGTAAAATACTTTCACATCTTTGGAAGTGGCTGCTACATTCTGAGAGATCGGGAGTACAGGAAGATGCTTGAACCAAAGAGCGATGCTGGTCTCTTCCTGGGATATTCAATGAACAGTAGGGCATATCGAGTGTACAATCAGAGAACAAGAACAGTGATGGAATCCATAAATGTAGTAGTCAAAGATGTTGAAGAAGAATCTTCCACTATTCCTGATGACGAAGACTCTGACATTGAAGATGCCCCTGCCAATCAGAGGAGAAGTGAACAAACTTCAGCTCCAGATGATGCTATAGCAAGTGCTGAAGCAGGAAATACAGACAAACTCCAAGAGAGCCTGCATGAAGAACAGAATGATGAGACTCATGATCCACCACCAAGGCAGCCTCCAAAGAAGATTCAGAAGAACCATCCACTGACCAATGTGATTGGAGATCCGACAGAAAAAAGGAGTACCAGAAGCAATGCTTACCTCAATACCTGCTTCCTATCCAGTATAGAACCGAAGACTTTCAAGGAAGCCTTGAATGACGAATTCTGGATGATAGCTATGCAGGAAGAACTAGCAGAATTCGAAAGACACGATGTTTGGGACTTTGTGGACAGACCTAAAGGAGTAAACATTATAGGTACCAAATGGATCTTCAAAAACAAAACTGATGAAAACGGGAACATCACAAGAAACAAAGCCAGGCTTGTTGCTCAAGGATACACTCAAATTGAGGGGATAGACTTCGAAGAAACTTTTGCTCCAGTCGCTCTTCTGGAGGCCATCAGACTGCTTCTAGCTATGTCATGTTTTCTGGGTTTTAAACTATATCAAATGGATGTCAAAAGTGCATTTCTAAATGGAGACCTCACTGAAGAAGTAGATGTTTCCCAGCCAAAAGGTTTTCAAGATCCTCATCATCCGGAGCACGCGTACAAACTAAAGAGAGCTCTGTACGGGCTTAAACAGGCTCCTCGAGCATGGTACGAGCAGCTGACAGTTTTTTTTTTGAAAAAACATGGCCACAAAAGAGGGGGAGCTGACAAAACTCTATTTGTGAAAAACACCAAGTCGGATGTGATCATTGCGCAGATATATGTGGATGACATTGTTTTTGGATCGAAGTCTCAGCATCTGGTGAAGCAGTTTGTGGATCACATGCAGAAGGAATTCCAAATGAGCATGGTCGGAGAATTATCTTATTTCCTGGGTCTGGAGATCACCCAGAAAACAGATGGCATATTTATTGCACAAAGCAAATACAGCAACAATCTTGTGCAGAAATTTTAGCTAGATAAAGCCAATCATAAACGAACACCCGCTGCCACTCAAAGCCATCAAAGATGAACATGGAATGGAAGTGAGTCAGACCACCTACAGAAGTATGATTGGGAGCTTATTGTACCTAACCGCCAGCTGCCCTGACATCTCCTTTGCTGTAGGAGTTTGTGCTAGATTTCAAGCCTGCCCCAAAGACAGTCACTTACAGCTGGTCAAGCGAATCATTCAGTATGTTGGAGGTACTGTGCACTATGGCCTATGGTATACTAAGGATACAAATGCAAATCTAGTGGGATATAGTGATGTAGACTGGGTAGGATGTGCTGAGGATAGGAAGAGCACTTCTGGAGGCTGCTCCTTTCTAGGGAACAACCTGGTGTCATGGTTCAGAAGGAAACAAAACAGGATTTCACTATCTACAGCTGAGGCAGAATACATAGCAGCTGGGAGCTGCTGTGCACAGATGATGTGGATGAAGCAAATGCTAGGCGAGTATGGACTCAATCAAGGTGAAATGACTCTCTACTGTGACATGAGTGCAATCAGCATCTCCAAGAATCCTGTTCAGCACAGCAGAACCAAACACATTGACATTTGGCATCACTTCATCCGAGATCTGGTGGAAAAGAAAATTATTGCTCTCTAACATGTTGTGTCCGCCAAAAGGCTTGCTGATATCTTCATTAAACCTCTGGACTCAGTACGGTTCGAAGACCTGAGATCTGTTCTGAGTCTCTGTGTCTTGCCTTCTTGAGATAAGAAGGACCTTCCCCTTGTCAATTGTGCCAAAAAGGGGGAGAAAAAGGGAGGGGGAGTTAGTTCCGGAGGATTTAGATTGATGCTTTCAAAGGGGTTTTGTCAAAATGCCAAAGGGGAGATTGATGATGCAGTATGGCAGTGTTTGACAAAACCAGCACAAGTGAACAAGCAAGTGAACAAGATGCTGCTATAGTCAAAGTTCAGCACAAGTGAACAAGCTAGTGAACAAGGAGCAGCTATAGCAGGAAGAAGCTTTAGCAGGAGCTGGTTCAGAAGAGGTGTAGCGTCTATCCGTGCAGCACCAATCTGTTTTTTGGAAAGAAGGTGTGGCAGTCATTTGAAGAGCATCAAAGGAGGTTCAGAGTTGCTGCATAGAATATTCCAGAGTGAAGATTCCTAGCTGAAGTAGGAGTTTTGGTTTGAATCTCAAATCAAATCTAATCTCCTAGAAATTAGGAGATATTGATGTTGCTAGGGGAACTGCTATAATCTGATAATGATAGCAGTGGACGCGCTTATATAAGAGAGACCCTTCAGAGCGATGAATGTGATCGAAGAAGAGGGCTAAAAGCGAGAACACACAGATTTCACGAGAGAGCAATTTTGGTGTGCGAACGAAGTCTTCGATTATCACCGAGAGTAGAGCGTGAGTGCAGAGCTGTGGTGACAGAAGCAGAGGGAGATCAGGACTTGTGTAGTCTGATCCAAGCTTGATCTGGAAGCCAATTCAGAGCAGTGGTGCTTGTTGGTTGATCAAGGGCAGCCGCGGAAGAACTGACGGGTGAGTGACTCAGTCGAGTGTCTGGACGGCAGTGCTTGCTAGTGACAGGAGGTCATTGAGTGAGGGGGAGTATTCCAGAGTGTGCAGCACTCGTGGAATCGTTCGAACGGCTCAGCGAAAGGCTTTGGAGCGACGCGGACAATTTGTGCATCAGCTGTGTGCTACAGCAGATGCTATAGCAACCCTGCAGAACTTGAGTATTATTTAGAATAGGCTGAGTTTCGAGAGACAATAGCTATTCTAGATAGATATCAGTAGAGGGTGTGCAGACACAAGTCAGAGCCAGTTCTGATTGTGTGCGAGGATCCACCTAAGGTTGAGTAGCATAGGTTGCGTGGGTTGTAACCGTGGTGATGATGCAGTGGGGCAGTGTTTGACAAAACCAACACAAGTGAACAAGGAGCAGCTACAGCACAAGTGAACAAGCAGCAGCTGCAGAAGGGGATGCTATAGCAGGAGCTTGTTCAAGTGGCTGCATCATCTGACCGAGAAGCAGCAGCGACCTGGGCTTGTCTAGAAGCGCTGGGATCGCTACGGAGATCATCAGAAGAATTTCTAAAATGCTGTGAAGAATTTTCTAGTGAGGTTTCCTAGCCAGAAAAGGAGATTTGTATTGAAGATAAAGATCAAATCTAATCTCCTAGATTTTAGGAGATAATTGTTCTTTTTGGGACATTGCTTAAACCTGGTCTTGCTTAAAGCTGGTGCTGCTATTTAAGAGGAAGGTGTTGAGAGCAGAAGGGTTGATCGAAGCTGAGATATACACGAGTGCATACACAGAATTCAGAGAGAGCAATTTTGGTGTGTGACAGACGAATTCTTCGATCATCACCCGAGAGCAGAGCGTGAGCGCAGAGCTGTGGTGACAGAAGCAGAAGGGAATCAGGACTTGCAGAGTCTGATTCGAGCTTGATCTGGAAGCTAATTCAGAGCAGTGGTGCTTGTTGGTTGATCAAGGGCAGACGCGGAAGAACTGACGGGTGTGTGGCTCGGTCGAGTGTCTAAGCGGTGGTTCTCGTTAGTGGCAGGTGGTCACTAAGTGAGGGGGAGTATTCCAGAGTGCGCAGCGCTCGTGGAATCGTTCGAACGGCTCGGCAGAAGGCTTTGCAGCGACGCAGACAATTGTGCTTCAGCTGTGTGTTACAGCAGTTGCTACAGCAACCCTGCTGAGTGAGTGTAGTTTAGAATAGACTGAGTCTTGAGAAGTCTGTAGCTATTCTAGATTGACATTTGTAGAGGGTGTGCAGTGACAACGCGTCGTCGTGCGCCTCAAATTTGTATTTGTAACTCCTGTTAACACACTAGCAAGCGGTAAGCAGGGTCGAACCCAAAGAGAGCAAGTAGGATAGAGTTCTAATGAAAGTCACAGAAAAAGGAACAAACTAAGAATATCAATTCAGAGAAAATCAGTTCGGGGAATACAATGCAACTAGTTATCACCGATCGAATACATGAATAAGCTAATGAATTCTGCCTCAGTTCAACATTCCCGCTAAAGATATGTCGACAATCAAATTCTACCTATTCTTAACCGCTAGGTTTTCGAACAAGTTCAATAGTTACTCGACTAATACCACAAATTGGTTATACCGCTAGGTTTTCCCAACAATGCAATCCAATCAAGTATAACACAATTGATATCAATATAGCTCACCGCTAAGCTGCACTAAACTGACAATCAAGCATTCATTCACTCATACAAGGGCAGCAAATCAATAGCTCGAATCATGCATTCATTGACTTCAAACCAAATGTTGCATTCTAAACCCCAAACTGAAATTAGGATTTAGCTACTCATATTATCCATGGAATACAATAAAGATGAGTTCATTACACTACAATAAGTTAGAGAACAAAAGCTGAACTAAAACAAATCTGAGTGAATAGTGTTTTCCGGCCGGAACAGTAATGAACAGTGGTGAACAGTAATGAACAGTGACCGGCCGTGAATAGTATTTTCCGGTGACTTCCAGATCCAGCTCCAGCGGCTTCACTGTAGCTCCGCGTGAATAGTGCTGCTGTCCCAAATGAAGTGTGTTGAAGTGAGATGTTTTTTTTCCTCTTTTGTCCATGTCTTAGGTTTAGGGTTTTTGGGTTTGGGTTGACCCAGAATGAACCACATTGAACCACTTCTAATTTCTAATTGAACCAGCAGAGTTGACTGCTGTTGACTTTGACTGCTGTTGACTTCTTGATCTTGGATGAATGCTTCGAATATGCGATAAATTCCAATGCGATCTTGAACATTCCTGCAATACGAAAACACTACAAAAGAGTAATTGATTCACACAAAATGTAATAAAATTATGGGAATAAACAACTCAATGGAGCGTATAAATACGCTCCATCAAACTACCCCACACTTATTCTTGTTCGTCCCCGAACAACAACAAGATACGCAAGCACTCAAATCATTCCTATCATGCCATGATATAAACATTGAAATTACTCGAGAAGTCGTCCCTAATCAGTCAATCAATACATGCTCACAATCATTCTCAAATAATGATCAACAAGAACTAGAATGATACATGTTACCTTTAAGCTTGAGATGGGATTTAATGGATGACTAGGAGTTAGTCCGTTTTAGACTCCTAACTCCTCTCTTTGGTTCAACTTCATAGCCACGCGCATACAACTGAATTTGCTTTCTTTGGCACGTGATGAATCCGAGTTATGAGAGGATCAACCTTTTCTTCTTTTCTTGTAGGACATATTTCTTGCTTTTGGACTTTGCTCTTTTTTTCGATTGCTTTTCTTTCACTTCTTGTAAATCCAATTTTTCTTTGACGAGCTTCCAATGTGAAATGTTTGCTTCTTGTCCTTTTTGAGCTTTGCTCTCCAATTTGAACCGTTCCAATCATAGCCTTCGAATGGCAGCATAAGGAACGCATCCCGCTCTTTCTCATCATTACCCTTTCAGCGCGAGGCAGGATAGGGGTTACCCACCCATTCCCGATTACTCGGACTAGAGATAGGACGGTTTGTTTTCCCGTCCCACCACTGCATAACACTGCAATGATGGAGTCAATATCACCCCTCATAACTCGAAGCGCCAACCTCCACAAATACAGTGCGCTACACGACTAATCCTTTGAACCTCCAAATGAATGCCAAGTCCCTCTAGGACATTTCTATCAACTCCACATCCTGAAATATCTCAGCTCAAAAGAACATATAACATTAAAGCGCAAGCATCACAATATTTTGGAATTCAAAGAAAGCATACATATCAAAACTTCAAAGAGAAGGCGTCATCTCATAAAATCAGCATTTACATCACAGCACAATGTGTCATCTCATTAATCCAGCAGCAACTCAGTAGCATAATCCTCATAAACATGGCAGCAAATGCTCACAAACTCAGCAACTCATAAAAAAAAACTAACGTGCTCTACTACTAACTAATGCAAGCTAACAAAGGCACACATGATGAACATAGGATGCATACTAACTTCCCACCCCACACTTGAATCGAACCGTGTCCTCATGGTATAATCTAGGGTGAGGAAAGAAAGCTCATGCAAGATTCACACAAGAATTAAGCGACTAACATGGCTAAACTAGTGAAGATAAAAAAAGTCAGAAATAATTGCGCCCCAAGAAGACATTAAATCGAGCGCCCCAAGAAGACATTAAGTTACTAAAGTGTGAAGCTGGAGCGGAGAATAATGTTGCCTGGAGGCGCTTAAATCACTGAGATGGAAAACTCAAAAGATTGCAATTCAAACACTCTAATGACTTCTAACATGCATGACTCTCTTAAACACTAAATAGACTCACACTAAAACTTTAAAATTAAGCACCGGGTTGCCTCCCGCAAGCGCCTTTGTTTAACGTCTTTGGCTCGATGATACCTCCCATTTCAAGCACATGCCGGTTCGGCCAATTGAAACTCTTCATCAGCTGGGATTTCGTGCGCCTGTTCAGAGCCTGTTCTGATTGTGTCAAGTGATCTACACAAGGTTGAGTAGCATAGGTTGCGTGGAGTTGTAACCGAGTGTACTTTGAGACCTTCGTGGTTAGTGGATTGAGGACTGGAGAATAGTCCTCCCCAGACGTAGGCAGTTGGCCGAACTGGGTGAACAAACTTCTGTCTTGTTCATTGTTTGCTGAGACAATTTCCAAGTGAACAAGAGTGTGCTGCAGCAACTGCTTGTTCACATTTCTGCCTAACTGAGACGCTGTGAATTTCACGTGGGTACTTGGAAACCTTGAGAATAGTGGATTGAGGACTGAGAAGAGTCCTCTCCAGACGTAGGCAATTTGGCTGAACTGGGTGAACAAACTTGTGTCCTTGATCTTTCCTGCTGAAGCAGTTTATTGTTGAACAAGAGTGTGCTGTAGCAACTGCTTATTCACAAATCAGTTTATTAGAGGCGCTGCGAATTTCAAATTGGACTTGATCTTAAACCGTCCTTAGCATAAAGTTGGCTTCCATTTACCTATAGCCAGTTGGCAGCCAGATTTGGGACACAAAACGGGGGGAGAGAGGGGGAGGAGGAGAGAAAAAGAAGAAAATAAACCATTTTTGTCTCGTACATGGAAGTTACTGGGCGAAATGAGTCAGCTCAATTTTCGCTAAAACCGTCTCATTCAAAATAGGGCATTTTAAAAAAATTATCTAGCCAAATTATTCATGCAACTTTAATTTGCAATCAAAAAAACATTTCCAAATATTTGTCATCCGACAGGAAACCTCTTTTCAGCTGTCCGTCTATTTCATGGAGCCTCTGAGATTTATACTGGATGGATGCAGACAGCATTAATATTACGTACCAACCACTGGTGTAAAGTTGTGGTTGGCGCGCACCACACGGTCGATGGAATTCTTAGCTAGATGTGGCTGAGAAGAAGACACCATCTTTTGCCCAGAGTTTCGGGTAACCGGTGACATTAACTCTTGATTTCTTAAGTAAAGCTTATCGCATCCTTGAGACTGATATTGTATAGATAAGTGTTGTTGGCTTTGGAGTTATGATGAAAGAGACCTGTCTTAGGCACAGTGCTGCCGAGGCAACATGCCCTTTCCCCTCTATACATTGATCTCTTTTACAATATAGCAGTCCTTATTTCTCTTCTCATTGAACACCAGCAACCAAGTCCGAGGACATACTCTACCCATCTCCTCAGGTTCCAAACATGTTATACTGATGCCTGCCTCCAATAAGTTGATCATTTTGCTCTCTTTCTTCCATTGCTTTTCGTCCTTGGAAGCTGTAGATGGGGATACATTGGCTGTCAGCCAGCCGCTGAGCTCAAACACTACCTTAGTGTCCAGCGGTGGAATATTTGAGCTTGGGTTTTTCACTCCAGGGTCCTCGAGGAAGGCGTATGTTGGTGTTTGGTACAAAATTTCTAAGACAACTGTTATTTGGGTTGCTAATAGAGAACTTCCAGTAGTTAAGACACCAGGAAAGCTAATCCTACAAGAGAATGGCGTGCTCGAGATCAGTGACAGGGAGAATGTGACCATTTGGTCTTCGAATTCAAACGCATCAGTGTTGAACCCAGTGGCCCAGCTGCTAGATTCAGGGAATTTTGTGGTTAGAGATGGAAATCTGAATATCTTGGATGCATTTGCGTGGCAGGGATTTGATTATCCTTGTGATACTCGAGTTTCAAGAATGAAAATTGGGTATGATGTGAGGAAAAAGCGCAATTTATATCAGTCTTCTTGGAAAAGCCTTGATGATCCTGCAGAAGGTGAACACTTATTTAAACTTGATATCACTGGCATTCCTCAGTATTTTTTTAAAAAGGGTTCGCAGGAGACATTCAGGACTGGGCCGTGGAACGGTCAGACGTTTAGCGGTATTCCTCATATGAAACCTGATTCATTTTATAGGTTTTCATACACATCTGATGATGAATGGATATATTTTTTACATGAACCTATTACTAGTTCGGTGCTTTGGAGGACTTTGGTGGATGTAAATGGAAGTTGGCATGGTTTTCTATGGAACGAAATGAATCAAGATTGGAATATGACCTTTAGGTTTCTGACCGACAGTTGTGACGCCTACAACAGGTGTGGACCTTACACGAGCTGTAACACAAATAAATCTCCAGTATGTGAGTGTCTGACAGGGTATGTGGCAAAGTCCCAAAGGGATTGGGACTTAGGTGATTGGACAAAAGGATGTGTTAGGAGAATATTGACAAATTGTAGTACATCAGATAAGTTTTTTAGGCATTCCAATATTAAAGTTCCAGACACAAGAAATGCATATGGGAACATGAGCTTGTCACTAGAAGAATGCAAGATGGCTTGCTTGGAGAACTGCTCGTGCACAGCTTATGGGAATTGGTACATTACTTATGGGGGAACCGGTTGTTTGCTTTGGTTTGGGGAACTTAAGGATATCAGAGTGTATGCAGAAATAGGGCAGGATATTTATGTAAGGAGTGATTATTCGGAGACAGGTATATATACATTTTGAGTTTATTCTTGTTGTGATAGTGCAAACTGCACAGAGAACATTGATGACGATAATAGAAAAAGTTCTAATTTCAGTTACTGGTGTTTTTTGTTGGACTCTCTTCTAGATAGATTTGGCTCCAACACAAAAGGTTTAAAAGTGATCATAATAAGCTCCATCCTATCAGTACTAGCTATTATGTTTATCGTGATATTCATCATTTATCAACGGAGGAGGAAAATGCATCTGCAGCGACAAAGTGGTAACCGTTTGATAATTTATTATTCATTCAGTATTCTATATATTTTTGAGATATTCACTTTTTTGTAGGAATCAAAGATGTGATATCTCGAAGGACCGACTCAACTGAAACAGATAATAGCAATTTGGATTTACCTATATTTGATATGGAAACTATGTCTAGGGCCACTAATTACTTCTCAGCTGAAAATAAGCTTGGTGAGGGAGGCTTTGGACCAGTATATAAGGTGACCTTTCCTTGTTGGTGATGTTTATAGTTCTTCCACATCAAGTATTTATCATGATGTTTATGAGTTTACTACAGTTTCTTATTTGATCATGTGACTCAAATATATGATGTCTTTCAGGGCCTGCTGCGAGGACAGGAGATAGCCGTGAAAAGGCTTTCACAGGACTCCAAGCAGGGATCCGTTGAGTTCAGGAATGAAGTCATGTGTATTGCAAAACTTCAACATCGGAACCTTGTCAAGCTTCTTGGTTGCTGCATTCAAGAGGAGTATATGCTGGTTTACGAATTCATGCCCAACAAAAGCCTCGACTTATTTATATTTGGTATGTATGTCACAATCCTTAATCAACCATTTCATATGGATGGTCATGACATACTATTACTGCAGATGATAAAGAAAACACACTTCTAGACTGGCCTAAGCGCTTGAACATAATCAATGGCATTGCTCGAGGACTGCTGTATCTCCATCAAGATTCACCACTAAGGATAATTCATAGGGATCTTAAAGCTAGCAACGTTTTACTGGATTCTGACATGAACCCCAAAATCTCTGACTTCGGTATGGCCAGAATTTGTGGTGGCAGCGAGACTGCAGCTAACACAACTAGAGTGGTTGGTACATAGTAAGTTTGTAAATTTCCTCCCCTATGTTTATGAGATCCTAGTTGCTGAATCTTATCCGAATTTCACCACATTTCATTGTCACTTTTGCAGTGGTTACATGTCCCCGGAATATGCCATTGAAGGCCTGTTTTCTGTTAAATCTGATGTCTTCAGCTTTGGCGTTTTGGTACTCGAGATAGTGAGTGGTAAGAGAAACAGAGGCTTCTATTACACCGACGACCATCTTAATCTTCTTGGCCATGTAAGTCCTGTTCTCATTCATCTCCACAACCCAACTCTATCAATGCTGAGTTAAAAACTTTCTTTCATTGTGAAGATGTGGAAATTATTCAACAAAGGAAGATTTTTGGAAGCAGTGGAGGAGAGTGTAATAGAATCATATGACACAGCTGAAGTTATGAGAGCTATCCATGTGGGTCTTCTATGCGTCCAGGAAAATTCCCACGACAGACCCATCATGGCTAGTGTGGTGTTAATGTTGACTAGCGACAGCAGATTGCCTCCCCCAAAAGCTCCTGGCTTCTTCACTTCAAGAAAGTTAGTTGAGCCCGACTCTTCTTCAAGTAATCATTACTTGTCCTCCACCAATGAGATGTCCGTCACCATGACTGATCCTCGATAAATTATCTTTCTCTAAACACTGTATAAGCAAATGGTACGCATAATACAGCTGATTGAATTATCACATATGCATGCATATAGTGGGGCGTTCATGTGTTTTTGGAGAGTTGCGAAACATCTTCATTTCACCTTACTATCCAAAACTTCATACCAAATGAACTATTTTTTTGAAATAACATTATTTATTTATTGAACTTAAATACTTATCCTAAATATTTTCTTTCCCACTTACAGCTCACCTATCACAACTTATACACTTCACTTACATTCATTACGCCACCATCCCTCGCCACTCCACTCTTCACCACCCACCCCATTATCCCACCACCCCTTCACAAACCCACCACCTCACCACCACCACCCCCACCCCCTCAATACCACTATCACTCACCCATTTATTACATCATCATGGCATATTATCCTTCACCATATCACACTACCTTACCACCTCCCTATTACCTCACTACCACTTACAACCATCCTCTCACCGCCCGTCTCACTGCTCACCTCACCATCACTTACACTCACCACCATCCATCTCGCTACCCCGCTCACCGCTCACCCCACCACCACTTAAACTCACCATCAATCAAAACATCTCAATGTTCATCTGCTACAACGCACCCACCACTATGAAATTTATTTACTTTTTTGACTGAAAATTTAAGAGTAAAAAAAATAAAACCCATTACGTTGGTGAAACTAATATTTTTATATAGGAAAGGCCATTTAATCCTATCATAAATTTTGCTTATGAATAGTTTAAGAGATAAATACCCATTACGTTGATTTTTCCTAGTCTTAATAAAATGGATGACTTCATGAACAATCAATATAAAATATATTATCGGTTATAAGCCTATTCTTATTAAAATGACTTTATTTTAAAGAAATTACTTGAGCTCCCAAAGTCTGTTGGCATGGATTTCTGATCTTCATACCAATGTAAACTCCATCTTTGAAAAAAAATTCTCTTGCCATTGTAAATTTTGTTGATTTTTGTGTCATTCTTTTGAAAATAAAGTCAATTTGCACATTTTCACCATACCTCCACTACAAATGGTGATATGGTGTCCATATGGCCGCATTCGGCCTATGTGGAACTTCGTGGCGATATATGAGATATACCACTACCGATAGTCTCGTTCTTCAGCGTATTATCGGTATTCTAAAAAAATTAAAAAATTAATTCCTTAAATAAAAAACAGTCGGATATAAAGAAAGAACTTTATTTTTGTTTTGATTTTATTTTTTAAATATTTGCGGAAATCATATTTATCATTTGATACGATATTAACTTATTTGTTTTCGTTTCGCAAATAATATATAAATGATATGCATGATTTCAACATGTATTTTGGAAACAAAAATCTAAACAAGCCAATGAATATCATATCAAATGACGCATTTTTAGAAAATATGTAGGAAACAAAATATTAAATAAATAAATAAATATTAAAATTATTTACCATATATCCTATTAACAAAATTTGAAAAATCAATTTCTTTATTATACTGCAAAACAAATAAATCAATATCACATCAAATGTGACATATGATTTGCACAAATATTTAAGAAACAAAAATCAAAACAAACGAATCAATATTGAATTATTTCTGGTATATCTGATTAAGAAGATTTGGTAAATCACTTTTTTGTATGGTGAAAAAGTAGCAAAAGTGAAAATATTTTGAAAAGAGTGGCGGAAAAGTTGACAAGGTTAAAAGTGTGGCAAAATGAAAAAATATCCCATCTTCTCAGAGTAATTCTTCCTTGGAAGGAGGACAATCTTTGTTTCATTTAAATCATCATTGGGATCGCATTATTCAAACATGCAGTACTTCACCACATACTTTTTCGTGCATAGTCCTTTAGTATTTTTGATAAAACATAGATGGATGAAAATATCAGGAGCCTTAGTTGGATGCATTTGAAAAAGGAAAAAACTCTTTTAATCTCACTAGTAGTGTAAGGCTATATAAGCTAGCTGCTCATTTCATATGAGACCTTCTTGAGAAAGAAATTTTTTTTGAATGCCACAAATTTAGTATGTTCTCAATCTATTATCAATCTGAAGTTAGTTTTCGAAATGCCACTTTTTTTACAAACTACTACTCCCATTAGCGGTTTGTGGCTAATTTTAAATTTCGTAGTCGACATCAAGCGCTGACATGGCGCTGATGTGTCATGTTTCCCACAAACAGCTACTATGAGTAGCGGTTTGTTGCTTTGTACAACTCAGTGCCCCTGAGTTAAAATTCCGAAACAAACCGCTACTCCCAGTAACGGTTTGTGTCGGAATTAAAATCCCGCGGTACTCTTTGTTTCTCCCCATTCTTCTCTCCGTGAAGCAGCCGACTTCCCTCTCCTTCATGCGTCTTCTCCTTCGGTCGCCAGCCAAAGCCACCTCAAAACAAAGCCATCCAAATGTCAACCCGGAGGTAAGCCTCAATCAAAGCTTCAATACTATCACTATCACCCAATTTAGGGTTTAGGGTTTGAGTGAGGACATTGCTGGCCGGATTTGCAAAATTGGAGTTCAGATTGTCTGCAAAGTTATTATATATGGTTTTGATTATGTGTGAAATTTATGTTTTGGTGGGATTGCAACTTGTGTAATGAGAATTTTAGGTGTTGATTAGAGTGTCGGTACTTGTTTATGTAAAACGTGATATATGGTAATTGCAATTTTGTATTTTTTTTGTGTAGCAACCTTGTGCAAATAGGATTGTGAAGTAAATTTTTCATTGATGATATTTATGTATTTTTTTTCGGAAGGTAAACTGGGTGAAATTGTCAAATGGATACTTGATGCCGAGCGACTAGCGCTACAGTATACAGAGAAACGAGATCATCCTAAGGTGCGCGTTACCAGGCGGTGCACGTTAGCGAGAGAGAGCGCCTCAGAGTCCGATTCGGTCGTGTAATACCTCGTTTCGAAGAGAACGACGACTCGGTCCAAAATCATCAGCTTTGCTCGTGACCCGTGGACTTCTGGGCCCATACGAAGTGTTTTGCTATTTTATTTTTAATGTTTTTAGATAGGTTTTTGATCGCGCGTCGTTGTACGCGTCAAATTATTCCTTCCTTCTCCACTTAGTATAGCGGCTAAGTCAGGGTCGATCCCACAAGGAGCGTGCAAACTCGTCTTAGCTAGCAACCTACAACTTACGAAATTGGGGTTGTGAGTGATTGGGTTGCGCAGGTGCGCAAATGAACAGTAGTGAAAGCAGAATTGCATGATACGTGCGCAGGCAGTAGATTTTAAGTACTATGACTATGAAGAGTATCGGTACAGACAATCCTCTATGAATGTATCCCTTATCATCGACTCTAAACATCTATAGTGCAGTTCTACTTAAATTAGTGTCCGATCAAGGCTTCTTAACGTGCGCGCATGTTCCGATCAAAGTCCATGAGCTATTAATGTAATACCATGTAATTTATTTAAAAACCAAATTTTTAATTTAAATTTATTAGTGTAGAATTTGGTTAGAAGAATTTATAGGGAATATTAAATATGTATAATTATAATTTAAATGGGGATACTAACGGTTGAACATATTTAATGGGGATAATTGTATTAAATAAATAATTATAATGTAATATAATTAAGCATCAATTATAAGAATGTATATAAAAAAAACTACCCCATTTAGATTAGGGTTAGGAAAGGTTAGAGAATGGTAAGGGGGTTGGCGAGGAGCGGCTGAGGAGTCCCCGACAAAATCGTAAGGAATTGATAATTGTCTTTGCACTGCTGTTTGGGGGATTATGCGTGTCTATGATCTGGTGTTGTGTTTGTTATGATGCTTAATTTGTGTTAGGATGGAGTTCTTGACCTGGAGAGTACACCGCTTAATGTCATATGCTTTGGTAATTGATGCTTTGGCAGTTCTGAAGCAATGCTTCAAATAGATTTCGATGAATTTAAAAGGAGCTAAAACAAGTAAACACACATGTACTTGCTTTGACTGTGTATATACATTTTGCTGTATATATAACCTAAGCTTCTGTCTTACATATGGAAATAAGTAAATAAAACAATCTCAGTCAACTCAGGGATCCTTTTGGACACTTCTCTAAGGATATTGGTTTAAATATTGAGCTGATCCATTTTTTTTAGGTTAATGACAGTATGATGACTAGCCTTAGTCCATAACATTTTCATAACAAGACATCTTGGAGACCATTTATCTTATGACCAATATGTTAGTGATTTCACTGCTACATTTTGAAGAATGTAAAGATTGGCTGCTAATCCTAGTTATGGTTGGCTTCATTATTGAGAAAATAGGGAATAGAAAAGCCTACTGATGAGGGGGTTTAGGTAATTAGAGTTATTTAGTTATTTAGCTTGAGTGGTAGTTCATCTTGTTTAGACAAATATTGATACAGATTCATGATTAAATAAATGTAATTTTATATTCCTTAAACTCATGTGGTTTATCTTTCGAAGTTATATAATCAGGTGATAGAGTGGGTTTGGAACCTAATTGTCTAGTTAATTCATAGGTTAAATTTGGATTAGGGTTAAAGGAAATTTTCATCATAATTTGTTTAACCAAAAAAATAAAGATTTAGAATGAGACCCTGCTAGTATACTAAATTTGGTGGAAATTATACGTATTTGATTAGTGATTGTATGCTTATGATAGGGGCTCAAGGTGGTAGGTGAAACTGTACAAGTTAATTATTATCGAAGGACTTGCATTGGGTTGAAGTAAAAGGTGAGTAAATAATATACTCGTTCTAAATTATATTTTATCGTATTATCGTATCATATTATATGGCTTGCGTATACTATTAAATTATAAATTGGATAATAACGGAATTCGTTTAATAATCGAATCCTCTCGTCTTTACAAAGACGTTAAGTTTTGAACCGTATACCGACATAAGGATAATATTAATACGTATTATAATTATTGTGGAATATAATATGGTACATTATACGCATCATCGCATACACGACATGCATGACCACCCACATGGATTGCAGCGAGGTATGACTCGCTCTTTGATATGATATGGCGAGGCCCAGCCCGCCCATATATGATGGTCCGGACCGGCAGTGACGACTGCCCATTGTTATTATGATCGATCGACATGGACATTATCGTGCATTCACGCATTCATACACGCACCGACTGATTATATGATTTATACCATTGAAAGTAAATAAAGATGTTGATATTAATACAATATGTTATTTATTCACTGAGTCATTGCGACTCACCCGTTATTATCCAATAATTTCAGATAAGTGAGCCGTAAGCTTGGAAGTGACCGCTCAGCGTTGCAAGGGAAATTCGTGTTTTAAGTACGGTGCCATCCAACCAGTCTTTCTACCAGAACATTTTATTTGATGCGTCATTTTATTCAGTTAGAGTATTTGCTCCATTGTACTTGGGCAGGATTCTGAATAATTTATTTTATATTTCTTTTCTAATTAATTTTCGCTACTTATTATATCAATATGCATCGCACTTTTGAGGCTGGCTTGATTAGTGATCAAGCGCCGGTCTCGACCAAGGATTTGGGTCGTGACAATTAATTCCTGAAACTAATCTAAGCAACTACGAATCCTATCACAGTAGCAGCTGATTATCCTAGTGCGTTACTCCTAGTTGTCACCGTCAAGCTATCAACTAGTTTAACATACAATAACGAGTAGTTAGAATAAGATTGTGATTCAAGGCTTCTACTATTTGCACAACTAGTTATCACCCATATGCATAGAATTAATATAAGTAGACGAACTAAGCATTAAGCACAAGTCTCAAAGGAAATACTTCATAGAATCATGCCCAATCGATACAAAGTGTTTAGCTAGAAATGCTAGAAACAAACATCATAGAAATAATAATTAAAATCTAAGGCAGCAAGAGAAAACGTAGCAGGTTGGAGCAATTGCGCGTTGCTGTTCTCGGCTGGCGCAGGTGGTTCGCGCAGATTCTGGCTGAAGTAGCTCGTGTGTTTTGCTGCTGTGTGTCCTTCTCTCTATCTGCTCTCTCTCCTTCTCCAAACCCTAGCTTCCCTCCTCTTATATAGTGGTCTTGAAGCCCAAGGAATGCTTAGATTTGGCCCGAGAGACTTTTAGCAACTTCCCAAATCTAGGAGATCAATATTTAGAAACTCTGCAATCCTACGCATGCGGATTGCGCTACTTGCTTCGCGCAGTCGGTTTGCGCACTGTAGTCCGAATCAGCTATCTCCTTTTGCGCTGCTAGCTCCGTAGGTCGTGCATTGCGCTCTAAAAACGTCCGTTAGCACACATCTGACTTATGCTCCTGTTTTATCCTGAAATACAAAAATACCGAAAACCAGTAATCTTGTACACAAAATAATGCAAATAAGCACAATGTTAAGATCTAAATAGCGCATATAACTAGGCTCTATCAAATCCCCCACACTTGCCCTTGTTCGTCCCGAACAAGTACTGAAGCACAAATACTTTTGCCTCTCTGAAGTCTAGCACACAGCCTTATACTCATGCGCGATCCGCACAGCGATTCACCCTGCATTGCTCTATCACCTATGCGCACAAACCCTTAACAATTGTAATATAATAATTTCGAAATTTGTTACCTCTCAGCCAGGATGCAATTTAATTCGGATGATTCGGAGATAGCTCTTCATAGGCTCCTGGTTGTCGGCCTCCACTCCGATTTCTGGTACATGGATAATCGCGCAGGTTTCTTCAGGTGCGTGATTCATTCGCGCGCTTCTTGGGAACTCAAGTATTTCGTCCTTGACGATTTTTACTTTTGGACTTGCGCATGTTCTGATATGGAGTTGTGTGCGCACGCTAGTTTCTTTTCCTTTTATACGGCTTCGTCCACGTTTCTTATATTCCCAGAACGGTTCCAGTCTCGGCCTTCGGATAGCAGCTATGGAACAACGCCCCGCTCTCCCTCTTTGGTCTGCTTGCGCAGGTCAGCGCACGTGTTTACACCCGCGCCCACTTTCCTACACTTGATTTCCAGAGGAAAGGTGGTCTGTTTTCCCACCTCGCCACGCTTTGGGATTCGCCTTTGGCATCTGCGTGGCTGAGTGCGCTCTATTGTTCCGAAGGTTGCGAAGCACCGGCCTCCACTAGCGCTTTTAGCCATGTACCTTACTCTTGAAGCAAAAATGACTAACCGCCTCTCTAGAGCTTTTTTTGCCAAATCCACATCCCTGAATATCCCAACTAAAAAGACAAAAATCGAAAAAAATATACTAAATCGGTTAATGGCAGTGCATGTAGGATGAATAAGGCAAAACAAGTCGAAAGGTGTGCGCCATCCGCACGCAAGCGCACAACCACTGCTATTTCCTATACTGCACTAACTAAGCTAAACTACAATGATAAATATGAAATGTAAATGTAACACAGAGTCAATGCAGCAAATGAAACACGGTCAGGAGTTCACAAAATATCCACACAAAATAGGAACATAATATCCAATGATAGTTTTCAAAAGCAACAAAGACAACCCGAAATGATTTGCGCCTAGCCCTCTGCTGGGCCCTAAAGGTCCTCTGAGCTGGAGTCCTGCGCAGACCCTTGTGCCTCCTCGTCCATGGACTCTGTCTCTGTCTCATACTCTGAGCTGGAGGATGGCTGCGCAACTGATACTGCTGCGGGCTGGTTTGCGGGCTCCTCCTCCGAGTCAGTCTCCCATATCGAATCTGAACTTAACTCTTTGATGGGCGTGACCTCAGAGGGCGATCTGATCATCTGGGCAGAGGGTTGCGGAGGGGGTTCTGATGGCATGTGCAGTGGGTCCATGACTGGGGTGCGCACTAAGGATTGGGCTGGTGACTGCGCGGGAGAACTGGCTGGCTCGCGCTGCTCTGAAGGTGACCCTGGAGGTGGCCTGCGCAGACTGAGAAGAGGGGGAATGGGATCTCCAAATTTCCACCCAGCTGGTGGATTGATGCTTAAATCTGCCCCCTCTGGCGCCAAGTACTCCAGTATGCGCATGACGTTAAACATCATGCGCTGCTCTGCTGGCGCCTCCTCAGAATCCTGTCTGCGCCGCTTCGCCGGCGCGCACGGGGGAGAGTCTCTGATGTCAATGGTCACAACTTCCCCTGGCGGTCCACCCGCCCGCGCGCGCGCTCCAGTCTGTGTGCGCATCCTCATGCGCCTAGCTGGCTGCACGACTGGTGCCTCCACATTCTCCATTTCCTCCTCAGCAGCAGCTTCCTCTTGCAGCGCACTACTCTCTGCGGGCGTGCCTCTGATTGCTGCGTGCCTCGGTGCCCTAGCAGCCTGCAGCCGGTAACACCATTCCAATGACCCATCTTCCTTAACAGTTACCGCTCTGTACTGTAGCATCTGGGCTCGGTCAAGAGGAACGGCTGGAACAACTGTGTGCTCAGGCACCTCTGGCTCTCCGTGCAACCCACGCAGCAAATGCGTGATCACATCTCCGCAAGTGAGCGGGCCCTTGGTGCTGAGCCGCTCCCAGTGCACCACTATGTCCGACACAAACCTCACCTTCTTCTCGTAATACAACCCCTTTAGCACGCCCATATCAAGCAGGCTGACCTTCAGTGCCCAATGACTGCGTACGCGACCATGCGCCACAAATAGTACATCCAGGGGTCGCGCAGCTCACGCCCTCTGCTGCGCCCAGCGAAAAACGGTTTGCCCGGCGCCATCTCGCGCCATGCCTCCTGGTTGGTGTGCGTGTCCACATCTTGCTCACGCACCTTGTCACAGCGCAGGGTGCGCTTCAACCTCTTGGCCAATGCAATGTACCACACCCCTCGGTGTCGGTATCAGATCGCTAAGTCAGCGATCTGCAGGGACGCCAGGAACTCACAGTTGTCCTCTTTGTCGGCTGCGCTTTCCATGTTCATCAGCGCTTCCTAACGTGCGCGCATGTTCCGATTAAAGTCCATGAGCTATTAATTCCTGAAACTAGTCTAAGCAACTACGAATCCTATCACAGTAGCAGCTGATTATCCTAGTGCGTTACTCCTAGTTGTCACCGTCAAGCTATCAACTAGTTTAACATACAATAACGAGCAGTTAGAATAAGATTGCGATTCAAGGCTTCTCCTATTCGCACAACTAATTATCACCCATATGCATAGAATTAATATAAGTAGACGAACTAAGCATTAAGCACAAGTCTCAAAGGAAATACTTCATAGAATCATGCCCAACCGATACAAAGTGTATAGCTAGACATGCTAGAAACAAACATCATAGAAATAATAATTAAAATCTAAGGCAGCAAGAGAAAACATAGCAGGTTGGCGCAATTGCGCGTTGCTGTTCTCGGCTGGCGCAGGTGGTTCGCGCAGATTCTGGCTGAAGTAGCTCGTGTGTTTTGCTGCTATGTGTCCTTCTCTCTATCTGCTCTCTCTCCTTCTCAAAACCCTAGCTTCCCTTCTCTTATATAGTGGTCTTGAAGCCCAATGAATGCTTAGATTTGGCCCGAGAGACTTTTAGCAACTTCTCAAATCTAGGAGATCGATATTTAGAAACTCTGCCATCCTGCGCATGCTGATTGCGCTACTTGCTTCACGCAGTCGGTTTGCGAACTGTAGTCCGAATCAGCTATCTCCTTTTGCGCTGCTAGCTCCGCAGGTCGTGCATTGCGCTCTAAAAACGTCCGTTAGCGCACATCTGACTTATGCTCATGTTTTATCCTGAAATACAAAAATATCGAAAACTAGTAATCTTGTACACAAAATAATGCAAACAAGCACAGTGTTAAGATCTAAATAGCGCATATAACTAGGCTCTATCAGTTTCCTTATTTTCGAAATTAGATTTGGTTAGTTAGATTTTCTGTTTCCAAATTAGTAGGTTCTGTATACTATTTAAACAGAGCCAGGGCAGTAGGAAAAATAATTTTGGAATTAATAAAATTTCAGAGTTCTTTCTATACAGCTTGTGATTCGTGCCTAGGGCTTCGAGTTCAAGCATCGTCATCCCTTTGCCCACACGCGCTGCACCAGAGTGGTACCAGTTTCCAGTCATTCCTGCGCAGATGGCTCAACAAAAATGTGTAGTCGTGGAAGAGGCAGCCCTTGAAGAGGAGAATCGGAGGATCAACATAGTTAATGATGATCTGGTGCGAGATAACGCTGAGTTGCGTCGGCAGTTGGATTTTTTGACTCATCGATGGACGACCTCCTTTCTAGACATCCCAATATTGCGGCTGGTATTGGTGAGGAGGCTAACCCGTTCAGAGTTGTTCGGCAGGACCGTCGTTGAGAGTCCGGTTTTAAGGTTGACATCCCAGAGTTTGATGGCAGTCTTAAAGCGGAAGAGTTCATCGATTGGCTTGCTCAGGTTGAGGAGATTTTTGGACTTCAAGGAAGTTTCGGAGGACAGACGTGTTTCACTAGTTGCTATCAGATTGCGGGGTTGCGTACAGGCTTGGTGGCAGCAGTTGAAGAAGACTAGTGCTTGGGCTGGGGAGGACAAGATCTTCGGGTGGGATAAGTTCAAGAAACACATCAGGGCTGCGTTTCTTCCTTTTAACTTTGAGAGGGAGTTGTACCAGCATTTTCAAAATTTGCGGCAGAGTTCTCATTCGGTAGAAGAGTACACCAATGATTTTTACCAGATGATGTCTCAGATTGATCTCAATGAATCCCCCATCCAGTTGGTTTCACAGTATATTGGTGGCCTACGCCTTCAGTTGCAGAATGTGCTGAATATGTTTGACTCGATGTCGGCAGAGAAGCAGCTGCTGAGGCTTTCGAGTACGGGGTCTCGACAACCCCTGGTATCAGTGGTTACTCCCTCGATTCCCCATCCTTCTGAGTCGTCCCCACCAAATCGCAGTCAAGCGATGGCTACCCAAGGACGTGGCAATGGAGGCTTTCGGTGTTTCAATTGTGGCGAACCCAGTCATCGAGCTTCCGAGTGTCGCAAGGCATCCTCAGGCTCGCGCAACCTTTTCATCAATGATGCGAGTGATGATGCTGTTGCAGCCTCAGAGGGTCCCCCAGTTTTCGATGATTATGGTGATGATACGGAGGAGGTTGAAGAGGTAACATGCGATGTTCGACCTGTTTTGATGTTGAGGCGTACTTTCCTAACCCCTCGCGCTCCTGAACAATCTGAGTGGCTACGGAATAACCTTTTCCAGTCGTCTTGCACGATCGTGGGAAAAGTCTGCACTTTCATTACTGATGCAGTGAGTTGCGAGAGCGTAATTTCGGAGGTTGCGGTATCCAAATTGGAGCTGTCCACGGAGAGTCATCCGAAGCAATACAAGCTTGCGTGGCTTAGTAAAGGTAGTGATGTCACGGTTTCTAAACGTGTGTTAATGTCTTTTTGTGATGTGGTTCCTATGGATGCTTGTCATTTGTTACTGGGTCGTCCCTAGCAATATGACCACGTGATGGAGCGTATTTATACGCTCCGTTGAGTTGTTTATTCCCATAGTTTTATTACATTTTGCGTGAATCGATTACTCTTTTGTAGTGTTTTCGTATCGCAGGTGTGTTCAAGATCGCATTGAATTTCATCGCATAGTTGAAGCATTCATCCAAGGCCAAGTAGTCAACAGCAGTCAAAGTCAACAGCAGCAGTCAACTCTGCCGGTTCAACCCAAAAACCTTAAACCTAAAAGATGGACAAAAGAGGAAAAGAATCTACACACTTACTGTTCATGACTGAGACAAGCTACAGTGACGGCAGTGGGAGAGAAGTCCGAGCTAGAGAGAGAAGCTGCTAGAAAGTCGCCGGAAAACACTATTCACGGCCAGTACTGTTCACATTTACTGTTCACATTTCACTATTCATTGCGTACTATTCACTGTTACTATTCACGCCGGATCACTGTTCACGGTCGGATTTTATTTGAGTTCAGTTCGTGTATTGTAGTGTGATGAACTCAGTTTTATTGTATTCCATGGATAATATGAGTAGCTAAATCAATATTTCAGTTTGGGGATTTATAGTGCAACAATGGTTTGAGATCAATGAATGAATGTTTGAGCTAGTGATTTTATTGTCCTCGTATGTATGAATGAATGCTTTGATTGTCAGTTTAGTGCAGCTTAGCGGTGAGATATATTGATGTCAATTGTGTTATACTTGATTGGATTGCATTGTTGGGGAGAACCTAGCAGTAGAACCGATTTTGTGGTGTTAGTTGAGTAACTATTACACTTGTTCGAAAACGTAGCGGTTAAGAATAGGTAGAATTTGATTGTCGACATATCTTTAGCGGGTAACAAGCAGGTGCGTGCAGGTTGCAGTATCTCGGCTGGCGCAGTCAGCTAGCGCAGGTCCTCTCAGTAGGCTCGTGTGTTTTTCAGTTCTGCCTCTCTCTTGTGTGCTGTGGTCCTCTATGATCGTCCTCCTCAAACCCTAGCCTTCCTCTCTTTATATACTGCTCATGAGGCCCAACCTTGGCAACTTCCAAATCTGATGGTGTCAAGATTTGGAAACACCACTATTCTGCACATGGCGCACGGCACACTGGTTAGCGCAATCGGTCTGCGCACCGTAGTCGACTCTGCCACTTCCTATTTTGTTTGCGCTGCTAGCTCCGCATGCTGTGTGTTGCGCTCCTTAAACGCTGTCTGTTAGCGCGTATCCGACTTAATCCCTCGTTTTGCTCTGAAATACAAAAACACCGGAAACCAGTAATCTTGTACACAAAATAATGCAAACAAGCATAGGGTTAGGATCTAAATAGTTTGTATAAATAGGCTCTATCAGCGAGAATGTTGGACTAAGGCAGAATCCACTAGCTTATGCATGTATTCGATCGGTGACAACTAGTTGCATTGTATTCCCCGAACTGATTTTCTCTGAATTGATATCCTCAGTTGTGTTCCTTTTTCCGTGACTTTCATTAGAACTCTATCCTACTTGCTCTCTTTGGGTTCGACCATGCTTATCGCTTGCTAGTGTGTTAACAGGAGTTATAAATATAAATTTGAGGCGCACGACGACGCGCTGTCAAATTTTGGCGCCGTTGCAGGGGAGAGCAACATTCAGTCTAGAGTTCTGAACTTTGTCTTTCCTGTTTTTATTATTTTTAGTGGTTTTGCTTGCTGTGGTGCAGATTTAAAAAAAAATTCTGAACCCTGATGAATAGTGCTGCCGGGCAAGGGTATGAATAGTGTCACCGGAGTCCGATTGAAGGTCAGGACACCTTTCTTTGAGCGGAACGGGCACCCGATCAGGACTCACCCTCCCTAGCGTGAGCTGTGTGCTTTTTTAGCCATCCGAGATCGTTTACATTTTCTTTTTGAATTGTTTAGTTGTTTTTCCTATTTTGCATTTTGTCATTTTCATAGTTTGTTCACATTTGCACTTCACCTGCCTCCCAATTTGTCTAATGCAGGAGGTTCTCATGGTAGTGTTCAAGGCGACAATGAACCTGACCCCATCAACAATCCAACGATACCCCCTTATTATGATGAGCCAGAGAGTCTTTAATCAACGACAAAGGGCAGCTCGTTACAATAGAGAAGAATGGAGGGAAAAACAATATGATTATGCATATCCACCACCTCCTCAACAACAATATGCAGCTCCTCAACTACAACAACGTTATGCAGCTCATCCCCAACAGAGAAGGAACAGGCCACCTACACTTAGAGAGCTATCAGCTCCAACCTTCAACAACCAACCATGGTGCATAAACAATGATCACGATGAAGATGACTTTGAAGTGAAAACCGCAGTGATCCATCATCTTCCCAAATTTGGAGGGCTTCCAGGAGAAGTTGCATCGAGGCACTTGCAAGAATTCAATGGGATATGCCGCACTTTAAGGCCGTATGCTGCCACCGAAGAGAGGTTCAATTTAAAAGTGTTTCTATTAAGTTTGACTGACTTTGCAAAAACTTGGTTTCTCTCTTTGCCTTCAGGAAGTATCAGATCATGGGAGCAAATGCAAAGGAAATTTCACGACAAGTATTATCCCCCTGCCAAGGCTGCCCAAGTAAGGAGGGAACTGTCCAACATTAAACAAGGCCCAAGTGAGTTAATGTATGAATATTTGGAAAGATTCAGAGCCTTAGAACACAGCTGTTGCAATTTGAATATGAGAGAGGAGATGCTTGTGGAATATCTGTTGGATGGATTGAGGCCCTTGGAGAGAATGCTATTGGATGCGGCAGCTGGAGGAACAGTTTTGAACTTGACACCTGCTGAGGTGCGAGAATTGATCAATGAAAACGCCGAGAGTGCCAGATTCAGAGATGATTCCAGTAGGAGAGATGATACCGGAAGAGCAAGGAATGTCTCACAAGTGGACATGACCACTGAAATTAAGGAGCTTAAGTAGATGGTGCAGAAGCTCATGGTTGGGCAAGTCAGTGAAGTTAAAGCTTGTGGACTTTGTGGCGCTGCGAGCCACAAAACAGATGAATGTCCAAGCTTACATGAGGAAGAGGCCGCTGATGTCAATGCTATGGGAGCATTCCAGCAGTTCAACAATAGGCAAGCGCCAAGGCAATTCGGACTTGCAGCTAACGGTTTCAGCTGGAGGAATGAAGGAGGATTTAATCAAGGACAAAATCAGAATCAGAACCAAGGACAAGGTCAAGCCTACCGCCCACCATTTCACCAACAAGAGAGATACAATGGAAATGGTAATATCAATGGTCAATTTCAGCAAAGGCGCAACTTCAATCCCTACCAAGCTGGCCCGAGCAATGTCAATCAAGGGAAGTCATTAGAGGAAGTTGTTAAAGAGATGGCGATGACTATGCAAAATAATCAAGCCAAGACCGATAGCACCATAGCTGAGTTATCTAAGCAAATGTCCCAACTAGCGGCCACCGTGTCCGAGCTAAAGAATGACAAAGAGAAAGGAAAGCTGCCATCACAAACAATTCCCAATCCAAGAGGAAATTTTTGTTCAGTGACTTTGATAAGTGGGAAGCAAATTGCAGAAGAGGCGAGACAAGAAACCGAAATAGAGTATACGGCGCCCCAAGAGAACATTAGCATGGCGCGCGGACCCTTAATGTCTTCATCTGGCGCGCCACTAATGTCTTCATCCGGCGCGGTACCCCCTGCCTCAAATTCTGAATTTCGCCAAGCTGACCCTCCACTTCCATTTCCTATGCAGATTTCAAAGTCAAACAGGAATCCAGTAATAGATCAAGAGCTTTTAGAGCTACTCAGCAAGATGGAAGTCACAATCCCACTTCTCGACGCAATCAAGCACATTCCGAAGTATGGCAAGTTTTTTAAAGATTTGTGCACCACTCGACAAGGAGGTCTTGAGCAAGTAAATCTCAACCCCAACATCTCGGCCATTCTTCCATCCAAGGTAGCACCGAAATGTAAGGATCCAGGTATCTTTACAATTCCATGCATAATTAATGATGTTCAAGTGGATAATTGCATGTTGAATTTGGGTGCCTCGATTAATATCTTGCCTTATTCCTTATATGAAACATTGCATGTCGGTCCTCTTAGACCCACTGATTTTACAATTCAAATGGCTAATAGATCGTGCACAAAGCCAGAGGGTCTTGTTGTTGATGTGCTAGTGCAGGTAGGAACACTTTCATTGGTTGCAGATTTTTATGTGGTCAAGATGGAGGATGAGAGAGAGTCTTCACCAATTCTACTAGGGAGACCATTTATGGCAACTACGAAGATGAAAATTGATATACATACGAGTGATCTCTCCATGGAGGTAGAAGGGGAAGTGATTAACTTTAACATTCATAAGCCTATGCAATTCCTTCCTGACTTTGTAGATACACAAGCCCTGAACAACATTGAAAATGCAACAATCATAGAATGTGGGCACAACATATCGGAGCTAGACACCAAAGAGGGGCTGAACACCAAGGAGATTGCTGCTGGGCAATTAATCCATGATATCAATGCCATTAAATTGTGCAATAAAACTATCCTTGCCCCATCTGTTGTGCAGCCTCCGGATATTCAATTCATGCCTTTACCGGAGCATTTGAAGCCTATCATTCCACCAGATATTCCACTTGATGTTCCACCCGATATCCTACATGATGAGGAGTTCCATTTGGCCGAACCGGCATGAGCTTAAATGGAAGGTATCGTCGAGCCAAAGACGTTAAACAAGCGCTCTTGCGGGAGGCAACCCGGTGTTTTATTTTAGAGTCTTAGTGTGAATAGCAATCTTTTGAGTTTTCCATCTCAGTGAGTTTGGCGCCTCCAGGCAACATTACCTTCCGGGCCCGCTTAACACTTTAGCAACTTAATGTATGCATGGGGCGCAGGCTAATGTCTTGTTGGGGCACCATCCACTCTGACTTTTTTTTAGTCATGTTAGTTGCTTAATTCTTTTGTGAACCTTGCATGAGCTTCCTTGCCCTAGATTATACCATGAGGACACGGTTCGATTCAAGTGTGGGGTGGGAAGTTAGTATGCATCTTATGTTCATCATGTGTGCCTTTGTTAGCTTGCATTAGCTAGTAGTTAGAGCACGTTAGTTTTTTTTGGGATGTAGTTGTTGAGTTGTGCTGCTGATTTTTGAGATACATATCATGCGATGATGTTGCCGAGTTTATGAGTCAAATGCTGCGATGTAAATGCTGATTTTATGAGATGACGCCTTCTCTTTGAAGTTTTGATATGTATGCTTTCCATGAATTCCAAAATATTGTGATGCTTGCGCTTTAATGTTATATGTTCTTTTGAGCTGAGATATTTCAGGATGTGGAGTTGATAGAAATATCCTAGAGGGACTTGGCATTCATTTGGAGGTTCAAAGGATTAGTCGCGTAGCGCACTGTATTTGTGGAGGTTGGTGCTTCGAGTTATGAGGGGCGACATTGAGTCCATCATTGCAGTGTTATGCAGTGGTGGGACGGGAAAACAAACCGTCCTATCTCTAGTCCGAGTAACCGGGAATGGGTGGGTAACCCCTATGCTGCCTCGCGATGAAAGGGCAATGATGAGAAAGAGCGAGACGCGTTCCTTACGCTGCCATTCGAAGGCTATGATTGGAACGGTTCAAATTGGGAGCAAAGCTAAAAAAGGACAAGCAAGCATTTCGCATTGAAAGCTCGGGAAAAAAAAAAGAAAAAAATTGAGATTTTGCAAGATGTGAAAGAAAGCAATCGAAAAAGAGCAAAGTCCAAAATCAAGAAATATGTCCTACAAGAAAAGAAGAAAAGGTTGATCCTCTCATAACTCGGATTCATCACGTGCCAAAGAAAGTAAATTCAGTTGTATGCGCGTGGCTATGAAGTTGAACCAAAGAGTGGAGTTAGGAGTCTAAAAAGAACTAACTCCTAGTCATCCATTAAATCCCATCTCAAGCTTAAAGGTAACATGTATCATTCTAGTTCTTGTTGATCATTATTTGAGAATGATTGTGAGCATGTATTGATTAACTGATTAGGGATGACTTCTCGAGTAATTTCAATGTTTATATCATGGCATGATAGGAATGCTTTGAGTGCTTGCGTATCTTGTTGTTGTTCGGGGACGAACAAGAATAAGTGTGGGGTAGTTTGATGGAGCGTATTTATACGCTCCATTGAGTTGCTCATTCCCATAGTTTTATTACATTTTGCGTGAATCGATTACTCTTTTGTAGTGTTTTCATATCGCAGGTGTGTTCAAGATCGCATTGGATTTCATCGCATATTTGAAGCATTCATCCAAGGCCAAGTAGTCAACAGCAGCAGTCAACTCTGCCGGTTCAATCAGAAATCAGATGTGGTTCAATGCGGTTCATCTTGGTTCAACCCTAAAACCCTAAACCTAAAAGATGGACAAAAGAGGAAAAGAATACACCTTACTGTTCACGACTGAGACAAGCTACAGTGACGGCAGTGGGAGAGAAGTCCGAGCTAGAGAGAGAAGCTGCTGGAAAGTCGCCGGAAAACACTATTACGGCCGGTTACTGTTCACATTTCACTATTCATTGCGTACTATTCACTGTTACTATTCACGCTGGATCACTGTTCACGGTCGGATTTTATTTGAGTTCAGTTCGTGTATTGTAGTGTGATGAACTCAGTTTTATTGTATTCCATGGATAATATGAGTAGCTAAATCAATATTTCATTTTGGGGATTTATAGTGCAACAATGGTTTGAGATCAATGAATGAATGTTTGAGCTAGTGATTTTATTGCCCTCGTATGTATGAATGAATGTTTTGATTGTCAGTTTAGTGCAGCTTAGCGATGAGCTATATTGATGTCAATTGTGTTATACTTGATTGGATTGCATTGTTGGAGAGAACCTAGCGATAGAACCGATTTTGTGGTGTTAGTTGAGTAACTATTGCACTTGTTCGAAAACGTAGCGGTTAAGAATAGTTAGAATTTGATTGTCGACATATCTTTAGCGGGAATGTTGGACTAAGGCAGAATCCACTAGCTTATGCATGTATTCGATCGGTGATAACTAGTTGCATTGTATTCCCCGAACTGATTTTCTCTGAATTGATATCCTCAGTTGTGTTCCTTTTTCTGTGACTTTCATTAGAACTCTATCCTACTTGCTCTCTTTGGGTTCGAGCCTGCTTACCGCTTGATAGTGTGTTAACAGGAGTTATAAATACAAATTTGAGGCGCACGACGACGCGTTGTCACCACGCGGTCATTCATGATGGGCGTGCCAACACGTACTCTTTCCTATTTCGCGGCAAGAAAATTATGCTCCTTGCAGTGAAGCCTCAGGTTGTGTCAGCGGCTGCGGCGAACACCACCTTGCTGGGTCGGGCCCCCTTTCAAGAAGCTATGGAGAAGGCTGCTATGGTTTTTATTATGTTTTGTGGCCTGATTGGTATTGACAGTGCTGCGGCCCCTCCCGGCAGAATTCAGCCCCTTTTACAGGAGTTTGCTGACGTGTTCCCCGAGTCTCTACCATCTGAACTTCCACCTCTATGTGATATTCAACATGAGATTGATCTGATTCCCGGTGCTGCCCTACCAAACCGACCCCATTACAGCATGAGTCCGAAGGAACATGAGGAGTTACGGAATAGGTCAAGGAGGTGCTATTCAAAGGTCACACTCGGGAAAGCCTCAGTCCTTGCGCCGTTCCTGTTCTTCTCACCCCTAAGAAGAATGGCACTTGGGCGGATGTGCGTGGATAGTCGCGCGATCATCAAGATTACGGTGTGTTATCGGTTTCTTATTCCTCGTCTTGATGACTTGTTGGATCAGTTGAGTGGTGCTTGTGTGTTTAGCAAGCTGGATTTGAAAAGTGGTTACCATCAGATTCGTATTTGGTCGGGGGATGAGTGGAAGACAGCATTTATGACGCGTGAGGGCCTATTCGAGTGGCTGGTGATGCCGTTTGGCCTCTCTAATGCACCCAGCACTTTTATGCGCATCATGAATCAGGCTTTGCGCCCCTTTATTGAGAAGTTTGTGGTTGTTTACTTTGATGATATCCTGATTTATAGTGCTAACCCTACTGTGCATTTAGATCACTTGCGAGAAGTGTTGTTGGTGCTGCGTCGGGACAAGTTCTTTGCTGCCACGGCGAAGCTTACGTTCCTGATTCTGTGAACTTTTTTGGTTATGTTGTTTCTCAGAATGGGTTTCATGCAGATCCGAATAAGGTTGTAGCAATCGAGCAATGGCCGCGACCGAATTCCATCACCGAGGTACGCAGCTTTCACGGTTTGGCTTCCTTTTATCGGCCGCTTCATTCCTCATTTCAGCGGGATTATGGCCCCAATCACGGACTGCATGAAGGGCAGTAAATTCACTTGGACAGACGATGCATAGGCAGCCTTCATGGAAGTTAAGCTTAACTTCTGCCCAGATCTTGGTACTCCCAGATTTTACTCAGCCTTTTGAGCTTCATTGTGATGCGTCTAAGACGGGTATCGGCGCTATACTTAGTCAGTCGGGCAGACCAATTGCATACTTTAGCGAGAAACTTTCGGGTGCTAAGTTGCGGTTCAGCACTTATGATATGGAGTTCTATGTTGATGTTCAGGCAGTTAAGCATTGGCGTCGCTATCTGTTTCAGCGAGAGTTCGTGTTGTATACGGACCATGATTCTTTGAGGCACCTTGGCAGCCAGGACAAGGTTTCACACAGGCATGTGTCTTGGCTCTTCTACCTGCAGCAATTTACCTTCGTGATAAAACACAAGGCAGGGGTGTCAAATCGAGTGGCTGATGCGTTGAGTTGACGACATAGCTTGCTTACTGAGTTGCGGTACATGATTTTGAATCGTTTGTGGACTCATATATTGCTGACCCTTTCTTTTCCCATGTCCTGACTCAGATTCAGCAAGGCGAGGCTTCCTCTGAGTTCGTAGTAGAGGATGGGTTTCTATTTCGTGGCGTTCAGTTATGCATCCCAGATTGCAGCTTGCACTTCCAGTTGATTCAGGAGCTACATAATGAGGGCCATGTGGATCGTGATCGCACATTTCAGCTCCTTACGGCATCTTACTATTGGCCGTCTATGCGCAAGGAAGTGGGAAGATTTATTCAGTGTTGTTGCATATGCCAACTGGCGAAGGGATCGGCGACCAACGCAGGACTCTACATGCCGCGGCCCATCCCAACTCAGCCTTGGTCCGACATTAGCATGGATTTTTTCCTTGGCCTTCCCGGACTCAGCGTGGTTCGGATTGGTGGTTGATCGGTTCTCGAAGATGGTGCATTTCATTCCGTGCAAACGTACCGCAGACGCCGTCCATGTTGCCTTGTTATTCTATCGGAGGTCTATCGCCTTCATGGCTTACCAGCTTTTATTGTGTTGGACAGGGACACTAGGTTCGTGAGTCATTTTTGGCGCAGCTTGTGGTTATGGTGAACACTTGCCTCAACTTCAGCAGCACCTACCACCCCCAAACTGATGGCCAGACAGAGGTGGTGAACAGGTCCTTGGGAAATTTGTTGCGCAGCTTGGTGGGAGATCACCCGAAGTCTTGGGACCAGAAGCTGCCTCAGGCCGAGTTCGCCCACAACCATGCGGTCAACCGGAGCATTGGTTTCAGTCCATTTTAGGTGGTGTATGGAGTTGTACCGACAGGGCCTTTGGACTTACTTGCGCTGCCCAGCAAGGCGCGACACCATGGGACTGCCGAGGCGCTTATGGAGCAGCTTGTTCAGACTCACCAGCGGACACGTGATAATCTTGCTGTTGCCACATCGAGGTACAAAGCCCACGCTGACTTAGAGTGACGCACTGTGGAGTTTGACGTCGGGGATTTCGTCTGGGCCATCCTCACAAAGGATCGCTACCGGTCCCATGAGTACAGCAAGCTTTCCACGTGAAAGATTGGCACCGTTGAGATCGTCGAGAAGATAAACCAAAATGCATATTGCTTACGCTTGCCCAGCCATGTTCACACTTCTGACGTGTTCAACGTCAAGCATTTGGTCCAATTTTGCGGAGATTCTTCTGACGAGGACACGGGCACAGATTCGAGGGCGAATCTTCTCTACCCTGGAGGGGATGATGCGGAGCGACGAGCGCTGCAGTATACGGAGAAACGGGATCATCCTAAGGTGCGCGTTAGCAGGCGGTGCACGTTAGCGAGAGAGCGCCGCAGAGTCCGATTGGGTTGTGTAATACCTCGTTTAGAAGAGAACGACGACGCGGTCCAAAATCATCATATTTGCTCATGACCCGTGGACTTCTGGGCCCATCTGGAGTGTTTTACTATTTTATTTTTAATTTTTAATGTTTTTTAGATAGGTTTTCTTATTTTCGAAATTAGATTTGGTTAGTTAGATTTTCTGTTTCCAAATTAGTAGGTTCTGTTTACTATGTAAACAGAGCCAAGGTAGTAGGGAAAACAGTTTTGGAATTAATAAAATTTCAGAGTTCTCTCTATACAGCTTGTGGTTCGTGCCTAGGGCTTCGAGTTCAAGCATCATCATCCCTTTGCCCACACGCGCTGCATCAATAACGAAGAAGTTGCTGGAATGGTTATGTCCACATTGGACACGTTTGACGTAATCAATTCCGACGAATACAATCGAGATAATTTTGAGAGATTAGATGCAATGGGAGATGAGGATAATTGTCAATCATGGACGTCGGATCATGTGGAGGATGATGGGTCTAGAGTAATTAATAATACTTAGTGGGATTTTTCCGGGTTTAATGATGCGTTCCATATGATGGGTAATATGGACTTAGATGAACATTTTCTGGGTAATAGTGGATTTTTAATGAACTCGCTTCACAAAGGGATGCTATTTTGATCGAAGGAAGATGTGATACATGCGTGTCAAATATATTCAATCTTGAATAGGATTGAATATCAAACGTACAAATCAGACGGGTGTCGACCGATCCTACATTACAGAGATGGGGCTAGTAATTGCGTGTGGAATGTCCGAGAGGTTAAAAAACACAAGGCAGCTATGTGGGAGATTAGTTGGTATGAAGAGGCACATTCTTGCGAAAGATATATTATTCTGAAGGATAATGTTCATTTCAACAAGTCATTCATTGCAATGGAAATCAGCGGTATTATTAGAGAGTGAAATTCTGATGCGCTGATGATGTTGAGTTGCAGCCTCTGGAGTTACAGCTTCTACTAAAGCACTCTTTGTATCTTTCTGCGGAATTTACTCTACTAACAGAATAAGACAGACATAGAAGTTTGTTCACCCAGTTCGGCAACTTGCATACGTCTAGGAAGGATACACTCATCCTCAAGATTCTACTATCTCAGTTCGAAGTACAAAAGACCCACACCTCTACTTCTAACCTAGCTGAAATCTTATGCTCAGTCTAACCACCTAAACCTGCTAGCAGTCTGATCACACAGACTCTCTTCGTGCAACCTACACACTCTCAGTACTAAATAAATACTGACCTGACTCTCAGACTTAGCCTATTCTATTACCATGTGTAGCTCACGGAATGCTTAATCACTCTCTTCACCAGAGTTGTTGTATCTCCAATCAACAACTATTCTAGCTCTCCCGCCAAATAGTGGGACACTCTGAGTTCTTCAAACTCAGTCTTTGCTCCTCATCAATCGATGACACACTTTATCACTCTTTGGTAGCCTCGATCATGCTCCGTAGCCCGCGACAATGCCTGTCCACGGCTGATCACCGAGCTCCGATTGTTCCTTCAACGAGCAGCGCTTCAGTTGAACTTATATCAATCCTGAATCAAACTCCACGAGTTCTGATTCCTTTTGCACACACACTAGTTCTCAACCAAAGTATAAGCCCTGCTATCGTGGTTGATCTCTGTGTGTTCGCTCTGTGCGGCTGTGTTTGCTCTCTGATCGTGTATGTTCTGTGCTTCGTCTCCGCCTTCCTTTTCTAGCGCGCCAGCAAACCAAAAACACCAAGGATCATTATCAGAATCTTCTCCTAGATTCTAGAAAGTTTGTTGGAAATTCCGTTGCCAAATTTGGACTCTTGGATCTTTATCTTCTTTGACCACGTGATGGTGTTTGCTCAGCTCTTGATGGCAGAAGGATCACTCCGGGGCCTCACCGTGCAACTCCAGGTTTATCGGGCATTCTGCTCTAGCTATGGATCATTACGGAGTGCTGAAGCAGACTTTGTCTCTTCATAGTTGTCTCTTGTCCATTCTTCAGATAGTATCTCAGCTGCTGAAGGAGACTCTGGTTCTTTGTTGTTGTTTTGCCAGTCTTCAGATTGTGCTCCAGCCACCAATCTTTAGGGAGTGCTTCAGCAGTCTCTTGAGCAGTTTTGTCAAGGATGTCATATCCTCAACAGAGAGAAATTGAGGCTGACTCCAAGGGCTACCAAACTATGTTAAAATAATTTGGGTATGACCTTCCATACTTGAGGCGTAGAAAGCGAGGCAAAAGGCTCTTGAATATCTTATTAGGGATTGGAAGACATCATTTGCCAAGTTGCCCAAAATTATGAACGTTTTCAGCACACAAATCCCGGGAGCACTGTATTTTGGCAAACAACAGCATTGAATAGCGGTAAACTTAGCATAGATCTGGTTTTCTGGGCATTTGCATAGGCTATACAAGCGTATCACCCCATAATTTGTATTGATGGGACTCATCCATATGGTAAATAATCATATTATTCCATTGGCTTATGCTCTGGTTGAAAGTGAAAACAACGACAGCTGGAGATGGTTTATGACACAGCAGCTGTTTGAGGGCCGGGTTAGCACAGCAGCAGAAGGTTTGCATTATTTCAGATAGACACATTGGAATTACAAACGCAATGAAAGACGCGGATTGGGCACTACCAAAGGCATAACATCATGTTTCTTCACGGCATCTTGTTAGTAATTTTAACATGCGGGTGAAGAATAAGCAGTTGAAAGATTTTCTAGCACGTACTACGGTGTGCAGACCGAGTGCGCTAACCAGTGTGTGCAGTGCGCCATGCGCAGGATATTGGTGTTTCCAAATCTTGACACCATCAGATTTGGAAATTGCCAAGGCCGTCCTTGGGCCTCATCAGCAGTATATAAAGAGAGGAAGGCTAGGGTTTGAGACACACACACAGACACGCCACAGCACACGAGAGAGAGGCAGAACTGAAAAACACACAAGCTACTGAGAGGACTTGCGCTAGCCGACTGCGCCAGCCGAGACACTGCAACCTGCACGCACCTGCTTGTTACTGTTTTCTTGGATACTTTAGCTATTATTTACTGTTTCTATGATGTTTACTACTAGCATGTCTAGCTAAACGCTTTGTATCGGTTGGGCATGATTCTATGAGTATTTCCTTTGAGACTTGTGCTTAATGCATAGTTTGTTTGCTTGTATTAATTCTGTGCACACGGTTGACAGCTAGTTGCATGAATAGGGGAAGCCTTGAACCGCAATCTTACTCTTGTTACTTGTTTTTTATATGTTAAACTAGTTGGTAGCTTGACGGTGACAACTAGGAGTAACGCGCTAGGATAATCAGTTGCTACTGTGACAGGATTCGTAGCTGTTTAGACTAGTCTTAAGAATTAATAGCTCATGAACTTTGATCGGAACATGCGCACATGTTAGGAAGCCTTGATCGGACACTAACATCAGTAAACCAAACTATAGACGTTTAGAGTCGATGATAAGGAATACATTCATAGAGAATTGTCTGCGCCGATACTTTTCATAGTCATAGTACTTAATCTCTACTGCCTGCGCACGTCTAGTGCAAATCCTGCGTTAACTATTGTCATTCGCGCACTTGCGCAACCCAATCATTCACACCCCAATTTTCGTAAGTGTAGGTTACTAGTTAGAGCTAATCTACTTGCTCCCTGTGGAATCGACCCTGACTTAGCCGCTATACTAAGTGGAGAAGGAAGGATTAATTTGACGCGCACAACGACGCGCGGATCAAATTTTGGCGCCGTTGCCGGGGAGCAACACAGATAAGCTTTAACCAGCTCAAGTTTTTAGTTAGTTATTTCTGTTTGCTTTATTCTCGTTGTTGTTTCTGAGAGCGCGCAATCAACATCAGCCTGCGCAACCTTGAAACAGTTGCGCTGCGCAGATTCTAGTTGCGCACTGACAGACGCGACAGCTTAGTTGTCTTTTAATTTCGTTTTCTTTGAGATTTAGAACAGGTCATGGAGGATAACAGTGTCGTTGGAGACAACTTAGGGGACAGAACCCCAGAGAATGCGAGGGCACATAACCGCGCAGCCCTGTTCAGAGAGGAAGTGCAGCGTGAGGTTGAAGCAAGGATGGCCGCTGAAGTGTATAATGCGCCACCCGCGCGACAGGCCGCGCGACGAAGAACAGTGCGTGAGATGTCAGCCCCAATCACGGTTAACCAGCCATGGTGCATAGTGCTTCCACCAGACGGTCATTTTGAGCTAAGGAGCTCGCTCATTCATCACATGCCCAAGTTCCACGGGATGAACAACGAGAACCCAGTCAAGCATGTGCGAGAATTCCTAGTCCTTTGCGAGAACATGAAGGCCGAAGGGGAGAGCGACGAAGCGCTGAAGATGAAAGCGTTCCCATTTTCATTGTGTGACACGGCCAGGCATTGGCTGATGAACTTACCAGCAGGATCAATTCACACATGGGAGCAGCTGCAGAAGAAGTTCTTGGACAAGTTCTATCCCGCAGCAAAGATCGCGCTACTCAGGAGGGAGCTGGCCGCACCTAGGCAGGGCGCAGAAGAATCACTATCAGAGTATTACGAGCGTTTCAGGGAGCTGGAGGCCAACTGCTACAATCACGGTCTGCCCCAAAATGTGCTGATAGAGAATTTCCTGAATGGATTGTTACCCATGGAGCTGAGATTATTGAATGCATGCGCAGGAGGCGACATTTGCAACATGTACCCAGAGGACGCGTGGCAGCTTATAGAAGACTCCGCTGGACAAGTAAGACATCAGCTAACACTTGAAAATAGTCGTGCTCGTTCTGTGCATCAGGTAGAAACAAGCGTTGAGATAAAGGAAATGAAGGCCATGCTGCAGAAGTTGATGCATCGCAGGGAGCGCAACCAGCTGCGCCAAAGGCGTGCGAGTTCTGCACGTCCACTGAGCACAAAACCGATGCGTGTCCCACACTTTTCGAGGAATCAGGAGATGTCAATGCTCTAGGAGGATGGGATAATAGAGGGCCACAGAGGCAGAATCAGCCGCGTTTTGGACTAACCGCAAATGGGTTCAGACGGAAGGAGGAAAACAATTTCCAGAGGCAGTCCGCGGACCAGCGCGCACCACAGCAGACGCAATAAGCTGCGCCCTACAATCCACCGCATCGCCGCACTGATGCACCAGCGCAGAACAACCAGCAACCGAGGCGATCCTTAGAAGATATCGTGGGGCAGCTAGCAGACACAGTGCGCAGGAATGATGAGAAGTATGACAAGAGGTTTGAATCCATTGAGAAGCAGCTATCACAGATCGCTACCAAGGTGTATGAGCTGAAAAAGAGCGATGGCAACCTGCCTTCGCAAGTGATCCAGAATCCCAAGGGAGGAGTGAACGCAGTGACACTGAGGACTGGGCGCACGGTAGGAACAGAGCAGACAGCAAAGGCGCCCGCGCAACCAGTTGCGCAAGCTCCAGATCCGGCAGAGCCAGATGCGCAACCAGAAGCGCCAGCCACAAGCCAGCAGGGCGAGGCGCCAGGTATGGTGCAATCAAAAGACAAAGGCATGAATCGTACTAACATACCTGCACCTTTCCCTGTACAGGCACCATCGGCTAGGAAGGAAGCGCTCGATAAGGAGCTCTACGAGTTATTCAGTAAGGTGGAAATAAACATTCCCCTTATTGAAGTAGTTCGGCAGATTCCTAGGTAGGCCAAGTTTTTAAAGGAGCTGTGCACAAACAAGAGGAGGAAAGGCGAGTGCGCACAGGTAATGCTAAATGCGCAGGCCTCAGCGATCGTGCAGCATAAGGTACCACCTAAATGTCGGGATCCAGGTACGTTCACCATCCCCTGCACTTTAGGTAAGACCACAGTGAGTAATTGCATGATTGACTTAGGCGCATCTATAAATGTGCTACCCTATTCCCTATATGCGTCATTGCGCCTTGGATCACTAAAGCCTGCAGGTCTCACCATTCAGCTAGCAGATCGGTCGTGCAAGCAACCGACGGGCATGATCGAGGACGTCCTTGTCCGAGTAGGAGGGGTACGCTCTCAATGGAGGTCGATGGCGAGGAAATTCATTTTAATATATTCAAAGGGATGCAGCACCCTCATGAGGACGCCACAGTGCACGCGATGGACAGCATAGATGACTTGGTTGCAGATGCGCAATGTGCAAGCGTAGCAGAAGAACCTGAGACATTGGCACAGGCAGAGTTGGAGGCGCAAGAGGATGAGCTGAGCAGTGCTGAACCAGCATCCAGACAGGTACACAATATAGTTAATGTCTGCACTGCTAATAAAATCTTGCCCTCTATTGAACAGGCACCCAAGGTCGAGCTGAAGCAACTCCCAGAGCACCTCAAGTATATGTTTTTGGGAAAGGAAGACACCTTGCCAGTAATCATAAAAAAAGGATTGGAAGAGGAGCAGGAGGCGCGATTACAGCAGGTGCTGCGCAAGAACCAGCGCGCCATAGGATGGACACTTGCTGACCTGCGCGGAGTGAGCCCGGACTTATGCATGCATAGGATTCTATTGGAAGATGGTGCAAAACCATCCAGGGAGCCTCAGCGCAGATTGAACCCGAACATGATGGAGGTGGTGCAGAAAGAGATCCTGAAGCTGCTTGACGCAGGAGTCATTTACCCAATCTCGGACAGCAAATGGGTATAAGTCCAGTGCACGTTGTGCCGAAGAAAGGAGGAATCACAGTAGAGGAGAATGCGCAGGTGATAGAGCCTATTTATACGCATTATTTAGATCATAACCCTATGCTTGTTTGCAATATTTTGTGTACAAGATTACTGGTTTCCAGTGTTTTTGTATTGCAGGGCAAAACAAGGGCCCAAGTCGGATACGCGCTAACAGGCAGCGTTTAGGACGCGCATCACACAGCCTGCGGAGCTAGCGGCGCAAACAGAAGAAATTGGCAGAGTCGACCACGGTGCGCTAACCGATTGCGCTGAGCAGATGCCGTGCGCCATGCGCAGATGATGGTGTTTCCAAATCCTGACACGACCAGATTTGGAAGTTGCCAAGGATGAGCCTCTGAGCAGTAAATAAAGAAGGGAAGGAGGCTAGGGTTAGAGAGCATCATCACATATTCACAATTCGTACACCAAGGAGGCACTGCGCAGCAGAACTGGAAAACACACGAGCTTGCTGAGAGGATTTGCGCTAGCCGACTGCGCCAGCCAAGACTGCAACCTGCACGCACTGTTTGCTATTGTTTTCTTGGACACCTTAGTTATTATTTACTGTTTCTATGATGTTTACTACTAGCATGTCTAGCTAAACGCTTAGTATCGGTTGGGCATGAATCTATGAGTATTTCCTTTGAGACTTGCGCTTAATGCATAGCTTGCTTGCTTATATTAATTCTGTGCACATTGTTGGCAGCTTGTTACATGAGTAGGGGAAGCCTTGAACCGCAATCTTACTCTTGTTGCTTGTTGTTGTATGTTAAACTAGTTGAATAGCCTGACGGTGCCAACTAGAAGTAACGCGCTAGGATAGGCAATTACTACCTTGATCAGATTCGTAGTTGTTTAGTCTAGTGCAAGAATTAATAGCACATGAACTTTGATCGGAACATGCGCATATGTTAGGAAGCCTTGATCAGACACTAACATTAGCAAACCAAACTATAGACATTTAGAGTCGATGATAAGGAATACACTCATAGAGGATTGTCTGCGCCGATACTTCTCATAGTCATAGTACTTAATCTCTATTGCCTGCGCACGTCTAGTGCAAATTCCTACGTTTACGACTGTTTACTCGCGCATAGCGCAACCCCAATCACTCACACCCCCATTTTCGTAAGTGTAGGTCACTGGTTAAAACTGAACTGCTTGCTCCCTGTGGAGATCGACCCTTACTTAACCGCTGTACTAGTGGAAGAGGAAGGTTTAATTTGACGCGTACAACGATGCGCGATCAAATTTTGGCGCCGTTGCCGGGGAACAACACAGCTAAGTTCTGGCTAGTTTACATTTTTTCTTTTTTAGTAACTAGTTATTTCAGTTTGTTTGGTTTTCTTGTTGTTGTTTCTGACAGCGCGCAATCACCATTAGCCTGCGCAACCTTGAAACAGTTGCGCTGCGCAGATTCTAGTTGCGCACTGACAGACGCAACAGCTTTGTTATCTTTTAATTTCGTTTTCTTTGAGTTTTAGAACAGGTCATGGAGGATAACAGTGTCGTTGGGGACAACTTAGGGGACAGAACCCCGGAAGAAGCAAGAGCACATAACCGCGCAGCCCTGTTCAGAGAGGAAGTGCAGCGCGAGATCGAAGCAAGGATGGCCGCTGAGCTGTATAATGCGCCACCCGCGCGACAAGCTGCGCGACGCAGAACAGTGCGCGAGATGTCGGCCCCAATCACAGTTAACCAGCCATGGTGCATCGTGCTTCCGCCAGACGGACATTTTGAACTAAGGAGGTCGCTCATTCATCACATGCCCAAGTTCCACGGGATGAACAACGAAAATCCAGTCAAGCATGTGCGAGAGTTCCTAGTCATTTGCGAGAACATGAAAACCGAAGGGGAGAGCGATGAGGCGCTGAAGATGAAGGCATTCCCGTTTTCACTGTGTGACACGGCCAGACATTGGTTGATGAACTTACCAGCCGGATCAATTCACACATGGGAGCAGCTGCAGAAGAAGTTCCTGGACAAGTTCTATCCCGCAGCAAAGATCGCGCTACTCAGGAGGGAACTGGCCGCACCAAGGCAGAGCGCAGGAGAGTCACTGTCAGAGTATTACGAGCGTTTCAGGGAGCTAGAGGCCAACTGCTACAATCATGGCCTGCCCCAAAATGTGCTGATAGAGAACTTCCTGAATGGACTGCTGCCCATGGAGCTGAGGTTATTGAACGCATGCGCAGGAGGCGACATTTGCAACATGTATTCAGAAGACGCGTGGCAGCTGATAGAAGACTCTGCTGGGCAGGTAAGACATCAGCTAACACTTGAAAATAGTCGTGCTCGTTCTGTGCATCAGGTAGAAACAAACGCTGAGATCAAGGAAGGCCATGCTGCAGAAGTTGATGAGTGCGCAAAGCGCACAACCAATTGCGCCAAAGGTATGTGAATTCTGCAGGTCCACCGAACACAAAACTGATGAATGTCCCACGCTGTTTGAGGAATCAGGAGATGTCAATGCTCTTGGAGGATGGGATAACAGAGGGCCACAGAGGCAGAATCAGCCGCGCTTTGGACTAGCCGCAAACAGATTCAGATGGAAGGAGGAGAACAATTTCCAGAGGCAGTCCACGGATCAGCGCGCACCACAGTAGACGCAACAAGCTGTGCCCTACAATCCACCGCATCGCCGCACTGACGCACCAGCGCATAACAACCAGCAACCGAGGCGATCTTTGGAAGATATCGTGGGGCAGCTAGCGGACACAGTGCGCAAAAATGACGAGAAGTATGACAAGCGGTTCGAGTCAATTGAAAAGCAGCTATCACAGATTGCTACCACGGTGTATGAGCTAAAGAAGAGCGATGGCAACCTGCCTTCGCAAGTGATTCAGAACCCCAAAGGAGGAGTGAATGCAGTGACACTGAGGACTGGGCGAACGATAGGAACAGAACAGACCGCAAAGGCGCCCGCGCAACCAGCTGCGCAAGTCCCGGATCCAGCAGAACAGAATGCGCAACCAGAGCAAGACGCGCAACCAGAAGTGCCAGTCACAAGCCAGCAGGGCGAAGCGCCAGGTATCACACAATTAAAAGACAAAGGCACGAATCGTACTAATATACCTGCACCTTTCCATGTGCAGGCACCCGTGGCTAGGAAGGAAGCGCTGGACAAGGAGCTATACGAGTTATTAAGTAAGGTGGAAATATACATTCCCTTATTGAAGCAGTTCGGCAGATCCCTAGGTATGCGAAGTTTTTGAAGGAGCTGTGCAGAAACAAGCGAAGGAAAGGCGAGTGCGCACAGGTAATGCTAAATGCCGAGACCTCAGCGATCGTGCAATATAAGGTACCACCTAAGTGCCGAGACCCAGGTACATTCACTATCCCATGCACTTTAGGCAAAACCACAGTGAGCAACTGCATGATTGATTTAGGCGCGTCTATCAATTTGTTACCTTATTCCCTATATGCGACATTGCGCCTTGGACCACCAAAGCCTGCAGGTCTCACCATTCAGCTAGCAGATCGGTCGTGCAAACAACCTGCAGGCATGATAGAGGATGTTCTTGTACGAGTAGGAGACCTGGTGTTCCCGGCAGATTTTTATGTGCTAGAAATGGAGGGTGAATCGAGTGCCAGCAGTGCGCAGATCCTACTGGGCAGACCTTTTCTGATGACCGCGCGCACGAAGATAGACGTGTGGAGGGGCACGCTCTCCATGGAGGTTGATGGCGAAGAAATCCATTTCAACATATTCAAGGGGATGCAGCACCCACATGAGGACGCCACAGTGCACGCAATGGACAGCATTGATGATTTAGTCACAGATGCGCAATGCACAAGCGCAACGGTAGGACCAGAGCCACTGGCACAGGCAGAGTTGGAGGAGCAGGAAGACAAGCTGAGCAGTGCCGAACCAGAATCCCAGCAGGTACACGATATAGTTCATATTTGCACTGCTACTAAAATCTTGCCCTCTATTGAACAGGCACCCAAGATCGAACTGAAGCAACTTCCAGAGCACCTCAAATACATTTTCTTTGGAGATGAGGACACCCTGCCAGTGATCATAAAGAAAGGATTGGAAGAGGAGCAGGAAGCGCGCTTACAGCGGGTGCTGCGCAAGAACCAGCGCGCCATAGGATGGACACTTGCTGACCTGCGCGGAGTGAGCCCGGACGTATGCATGCATAGAATTCTGTTGGAAGATGGTGCCAAACCATCCAAGGAGGCTCAGCGCAGATTGAATCCGAATATGATGGAGGTAGTGCAAAAGGAGATCCTGAAGTTGCTTGACGCAGGGGTCATTTACCCGATCTCGGACAGCAAATGGGTCAGTCCAGTGCACGTTGTGCCAAAGAAGGGAGGAATCACCGTAGAAGAGAATGCGCAGGGCGAGCTAGTTCCCAAGCGCATTCAGACTGGATGGCGCATGTGCATCGACTACAGGAAGCTCAACGCAGTCACGCGCAAGGACCATTTTCCGCTACCATTCATGGACCAAATGCTGGACAGATTAGCAGGAAAACCATATTTTTGCTTCTCGGACGGATATTCAGGGTACAACCAGATACCCATAGCTGCGGAGGATCAAGAGAAGACCACGTTCACCTGCCCGTTCGGTACGTTTGCGTTTCGGCGCATGTCATTTGGGCTGTGTAACGCGCCAGGTACGTTCCAACCTCTAGTCATGAGCATTTTTTCTGATATGATTGGTATATGCATAGAAGTGTTCATGGATGATTTTACTGTATATGGAGGTACCTTTGATGCATGCTTAACTCATCTTGATAAGGTCTTAGCGCGCTGCATTTCTAAGAACCTAGTGCTCAATTATGAAAAATGTCATTTCATGGTATCACATGGTGTAGTACTAGGACATATCATCTCAGAGGAGGGGATCAAGGTAGATAAAGCTAAGATAAACCTTATTTCTAATCTACCTTATGCCACTAACGTGCGCGATGTGAAGTCATTCTTAAGACATGCCGGGTTTTACAGGCGTTTTATAAAAGACTTCTCTAAAATTTGTATACCCCTGTCTAACCTCTTGCAAAAGGATGTGTGTTTCGACTTTACTGATGAGTGCAGGGCCGCATTTGATAAGCTAAAAGGCTCGGCTAAGAGGCTGAAGCGCACGCTGAAGTGCGCAAAGGTGCGTGAGGCGGATATAGACACGCACACAAATCAGGAGGCGTGGCGCGAGATGGCGACCGGCCCAGTTTTTGCCGCGGGGCGCAGCCGAGGACGCGAGCTGCGCGACCCGTGGATGTTCTACCTATGGCGCATGGTCGCCTATGCCATCATCGGGCGTTTTAATGGTGCGCCCAAGATCAGCCTACTGGACATGGAGATTTTGAAGGGTTTTTACTATGGGAAGAGGGTGCTGTTTGTCTTGAACATGGTGGTCCATTGGAGTCGGGTCAGCAAGAAGGGGCCGCTGACTTGTGGAGGAATGATAACGCACCTGCTACGTGCGTTGCATGGAGAGCCTGAGGTGCCCGAACACACAGTAGTGCCGGCTGTTCCCTTGGACCGCTCCCATATGCTGCAGATAAGAGCGGTAGCCGTGAGAGAGGATGGGACATTGGAGTGGTGCTACCAGCTGCAGCCGGCCAGAGCACCGAGACAAAGAGCAGAAAGCAGCACGCAACCAGAGGAGGCTGCGGAGGAAATGGAGAGGGACGAGGCCCCAGAGCCAGTTGCGCCTCCAGTCAGGCGCATGAGGACTCGTGCGCAGACTGGAGCGCGCCGGAGGGCCAATGCACCGCAGGGGGAGCCAGTTACCATCGCCATTGAGGATTCTCCCCCGCGTGCACAAGGAAAGCGCCCCAGGACGGAGGCAGAAGAGGCGCCAGAGGAGGTACCAGAGGAGCGGCGCATGATGTTCAACGTCATGCGCGTGCTCGAGTATTTAGCGCCCGAGGGGGCAGATTTGAGCATGAGCCCACCATCAGGGTGGAGATTTGGAGATGCTATTCCCCCTCTCCTCAGCCTGCGTAGGCCGCCCCCAGGATCCCCCAGCGAGCCGCACCAGCCAGCCAGCCCTCCTATCCAGTCCCCGGTGCTTACAGCAGCGCCAGCCCCAGCAGCAGAACCCACCCCAGCAGTAGACCCAGTACCAGCACCTGCAGCACCCCCTGCACAGCCTTTTGTTCAGAGGTCCCCTGAAGCCAATCCCATCATAAGTTCCAGCTCAGATTCACTATGGGATCCTATCTCAGAGGACGACCTCGTGGCTCAGCCCGCCGCCATTTCTGTAGTGCCGCCAACCTCCAGCACCGAGTATGTGACTGATTCTTCAGATGAGGAGGCGCACGGATCAGCGGCTGAGTCCAGCTCCGAGGACATCTAAGGCTGCAGTGGGGCGCACATTTCTTTCGGGTGGTTTCTTTTCTTATCTTTTTGAAAACTATTGCTCAATGTTGCTATATTTTGCTGAATATTGTGCTGACTATTTTGTGACCCCTTGCTATATTGTTGTTGCGCTGACTATATGTTTTTCTTTTTTATATTTTTTTGCTTGCACGTGTGTGCTCTCCGTGCGCTTGAGCTTGAGTCGTGGGGACACGTCTCTGTTTAAGTGTGGGGGGGGGGGAGCATTACATCTACATTTCACATTTTTTGAGCTTTGTAGTGTAGCTTAGTTTAGTTGAAGGAAATAGTAGCAGTGATGCGCTTGTGTGCGGGTTGCGCACATTGTTCAGCTTGTATAGCGCTATTCATATTGCATTGCGCTGCTATCAACTGTTTTAGTATATTTTTTTGTTTTTTCTGCTCCTGTTAGTTGGGATATACAGGGGATGTGGAGTTGAAAGAAACGCTCTAGAGAGGCGGTTAGTCGTTTGAGCTTCGAAGGTGTGGTATATGGTCAAGAGCGCTAGTGGAGGCCGGTGCTTCGCGACCTTCGGAGCAAGAGAGCGCGCTCAGCCACGCAGATGCCAAAGGCAAATACCCAAAGCGTGGCGAGGTGGGAAAAAAGCCACCTTTCCTCTGGTAGTCGAGCGAGGGAAGGCGGGCGCTGGTGTAAACGCGTGCGCTGACCTGCGCAAATAGACAAAGGAGGGAGAGAGGAGCGTTGTTCCATAGCTGCTATCCGGAGGCCGAGACTGGAACCGTTCTGGGAACATAGGAACCATAGATAAAGCTGTACAAAAAGAAAAAAAACCAGCAGATGATTTGCGCTGCAAAAGAAGTAGCATGCGCACAATTCCGTACCAGCGTGCGCAAATTCATAAGAAAATCATCAGAAAAGCTTGAGTTCCCAGGAAGTGCGCGGAAGAATCACGCACCGGAAGAAGCTTGCGCTATTAACCATATACCCGTCCTCGGAGTGAAAGCTGACAACCAGAAGCCTATGAAGAGCTATCTCCCAGTCATCCGAAATGATCTTCATCCCAGCTGAGAGGTAACGAAATTCGAAATTGTTATATTAAACTGTTGAAGGCAGATGTGCGCAGGTGATAGAGCAACGCAAGGTGAATAGTAGTGCAGATCGCGCCAGAGTGCAAGACTGTGCGCTAGACTCCAGAGAGGTAATTGTATCCGTGCTTGAGAGCTTGTTCGGGACGAACAAGGGGCAAGTGTGGGGGGTTTGATAGAGCCTATTTATACACACTATTTAGATCCTAACCCTATGCTTGTTTGCATTATTTTGTGTACAAGATTACTGGTTTTCAGTGTTTTTGTATTTCAGGGCAAAACGAGGGCTTAAGTCGGATACGCGCTAACAGGCAGCGTTTAAGGAGCGCAACACACAGCCTGCGGAGCTAGCAGCGCAAACAGGATAGGAAGTGGCAGAGTCGACTACGGTGCGCAGACCGATTGCGCTAACCAGTGTGTGCAGTGCGCCATGCGCAGAATATTGGTGTTTCCAAATCTTGACACCATCAGATTTGGAAGTTGCCAAGGCCGTCCTTGGGCCTCATCAGCAGTATATAAAGAGAGGACGGCTAGGGTTTGAGACACACACCACGACACACATAGAAACAGGAGAGAGAGGCGGAACTAAAAAACACACGAGCCTACTGAGAGGACCTGCGCTAGCCGACTGCGCCAGCTGAGATACTGCAACCTGCACGCACCTGCTTGCTACTGTTTTCTTGGATACTTTAGCTATTATTTACTGTTTCTATGATGTTTACTACTAGCATGTCTAGCTAAACGCTTGTATCGGTTGGACATGATTCTATGAGTATTTCTTTTGAGACTAGTGCTTAATGCATAGTTTGTTTGCTTGTATTAATTCGGTCACACGGTTGACATCTAGTTGCATGAGTAGGGGAAGCCTTGAACCGCAATCTTACTCTTGGTACTTGTTTGTTATATGTTAAACTAGTTGATAGCTTGACGGTGACAACTAGGAGTAACGCGCTAGGAAAATCAGTTGCTACTGTGACAGGATTCGTAGCTGCTTAGACTAGTCTTAAGAATTAATAGCTCATGAACTTTGATCGGAACATGCGCACATGTTAGGAAGCCTTGATCGGACACTAACATCAGTAAACCACACTATAGACGTTTAGAGTCGATGATAAGGAATATATTCATAGAGGATTGTCTGCGCCGATACTTTTCATAGTCATAGTACTTAATCTCTACTGCCTGCGCACGTCTAGTGCAATTCCTGCGTTAACTATTGTTTATTCGCGCACTTGCGCAACCCAATCACTCACACCCCAACTTTCGTAAGTGTAGGTTACTAGTTAGAGCTAATCTACTTGCTCCCTGTGGAATCGACCCTGACTTAGCCGCTATACTAAGTGGAGAAGGAAGGAATTAATTTGACGCGCACAACGACGCGCGCTATCAGCTCTAGAGAAGCGGCTAGTCGCTTGAGCTTCGAAGGTGAGGTATATGGTCGAAGCGCCAGTGGAGGCCGGTGCTTCGCGACCTTCGGAACAGAGAGCGCGCTCATCCACGCAGATGCCGAAGGCGAATACCCAAAGCGTGGCGAGGTGGGAAAACAGACCACCTTTCCTCTGGAAGTCGAGCGAGGGAAGGCGGGCGCGGGTGTAAACGCGTGCGCTGACCTGCGCAAATAGACCAAGGAGGGAGAGCGGAGCATTGTTCCATAGCTGCTATCCGGAGGCAGAGACTGGAACTGTTCTGGGAACATAGGAACCATAGAAAAAGCTGTACAAAAAAGAAAGACACCAGCAGATGATATGCGCTACAAAAGAATCAGCATGCGCACAAATACGTACCAGCTTGCGCAAGTTCACAAGAAAATCATCAAAAAGGCTTGAGTTCCCAGGAAGTGCGCGGAAGAATCACGCACCGGAAGAAGCTTGCGCAATTAACCATATACCCGTCCTCGGAGTAAAAGCTGACAACCCGGAGCCTATGAAGAGCTATCTCCCAGTCATCCGAAATGATCTTCATCCCAGCTGAGAGGTAACGAATTTCGAAATTATTATATTAAAATTGTTGAAGGCAGATGCGCGCAAGTGGTAGAGCAGCGCAAGATGAATAGTAATGCAGATCGCGCCAAGTGCAAGACTATGCGCTAGCCTCCAGAAAGGTAATGGTATCCGTGCTTGAGTGCTTGTTCGGGACGAACAAGGGGCAAGTGTGGGGGGTTTGATAGAGCCTATTTATACGCGCTATTTAGATCTTAACACTATGCTTGTTTGCATTATTTTGTGTACAAGATTACTGGTTTCCGGTGTTTTTGTATTTCAGGGCCAAACGAGGGCCTAAGTCAGATACGCACTAACAGGCAGCGTTTAAGGAGCGCAACACAGCCTGCGGAGCTAGCAGCGCAAGCAGGATAGGAAGTGGCAGAGTCGACTACGGTGGGCAGACCGAGTGCACTAACCAGTGTGTGCAGTGCGCCATGCACAGGATATTGGTGTTTCCAAATCTTGACACCATCAGATTTGGAAGTTGCCAAGGCCGTCCTTGGGCCTCATCAGCAGTATATAAAGAGAGGAAGGCTAGGGTTTGAGACACACACACAGACACGCCACATCACACGAGAGAGAGGCAGACCTGAAAAACACACGAGCTACTGAGAGGACCTGCGCTAGCCGACTGCGCCAGCCGAGATACTGCAACCTGCACGCACCTGCTTGTTACTATTTTCTTGGATACTTTAGCTATCATTTACTGTTTCTATGATGTTTACTACTAGCATGTCTAGCTAAACGCTTTGTATCGGTTGGGCATAATTCTATGAGTATTTCCTTTGAGACTTATGCTTAATGCATAGTTTGTTTGCTTGTATTAATTCTGTGCACACTGTTGACAGCTAGTTGCATGAGTAGGGGAAGCCTTGAACCGTGATCGCGCGTCGTCGTGCGCGTCAAATATAATCCTTCCTCTCCCACTAGTACAGCGGTTAAGTAAGGGTCGATCTCCACAGGGAGCAAGTAGTAAGTCTTTAACTAGTAACCTACACTTACGAAGACGGGGGGTTGTATGAGTGATTGGGGGTTTTGCGCGATGCGCGAGTAGCAGTGAATATCGTAACGCAGGAAATTGCACTAGACGTGCGCAAGCAGTATAGATGAGATACTATGTTTATGAGAAGTACTGGGCAGACAATCCTCTATGAATGCATTCCTTATCATCGACTCTAAATGTCTATAGTTTGTGTCCTACTTGGGTTAGTGTCCGGTAAAGGCTTCCTAACACACGCGCATGTTCCGTTCAAAGTTCATGTGCTATTAATCCTAGAACTAGACTAAACAGCTGCGAATCCTGTCACAGTAGCAACTGCTTACCCTAACTCGTTACTCGTAGTTGTCACGATAAGTTTGCGGTTCAAGGCTTCCCCTACTCATGCAACTAGTTTAACATAGGACAAGCAAGCAACACAAATAGGATTGCGGTTCAAGGCTTCCCCTACTTATGCAACTAACTGTCTCAGTATGCGCAGGATTAATACAAATAAGTAAACTACGCATTAAGCTCAAGTCTCAAAGGTAATACATCATAGATTCATGCCCGACCAACACTAAGTGTTTAGCTAGACATGCTAGTGGTAAACATCATAAAATAGTAAATAACAACTACTGTATCAGAGAAAACGGTAGCAAATAGTGCGTGCAGTGTCTTCTCTTGGCTGGCGCAGTCGGCTGGCGCAACTCTCCTTGACAGGTCCGTGTGTTTTCCAGTTCTGCCGCGCAGTGCCTCTGGAATGCCACTGAGTGATGATGTTACGATCCCCTGAAACCCTAGACTTTCTTTGTTTAAATAGTGCCCAGGAAGTTCATCTTTTGGCAACTTCCAAATCTGGTCACTGGGACTTTGCGCCTGGCGCACGGCATTGATTGGCGCAATCGGGTAGCGCACCTCTGCTGTCTTTCGCCATTCCTTCTTCTGTTTGCGACGCTAGCTCCGCAGGCTGATCTTTCACTCCTAGAACGCTGCCTGTTAGCGCGTATCCGACTCAAGGACTCGTTTTGACCTGATACACAAAAACATTGGAAACGAGTAATCTTGCTCATGAAATATTGCAAACAAGCATAGGGTTATGATCTAAATAATGTGTACAAATAGGCTCTATCAAACCCCCCACACTTGCCCCTTGTTCGTCCCGAACAAGCACTGAGCGCGGATACAATTACCTTTTCTGGAGTCTAGCGCACAGTCTTGCACTCTGATGCGAATGCGCAATTGCTCAACTCGCACTGCTCTATCATCTGCGCACAACTGCACTCAACAGTTCTAATATAATAATTCCGAAATTTCATTACCTCTCAGCCGGGATGAAGATTTTTGGATGGCTGGGAGATAGCTCTTCTTAGGCTCCTGGCTGCCAGCTCCTACTCCGAAGATAGGTATATGGTAGATAACGCAGCTTCTTCCAGTGCGTGATTCGTTCGCGCACTTCCTGGGAACCTGAGCCTTCTGATGATTTCCTTATGGTCTTTGCGCATGTTTGATGCTTGTGCGCATGCTGATTCTTTTGTAGTGCGTATCATCTGCTGGTATTTTTCTTTTGAACAGCTTTCTCTGCAATTTATTTTTAATATTCCCAGAACAGTTCCAGTCTCAGCCTTCAGATAGCAGCTATGGAACTCGCTCCGCTCTCCCTCCTTGGTCTGTCTGCGCAGGTCGGCGCACGCGTTTGCAACCGCGCCCGCTTTCCTTAGCTCGGCTTCCAGAGAGAAGGTGGTCTGTTTTCCCACCTCGCCACGCTTTGGGTATTTTTCCTTTGGCATCTGCGTGACTGAGCGCGCTCTTTTGTCCCGAAGGCTGCGAAGCACCGGCCTCCACTAGCGCTCTCGACCATATACCTCGCCTTCGAAGCACAAGCGACTAACCGCCTCTCTGGAGCATTTCTGTCAACTCCACATCCCCTGCATATCCCAACTAACAGGAGCAAAAAAACGAAAAAATTATACTAAAACAGTAGATAGCAGCGCACGCAATACGGATTGCGCAAAACAAGCTGGAGCGCATGCGCATCCTGCACCTTAGCGCACTACTGCTACTATTCTCTTCAACTTAAACTAAGCTATACTAAAAACATGCTCAAAAAACATGAAATGTAATTGTAACACCTCCCCCACACTTGAACAGAGACGTGTCCCCACGACTCAAGCTCAAGCGCATGGAGAACGCGCACATGCATGCAATGCAACGAAAATAAAGAACATAAGAATGCAAGCAAATAGTCACACAAAATATAGCAAGGGAGTCACAGAGTGTAGGGCACAAATATTCAGCACACATAATAGTCACTAGTCGCAGCAAAATAAAAGACACCACCCTAAAGAAAATCAATGCGCCTGCCCTCGGCCTTAGAAGTCCTCCGAGCTAGAATCAGCCTCTGAATCATGCGTCTCCTCCTCTGAAGAATCCGTCACGTACTCAGTGCTGGAGGAAGGCGGTACCACTGAAAGGGCAGGAGGCTGCGCTGCGTGGTCGTCCTCGGAAAGTGACTCCCATAGGGAATCGGAGTCTACTCTGGGAAAGTCAATGGGGGACTCCGGAACAGAAGGCCGGGCAGGGGAAGCTGCTGGTGGTTGTACTGGTTCGGGTTCAGGGGTGGGCTCTGCTGCTGGCGCTGGTGCTGGCGCTGGTGCGGGTGGGCGCACTGGAGACTGAGGAGGGTTGGCTGGCTGGGCTGGGGTTCTGGTAGGAGGAGGATGGTGTAGGCTGAGGAGAGGGGGAATGGGGTCTCCAAATTTCCACCCTGATGGTGGGCTCATCTTGCGCTGGGCTCCGGTCAACCGCGGTCAATGCTCCTCCAAACCCTAAAAATCGAAACTGCCCAGAATCCTCTGAAACTTGCACCGAACGAGCGCCCACTGGTCGCCTACACAACGCACTAACCACTGTTCTGGTCTGCACACTCTACCCCGGCGTGATTTCAAAACCCTAGAAACGTCTCCGCCGTGCAAATCCTAACGGAAACTGCTCAAATCGGGGGTAGAGGTTACCTGGTTGTAGTGTAGTTGTGTGGTCCTTAAATCTCACTAGATGGCCGCTTGGTGAGCGCTGATCCGTTGGGCAGAAATGTGGAGGCGGGAGCTCGTGCAACGGTCGAGTGAAAAAAGTGCTGGAATTTTTCTAAGTCCTGCCTTATATACCCCCCTCTGGCTAGCGCAACTGACCTGCGCATGGATAGGCGCACGGTCCTGCGCACTCGTGTGACTAAAAACTACCAAATCCTAAACTAGCTAAAAACACTCAAAAAAAAAAAAAAAAAAAAAAACAAGCAGAATAAAACATGCCAAAATAAAACGTGTCGGGTTACCTCCCGACAAGTGCCTTTGTTTAACGTCGTTGGCTCGACGGTACCTCGTCACGTGCCAAGAAGTGCGTCTGCAGCCTCCCCCACTCTTGCTCCTGAGTGTCCCTGCGCCAGTGCTTGTGTTGCGATCTCATTGGTCCTGCGCAAAGGATAAAATGGAAGGTCAGCATGTGATACATTATTAGTAACGAGGGTAGATGCAGAGGAAGAAGAGATATAGGCGATGGTTGCTAGTTCTCCCTCTGAGGCATCTGGTGGTGCGTCTGGCGCAGCAGCTTGCGCGTCCACTATCTCTGGCTCGGCCAAGTCAATGTTGCGTGCCGCGCCATCCCAAGGTTCTCCCAAGTACTATTTGACTCTCTTCCCGTTAACCTGAAAACGATGCTGGTGCTCGTCTTCTAACTCGATTGTTCCGTAGGGGAAAACCTTGGTGACGGTGTATGGTCCCGTCCACTTGCTGCGCAACTTTCCAGGCATGAGCTTCAGGCGGGATGAAAACAATAATACCTGATCTCCTGGTTCAAACGTGCGCCGGAGGATATGCTTGTCGTGAAATGCTTTGGTGCGCTCCTTGTAATCGCGCAGTCCCTCATAGGCGTCCAGGCGCAACTCTTCTAGTTCGCTCAGCTCAAATGCGCGCTCTTTTCCTGCCTCATCCAGGTTCAGGTTGCAAATACGTAAGGCCCAATATGCCTTGTGCTCGAGCTCTACTGGCAGGTGGCATGCCTTCCCATAGACCAGCCGGAATGGTGAGGTTCCAATGGGCGTCTTATGTGCAGTGCGGTATGCCCATAGCGCATCATCCAGGCGCTGGCTCCAATCCTTGCGCGACGGCCTCACAGTCTTTTCCAAGATGCGCTTGATCTCTCTGTTAGAAACTTCGGCCTGTCCATTTGTCTGCGGATGGTAAGCGGTGGACGTCTTGTGGCGCACCTCGTAGTGCTTGAAAACTTGCGCCACAACCCTGTTGCAGAAGTGCGTCCCCTGGTCGCTGATAACTGCCTTAGGCACTCCGTACCTGCAAAATATGTTAGTTCTGAGAAAATCAGCGACAGTCTTACCATCATCCTTGCGCGTGGCCTTAGCTTCGACCCATTTGGATACGTAATCCACGGCCACCAGTATGTACTCGTAGCCGGCAGATGGGGGAAATGGACCCATGAAGTCGATTCCCCAAACATCGAACACTTCATCCACCAGAATCGGGGTCTGCGGCATCTCGTTGCGCGCGGAGATTCCTCCTGTGCGCTGGCACCTGTCGCAATTCATGCAGTGGTTATATGCGTCTCTGAATAGGTGCGGCCAGTAGAATCCGCAGTCCAAGATTTTCCTGCTCGTGCGCTTAGGTCCAAAGTGCCCTCCACATGCGTGCGCATGACAAAACATCAAAACAGAGTTAATCTCATGGTCCGGTACGCAACGCCTTAATATCTGATCTGGACCTATTCTAAGCATGTAAGGATCATCCCAAAGATAATGCTTGGACTCATGTTTTAATCGCATGCACTGAGTTTTATTGAAATGAGGAGGGAACGCACCTGTAACCAGGTAATTTGCGATATGCGCATACCATGGTACCTTACCTGTCAGCGCCATCAGGTGCTCGTCAGGGAATGTCTCCCTGATCTGCCCTGGCTCCTCCTCCTTTACGATCCTGCTCAGGTGATCAGCGACTGTATTCTCCGTGCCCTTTTTATCTTTGATCTCCACATCGAATTCCTGAAGCAGAAGCACCCAGCGCATCAGGCGCGGCTTGGTTTCCTTTTTGGACATGAGGTAGCGGATGGCTGCGTGGTCAGTGTAAATGATGACTCTGGCGCCTAGAACATATGCTCGGAACTTCTCCAGCGCAAAAACAATTGCCAGAAGCTCCTTCTCCGTGGTGGTGTAGTTCTTCTGCGCAGAGTCCAGTTTGCGCGATGCATAGTAGATGGCATGCGGCTTCTTGTCCACGCGCTGCCCCAAGACTGCTCCTACTGCGTAGTCACTTGCGTCACACATCAGCTCAAACGGCAGGTTCCAGTCTGGTGCGCGCATCACTGGCGCACTGGTCAGCGCTTCCTTCAGCTTATCGAACGCCGCCCTGCACTCATCAGTAAAATCGAAGCACACATCTTTTTGCAACAGGTTAGACAGGGGTATGCAAATTTTAGAGAAATCCTTAATAAAACGCCTGTAAAACCCAGCATGCCCTAAGAACGATTTCACGTCGCGCACATTGGTGGCATAAGGCAGATTAGAAATAATATCTATCTTAGCTTTGTCTACCTTAATACCCTCCTCTGAAATGATATGACCTAGTACTACTCCGTGCGTTACCATGAAATGACATTTTTCGTAATTTAGCACTAAGTTCTTAGAGATGCAGCGCGCTAAGACTTTATCTAGATGGGTTAAGCATGCATCAAAGGTACTTCCATATACAGTGAAATCATCCATGAACACTTCTATGCATATACCAATCATATCAGAGAAAATGCTCATGACAAGGCGTTGGAACGTACCTGGCGCGTTGCACAGCCCAAAAGACATGCGCCGAAACGCAAATGTTCCGAAGGGGCATGTGAACGTGGTCTTCTCCTGATCCTCCGCAGCTATGGGTATCTGATTGTACCCTGAATATCCGTCTAAAAAACAAAAGTAAGGCTTACCTGCCAAGCGATCCAGCATCTGGTCCATGAAGGGTAGCGGGAAGTGGTCCTTGCGCGTTACGGCGTTCAGCTTCCTGTAGTCGATGCACATGCGCCAGCCAGTTTGAATGCGCTTGGGAACTAGCTCGCCCTGCGCATTCTCTTCCACCGTGATTCCTCCTTTCTTTGGCACAACATGCACCGGGCTAACCCATTTGCTGTCTGAGATTGGGTAAATGACCCCGGCGTCAAGCAACTTCAGGACTTCCTTTTGCACTACCTCCATCATATTTGGGTTTAACCTGCGCTGAGCCTCCCTGGATGGTTTAGCACCATCTTCCAACAGAATTCTGTGCATGCACACGTCCGGGCTCACTCCGCGCAGATCCGCAAGAGTCCATCCTATCGCGCGCTGGTTCCTGCGCAGCACCTGCTGTAAGCGCGCCTCCTGCTCCTCTTCCAATCCCTTCTTGATGATCACTGGCAGGGTGTCCTCATCTCCCAAGAAAATGTACTTGAGGTGCTCTGGGAGTTGCTTCAGTTCGATCTTGGGTGCCTGTTCAATAGAGGGCAAGATTTTGTTAGCGGTGCAAATATGAACTATATCAAGTACCTGTGTGGGTGCTGGTTCAGCACTGCTTAGCTCCTCCTCTTGCTCCTCCGGCTCTGCCTGTGTCAGTAGCTCTGGTCCTATGGTTGCGCTCGCACACTGCGCTTCTGTGACTAAATCGTCAATGCTGTCCATTGCGTGCACGGTAGCGTCCTCATATGGGTGCTGCATCCCTTCGAAGATGTTGAAATGGATTTCTTCGCCATCTACCTCCATGGAGAGTGTGCCCCTCCACACGTCTATCTTCGTGCGCGCGGTCATCAGAAACGGTTTGCCTAGGAGGATCTGCGCACCGCTGGCGCTTGATTCACCCTCCATTTCGAGCACATAAAAGTCTGCTGGAAACACCAGCTCTCCTACTCGAACTAGGACATCCTCTATCATGCCTGCAGGTTGTTTGCACGATCTATCTGCTAGCTGAATTGTGAGACCTGCAGGTTTTAGTGGTCCAAGGCGCAATGTTGCATAGAGAGAATATGGTAATAAATTGATTGATGCGCCCAAATCGATCATGCAGTTGCTTACCGTGGTTTTTCCTAAGGTGCAAGGGATAGTGAATGTACCTGGATCTCGGCACTTAGGTGGTACCTTTTGTTGCACGATCGCTGAGGCCTGCGCATTTAGCATTACCTGTGCGCACTCGCCTTTCCTTCGCTTGTTTGTGCACAGCTCTTTTAAAAACTTCGCATACCTGGGAATCTGTCGAATAGCTTCTATGAGAGGTATGTTGATTTCCACCTTGCTGAACAGCTCATACAGTTCCTTGTCCAGCGCTTCTTTTCTCGCTAGTGGTGCCTGCACAGGGAAAGGAGCAGGTATGTTAGTACAATTTTTGTCCTTGTTTGTCGAGTGGGACATACCTGGCGCATTGCCCTGCTGGTTCGTAGCTGGCGCTTCCGGTTGCGCATCTTGCTCTGGTTGCGCATTCTGAGCTGCTGGATCTGGGACTTGCGCAACTGGTTGCGCGGGCGCCTGCGCGGTTTGCTCTGTTCCTACTGTGCGCCCTGTCCTCAGTGTTACTGCATTGACTCCTCCTTTAGGGTTCTGAATCACTTGCGAAGGCAGGTTGCCATCGCTCTTTTTCAGCTCATACACCGTGGTTGCAATTTGTGATAGATGCTTTTCTATCGACTCGAACCTCTTGTCATATTTTTCGTCATTCTTGCGCACTGTATCTGCTAGCTGCCCCATGATATCTTCCAAGGAACGCCGCGGCTGCTGATTGTTCTGTGCTGGTGCGTCATTGCGGCGGTGCGGTGGATTGTAAGGCGCAGCTGGTTGCATCTGCTGTGGCGCGCGCTGATCAGTGGGCTGTCTCTGGAAATTGTTCTCTTCTTTCCATCTGAATCCATTTGCAGCAAGCCCAAAGCGCGGCTGATTCTGCCTTTGCGGTCCTCTGTTATCCCATCCTCCAAGGGCATTTACATCTCCAGTTTCTTCAAAAAGTGTTGGGCATTCGTCCGTCTTGTGCTCAGTCGACCTGCAGAATTCACATACTTTTGGCGCAACTGGTTGTGCGCTCTGCGCACTCATCAGTTTCTGCAGCATGGCCTTCATTTCTTTGATCTCAGCGCTTGTTTCTACCTGATGCACAGAACGATTACGGCTACTTTCAAGTGTCAATTGATGTCTTACCTGCCCAGCAGAATCTTCTATCAGCTGCCATGCATCCTCCGGGTACATGTTGCAAATGTCCCCTCCTGCGCATGCATTCAGTAGTCGCAGCTCCATGGGCAGCAGTCCATTCAGAAAGTTCTCTATCAGCACATTCTGGGGCAGCCCGTGATTGTAGCAGTTGGCTTCTAGCTCCCTGAAACGCTCGTAGTATTCTGACAGAGACTCCCCTGCGCCTTGCCTTGGCGCGGCTAATTCCCTTCTGAGCAGCGCAATCTTTGCTGCAGGATAGAATTTGTCTAAGAATTTCTTCTGCAGCTGCTCCCATGTGTGAATTGATCCTGCAGGTAAATTCATTAGCCAATGCTTAGCCGTATCACACAACGAAAATGGAAATGCCTTCATTTTCAGCGCTTCATCATTCTCCCCGTCGGTCTTCATGTTCTCGCAAATAACTAGGAACTCTCGCACGTGCTTGACTGGATTTTCATTGTTCATCCCGTGAAACTTAGGCATGTGATGGATGAGCGAGCTCCTTAGCTCAAAGTGACCGTCTGGCGGAAGCACGATACACCATGGCTGGTTAACAGTGATGGGTGCTGACATCTCGCGCACGGTCCTGCGTCGCGCGGCTGGACGGACGGGTGGCGCATTGTACAGCTCAGCGGCCATCCGTGCTTCGACCTCGCGCTGCACTTCCTCTCTGAACCGAGCTGCGCGGATCTCTGCCCTTACATCCTCTAGGGTTCTGTCCCCGTGGTTATCTCCTACCACACTGTTATCCTCCATGACCTGTTCTGAAACTCAAGAAAACGAAATCAAAAACAACGAGGTTGTTGCGTCTGTCAGAGCGCAACTAGAATCTGCGCAGCGCAACTGTTTCAAGGTTGCGCAGGCTGATGTGATTGCGCGCTGTCAGAAACAACAACGAGAAAACAAGACAAAAATGAAATAACTAGTTACTAAAAAAATGAAAATGTAAGCTAGCTAAAACTTAGCTGTGTTGCTCCCCGGCAACGGCGCCAAAATTTGATCGCGCGTCGTCGTGCGCGTCAAATATAATCCTTCCTCTCCCACTAGTACAGCGGTTAAGTAAGGGTCGATCTCCACAGGGAGCAAGTAGTAAGTCTTTAGCTAGTAACCTACACTTACGAAGACGGGGGGTTGTATGAGTGATTGGGGGTTTTGCGCGATGCGCGAGTAGCAGTGAATATCGTAACGCAGGAAATTGCACTAGACGTGCGCAAGCAGTATAGATGAGATACTATGTTTATGAGAAGTACTGGGCAGACAATCCTCTATGAATGCATTCCTTATCATCGACTTTAAATGTCTATAGTTTGTGTCCTACTTGGGTTAGTGTCCGGTAAAGGCTTCCTAACACACGTGCATGTTTCGTTCAAAGTTCATGTGCTATTAATCCTAGAACTAGACTAAACAGCTGCGAATCCTGTCACAGTAGCAACTGCTTACCCTAACTCGTTACTCCTAGTTGTCACGATAAGTTTGCGGTTCAAGGCTTCCCCTACTCATGCAACTAGTTTAACATAGGATAAGCAAGCAACACAAATAGGATTGCGGTTCAAGGCTTCCCCTACTTATGCAACTAACTGTCTCAGTATGCGCAGGATTAATACAAATAAGTAAACTACGCATTAAGCTCAAGTCTCAAGGGTAATACATCATAGATTCATGCCCGACCAACACTAAATGTTTAGCTAGACATCCTAGTGGTAAACATCATAAAATAGTAAATAACAACTACTGTATCAGAGAAAACGGTAGCAAATAGTGCGTGCAGTGTCTTCTCTTGGCTGGCGCAGTCGGCTGGCGCAACTCTCCTTGACAGGTCCGTGTGTTTTCCAGTTCTGCCGCGCAGTGCCTCTGGAATGCCACTGAGTGATGATGTTACGATCCCCTGAAACCTTAGACTTTCTTTGTTTAAATAGTGCCCAGGAAGTTCATCTTTTGGCAACTTCCAAATCTGGTCACTGGGACTTTGCGCCTGGCGCACGGCATTGATTGGCGCAATCGGGTAGCGCACCTCTGCTGTCTTTCGCCATTCCTTCTTCTGTTTGCGCCGCTAGCTCCGCAGGCTGATCTTTCACTCCTAGAACGCTGCCTGTTAGCGCGTATCCGACTCAAGGACTCGTTTTGACCTGATACACAAAAACATTGGAAACGAGTAATCTTGCTCATGAAATATTGCAAACAAGCATAGGGTTATGATCTAAATAATGTGTACAAATAGGCTCTATCAAACCGCAATCTTACTCTTGTTACTTGTTTGTTATATGTTAAACTAGTTGGTAGCTTGATGGTGACAACTAGGAGTAACGCACTAGGATAATCAGTTGCTACTGTGACAGGATTCGTAGCTGTTTAGACTAGTCTTAAGAATTAATAGCTCATGAACTTTGATCGGAACATGCGTACATGTTAGGAAGCCTTGATCGGACACTAACATCAGTAAACCAAACTATAGACGTTTAGAGTCGATGATAAGGAATACATTCATAGTGGATTGTCTACGCCGATACTTTTCATAGTCATAGTACTTAATCTCTACTGCCTGTGCACGTCTAGTGCAAATCCTGCGTTAACTATTGTCATTCGCGCACTTGCGCAACCCAATCACTCACACCCCAATTTTCGTTAGCGTAGGTTACTAGTTAGAGCTAATCTACTTGCTCCCTGTGTAATCGACCCTGACTTAGCCGCTATACTAAGTGCAGAAGGAAGGATTAATTTGACGCGCACAACGACGCGCGGATCAACTGCCCACCTAAATCAGAAGAAGAAATTCATTAAGCTTTTCTCAGAGTTAAGGAAAAAATTGACAGATAATGTTGCAGCACTGAAATGGCTTGACGAACTACCAGCTGAAATGGGATGATCCGAAGACATATCGAGAAGCTCCTTAGCATGTGTTACTCGTGTACCGAGACCAATTAGATTGTCAAGAGAATACTGACGTCCATCAATCCGATGTGTGTTCAGGGACGTCACATTTGGACGGCTGAAGTACCTTTGGTATGTTTTAACATAGCAGCCTGGCATTATCCATCTAGAGTCTTACGACAGTTCGGAATCCGTCAAGCGATTGCCCGCATGTCACATCCAAGTCACAAAGAGTTGCATGCGATCACCCGTAAAACTCAGTTACCTGTTGATAGAGCCTATTTATACGCACTATTTAGATCCTAACACTATGCTTGTTTGCATTATTTTATGTAAAAGATTACTGGTTTCCGGTGTTTTTGTATTTCAGAGCGAAACGAGGGCCTAAGTCGGATACGCGCTAACAGGCAGCGTTTAAGGAGCGCATCACACAGCCTGCGAAGCTAGCAGCGTAAACAGATAGGAAGTGGCAGAGTCGACTACGGTGCGCAGACCGATTGCGCTAACCAGTGTGTGCAGTGCGCCATGCGCAGGATATTGGTGTTTCCAAATCTTGACACCATCAGATTTGGAAGTTGCCAAGGTTGGGCCTCATGTGCAGTATATAAAGAGAGGAAGGCTAGGGTTTGAAGAGGACGACCATTGACATTGGCGTTTTAGCCAAGCAAAATGAAGTGCTATTCTAGTCACGCAAATATCAAACAATATTTATAACCGAGTGACCTCGGATCGAACCCAAGGGAAAAGCTTAGACTAATTGACAACTAATCAATGCTACTAATGTAAGTCTACGGTTTTGGGGGGTTGGGGGGGGGGGGGGGGGGTTTGTCCTCCTATAGAGGTATCTCTAGCAAGCATTAAAGACAAATGATATTCTTGAGTTTTGCTTAATGAATAAAAAGGGTGACTAGGGATTCAACCTCCCCCCTAAGATATGAGGAAACGAAATAACTCACTAATACATGCATGAACTACATTTGGTTGATAAAAGCAAGGCTAATGCATCATCCGCTCTAGGTTCAACTCTCGCTCCTTCCCTAGAATGGAGAGGATACATAAATGACATGGTTCTCAAACTCTCATTCTATTGAACCGTGTAGAATTTGAGCCTCATAACCGCACCCTCTCAGTCTATTGGCCGGTTACTCAAATCCGCTCAAAACTTAACCTAATGTCAAGAATGCATGTCGCTCTCACGCACAAACACTCCATCTATGATCATACAATAGCTATGAAACATCCTAAGTTCAACTCTCGCTCCTTCCTTAGGGGTTTAAACCAAGAATACTCACTTAAGGGTTTCGTCAAACCCTTGTTGTGCATACAATGAATACATAGCTAGGGCACAATATAATCAAACCAACCTTCATTCAATGCAATAAATTAGAGTTCTACATCATATCCAATCCTAGGGGATCCATTTAATCCCCAACCACAAGAACAACTACTCACTCATAATGAGTGTGCACAAATACATGATTAATAAGTGAAACATGAATGTAAACACAAAGTTAAGGGTTTAGAAAAGTAGTCTAGGTCTTGAATGATCTTCAATCCAAGCTCCAATCTTCAACCAAGCTTGATCTTCTCCAAAGGTTTGATCTTTGCTCTTTAGGGTTTGAAAGATTTCTTGAGTTTTCCTTAAAATTGAGATTTATTTCTCTCTCTTCAAAGCTTTTCATTTATACCTAGAAGGTTTGACCAGCATTGACCGAGTTGACCAGCGTTGACCGAGTTGACCGAGTCAAATAGTTGACTCGGGCGAGTCAACTTTCCAGAGGGTTCGAATTTGGCCGAGTCACTTCTTGACTCGGTCTTGCGCTTCGTGACTCGGGCAGAACTGACTCGGGCAAGTCAAATAGTTGGCTCGGGGGAGTCAAGTTTCCAGAGAGTCCCAATTTGCCCGAGTGCTTTGATCCGGGCGAGTCAACTAGTCCAGGCCGAGTCACATTGACTCGGGCGAATCTTCATTATCATGATTCTTTTGCGCTTTCGCCCGCAATCGACTGGATTTTGTCCGAAACTCTTCTAAGCTGCTGCGTGACTCCAACTACTCGATATAAACCTGAAACGCACGCGAAAAGCATCAAAAGACTTATATAACATCACGGAATGAACAAGAACTAAAAGGGGAATGCACATAAATACTATGCACTTTGCGCGCACATCAAAATACCCCACACTTAATTCTTGTTCGTCCCGAACAAGTAAATGCATAAGCCTTGAAAGGAGTAAGATGCTATAAAATATGAAACTATGTAATGGCGCATAGCAATACTTACTATCATGAAGATCCATTCAATTCTACTACGATTTCCTAACCTAACATGGAAACAAGTTAACTAAAAGTACGCCTACTCCTAATTCACTTTCGAGGTTAGTCTTTTGAGAGTTTTCAGAAAAGGAATACTCACAAATCCCACTTGCAATCATCCATGAGAGTTCAAAGTTCAAAGTCCAAATATAGCTAGCTAAGCAAGTAGTTCACTATCACCTCAAATTGGAATAGAGTTGTGCAAATTATTCACTTCACGCAAACTCTGTTCATAGAATCGATGTCAACCTAGCATTCGTCAAATTCAAATTTCCGCTCAATTTCCTATGCAAGTAGTATGAAGATAAGCGTCGCTAGCACAAAAATTTTGTCAAATCAATCACATATGCTTGCTAAGGGCAAGTTCATAAGCTCAAGACAATAAACTCGTTCTCAAAGATTAGGCTATACGTGATAAACCGCAAGAGAAGAGGAGTTTTGACAATGAACAATTTAGAATTTTCTCGTACAAGTCTGGATGCTTAAGTAATAAATTACGAGGGTCATACCTTAGACGCTTCCTAAAAACTCAATGCAAAAACCTTGCTCACACATATGCGAAAGAACTTGCGGAAAAGGCACAAAGTCAAGAGTTAAGTGTGCCTATTTTTTTGCGTTTATACAAATGCTTTCGAGGGGGAAATTACCTTCCTAACCCTCGACAAATGCAAAACCTTCAAAATATGATAATTCTTTTTTTTTTCTTTCTCTTTCATGTGCCTTTTTTTTTCCTTTTTCTTTTTTTCTCTTCTTTCGCAATCATTTTGAAACACCCCACACTTAAGACTTGACAACGTGCCTAAATGTTATTTGATGGGGCATGAAGTGTGAGCAAAGCAAATGCAAAGGCTAAATAGGGACGCTAAAATCACCTAAAAGCAACCAAGAGCAAGCACAAGGTTTTTGTATGAAAACATTTTTTATTTTGTGCTCGCTAAACTCAACTTCATTTTTCATGCATGGAAAGAGCTTAAAAAAAGAATCGAACTAAGCTAGCCGAACATCGAATCATGTGAATAAAATCATCACAAAGAGGATCAATCGACTTAAAGATGCGATTCATGAATTTAAGGCACAACTCAATCCAAAATTTTTTTTGATACTACTTAATTGCTTAGCAAACATTACATCGTGTGATCAATACTTAAAGCTAGGATGACAACAATCATGTGAGTATAATGCACGGAAAGTAACTATGTAGCATAGAACCATGTTGTTAAGCAAATAAAAGCGCAAGCGCAAACAAACACCCCACACTTAAAAATTTGCTTAGTCGCTAAGCAATATAAAGTAATAGAATAAAAGAGAAAGCTTCGAAGGAACTTCTCTCGTGTGAAGGTATCCAAATGCACATCACAAATTCCACAACGATTCTATACTACAATCAAGTAAAAATAAAAGCATAAATACTCACAAGCCTAGTTTAACGTCTTGGCTAAGACGTAGTTGATTCCCTTCATTTAAATAGAAACACACTTGAGAAGTCCTATGCTAGGATCCCTTCTCAAGCGGCGCAAAAGAAAAGCTTCGGATAATTTGGAGTCGTTTGTCGAAAAGTTTGGGTTCATCGAAATTGAGCTCTACCTCATTACATAGTAGATTTGTAAGAGGTCGAGCAATCTTCGGGAAGTTCTTGATGAACCTCCAATAAAATCCAGCGCGCTTGAGGAAACTCTTTATTTCTTGCACGTCGTTCGGTGGTGGCAGCTTCTCAATAAATTCAATCTTGCCTCTATCGACCTCAATTCCACTCTTTGATGCAAGATGCCCCAACACAATATGTCCTTTAAGCATGAAGTGGCATTTTTCCCAATTAAGCACAAGGTCCATTTCGATGCATTTTAGATTCGGTGGTAGGGGTTTCAATCCCTCACCGAATTCATCACCTTTTGGGGCCTCATTTACCTCATTTGTGCCATGATTAATATCAGCGGGTTTCACTTCAATTCCCAATAGAGAGGTGAACGACAAGCTATTGTCATCTTGTGTAAGCAACTCCTGCTCAAAGCTTGTTAGTTGACCAAGAGAATCAAAAATATTGCATGCATCATCTTCGATGGTGTCCTCATCGAGAGTGTTACCGTCCTCCTTCTTCTTCTTTAATCTTTGCGGAAATGGAATGGGAGGCATATATGGAGCGGGCTCTTCAGCTTTTTCTTTTCTTCTCTTCTCAACTTCTTCTTGAGATGAAGACCCTTCTTTATCAACCTCAACGGTTGTGTTGGCAACTTTGGTCTTCACTTGGGGCTCTTCTAAGATTCTTCCGCTCTTTAGGATGATGGCATTTATAGTTTCGGAAGAGTTCACATCCGGTTGAGAAGGCAATTTTTCTTGATATCTTGATGAAGAACTCGCTTGTTGAACAATTTGAGTCCCAAGCATTTCGCTATGCGCTTGCAATTGGTCGAGTCTTTGAAGGATGAGTTGGCTATCCTTTTGTTGTTGAGCTTGAGTTGCGGCCACTATTGCGGCAATGGATGCTAGGGATGGTTCCTCTTGGATAGGCGCTCTCCTTGGAAAGTTTGGGTCTTCATGGGACCTTACATACCCATCATTTTGATGCGCGGCTGCCATATGTAGGAGGGCGGATTTTATATCGAATTCTTGTTCTTCACCCTCTTCCAAATAGATGGGTGAGCCATAATATCTGATGGTCGGGGCGTTGTATGCCCAAACCGGTCTTTCTTCTTCCTCTTGCGGAAGAGGAGCATCTCCTTGCCTTCTTGGAATTTGTAGGTCCATATATTCTGGTTGTTCGGCTTGTGTAGGCGAAGGAGTATCCAAGTGAGGAGTTAAGCTCGTGTGAAGCGGAGGGATGAGAAGGTTGGCTTGTAGTTGAGGTAGAAGCTTGTTCTTGTGCTCTCTTGCTCTTTGCTCTAGTCTGCATTCAAACACCTATGAAGCAATCAAAGAGAGCTTTTGTAAGTGTGAACTTTAATAGAGACAAACAAGAATAGCACGCACGCAAGGAATTACGACAACTAAAAATAAAAAGGAAAATAGAAAGTGAAGCAAACTAACAATAAGTAATACAAATTAGCAATCTAGTCTAATGGCTTTTCCCCGGCAACGGCGCCATTTTGACGTTGGCATTTTAGGCAAGCAAAATGAAGTGCTATTCTAGTCACGCAAATATCAAACAATATTTATAACCGAGTGACCTCGGATCGAACCCAAGGGAAAAGCTTAGACTAATTGACAACTAATCAATGCTACTAATGTAAGTCTACGGTTTTGGGGGGGTTTTTGTCCTCCTATAGAGATATCTCTAGCAAGCACTAAAGACAAATGATATTCTTGAGTTTTGCTTAATGAATAAAAAGGGTGACTAGGGATTCAACCTCCCCCCTAAGATATGAGGAAATGAAATAACTCACTAATACATGCATGAACTACATTTGGTTGATAAAAGCAAGGCTAATGCATCATCCGCTCTAGGTTCAACTCTCGCTCCTTCCCTAGAATGGAGAGGATACATAAATGACATGGTTCTCAAACTCTCATTCTATTGAACCGTGTAGAATTTGAGCCCCATAACCGCACCCTCTCGGTCTATTGGCCGGTTACTCAAATCCGCTCAAAACTTAGCTTAATGTCAAGAATGCATGTCGCTCTCACGCACAAACACTCCATCTATGATCATACAATAGCTATGAAACATCCTAAGTTCAACTCTCGCTCCTTCCTTAGGGGTTTTAACCAAGCATACTCACTTAAGCATTTCGTCAAACACTTGGTGTGCATACAATGAATACATAGCTATGGCACAATATAATCAAACCAACCTTCATTCAATGCAATAAATTAGAGTTCTACATCATATCCAATCCTAGGGGATCCATTTAATCCCCAACCACAAGAACAACTACTCACTCATAATGAGTGTGCACAAATACATGATTAATAAGTGAAACATGAATGTAAACACAAAGTTAAGGGTTTAGAAAAGTAGTCTAGGTCTTGAATGATCTTCAATCCAAGCTCCAATCTTCAACCAAGCTTGATCTTCTCCAAAGGTTTGATCTTTGCTCTTTAGGGTTTGAAAGATTTCTTGAGTTTTCCTTAAAATTGAGATTTATTTTCCTCTCTTCAAAGCTTTTCATTTATACCTAGAAGGTTTGACCAGCATTGACCGAGTTGACCAGCGTTGACCGAGTTGACCGAGTCAAATAGTTGACTCGGGCGAGTCAACTTTCCAGAGGGTTCGAATTTGGCCGAGTCACTTCTTGACTCGGTCTTGCGCTTCGTGACTCGGGTAGAACTGACTCGGGCCAGTCAACTTTCCATAGAGTCCCAATTTGCCCGAGTGCTTTGATCCGGGCGAGTCAACTAGTCCAGGCCGAGTCACATTGACTCGGGCGAATCTTCATTATCATGATTCTTTTGCGCTTTCGCCCGCAATCGACTGGATTTTGTCCGAAACTCTTCTAAGCTGCTGCGTGACTCCAACTACTCGATATAAACCTGAAACGCATGTGAAAAGCATCAAAAGACTTATATAACATCACGGAATGAACAAGAACTAAAAGGGGAATGCACATAAATACTATGCACTTTGCGCGCACATCAACCATAGAGGACCACAGCACCCGAGAGAGAGGCAGAACTAAAAAACACACGAGCTACTGAGAGGACCTGCGCTAGCCGACTGCGCCAGCCGAGATACTGCAACCTGCACGCACCTACTTGTTACTATTTTCTTGGATACTTTAGCTATCATTTACTGTTTCTATGATGTTTACTACTAGCATGTCTAGCTAAACGCTTTGTATTGGTTGGGCATAATTCTATGAGTATTTCGTTTGAGACTTATGCTTAATGCATAGTTTGTTTGCTTGTATTAATTCTGTGCACACTGTTGACAGCTAGTTGCATGAGTAGGGGAAGCCTTGAACCGCAATCTTACTCTTGTTACTTGTTTGTTATATGTTAAACTAGTTGATAGCTTGACGGTGACAACTAGGAGTAACGCGCTAGGATAATCAGTTGCTACTGTGACAGGATTCGTAGCTGTTTAGACTAGTTTTAAGAATTAATAGCTCATGAACTTTGATCGGAACATGCGCACATGTTAGGAAGCCTTAATCGGACACTAACTTCAGTAATTCAAACTATAGACGTTTAGAGTCAATGATAAGGAATACATTCATAGAGGATTGTCTGCGCCGATACTTTTCATAGTCATAGTACTTAATCTCTACTGCCTGCGCACGTCTAGTGCAAATCCTGCGTTAACTATTGTCATTCGCGCACTTGCGCAACCCAATCACTCACACCCCAATTTTCGTAAGTTGTAGGTTACTAGTTAAAGCTAATCTGCTTGCTCCTTTTGGGATCGACCCTGACTTAGCCGCTATATTAAGTGGAGAAGGAAGGATTAATTTGACGGGCACAACGACGCGCTATCAACCGTTGATTTATTCAGCCACGCAAAGCTCAAGATAAGCCAGTTCCATATCGACCGACATCGCACGAGGTGCCATCAAAGCAAAGCAAGTATGGAAAGAGTCTGGTGAATAAGTTTGACATGGACAAAGCAAACCACAAACGAATGTCTACAGCTACCTGATGATGCAGTATGGCAGTGTTTGACAAAATCAGCTCAAGTGAACAAGCAGCTGAACAAGGTGCTGTTATAGCAGGAGCTAGTTCAGGGAGCTGTAGCATCTGTCCGAGCAGCAGCAGCCTGGATCTTTGGAAAGAGGGCTTGGCAGTTCTTCAAAGAGCATCAGAGGAGTTTCTAAGTATTCAGCAGAGAATATTTCAGTGGAGATTCCCAGTTGATGGAAAAGATTTGGAGAAGATTAGATTTGCAAATCAAATCTAATCTCCTACAAATTAGAAGATATTGCTCTTTGGATGAAATTGCTAAAAATGTGATTGATGGAACTGAGTGTTCCTATTTAAAAGAGGCCCTTCAGAGAGTTGGAGGCTGATCAAAGCTAAGAGAGAAAACACGAGAGTATACACAGAATTCCGAGAGGAAAGAATTCAAGATCGAAGAGCTTCGACCATCACCGAGAGCACCGTAGGCGCGTGGAGCTGGGTGATTGAACTGAGGGTGATCGAGACTTGCAGAGTTTGATCACTGCTTGATCTGGAAGCCAATTCAGAAGCTTGTTGGGTTATCAAGGGAAGCCGCGGAAGAATTGACGAGTGGGTGACTCGGTCAAGTGTCTTGTCGGCTGTGCTTGCTAGTGACAGGTGGTCACTGAGCGAGGGGGAGTGTTCCAGAGTGTGAAGCACTCGTGGAAGAGTTCGATCGGCTCGGCCTTGGAGCTACGCGGACAGATTGGGCATCAGCTGTGTGCTACAGCGGATGCTATAGCAAACCTGCAGTGACTGAGTATTAATTAGAATAGTCTGAGAACGTGGAGACAGTAGCTATTCTAGATTGATATCAGTGTAGGTTGTGTAGATACAAGTCAGAGCTTGTTCTGACTGTGTTCTTTGTTCCACTTGAGGTTGAGTAGCATAGGTTGCTTGGAGACTGTAAACGAGTGTACTTTGAGACCTTCGAGATTAGTGGATTGAGGACTGGAGTAGAGTCCTCCCCAGACGTAGGCAGTTGGCCGAACTGGGTGAACAAATCAGTGTTCCTAGACGTGTCTTGTTGCTTCAGAATCTGGTGAACAAGCGTGTGCTGTAGCAACTGCTTGTTCACAGTCTACATTTCAGAGGTGCTGTGAATTTCAATTGGTATCAAAGCCGGAGCTCAACATACAGTGTCAAGATCCTGTGCACCTAGCTGAGAAGAGCAAGACAATGAAGGAAGGACAAAGCACAAGCCGCCCTCCACTGCTAGAAGAAAGCAACTATGGCTACTGGAAGGCTAGGATGAAGGCGTTCCTTAAGGCCATTGATGAGAAAGTGTGGAAAGCTGTGGTGACAGAATGGGCTCCTTCTAAAGCCATTGATGATAAAGGAGTCACTTAGAAGAAACCTGAAGAGAAGTGGACAGCAGAAGAGGATGCTGCAGCAAATTGCAATTCAAAAGCCCTGAATGCAATCTTTGCTGCTGTGGATGCCAACAACTTCAGATTAATCTCCAACTGTGACATTGCAAAGCAAGCTTGGGAGATCTTGGAAGTTGCTCATGAGGGGACTGACAAAGTGAAGATATCCAGAATGTAGATGATTACTTCACAGTTTGAAGGTCTGAAAATGCTGGAGGGGGAAACCATCACAGAATTCAATGCCAAGTTGTGTGACCTGTCAAATGAAGCGCATGCTCTTGGAGAACCGATCCCTGAAGAAAAGCTAATCAAGAAGGTCCTCAGATCAATACCACCCAGATTTGACATGAAGGTGACAGCCATTGAAGAAGCTCAGAATGTCCGGGACATGAGGCTGGAAGAATTGATTGAATCCCCCAAACAATTTGAGATGAAGTTGGTTAAAGAAGAGCCCTCTCCTAAAGACAAGAATGTTGGATTGAAAGCTGAAATAGAAGAGAAGAAGCCCTCAGCTGATGATCAACTAGGTTTACTAGTAAAAAATCTGGGGAAGTTCTTGAAAAACATGGAATCAAGGTCTGGTTAGACCTCAACCTCTCGAAGACAATCCAGAAGAGGTGGAGGAAATTAGAGAAAAACCAAAGAACCAGCCGAAGAGGAAGAAAGAAAGAAGGAAAGGCATGCAGTGCTGGAACTGTGAGGGATATGGACAAAGAGAGGCAGAGTGTCCCAACAAGCAGATCAAGGGCTCTGACAAGAAAGACAACATGTCACTAACTGCAAAATGGAGTGACTTTGAGGAAAGTGATGAAGAAAATTTTATTGTGTTAGCTAGTTATCCTCTTTTGATTCTGAAGAAGCAACAAAGAATGAATTCAATTATGAGATTGATGTGTCAGATAGCGAAGAGGAGGATGACTCTACACACAACATGTTAGAAAATTTGCAAGACATTCTTCAACAATGTATGGATGCCTTAAAGGTAAATCAAGCTTTAAATGACAGAGTCAATCAACTGGAAGAAGAGCGGGAGAAGCTGCTTAAGAAACTGTCATCACTCAGTAGACTTGTCATCCTACAGAAGAAAGAAGATGCTACTATCAAAGACACTGATGTTAGCACCCCTCTCACAACTGACTCTCAGAAAGATATACTGGATGAAATCCTTTCTTATCAAAGATTTGGAGGAGGAAGAATGGGCCTGGGATATATAGGTGAGGAAACCTCTGGTATAACAGTCTTTGTTAACCTACCGAAACAGAGAATATCACTGATAGTGAAGAGAAAGGTAATCTCTGCCAGAAACTGATGGAGGAAGAATTAACAGTCAATCTGAACAAGGAGGTGCTTCAGCAACCGCTGTATCTGCCCTCTGTATCGAATGCCAATCTTCACAGAAGAAGAAAAAATCCCTAGGTCAGTGGAAAAGGAAAATGTGCTCCAAGAAAACATTTTACTCATAAGAATCCTCAGATACACAGAAGGGTTACCAAAGATGATATCAGGGGAAGGAAATAAAAGTTTAACAATCACTGTCAGATGTCTCTCAGCTCGGATAATCTCGTAAATCTTCGTCACCGATCAGAACTGCAATGGAGAGTCAGAATGAAGAAACCAGTGAACTGGAATGGAGCAAACAAAAGAGTGTCTCAGGAAACTCTGGAGTGGAGACCCAAATGTGACAAACTGAAAAACAAGGAAGTTGACTATCAGAAGTTGTGGAAACAGAGACCGACTCAAGTATGGATGAAGAAACAACCAGCTGACCCTAACAAGGAATCACCGGACAATGGGGGTAGCATCAGGAAATAGGGGGACTAGCCCCTAGCTATAGCAACCTGGACCTGAAAAGCTTGTTCAAATCTTTTGGTTACTAAAATAAAGGAAGTCAAATGCTGGGCACGTACATTTGAAAAAGGGAGAAAAACAGCGGGTAAATCAAATTTCTAGGGCACAATTGTTTGACGTTTGTTTCACAAATTGCTCGCAGATCGATCCTCTCCAGTTCGTACACCTCTCCGAAAATCCCCGACAATGGTGAAAACTCGCGGGCTGAAGAAGAGCTTAGGTGTCTCTCGCCAGGCTAAAGGAGGCCGGAAATCCAAAGTTGCAGCATCAGTGGAAGAGCATAGAGAGGGTGAACCGTGTCTGGACATAGTTGTCTGGCAACCCCCTCCGCATCCTAGGTCTCAGAAATCATCTCTCTCAGATAGTTCTTCGTAAAGAAGGAGGAGAGTTAAGCAGCCTGATGCTCCTGGTTTGGCTGCAGCATCGCTGACAGAACCCTCCCCTCTCTCTGAAGACCTTGCTCCAACTGTGGAACAAGCCCCAAAGGTTCCTACAGCACCTCAGGTGGTCAAAAAGGAGGCAAGCAAAGCAGTAGTGCGTAGTCCAGGCTCAGATGAAGACTCTGAAACATCTTGGACTGAGGAGTCTTCTGATTCAGCAGCTGCTAAAGCATCTTCTCCACCAAAACAAGACAAAGGAAAAGCCCCCATCATCATTTCAGACTCCAATGATGAAGATTCATCAAGTGAAAAGGCTGGAGAACCCTCTCAGAGAAATACAAGTCACCCTTTAGGAGCAAGGGGAAGGGATCTGTAGGTGGCATATGGTTTCGCAACAAGCATACCTCCCAATCATGGGGTATTGTGGAGAGGAAGACCATTGTTCCAGAGAAGAGACTGGACCTTGACAGATATAAGTCGACTGCGATCATTCAGCTCCTGTCTGAGGTAAATCTACTGAGCTCCCTAACAATTCCTCGGAGGTTCAATATCTCGTTAGTTAGAGAATTTGTAGCAAATATGGCGGATAAGTTCGACGATGAATTTGCTGAAGACTACGGGAAAAGCTGGATGAGAGGCAAGCTGGTAGTTATTACTCCGGAAAAGATAAATGACTATCTAGGAATAGATAGTAATGCTAGGGAGCCGACCATTGTAAATAAGGAACTCCTAGCCAGAATTCTCATAGGAGGAGTGTGCATGTCTTGGGTTGGACCAAATCTCAGTGCTGCGGAACTCACCTCCAAAAATGCCCTGTTGTACAACTTGGGCATTAGGAACTGGATCCCAAGCTCTCATAGGGGAAAGGTCAGTAGAACTTTTGCAAATCTGTTGCATGCCATTGGGAAGAAGAGGAGAGTGAGCTTGGGGAATGTGATGGTCCCTCAGATTGCGACACATGCTGGGAATCCTTCTGCAGTAAAATCCATTGTACTACCATCTCTCATATATGGGCTGATTACCTCCCAGCACCCAGAGTTAGGAGAGATTACTGAAGGTCTGTCCCAAGAGCTACAAGTGTTTACAGTAGATCACAAGCTATTCAAAGGGAAGCACGCAATTGACATTGCCCAAGAAGACCCGCTTCTGGTTGCCCGTTTTGATTCACCTCTAGAGGAAGCTCATCCCCCTACCCCGGCAATCCAAGGAGCCCTCAAAGCACGGATTGTGAGTCACTTGAAGTCTGAGCTGAATGTGCTGGCCGCTGAAGCCAAAAGAATCAATGTCAGAAGAACTCAGATCAGGGGCTTGCTCAAAGATCTTGAGTACCCAGAAGAAGGTGGTGATGCCCCAGCAGAAGAAGACTGATGTTGATTTATGACAAAAAAGGGGAGAAGGAGAAAGCTGCTATCCACTGCAACCTCTGCTGCTTACTGCTGCTGATGTTGTTTTTGCATTTTTTGCCCTGCGTGGCTGTGCTAAGGCAGAATGTGGCCATCTCTCACTCTTACTTTGAAACATTTTTTTTAGTAGTTATTTTTGCTTGTTCGTGGAAGTGTGCATCTGTGGCCTAGGGTTTTGTCAAAATGCCAAGGGGGAGATTGATGATGCAGTATGGCAGTGTTTGACAAAACCAGCTCAAGTGAACAAGCAGCTGAACAAGGTGCTACTATAGCAGGAGCTAGTTCAGGGAACTGTAGCATCTGTCCGAGCAGCAGCAGCCTGGATCTTTGGAAAGAGGGCTTGGCAGTTCTTCAAAGAGCATCAGAGGAGTTTCTAAGTATTCAGCAGAATATTCCAGTGGAGATTCCCAGTTGGTGGAAAAGATTTGATTGGAGAAGATTAGATTTGCAAATCAAATTTAATCTCCTACAAATTAGGAGATATTGCTCTTTGGAGGAAATTGCTAAAAATGTGATTGATGGAACTGAGTGTTCCTATTTAAAGGAGGCCCTTCAGAGAGTTGGAGGCTGATCGAAGCTAAGAGAGAAAACACGAGAGTATACACAGAATTCCGAGAGGAAAGAATTCAAGATCGAAGAGCTTCGACCATCACCGAGAGCACTGGAGGCGCGTGGAGCTGGGCGATTAAACTGAGGGTGATCGAGACTTGCAGAGTCTGATCACTGCTTGATCTGGAAGCCAATTCAGAGCAGCGAGTGCTTGTTGGTTGATCAAGGGAAGCCGCGGAAGAATTGACGATTGGGTGACTCGGTCAAGTGTCTTGTCGGCTGTGCTTGCTAGTGACAGGTGGTCACTGAGCGAGGGGGAGTGTTCCAGAGTGTGCAGCGCTCATGGAAGAGTTCGATCGGCTCGGCAGAAAGCCTTGGAGCGACGCGGACAGATTGGGCATCAGCTGTGTGCTACAGCGGATGCTATAGCAAACCTGCAGTGAATGAGTATTAATTAGAATAGTCTGAGATCGTGGAGATAGTAGCTATTTTAGATTGATATCAGTGTAGGTTGTGTAGACACAAGTCAGAGCTTGTTCTGACTGTGTTCTTTGTTCCACTTGAGGTTGAGTAGCATAGGTTGCTTGGAGATTGTAACCGAGTGTACTTTGAGACCTTCGAGATTAGTGGACTGAGGACTGGAGTACAGTCCTCCCCAGACGTAGGCATTTGGCCGAACTGGGTGAACAAATCAGTGTTCCTAGACGTGTCTTGTTGCTTTAGAATCTGGTGAACAAGCGTGTGCTTTAGTAACTTCTTGTTCACAGTCTACATTTCAAAGGTGCTGCGAATTTCACTACCTACATAAAAGCATGTAAAGATGAAGCAGGAGCTGCGGTTGATCAAACTCTGTACCGAAGCATGATTGGCAGCATGTTGTAACTTACGGCCAGCTGACCAGACATATCCTACGTTGTAGGAGTATGTGCAAGATACCAGGCTTACCCAAAGGAAAGTCACCTCCAACGGGTGAAGAGAATCATCATATATATTGGAGGAACAACGATCTAAGGCCTATGGTACATCAAAGGACACCAGTGCAGTTCTCGTGGGATATTGTGATGCGGACTCGACAGGATGGAAATATGCGGACTGGACAGGATGTTCAGAAGATAGGAAGAGCATGTTAGGGGGCTGCTTCTTCCTCGGCAACAACTTAATATCTTAGTTCAGCAAGAAACAAAACAGTATATCCCTCCACTACAGAAGCGGAGAACATAGCAGTTGGAAGCTGGTGTGCTCAGTTGATATGGATGAAGCAGATGTTGGGCGAGTATGGTATTCCACAGGATGCTATAACACTCTACTGTGACAACATGAGTGCCATCAATATTTCCAAGAATCATGTTCAGCACTCTCGGACCAAACATATTGATATAAGGCATCACTTCATCAGAGATTTAGTGGAGAAGAAGATCATAACTCTACAAGACGTAGCAACCGAGAAATAGCTGGCGGATATCCTTACAAAGCCTCTCGATGGAGTACGTTTTGAGTCCCTGAGATCCACGTTGGGGCTGTGTATGGTTCCTGATTCGACCGAATAAACCCCCCCCCCCCCTGTCGTTTGTGACAAAAGGGAGAAAAGGAGTAAGAAGTATCAACAGTGTATCAACACTGGTATATAATTCAAAGTCTCATATTTGTTTTGTCAAAATGCCAATGGGGAGATTGTTAAGATAATGTCATCATTGATAAAACTTCAACAAGAAGATGGTACAGCATCCTACAGAGTTAAAAACTGAAGCATGTTCTGGAATTGAAAAAACAACCACAAGAAGATGTTATAGCATCCTGTGGCGAAAGAAGCTGTAGAAAGATGTCTGAAGTAAGCAATCAATCCCAAGAAGATGCTATAATATACCGTGAAAACTCAGAGCTAGAGCAAAGTTGTCGTTCAACATGGTGCAGCACGGAGAGAGTTCGGACGATTGCTTTCGGCATCGCAACTCGTCAGGGAGTCACTCGAATAGTCGCAGTTGATCAGAAGCCTTCACCAAGTGCTTGGAAGAAGATAAGCTTCCCAATTGATTTTAGGAAATCGATTCTCAACAAACTTGCAAGAATCTTGGAGAAGATCCAATTTGTTAAAGTTGGTTGGAAAGATCTGCGAATAGGAATTAGAATTCCTATGTTTGTTAGATTGCTGCAGCTATATAAAGGAGGGTAGCACATCAACACAAAACAACACAATGAAAGAAAAAGACGCATAAGCAAAGGCTGGAAGCTAAAGCTAGAGCACGGAGTTATGGATGAGCTGAGAGAAGATCACGACCAGATGTGTCTGATCTACGCTTGATCTAAGAACTTCAACTGGAGCGTTGTCTCGTTGAAACATCGTCCCGACGAGGAGCTGTCACAGACTATCAATGATCAAAACAGAAATTTCCAGATATTGACAGAAGGTCATTGATCAAGGGAGAGCATGGCCAGAGTCAGAAGAACTTGTGGAAGTCAAACTGCTCAGCAGAGAGTGCGTGGAGAGTCGTGGACAGAAGCTATAACAACTTGACTGTGTAAGTTGTTATAACATCTTCCTGTTACACATTGTATTAGTATAGGCTAAGTCTGTGTGATCAGATTTGTAGCTATCTTTTACTGGAGTATGTAGACCGTGTAAGCTAGTTTGTGCGATCAGACTGAGCATAGATTCAAGCTAGGTTAGAAGTAAAGGTTTGACTAGCGTAGGCTGAGTTGTGATGTCCTTGTACTAGAAACCGTTCTTAGTTGAATCTTAAGGACTTAAGAAAAGTCCTCCCCAGACATAGGCAATTGCCGAATTGGGTAATCAAAGCTTGTGCGTTTGACAAGGTTCGGCTGAAGTTAAAAAATTCCGCAAAATGACCCAGAGGTTGTTATAGCAACCTATTGTATTGCGTCACCAGCAGCGCTCGTAATTTCACTTAACATTATTTGAAAATCCATTATAACACAAGCATATTGGCTTGAATATAAAACCTTAAAATTACTCTAAAATGATCTCTAGTAAGCTTAAACATGGCTCACAAACGCCTTTGTAAACAAACTCCTCCAATCAGCATTTTTCACCCTCACTGTCATATCCACTTATTGGAAAATGTATAAGGGCTTCCTCTGAATCCAAAATATAATTGAAAGCAAAAATTATGAGCTTCTCTAAATCATCTAAACAACCATTTGTCTATGAATTTAATTCCTTTAGTGTCCCAAATATATAAGACCTCCGATCTGCATTCAAATGCCCGAGTTAAATCCAGCATTGTATTCTAATATGTGCCTTATGATCTGCATATAACAGTGTAATCCTCATGAGCATTTCACATTTGACAATCATATCAACATATAAACTGCTTCATCTCTCAACAGTTAAGTTAGCCCACCTGACAACAGCTATTGAGAAATAATTCTTGAATCCAAGACAAATTCTACCAATCACAATCTTTGCACTTGTACAAGTAGGGGCCAGGGCCAATGTAAAGTGACCATCGCTAAGAAAATTTTTTAGACTTGTCTTGTTTTTGAAACATTATTTTTGCTTTGCCCTAATATATGAAAACATTTTTTATTTGCTCTATTTTTCAACCGGCCGGTTTTAACAAAATCGATCGGTTTGATTTTATATGCAGTCGGTTCGATATTTTTAATCGGTCGGTCTTAAAAGACCGGTCGGTTGGAAAATGAAACCGGCCGGTTTTGTTAAGACCGGCCGGTTTGATTTTGTATGCAATCGGTTTTGTATGCGGCCGGTTTTAACAAAACTGGTCGGTTTGATTTTCTAACCGGCCGGTCTTAACAAAACCTGCCGGTTTGATTTTCCAACCGACCGATCTTGTTAAGACCGGCCGATTAGAAAACAAGGCAAATCAAAAGTATTTTGATATAGTAGGGCAAAACAAAAGTGATCTTTTAAAAACAAGATAAGTCTAAAAAAAATTCCATCGCTAAGGGAGCAAACTATACGACCCCCCACGCCCCTATAATTTCAACATAAAATATCCATTACTGTGGTGGGGATGATTTAGTTACAGATGATATGCATGTGAAAATTAACTTCCTCGTCACCTTTCTGTAATGGTGGTACCTCTCCCCCTTGAAGACATAGATAAAATTTGATGCTTTGATTCTGTCTCACGGTATTCTGATCCTTCTTTTTCGCACAACCATTCCCAAACCAATGTCTTGCTAAAAAAATAAAGCTCTCCCCGCTGATTAAATTTATTTCTACCTACCCATGAAGGTAGCCAACAGACTACTGGTGAACCACACTAAATTTTCGTGTCTGACTATTCCTCTTCCTTTTATTCTTCATTTGATAATTACATCGCATCCATCACAAGAACTGGTATTAGAGTTGGGTTCTATGATTTAGACGAAGAAGATGTCAGATATAAGCATAAAGATTGACATGTTTACGTGGAAAAATAGTTTAAGTTTATGGCAAATCAAGATTCGAGCCTTGCTGAAGCAACATGGTCTGTGGGCACCGCTTTCTAAGAAGAAGAAAGTGGCTTCTGATAACGATGAGTGGAATAGTTTGGAGAGAAGGCTCATTCAACAATCATGATGTATCTAGCTGATGACGTCATCATGGAGGACGCTTATTAAGGAACTCCTGATGATATGTGGTTGAAGCTAGAAAGTCTATATATCTCAAAGTCTTTAGCCAATAAGTTGCTTTTGAAGCAGCCTCTGTTCAGTCTGCGTATGCATGAAGGTATACCTCTTAGACATCATCTAGACTAGTTAAGGTTTATGATGAGAGTGTTGCCTTAATTCTGTTGTTATCTTTACCCCAGTCATACGAGAATTTTGTGGACTCGTTTATTGTTGGGAAAGATAGCTTATCTCTAGAGGAAGTCAGATCAACTCTTCATACTAGGTAAGTACGCCACAAAGTATTTGGTTCTAATACAAAAAATCAGGCAGCCGAGTTAGTTGTTACCAAGAGTAAGGGACACAAAAAGTATGGTAAAAGGTTCAACTCCAAGTTTTTAAACCTAACAATGTCTGCAATTACTGTAAAGAAAAAGGGCTTTGGAAGAATCAATGTCCTATGAGGCAGAAACCACTGGAAGGTTTTGTTGTTGTGGCGGAACAAGACGCCACTTTTGAAGAAGATTTGGCGTTAGTTGTCAATGAACAATCATATTATAAAGATATGTGGTTCTCGATTCTAGGGAGTTTTACCATATTTGTCCGAACAGGGAGTGGTTTTCAATATATAGATAGACAAATGGAGGCAATGTTTCTATGACCAACGGTGATGTTTGTAAAATAATTGAAACAGGCTCAATCAGGATACGGACGCATGATGGGTCATTTTGTACCTTGAACAAAATCATACATATTCCACAAATGACAAAGAATCTGTTATCGCTAAGTTTGTTAGACAGTAAGGGTCTAAATTTCATAGGCGAGGGTAGAATATTGAATGTGTACAAGGGTTCTAAGGTGGTACTGAAAGGTGTGAAATATGGTACCGTGTACTGTGTGTAAGGTGCTACAGTGATGGACTCTACGACTGCTGCACAGAAATCTGGAAATGTTCCTAAATATGTGGAGTTGCATATTACTTTAGATGAAAGTGGATCACAACACAAATATGAAAATGTTCGGAGTTGCATATTACTTTAGATGAAAGTGGATCACAACACAAATATGGAAATGATCCTTACGTCGGACCCCCAATGAGGTATGATTTTCAGGATGTGATGGGCTATGCACTACATGTTTTTGAAGACCTACAAAGAAGATGTTAATGGCCCTTAGGGGGCATCCATTGGTAGGAAGGCACATCTGTTCTGAGTACATTTATGTTTGGCACTTCATTAATGCATCTGGTACATCTGTTATTTGCTGGAGATACAACTCAGTGAGATGAATTAAATTAGGGTTACATATTTTGGGCCCATTTCACTTGCTCATTCTGATTTATTTTTATTATTACTTTCCTATTCTACCCTTAACCCCCACCAGATCCCCTGCTCTGGCCCCATCAAGAATCCAACCCTAGTCGCTGAGATGTTTGACGTCTCTTTTGTCACTAGACTACGCCCTGATGGGCTGACCCATTCTGATTAGGGTTTTAGTCTCAGCACTATATATACCCTTATAACACTGCTGAAAAAATAAGGCTCTCTTCACTAAATAAATCATGTCTCATCTCCCCACACCTTCAATTGTAGGAGTCTTCCCAGAATCTTGACAAGTCTCTAAGTCTGCTATGTTCTCTGGTCTAGGGCTTTTTTTCAGGAGAGGCACACTCTGATTTTTTTCCATCTTTGTCTATTCATACCCATGAAATTTTGCCGGTTTATCCGTCGTGCCCGAATCAAATTTGATTCGTGTTGCACAAAAAGTGATTCGACCAGGGTTGGCCGAATCAAAGTATCAGTGGGTTATGAAGCTGGTCGAATCAATTCTGTTTGGGTGAATCAATTTTGATTCTCCCTGACCTTCATTTGATTCGGTCAACGTTGGTCAACAGACAAAATATCCTCGAGTTAAATTTGATCCGAGCAGCGTAAGTTAACTCGGCCAGGGTTGGTCAAATCAAATTTGATTCGTGCACTTGCTTGGGCGAATCAACTTTGCATTTTACTCGATTCTCGCTCGTTTTTGCCCTCGATCAACTGTAATTCATCCGAAATTTCTTCTGATCACTTCATATCATGTAATACACATTTTTAACCTGAAATGGACAAAGTAAACATCAAACAACTTTATAAAATAATGGAACAAACAAGAAGTAAAGGAAAAATACGGACAAATATATGGTTACTTGTCCGTACATTACCTGCCTGTGGTGGTAGCCAACAGACTTTTGGTGAACCTCGTTAAATTTTCGTATCTGACTATTCCTCTCTTTTTTTATACTTCGATTGTTAATTACATCGCATCCGTCACAACAAATACACACAATATACAACCCTAAATGCTATAAAAAAAAAAAACCTATGAATAACATTATATTGGACATTCTAATAGTTCGATGTCTTTATGTTACATAGTATTTGTGCTAAAACTATATTTGAAATATGTATGATATGAATTTTACTATGTGTTGTCTTATCCAAATGCACTCGACCCTTCGGGTACACATTTTTATGCCATTGGTTAAACTTTCTAGATCTGTTGTGCTTAGAGACCAAATTTATGTGTGAAGTGTTTATGTTTAATGATATTTGCATATGCTCAATTGCTTTGTTGTAAATTTTACACTTTATGGGTTATTTTAGTCTCTTACTAACATTAGGATTTAGAACATGAATTAGTTCGTTTTTTATAAGTTTTTATTTATTTATTCCTTTTCTACCTGAAACCTCACTAGAGCTCCTACTCTGGCCTCATCAAGAATCAAACTCTAATCGCTGAGTTGTTTGACGTCCTTTTTTCCACTAGACTGTACCCTTTGAGCGCTTTTATTTTGGAGTCAATATTATTGCTATTTTTTACCTACCATATGATTTAAAACGTTAAAGCATTCTTTGAATTATAAATAAGTGGGCTCAAATCTTCAAAAAAATTTCAAGAACTTAAAACATTAGAGCATTATATCTTGGCGATCGTAATTGTTTTATTATGGATGTCTATACGTGTATCATTTCCCATTTGCATCCACTTTTCTTTGTTCTTTCTTCACTTGAAACCGTGGTTTACCTCAAAAGAGATGAATGTCAACACAAAATAATTAGAGGAAAAAATTTGACTCTATGTGAAAAGAGGAAAAACTAAAATAAACTAAAACAGAGACCGAACGATTCGTCCAAAATACGAATTAGCCATAAAGGCCAAATAAAACCACCCATAAAGGCTCACATCAATCTTCTATTTTATTTTTGGATGTATGTTTTTATCGTGGATGTGATTATACATCAAACGATATATCGGATAACTTTTTTGACGCATGGAACCTTTGATATGTTTATGCTAAATTTTGTTAAATGCTAAAACCAAGCACCTCTTTTCTTATTAATTTAATCTTAGATTTAGGTTTATTCTTTTGAGCTGAAGTTATTTACTTAAGTATTTAACTTAAGTTTATTTTATTTTACTTAAGTTAACTTAAGTACTTAAATTACTATTTATCACCGCAACAACATCACACCAGCACCACTGCCAACAGCACCACCACTCCACTACCACAACACCACCACCACTCCACTATCTTAACATCACAACCACCACACAATTACATTATCACCACCATCAGCATTATAACACTACCACCACCCCCACGACAACACATCCACACCACCACCACAAAAATACTGCCACTACCACACAACCACAATATCACCACTACCACAACAACCCACCATCACAAAAACACTACCACCATCACAACAACCCACCACCACCCCAACAGCATACAACCACCCCCACTACAACACATCCACACAACCAAAACACCACCACCCCACTACCCCACCACCACCACACCATCACACAACATTCACACCACCATCACCACTCCACTACCACCACCACCCCACTACCTTAACATCACAACCAAAATAACACCATCACCACCACAACAACACACCACCACAAAGAAACTACCACCACCACAACACAACAACAACCCACCACCACAAAAATATCACACCATCACAACACAACAACAACTCACCACCACCACTACCACCACCATTACCAGAACTCTACTACCACCACCATTACCACACCACCACCACACCACTACCACCACCATTATCACAACACTTCCAAAACCACAACAACCCACCACCACAAAAACAATACACCACTAATAAATAATAATAATAAATGTACTTAACTTAACTTATTACTGAAAATTTAAGTGCAAAAGAACAGGGCCTTAGGCCCCATTTTTTTGCTCTTAAATTTTAGTAAATAATTTAAGTTAAGTACATTTAAGTACATAAACCAACCACCACCACCCGCTAGACAGCAGACCGGCCATCGTCGCACCACCTCCGGTCAATTTCGACAGCAATCACCGGCCGGAGGAGGCCGCCGGTGGCTGTTGATTGGCGGTAGACCAACGGGGTCTTGCGTTGGTCCGACGGGTGGGCAGCGGTGGTCTGACGGTTGTCAATTTAAGTTAAGTATTTAAATTAAGTTAAGTATATGAATAAATAAATTTAATTAAAATACAGACCCTTAATAAATTAGGAATGATCTTTATGCCAAGAGCTACACTCTCCTCCAATTCTTTCTCCCTTCTCCCTTCTACCTTCTCCCCTCTTCCACTTCAACCAAAGGAAATAGCCTCCGACAATAAGAAGATCCTAAAAAGCTTAGCCCCAACCCTCTAAGGGCATCCGCACCCGTTCAGGAATTTCTATCTATCTCAGAAATTTCTCGAGGAAAAATTTCTCTTACTATTCATCAAACAGTAATAGCAATCTACACAATTCATGCACCCATTTCATTCTTCAGCAGCAATTTCTATTACTATTCACAATTAAAAATTTTAATATTTTATTAAAAAATTTAAAATTTTGAATTATTGATCTTAATTATCGATATGAATTATTGATCTCAATTATCGATCTGAATTATTGATCTCAATTATTGAGCTACGATAAGATTTTCGACCAATCATGACGAAACACGTATACCTGATGATACCTTGTAAATTTGTATAAAAGGAGATCCACACCTGTTATACATTCACACCTTCATCAATCTTCCTTGTTTTTATAATTTCATTGCTCCACTCTCATAGGTAAGTGATGGATCCTTTTAATTTTGATGAGAGCTTTCAATTGTTTCAACAAAGAATGAATGAAATGAATGAGACTGGTAACTCATTAGTAATGGATGCGGTAGTGATAGCTACAATGGGTGTTCAGGAGACCGAAACACGGTCTCGTCGACAACAAAATTGACCCAGACAAAGAGTGAGCAAGGGGGCAGAATTTGTTAGAAGACTACTTCATTGAGCGTCCAATTTTCGGAGAAGGAGACTTTCGCCGAAGTGTATCGTATGAGTAGAAGTATTTTTAATCGTATAAAAACTAAACTCTGTAACAATGATACATATTGGCATCAACGAAGTGATGCAGCTGGAGTGGTTGGTCTTCTTCCTGAACAAAAGATGACTGGTGATATCCGAATGTTAGCATACGGTTCATGTGCAGATCAGTGCGCCGAGATCACACGGATGGGAGAATCGACAACACTCGAGTGCTTAAAGAAGTTCTACGCCCAAGTAGTTGAACATTACAAAGGTCGTTATTTACGGTTCCGAATGAAGCAAACCTCACTCACCTACTTAAAAGGGCAGAACAACGAGGTTTTCCAGGTATGATTGGAAGTATAGATTGTATGCATTGGGAATGGAAGAATTGTCCAACGGCATGGCAAGGGTCCTACTCAGGTCGTAAAGGTCGTCCAACCATTATCTTAGAGGCTGTAGCATCATATGATACATGGATATGACACAATTTCGTTGGTGTGCCGGGATCGCAGAATGATATTAACGTCTTGTATCAATCTGACATATTTGATTCGTATCTCGAAGGCATGACTCCTCAAGTGACATATAAAGTTAATGGGAGCACGTACAACAACACTTACTATTTGGCTGATGGCATTTATCCAAGGTACTCCTCGTTTGTCAAAACAATTCGTAACCCACAAAGTGATGCTGAAAAATTATTTGCAAAGAAGCAGGAATCATACCGCAAGGATGTTGAGAGGTGTTTTGGGATCTTACAATCTCGATGGGCGATAGTACGACATGCCAGTATGTGTCACAAAAAAAGTGTCCTGAAAACGATTATGTTACCTTGCATTATAATGCATAACATGATCGTTCAAGAAGAATTTGTTGAGGAAGAGTTTGTAGAAGTTGAAGAAGAAGATCCACACAATCCATATAATGCTTTTACCGTATATGATGGACCAACCGATCAAAGCGGTAATCGAATTCGTCATGACCCGGTTGAGAGATCGCAACAATCTCAGGTATTTGGGGATCGTCTTACCAATCTTCAATCTGCATATCTTCACAGTCAACTTCAAAGTGATTTGGTGAAGCATAATTGGTTTATGAAATCCAATCAACAAATATGAGGTGTCACAAGTGTGTTGTCTTTACCTTCCTTATTGTACTTTTAATTCTAATAAATTGCTTTTATTATCAATCAGTTAAATGCAGAGCGTGAAAAACAATTGAGTCATAAATTAAGAAGAATTGAAAATACATTAAATAATAGTTAAAGTACATAACAATTGTTTGATAACGATACATGAAATTACATTAAAGAAATTAATCATCAATTTGAGGACGATAGCAATTCGAAAAGTGTCCAGAATAACTTCCATCTTCAGTATTTTGTTCGTCTTCTTCTTCTTCCTCATATCGTCGTAGAATAGCAGCCTTCCTCTTTGAAAAATATTTCTTTGACTTCGGTGTCATTATGTCGGTATTTAATTCCATAATCCTTGTCTCGTCTGTCAATTTCCTAGCATTTTCAGCCTGTTCTTGCATTTTGTGAGCTTGTTCTTGCATTTTGTGAGTATGCGCCATTTGCTTTTGAGTAAGCTCGATTTGAGTTTGTTGGATACCTAATTGTTTTGCTTGCTAATTTTCAAAGCATTACCGTAATCATTTGATGATGCAGTGACCTTCTTACTTTTTTTCCTTGCTTCTTTAGCTGCCTTCACTCCTTGTGGTCTAATCGGACTAGATGAACTTCCTAAATTATTTTCAGGTGTGGGAAATAATGGTTCTTCATAGCTGTCGATTAGGGGCATTTCACTTCCATGGACCTCTTCAATGATTGGACTATTTTCTTGTGCAAACGTCGGTGGAGGAATGAGCTGTGTCGGTGCGAATGTTTGATGTATTTTTACTTGTTCCCAACATTCAAAATGCATAAACGGCTTCTTCTTTTTTGCAACATACATAGTTTGAGCTTTTCGTATCTGTCAATCAAATTGAAAAATATACATATAACCAATAAATTTGAAGTTATAATATTAACCAAATTTATTGAATGATTTTACCTCATCTTGTAAATTACTGCCAGATTCTGGATTTCTTATTGCGTATGAAATACAAGATCCTCACAAAATTAAATTGGGCTTCAACTTCGCGAATCTAGAAATAATTGCCGCTTGAGACCTCGGTTTAGTGCTCCTTACTTCATCGTCGCCTATAACCCAATTTGCTTCAAAATTAGCGTAAGCTTTTCCCACAACTTCGCAATCTTTTGTTTATTGCCTGAAATTGGATCGGTGGATTGACGACAGTACGATATACATAGCTGCACATCCTCAGACATAGACCAATTTCCCGACATTTGTAACGAAAAGATCAAATTGAAATTTGAACAAAGTAAAGGAGTTCAAGTATGAAAGAATAAAGGACGGTGTACATTTTAGTTGAGGAGAGTGGTAGATTTATAGGAAATTTTTTTTTGAATTGTACACTTTTTTTTGAATTTTTTTGATTTTTTTAATAATATTTCCGTTGTTTTTGAATCTGAACCGTTGGATCAGCAGATCTAATCCAACGGTTCAGATTCAAAAACAACGGAAATATTATTAAAAATTCCGTAAAAATTCGGAAAAATACGAAAATAAAGTGACACAATATGTATATTTCTTTTGAAATGTACATTTTTTTTCCAGATTTTTTCGTTATTTTTTTTGAATTTTTATGATTTTTTACAAAAATTTCAGTTGTAATTTAATCTGGACCGTTGGATCAGCAGATCTGATCGAGCGATTCAGATTAAATTTGAACAGAATTATTATTAAAAATTTCGTAAAAATTTAAAAAAATTCGAAAATAAATTGACACAAAGATGTATATTTCTTTTGAAATATATATTTTTTCCCTATTTTTTCGTTATTTGTTTTGAATTTTTTTAAAATATTTATGATTTTTTGAGAAAAATTTCCGTTGTAATTTAATCTGAACCATTGGATCGGCAGATCTGATCCAACGGTTCAGATAACTTTCAAACGGAATTATTATTAAAAATTCCGTAAATATTCGGAAAAAAACGAAAATAAAGTGACACAATATTTATATTTCTTTTGAAATGTGCATTTTTTCCTGATTTTTTCGTTATTTTTCGAATTTTTTACAAATATTCCCATGAAATTTAATCTGAACCGTTGGATCAGATCAGAGATCTGATTTGACGATTCAGATTAACTTCCCGTTCTTTTATGTTTATTGGGCCGAATTTTTAAACTAAAATTATATTATTTCATTTTTGTTATTTCATGTCATGTGCCGATTAAATTTGTTTTTAGGGTTTACGGAATGGAGAACAATCGTTCTCCATGGCGACCTCGCCGAGAAATTTCTGGAGCTCGTTCTTCCTCGCCATCCGCTGCTGCACGTTGACTTGGATCGATCTCGCTTGGAATCTCGCACGAACGTCCTCAATTTGAAGTCCGCTGCATATGCCCTAATGAATGCTCTCTTAGAAAGCGTTATCTCTCGTGAAAACTAGTCGATCCAAAATTGATCGGGGTCGAATAATGTTTTATTTTATTTGTGGTTAGATTAACATAAACAAGCCGTATATGATGTTATGAGCATATATTTATTTAGTCATTGACCTACAACATTTATACAATGATTTATTTTAGTTATGTTCTTTTTTTATTTATTAGTTATCAACCCACAACTATTTTGCTTCATTGACTTATTTTATGTTCTATTTACTTTATTTTAATGTTGAGTTTACATAAACAAGTGAGAATGTTGTTACTTGTTTAGATATCAATCTACAACTTTTATGCTTCACTCTTTTTAATTAATCTTAATTTTTAAATTGACATGAACAAGCTGAATTTGTTGTTATGAGCATGCTTTTTTATTGTTTCATGAGGTTGTTCAAATTGTTGCTCCTGTGTTATGTTACATAATTGTGTTAAATGCTTAATCAGATTAATTTTTGATAGACTTGGTTACTTATCAAATTGGATTGTAAAGGCCACCCTGAAAATAATTGAAATTCGGGCCCAGCTCCTTAAATATCTAACTAGCCCAGCCGTTTAGGTCTGGATAAAAATCGGGCTCATAAATAACCCAAGTTGATGCATATTCTTGAAGTAGGGGGATACTAAATAAAAAAATTCTCTTCGTCCAGGCCCAACCCACGGAGCGATGCTACAGGTAGGCATAGCTGGATTATAGTTATTCCGCACATGCATTCCACAGGCTGCAGAGGCAAGAAAAGAAGAGATTTGATTGTATTTGTTTGCTTGCTTTTATTGTGGCATGGTGTCAAGTAGGCCCTATATTAATTTGCAAGTAAAGAAAAAGCAACCCAGTCAGCCAAGTGAATTGAGCTTTTAGAATCCTTAAAGAGCCACTTTTCATCTTATGATAATATGGCCCCCTCAACCGATCAAACGGCCAACTCACATCTCGCTCAAAAATACTATTCATTCTTCCATGCACGCCTCGACATCATCCGACAAGAATGGTTAATAAGTTTCCTTTCTCAACAAAGTGACACTTTTATTGAGATGGCCAAATTCAAATCGACATCATCAACTGTTTTCACTTAAACACAAATCTTCTATTCATTTGTCAATCCAAACAGCTAATACCGAAAATAACCTAAACTGTTACTAAGTAGTTTCAATCAATGACCGACCGTATCAAATTAAAAGGATCGTGCATACTTGTATATTTCTATTTTCAAAGACCAAATATTCATTTCTTTTTATTTTTGTCACTGTCCAAAAATCCTCCAGCAACTTGTATATATTCTGTTGCGAGATTCGTCTTGGACTTTGCCAACAGGCATAAATATTTATAACTCAATGATTCTTCTCTATAAAAGTTTGGCGTGCTGACCCACGTATGCAACACGTCTAGCTAAAAAGCCAAAATTGTCCTATGAGTCCAAATTATCATAAAAGACGAGGTTATGGTTTGTTGGCAGGAGAGTAGCATGGAAGCATTTGTTTATCTTGTGCGCATGATGAATGATTCCTCGTGAGGTTGCAGCAGCTAGCAGAGGGCACATTTTCAATTAATATAATGTGATCGATTTCAACAATTAATTGGTTTTTGATTTCCATTTCTTTGTATCCAATAGTATTGTCGCTGCTTCAAAATGCTGGCACATCTGCACACAATGGAAGGCGGAAATAGTTATGAAGCTTGTGGATATTAACGCACATTAATACGTATACGTAGCATTTCTTGGTAGGGAGAGAGAAAAGGCCAATATTAGACTTTCTAACAAATAATTTCCTCTAAACAACAAAGGATCATTAGATTCTGACTATCAACAACCTATCTTTTAGGAGTGTATAAATAGAAGAATTCATTAAAAAAAATTTAAAACCATTTGAAAATAAATCTTTGCTTCCAATTTGTAGTTCTAGTATTGATGATAGAACTTGTCCCAGCAGTTGTTATGACAACTTCTGAGTAAACACGTTAGGAATGTTTCGAGTGAAAGTAAATACTGAAAAGTAAATACGAGACACAGAGATTTGATAATCCACTTCGGGAAAATGTGGTGGGGAGGTTCTCCTAACCTCTACAAGTAGCAATCCACTAGTAACGATCGAACAACAAAGTACAAACTTGCAAGACTTTCTCTTCAAGCCCTTCTACCACCGACTCGTTTTCGATGCGCACTGAGCTCCCCTCAGTGTAGAGATCCCTCTCTATGGCTTGTCACAACAGCTTCGTTCTCCCGAACAGCTGCTCGTCCAGTCAACGTCCTCCCAGATCGCTGGCCTCCTCCCGGATAGCTGGACAGATCTGTTTTGCAATAGGGTTTGTGAAGGGTATTGCTTCAGCAAATACTCCTGGTTCAATCTCCTATGGGTGCACTCAATCACTTAACCTCAACTTCTCTTGTATATTTCTATAATGCAAGAGAGCTGCATGAACGTCCGTTATATTCATTCTTCTTCAACTTAGTTTTCACTCCTTTTAAAGCCCTCGCCAATCTCCTTATAGATTTCTTCAATTATTCAATTTGAATATTTGTTGATCTTCGCTTTATCTTGTTGTCAAACCATGAGATGGCATATCAAAGATGTAGTTGAAGATATTCTGTATAGTGATCTCGGGGATATGCTTCACGCCCTTGATTCTCGGGATCTGCTGATTCCTGAGAATATGCACCTTGGGTTTACAGCCAGCGCGTACTCCAGCACTTGCTATAACATCTTGCGCTGGATCTTTTGACTTCAGTTTTGCAGTTTCAACGTCTAACTACTTTACACATATTTCTAACTTACTTGAACAACTCTTTTGCACAAAAATATGCCATACATAATCATGGGACTAACAATCTCCCCTTTGACAGTTTTTGGCAAATTACAAAGTTAGTTGTTCAAGTTAGAACTACTCCCCCAAATATTCTCACCGTATTTGCCACAAACTCGGCAAGGGGATACAAGGTCAAATGTTTTCACAAAATGACAGGCAAAAAGTTCACAAATTGAATGATATAAAGTTCTTCATAGAATGAGGGCTTCAGGCATTACTAGCTTCCAATCATGGCAAATGTTGAGCCGGTCTCCTCAGCAACTACTCCAACAAACACTGGAGTCTGAGATTCACCCGGTGGGTAGGGGAATGTCCAAAACATGCTTTCCCTTAAATAGCTTGTGATTGCTCACAAGGACCTATGGGTTGCTGGAAAGCTTTACTCCACCTTTCTTCAACGCTGAACACTGACAGATAGCTAATTCATATATTAATGAGGGAAAACCAATGTTTAAGTTTACCCCTTTGAAAATGGTGTGCTCTGCTATCTGGTCAAATATCACTTTCCTAAGGCTGACCTTCTTCTCATCCCAATCGCCTCTAGAAGTAGGGCATAGCCCTTGCTGATCTTAGATGCATTGATAGAGGTCCACCAGTTGTGCTGACTCACATCATGGATCACAGCGTGCTTCGCATATATGACTGCAGATGTCAAATCTGCAGACCATACAGAAAGTGATCCCCTTGTTAGTTTCCTTGCTACTGCACCCCAGTCAGCATTCTCCTCAACATTCACTTAAACAACAACCTCAACATTTATGCCATAAAACTCATTAACGACCTCTGGTGTAATCTTGATCAGGCTCCCCTTACCCATACATGTCCATACTCAGAACTCATCTCATCACCAAAATCTTCACCAAGATTGGCTACAACCTCTCTCACCACAGCTTCATCAAATCTATTAGCTTTCCTTAGCGAGTGATACTGGCAAGCTCTCTTGAACAGTTCGGTCATGTGCTTGGAAGAAAACCTGTCTTCATTCAGCACTCTCTCAGAAACCAAGCATCTTTTCTGCAAATTCTTCCAACGATCTACTCGTGGTCTGTCAACAAACCCGACTTGATTTCTCATCACACCAACTGGTTTCACTATCTTTGGCCTCTTCCCTAGTGGAGCATCATCAACACTCTTTCCTTTTCTCTTCGGCCTGCTGGACTCAGCTGGTCAATTCTTGATGTAACAACACCTTCTATAGATGCTGGCTGCACATTATCATCAGGAATGTTACAACTGGAACTTCTTCTGCTGCCGGGGATAGGCTTTCCTCAGATGCGTCTGACTCTATATCCTCTACTTCAACTGATTTAGACTGTTCCTTCCTTTTGGATGATTCCTCAGCACTAGGAACATACTCAACTGTCTGCTTCTCTCCAAAGGAAGATTCCTCTTCTATTTCATTACCAATATCCTCAGCAATAGCCTATGCAACGGCCTCTTCTCTTTCCACGGTACCAGTTGGGCTCTTCACACTCTCCTCCTTAGATTCCTCATCAAATGCATGATTCTGATTCATTATCAGCAGCTGAGACCTCTTGACCATGGACCTCACCAACCTGGTCCCCCCCCCCCCCCCCGCATCTATGTCAGGGGTATCCTCAGCTTTTTCATCAACAACCGCCTCCGCAATCTCCTTGGCACCACCCTCGAGATTTCTTTATTCTCAATAGAAGGTTTTAACGACCGCTACTACAGGTTCCTCAGCAGTGGGTTCAACAACGCTTTCCACATTTTGCTCATAGATCTGAAATAGCCCGCAAATAGGAAATGTTATACCGTTAGTTGAAATATCAGTGTTACATTTCCTTTTTCTGGTAGCCCAAACTTTATTCAAGGACTACCAGAAGTCATGCCATGATTAGTTTTCGACCACGCACAGTCCCAACTCAGCCCTCAAGGTCTCGAATTGTTGTGTGCTTAACCCTTTGTAAAGATATCAGCTTTCTGGCCATTTGTGCCAACATGAGTCAAGATCAACTCCTTCTCCACAACCTCACTAATATAGTGGTGTCTGATCTCTATATGCTTTGTACGTGTGTGCTGGACTGAATTCTCCAATATGCTGAAGGCTCTCATTATTATCATAATACAATGTCATAACATCCAGTTCAACACCATATTCCTCCAGCATGGCCACAATCCAGTATTCATCTGCTATGGCATTCAGTACTCGTTTGGGTTCGATGGTAGATACAAAGCAAGCAAAGCGAACCATCTCTCTGTAATTCTTCTTAACCCCTCGAGTGACCATACTCTCTTTTGGACTTCCAATGACATTGGTCAAAGGATGGTGTTTCTGAACATGACATGAAAGAATCATCTTGATCTCTTCTTCTGTATTAGCACTGTCCAGCATGTTCTTCAACAACGGGTGGCTGTGAATCACCTCTATTACATCTCCTTCTGCTGGGTCCTCAGCATCTCTTACTGGATCTTCATCAGTCGTCTGTGGAATCCTTCCTTCTGCATCGTCAGTGGTATCAAGCTCTCCGTCATCTATTACAACATTTGATGACTCCATAATAGTCGTTGTCCTTCGATTGTAGACTCTGTAGGCACGACTGTTACGGGAGTATCCTTGGAAAATCCCTTCATCACTTCTAGCATCCAGCTTCTGCTTATACTCTCTGTCATCTAAAATATAGCACGTAGTACCAAATACATGAAAATATTTCACAGTAGCCTTCTTACCGTTCTAGATATTGTAGCACGTTTTGTCAGTACTCCCCCGCAGTGTTACACGATTAAGTATGTGACAAGCCGTGCTAAGAGCCACAGGCCAAAAGTGCAGTGCTACATAATTGTCCTGTAACATTGTCCTTCCTATTTCCATATATGATCTATTTTTCTTTTCAACTACTTCATTCTATTGCGGGGTCAGTGGTGAAGAGAACTGATGTGCAATGCCTTCCTTCTTGCAGAACTTCTTAAATGACTGATTCTGAAATTCTCTGCCATGATCACTTCGGATGAATACAAGAGGTAAACCTTTCTCAAGCTGTAATCTGGTAATTAGCTCAACAACATGCTCAGCAGTCTCTGATTTTTCTCTAAGAAACTCAACCCAAGCATATCTAGAAAAATCATCAACACTTACCAACGCATACCTTTTTCCACCAATCCCTTCTACTTGAAATGGTCCAACAAGATTCACATGGAAAAGCTCAAAGATACGTTTCGTGTTTATCTGAATGGTTGCTGAGTGACTGGCTCTAGTCTGCTTCCCAATCTGACATCTTCTGCAAACTCTATTCTCCTCTCCTTTGATAATAGGAAGCCCTCTCACCACTTTCTTACTTGACAGACAACTTCTTTAGAGCTTTGAGATTCAAGTGCCCCAGTCTCTTGTGCCACAGATTCATCTTATCTGTCTTAGTAAGTACACAGTTTGCATCAGAAATAGCTCCTGCCACATCTAACAAATAGCAGTTATTAATAGAGCAACTGACACGCATCACACAATCACCATCAGCATTGAGAACTCTGCACGAATTTCTGGTAAACTTTATGTCATAAAAGTCATCACAGATCTGGGTGATACTGATGAGGTTTGCATGTAGACCCTCAACATAGAGTACGTTTGTCAGACTGGGTAATCCAGGTAGTTCCAGAACACGTGCTCCAACAACTTATCCTTTTCCACCATCTCTAAAAGTCACTGATCTCCCATCCAGTGGTGTTAGATGCTTAAGAAAGGCTGAATTACCTGTCATATGTGCTGAGCAACCGTTATCAAAGTATCACATATCTTTGTTCAAGTTGACAGTTGAACTATAGGCGACAAGGCCTACCTTCTTTCCATGTCTCTTTAGTTTCCATTCTTGCATCATGCGTATCTCAGTATACCCATACTTAGCTAGAAACTTCCTGCACTTTCTTTGTATGTATCCTCGAGTATGGCAGAATGATAGATTCTAGTATCTTTAGTCCAGGGAGTGTTATAGCGATTGCTGTAGATAAAGCTGGAACTTCCCTTTAACGTCTCTCCTTTGACAAACTGTGTCTTACCTCTGCTTCTTTCAGATGTGTTCCCAATACCAGACCGTCCTGTACCATACCTCGAGCACCAAGGATCTTATTCAAGTCTTTAGTTCCAGAATTCATCATCCTTACTCTCTTTCTTAGATTAGCTAGCACCTGCTTTGTCTCACCATGGTCACAAATTTCCTTATTGAGTTTGGTCTTTGTTGCAGCAAGTGGTTCATCCAGTCCTCTCTTCTGCTTGTTTAACTGTGTGATAGTAACATTGAGTTTTTCATTCATCTTTACCACCAGCTTCCACTTAGCGTACATATCTCGCAGGTTTCTCCTTAGAGTCTCATCATTGATTTCCTCACCATCACTAGAGTCAGTATCACTGTCAAGGTCTGTCTCCTCATCCCCTTCCTTAGCAATTAGTGTGACAAGATCTGTGACATCCTCGGTTACAGTTGTTAGAGCAACAAAGTTACTCTGATCTTCACCAATATCACTGCTCTCAGACTCATCATCACTGTATGTGGCTACCATGGCTTTCTTCTTTATCAATGTGTTAGCACAATACCTTTGTATGTGACTGTATCCTTGACAGGCTTTGCACTGAATCTCTTCATTTGGATTTTGATCATTCTCCCTACGCTTGCCTTTTTGAAATCTGTCATCTTTCCTACTAGGATATCGTTGGTCACTTCGCTCCTCCTTTTTCCCTTGGTACCTCTGATCACCACGAGCCTTGTAATTTGACCTCCTCTTGTCCATCTTTTTCATGAACCTTCCAAATTGTTTGGCCATCATGGCTATTTGATCATCCTCCATCTCACCATCAAACTCTGTTTCAACGTTTGTTACAGCAAACTTCAGTGCACTTCCTCTAGTCTTCTTCTCTGGTGCCTTTCTGCTGTTCATCTTCATTTCATAGACTCTGAGAGATCCCATGAGAGAGTCCATTTTCATGTTCTCTAGATCTGCAGTTTCCTCAATAGCTGTCACCTTGACATCAAACTTCTGAGGAAGTGACCTTCGAACCTTTTCAACCTGCTCAGCCTCTGACACATGCTTCCCAAGTATGCCCATTTCATTCACTATATCCATCAGACGGTTGTTGAAGTCAGCTATGGTCTCATCATCCTTCATCTTCAGTTGCTCATAGCTAAGCCTCAGCATCTGCATTATAGCCTTCTTTACCTTAGCATCTCCTTCAAAATTTATTTCCAGAATAGTCCACGCGACCTTTGCTATCTCAACACCAGCTATCAACTTATAGTTCCGCTTATCCACAGCAGAAATAATAGCATACAAAGCTTGACTATTCCCTTAGAATAATTTCTCGTCATGCTCAGTCCAGTCTGCTTCTGGCTTTGGCACTCTTACTCTAATAGCATCTTGATCGCGCGTCGTTGTACGCGTCAAATTAATCCTTCCTTCTCCACTTAGTATAGCGGCTAAGTTAGGGTCGATCCCACAAGGAGCAAGCAGACTCGTTCTAGCTAGCAACTTACAACTTACGAAAATTGGGGTTATGAGTGATTGGGTTGCGCAGGTGCGCGAATGAACAGTAGTTAAAAGCAGAATTGCACTAGACGTGCGCAGGCAGTGGAGATTAAGTACTATGACTATGAAAAGTATCGGTGCAGACAATCCTCTATGAGTGTATTCCTTATCATTGACTCTAAACGTCTATAGTTCGATTTACTGAAGTTAGTGTCCGATCAAGGCTTCCTAACATGTGCGCATGTTCCGATCAAAGTTCATGAGCTACTAATTCTTGAAACTAGTCTAAGCAGCTACGAATCCTGTCACAGTAGCAACTGATTATCCTAGCGCGTTACTCCTAGTTGTCACCGTCAAGCTACCAACTAGTTTAACATATAACAGACAAGTAGTAAGAGTAAGATTGCGGTTCAAGGCTTCCCCTATTCATGCAACTAGCTGTCAACCGTGTGCACAGAATTAATACAAGCAAACAAACTATGCATTAAGCACAAGTCTCAAAGGAAATACTCATAGAATCATGCCCAACCGATACAAAGCGTTTAGCTGGACATGCTAGTAGTAAACATCATAGAAATAGTAAATAAAAGCTAAAGTGTCCAAGGAAACAGTAACAAGGAGGTGCGTGCAGGTTGCTGTGTCTCGGCTCGCGCAGTTGGCTAGCGCAGGTCCTCGCAGCAGCTCGTGTGTTTTTCAGTTCTGGCTCTCTCTCCTCGATATTGTCTCTCTTCTTCAAACCCTAGCCTTCCTCTCTTTATATACTGCTCATGAGGACAATCTTGGCAACTTCCAAATCCTATGGTGTTCAAGATTTGGAAACACCAACATGCTGCGCATGGCTCACTGCGCACATTGGTTCGCGCAGTTGGTTAGCGCACCGCAGTCCGAATCTGCCACTTCATATCCTGTTTGCGCTGCTAGCTCCGCAGGCTGTGTGTTGCGCTCCTCAAACGCGCCTATTAGCACGTATCCGACTTAGGTCCTCGTTTTGCCCTAGAATACAAAAATACCGGAAACCAGTAATCTTGTACACAAAATAATGCAAACAAGCACAATGTTAAGATCTAAATAGCGCGTATAAATAGGCTCTATCAAACCCCCCCCCCCCCCCCACACTTGCCCTTGTTCGTCTCAAGCACTCAAGCACGGATACAATTACCTCTCTGGAGTCTAGCGCACAGTCTTGCACTGTGGCGCGATCTGCACAACCGCTCACCCTGCCTTGCTCTATCACCTGCGCGCATCTGCCTTCAACAGTTTAATATAACAATTCCGAAATTCGTTACCTCTCAGCTGGGATGGAGATTATTTCGGATGGCTGGGAGATAGCTCTTCATAGGCTCCAGGTTGTCAGTCTTTACTTCGAGTACGGGTATATGGTTAATTGCGCAAGCTTCTTCCGGTGCGTGATTCTTTCGCGCACTTCCTGGGAACTCGAGCCTTTGTGATGATTTTCTTATGAACTTGCGCACGCTAGTACGGAGTTGTGCGCCTGTTGGTTTCTTTAGCGCATATCATCTGCTGGTGTTTTTCTTTTTGTACAGCTTTATCTACGCTTCCTATGTTCCCAGAACGGCTCCAGTCTCGGCCTCCGAATAGCAGCTATGGAACAACGCTCCGCTCTCCCTCCTTGATCTATTTGCGCAGGTCAGCGCACGCGTTTACACCCGCGCCCGCCTTCCCTAGCTCGACTTCCAGAGGAAAGGTGGTCTGTTTTCCCACATCGCCACGCTTTGGGTATTCCATCATCTGCGTGGCTGAGCGCGCTCTATTGTTCCGAAGGTCGCGAAGCACCGGCCTCCACTAGCGCTCTCGACCATATACCTTACCTTCAAAGCAAAAACGACTAACCGCCTCTCTAGAGCTTTTCTGTCAACTCCACATCCCCTGTATATCCCAACTATATACAGGCCGAAAAGTGAATGAATAGGGCAATACAAGCCGAAAAGTGTGCGCAACCCGCACACAAGCGCACCACTGCTACTATTCCCTTCAACTAAACTAAGCTACACTACAAAGCTCAAAAAATGTGAAATGTAAATGCAACGCTCCCCCCCCCCCCCCCCCCACACTTAAACAGAGACGTGTCCCCACGACTCATGCTCAAGCGCAACGGAGAGCGCACACATGCATGCAAGCAAAACAAAGGACATAAGAAAGAAAAACATATAGTCATCGCAGCAAAGACATAGTCAGGAGTTTACGAAATGTTCAGCACAATATAGCAAAATAACAGCGAGCAATAGTTTTTTTTTAAAAAAGATAAGAAACCACCCGAAAGAAATGAGCGCCCTCCCTGCGTCCCTAGACATCTTCCGAGCTGGACTCAGCCGCAGATCCGTGCGCCTCCTCATCTGTGGAACCTGTCTCGAATTCTGAACTGGAGGCTGGCGGCACGACAGAAACTGCTGCGGGCTGGGTCAGGAGATCGTCCTCCGGGATAGGGTCCCATAGTGAATCTGAGCTCGAACCAATGATGGGATCGCCCTCAGAGGACCTTTGTACAGAAGGCTGCGCAGGGGGTGCTGCTGGTGCTGGTACCGGGTCTACTACTGGGGTGGGTACTGCTGAATATGGTGGACTTACGCTCAGGTCTGCCCCCTCTGGCGCTAAATACTCTAACACGCGCATGACGTTGAACATCATGCGCTGCTCCTCTGATACCTCCTCAGGCGCCTCCTCTGCCTCTGTTCTGGGGCGCTTTCCCTGTCCACGCGGGGGAGAATCATCAATGGCTATGGTTACTGGCTCCCCCTGCGGCACACTTGCCCTCCGGCGCGCTCCAGACTGCGCATGAGTCCTCATGCGCCTGACTGGAGGCGCAACTGGCTCTGGGGCCTCTTCCATCTCCCTTTCCTCGGCGGCCTCCTCTGGCTGCGCGCTGCTTTCTGCTCTTTGCCTCGGCGCTCTGGCCGGCTGCAGATGGTAGCACCATTCCAAGGACCCGTCCTCTCTCGCGGCCACCGTTCGGAGCTGCAGCATATGGGCACGGTCCAGGGGAACGGCTGGCACTACCGTGTGCTCGGGCACTTCCGGCTCTCCATGCAGCGCACGCAGCAGGTGCGTGATCATTCCTCCACAAGTCAGCGGCCCTTTGGTGCTGACCCGACTCCAGTGCACCACCAAGTTTGATACAAACAACACCTTCTTCCCATAATAGAACCCCTTCAATATATCTATGTCCAGCAGGCTGATCTTGGGCGCACCATTAAAGCTCCCGATGATTGCATAGGCGACCATGCGCCAGAGGTAGAACATCCACGGGTCGCGCAGCTCTCATCCTCGGCTGCGCCCCGCGGCAAAAACTTGGCCGGTCGCCATCTCACGCCATGCCTCCTGATTTGTGTGCGTGTCCACATCCTCCTCACGCACCTTGGCGCACCTCAGCGTGCGCTTCAGCTTCTTGGCCGAGGAAATGTACCAGACCCCTCTGTGGCGGTATCTAATCTCCAAGTCGGCAGTCTCCAGCGACGCCAAGAACTCGCACGTATCCTCCTTATCAGCTGCGCTGTTGATCTCCAACAGCGCCCCCCAGCCCGCCAGCACGAGCTTCTCCACAATGAGTTCCTCCATCCCGACTTCGCGCAGGAAATCCCTGCTGATGTACGGGGTCCCGTACATCTCCAGCCTCATGAAGGAGTCAAATTTGCTGGCGAATGACGCTGGGGTCTCCTGATCCTCCGCGGGCCTCATGGTGCGCTGGTGTTCCTTTGGTCAACTATGGTCAAAGCTCAACAACTGCCCAAAAATCCAAACTCTGACTAACGCCCTGAAACTGTCACCTAAAGGTCGCCTATCCTCCGCCAACAAAACCCACTAACCAGAACTCCAAATGGTGCGGTCGAACGAGGTGCGATTACAAACCTAGGGCAACTCCTCTATCGCACAAAACCCTACTGAATCGGCTCAAACTGAAGGGAAGGGTTACCTGGTGTGTGTGCGATGGTAAGCTCTTCAAATCTTTCTAAACGGAGGCCTGGTTGATTGCCGGACGGTGAGCAGAGGCGGAGGGCAGGAGCATTCTTGTAACGGTCGAATGTGAAAATGCTGAAATTTTTTCTAAGTCCTTGCCTTTTATACCCCCTGTCTGGCGCATCTGTTCTGCGCACTGAATTTGCGCACTGACCTGCGCACTGCTGCGTGACTAAAAAAACTGCAATTCCTAAAGTAGCTAAAAACACTAGAAAAAACTATATAATAAAAAAACGTGTAAAAGGAAAGCGTGTCGGGTTACCTCCCGACAAGTGCCTTTGTTTAACGTCGTTGGCTCGACCGTACCTCGTTACTTACTTAAAAGTGCGCCAGTGACACCCCCCCCCCCCCCACACACACACACACACTTGCTCCTGAGTGTCCCCGCGCTCGTGTTGCGTTCTTCTTGGTCCTGCGCAAAGGATCGGAAGGGTGGTCAGCATGGTGAATATCATGTGATAAATCATAAGTAACGAGGTTAGTCAATGAGGGAGAAGAAATATGAGCAATAGTTCCCAGTTCTCCCTCAGGTGCATCTGGTGGCGACTCTGGCACAGCAACCTGCGCATCTTCTATTTCTGGCTCTGCCAAGGCAACTTCGCGCGCTGTGTCATCCCAAGGTTCTCCTAAATACTTTTTGATTCTCTACCCATTGACCTGAAAACGATGATGGTGCTCATTTTCTAACTCGATTGTTCCGTAAGGGAAAACCTTGGTAACCGTGTATGGTCCCGTCCATTTGCTGCGCAGCTTCCCAGGCATTAGCTTTAGGCGCGAGGAAAATAATAGTACCTGGTCTCCTGGCTCAAAGGTGCGTTTGAGGATGTTTTTATCGTGAAATGCCTTTGTGCGCGCCTTGTAGTCGCTCAGCCCCTCATATGCATCTAGGCGCAGCTCCTCTAACTCGCTTAGCTCAAATGCGCGCTCCTTACCAGCCTCGTCTAGGTTCAGATTGCAAACGCGCAATGCCCAGTATGCCTTGTGTTCCAACTCCACTGGCAGATGGCACGCTTTTCCATAAACCAACCGAAACGGTGAAGTCCCAATCGGCGTCTTATGTGCAGTTCTGTATGCCCATAGCGCATCGTCAAGGCGCTGGCTCCAGTCTTTGCGCGACGGTCTCACAGTTTTCTCCAGGATGCGCTTGATCTCTCGGTTGGAAACCTCGGCTTGGCCATTCGTCTGAGGGTGGTAAGCGGTGGACGTCTTGTGGCGCACTCCATAATGCTTGAATACCTGCGCCACTATCTTATTGCAAAAATGCATCCCCTGGTCGCTTATGATTGCCTTAGGCACCCCGTACCTGCAAAAAATGTTTGTTCTCAAAAAGTCAGCGACCGTCTTACCATCATCCTTCCGGGTGGCCTTAGCCTCAACCCATTTGGAGACATAATCCACCGCGACCAATATATACTCATATCCGGAAGATGGAGGAAATGGCCCCATGAAGTCAATCCCCCAAATATCGAATACTTCATCCACTAGTATTGGCGCCTGCAGCATCTCATTGCGCACTGATATTCCCCCTGTGCGCTGACACCTGTCACAATTCCTGCAGTGGTTATACGAGTCACTAAACAAGTGTGGCCAATAAAATCCGCAATCCAGGATCTTTCTGCTCGTGCGCTTTGGACCAAAGTGTCCTCCACATGCGTGCGCATGACAAAACATTAAAACAGAGTTAATTTCATGGTCAGGCACGCATCGCCTCAAAATCTGATCAGGTCCTATTCTGAGCATATACGGATCATCCCAAATGTAATACCTGGACTCATGCTTTAATCTCATGCATTAGGTTTTAGTGAAATGAGGAGGAAACGTACCTGTGACCAGGTAATTCGCAATGTGCGCATACAATAGTACCTTACCTGTCAGCGCCATCAAATGCTCATCAGGGAATGTCTCCGTGATCCGCCCTGGCTCCTCCTCTTTCACGATCCTGCTCAGGTGGTCAGTGACTGTGTTCTCCGTTCCCTTCTTATCTTTGATTTCCAAGTCGAACTCCTGAAGTAGGAGCACCCAGCGCATCAGGCGCGGCTTAGTCTCTTTCTTGGACATCAGGTAACGGATTGCTGCGTGGTCTGTGTAGACGATGACTCTGGCACCGAGAACATATGCGCGGAACTTCTCCAGTGCAAACACGATTGCCAGAAGTTCCTTTTCCGTAGTGGTGTGGTTTCTCTGCGCAGCGTCCAGTGTGCGCGATGCATAATAGATGGCATGCGGCTTCTTGTCCACGCGCTGTCCCAGGACTACACCTACTGCATAGTCACTTGCGTCGCACATAAGTTCGAATGGCAGGCTCAAGTCTGGCGCGCGCATCACTGGCGCACTCGTCAGCGCCTCCTTCAGCTTGTCAAAAGCAGCCCTGCACTCATCAGTGAATTCGAAACACACATCCTTTTGCAAGAGGTTAGACAGGAGTATACAAATCTTAGAAAAATCTTTTATGAAACGCCTGTAAAACCCTGCATGCCCAAAGAATGATTTCACGTCGCGCACGTTAGTGGAATAAGGCAGATTAGAAATAAGATCTATTTTGGCCTTATCTACCTTGATTCCCTCCTGCGAGATAATATGTCCTAGTACTACTCCATGTGATACCATAAAATGACATTTTTCATAATTGAGCACTAGGTTTTTTGAAATGCAGCGCGCTAAGACCTTATCAAGATTAATTAAGCATGCGTCAAAGGTACCTCCATACACAGTAAAATCATCCATGAACACCTCTATGCATATTCCAATCATATCAAAAAAGATGCTCATGACTAGACGTTGGAACGTACCTGGCGCGTTACACAGCCCAAATGACATGCGCCGAAACGCAAACGTACCGAATGGGCAGGTAAACGTAGTTTTTTCTTGATCCTCCGCAGCAATGGGTATCTGATTGTACCCTGAGTACCCGTCCAGGAAGCAAAAGTATGGCTTCCCCGCTAATCGATCTAGCATCTGGTCCATGAAGGGTAGCGGAAAATGATCCTTGCGCGTGACTGCGTTAAGCTTTCTGTAGTCTATGCACATGCGCCATCCAGTTTGCATGCGCTTGGGAACTAGCTCGCCCTGCGCATTCTCCTCTACTGTGATTCCTCCTTTCTTCGGCACGACGTGCACTGGACTCACCCATTTGCTGTCCGAGATTGGGTAAATGACTCCTGCGTCAAGCAGCTTCAGGATCTCCTTCTGCACCACCTCCATCATATTCGGATTTAATCTGCGCTGAGGCTCCCTGGATGGTTTGGCACCATCTTCCAATATAATCCTATGCATGCATACGTCCGGGCTCACTCCGCGCAGATCAGCAAGTGTCCATCCTATAGCACGTTGGTTCTTGCGCAGCACCTCCTGTAATCGCGCCTCCTGCTCCTCTTCTAATCCTTTCTTTATGATTACTGGCAGGGTGTCCTCATTTCCCAAGAATATGTATTTGAGGTGCTCGGGGAGTTGCTTCAGCTCGACCTTGGGTGCCTGTTCAATAGAGGACAAGATTTTATTAGCAGTGCAGACTTTAACTATATCGTGTACCTGTCTGGATACTGGTTCGGCACTGCTCAGCTCATCCTCATGCGCCTCCATCTCTGCCTGTGTCAGCGGCTCAGGTCCTTCTGCTACGCTCGCACATTGCGCATTTGCAACCAAGTCATCTATGCTGTCCAACGCGTGCACTGTGGCATCCTCATGAGGGTGCTGCATCCCTTTAAATATGTTAAAGTGAATTTCCTCGCCATCGACCTCCATTGAGAGCGTACCCCTCCACACGTTAATCTTTGTGCGCGCTGTCATCAGAAATGGTCTGCCCAATAGGATCTGCGCACTTCCTTTACTCGACTCACCCTCCATCTCTAGGACATAGAAATCTGCTGGAAACACCAGCTCTCCTACTCGGACGAGGACGTACTCTATCATGCCCGTCGGTTGTTTGCACGACCGATCCGCTAGTTGAATGGTGAGACCTGCAGTCTTTAGTGGTCCAAGGCGCAATGACGCATACAAGGAATAGGGAAGCACATTTATAGATGCGCCTAAGTCAATCATGCAGTTGCTTACTGTGGTCTTACCTAAAGTGCATGGGATGGTGAACGTACCTGGATCTCGGCATTTAGGTGGTACCTTATGTTGCACGATTGCTGAGGCCTGCGCATTTAGCATTACTTGTGCGCACTCGCCTTTTCTCCTCTTGTTCGTGCACAACTCCTTTAAAAACTTGGTGTACCTAGGGATCTGCCGAACTGCTTCAATAAAGGGAATGTTTATTTCCACCTTACTGAATAGCTCGTAGAGCTCCTTATCAAGCGCTTCTTTCCTAGCCAATGGTGCCTGTACACGAAAAGGTGCAGGTATGTTAGTACGATTCATGTCTTTGTCTTTCGATTGCGTCATACGTGGCTCCTCGCCCTGCTGGTTTGTGGCTGGCGCTGCTGGTTGCGCATCCGGCTCTACTGGCGCTAGAGCGTGCGCAACTGGTTGCGCGGGCGCCTTTGCAGTCTGCTCTGTTCCTATCGTGCGCCCAGTCCTCAGTGTTACTGCGTTGACTCCTCCCTTGGGATTCTGAATCACTTGCGAAGGCAGGTTGCCATCGCTCTTTTTCAGCTCATACACCGTGGTAGCGATCTGTGACAGCTGCTTTTCAATGGACTCGAACCTCTTGTCATACTTCTCATCATTCTTGCGCACTGTGTCTGCTAGCTGGCCCACGATATCTTCTAAGGAGAGCCGCGGCTGCTGGTTGTTTTGCGCTGGCGCGTCAGTGCGGCGATGCGGTGGATTGTAGGGTGCAGCTTGTTGCGTCTGCTGTGGTGCGCGCTACTCCACGGACTGCCTCTGGAAATTGTTGTCCTCCTTCCATCTGAACCCATTTACGGCTAGTCCAAAACGCGGCTGATTCTGCCTCTGCGGTCCTCTATTATCCCATCCTCCTAGAGCATTGACATCTCCTGATTCCTCGAAGAGTGTGGGACATGCATCGGTTTTGTGCTCAGTGGATGTACAGAATTCGCATGCCTTTGGCGCAGCTGGTTGCGCCCCCTGCGCATGCATCAGCTTCTGCAGCATGGCCTTCATCTCCTTTATCTCAACGCTTGTTTCTACCTGATGCACAGAACGAGCACGACTATTCTCAAGAGTTAGCTGATGTCTTACCTGTCCAGCAGAGTCTTCTATCAGCTGCCACGCGTCCTCTGGGTGCATGTTGCAAATGTCGCCTCCTGCGCATGCATTCAATAATTTCAGCTCCATGGGTAGCAATCCGTTCAAGAAATTCTCTATCAGCACATTCTGGGGCAGGCCGTGATTGTAGCAGTTAGCCTCCAGCTCCCTGAAATGCTCATAATACTCCGATAGTGATTCTCCTGCGCCCTGCCTAGGTGCAGCCAACTCCCTCATGAGTAGCGCGATCTTGGCTGCAGGATAGAACTTGTCCAAGAACTTCTTCTGAAGCTGCTCCCATGTGTGGATAGATCCTGGTGGTAAGCTCGTCAACCAATGCCTGGCCGTATCACACAGTGAAAAAGGGAACGCCTTCATCTTCAGCGCTTCGTCGCTCTCCCCTTCCGCCTTCATGTTCTCGCAAATAACTAGGAATTCTCGCACATGCTTGACTGGGTTCTCGTTGTTCATCCCGTGAAACTTGGGCATGTGATGAATGAGCGAGCTCCTTAGCTCAAAATGACCGTCTGGTGGAAGCACTATGCACCATGGCTGGTTAACCGTGATTGGAGCTGACATCTCGCGCACTGCTCTGCGTCGCGCGACCTGTCGCGCGGGTGGCGCATTATACATTTCAGCAGCCATCCTCGCTTCAACTTCGCGTCGCACTTCCTCTCTGAACAGGGCTGCGCGGTTATCTGCCCTCGCATTCTCAGGGGTTCTCTCCCCTAAGTTATCTCCAATGACACTGTTATTCTCCATGACCTGTTCTATATCTCAAAGAAAACGAAATTAAAAGACAACTAAGCTGTCGCGTCTGTCAGTGCGCAACTATAATCTGCACAGCACAACTGTTTCAAGGTTGCGCAGGCTGATGTTAATTGCGCGTTGTCAGAAACAACACCGAAAATAAAGCAAACAGAAATAACTAACTACTGTAAATAAAAACTTAAACTAGTTAAAACTTATCTGTGTTGCTCCCCGGCAACGGCGCCAAAATTTGATCGCGCGTCGTTGTACGCGTCAAATTAATCCTTCCTTCTCCACTTAGTATAGCGACTAAGTCAGGGTCGATCCCACAAGGAGCAAGCAGACTCGTTCTAGCTAGCAACCTACAACTTACGAAAATTGAGGTTGTGAGTGATTGGGTTGCGTAGGTGCGCGAATGAACAGTAGTTAAAAGCAGAATTGCACTAGACGTGCGCAGGCAGTAGAGATTAAGTACTATGACTATGAAAAGTATCGGTGCAGACAATCCTCTATGAGTGTATTCCTTATCATTGACTCTAAACGTCTATAGTTCGATTTACTGAAGTTAGTGTCCGATCAAGGCTTCCTAACATGTGCGCGTGTTCCGATCAAAGTTCATGAGCTATTAATTTTTGAAACTAGTCTAAGCAGCTACGAATCCTGTCACAGTAGCAACTGATTATCCTAGCGCGTTACTCCTAGTTGTCACCGTCAAGCTACCAACTAGTTTAACATATAACAGATAAGTAGTAAGAACGGTTCAAGGCTTCCTTTACTCATGCAACTAGCTGTCAACCGTGTGCACAGAATTAATACAAGCAAACAAACTATGCATTAAGCACAAGTCTCAAAGGAAATACTCATAGAATCATGCCCAACCGATACAAAGCGTTTAGCTAGACATGCTAGTAGTAAACATCATAGAAATAGTAAATAAAAGCTAAAGTGTCCAAGGAAACAGTAACAAGCAGGTGCGTGCAGGTTGCTGTGTCTCGGCTCGCGCAGTCGGCTAGCGCAGGTCCTCGCAGCAGCTCGTGTGTTTTTCAGTTCTGGCTCTCTCTCCTCGATATTGTCTCTCTTCTTCAAACCCTAGCCTTCCTCTCTTTATATACTGCTCATGAGGACAATCTTGGCAACTTCCAAATCCTATGGTGTTCAAGATTTGGAAACACCAACATGCTGCGCATGGCTCACTGCGCACATTGGTTCGCGCAGTTGGTTAGCGCACCGCAGTCCGAATCAGCCACTTCCTATCCTGTTTGCGCTGCTAGCTCCGCAGGCTGTGTATTGCGCTCCTCAAACGCGCCTATTAGCACGTATCCGACTTAGGTCCTCGTTTTGCCCTGGAATACAAAAACACCGGAAACCAGTAATCTTGTACACAAAATAATGCAAACAAGCACAGTATTAAGATCTAAATAGCGCGTATAAATAGGCTCTATCACATCTGCAGCACCTGATGATACAACCCAACCTTCAACAACATCCTTCCACGCATACTCATTTACCGATCTAATGTAAGCTTTCATCTTTGACTTATAGTAGCCAAACTCATCTTCCTCCAAACTAGGAGGTCTCCCCATATCTCTTCCACTCATTTTGAGTTTCTTCTGATCTCACCCTGTGTGTCGGAAGTCTACTCTGATACCACTTTTAGTTCTGGTACTGATGGTAGAACTTGTCCCAGCAGTTGTTATGAAAACTTCTGAGTAAACACGTTAGGAATGTTTCGACTGTTTCGATTGAAAGTAAATACGAGACATAGAGATTTGGTAACCCACTTCGGGACCATGTGTTCGTACTGTGGGGGGGATTCTCCTAACCCCAACAAGCAGCAATCCACTAGTAACGATCGGACAACGAAGTACAAACTTGCAAGACTCTCTCTTCAAGTCCTTCTACCACCAACTCATCTTGGATGCGCACTGAGCTCCCCTCATTGTAGAGATCCAACTATATGGCTTGTCACAATAGCTTCGTTCTCCTGAATTACTGCTTGTCCACTCAACGTCCTCCCGGATCGCTGGCCTCCTCCCGGATAGCTGGAAACATCTATTTTGCAATAGGGTTTGTGAAGGGTATTGCTTTAGCAGATACTCCTGATTCTCGTGCTTGAATGATAACTTAGCTCCAATCTCCGATGGGTGCACTCATTCACTTAACCTCACCTTCTCTTATATATTTCTATAATGCAAGAGAGCTGCATGAACGTCTGTTATATTCATTCTTCTTCAACTTAGTTCCCACTCCTTTTAAAGCCCTCGCCAATCTCCTTAAAGATCTCTTCAAATAGTCAATTTGAATATTTGTTGATCTTCTCTTTATCTTGTTGGCAAACCGTGAGATTGCGTATCAAAGATGTAGTTGAAGATATTTTGTATAGTGATCTCGAGGATATGCTTCACGCCCTTGATTCTCGGGATATTCTGATTCCTGAGAATATACACCTTTGGTTTACAGCCAGTGCGTATTCTAGCACTTGCTATAAGTTCTTGCGTTGCATTCCCTGAATTCAGTTTTGCAGTTTTAACGTCTAACTACTTTACATATATTTCTAATTTACTTGAATAATTCTTTTGCACAAAAAACATGCCAATCATGGGACTAACATAATTTATTCGTAAAATTTTTAAGCAATGCACTTTTGATAGAGAAAGAGACTGTGGTCGACATGTGATGCCCATGCAAGCCATGCACAACCGAGAGAAGATGTGGGAGTGCGCAAAAGATGTCAATCCAGAATATATCCACCGGAAGAGTTTGTTACAAAACAAACTCAATCTGGTGATCGTTGAAGGGCTAGGATGAAGGCACGTGCGTGGCAAGGCGGGATAGGGCGTAGAATATGTAGCGAGTATGTGTAACCGAATGAATCGAACAGTGCAGGATAAGAAATAAACACTACTTTCTCTCTCTAAACCTTCCTTCCTTTCTCTTCTATCTTCGTCCCCATCAACATGGTAGAATAGTCACAAAAACCTATAATTATGTTGTACACTACAATTATCATCATGATAATTACGATTTCTATCTCTCAAAGAAAATAAATAAGTATCTCTTAGTTATTCTTATGACTAGATTATGTTATAAGCAAAATCTAAAACTATATCACTTTTATTTCAACTTGCATTATATGATAGTTCATACATGCTTTCGATTCCATGTATAGATTATTTTAAAAACAATATCTCCTTAAACTCCATGTGTAATTCAATAAATATATAATAAAAAGACGCGATAAAAAATTTATATTGTATCATCAAAGTATATCCAAAACAATCATGCCCATTAAATATGCTGAAAAATGATCAAAGCGACTTCGTAAGTATAATTGTCAATGAGCCGAGCTTGTAATACATGCCAACAACTCATCACGGGTGTGTAGCATGAAATGCAATGTAATCCGCACATGCATATTCTATTTAAATAAATTGAGATAAATAAAATCATGCAGGGTGTAACTTGTAAACATCATTTCTAAAAATATATAATTTAAATATATAAATAAAATTTATATGCAACATAGAGCAACATGGTACAAACTTCTACTAAATTAGTATATCCTCATATAACATAACACTCATATGAGCAGCATGCTCATGAAAGACCTCGGGTGTTAATTATTCACTTTGTATCTCATATATTCCATGAATATTTGTCCAATTTGCATCTCTTACTGACAATTAGAAACTTGATTTCCATATTCATTCACATAACTATCTCTAATTATTAACAGACTATGGTATAATCAAATTTGTCAAACAATAATTGAAGTGATATTTCCTAAGATGAAATCAAAAAATCACTATAACAACAAACATTACCATAATCCTTTATTGATGTTTCATACAATGCTAGTCGACACTGACACAAGCTTAAAAAAGGTTAATTGTTACTTCTTGGTGTTCATATATGTCGACAAGTTTATAAAAGGATTATAAAATAATATACTTGATTTTTTAAAATCAATAGTACAAGCAAGTTAGAATAAGAAGTTGAGTTCGTTCGACGATCTTTTCAAAGCGTATTTAGCCTTTCGTAGGTTTTGAGACTCTTGGTCAATTGATCCTCGAGATACAACCATCCTGAGCAACTATTCGGGTGCCAACGAACTTGCTCCGGCGAACTAATATGTGTCTTCTACTATCAAAGTACTTGAAAAACGTAAAATAAGAGACTAAACAATTGAAATCAAGCAAAGTCGATTGTAGTTCTCCTAGAGAGGATTGCTCTTTGCCTTTTTGATGTGTTTAAATGAACAAAAAGCTTCTCCTTATATATGTACCCTGACTGTAATGGTCAAGCGTCGCCTCACATGAAGTCAAGTGACACTTGAGTGCTCGTTAATAGCTATTAATAGCCTTTTAATACACTCATGCGTCGCTCCAAAAGTGAGCCACACGACTCCTCTCTCTAGGCATAGCCCCATATTGAGTAAGGTGATGCCTAAGACCTTAATTATCATTATTATAAGTTAGAGTTTCTCAGACGTCACCTCACTAAGTCATAAACTCAGGAGACCTCTCACTTCAGATTTCGTTTCCAAGTAATGTTGAGGCATCGCCTCAACTTCGATGCTAAAACTAAAAGTTTGAATAGAAAGAAGTGCAAAAGGGGCATGTCCACTTGCGACTAAATTGATCCACCATTTGCAGCTCATACGTCCCAAACGCACTATTTGACCCCCTTTTCGAACCAAATCAACCCGCGATTTGCACAACGCACCGCACGTAGGGAGAGTCTCCTTGATTAACATCTTTCTAAGAAGGTGGAATGAGTTTATATATAAACTTACATTTCAACCACTTTCCAAGCAGTGTGGGATATTCATTGCCTTCATTTCTACTTCACAAGATTGAATGCTATATTTTTAATGGACACATTTCTAATAATTTAGGCCATTTTTTGAGCATCGAAATTTCATTCAATTTAATTTGAATCAAATAATAGATCATATACCTCTCATCTCAAGATATTTAACTACGATTATTTCACTTCAGTCAGATGTGTATTTTACCCTCAATTTGGCTCACAAAATGGGACCGCGCAATCATTTTCTTCACATTCCGAACACATTTTTCCATTATTTATCAAAAAATTATTAATCAACATGCCGAAGTAAATAGTATGAGTGATCTCTGACAAACTCGCTATCCAACCTATGATTTCCTTGAAATATCTACATAATCTGTGAATCGTTTATGTAACTTTTGAATTCATATATTATGGTGGTATTCTAATAATATGTATACGCGAATATCAAAAATATTTATTTAAAAATTAAATAAATAAACAAATACAACTTTTATTGAAATAAAGAATACAAAACGAGAGTAAGAAAATCTTTGGGTGAGTTGAGGCTCGTTTAACAATTTCCTTAAAGCGTGATTGACATCCATTCAGTGTTGGAATTCTTGGTCAACCGCTTATCAGGATACAACAACTCTGGAGCTACCCTTCATGCACCACGAACTAGCTTCTCAAACTTTGTGTACCTTCCACTATCACCGAAAACCACCTACGAGCAGTTAAACTCAAAACATACTTGAAGCCGACTTCAAACATTGTAAACGAGACTGCTGCAAGTAGGGCTGCAAAGAGCCGAGTATCATAGTGTTCAAGTTCGGCTTGTTAATTTTTTTACGAGTTCGAGCTCGAGCAGAGTAGTCATGAGCTTAAAAAACATATGTTCGACCTTGACTCATTTAATTTTCACGAGTTCAAGCCGATCTTGAGCTTTAAACGAGTAGTTTACTTCATTATAGTTTTAGTGTATATTTCTAGCAACGAACTTTAAAACGGGACAATGACATATGTCACACATCTTATGTGACGTTTTTGGATTGTGTAATATGAACATATGTCACAAGTATGTAACGTAACAACAACGAATAGTATGTCGCGAAAAACAACCGTCATATAGAAGACATGAAGTGACACAGCTTATATATCACACATGTGGTTGTCATATAGGAGACATAAAGTGACACAGCTTATACATCACACATGTGGTTGTCATATAGGAGTCATGAAGTGACACAGCTTATACATCACACATGTGGTTGTCATATAGGAGACATAAAGTGACAAAGCTTATACATCACACATGTGGTTGTCATCACACATGTGTTTGTCATATATGAGGCATGAAGTGACACAGCTTCTATGAAAAAAAATATGCTTTTACTTTTTACTACAGATTTCGTTTCTGTACTACGTAGATTTGTTGTAGACTTGTCTGACTTGTCACATCAACCTGCAAATGCAAGTTATCACATAAGCTGTCACAAAAGTACAATTAATATTTGAATTTGAACACAATGTTGTATCAACTAGTATTAATAAATAAATGCATTAGTACAAATTTTCACCAATTAATTATGACTTCAACCTATATAAATCATACAACAAAACTTGTAGCTTATCCCACCACCATCTTCACTTTCCTCCATTTTCAAGTTGTTTGAAGTTGTTTTCAAATTCTGGGGAACTAAAATAGGAGGTCATCAAGCGTTCTCATTTAAGTTCCGGTAATCTATACTTTTTATGTGTTAGCATTAATTTAGTTTATATCAACTACGAATAATTTTAGTACGTTTAATTGCTATCACTTATATTGTCATATATGACACAAACATTATGCGATGTACAGATTGTGTCATATAAGTTTTTCGATTTATATGATATAAATTTTTCAGCAAGAAATGGATAAAAGATGGATGAAACTTGAGAGATGTGATGTTCGATATACTGAAGGAATTCTCGAATTTATTGAATTTGTTAGACAAAATTGTTTGGGGGATGCATATATATGCCCATGTAGACGATGCAAATTTATTGAAATGTATGGGCATCTGATTCATAGTGGTATGATGCGTGATTATATCACTTGGACTTCTCACGGGGAAGTTGCTAGCGGTCCTTCTGTATACATGATGAGAGAACAATATTTTTCAGAGCTGATTATGCGAGGAAAAATGAATCCTATTGATGATACTTACGCTAAAAATCCAACAATGGAGATCATTACAATGCATTCCCATACCGAGATGCACATGACATGGGCACACATACTATGCACGAGGATGTTCAACATGATCGTTTTGGAAAGGAAGCTTCCGAGAAGTATCACAAGCTTCTATATGAAGCCCAAACTCCAATTCATGCTGGTAGTGACAAAACTGTGATTGACACAATTTTGAGAGCAATGCAGCTCAAGATTGATAATGGATGGTCTGATAAGAGTTTCAGTGGTATGCTAAAGTATGCTAAAGAATTACTTCCAGTTGAAAGTAAGCATCCTGCTTGCTACCGTGATGTGAAGAAAATTCTGAGAAATATGGGTTTGGGCTATGAGACTATTCACGCATGTGAGTATGATTGTATTTTATACTACAAGGAGAATAAGAACCTACACAATTGCCCAGCTTGCAACGAATCGAGATACATCCAAGACGAAGGGACAAGCATAGTCCCCAAAAAAGTGGTTAAATATTTTTTATTGACTCCTAGATTACAACAACTTTACATATGTCATCCCATATAGCAAAAGAAATGTGATGGCATGGTTATAGACACAGCAAAGATGATGATATTATTCGACATCCAGCCGATGGAAAAGCGTGGCAAGATTTTGATACAGATTTTTCAGACTTTGCTCATGAGATCCGTAATGTTCGTCTTGGACTTGCAACAGATGGATTTAACCCATTCGGAGTATCCGGTCTTTCTCATAGTACATGGCCAATTGTCGTGATGCCCTATAACTTACCACCATCGATGTGTATGGAGAAAGAGTTCAACTTCCTCACTATGTTGATTTCAGGTCCAAAGTCCCCTGGAAAATGTTTGGATGGCTTCATGAGACCGTTAGTTGATGAGTTGAAAACATTATGGAATAAAGGTGTTGTCACATTTGATAGGTATGATGGTTCATCATTTCTAATGCGACCAGCAGTTATATGGACCATAAGTGATTTTATAGGATTGGGAATGTTAGGGGGTTTGAAAACAAAAGGGTACAAAGCGTGTCCAATGTGCTTAAACAAAGTTGATGCTCAACATATTTGTGGCAGAATGGCTTATCAGGGGCATCGTAGATGGCTTGATGAATGTCATCCATGGCGGTCGGCAGCTAACAAATTTAATGGAAAAAATGAGACTAGTGGTGCTCCGCCTTCTTTATCAGGTATTGAAGTTTGTCAGAAATAAATAAGCACACATATTCGGTTCAAAGTCTACATTCTGATTTCAAAACGAGAGTTACAGGCGAGAAGTGTTGTTGGACCCATAGATCTATTTTTTACGAGTTGCCTTATTGGAAAACCCTACTCGTTGGATGTTATGCACGGAGAAAAGAATGTGTTTGATAACATTATTGGAACAATTCTTGGACTTGAGGGGAAAACAAAAGATGATACTAAGGCCCCGGAAGGATTAAAGAAATTAGGCGTGCGTAAACATCTTTGGGTTAGTAAAGATAAATTCCCACAAGCACCGTACACTGTGACAACCGAAAGTAGAAACGAGATATTTGAATGGATTAAAGACGTGAAGTATCCTCATGGGTACGCAGGAAGCTTAAAGAATAAGATTAATCTTACCGATAAAAAGTTCAACGGTTTGAAGACTCATGATTGCCATGTCATCCTACATCCAGCTTTTATTCGGCCTTACTTGTCAAACCAAATTGTGAGGCCGCTTATTGCTTTATCGAAGTGGTTTCAAAAATTATGTTGCAGAGAGCTAAGATCAAGCGATCTGGTTGAAATGAAGGGAGATATAATTATGATACTATATGCACATTTTTAATGATATTTCCGCCTACTTTCTTCACCATCATGGTACACTTGCTGATCCATCTCCCCGACCAGGTGTTGTTAAAGGGACCAATCCATTTTAGTTGGATGTTTCCTAATGAAAGGTACATTTAAATTAAATTCATTTATATTGGTATTTATTGATTAAATTAAAGTTTTTGTTTTCATTTCAGACAATTGAGTGAATATAAGAGGTCTGTTAGAAACACACGGTATCCCGAGGGTTGTATTGCTGAGCAATATATAGCACAAGAATGTGTGAACTTTTGCAAATTATACATGACCCATTCAGATTCTGCAGGTATGGATGACGCGAGCTCACATAGTGACAACAGATTTAACATTTTTGCATCTTCTGATCTTATCAAGCTATGTGGATCACTTCCACGGGTGAGGTTGACCCGTGAACAAATTGAAATTGCACACTGGTGTGTCATGGAACATTGTGAATTTCCTCACGCCACACGTGAAGAACGCATCAACCACTTTCATACATATTTTTCTAATTAAGTACACATAACATCTCTCTTTTGAACAAGTTTGGATATTTTGTAATGAATTAGTTTTATGTTTCTACCGGTTGCATGCAGATGAATAATTTGCAAGAAGAAGAGCACGGAGGCTATGATTATCAATTGCACGTTTTATCTTATCAGCCACAAGTGTACAACTGTTTTTCTAGTTGTCATGTGAACGGAGTGAAATTTGTAGTGGTTGATCGAGATCAGTACTTGAAGACACAAAATTCTGGGGTAATGGTTGAAGATGAAGACATGAGATACTATGGAATTCTTGAGAATATCATTGAGTTACGTTATCCAACTTAGATGTCGGTTGTTATTTGCAAATGCAAATGGTTCAATACTGATCCTTTAGAAATAGGGAGTACTAAGACAGACCATGGACTTCTCTCCGTTGACACGTCTTCCAGTTGGTATGAGGATTCACCTTATTGTTTAGCTTCTGCCACAAGATAAGTGTTTTATCTTGAAGATCCAAAGGCCGGAGACAATTAGGAGATTGTTAATATCGTTTCACATCGAGGGATATATAGTGATAATTCACTTGGTCGAGATGAAAATTCTGATTTGGCGACTCAAATGTTATCCCCAGAAGAAGAACCGTATTAAGAAAATATATCGAGTACATTACCTAGTATACCAATTAATGGTATAGAGATTGATTTAGGCTCTCTACCACAACTGCCTTCACAGGTAAGATTTGATGTGAATGTATCTGATGAGGATGACTTGGAAACCGATGAAAATTTTATCACTACTGAAGATGAGGATGAAGATGAAATTTAGGTTTGTGTTTAATTTATTTCAAATCATATGTTTATCAAAGACTACCTATGTGACAATCTGGAAACTACACTCTCGTTTATATTACATAAGATTTGACTTAATAAAAGCAAGTTGATGATAAAAAATTACTTTTTACTTTTGCTGCAGATTTGCAGCATGTCACATCTCTGCAGATTTGCAGCATGGGCTTGTCAAATCATAGCTACATGTCCCAGCCTTTGTCCCATCATCACCCCCATTGAAGGCAAATGCAATTTTGCCATCGGCTGTCGCATAAGTTTATTGCTCTTCATGTATTTGAGTTACAAAATACATTTGATTTCCGATCAGTACTTACCACCATCAATATAGAGTTTCCAGCTTTTATTTTTCTTGTTCTTTTTTTTTTTTGCTTGTTTTGTTGTTTCGGCGCAGGATAGCATAACTTTTGCCACCAGTGTCAGATCAGCTATTGTAAGATGTTTTTTTTAAGCGGAACGAGCCTACGGTCGGAAATCACTAGCTACTGCTTGTGGCTAAATGTGTTTTTCGGCAATCTGAGGTCGTTTACTATTTTATTTTCAATTATTTGTATTTTGCGGCATTTTTTTCATCTTTTTTTCTACTGTATTTTTTTTATCAGTATGCCAAATGAAGGGAGCGACATGGTTTACGAATTGGAGTTTACGATTTGGGATTTACGATTAGGTTCGGGTTTGGGGGTTGGGGGTTTGGGTTTAGGTTTAGGGTTTTGAGTTTTAGGTTTAGACATTTTTCACCCCGCCCCTTCCTTCAGACATTTTTCACTAAGGACTGAACCCGTCTCCTTCTTCGTCTTCGTCTGCGTCTGCGTCTCTTTCCGTCTCCGGCCACACTCCTCGGTAAATCTCCCTCCAGTGACTGTAAAACTCAGATCTGCAACCCACCCATACCCTCATACACCACAAAGCCTAGAAATGCCACCGACTAAGAAGAGGAGTTTGAGGAGCTTTCAGGGTGAGACTACACGTCGTATGATGCTCCGCCCACCCAGGTTGAGACATCCGTCAAACAAGCTTACGCCTGAAGGAACCTCGAGAAAGCGACTTCGGTCGGCCTACCTGGAGAATGAAGTCCAAATAGTGAGCGAAGAAATCGGTTCTCAAGCAAATCCACAACCCCTTCCAACTATTCCACCAATGCAGAAGCCAAACAGGGCGCCTCAGCAACCCTTTGAACCCTATGAACCACCACAGCAACCTTTGAATGCTCCGCCAGAATCGTTTGGAAAATATGTCCATCACAGAAAAACCATCTGAGCGACAACATCCGCGACACTCAATACCCCCTCACTGAATGCTCTGCCCTCACCCCCATTGAACCCTCCGCCCTCATCCCCGTTGAATCCTCCGCCCTCATCCCCGTTGAAACCTCTGGCCGCACCACCACTTAACCCTTCAACATCTCAGCAAACCGTGAACTCTCATTCTACAACTCTGCCAACTCTGCCTCTACTACCACGGAGAAGCATCAGGTGCAAATCTGATCCAGACCAACCCGAAATAGGTAACATATTGTATCTTAATTATAATTTCCATAGTGTTTATTGATTTGGTTCTAACTCAAATTTCATTGTAGGAGACGAACAAATTAAGAAGCATAAACTTGGATTGGTCAATGGTACCAAGGTGTATTCAATGAAAACACTGCTGAAGGCAAAGATTAAAATAGAGCCAGGAGTCTTTGGCCTTGTCCCAGCTGACCCGAATGTGAAAAGTTGGCTTGTCCATGAAATAGGCAGTTGCATCAGAGGAAAAGTGCCTATGTTAGCAAGGTCATACGCTGAACTTCCAAAGGCGAACTAGAACATAGTTTACACACACCTCATGGTAATACATTTATTTATCTATTGACGCTTTCATTTGTCTTTTAAACTTGAGGTGCATGACGATAAGGCAAGGCATCAAACAAATCAAATAAACTAAGTGTTCCTGCTTTAGGTTGGTGAAAATGGCTCTTTGTATAGAAAAGTTAGAAGCTTGTTCGTCTAAAACAAGGTTGCAGTGGCCAATGCTCAGCATCAAAAGGTTAATGGTCATCTCTTTATTAAACTTTGTACTTGGCATTTATTTTTAGCAGAGTTCTACAAGGCTCTTTTGGGATGAAAAGCAATACCCTATCAGAACACTAGTGACAAGTATAAAAATCGAATAAGTTTCAATGTTTAAGATCCTGGTTTATGTTATCAGTATAGCAAATGCAGCTGTTGCAGTCTTTTCAATGATTGTAGTAGCTCTTGCAGTAATTTCTGTATTTCAGAAACAGACAAACAAGGAGTAATTCCAATGTTCAAGTCTGTATTTCAGCTTTTGCAGATTTGATGCCACATCTGGATACAATGGGTTTTCTAGTTGTGTTAATTTTAATTAATTTTTCAATGTTAGGATAATTTCAAAATTGAGGTGTCAAACAATTGGCTGTGGAACTACATTTGTAAGATTGCTACCGCCAGATACAGAGGATGGAAGCATAGCTGCAGGAAGCATTTTTTGGAGTTTGGTGCTGAGCCAGTTCCGGTTGAGTTTGAGCATCGAGAGAATGAATGGCGTTGGCTGGTTAACCATTTCCAAGAGCAACCATATAAGGTATTATGTTAGTATCTAATCACCAGTTGTATTAAATGAATTATGTTGACTGACTTAATTTGATTTGGTTAGGAAAAATGTGATAATATGAAGGTCACTCATAATAGTGCCACCCGACCTACCCATCATTCTGGAAAGCTATCTTTTTATCATAGAGCTCAAAAATTACAGCAAGAAGGACATAGGGCACCATATGTCGGGACGTACGAAGTAGCATATGGTGCCGACCCTGTTGGTGCTCCATTAGTGGTAAACCTATTTTACTGTTTTTTTTTTCAATATGTTGATAGTACTTTAAGTGAATTTTATATGCAGTTTGTGTATATATATGCAGTTGGTTTTATATGCAGTTTGTGTATTATATTGTTGGTATTTTACAGCAACCTTAGTATTTTATATGATGTTGGTATTTTATATGATGTTGCTGTTGTTGTTGGTAATTTATATAATGTTGCTGGTATTTTACACGTTGTTGGTATTTTACAGCAACCTTAGTATTTTATAGTTCAACAAGTTTTGGATGAGTGAGCTGAGAATGACTCGTGTGGTGTTAATGATGCTGCTCTGGTGGAAGAAACTCAAGCAAACATTATTAGTGAGGCGATCTCTAAACACAAGGCAGCCAATGTCGATGGTGTTCGCAGCTTATTTCGAAGGCCTACACGCCCCAGAACTGTTGCTGATCAATCTGCGGAGAATATTCAATTGCGAGAAGAGCTAATGAAAGCCAAGGAAGAAAATGTCGTAAGAGATGAACAAGCAAAGGCTAAGACTGCTGAGTTTGAGGAGCGGATTCGCGGATTAGAGCAGGCTATAAAGAATGGATCGATGGGTGCGTCCCCAAGCGATGGTGCAAGCTACCCTTAATTGATGGGTGCGTCCCCAAGCGATTTATGAATCTTTTGATTTTTTGGATTGGAAAACTATGTGACTTTTGTTACTTATGTGACCTTGGTCCGGGACTTATGTGACTTTTGATGTTTGAGGCCTAGGACTTATGTGACTTTTGATGCTTTGTCATCTGGGACTTATGTGACTTTTGATCCTTTTGTGACTACTAATGTGACATTTTCCTTCCTAATTGCTTTTTAAAAAGCTTGTACATAAGATACCTTAGATGACAACTTATTAATGTAATGACTGTCACATTAGTAAGTTGTCGATACCCCCAACTGAAATGACACAAACAAGAGTTATATAAGACGGTTCTCGTGATGAATACTCATATCTCCTAAGAGGAGTTTGAGATGGCAGGTTTCTTATGCGACACGTTTGACATATACTAACGCGACGCACAAAATTATGTTATTTTAGTGCTAAAGCCTATGCGGCATGTCTAAAACTATCATGTCGTGTAATGGGTTATACGACAACACTTACGTCACGTGACATATATGACAAATATATTGTCATATTAGCTGCATGGGACACAAATAATTCATAAACGACATTTCAAAGTTGTCACATAAGATGTAAAATGGCGTAGTGCTAGGAGACGAATCATTTGGATGACTCGTTTTTGGCATCATCTTCAACCTTCGTCATCATAGAAACAAAAATGACTAGGAGACGAATCGTTTGGATGACTAAATAAGAAGGCATTCTTCAACTTAGAACTCAATTGAATGACTAATCGAGTTTAAATGAATAAATAAACGTATACAAACGAGCTTTAATCGAGTTTATAAACGGGCTTTAATGTAACAAATAAATGAATTGTTCGCGAGTCTATACGAGCCAAGTAGCACTTTGTTCAAGCTTGGCTCGTTTAATAAATGAGCATAAGTATTATGTTCGTACTTGGTTCGTTTAAAATCGAGCCGAATGTTACGGGTATTCAGGATTCATCCAAAACAAATACCAACACTGACACTCTGCAGGGTACAAGAAGAAGCCAGAGAAAAGGCAAATGGCCTAACAAACTAACAGATTATATTGCTTAACAATCAGCACACTAGCTGAGCTGTCATATGCAGCCAAATTAGTTTGTTAGTTACAGACTGTACTAGCCTATATATAAAGGCTGAGATCATGAATAAAGGGCAAGAAGAATTTAGTCATTTCTCTCCTCATCCCCTCACCCTCTTCCCCTCTCCGTCATCTTCCCCTCACCTCCATTCTAACATTTGGTGCTTTTCATCGAGTTGAACACTCCCATCGCTATGCCAGAAGGGGTCATCACCAGATCTCAGGCGGAATCCATCTCCACCCTAACCGACTTGGTTCACCAACACTCCGAATCTTTTGCACGCCAAACACAACTAATGGAAGCAATGCAACAGTCTATCAAAGAACTACAAGTATCCATGGCTCGGATGGAAAAATTGCCAGCACTGCTTCCGATTCCGTCACTTAACCAATCCTCCAGCTCCCATCCACCACATATCCTTCCCTACACACTTCCATACCCACAAAACAATCCAGATGTTCCCGCACCCCAACCCAGACAACCCAGACTGGACCTACCTCATTTTACCGGTGAAAACGTTGCAGATTGGTTGTTCCAGATTGAGCGATTCTTTGCTTTTCATACCACCCCTGATGATCAAAAGCTTTACATAGCTGCTTTCTACATGACAGGACCAGCTCTTCAGTGGTTTCACTGGATGCACCGAACCCACCAGCTTTCCTCTTGGCCTCTATTCATCCGAGATCTGGACTTGCGCTTTGGCCCGTCGGCGTATCAAAACCCTGAGGCTGCTCTCTACAAGCTCCGTCAACATTCCTCAGTATCTGCTTACTTATCGGACTTTGAGAGCCTCTCCAACCGTGTTTCCGGTCTCTCGGCTCCAAACTTATTAAACTGCTTCTTATCGGGTCTCCGCGATGATATCCGCCGTGAGTTATCTCTTCTACGCCCTTTATCACTCCATGATGCCATTGGGATGGCAAAACTGGTTGAAGAAAAGACTGATGATAGCCGACGAAACTGGCCTCGCACCCCTGTTTCTCGACCACCACTATCCCAACCTCCAGACTCCTCTAGCCGCCTTCCTATCAAACGCCTCACACCATCAGAGATGGCCACACGCCGCGAGAAGGGGCTTTGCTTTAACTGTGATGACAAATTCACCCCAGGCCACCGTTGTCGCCCTAAGTTTCTCTGCCTTATAGTGGAGAATACCGATGATGAAAACCCCATCCCTACCAGCCAAACCCTTGATTTTCCCAGCCATACCACAAATCCAACGCCCCTAGATACAAACCCACATACTCCACCATCCCCCTCCACCAACCCAAGTATCTCACTTCATGCTCTGGAAGGTCACTTCGTCCCCACCACTCTTCGAATTGAAACCACCGTCCATGGTCGGTCACTGGTTGCCTTAGTCGATGAGGGCTCCACCCACAACTTCATGCAAGTACAGATTGCAAAGTTCCTCAATCTTCCCATCCAACCCTCTCGCCATCTGGAAGTCACGGTCGGTAATGGAGACTCTCTCCACTGTGAAGGTTTTTGCGGCGATGTCTCTTTACTTTTGGATGGACATTGTTTTGAGATTGACCTACACCTCCTTCCCATATATGGCACCGACTTAGTTTTGGGAGTGGATTGGCTGGCTTCCGTTGGCCCAGTCTTATTTGATTATCGGGCTTTATGGCTCAGTTTTATGCATAATGGAGCCCAGATCAAACTCCATGGGTTAGGCCGCCCCTCCTTCGCTCAACTCTCCCTCCGCCAAGTCCAACGGATTTGCCAGACCTTAGCCGCGGCTTCCTTCTTCCAACTGGTAGCCAATACTTGTCCGACCCATTCCGCAGACACTCTGGAGCTCCCCTCGATCCCTATGGATATTGAACCCACCTTCCGAAATGATGTCAGCTTCCTTCTAAATCAGTTCAACCACCTCTTTGCACCACCAAAAGGCCTACCACCACCTCGTTCCTCCGACCACTACATTCCCTTAACTCCCAACACTCCTCCTGTCAATGTGCGGCTTATCGTTATCCTCACTTCCAAAAGACTGAGATTGAGCATTTGATTTCGGAAATGCTTCATGACGGCATCATCCGACCCAGCTGCAGTCCATTTTCCTCCCCGGTCCTTCTCGTCCGAAAGAAAGATGGTTCATGGCGTTTCTGTGTGGACTATAGGGCTCTGAATGCTGTAACCATCAAAGATCGTTTTCCTATCCCGACAGTCGATGAACTCTTAGATGAGCTCCATGGTGCCACTGTGTTCTCTAAGCTTGACCTTCGTTCCGGTTACCACCAACTCCGTATGGGCTCAGATGACATTCACAAAACCACATTTCGTACTCATGACGGACATTATGAGTTCCTTGTCATGCCGTTCGGATTATCAAATGCACCGTCTACCTTCCAGGCCGCAATGAATTCCCTCTTCAGGCACCTGCTCCGCAAGTCTGTGCTGGTTTTCTTTGACGACATATTAATATATAGTCTCACCTGGGAGATCCATCTGCAGCACCTTAGTGAGGTATTCACTATCCTTCACACTAATTCATTTTTTGCTAAACCTGGAAAGTGTGATATCGGCAGGTCCTCATTGATGTATCTTGGACACATTATTTCTGGCGCGGGTGTCTCTGTGGATCCAGATAAAATTCAGGCTATTACCGACTGGCCTTTACCTGCAAATGTCAAACAGTTGCGCGGTTTTTTGGGACTCACTGGTTATTATCAACGATTTGTCCGCAACTACGCATCTCTAATTGCTCCGTTGACACAATTGTTATGAAAGGATGCTTTTCTTTGGTCGACAGATGCCTCATCGGCCTTCCAGGAGCTTAAGGCAGCATTAACTTCTACACCAGTGTTGGCCCTACCGGATTTCACTCAACCCTTCGTCGTACAAACTGACGCATCCGGATTGGGCATTGGTGCAGTTCTCACCCAGGCCGGACGCCCTATCGCCTTCTTTAGTAAAATCTTGACACCACGTCTTCGTTCTACATCAACTTACAACAGGGAATTGTGCGCCGTTGTAGCTGCGGTCCAGAAGTGGCGTCAATATTTGTTGGGTAATCGATTCATCATCAAGACTGACCATCAACCCTTAAAGTCCCTCCTAACTCAGACAATTCAGACTCCGGATCAGCAACGGTGGGTGGCTAAATTGATGGGCTATGATTTTGAAGTTCTTTACCAACCGGGTAAGGACAATGGTCCAGCAGATGCCCTCTCACGCTTACCAGATGCTTCCAGCCCTCAATTTTGTGCAATATCAGCTCCTACCCTGGGTATTTTGCGAGCCCTCAGGATATTTCTAGTCTCCAATGCAGAAGCCAAACAATTATTGGAGAGCATTCAAGCTTCCCCTGCTACCCACCCAGAATTCACTATCCGTGACGGCTTCATCCTTTTCCGCAATCGGCTCTTTATTCCTAAAGGTTCCGCCCTCCAGCCGTTAATTCTTCACGAGTTTCATGATACTCCGACCGGCGGGCATGCGGGAGTCCAGCGCACTTTTGCCCGGGTATCCACCAACTTTTATTGGCCGGGGCTTCGCAAGGATGTCAAGGATTATGTAGCCCATTGCTCAATTTGCCAACAGGTCAAAACACCTACTTCCAGTCCGCAGGGGTTACTGCAGCCGCTACCTATACCTCATCAGGTTTGGGATTCCATCTCAATGGACTTTATCACGCACCTTCCCTCCTCTGCCGGCAAAACAACCATTTGGGTGGTAGTCGATCGTCTATCTAAATATGGTCACTTTATTCCTCTTACAGCTGGATTCACAGCCGTCACTTTGGCCATTTCATTTGCACATGAAATTTTCCGGCTCCACGGGATTCCCCAGACAATTATCTCTGACCGGGACCCTTTGTTTATGAGCCAGTTCTGGCAAGAATTATTTCGCCTTCAGGGAACCACACTCTCAACCAGCACAGCGTACCATCCCCAAACTGACGGCCAAACGGAAGTCCTTAACCGCTGCGTCGAGGATTATTTACGATGCTTTGTTTCAGACACTGGTTCCGATTGGGCGTCTCACCTATCTTGGGCTGAATGGAGTTACAACACAGCTTGGCATTCCGCTATCCAAATGTCACCCTTCGAAGCCGTGTATGGCCGTCCACCCCCATCAGTTGTTGATTATATTCCCAGGTCTTCATCCATTGCAGCATTGGACACTTATCTCACTCATCGGCACAGCCTTCTAGTTTCCCTTAAAGAGAACCACCAGCGAGCTCAGTTAAGAATGAAGCAACAGGCGGATTGTCACCGTGTTGATCGTCAATTTGAGGTAGGGGATTGGGTCTTTCTGAAACTACGGCCATATCGGCAACATACGGTAGTTCGCCGCACATCTGTCAAGCTTGCAAAGCGCTTCTATGGCCCCTTTCAGATTCTCAAACGCATTGGACCAGTAGCTTATCGTCTGCAGTTACCCCCAGGCTGCAAGATTCATAACGTCTTCCATGTTTCTCTCCTTAAGAAATGCATAGGTGACCCAGCTACCCAGCATGTGGCTCTGCCTGACTCCTTCCACCAAGATCATCCCATCCTCATGCCTGATAAAATTTTGGGGTTTCGTCTAGTGCTAATCTGCGGTACACCAACACCACAGCTACTTATACACTGGAAGCATCAATTACAGTCCGATGCTTCTTGGGAATGTGCTGCGACCTTCCTGACTGATTATCCTGATTTCCAGCTTGAGGACAAGGTCATTTTTGATGAGCAGGGTAATGTTACGGGTATTCAGGATTCATCCAAAACAAATACCAACACTGACACTCTGCAGGGTACAAGAAGAAGCCAGAGAAAAGGCAAATGGCCTAACAAACTAACAGATTATATTGCTTAACTATCAGCACACTAGCTGAGCTGTCATATGCAGCCAAATTAGTTTGTTAGTTACAGACTGTACTAGCCTATATATAAAGGCTGAGATCATGAATAAAGGACAAGAAGAATTTAGTCATTTCTCTCCTCATCCCCTCACCCTCTTCCCCTCTCCGTCATCTTCCCCTCACCTCCATTCTAACACCGAGCTTTGACGAGTTTTGACCGAGCTTGTTCGCGAGTTATTCACGAGTGTATCGACTCGCTTGCAGCCCTAGCTGCAAGCCCTCTCAAGGGTGTATGATATGCTGGTTTCATTCAATGGGTCAAATAAGGAGAAAACCTTCTGTTTTTATAGGCATCCATCGTCTGGCTCTGCATCAGTCGTCGCCTAATTGCTTGTAAATGCTTTTAGAAGTTATTTATTCAACTCAGTTGTCGCTTCAATCTTATGAGCCAGGCGACGCCTCAAATCAGGCATCGCCTCATGGTGGTTCGGGCGTAGCCTGAAATTTATTCTTAACTGAAGTTGAGAAATGTGATGCATCTTACTATGATCAAATTCAATTTAGTGAATAAGGAAACTTGGCTAATTTGTACATGGGTTTTAGACTATAGAGTGGATGCCTTCTTTTCAATTTAGATTTACCTCTACAAATTTACCAACTGTTTGGAATTTGAAATTTTTGATGGAAAGAAATTTGAATGGAAAACAAACGAGAAATAGAAAGATGTTATACTATGCCTTTTCTTTTATTTTCATTTTACGTGACCAATCAAACATAAATATTCTTTGAATCTCTCAAATTTTCGAAGAAACAAACACGAGTTACTATATTTGACGTTTGACTGTACTCATGAAACATAAGCGCATAAAGTTATAATAATATCAAAATACATCCGGATAACAGCTTTATGGCAGTGGTTTCATATTTATGACGAGTTATCCACAGTTATAAACATTAAGTATGCACTAAAAATAATAACTATTTGACATGTGTGAAGTATTGCATACTATCTCAATAAGAAGATGAACTATCCTTTAGGAGAAATGTACACATGTAAATAAAAAAATTTACAACAACATTAATAGATAAAATAATCACATGTTAAACGAGATTATAAATTAAATATCAATTTATTTAAAATTTAGGTTAGTGTGAAACTTTATTTATTTTTATTACGCGCGTGGATATTGTTCAATAAATACAAACAACATCATCTGAAATGTTGAATGAGTCGATCCCTAACCGTAGCCAAAAAGGAACCCAAACAAATATAGAATAAGAGTTTGGTTGGTTTGGGAAATCTGAAATTAAGCGCGCTGTCAGCATGCATGCTTTTGTAGAAAAATGTTGTTTAGAGAAACGGTATATGTTGGCGTCGTTAGTGGAATGCACAAAAAGGGTGTGTCCAAGTGTTTTTTATAATACTAAAATATATAAAAAAGAAAAGAAAAGCGTTGAAACTCATGACTAAATAGCTTGTTTAGATAGGGTTAAGATGAATTGTAAGTATTTGTTATTGATGAAACTGGAAGTTGGCCGTGCATTTTGCTAATATTTGAGCAACACGGAACGAGATTGCCATCTTTGAACAAGACGGCATTGGGAGATTAACTGGGATGCGGCTTTAAAAGGAAAGCACATGGTGAACATAATAACAGAAAGATGCTCGCTCATTAGCTAGGCTAGCAGCACATGCAGTAATAGGCTGAGAAATGAGGATAAAGTGAGTGATGTATACCTTACCTTATCAGGCAAAAGGAGAAGACAAAGGGATTAGAATTAGGTAGGTCGAAAGTGAGTGATCCGGGCTGAATAAATCAAATGACGTATCGGTCCGCCAAAGTTTGGTGATCGAGGACGGAAATTTAGAAGTAATGTAATGGAATGGGTCTATCCAATAAGAAAGAAATTTGGAAGAAACAAATTGATATTATCGAAGAATGGAATGGATCAAATATTTGGGTACAAAATGTTCTAGTTGAGGTTGGGGGTTTAGAGGAGTGACGTGTAGAGTGCTGCTGCTTCACTTATATACGAGCGAGCATAAGCGGCTGTAGGGTGCCGCATAGGTATGTATAATATAATTACTGTAAATAAGTTTTTTTTTAAAAAAATATATATATATAGAAAAAGAAAAAGAGAAATATATATATATATATATATAGGGTGGTATGTGGCCCCCCACGATGCTCGTCGTCTACTTCGCGGCCTCACCTACCGATCTGTCTCCCTCTCTATATATACCACATTTCCGCTTCGTCTCCTCTCTGCTTCATCTTAATTCCCCTCTCCGCCGCTCCTCTTCTCTTGCTCCCATTTTCCCCCCTCCACGATGGAGAATCTCCTTCTCCACGCCTGAACACACTGTCAAAGCTTATTGTCCTTCTTCGAGGTCTGTTTCTGCTCTTCTTCCTTCTGCTACTACTCGCCCGGTGTTTGTTTTTCGTTTTTTACCATCGGACGGGAGGGCTGGGTGGGTTCCTGACGAGATCTTTTTATTGATTTATTGACCAAGTAGGTGAAGGCCGTGTTTGGTGACATTCGGTAGAAAGTTAGACTTTCGCTGTTCGTTTCTGGCGACGGTGGTTCTACATCCGATTCAACCGAAAAAAAAAGAAAGAAACAGTCAGCTTGTAGATTCAGTCGAAAAAGGGTTCATCTGTTTATTTATATCCGACGACAATGGCGGCGACTTCATCGCCAGCCACAAGTGTCCAGCTCCGCAACACATCGATAACGTCGCTCAACCGCCCTGCATCATTAGTCAACCACCAGCTCAATCTGACTCCTTCGGTACGCCGATCGAACAGAGCCACCAGACGCTTCGTCTGCCGACGCTCTAATGTCATCGACAGGACTTTCTTCGGGAAGAGCCTTAGCTCTTCCTCCACCTCTTCTCGGCTATGGCAATTGAGGAACACACGGAAAGTACGAATTGGAGCTCGAGCTGCTCTGTCCGGCGTCCCGGATAAACCAATGGGCTTGTACAATCCTGCATATGACAAAGACTCATGCGGCGTTGGGTTTGTCGGGGAACTGTCCGGCCAAGCTAGTCGGAAGACGGTATACTTTCATTTATGAGTAATAACAATATTACGGGAAACATGTTTTTTTCTTCTCTGGATAATTAGCTGTGTGTGTGTGTCGTGCCTCAGGTAACGGATGCAGTGGAGATGCTGGTAAGAATGTCTCACAGAGGGGCTTGTGGATGTGAGACCAATACAGGGGATGGTGCTGGAATTCTTGTCGCACTTCCTCATCAGTTCTATGCAGAGGTATGCGTGCCAGCTCGCTATCTTCAATCATCAATTCTATGAAGGTCTGCTTTGTTTCTGTTTTTTCCTTAAAATAAATTGTGTTTTCTAAATGTTTATGTTTTCTGTGGCATCAGATTGCTAAACAAGTTGGATTTGAGCTACCACAGTCAGGGAAATACGCTGTTGGGATGTTTTTCTTGCCTACAAGTGAAACACGAAGGGAACAAAGCAAACACTTGTTTTCACAGGTATTTGTACACCGATGGAGCTTGACTTGTTCGTGTATGACCTGAACTTGTGTTACTGATTAGTGTGTAATGATCTTACATGGCATTGTAGGTTGCGTTATCCCTTGGGCATACTGTCCTTGGTTGGCGTACAGTTCCCACTGATAATTCAGGACTAGGGAAGTCCGCTTTGCTGACAGAACCTGTTGTTGAGCAAGTCTTTCTTACTTCCAGTTCTACCTCAAAAGCTGAAATTGAGCAGCAGGTAGTATAATGTTTCTGTCTTATCGCAGTTCTGTAGTGTAGGCAACTTAAACCATGAGTTTACTGGCTTTATGAACAGCCAACCGAGTTTCGTTCTCATATAAATGGTATCATTTGATGTTATGCATATTCAACCTGACCTTCCAATTTTGACAGTCCTACCTGTGTGATGCATAAGCCTGTTTTTTCACATTGATTCAGTTGCCTCATGAAGCGTATCATTTACTCTCTGCGTTTCTTCTTTTGTTCCTTGTACTTAATTTTCTCATAACAGATGTATATATTACGGAGAACATCTATGTTTACGATTCGTGAGGAGTTGAACCTGCAACATGGGGGGGCGAAAGACTTCTACATATGCTCTCTGTCCTCGAGGTAACTTTCCAGTTTCCTTTTGATTATTTATGGGTATCGTTAACTCTAGAAGTTATACAAATGAACTCCTGTGTTCCCCTTTCAGGACTGTGGTCTACAAAGGTCAATTAAAGCCAGATCAATTGATGGATTACTATTATACTGATCTTGGCAGCGAAAGGTTTACGAGCTACATGGCCCTGGTAAATATTACGCCCATTAACTTTATTATTTTACACTGACTTCATACTTCAACAACAGCATCAGAATCACCCATTCCTGGAGAGATGCAAGGTTGAGGAAGACTTCTGAGAGGCATTGGAGTTTGAATGATCTCATAAGTTCTTCCACGTCCTCGAGTACTATAAATATTTGGTTACTGATATGGATGCTTTAGGGTGTGTTGGTAAGGACTTCATTATCAAGTAAATGAACTTCTGGAAAGTGCAGTGGTTAATTACCATGATTGGTTGATGATGATGAAGCGTCCTTTAAGTGGTGGAAGAGAAGTTGTGTTTGATATAAGCTAGTACCTGGTTTGCAGGATGACCTGTAATGGCACTCCTACACGTTATTGAAGTGCCCAAGATGCAGTTTCAGTTTGCTCATGTTTGCTTGAATTGACGCAACTGTTAGACTGAACCCTTGTGTGTTGTTGCAGGTGCATTCCAGATTCTCAACAAACACCTTCCCTAGCTGGGATCGTGCCCAACCTATGCGAGTTCTCGGACACAATGGAGAGATCAATACACTCCGAGGCAATGTCAATTGGTACACTCCAAAATTCATTCTGCTGATTACACAGTGCACATTCTTCTACTTGAAGTAGTTTATAAGTACTGACTTCTTGCCTCTATTACCTAGGATGAAAGCTCGTGAGGGTCTTTTGAAGATAAAAGAGCTTAATTTGTCGAAGGAGGACAGGCAGAAGCTACTACCCATAGTTGATGCCAGCTCGTCTGATTCAGGTGGTCGCATGAATCTAAAGATTGATGTGTAGTCATCTGCATGTTCGCGGTCAGGTGTTTTAATTGCTCAATGGACATGTTGAAGGACCTTTATTGATTAATTATTTCTTTTAGGTGCTTTTGATGGCGTTCTGGAGCTTCTGGTCAGAGCTGGTAGAAGTCTCCCTGAAGCAGTCATGATGATGATTCCTGAAGCATGGCAAAATGACAAGAACATGGATCCTCAACGCAAGGCTCTGTACGAGTACTTTTCAGCTCTAATGGAGCCTTGGGATGGACCAGCACTTATATCATGTAAAATAAAACTTCAACTAATGTTTTCTGGTCCAGAACATATTTGCTTCTTGTTGTGCTAAATCTGAAATGCTTGCAGTTACTGATGGCCGTTACCTTGGAGCAACTTTAGACCGAAATGGCCTGCGTCCAGGACGTTTCTACATCACACATAGTGGTAGAGTAATCATGGCCAGTGAAGTTGGGGTAGTAGATATTCATCCTAAAGATGTAGCTAGGAAAGGAAGACTTAACCCAGGGATGATGCTGCTCGTTGATTTTGAGAATCACACTGTTGTAGATGATGAGGCATTGAAGAGGCAGTACTCTCTCTCAAGACCTTATGGGGAGTGGCTTATAAGACAGAAAATACAGCTGAAAGACATTGTTGACTCAGTAAACGAGTCTGGCAGAATCATCCCATCCATTGCTGGAGTGGTTTCAGTAAGTAACACATCTCCTCATGCAACTTATTTTTGTAACAGCCCCCCCACCCCCCACTCCTCCTCCTCCTCCTCATGTGTGCGTCTAATATCTCCTTTGTTACTTTAGGTATCTGACAGTGACGAAACCATGGAAAACACGGGAATCCATGGTTTATTAGCTCCTCTGAAAGCTTTTGGGTATGTTCACTTGCCCTTCTCCTGTATTTTTTTTTTTATGTAGGTTGTATCGAGTCCTAGCCAATTTGTAACTGTTCTTTGGTCTGTGTAGCTATACTCTTGAAGCATTAGAGATGTTGTTACTTCCCATGGCAAAAGATGGTACTGAGGCACTGGGCTCGATGGGTAATGATGCTCCTTTGGCCGTCATGTCGAACAGAGAGAAACTTACGTTTGAATATTTTAAGCAGATGTTTGCTCAAGTCACAAACCCCCCTATTGACCCCATACGTGAAAAAATAGTCACATCCATGGAATGCATGATTGGTCCAGAGGGTGATCTTACAGAAACTACCGAAGCACAATGCCATCGTCTATCATTGAAAGGGCCTTTGCTCACCATAAAGGAAACAGAAGCAATAAAAAAAATGAACTACCGGGGTTGGCGCAGTAAAGTTCTGGACATCACTTACCCAAAAATTCGTGGCAAGAAGGGACTAGAGGAAACCCTAAACAGGATATGTTATGAGGCCCGTGAGGCAATTACAGAAGGTTATACATTGTTGGTCCTTTCGGACAGAGGTAATTCATTATTTGCAAATTCCATAAACCGCTACCAATCATCTTCTCTTTTCTATTGCATTAGTTTCTGATTATTGTATTCAATTGTTTTGGTTTTCAGCTTTCTCACCAACGCGTGTTGCAGTAAGCTCTCTTTTAGCAGTTGGTGCTGTCCATCACCATCTGGTTAAGAAACTTGAGCGTACTCGTGTGGGATTGGTCATTGAATCAGCTGAGCCGCGTGAAGTCCATCATTTTTGTACACTTGTAGGATTTGGAGCTGATGCTATATGTCCATATTTGGCCATCGAGGCAATATGGAGGCTCCAAGTTGACGGAAAGATTCCACCCAAGCCAACTGGTGACTTCCTTAGTAAAGATGAGCTGGTTAAAAAGTATTTCAAGGCCAGCAACTACGGAATGATGAAAGTACTTGCAAAAATGGGTATTTCAACACTTGCCTCCTACAAGGGTGCTCAGATTTTTGAAGCTCTAGGCCTATCTTCTGAAGTGATTGAGAGATGTTTTGCTGGAACTCCAAGTAGAGTGGAGGGGGCAACCTTTGAAATGTTAGCTCGCGACGCCCTTCATCTACATGAAATGGCATTTCCAAATAGGGTCTTTCCTCCTGGTAGTGCTGAAGCAGTAGCTCTACCAAACCCTGGGGATTATCATTGGAGGAAAGGTGGTGAGGTACATCTTAATGATCCTTTTGCCATAGCAAAACTACAAGAAGCTGCCAAAAGTAACAGCGTAGCAGCATATAAGGAGTACTCAAAGCGTATCCAGGAGTTGAATAAGGAATGCAATCTGAGAGGAATTCTGAAATTTAAAGATGTGGAATCGAAAGTACCTTTAGGTGAGGTTGAACCTGCAAGTGAAATTGTGAAACGCTTTTGTACTGGAGCAATGAGCTATGGTTCCATATCACTGGAAGCACACACCACATTGGCAATGGCCATGAACCAACTTGGAGGAAAATCCAACACAGGTGATTTTCTTATACAAACTGGGCTGCCCCCGGCCTTTGTATGTGAACTCATATATGTTGTGCTAAAATGTTTATACTCATTTCATTATTTTCAACTATGCCAATTTATTTCTCTACTTATGCACGCTTAAAGGGGAGGGAGGTGAGCAACCATCTCGCATGGAACCTCTACCAGATGGATCAATGAATCCAAAGAGGAGTGCCATCAAACAAGTTGCCAGTGGCAGATTCGGTGTTTCAAGCTTTTACTTAACAAATGCTGATGAGCTTCAAATAAAAATGGCTCAGGTGATGTTCAGGTCCTTTTTGATTTTATCGAAAGGGTAAATCTCACTTGATAACTGTATATTTTTCTTTGGCTACTTTGATCTTACTAAAACAGAGAACCTTGTTCATGAAATTTTCATATGCATCCACTTTGTTTTGATTTTCTTTCATCTTAACAGGGAGCAAAACCTGGCGAAGGAGGTGAACTTCCTGGACACAAAGTTATTGGAGATATTGCTGTTACTAGGAACTCCACAGCGGGTGTAGGACTTATTAGTCCACCTCCTCATCATGATATCTATTCTATTGAAGACCTTGCACAACTAATCCATGATCTTAAGGTAACGTATTTTCACAGATTTTCGTTGAGGAGTTACCAATTTTTTGCAAAGTTATGAATTCACCGTGTCAAGTCCAGTTTTCTGGTTATAATCTCCCTAAAATAATGGATAAACCATGTATGCCTCTAGTTTCTGATTGTGCAATTTGTTAAAAATATGTTTCTGTAGAACTCCAATCCATCTGCCCGAATAAGTGTAAAGTTGGTATCAGAAGCTGGTGTTGGTGTTATTGCTAGTGGAGTTGTCAAGGGACATGCTGATCATGTATTGATATCTGGCCATGATGGTGGTACTGGGGCTTCTCGATGGACTGGAATAAAAAATGCTGGCCTGCCATGGGAACTTGGCCTCGCTGAGACGCATCAAACACTTGTGGCAAATGACCTCCGTGGAAGAACGACTCTCCAAACAGATGGTCAGTTAAAAACTGGGAGAGATGTCGCTGTAGCTGCACTGCTTGGTGCAGAAGAGTTTGGTTTCAGCACAGCACCTCTCATCACACTTGGATGCATTATGATGCGCAAGTGTCACAAAAACACATGTCCTGTTGGCATTGCAACACAAGATCCTGTACTTAGAGAAAAGTTTGCCGGAGAACCTGAACATGTTATTAACTTTTTCTTTATGTTGGCAGAGGAGCTAAGGGAAATTATGTCCGAGCTCGGCTTCCGATCAATTACTGAGATGATTGGACGGTCAGATATGCTTGAAGTTGACAAAGAAGTAGTTAAGGGCAATGAGAAACTTGAAAATATTGATCTTTCTCTGCTACTTAAACCCGCGGCTGAAATAAGACCAGAAGCTGCTCAATTCTGTGTGCAAAAACAAGATCATGGTTTGGATATGGCTTTGGACCAGAGGCTGATATCTCTCTCTGAACCTGCTCTAGAAAAATGTTTACCTGTCTACATCGAAACACCCATCTGCAATGTGAACCGAGCTGTTGGTACAATGCTTAGTCATGAGGTTACCAAACGCTATCATATGGCTGGTCTGCCGGCTGGTACCATCCATGTGAAACTCAACGGCAGTGCTGGTCAGAGCCTTGGGGCATTTCTTTGCTCTGGCATCATGCTTGAGCTTGAAGGTGATAGCAATGATTATGTTGGTAAAGGTTTATCTGGTGGTAAAATAGTAGTTTATCCACCAAGGGAAAGCACATTCGATCCAAAAGAAAATATAGTTATTGGGAATGTGGCCCTGTATGGTGCAACAAGTGGTGAAGCTTATTTCAATGGAATGGCAGCTGAGAGATTCTGTGTGCGCAATTCTGGTGCCACTGCAGTTGTAGAAGGGATTGGTGATCATGGATGTGAGTACATGACTGGGGGAACCGTCGTAGTGCTTGGGAAAACTGGGAGGAACTTCGCAGCTGGCATGAGTGGTGGTATTGCTTATGTTCTTGACGTGGATGGGAAGTTTAGATCTCGGTGCAATCCTGAACTGGTGGATCTGGATAAAGTTGAAGAGGGAGAGGATATAATGAACCTCAAGATGATGGTACAACAGCACCAACGTCACACGAACAGCCAACTAGCCCGAGAAGTGCTTTTGGACTTCGATGGTCTTCTGCCAAAATTCATAAAAGTCTTCCCCAGGGATTACAAGCGAATTCTTGCAAGCATGAAAGCTGAACAGTCCACGAAAGATAGTTTAGTCATTAATGCTAAAGAAACTGAGGACCAGGATGAGGCAGAGTTGAAGGAAAAGGATGCCTTTGAGGAGCTTAAGAAATTGGCCGCATCTTTAATGGCTGAAAAGAACTCACAGGTCAGATTTTCCCTTATTGGACTATCCCATACTACTATATATTGAATTTTTGCCTTCTTTCTTCCAGATAATGTTTTGCTATTATGTATGTGTACGATTTGTTTATGCAACATTTGTTGTACTGACACATTATGACTCCACAAAGACCACAATATTACTCTTTGTCCCTTACCAATATCATGGAAGTATTCCATGGCGTGGTTCATGCCATAAACTACGTCTTCTTTATTGCACATGTTTCATTCCCTAGTTTCATTCTTTATTGCACATGTTGAATATTTCCTTGTTTTTTCTGAAATAAACAGACTACTGACGAGGCTGAAGTGTTAACGAGGCCGAGTCGAGTCCCTGATGCAGTGAAGCATCGAGGGTTCATTGCTTATGAGCGTGAAGGGGTTCAATATAGGGAACCTAGTGAACGCCTAAAGGACTGGAAGGAGGTAATGATGGAGACAAAACCAGGCCCACTTTTAAAGACCCAATCTGCCCGATGCATGGACTGTGGCACTCCCTTCTGTCATCAGGTTAGGAACTCCAAACTTGTCTTGTTTGTTTTAAACATATATATTTAACATGCTACAAGAAGTTATAATGCCTGCATAGATACAAACCCTTTCAGTACATTTATTACGTATACTTCATTTTACCGTGTATGTTTGCTGATTCATTTTGTTCCTTGCATTTATACATTCAGGAAAATTCTGGTTGCCCCCTGGGTAATAAGATACCTGAGTTCAATGAGTTAGTTTACCAAAATAGATGGCGTGAAGCTCTTGACAGACTTTTGGAGACCAACAACTTTCCAGAATTCACAGGTCGTGTGTGCCCTGCCCCATGTGAAGGCTCTTGTGTTCTTGGTATTATTGAGAATCCAGTTTCTATAAAAAATATTGAATGTTCCATTATTGACAAGGCATTTGAAGAAGGGTGGATGGTGCCAAGACCTCCGGTTTCAAGAACTGGGTATGGTGTTTAGTACTCAATTTATTTTTGCGTTATGATATATCTTCCATACCTTCTAACACCTAGGGATCACATATATTTTTGAATGCTAACTTGAGTAGGTGTTGAAATATGTTTAACACTAAGGAGCACCAAAACGAAACCGATGCAGGGAAATAGTATTTTGTTGAATATAAGATAATGAAACATCATATAAATGAAATATACATATTAATTATACTAGCTATATTAAGCTTAATTAGTTTTAAAAAATTAAACTGAGGCATCATAAACTTTGAAAAATTAGGAACATATCGTCAAGTTTCTTAAGTATCCTACCCAAAGACCAAAAAGGCGCCCAGTGATATATTTCGCTTTTCGGTGCATCATATTTACAATCCGATCTGATTCAATGATGCCTGTGCAGTAAGCGAGTAGCAATTGTTGGAAGTGGCCCGGCTGGCCTTGCTGCTGCAGATCAACTAAACAGAATGGGTCATTGGGTTACAGTATATGAACGTGCTGATAGAATTGGAGGGCTTATGATGTACGGAGTACCGAACATGAAGACTGACAAAATTGATATCGTTCAAAGGCGTGTTAATCTCATGGCTGAGGAAGGCATTGATTTTGTTGTCAATGCCAGTGTTGGAAAAGATCCTTTATACTCTCTTGATCGACTTCAGGAGGAGAACGATGCCATTGTTTTAGCAGTTGGAGCAACGAAACCAAGGTAACTTCGAAATCCGTGGATTATGGAATATTTTAACAGCCAATGTTTAATCACGCTAATATTTTTGGGATTGTTGGTTCAGGGATCTCCCGGTACCAGGGCGCGAATTATCGGGTGTCCACTATGCTATGGAATTCCTCCACGCGAATACTAAGAGTTTACTTGATAGCAATCTTCAAGATGGAAGATATATATCTGCAAAAAGGAAAAAGGTTGTTGTCATTGGTGGAGGCGACACAGGTACGGATTGTATAGGGACCTCCATTCGTCATGGCTGCAGCAGCATTGTCAATCTGGAGCTTTTGCCTCAGCCCCCAAAGACGAGGGCTTCAGGAAACCCATGGCCACAGGTCCATTTCTTCTGTTACAAAGCACTTTGTTTATTTGCATCATGTCAGTTTTTAAATCATGTTTCAATGTGATTAATTGGGATACACTTGAGGGGAAGCTTTACAATAGCACATTCATTGCAATGCTCATAGAATGCGAATGATAGTGTTATCTTTATATGTTGGTTCTATGTCCACTCATGAGCTTTGTGAATGTGTCCACATGTGCACTGTATTAAGCTTGTTCTGAAAATTAATGCAGTGGCCAAGAGTGTTCCGTGTGGATTATGGGCATGAAGAGGCTGCCACTAAATTTGGGAAAGATCCCAGATCCTATGAAGTGTTGACCAAGCGATTCCTTGGGGATGACAATGGAGTTGTCAAAGGAATTGAAGTGGTTCGTGTCAACTGGGAAAAGGATGCTAATGGAAGATTCCAGTTCAAGGAAATTGAAGGCTCGGAGGAGATAATTGAGGCAGATCTCGTCTTCCTAGCCATGGGTTTCCTTGGACCTGAAGAGGTTAGTGCACTTTGGATTCATTGCAAGGCTTAAAAAGTAGAATTTGAGTCTCCCCTTAACAGGATAAAAGTGTAGTTATCTTCTAAACGAGATGATAGAATCATTCCTCTGGAACCTATTTCAGTATGTTCTTATGATCCCTGATCTTTTGACCAATTTTTATGAACAGACGATAGCAGAGAAATTAGGATTGAAACAAGACAACAGATCAAACTTCAAGGCAGAGTACGGAAGGTTTGCTACAAACGTAGATGGTGTGTTTGCAGCTGGAGATTGCCGGCGAGGTCAATCTCTAGTTGTCTGGGCAATCTCGGAGGGTAGACAAGCTGCTTCGCAAGTAGACAAGTATCTCCTCAAGGATGAAGAGGAGGCAATGGCTGACGAAGAAAGTACATTGAACGAGCAGCAAGGCAGCAGTAAATACACAGTTGTGACGTAGATATCTGGTATGGGTTGTCAGAGCATGTCCGAAAAGAAAATGGTTCTGTTGATCAGCTGGTCAGTGGGAGCAGTCGTTTTTTTTTTTTTTGTCTATGGGCAAAAAAGCAATTGGTGTTGGTGTTTACAAATAAATGTGCAGTCTCGTTCTGTTTCTTGGGTTTGCAATTTGATTCTTGTATTGAAGATGAGATATGAAGGTGTAGTGTAAGCTGTGAAGTGTGAGGTAACATTTACACCAGTTTGAAACAATAGTTTGAATATGATGATTACTTTTTGGGTTAAAGCTTAGCAGGAATTAATTTTGGTCTGATAAGTTTGTATGCCAAACTTTTTACTAAAATCTTCTGCTCGAAATATATCTCAAGAACTCGTATTTTGTGTTACAAATATGTACAAGTCTGATGGCTGTTCAAAAAAGCAGGGGAAATGAAGTCCAGATTTGGGTTACAAATTAGTATCCCCCTAATAAACTCGTATTTTGTGCTTGGAAGGTTCTCCTACTTAAAACGGGCAGCATCCATCAGCATTCACTTCCATTACAATTCGTCCACTACAAAACATCTATGCGAACGTCCTCAGCCAAACAATTTCTATCAGAATACCTGTAAGGAATAGAGCAATCCAGCTCTGATAACAAAAGTCTTATAAGAGCATCTGCACCGGGCAGCTTCTTCAGTAGTTGTTGCTGATGTGGCGCAGCTGGTCGATGCTCATAATGGTGCAGCGGAAGGTGCTCCCACAACAGCTGCTGTTTCAGCAGCTGGATGATTCTGAAGGAGCGAGCCACAGGAGCGAGTTGAATCTGACCATTTCGCACCTGGAGAGGCCGCGGATGAGCTTCAGGTTGACCTCGCCGAGGGCCATTTCGGAAGGCAGCAGTTGCTGTTGTAACAAACTTGTTCTAAAAAAAAAAAAAAAGGAGAAACAAGAGCTAAAAAAGACGAGTTTCTACGAAGCTTGCCGTTGCTGTTGATCTTACTCTCGGCTCTTCGGATTCTTCTCCGCCATGACTTTGCAAGCTTCGTCGCCGTCTTCCTACAGCTTAGCGATCCCCGCTTTGACGACCTTACTCAATCGCTCTCACCGCCGCTTATAAATGGAAGTGGGTCGGGCAACCCGTGGGCTAGCTCGGGTGGGCCGTGTGCTGCTCGACCCAGACACATCAACCAGTGGGTCGAGTGGGCTGGGTTCGAGCTGGTCAGGCTGGGTCCCTCAAAAAAAAATTTGAGCCAGGAAGTCCAGCCCAGCCTTGACCCAGCTCGCCCGACCCACGGACTAAAATTAAAAAATATAGCCGTTGGAAGTTCAAAAATATCAAAATTTCAAAATTTTGATCTCATTCCCAAATTCTATAAATACCTCATCCTTATATCATATTTTACACACCAACAACTCTCTAAAACCTCTCTTCTTCTCAAGTGCTCAAGTCTCAATTTTGCAAGCAACGGCCAATAGACTTCTCAAATCTTAAAACTCAAATCTTCATTTTCGGTATATTCTGTTTTGCTATTTAGATATTAATTGTTGTTGTATTTGTTGCATTTGTTTACCATGAAAAATTTTAATCTCTATAATTTTGAATATCTTTTTCCCAATGATGAGAATGAGGTGGAAAACAGTGAACGTGTGGATAATGTTTTGAGGATGGACGAAGCTCCAATCTCATTATCGAATACTCACACTGTCACACCATCATCCACCTCTATCTCTAGGAGAAATGAACACATGTATAAATCTTCTGTTTGGGTTTATTTTGAAATCATTTGGAAGGATAATGTAAGATTTGCCAAATGTAAAAAAAGTGGACAAGAGTATAAAATTTCAGTGGGAGGGCTTACGGGTACGTTTTCAAGACATATTGCTAAAAAGCATCCAGATTGCGTTATTGATTCTAATCAAACTACTTTAGTTGGTGAGTCCGTTGGAACTGGTAGTGCACAATCTTGTGAACAACCGGGACCAACATGGCGTTACTCAAAAGCTAAAGCTCCTATTGGTCTAGCTAAATATATAATAAGGACGAACAACCTTTTTCAATGGGTGATGATCCTAAGTTTATTAGTTTTATTAAAAAAATATTTACAACCATATTTTAAGGGGGTTTCAAGAAAAACTATTCGAGAAGATGCTTTTCGTACATTTAACCTTAAAAAACAAATGCTAATTATTAAGTTTTTAGATATGAAATGTATGATTTCTCTAACGTTTGATATTTGGACTTCTCCTTTTGGATATGGATATATTTGTTTAACTGGTCATTGGATTGATATTGATTGGAGGATGTAAAAAAGAATTCTTATGTTTAAACCTATGGAGCATCCACATACGGGACTTTTTATAGTACATATGATTGAAAATACTGTAAATGAGTTTGGATTAGGTGGAATTTTTTTTTCTATATCATTTCACAATCCATCTAATAATAATGTTGCGGTCCCACATATAATCAGCTGCCTCAAACCAATTCTTGGTGGTAAATTATTTCATATTAGATGTGCATGTCATATTATTAATTTGTGTGTGCAATCCGGCTTAGAAATTATCAAGCCACACATAGAGAAAATTAGAGGTGCACTTAAATATGTTCAATCTAATGGTCATCGTAAGCAAGAACTTAAAGATCTTTTAAATTTCATAATTTGCGGTATAAACAATTTTCTCTATATGTGATCACTAGATGGAATTCGACACGAGATATGCTTAAATGTTGTATGCTTTATCAAGATGTTATTACAAGTTTTTGGAATGAAAGAAACTTTCAAAATTCAATTGATGAAGAAGATTGGCATAAGGCCGAATTGATTCTTTCATATTTAGAAGTTTTTTATATTGCTACTAACAAATTGGGTGGTACTTATTTTCTCACTTCTCCTTTTTTATTACATTAATTATTTACTACGTCTACATGTTTTCAAAAACATAGGAGTTCAAACTTTTATGTTGACATTTGCTCTCCCATGGAAGCAAAATTTAAAAATTATTGGGAGAATATTCCCTTGATTGGTTGCTTAGCCTCTTGCATGGATTCTAGACTTAAGGTGGCGGGTGTACAATATTTTATTGAACAAGTATATGTAACACTTGGTTTGAATAGTGATATTACTTGTATTAAAGAAAAAATTTATGATGCTTTAGTTGAATTATATGATTTATATGTTGAAAAAGTAGGTTCTGATTGTGGTTCATCCTAACAACAAGATACAATTAATGTGTCATTCGTTTGTGAGGAAGATTTTGCATTGTATCAATGGCAAACATATAAAAGGCAAGCCACAGGTGAGTGTAGTATTTCCTTTCAATCAAATGCGGGGAGTTCAAATTACAATGAGCTTCAATTTTATTTGTCCCCATCCGAGCCTCCAATAGACCCAAAACTGGATTTGTTGGCGTGGTGGAAGGTAAACGGTCATACTTCGCCTATACTATCTGCTATGGCTAGGGACCTAATAACCGCTCCTTATGTCAACTGTGGCGTCCGAAGCTTGTTTTTCTGCAGGTACAAGAGTATTGGATGAAAAAAGATCACGGTTGAATGATACTTCAATTGAAATGTGAATTTGCCTAAAAGATTGGCTTGCTACTGAACGAAGAGAACAAGACAGTAAAACATATTTGGATTATGAAAATGGAGATGAATTAGAATAATATATCATTATCTTTTTTAGCATGTTTTATAGTCAATTGGTGTTAGGCTATTGTAAGATTGAACTATTTATAAAGTTCCAGTTTAGACACTTAGAGTTTGTGTCAGGCTTTGGCCATCGGTATGTACTTCCCTCGAGCCAGGATGTTTGGCTCCCAATTAATAAATGAGCGGATTTCTAATTAAAATTAACATAATAATTTTTTCTATACTCACAAGTATTTTACTACTCTCTTCTAAATATAATTTAGATAAAATATATATGTACAAGTACAAGTTCTTTAAATCGTAAACCCTACACCCCTAAACCCTATACTCCAAACACTTAAACCCTTGTACATTAACCCTAAAATCGTGGGTCCAACCCGCGAGCTCAATTCGTGGGTACAACCCGTAGGCTCAATTCGTGGTTCCAACTCGTGGGTCCAACCCGTGGGTCAGCCCGACCCAGCTCGTTCGTGGTGAGCTGACTTAGAAAACCCGTGGGTCGGGCTGGGTTCAGGTTTTTTTTACTTGACCCAGCTCGTGGGCCAACTCGTTTTTTTAACCCAGACCCAACTTGACCCGTGGCTCGACCCACTTCCATCTCTACCGCCGCCTAGCCGTCTGCTATCAAGATGATGTGTGAACTCAACGCTCTTGAATTTGAATTGGTTTTGGATTTGGGAATTGATGCTTGTGTGTTTGAGTTTGGTGGGTTCACATGGAGCTTGTGGCTAGGCTTCTGTTTGAATGGCTGAGAGTTGAGGGATTGAAATTTGATATTCAATCTGTAATTTTTATTTGAGTTCAATCGGCTGGAGTTTCGTCAGTTGTGTGGTAATCTCAGGAGTGGTGTCACGGTCATATTGTAACGGTCTGTAAATCTGAGCCGTTCATCTAAATCAAAATCTAATCATATGGTCCATACTAATTCATAACGGAAATATTTTGAGAAAATTGGAAAAATCCTTTAAAATTTTTTGTTGAATTATTTTAGAATTTCATGACATGTAGTCTATAAATAAACACTTCTTTTACTCATAACTCACAAAAATTCATCTACATTTCTCTTATTAGTCTCTCTACTTCTTATCTTTTTAGAAACTTCAACATCTCATTTACATAAAATGTCTCATTCTTGGTCCATGGCCGAAGATGTACAATTGTATGTCTCATATTGTCGGCAGTCTGTCGATCCACTTACTGGCAACAAGCAACAGATTGATAAGCTATGGGAAAAATTTGCGTCGATTTTCACAACAATTGGAAGTCGAATGCCAACCAATCCAGGAACGAATTGAGATCACAAGTGTCACTGACTTCTCAATTTTGCAAATTGAAGGAAACTTGATTTATTGGGGTCTTGTATTTCCTACACACAAAGAAACGAGGAATCTGGATCCAAAGCAGTCTTGATACACCTGCGATGCGAAACATTACAAAGAAGTAATCTAGCACACGCAAAATGTAACTAAACAATGGTAATAAACAACTCGATGAGTCATATAAATACGCTCCATCAAACTACCCCACACTTATCTTTGTTCGTCCTCGAACAAGAATAAAATCAAGACTCGCAAATACTCAAATCACTTCTGTCATGCCAAAGACTAAACACTGAATTTACTCAAGATGTCTTCACTAATCAGTTCATCAACATATACTCACACTCATTCATCAGTAATGATCAATAAGAAACTGCAATGACACATGTTACCTGTGAGGTAGAGATGAATTTCATTGGATGACTGGGAGCTAGTCCTCTTTAGACTCCTGACTCCATTCTTCAGCTCAAGGTCATAATCACGTGTCTACGCTGAATTTTCTTTCTCTGGCACGTAATAAATCCAAGTTATGAGGAACTCAAATTTTTCTTCTTCTTCTTTCGTAGGACAGCTCTTGAAACTTTCTTGTTTTGTTTAGTCCAAAGACTTCACTCAACTCGATTGCTTTTCTATTTCTTAATTTCTTTCTTTCACATCTGCCTGAATTTTCTTTGCGAGCTTTGCTCTTCAATGTGAATTGCTTGTCCTTTTTTATTTTTGCTCTTTCTCATCATTATCCTTTCAGTGCAAGGCAGGATAAGGGTTACTTACCCATTCCCGGTTACTAGGACTAGAGATAGGACGGTTTGTTTTCCCGTCCCACCATTGCATAAACGCTGCAAAGGTGGAGTGAAAGTCTCACTCCTCATAAGCGACTAATCCCTTGAATCTTCGAACGCGTGTCAAGTCTCTCTACAACATTTTCTATCAACTCCACATCCTGTAGTATCTCAACTCAAAAGAACATATAACACTAAGTTACTAGCATCAAAAAATTACAGAAATCATGTAAAGCATATGATGTTGGCGTTTTAGGCAAGCAAAATGAAGTGCTATTCTAGTCACGCAAATATCAAACAATATTTATAACCGAGTGACCTCGGGTCGAACCCAAGAGAAAAGCTTAGACTAATTGATAACTAATTAATGCTACTATTGTAAGTCTACGGTTTTTTTTTTGGGGGAGGGGGGGGGTTGTCCTCCTATAGAGGTATCTCTAGTAAGCACTAAAGATAAATGATATTTTTGGGTTTTGCTTAATGAATAAAAGGGTGACTAGGGATTCAACTTCTCCCCTAAGATATGAGGAAAATGAAATAACTCACTAATACATGCATGAACTACATTTGGTTGATAAAAGCAAGGCTAATGCATCGTCCGCTCTAGGTTCAACTCTCGCTCCTTCCCTAGAATGGAGAGGATTCACAAATGACATGGTTCTCAAACTCTCGTTCTATTGAACCGTGTAGAACTTGAGTCCCATAACCACACCCTCTCGGTCTATTGGCCGGTTACTCAAATCCGCTTAAAACTTAGCCTAATGTCAAGAGTGCATGTCGCTCTCACGCACAAACACTCCATCTATGATCATACAATAGCTATGAAACATCCTAAGTTCAACTCTCGTTCCTTCCTTAGGGGTTTTACCCAAGCATACTCACTTACGCATTTCGTCAAACACTTGGTGTGCATACAATGAATACATAGCTAGGGCACAAGTAATCAAACCAAACTTCATTCAATACAATAACATAGTGTTCTACATCATATCCAATCCTAGGGGATCCATTTAATCCCCAATCACAAGAACAACTACTCACTCATAATGAGTGTGCACAAATACATGACAACTAAGTGAAACATCAATGTAAATACAAAGCTAAAGTGTTTAAGAGAGGTTGATGTAGAATCTTCGATCCAAACTTCAATCTTCAATGAAGCTTGATCTTCTCCGAGTTCCAGTCGCCTAGGGTTGCGAAAATGTGGAAGCTCTTGTTCTTCACTTCCATCTCATTCTATTTATACATTTTGAAGATTTCCAAAAAGTGCTCGAAGTGTCCGAATTACATGATTCGGTCACTCTCCATGTGATTCGCTCGAATCATCTATTCAGTGCTGTTTTGAGTCTGGGCGAATCACTTTTCCTGGCCGAATCACTTTTTGATTCGGTCAAACCCTTGTGTTGATTCGGTCAAACGTCTTATGGAGCTCAACTCATTCGGGCACCTCATGGGCGAATCACTTGATTCGCTCGAATCATCTGTTCAATGCTGATCTCGGACTGGGCGAATCACTTTTCTTGGCCGAATCACTATGTGATTCGGTCAACCCCTTATGTGATTCGGTCAAATCTTCAAGACTTTCCCCGGATCAGGTCGATTCGTGCAGCTGAGAGTGATTCGGCCAGGCTGGTGGGTGAATCACTTCTGATTCGGCCGAATCACTTCTGCAGTTTGCTCAGTCTATCTGCTTTTGATCTCCATCGACCGGAATTCATCCAGATTTTCTTCGGGCCACTTCATATCGTGAGATACATATTTTTAACCTGAAATGGACGAAGAAATCATCAAATGGCTTTGTAGAATAGCGGAACAAACAAGAAGTAAGGGGAAAAATGTGGACAAATATAAGGTTATTTGTCCGCTCATCAAAACACCCTGATAATGTAGTATGGCAGTGTTTGACAAAACCAGCACAAGTGAACAAGGAGTTGCTACAGCACAAGTAAACAAGCAGACCAGCACAAGTGAACTAGCAGCAGCTGTAGCAGGGGATGCTATAGCAGGAGCTTGTTCAAGTGGCTGCATCATCTGTCCGAGAAGCAGCAGCTCCTGGTCTTGTCTAGAAGGGCTGGAAACTCTACGGAGAGCATCTGAAGATTTTCTAAAATGCTGTGGAGTATATTCCAGTGAGGTTTACTAGTCAGAGAAGGAGATTTGCATTGTAGATAAAAATCAAATCTAATCTCCTAGATTTTAGGAGATAATTGTTCTTTTTGGGACATTGCCTAAACCTGGACATTGCTTAAAGCTGGTGCTGCTATTTAAGAAGAAGGGGTTTAGAGCAGAAGGGTTGATCGAAGCTGAGGGATACACGAGTGCATACACAGAATTCAGAGAGAGCAATTTTGGTGTGCGACGGACGTTTTCTTCGATCATCATCCGAGAGCAGAGCGTGAGCGCAGAGCTGTGGTGATAGAAGCAGAAGGGAATCAGGACTTGCAGAGTCTGATTCGAGCTTGATCTGGAAGCCAATTCAGAGCTTGGTGCTTGTTGGTTGATCAAGGGCAGCCGCGGAAGAACTGACGGGTGTGTGGCTCGGTCAAGTGTCTAAGCGGTGATTCTCGCTAGTGGCAGGTGGTCACTGAGTGAGGGGGAGTATTCCAGAGTGGGCAGCGCTCGTGGAATCGTTCGAACGGCTCGGCAGAAGGCTTTGGAGCGACGCGGACAAATTGTGCTTCAGCTGTGTGTTACAGCAACCCTGCTGAGTGAGTGTAATTTAGAATAGGTTGAGTCTTGAGAAGTCTGTAGCTATTCTAGATTGACATTTGTAGAGGGTGTGCAGACAGACACAAGTCAGAGCTTGTTCTGATTGTGTCAAGTGATCCACACAAAGGTTGAGTAGCATAGGTTGCGTGGATTTGTAACCGAGTGTACTTGGAGACCTTCGTGGTTAGTGGATTGAGGACTGGAGAATAGTCCTCCCCAGACGTAGGCAGTTGGCCGAACTGGGTGAACAAACTTCTGTCTTGTTCATTGTTTGCTGAGACAATTTCCAAGTGAACAAGAGTGTGCTGCAGCAACTGCTTGTTCACAAGTCTGCCTAATTGAGACGCTGTGAAATTTGACACCCCACACTTAAGTCTTGTTCGTCCCGAACAAATGTGTGCATAAGTCAAGCGGAGAGTAAGATGCTAGATCATATATGACAGTATCAAAGCACGTAGCAAATCTTACGCACATGAAACAGATCAACCTCTTACTCATGTAACATAACTAAAGAAAACTAAACAAAGGAAATTAATCTACTCCTAACTCACTGTCGTAGGAAACACGGATGCATTTAGCGAATGCATCAAGCCTTTAAACCCCTAGGTTACCCTAGCGGACGAGTTAAAGTCTCGTGAGAATTTTCAGAAAAGGAATACTCACAAATCCCACTTGCAATCATCCATGAGAGTTCAAAATCCAAATATAGCTCGCTAAGCAAGTAGTTCACTATCACCTCAAATTGTAATAGAGTTGTGCAAATTATTCACTTCACGCAAACTATAAGGATCATTCACTTCAATGTGATAATAAATACTCATAGAATTGATGTCGAACTAGCATTCGTCAAATTCAAATTTTCCCTCAATTTCCTATGTAAGAAGTATGAAGAAAAGCGTCGCTTGCACAAAACTTTTGTCGAATCAATCACATATGCTTGCTAAGGGCAAGTCCATAAGCTCAAGACAATAAACTCGTTCTCAAGTATGATAAACCGTAAGAGAAGAGGAGTTTTGACAATGACCAATTTAGAATTCCCTCGTACAAATCTGGATGCTTAAGTAATAAATTACGAGGGTCATACCTTAGACGCTTCCTAAAAACCGAATGCAAAAGCCTTGCTCACACAAATGCGAAAGAACTTGCGGAAAAGGCACAAAGTCAAGAATTAAGTGTGTTTATTTATTTTTTTGCGTTTATACAAATGCTTTCGAGGGGAAAATTACCTTCCTAACACTCGGCAATTGTAAAACCTTGAAAATATGAATATTCTTTTTTTTTTCTTTCTTGCGCCTCTTTGTTTCTTTTTCTTTTTTTTCTTTCGCAATCACTTCGAAACACCCCACACTTAATACTTGACAATGTGCCTAAATGTTATATGATGGAGCATGAAGTGTGAGCTAAACAAATGCAAAGGCTAAATAGGGACGCTAAAATCACCTAAAAACAAACAAGAGCAAGTACAAGGTTTTTGTATGAAAACATTTTTTTTTATTTTTGTGCTCGCTAAACTTAACTTCATTTTTCATGCATGGAAAGAGCTTAAAAATAAATCGAACTAAGCTAGTCAAACACCGAATCATGTGAATAAAATCATCACAAAGAGGATCGATCGACTTAAATATGCGATTTATGAATTTAAGGCACAACTCATCCCAAATTTTTTTTTTATGATACTACTTAATTGCTTAGCAAACATTACTTCGTGTGATCAATACTTAAAGCTAGGATGACAGCAATTATGCGAGCATAATGTTCTCAAAGTAAGTGTGTAGCATAGAATCAACTTGTAGAAAATAAAAGCAAAAGCGCAAAACACCCCACACTTAGAATTTTGCTCAGTCCCTAAACAATATAAAGAACAAAGGATTGTAAAGAGAAAGTTGCGAAGGAACTTCTCTCGTGTGGAGGTAGCCTAATGCACATCCGTCCGTGTCCGTGAATGATGCTCTTGGCAGTTGCAATAAATCTGAAACTCAAGAAAAAGGTTAGCGCAACACTTGAATTCCCAGGTTTAAACAGCTAGCTATGCGAGATATAATTAATGTAGAAAGAAATAATAGTAACTTGGTCCCGGGCGAACGACGGGAATTGAACCCGCGCATGGTGGATTCACAATCCACTGCCTTGATCCACTTGGCTACATCCGCCCCTATTCTATAAATTTCGATAAAGAAATAAATTTATAAGTTGGACCTTGCCCTCGTTTTTTTTATGAAAAAACGAAGTAAATTAAAATTATTACGTTTCATAAAATTGGATTAAAAAATTTAAAACTCTATAATAAGTTTTAAAAATTGGAATAATCACATTAATAGTTGTATTGACAATTATCTTCATTCTCAAATCCGTATTGATAGTTACATTTATAGTTACATTTGTGGTGACAGTGGAAATTGTAGTGAAAGCGAGAATGCCAGCGTAAGAACTAGCACGAATGATAGTGATTTAACTAAAAGTTCTAATAATCTCGATGTAACTCAAAAATACAGGCATTTGTGGGTTCAATGCGAAAACTGTTATGGATTAAATTATAAGAAATTTTTTTAAGTCAAAAAACGAATATTTGTGAACAATGTGGATATCATTTGAAAATGGGTAGTTCCGAACGAATCGAACTTTTGATTGATAGCGGTACTTGGGATCCGTTGGATGAAGATATGGTCTCTCTGGATCCCATTGAATTTCATTCGCAGGAGGAACCCTATAAAGATCGTATTGATTCTTATCAAACAAAGACAGGATTAACTGAAGCTGTTCAAACAGGCACAGGTCAAATAAACGGTATTCCCATAACAATCGGGGTTATGGATTTTCAGTTTATGGGGGGTAGTAGACAATGTATATGATGAGTTCACTTAGATATGTTTGTGTGCATCAAAAGTCATGAACTAGTGCATTAATGTGCTTGAAAAGGGTTTCGAACAATAGCAAATAAAAGGCAGAAATTTCCAAACCGAAAACAGTGTTGCTGAAGAGTGCCTGAATCAGGTGATTCGGGGACGGCAAAAATGTGATTCGGCCACCCCTGGTCGAATCAGTTCAGTTTGGATAAGATTGGGATGCCCGAATCAGGTGATTCGGACAAGGCAAAAAAAGTTGATTCGGTCAGGCTAGGCGAATCACTTTACCAGAGCAGTTCAAAATAGTGTTTAAAGGAAAAATCTGCCAAACCAGAGAAACATACAAGTGCCACAACCATTTGTCATACAAAAAATATCGCGGCGAAGCGCGTCAAAGTACAAATGGACAAGTCAAGCAAAATACATGTCAATAAAAGCATCACAAATCATGACAAAATATAATAGCAACCTAAACCTCATTCCCTTGATCTCCACTGCCGACTCCGGTAGCTCCTTCATCATTACATCCATCCACTCTTCCTTCAATCATAGCTGAAATGGAGTCGCTCGCAGCTGTGGTAGGCACAGTCGGCTGAGGTGGTGGCTGAGAGAAGTGCTGGAGGCTGTGGAAGGTCTGAAATACCCATGCTTGCTGCCAGACGCACCACGACACTTCCTTGCCATGCGACAAAATCGTGGACAAGGGTGGATAATACCTCATGAGAGCGAATGAGCGTCGTGTGAGAATCTGAAAGTGAGTCCAAGCGTGCGCTCATCAATGTCAGGTCCTCGTGTGCAATGGGCTCAGGCTCGACTGGAGGAATGGCAGTGGGAGAGGGTCTGAAATCTGGTATAGGTGCTGAGGTGTGGGCAGGATCGGCTGCTGCTGACAGGGGTGGCTCGTTGGCCTGCCTGGGTGGTGTCGCTATACGAGGGAGCCCATGCTCCTTTCGCTTCCTCTCTATTCTCTTCTCCAAGTGCTGTGGCACATCGGCTCGAATAATCCAATGGTGCGTCTTAGCCTCTATCATGTGCATCTTACGGAGACTTCCCAGGTGGAGTATTTTCTTGGGCAAGGCCGTGCAGTGGTCGAAAGTAAAACCCAGCCGCTTCGCGAGAAGCGTAATAAATGTCCCGCCACCTAGAGCTCGCCCTTTGTACTCTAATCTCTGATATGACTCAAACTGGACCGTCAATGCATTTACAATGTTTACCGTTCTGCCGTGAAAAATGAGGAGCATCAAGTCCAAGTCCGATGTATTAACGTACCTGCCCCCATCCTTGCGGCTGTGAATGGATGTCGCGATGATAAGGTGAATCAGCCGCCAAACTGGGAAGTCAATCATTGTGGCTAGCTGAGGGGACGTGAAGAATATGTCTTGCGCGGCGAGGTCTACCCAAAAATGGCACCAAGCTTGTTGTTGCAAGTATGGCAGTGCTTGACAAAACCAACATATGTGAACAAGGAGCTGCTGCAGCTCAAACAATCAAGCAGACCAGCAGAAGTAAACCAGCAGCAGATGCAGCAGAGGATGTTGCAGCAGGTGCTGGTTCAAGTGCTGGTTCAACTGTCCGAGTAGCAGCTTTGTGCTGAGTTCGTTCTGGAGGTATGGCAGTTGTGTTCTTGCTCTTAGAAGGTTTTCTAAAATGCTGCTGAGCATTTTTCAGCAAGGTTTGCTAGTCAGAGAAGGAGATTTGCATTGAAGATATTAATCAAATCTAATCTCCTAGATTTTAGGAGATAATTGATCTTGTGGGTCAATTGCCTAAACCTGGAAATTGCTTAAAGTGGTGTGGGTATTTAAGCAGAAGGTTTGAGGGCTGAAGAGGGTGATCGAAGCTGAGTGATACACGAGAGTAGACACAGATTTCAGAGAGAGGATTTTCTGGGTGCTACGGACGTTGTTCTTCGATCAAACACACACGGGCAGAGCGTTGAGCGCAGAGTTGTGGTGTGCATTGCAGAAGAGAATCAGGTCTTGCAAAGACTGATTCGTGCATTGATCTGGGCTGGTGAGCTTGTTGGTTGATCAAGAGGCAGCCGCGGGAGAACTGACGGGTGGAAGACTCGGTCGAGGTTCGTGCGGAAGAACTCACTAGTGACAGGTGGTCACTGAGTGAGGGGGAGTTACTCAGAGTGTGCAGCGCTCTTGGAGTGGTTCGATTGGCTCGGCAGAAGGCCTTGGAGCGACGCGGACAGTGTGCTTCAGCTGTGTGTTACAGCTGTTGCTGCAGCAACCCTGCTGAGTAGTGTAGGATAGAATAGGCTGAGTTCTTTGAGAGGATTGTAGCTATTCTAGACTGACATATTGTAGAGGGTGTGCTGGCACAAATCAGAGCTTGTTCTGATTGTGCTGAGTAGTCAACAAGAGGTTGAGTAGCATAGGTTGCGTGCGTTGTAACCTAGTGTACTTGGAACCTTTGGTTGAGTGGATTGAGGACTGGAGAATAGTCCTCCCCAGACGTAAGCAGATTGGCCGAACTGGGTGAACAAACTTGTGCATTGTTTGTTGCTTGCTGAGATTAATTCTTGTGAACAAGAGTGTGCTGCAGCAACTGCTTGTTCACAAATCTGCCGGATTGAGACACTGTGAAATTTCAATTGGTATCAGAGCGGGAACTCGACACACAGAGTTAAAAGATCCTACAGTGTCTCTGAAGAAGCCAAGACAATGAAGGAAGGACAGAGCACAAGTAGACCTCCACTATTGGAAGAGAGCAATTATGGTTATTGGAAAGCTAGGATGAAGGCTTTTCTTAGGGCCATTGACAAGAAGACATGGAGAGCTGTTGTAGTTCAGTGGTCTCCCCCAATCACCATAGATGAGCAAGGAGTGACAAGAATAAAACCTGAAGAGCAGTGGACTGCTGAAGAAGGTGCTGCAGCAACTGGTAATTCAAAGGCTTTGAATGCAATTTTTGCTGCAGTTGATGCTAACAATTTCAGGTTGATATCAAACTGTGATTTGGCCAAGCAAGCATGGGAGATTCTGCAAACTGCCCATGAAGGAACTGATAGAGTGAAGCTATCAAGACTCCAGATTATTGCCACACAATTTGAGAATCTGAGGATGCTGGATGAGGAAACAGTCACTGAGTTTAATGCTAAACTCTGTGATCTCGCAAATGAAGCTCATGCTCTTGGTGAGCCCATCCCTGAAGAAAAGCTTATCAGAAAGGTTCTCAGATCATTGCCCACAAAATTCGACATGAAAGTGACAGCCATTGAAGAGGCACAAAATGTCAGATTCATGAGGTTGGAAGAGCTGATGGGGTCTCTCAAACAATTTGAGATGAAGCTGGTTAAAGGAGACACCACTCCTAAGGATAAGAACATTGGATTGAAAGCTGAAGCAGAAATCAAGCAGACAGGCTCAGAGGAGCAGCTGAGTATGATTGTCAAGAATCTTGGAAAACTCCTGAAAAACATGGACTCAAGAAATGGACAAAGCTCATCTTCTCGAAAATTCAGAAGGGGTGGAGAAAATAAAAGGAAAGGAAAAGAATCTGCTCAGAATGAAGAGGAGAGGAAAGATATGAAAAAGGGTGTTCAATGCTGGAACTGTGAAGGGTATGGACACATTGAGGCTGACTGTCCAAGCAAATCTCTCAAGAGCTCAGAGAAAAAGAACAGTAAGTCTATGACAGCTAAATGGAGTGACTCTGAGGAAAGTGATGAGGAAAAATGTGTTGTGCTGACCAGTATATCTGATTTCAACCTCAAGGAGATTAAGAAGGACAAAATTCACTACGAGATTGAAGTATCTGGGATAGTTGCCAACCTGGCTTGTGTGTAGGACGACTCTCCCACGAGTTTGAAATCTTCGGATGATGATGATACACTGACTGGAGACGGCAGGGGAGAGGAGTGATTACGATACCACCAGCAGCTCGCCTCGTCTTCGGTTTGGTTTTGGCTGGGGCCTTAGGTTTAGCAACACCTTTACCCTTTTTAGCAGGTGATGGTCGTGGTTTCCCTGCTACTGTCAAGTTTGTCTAAGCCATCTAAAGCTGGGCGAAGGAGAGGAGCGACTCGGGGACTTGCGTCTGATTCGGGCGAAGAGAACTTTGGAGGAAGCTGGGTTGAATGGGGGTCGAATCTAGGGTTAGCTCGGAAGGGGAGGGCTCGGACTGCGGTGGATGTGGTTGGGATGGTCGGACGGATGAGGATTTAGGATTTGTGGTAGTCGGACGGAAGTTGGTCGAGTGGAAAAGGATTTGGGGTTCGTGGTGGATGAGCGATAAAGCAGAGTTTGAACTAATAACTCTTAAACCTCGAACGAATTTGATTCGAGGTGATGCCCGAATCACCAGTGATTCGCGCGAATCGTTTGTTCAGTGCTGATTTAAATAGTTTCCATCTGCACGAATCAACTGATTCGAGAGGAGTCTTGGCCGAATCGATCCGGGTTAGCTGCTTTGACCGAATCAAGTGATTCGGGGAGACCAAGTGTGATTCGCTCAAATAGTTTGTTCAGTGCCATTTTGAACATTTTCAGGCTTCACGAATCAACTGATTCGGTCACGCCTGAAAACTGATTCGGGCGAAACACTTGCTGTGTGTTAACCTCCACTCTGCACAAAAATTTTCACACAAATGCACCAGATTCCTCAATCAATTAAAGATCCCTAATACTCACTCAAAACACCCCATACTTAAATATTTCCTCACATGAATAATTAAATCAAAAGGGGTAATTTGAGTGCACTCTACCACAAAAATCCCTAAAACCTCTAACTTGGTATTGGCATGGCGCAACACAAAGTCAAAAATAATTCTACACTACAAACAAGTAGAAGCAAAAGCACAAATACTCACCAGCCTAGTTTAAAGTCTTGGCTAAGATGTAGCCGATTCCCTTCTTCATAAGAAACACACTTGAGAAGTCCTTTGCGAGGATCCCTTCTCAAGTGGCATGCAATAATTTGGGAATTAGGTAGAATCATCAAGCTTGAAGTCTCCAAGCTCCAAGCTTTGAGCGTCTCCATGGTACGCTTTAATTCGATGGCCATTCACTTTGAAAGTTTCACCTTCTTTGTTAATCAATTCGAAGTGGCCATCTTCATACACTTTTTCAACTTTGAAAGGCCCCGACCATCTTGATTTCAGCTTTCCCGGGAATATTCTAAGTCTAGAGTTGAAAAGCAATACGCTATCGCCCTTTGAGAAAGTCCTCCTCCGAATTTTCTTGTCATGCCACAATGTGGTTTTCTCCTTATAAATTTTTGAACTCTCATAAGAGTCGAGTCTAATCTCATCTAGTTCGTGGAGTTGGAGGACTCTCTTCTCCCTCGCCGTCTTCAAGTCAAAATTTAACTTCTTGATTGCCCACATGGCCTTCTACTCCATTTCGACGGGGAGATGGCATGGTTTCCCATAGACTAGGCGATATGGTGACATGCCAATCGGGGTCTTGAAAGCGGTGCGATATGCCCATAAAGCTTCTTTGAGCTTTGAAGACCAATCCTTCCTTGAGTTCCCCACTGTTTTTTCGAGAATCGCTTTTATCTCCCTATTAGAAACTTCAACTTATCCACTAGTTTGAGGGTGATAAGGCGTCGCAATTTTATGATAAACTCCATATTTTCGAACCATCGCTTCGAATTGCCTTTCTTTGAAATGAGTACCATTATCACTAATTACGATCCTAGGGGCTCCAAATCTTGGAAAGATGACCTTCTTGAATAACTTCATCACAACTTTGGCATCGCAAGAAGGTGAGGCAATGGCTTCCACCCATTTTGAGACATAGTCGACTGCGAGTAAAATACACTTATTCCCATAAGAAGATGGGAATGGTCCCATGAAGTTGATCACCCATACGTCGAATATTTCAACCTTTAGAATATCCTTTTGAGGCATTTCATCTCTCTTCGAAATATTTCCGGTTCTTTGACATGCATCACAAGACTTCACGAACTCATATGCATCTTTGAACAAACTCGGCCAATAAAATCCACTTTGAAGAACCTTTGCGGCCGTTTTGGAACTTGAGCCGTGCCCGCGAAAAGGAGAAGAGTGACATCCTTCAAGAATACCTTGTTGGTCGCATTCCGCGACACATGATCTATAAAGTCCATCCGCGCAAAGCCTATATAGATAAGGCTCGTCCCAATAGTACCGGTTGATATCATGAAGGAATTTATTCCTTTGGTTGTAATTTGCTCCCTCCGGTAGAATTCCACAAGCTAGGAAATTCACGAAGTCCGCATACCATGGAGCGCATCAAGTATTCCCCAACATAAAGTGTTCTTTTGGCTCGGTACTTACTGAAATGCATACTTCCTTCAACGTCAATTTCTGCATTGACTCTCTAGAAATGTCATAAATCTCTAAAGTGGTCTTGATACACCTGCGACGCGAAACACTACAAACAACTAATCTATCACACGCAAAATGCAATTAAACAATGGGAATAAACAATTCGATGGACAAGATTATTTGAACAAGCTTCGTCAGGCCAGGTTGCTATAGCAGATTATTTGAACAAGCTTCGTCAGGCCAGGTTGCTATAGCAGGCAGAGGCTGGTACTTCTACACTTCCTAGATAGCACCTTTGTAAGGAGGAGACTCTGATAATTGTTTCTTTACCCACACTTGAGTTTGTCTTGATTTCCCCCTCTTCTGACCCTCAAGATCCTGGTCTGTTTGCTTCTCACATTTGAGCTTCCACTGTTTCAGAGTTTCTACCCCCTGGTTTATCAGTTTGTTGTTTTTGGGTTTCCATATCTGAGTTTTCTTTGATACTCTCTTGCTTGCTCCATCCCAGTGAGCTGGTTTCTCTATTATTTTGACTCTCCATTTCAGTTCTGATCGTTGATGAACATTGCCAAGATAAGCAGAGGTGCAGGACATCTGACAGTGATCGTTGAGCTTAGATTTCCTCCTTCTGGAGTTACCCCTGGTCCTGGTAACTCTTCTGTGCATCAGAGGATCCTGCAAGCTGAAATATTTTCGTTGAGGAACTTTCTCCCTTCCACAGGGCTATGGATTCCCTCCTTTGTGATGCTGGGCATTTGATATAGGAGGTTGATACAGGGGTTGCTGAAGCACTTCCTGGTTCAGATTGACAGTTAATTCTTCCTCCATCAGTTTCTGGCAGAGTCCACCTTTCTCTTTACTATCCTCGATTTTCTCTTCTACAGCCTTAACAAAGACTGGTTTACCAGAGGTTTCCTCTCCTGTATATCCCAGGCCCATTCTTCCTCCTCCAAATCTTTGATATGACAGAATTTGATCCAGTATATTTTTCTGAGGATCAATTGTTGGAGGTGCACTGGTAGCAGGGTTCTTGCAGGCAGCTTCTCTTTTTTTCTGTAGGATGACTGGTCTACTGAGAGTTGACAATCTCTCAAGCAACTCCTCCCTCTCTTCTTCCAGAAGGTTGACTCTGTCATTTAAAGTTTGGTTTACTTTCAGGGCATCCTCACATTGGCGAAGAATGTCTTGCAGATTTTCTAACATGTTGTGAGTATAGTCATTTTCATCTTCACTATCTGAGACATCAATCTCATAATTGAACTCATCCTTTATTGCTCTTTCAGATTCATAAGCGGATACACTAGCTAGCACAATAACATTTTCTTCATCACTTTCCTCAGAGTCACTCCATGTTGCTGTTAGTGACTTGTTGTCTTTCTTGTCAGAGTCTTTGGTTTGCTTGCTGGGACACTCAGCTTCTTTGTGACCGTACCCCTCACAGTTCCAGCATTGAATCCTTTTCTTCTTTCTTTCTTTTCTCCTCCCTCTTCAACTGTCTCTTTGCTCTTTCTCTGATTTCCTCCACCTCTTCTGGGTTGTCTTCGAGAAGTTGAGGTCTGCCCTGACCTTGTTCCCATGTTTTTCAAGAGCTTTCCGAGATGTTTTACCAGCAGACCCAGTTGATCATCAGCTGAGGGTTTCTTTTCATCTGTTTCAGTCTTCAATCCAACATCAGTGTTTTTGTGAGGAGCATCTACTTTGACTAACTTCATCTCAAATTGTTTAAGCGATCCAACTAATTCTTCCAGCCTCATGTGTCTGACATTTTGAGCTTCTTCAATGGCAGTCACTTTCATGTCAAATCTTATGGGCAATGGTCTGAGTACCTTCCTAATCAGCTTCTCTTCAGGGATAGGTTCTCCAAGGGCATGGGCTTCATTTGCCAGGTCACACAGTTTTGCATTGAACTCAGTGATCGTCTCCTCTTCTAACATGCTCAAATTTTCAAACTGCGTAGCAACAATCTGTAATCTTGACAGCTTTACTTCATCAGTTCCTTCATGGGCAGTTTGCAGGATCTCCCAAGCTTGCTTGGCCAGATCACAGTTTGATATCAACCTGAAATTGTTAGCATCCACCGCAGCAAAGATAGCATTCAGGGCCTTTGAATTACCAGTTGCTGCAGCTCCCTCTTCGGAAATCCATTGTTCTTCAGGTTTTATACGTGTAACTCCCTGTTCGTCCATGGTGATCGGAGGAGACCACTGGACCACAATAGCTCTCCAGGTCTTCTCATCAATGGCCTTGAGAAAAGCCTTCATCGTAGCCTTCCAATATCCATAGTTGCTCTCTTCCAACAATGGAGGCCTGCTCGTACTCTGTCCTTCCTTCATTGTTCCTCGATCTTCAGAGACGCTGTAGGATCTTTTACTCTGTGTGTTGAGGTCCCACTCTGATACCAATTGAAATTCACAGCGCCTCTAATAAACTGATTTGTGAACAAGCAGTTGCTACAACACACTCTTGTTCACCAGTAAACTGCTTCAGCAGGAAAGATCAAGGACACAAGTTGTTCACCCAGTTCAGCCAAATTGCCTATGTCTGGGGAGGACTCTTCTCAGTCCTCAATCCACTATTCTCAAGGTTTCCAAGTACCCACGGTTACAACCCACGCAACCTATGCTACTCAACCTTAGGTGGATCCTCGCACACAATCAGAACAGGCTCTGTTTGTGTCTGCACACCCTCTACTGATATCTATCTAGAATAGCTACAGTTATCTCGAACTCGGCCTATTCTAACAATACTCAGATTCTGCAGGGTTGCTATAGCATCTGATGTAGCACACAGCTGATGCACAACCTGTCCACGTCGCTCTAAGCCTTCCGCTGAGCCGTTCGAACGATTCCACGAGCGCTGCACACTCTGGAATACTCCCCCTCACTCAGTGACCTCCTATCCGAGTTCCTCCACTCGACAATTCCTCCGCGGCCTACCTTGATCAACCAACAAGCACCACTGCTCTGAATTGGCTTCCCGATCAAGCTTGGATCAGACTCTGTAAGTCCTGATCGCCCTCTGCTTCTGTTACCTCAGCTCTGCGCTCACGCTCTGCTCTCGGTGAAGATTGAAGATTTCCTCGCACACCCAAAATACTCTCTCAGAATTTTGTGTGTGTGTACTCATTCAGGCTCTCCGATTCAATCACCCTTCATCGCTCTGAAGGGACTCTCTTATATATGAGCGTCCACTGCTTCATTATCAGATTACAGCAGTTCCCCTTGCAGCATCAATATCTCCTAATTTCTAGGAGATTAGATTTGATTCGAGATACAAACCACAACTCCTACTTCAGCTAGGAATCTCCACTCTGGAATATTCTCTAGCACAACTTAGAACCTCTCCTGATGCTCTTAGATGAAGTGCCAAGCCTTCATTCCAAAGCACAGATTGCTGCTGCACGGACAGATGCTACAGCTCTTCTGAACAAGCTCCTGCTAAAGCTTCTTCCTGCTATAGCTTCTCCTTATTCACTAGCTCGTTCACTTGTGCTGAACTTTGACTGTAGCAGCAGCTTCTTCACTTGCTTGTTCACTTGAGCTGGTTTTGTCAAACACTGCCATACTGCATCATCAAAGGTAATTCCCAAAATATACTTTTCTTTGTCCAATTGTGATAGTTACTAAAACCCGGTAGTTTCTCAATTGCACCATGTCCAAATATCATCTTCATATGGCATATTTTGTTGTACACTACATGATCGTTGCGCATATCTACTAGAAGACTGTGTTTTAAACGTCCAGAAAGAAACTTCGACCGTTGTAGGAATGGTTTTCAAGAAAAAACCTCATGTGACAATCAAAATAAGAAACTTTCGTTCCATTCTAAAGCATAAACGTCTTCGTATGTTTTTGATGCAAAACAGAATGTTTGCAACAGATTTGAGGAGAAGTAGATGAGAAGAAAGATTGATGATGAGAAGAGGAGAAGGGGATTTAGGGTTAGGAGAAGGGGAAGAACCTGGGAGAGAGAATACAGATTTAATTGATTGATTGATTTCCTCTCCCTTTCCTCTCATCTTACATTTATAATCCTATTACAATAAAATTCATCTAAATGGTTACTTAATCACTATTAGGATAATAACTATCTAATTCATAATATTTCCTGCACGTATCATTCCTCCCGCCTTCAAAATGACCTTGTCCTCAAGGTCGACGAATTCTGATAGGCTTGGTAATGAGGATAGGATACACTGATAGATGCGGCCCCATCCCCATAAAGAAATCAGCTTGCACAAAATTTCTGAAACACTTATACCACTTCTCTTGAACTGTGAAACCAAAATCACTTTTTTCCCGGTCCATAAAACTTCACATAACAAAAGAGTGTTATTCTTTGCCAACAATGAATGTCCCACTCGAATCTTACTGTACACCAGCAGCCAATGACTTCTTAGGATCTGACACAGTTCCAGCCAAATAACCAAAATTCTTCTCCATAAGAAGAGCAGCAACTGGAAGCTTCAAGTGTTTAGCTTCACCATAAGTATTGTCTAAGTTTCTGACCACAGCCCATTGAGATTTTCTTCTTAACATGTTGTCCAGCTGAGAATGACCACTTTTCATCTTATTAAACATTACTCCTTTATAAGAATTCTCTTCCAAAGGATCATTGAGCTCATAGCGCCAACCTTCCTGCTGAAAGCTTTTTTCATGCTGATCACATTTGTGGATGAATATTATATCCACATAAACATCAAAAAAGTGATAGAAATTCTCAGAGGCATATGCCAAGGAAAGGGCAGTAGACTTATGACCGTCTCCAAGCACTTCCATACCAACAATTCCCATGACATCCTTTGTAGATGTCCTTTGATAAGAATCTTTGAAGTAAATAGGCACATCAATAGTGATATTTTCATTTAAAAATATTGAATCATCATCAACCAGCTTGTATAACACTTGAGCCGTTAATTCCTCAGTTCCAATTTGTTTAGCAATAGCAGAACAATTTAGCTTCACATTTTTACTATCCTCTTTTCCGACCATGTGCAAAACAGGCTCTAATTCCTCAAACCCATCCATTATATTTATTCTAATGAACCTCTTCCAATCTACCATGTCAATAGACTACACCTTACACTCCAACCTATTTTATTCTTGTAACACAACCGCCAGATATCATCTTTTTGTAAAAGCCCAATTTGCACTCTAACTTTGTTGGTAAGCAATCGTTTCTTTTTATCGCTAATGAGTTGCTCTGGAGGGAATGGCCGACAGTAGATAGGTTCGAGTTTGTCAGGAGGTTTTGCAAGTGGTCTCCTTAACACCGAATCAGTTATAGCTACACGAGATAACAAGTGATTGCACATCGAAATCACGGACTCCATAAAAATGGTGTTGTGATTCTTGGCTAAACAATCTACCAATACAGAATTAACAGGTGACGGCAGACTAGCCTCAAATCAGTTCTACGAATGCAAATCTAATGCTAATTCTTCCTAATCGATTCAAACAACTAGCAATCAATAGAAAGAACGATTGACACCTGATTTTATCCCGTGGTTATATCCCCGAAGGGTTTACTCCACGTTGAGCTCTAGGAGGCTCGGTTGATGCACTATAACACCCGGAAACCTCTGGCCGGAACCGCTGAATGTTGTACAGAACACAGCAGTGCAAGAACAGCACTGAACACACTCAACCTCTCAACCCTCACTCCAGAACACCCCTGCTCTACCCTATTACAACCAGCCACACATCCAGGGCTTGACCTTGAACAAAAGAGAGCAAAGTTCTCAAGAAACACAGAGAAACTTCGAACAAGAAGAAGACGGTCTTGGATTGAAGGTTGAAGAAGATGTGCCCTAGATCTGAAATTTCCCGAAGAAGAAGTGGAATTGCACTTCTCTCCAGCAGCTTTTATACTTCTTCTTTAATCTAATCTGAGCCGCTCATCTTGGATCCATCCAACGGCTAATCAACCCTCCAGCTGGCTGCTGAGCTGTCCTCTTTTAAAAAATACCCATGAATCCCACAAATCTCCACCTGATTCATGAGGATTCAAGCTGGAGTTTTCCTAGCCAACACCACAGCTACTTGGAACTTCTTTCCAAGGCAATATAAAACATCAACCAATTTTCCTTTCATCACTCTTGTACCTGCAAAATTACTCAATCCACAAAAGTTTCAAGCAATGCTTGAACTTCATGTTAGTGACCACCTTTGTCCCCATATCTGCTGGATTATCAGCAGTGGAAATCTTGAGTAAAAATACTTCACCAGTAGAAATAAGCTCCCTAATCTTATGAAACTTAATTCCTACATGTTTAGTTCTTTCATGATACACTGGATTTTTACTCAAGTGAATGGCAGATTGGCTATCAGAAAATATTACAGCATTCTTAGATATCAAACAAGCTTCCTTTAACAGACCTTGTAACCATACAGCCTTTTTACATGCATCATTTATCGCAATATACTCAGATTCTGTCGTAGATAATGCAACAAGAGGTTGTAATTGTGATTTCCAAGAAATGCAATTATTTCCTAATGTAAAGAAATATGCAGTGTTAGACTTTCTAGTATCCCTATCACTAGCAAAGTCTGCATCAACATAGCCAAGCAATTCAGGTACATTCATTCTCTTACCAAAGCTTAAGCCAACATTCAAAGTTCCGCAAACATAAGATATCACCCATTTCAAAGCATACCAGTGCTCTCTACCAGGATTAGACATGTAACGACTAAGCAAGGAAATAGCATAACATAAATCAGGGCGAGTACTTATCATAGCATACATCAAGGAACCAATGATATTAGCATAAGGTACATTCTCCATTTCAATCATTTCAGACTCAGTTTGTGGACAATGAGCCTTACTTAACACAAAATGAGGAGCAACAGGCAGAGAAACGATTTTACTATTCAAGTCACCATACTTAGAAACAAGTTTTTCCAGATATGGTTTCTGATGGAGTCTTAAGGCATTCTTGTTCCTATTTCTTTCAATGATCATTCCCAAAATCTTTTTAGCATGTCCTAGGTCTTTCATATCAAGTTCAGAGCTTAATTTCTTCTTCATCTCAATAATCTTAGGCATACTTTTGCTAATAATCAGCATATCATCCACATACAGCAGAATATACACAGGGTTATCATTTTCAGTGGAGAAATAGAAGCATGCATCATAATTACTCCTAACAAACTCAATACTCAATACAAAAGCATCAAACCTTTTATACCATTTCCTAGGAGACTGCTTAAGACCATACAGGGATTTTTTCAACAGGCATACATGATCAGAAAATTCAGAATCAACAAAACCCTCAGGCTGGCGCATATAAATTTCTTCCTCAAGTTCACCATGAAGAAATGCAGTTTTTACATCTAACTGCTCAAGTTCCAGATCATAACAAGCAACCAAAGCAAGCATTATTCTTATGGTCTTAAACTTGACCACAGGAGAGAATATCTCCTTGTAATCAATGCCTTCTTTCTGAGTATAACCCTTAGCTACAAGCCTAGCCTTGTACCTTGGAGGGTCTTGCTCAGTGAGGCCTTCCTTTAATTTATATAACCATTTACATTCTACAAGCTTATGGCTGCTAGGCTTCTTAACTAATATCCAGGTATTGTTTACCTTAAGGGAATTCATTTCATCCTCCATAGCCTCTACCCACTTAGCTTTATCCCTGGAACTTATAGCCTGATAATAATTTTCTGGCTCTATGGACTTAATCTCATGAGCAGCCACTAAGGCAGTGAATACAAGGTCAGCATAAGACATACCAGGTTGGTTTGAGTAATTAGGATTAGGTTTAGGTATTCTCCTAACTCTATCCCTTACCAACTGATAGTTTTCTAACTGTTCAGTTTGGGAAGGTTCCATTTGTTCAGTTTGAATGCCATGATCTTGATGTTCATCAGGATCCATGGCCTGAACATCAGAATTCCCTACAAGCTGACCTTAGCTTGATCGGGTATGCAGGATTGACAAACTTTACTTTTGGATATCTTATAGAATATGTTTGGTTTTTAATTTTGAATTACCAAGTTATGATGTACTTTTTGCTTTAAATTGTAGATATTATCATCTCTCGAATGATTGAAATCGTTATCCAAAATGCCTCATTTTGTGTCTCGCCTCTGGCCACCAAAAGTGTTAAGCAGCCCCTGCCGATAATGATTTGGCAGTTTATGCGATGTGTTTTTGAAGGAGTTGCGATAGTATCTTTTACGACGAATGCGCTTTCCGTTGTAAACATGGTTTTCGATACAATGGTTCATGCGATGTATTTGCGACAATATTACGATAGTATAATTTATGCCGATAAAGAATGTAGTGGAAATATTAGATTCCAAGATCACAATGAATAATGATATACGTTGTCGCCATTGCAGTGGGACAGCTTTTCAAGACTTAGTGCCCTCTTCGATCCAAAGCGGCGACATATGGTTTGACACCTCAATGAAGATTTGCCTTCCCATTTGTGGGATTCATGGGTATTTTTTAAAAGAGGACAGCTCAGCAGCCAGCTGGAGAGTTGATTAGCCGTTGGATGGATCCAAGATGAGCGGCTCAGATTAGATTAAAGAAGAAGTATAAAAGCTGCTGGAGAGAAGTGCAATTCCACTTCTTCTTCGGGAAATTTCAGATCTAGGGCACATCTTCTTCAACCTTCAATCCAAGACCGTCTTCTTCTTGTTCGAAGTTTCTCTGTGTTTCTTGAGAACTTTGCTCTCTTTTGTTCAAGGTCAAGCCCTGGATGTGTGGCTGGTTGTAATAGGGTAGAGCAGGGGTGTTCTGGAGTGAGGGTTGAGAGGTTGAGTGTGTTCAGTGCTGTTCTTGCACTGCTGTGTTCTGTACAACATTCAGCGGTTCCGGCCAGAGGTTTCCGGGTGTTATAGTACATCAACCGAGCCTCCTAGAGCTCAACGTGGAGTAAACCCTTCGGGGATATAACCACGGGATAAAATCAGGTGTCAATCGTTCTTTCTATTGATTGCTAGTTGTTTGAATCGATTAGGAAGAAGTAGCATTAGATTTGCATTCGTAGAACTGATTTGAGGCTAGTCTGCCGTCACCTGTTAATTCTGTATTGGTAGATTGTTTAGCCAAGAATCACAACAGTGGTATCAGTAGCTTGTTTTCGATTCCTGGTAGAAGAATTGAAAAATTCTGACTCAATAGTCCAAGATTTGTTTGAACCTGAATTGCTTCTTTTAGTCAGAATAAAGATAGCTAGGATTAAATTCTTGGCTATTTGATTACTAAAAGAATTATTCTCTACACTGATTTCCTTGTGAAATATTTTATTTTGCAAGGAAAATGTCTACAAGACTTGAAGTCTACTCCTATGACGGGAAGACTGATTTTGGAGTGTGGAGTATAAAGATCAGAGCTCTCCTGTCCCACCATAAGGTTCTGATAGCCTTGGAAGAAAAAGGGAATAAATGGTCAGAGGAACAAAAGAAAAGAAAGGAGGAAATAATGGAGGAGGCCTACAACCTGTTAGTCCTGAACCTGACTGACCAAGTGCTGAGGAAAGTGAGCACTGAAAAATCTGCACTTGGAGTGTGGAAAAGGTTAGTCTCCCTATTTTCTAATCAGCAAGCTCCAAATTTAGCATATCTTAAGGCTGCTGCATTTGCTTTTAGGATGGATAGTACCAAGAGTGTAGAAGCTAACCTAGATGATTTCTTGAAAATGACATTGCAATTGGTTGATACTGAGTATGCTTTGGATGATAAAAGTATTGTCATGATTTTGATGAATGCAATGCCTGACTCCTATCAGCCTGTTAAAAATGCTTTTCAATACACTGGTACTTTGCCATCATATGATATACTGTGTACTGCCATGAGGACTAGGGAAATTGAATTGAAAAATCAGAGGAATAAAAATAATTCTGGTCTGTTTGTGAAAAATAAAACCAAGAACCAAAACAACAACAACAAATCCTCTGGTAATAACAGTAATGCAGCTAAGGGCAAAGATGACCAACACAAGGATAATAGAGGACAAAAAGAAACCAGAAAATGTTATTTTTGTGGGAAAACTGGTCACCTTAAGAAAAATTGTTTTTAAGTGGCAAAACAAGAGTAAAGAAGCTAATAATGAAAATAATTTAGCTACTACTGAGATTGCTGAGGTGCTTGCTGTATCTGATATGTATGTCTCTGATCAATGGGTGCTTGACTCTGGCTGTTCGTATCACATGAGCCCAAATAGGGCATGGTTTTCTGACTTGTCTGATGTTAAGAATGAGAAGGTGTATATGGGAAATGACAATGTCTGTTCTGTCTTAGGAATAGGCTCAGTTAACCTGAGATTAAGTGACAAGAAGCTTGTCACCCTGACTAAGGTCAGGTATATTCCTGGTTTGAAGAGAAATTTAATTTCTCTTGGTGCTTTAGATGATGCTGGCTGTGTCTGTATTGCTGAGAATGGATCTATGAATGTTTATAAGAATAAGAAACTTCTCATGTCTGGTTCAAAAATGTCTGGCTTGTATGTTTTGAATGGTGCATGCTGTAATGTTGCTGCTAGTGATTCTGATGAGACAGTTAAGTGGCATTTAAGGTTAGGACACATAAGTCATAGAGGTTTGAATGAACTGGACAAACAAGGTCTGTTTGGTAAGACTTGTGTCACTGATTTGCCATTCTGTGAGTGCTGTGTGTTAGCAAAGCAACATAGATTGAGTTTTTCACCTGAAAAGCATGTTTCTAAGACTGTGCTTGAGTATGTGCATGCTGATTTATGGGGGCCAGAAAATTATGAATCACATGGGGGTGGGAAATATTTTTTGAGTATTGTTGATGATTATTCTCGCATGGTATGGACTTTTCTGCTTAAGACTAAAGATGATGCATTTAATAAGTTTAAGGACTGGAAACTGCTAGAAGAAAATCAGACTGGCATGAAACTTAAAGTGTTTAGAACTGATAATGGCTTGGAATTTTGTAATGCTGATTTTGATAATTTCTGCGCTGATTGTGGTATTCTTAGGCATAAGACTGTGAGATTCACTCCTCAGCAAAATGGAGTTGCTGAGAGGATGAATAGAACTTTGTTAGAAAAGGTAAGAGTTTTGCTCTTCACCTCAAGTTTGCCTAGGGCCTTCTGGGGAGAGGCATTAGCCACAGCCACCTATTTGGTTAATAGGAGTCCCAATAGAAACCTAGATTTTGATCAGGTGGAATTTCCTCCACCTGAATCTGCTCATTTTGATTATTCCCTACTATGATAGGCTCCACCTCAATTGAGGTACTCACAGTGTCACCTAATGGGGAACTAGGCTGAGAATCGCTCTTACAAGTCTTATATGGGAATGTTTTCTCATTAAATACCACATCCCTACTGATTATCACCTTTAAACCAGGTGAATCTCTGTCCCAAAGTCTGTAACCCTTTACCCCAGGCTGGTATCCTAAGAATATACACCTAATGGACCTTGGGTCTAGTTTCCCTACTGCTACCAATGCTGAAAATGCAAAGCCGGAAAGCCCTAAACTGCAGTCAAGGCAGATGGATTGACAGATGGCAGGAGCGAAATGGGATCTCTTACAGAGGCCGTTGTGCTAGTCCTAGCAAGCTCTAAAACAACAATTTTCCACAGTAAAACCATGACCAATGGAATAGACCCACCCAGAATTATTGCCTTCCGGGCCTGGTAGACAATGCGTCTAGCAATTCTACACACAAAAGGTGTGATCACATGAAACCCCAATGTAAGCACTATTACAGGTATGGCTGGCAAGATGGCAGATGACGCCCATTTCACATTGCTAAATGAGGACAACACGTTGGTTCTAGCCACAGATGAACCAACGACCACAAGTGCAGTGATAGAGCATAGCATAACAAAGCACAAGAACCTATTAGCAGTATCGATGGCATCGAACGGAAAGAACCAAATCAAACTCCGAACAAGAACCGGAAACAAGGAATTAGATATAAACAAGTTTGTTCCAAGAAAGCATTGACACACAATTGAGCCAATACCCGACACGCAGGCCACCACTAATGTAAAACTTGATGATGCATAGATAATAGGCACCATAGCTCCAAACTCAGAATTTCAGATCCTAGAGCTCTGGTAGCTAGCCCAGTGAAGCTGACTTCCTCAACACCATCTTCTTCAATTGCTGCAAAACTCAGTTCAACAACTAAAACAATAGATGATATAACATAAACCCAAGAAAGAAGAATCGCCACTGTCGATGGAAGTGGCCCTGATCTGTAGTCAAAGAAGGCAATCCCAAGGTTGAAGTGTTGAAGCGGAAGTTAGGAGAGAAGACAAAAACGAGAGTACTAAACCCTAATTTTCTTTTTTTGGGTGGTCTTCTCAACCGTTAGGCCAGAGGCAGTTCCCTCATGGGTCTCACGGTTGTACCGATCCTGAAAAACCGTTACATTATTAAATGGTGGTTTTCCAACTGTCAGAATAAATAGAATCTGTAATGTTAGATGGGGAAAGTAAGAGCCTCTGATTGGATCCCAAACCTAAAACAATTAACCCTATCCGTCCCTGCTCCGACCAACCGTGCATTCCCTTTACATGAGCACTAGCATTTTCTCGTTTGTCAATAATGTATACAATTATGAAGAAAATTCTTTTACAAATATTTTTATCAATATTATGTTATAGGATTAGGCATTGTTAAGTTCATGGTTGATGACTTAAAAAGCAATGGTCAAGCCTCCTCTCTCTTCAAGGATTAAGAAAAGGTATATGGAACATGTGTCAAGTTAGGGGGGAAAAGCTGCAAATTATTTAAACTGAGGTGGAGAAAATCACAAAGTTGATGTATTATGGGTGACCCAACAAACTTCTTGATGAATGACAAACTTGATTGATCTCCCACCAAATTCGGTCTCTCCATTTATTTATTTATTCCGCATCATTCTAATAAAAAAAGTCATCCCATAACCAACCCCTAAAAAGGTCTTCCCATTAAATAAATGGAAAAATATATTATTGGATCCCTATTTCTCTCTAATTTGTTATCTAGAACTTTTAAAATTTCTTTTTCCGAATGCAAAATACAAAAACAGAATAATAAAGTTTCCTGTGATTCAAAGTTTAACTTAAATTTTTTGCATGAATCCAGATTCGGGGCGAGATGTGATCAGGGCGGCATGCAACTACACGTGTCACGGCTATCTTCTCATCAGTCAACCATCTTAAAAGCAGGCAGATGCAGAGCAGCCTTGGCTTTAAATTCTGTGATTGAGGAAGTGGGTCCCAATTTAATCATTCGAATGAGATGGCGGTGACGCGCGTCAGCATTTCGGATCCTAACCGTCCACGTCTGTGAATGAAAGCTCCAGGCTAGTACAGACCATGTGGCCATAATCCCACGGCGTGGATGAAACCAACGGCTGAGATCGAAGCTGCAATTTTTTTCAAGTAGCCGCTTCTGCTTCATTCAACTTTCTTACTTTAGTGTTACTATGGTCAAGAACGTAAGATCGGCACCGGCGACGGGGCTCCGGGAAACGAGTCCGGACGCTAGGGAGACGACGACGCAGCTCAATGCCAGGAAGGCCAGGAATCGCCGGCGGAAGGGATGGGCGATGCGGCGGATGAAGTCGGCGGAGACCGCGGTGGATTCACGTGTGAGCGAGGAAGAGGAGGACAAGAAGGCTTTGGATTACCTGGAGGTGAACAAGGTTGATCCTTTGACGGAGATATCGTTATCGTTCCCGGCTTCGTGCTCGTCTGAGCAGTCGTCGGAGAACGACGCGGTGGTGGCGGAGAAGTCCGACACCGGAGATGAGACAGGCGAGAACAGCGACGATGTGGGTGAAATGATGACGACCTCGTATGGTTTCATCTCGATTATTGGAAGACGGAGGGAGATGGAGGACGCAGTGACCGTACAGACTAGGTTTGTTGATTCCTTTATGGTCGATGATAATGTGAAGAATGGCATAAATTTGGATTTCTTTGCGGTGTATGATGGTCATGGCGGGTCGCATGTGGCTCAGTTTTGTCACGAGCAGCTTCATCAGGTGGTGGCGAATGAGGTGAGGGAGGAGGTGTTTTGCGGCGGCGTTCAGTGTAAATTTTTGAATTGGGAGAAAGTGATGGCTGGGAGCTTCGGGAAGATAGACGATCAAATCAACAGTGCGGAAACTCGGGGGTCAATGAAGACGATTGGGTCCACTGCAGTTGTAGCTGTAGTGGGGGAAGAGCAGTTGATTGTGGCTAATTGTGGTGATTCGAGAGCTGTGATTTGTAGAGGTGGCGTTGCCGTGGCATTGTCTGCTGATCACAAGGTACTATATACATTCATGAATCTTCTTTTTGGTTTATGGGTCGATCAGCTTTTGCTTTGTAAATTTGCTGGGATCACAGATCTGGTTAGATAGGGTCCAAAATTACCCACCGGGGATTTTAGATGATAGATTTTGCCAGACATTTTTCTTCTAGTTTTTTATACATCTGCTTGAATCGAGTGGATGTTAGAGTTTTCTAAAAGGTGTGGGATACAAACATGTATGAATCTTGTTTGTCTTCCCAGGGTGTCTTTTATTGAAAGCTTGCTATATTGTGCAGCCTGATAGGCCTGATGAGTTAGAGAGGGTCGAAGCTGCTGGTGGGAGAGTAATTAACTGGAATGGGTTCCGGGTCCTTGGAGTCCTTGCTACATCAAGATCTATAGGTAAGGCACACCACCCACTTCTATTTCTTAGGTGACCTGCATCGTCTTTTTAATATGAATTTCAAGAAAATCTACGAATCAGACATTATGGTATGTGAATTTAGCCAATCTAGAAGTCCATTTGAGCTCTATTATACTCAAGAATTCTTGAAAGTCATATGTTGAATGCCTTTTGGCATGGCAATTCATGTTGTTGGTGCAAGTAGAACTGGTTTTAGATTGACGAATAGTTCCAAACAAGAAAATCTTATGGTGGTATATAAACCACGCAAATTAAGAGATGCAACAGTTTGTTGTGAAATTTGCATGTTTTTTCAAGGAAATTTGGTAAACGATTATGTGATTTCTTTAAACAAGTATTTTGATTGCTGAACATCCATATGTAACGAAATTCTCGTATCAGCTAACTGAAAGGTGGTAAAACAGCTGTGTGAAGTCCGGTGTTGATATTTTAAGCTGCCACTTCCTGTTATTTTGATGCAACCTTGATGTTCAGTTACAAAATAGCTGACGTTTTGAAGGAGCCAAGTTCTCTGGGGCAAAGCCACCCAAAAAACAAAAAAAAAGGAACCTTCTCCTGCAGTTCGGCTTGGTGGTTATGAAACGGTTCGAGTACTCCAATAGCAAATAAATGCTAACGTATTGATCATATTTACCATTGCAGGAGACCAGTATCTGAAACCTTTTGTGATATCAGAACCAGAAGTAACTATATGTCAACGAACTAACAATGATGAGTTCCTCATCCTAGCCAGTGACGGCTTGTGGGATGTTATATCCAACCAGGTTGCATGCCAAGTAGTGAGGAAGTGTCTCTTTGGCAGACTAAGGAAGGGAATCCAAGATGAAACGGTAGAAGCAAATTACGCAACCCGAGCTGCAACACTACTGGCTGAGCTTGCCATGGCTCGGGGAAGCAAAGATAACATCAGTGTGGTCATTGTGGAGCTGAGAAAACCGCGATAGTACTGAGTGCATGGTTTTATCCAGTGGTATTTATATATAGCTCCTTTAAATTTTTAACAACCTCTTACAGCCCCTTGGAGCTCGAAAAAAGCTGTAAATGGAAGAAGGTGAGAGGCGACGTCCCAAGCTAGAAATTTTCCAGTACATGAGTTTTAATTTATGATATGAATGATTAAAGCCTGTGGAAGCGAGGAAGGCGGAGATGGTATTCAAGTCTGGATCTGTAAGAGAAGTTTTGTTTTCCAACAGTTGCTCATATTTGTAATATTATCCTTGACACTATTCTATATCATCTGCGACTACTAAAGAGAGTTGTCGCTGACAGCATGGTTTTCATAGTTATATTAATACTGTACCATTAAATTCCCAAGACAGCCATTTGTATTTATTCTTGTTAGGCACAAATTCAGTTTGCAAAGGTCTGATTGCGGCCCGCTAAACAACTCAAGGCCGGGAAATAGATCGGGTGTTGGATGTTGTGGGATCGGCGGCAGCAGTAGATCGGCTGCAGGGTTGTTGCTGGAATTTTCTAAGTCCATTAAGAAACCTTCCAAAACCTATCTCCTACTTTGTAGGATACCCACCTTCCAAAAGAATTATATCTTCAAGCTAACTTGTAGGCTGAAATCTCCACTGAGAATAGTCTGACAGATGTTTTGAAATCTTCCCGTTGCTCAGGTCTTCATATCTAACCAGATTGTTCTTCGCGCCAATACAGTTGCTACAGCTCTTGCTGTAGCAATTGCCTGTACACTCTGGCTGGTTTTACATCAGCTGCTGTCTTCACACGGGTAGTTGTATCATCTTGCTTTCAATCTTGACGATACTCTACCGACCTGTTGCGATGCTGGCAGCAAACCTCCATATGTTCTTTGGGCTTCTACAAGTTGAGCGGCATGCTGCTGGCTGCTCCAAGCTGATCAGCATGCTGCTGGCTGTTCCAAATCTTCATGGTATGATATAGCATCTTCTGGATATTGTCTTAAGAAAGCTTGCTCCAGCTTCTGTTGCAACGGAATGCTATAGCATCTTGCTAGATCACCTTTAGGGGAGTTTGTCAATGATGTCACATATCTTAACAATCTCCCCCTTGACATTTTTACAAAATCCAAGGACCCTTCTGATTTTCGGCAATCCTCATCTCGTCTACAGACTCTTCTCTAGCAGCTTCCTCAGCTTCTTCAGGATTCATCTCAATTCAAGGACTCTGCTGGTTTGTCACTCTTTGGCAAAAGCTCCAGCTTCAATGTTTGTGGGATGCTGTAGCAACTTCTTGTGCTGGTTTTGTCAAGAATGCCATTACCTTAATAAGTTTATTGAAGATTCCGTTGCCAAATTTGAACCCCTTGGATCTTTATCTTTTTTAACACTTGCTAGCGGCTGCTGAGCTCTTGATGACATCTGCATACCTCGCTGAGCTTCCCTGATGCCAGCTGGATAAAGCCGGAGGCTTACCGTGCAACGCCGGACTATTCTGTTATAGCTCTGGATCATCACAGAGTGCTGAAGCAGACTCTGTCTCTTCATACCTGTCTCTTTCCCATTTTTCAAAAGGTGTTTCAGCTGCAGATCTTCAAGGATTGTTGAAGCAGACTCTGACTCTTTGTTGTTGTTGTTTTTTCAGTCTTTTGATTGTGCTCCAGCCTTTAACCTTCAGGGAGTGCTTCAGCAGTCTGTTGAGCAGTTTTGTCAAGGATGCCATATCCTCAATAGCTCCGAAGGTGTTATTTTCAGTGAGTTTAGATATTTTGCGGAGCAATTGTCATCATCTGGTTTAGAAAGAGAGTGCAATGCAACAAGCAACGGAGAACTCGCAAGGAACCGTCATGTTGGCTAGAGGTGGGGAGGTTGTCGGTGCTGGGGCTGGTCTGGTAGCGTCGGGTTCTCCGATGCTTACTCACCATGAAGGAAGAACAGTTTCAGGCTAGTGATCTTGTGAATGACGTAATGGGCGGCTCCAGGAGGAGTTGGCAGTGTTCTTTCTCGTTTTGTCCAAGGTTTAGCATGAATATGAGGGCCTACAGTACATTGTGGGATCATATGTGTGGCCACTTGAGGAGGTTGCAGTGCAAGTTCCTCTCCGGGAGGGGGCTGGGGGAGTTAGTTCGGCACCTTTGGGAGCATGGGAGATGGTTCTGTGGTCGGTGCAGTAAGACGTACAGGGTTGGGTCTCGGTGGCGAGGCCGAGATTGAGGGACCACCTAGGGTCTGATGAGTTGCCAATTGGTTTCCGCCATTGTGGGATGTTTTTAGGCCTGTTGACGAAGATCCTGAGGTATTTGTAAAGTTGAGAAGCGCGGCGATCCCTACCATGAACTTCATTCCTAGATCTTATAGGAGGGGTGTGGCTAAGTGGTATTCGACGGCATTGAGAGCTGTGAACGAGGATCCTGGTGACCTTAACCGATGGGAGATCATGCAGGTCTTTGTTGTATCAGTTATTCGATTGGTCAAAAAGGCGGTGTTTCCTTGGCTGAGTTGGTGGCTCGTAGTTTGGAGGTGTGAGAACGGGGAGGAGATGGTCAGCATTGCCTTTGGCACGAGGCACTGAGCAGGGGGCCAGCTGGGAGGCGGGCATCAAATTTTTCTGAGGATTATCAGAGGAAGATCAACGTGAAGTGGTGCGAGAAGTTGGCAGCGGTCGGCTAGGAGAAGCGGCGGGCGCTTTAGTTAGTGGAGGTATTTTGCCTCTGTCTCCGAATATAATGGGCGAGCTCATCCGTAAGCACCCATGTGCTCTTCCGGGGAGGGTTCAAGCGAGGCTGCCTCTAGTTCCTTTTGTGTCTTCTTGAGAGGAGGTGTTGCGGGCCCTACTATCATTTCCGAGATATTCCGCTGGGGACGAGACGACTCAAGCCGCAGTTGTTAATGGACATGATCCAGAGAGTTTCAGGCCGTGGGAAGGAGATTCAATTGCATGGGGTTTTTTTTGTCCATGTCGTGCTTTTGCTTAGTGGGAGAGCTCCTCTTTATTTGGCTTTACTTCTTATGAGTGCTCCTATCATTCCTCTTGCTAAGCCAGAAGGAGGAGTTTGACCTGTAGTAGTGGGGCAGGTTTGGCATCATCTTACGTCGAGAGTGCTCTGAGTGGAGTTAGAGCGTCAATAGTAGCTCATTTGTTGCCTTTTTCAGATGGGTGTGAGATTGCGAGGGGCGGCACAGGTTTTTACACATTTGTTGAACTACTTGGTGGCGAAACACTCAAGCAATGAGGGGTTGGAGATTTTAAAGTTGGATCTTACGATCGCTTTTAATCTGGTGAGCAGAGAAGTTTTCATGGAGGGAGTGCGGTGTCATTTTCTATATCTTAGTGCTTGAGTTGAGTATTGTTACGTTACTCTTTGCTGAAGAGTTGATCGGTTGGATTCCCGACCGGTTCTCGCTTGTGTTTATTGGTTGTTTTCATTCATTTTTGGAATATTATGACCATTATGCACTCTCTCCTTCTTGTTTCAGGGCCAATCTGCTCAGGCGCCATGGGGAGTAAAGTTAGAGGCAACTGCATGCAAAAGAGGCGAGGAATATGTCAAATTGTCCGTATCTCCTGTACTGCCCGTATTGGTACGTTCGGCACGGTCGATACGACCGTGTCGATTGTTCGATTTCACAGCTGAAGTCGTATCGACCGTAGCGAGTGGATATGATCGTATCGTCGTATCGACCGTATTGATACGACCGATACGGACAGCTCAGCATATTTTCATAGAATTTGAAGGGAAGCGGAAGGAGAAAGGGGGGAAGATTGGATTGGACGCGAGAGACGAGCTGGGGGGCGAAAAAAAGGCACGAACCAGAGAAGAAAGGGAGGAAGAAAAGAGGTCTTTCGATCCTTGATTACTCAAGTGCATGGTGATGATGCTGTATGGCATTGTTTGACAAAACCAGCACAAGTGAACAAGGAGCAGCTACAGCAGGGGATGCTATAGCAGGAGCTTGTTCAAGTAGCTGCAACATCTGTCCGAGAAGCAGCAGCGACCTGGGCTTGGCTAGAAGGCCTGGCAGCTCTACAGAGAACACCAGAAGAATATTTTAAAGTGCTGTTGAGAATATTCCAGTGGGGTTTCCTAGCTAGAGAAGGAGATTTGTGTTGGAGATCAAAAACAAATCTAATCTCCTAAAAATTAGGAGATAATTGTTCTTTTTGGGACATTGCTAAATTCTGGTCTTGCTTAAAGCTGGTGCTGCTATTTAAGTGAGAAGAGTTCAGAGCAGAGAGGTTGATCGAAGCTGAGGGATACACGAGTGCATACACAGAATTCAGAGAGAGCAATTTTGGTGTGCGACGGACGAGTTCTTCGATCATCACCCGAAAGCAGAGCGTGAGCGCAGAGCTGTGGTGACAGAAGGAGAAGGAGATCAGGACTTGCGTAGTCTGATCTGAGCTTGGTCTGGAAGCCAATTCAGAGCAGTGGTGCTTGTTGGTTGATCAAGGGCAGCCGCGGAAGAACTGACGAGTGAGTGGCTCGGTCGAGTGTCTAAGTGGCAGTTCTCGCCAGTGGCAGGAAGTCACTGAGTGAGGGGGAGTATTCCAGAGTGTGCAGCGCTCGTGGAATTGTTCGATCGGCTCGGCAGAAGGCTTTGGAGCGACGCGGACATTTGTGCATCAGCTGTGTGCTACAGCAGTTGCTACAGCAACCCTGCAGAGTTGAGTGTAGTTTAGAATAGGCTGAGTTTCGGGAGACAGTAGCTATTCTAGATTGACATTTGTAGAGGGTGTGCAGACACAAGTCAGAGCCTGTTCTGATTGTGTCGAGTGATCCACACAAGGTTGAGTAGCATAGGTTGCGTGGAGTTGTAACCGAGTGTACTTGGAGACCTTTGTGTTTAGTGGATTGAGGACAGGAGAATAGTCCTCCCCAGACGTAGGCAGTTGGCCGAACTGGGTGAACAAACTTCTGTCTTGTTCATTGTTTGCTGAGACAATTTCCGAGTGAACAAGAGTGTGCTGCAGCAACTGCTTGTTCACAAATCTATCTGACTGAGACACTGCGAATTTCAATTGGTATCAGAGCGGGAGCTCAACACACAGAGTAAAAGATCCTACAGTGTCTCTGAAGAAGCCACGACAATGAAGGAAGGACAGAGCACAAGCAGACCTCCATTGTTGGAAGAATGCAACTATGGATATTGGAAGGCTAGGATGAAAGCCTTTCTCAAGGCCATTGATGAGAAGATCTGGAGAACTATCATGGTTCAGTGGTCTCCCCCAATCACCATGGATGAACAGGGAGTCACACGGATAAAGCCTGAAGAACAATGGACTGCTGAAGAGGGAGCTGCAGCAACTGGTAATTCAAAGGCTCTGAATGCGATTTTTGCTGCAGTTGATGCTAACAATTTCAGGCTGATATCAAATTGTGACATGGCCAAACAAGCTTGGGAAATTCTGCAAACTGCACATGAAGGAACTGATAGAGTAAAGCTGTCCAGATTACAGATCATTGCCACACAGTTTGAGAATCTGAGAATGCTGGAAGAGGAGACTGTCACTGAGTTTAATGCTAAACTCTGTGATGTGGCAAATGAAGCTCATGCTCTTGGTGAACCTATCCCTGAAGAGAAGCTGATCAGGAAGGTCCTCAGATCGCTCCCCACAAGATTTGACATAAAGTGACGGCCATTGAAGAAGCTCAAAATTTCAGATTCATGAGACTGGAAGAGTTGATGGGATCCCTCAAACAGTTTGAGATGAAACTGGTTAAAGAAGACATCACTTCCAAGGACAAGAACATTGGACTGAAGGCTGAAACAGAAGCTAAGAAGCCAGTTCCAGATGATCAGCTGAGTATGCTAGTCAAGAACCTTGAAAAGCTCCTGAAGAACATGGACTCAAGAACTGGGAAAAGTTCATTCTCACGAAAACAGTTCAGAAGAGGTGGAGAAAATAAAAGGAGAGGGAAGGAACCTGCTTAGAATGAAGATGAGAAGAAAGAAATAAAAAAAGGTGTCCAATGCTGGAACTGTGCAGGATATGGCCATCGACAAATCAACTGCACCAGCAAACCGATGAAAAAGAGGGCTCTCTCTGCCAGTGGAAGTGAAGACGAGACAGATCTGAGTGAGGATGAATGCAACTTGGCTAGATACAGATCAGTCAGAAGAGGCAGAAAAACTCAAGGAAGAGTGAACCAGCACCTGCTACAGCAACCTCTGTATCACCGTGACAAGAGAGTCTCAAAGTATAAAAGATGTTATAGCTCCAGGCACAAAGGTCACATAAAGAGGAACTGTTCTTCAGCATTCACCGGAAAAGGTTCAGCTAGGAAACCAATCAAGCAGAAACATGCGCGGACTCAGCTTCTCGCGTTGGTCAGCACAGCAAGCACCTCGGATAAGATAAGCTGGTATTTTGACAGTGGTTGTTCAGGGCACATGACAGGAGAAAGATCCTTCTTGAAAAACATAACACCCTGTCAGGAACAACGGGTGAAGTTTGGAAACGGACTGAGAGGAAGAGTTCTAGGAAAGGGAACCTTAGCAGTTGAAGGAATGCCCAACCTGAGCAATGTCTTGCTAGTGGAAGGTCTAAAGGCAAACCTCATAAGCATCAGTCAGCTGTGTGATGGAACTAAACAGGTGAAATTTACGAAAGACTCATGCAAAGTTTTCGACAAAGCTGGAGAATGTATAATGGAAGGAGCCAGATCAAAAAGCAACTGTTATCTTCTCAACGTGAGTTCAAACTCACTGGTTCCGAAATGTATGCTGACAAAGGCTGAGGAAATGATCCTATGGCACAGAAGGATGGGGCATGTTAACCAATGTGACAAACTGAAAAACAAGGGAGTTAACTGTCAGAAGCTGTGGAAACAGAGACCGACTCAAGTATGGATGAAGAAACAACCAGCTGACTCTGACAAGGAATCACCAGACAATTGAGGTAGCATCAGCAAGTAAGTGATCCATTCCCGTGATGCTATAGCAACCAGCGCCTGAAGAAGCTTGTTCAAAACATTTGGTTGCTAAAGACAGAAGAGGTCACCTGCTGAGCACGTGCTTCTGGAAAAGAAAGAAAATCAGCAAGTAAATCAAATTTTTTTGGCACATTCAGTTGAAGTTTTTCCCAAATCCCACGCAGATCAAATCCTCCCCTACTCGAACTCCTTCTACAAACTGCTAACAATGGTGAACCTGGCAGCAGCACGACATGGCAGAACTAAAAGGAGGTCTAAGTCTCGTAGTGAAGCGCCTGCTCAACGACTAGACTTGGTGGTCTAGGAGCCCACACCTCTCCCTGTGTCGCACAATGCTCGTTCTCCACAAGGAGGAACTCCACAGAAAAGGAGATGACTGGTCCATGACAAGGAGCCTCCAACCAGCGCAGCAGTGGTAACTGAAAAGGCAGTGCTCGAAGAAGGCTCAAGGGGAGTACAAGCTGCAGAGGTTACTACAGCCGGTGAAAAGGTTGAAGAGTTCTGCAGAACCCTTGTCACGTCCCATGGCATAGAAGGAGAAGGTCAGGAGGTTGACGCAGATCTTCCTAAATAAGAAACTGCTGCAGCACATCCTCCTCCATCTTCTGACAAAGTAAAAAGCTCCTATCATCTTCCCTGATTCCAGCAATGAAGAAGAGGAGTCTAGTGAAGAGGATGCTGTAGATGAACCTTCAGAGAGAAGACCTGTTATGGCTGGCATTGTTGCAGTCACTATAGGAGGAGTATGGTTCAGAAACAGGCATGCCTCTCAGTCATGGAGCTCTGTAGAGAGGAAGCACATTGTTACAGAGAATAGACTCGACCTGGACAAATACAATTCTGCATCTATCATCCAGCTCCTAATTGAGGTAAACCTACTCAAGTCCCTGACTTACCCTTACAGATTCAATATATCACTAGTTAGGGAATTCATAGTCAACATGGAAGAAAAATTTGGTGAGGAAGAAGGAGATGATTTTGGGAAGAGCTGGGTACGAGGTAAGAAGGTAGTAATGACCCCTGAGAAGATAGATAAATTTTTTAAAATAGACAATGATGCCAAAGAGCCTACAAATGTCAAGCAAGAGGTGATGGCCAAGGTTCTCACGGGAGGAGTGTGCATGTCTTGAGGTGGACCAAATCTCAGTGCTGCGGAACTCACCTCCAAAAATACCCTGTTGTACAACTTGGGCATTAGGAACTGGATCCCCAGCTCCCATAGGGGAAAGGTTAGCAGATCCTTTGCTAACCTTTTACACTCGATTGGGAAAAAGAGAAGAATCAGCTTGGGTAGTGTGGTCCTCTAGCAAACCCACTGTGCTGCCATCCCTCATTTATGGAATGATGGTCTCTCAACATCCAGAGTTAGGAGAGATTACTGAAGGATTGTCTCAAGAGCTACAGGTTTTTACAGTAGATTACAAGCTCTTGAAAGGGAAGCACGCAGTTGAGATTGCCCAAAAAGACCCGCTTCTGGTTGCGCCTTTTGATCCACCCTCTAGTTAGGAAGCTCTTCCCCATGCCCCTGCAATTCAAGCAGCTCTCCATGCCAGGATCGTGAACTACCTGAAGATAGAGCTGTACATGCTGGACACTGAAGCCAAACGAAGGGATGCCAGACGTGCTAAAATCAGAAGCCTGCTCAAGGACTTGGAATATCCGGAGGAGCAAGGGCCTGCTCCAGGGACATGAGCATTTGTGTCAAAAAGGGGGAGTGTAAATGAAGGCCAGATGAACTGAACTCTCTAGATGGTTTTTTTTGTGAAGCCCTGCGTGACTATGCTAAGGCCGAGTGTGGCCACAACTTACTTTTACTTTGAAACTTTTATTAAGTAGTTTTATATTTGTTTTTCGTGGAAGACTTCATCTGTGGCCAAGGGTTTTGTCCAAATGCCAATGGGGAGATAGATGATGTAGTATGGTAGTCTGTGACAAAACCAGCACAAGTGAACAAGCGGCTAAACAAGCTGCTACTATAGTAGGAGATGGTTCAGAAAGCTGTAGCATCTGTTCGTCAGCAGCAGCTCGGATCTTCGCAGAAGGAGCTTGGCAGTGCATTCATTAGCATCAAGGGAGTTCCTAAAGATTCAGAGAGAATATTCCAGTGGAGATTCCCAGATGGCAGAGAAGATTTGTTTGTAGAAGATTAGATTTGCAAATCAAATCTAATCTCCTACAAATTAGGAGATATTGTGGTTTGGAGGAAATTGCTAAAACTGTGAATGGTGAAACTGGGTGTTCCTATTTAAAGGAGGCTGCTCAGAGCGTCAAGGGCATCGAAGACAAGAGAGCAAACAACAAAGCGTACACATCATACCGTAAGAGTGGAATTCAAGTGCGAGAGGATCTTCGATCATCACCGAGAGCAGAGCGTGAGCGCAGAGCTGAGGTGATTGAAGCAGAGTGTGATCAAGACTTGCAGAGTCTGATCATAACTTGATCAGGAAGCCAATTCAGAGCAGCGGGTAATTGTTGGTTGATCAAGGGAGGTTGCGGAGGTATTGACGAGTGGACGAACTCAGTCAAGTGACTGGACGGCTAAACTCACTAGTGACAGGTGGTCATTGAGTGAGGAGGAGTGCTCTAGAGTGTGCAGCGCTCGTGGAGAGGTTCTATCGGCTTAGCAGAAGGCTTGGAGCGACGCGGACAGTTTAGGTACAAGCTGTGTGCTACAGCAGGTGCTATAGCAACCTGCAGATAACATTGAAATAATTAGAATAGGCTGAGTCTATGGGATCAGAGTTGTAGCTATTCTAATTATTTCAAGTCTATAGGTGTGCAATACACAAGTCAGAGCTTGTTCTGATTTGTGACTAGTTTAGGTCAGGTAGCATAGGTGTCGTGCGTCGAACCGTGTTGTACTGAGGACCCGAGAAACTAGTGGATTAAGGGTTGGAGTTCAGCCCTTTCCAGACGTAGGAGATTGGCTGAACTGGGTGAACAAATCATTGTTCCTTGTTCTATCTTGCTGCATCAGATTTGGGTGTTCACGAGTGTGCTATAGCAACTGCTTGTACACAATCTGCAACTCAGAGGTGCTGCGAATTTCAGTATTGTTTTAGTTACTCTACTTTATTTTTTTCTTTACTTTGTTGATTGTGATTGCGCGTTTGCGTGCTATTCTTGCTTACTTTAATTTAAGTTCACACTTATTGACGCTTTCTTTGATCGCTTGGTAGGTATTTGAATGCAAACTAAAGAGCGCACGAAAAACGCACAAGAACAAGCTTCCACATCAACACCAGATTTTGATACTCCTCATCCTCTTCATATTCAAGTTGATCAACCAATAATAGAGATTATGGATCAACCACCAGCAAGAATTGTGGATCAACCGAACCCGAGGAGGTTAGGAAATACTATTCGTTCGCAAGAGGAAGACGAAAGACCGGTTGGGGAATACATTGCCCCAACCATCGGGCATTATGGATCACCCATATACTTGGAAGAGGGTGACGATAAAGAATTCGAGATAAAGTCGGCTATTCTGCACATGGTAGCCGCAAATCAGTTCCAAGGATATGGAACCCAAATGTGCATCTGGCACAATTCACAGAATTATACCGGACCTACAAAGTGTAGGGGGTCAAACAGGAGGCTATTTATATGAAAGTGTTTCCGTCCTCGCTAAGCGGAAAAGCCAAGGATTGGCTAATGAGTCGCGAACCGAACACTTTTTTGCACTTAGGAAGAAGTTGCCAAGGGTTTCTTATTCAGTTCTTCCCGCCGGCAAAGACCAAGAAGATCCGGGATAGAATATGCCAGTTTACACAGCAAGATGATGAAAATTTTTACGAGGCATATGAGCGCTTCAAAGAGCTACAAAGAGATTGTCCGCATCACTGGTTCAGCAAATGGCAGCTAATACTAAGAAATCACTTAAAGAAGAAAGGAAAGGAGCATTCATCAAAAACAGAGACCACCAGCAAGTGTGTGGTATTTGTTCTCGCCCGGCTCATGATGATGACTCGTGCACCGCAAAACAGGCGGACGAGTATGAGGATGTTAATTACTTGGTCAGAAATCAAGGGAGAGAATATGAACCACCGCAAGCTAGCGGTTATCAGCCAAGGAACCCTCCAACCCATGTGAGGTCCTATGAGGATCCAAACTTTCCTAGAAGAGCGCTGCTGAATGTAGAGCCAAAACCGGACACATAAGAGAAACAAAGAAATGAGAATCCTTCATTTCTATTATCGCCCAGTTGGCCGTGACTCAAGTACAACAGCAAAAAGGCAATCAGCCAAGGAGCAACTATCAAAGCGGAAATTATCAAAGGCCAAACAATTACAACCAACAAAATCAGGGAACGCACCAAAGGCCCAAAGAGAAACAAAGCAATGAGAAGCCGTCATTTCTATTGTCGCCCAGTTGGCCGCGACTGAAGCATAACAGCAAAAAGACAATCAGTTCATTCTTCAAAGGCTAGATCAGTTGCAAGCGCACAACAAGATGCTTGAAACGCAGATTGCGCAACAAGCTGGTTCGTCTTCGAGATATCAAGGGAAGCTGCCCTCGCAACCCGATGCGAACTCCTCCAAGACAATCAATGCAATTACACTCAAAAGCGGGAGAGTTCTAGAGGAGCCGTAGCCAAAAGACAAGGTGGGAAAGATAGCAGATGGAGTTGTCGAAGAAGGGCCTTCGCCGCAGAATTTAATTGATAAATGGGAGAAGGAAAAGCCGTAGGATCTACCGCCTTATGTGCCACCAATTCCCTTCCCTCAAAGGCTCAAAAAGAAGAAGGAGAATGCTCATTTCAAGCGCTTTGCAGAGATGCTAAAAAAACTCCAAGTGACTGTCCCCTTCACGGAGGTACTAACTCAAATGCCAACTTATGCAAAATTTCTTAAGGATATTATATCTCATTGAAGAGAAATGCATGAAATTGATCATGTAGCTTTGGATGCTAACTGTAGCGCTATTATTCAACATAACATGCCTAGGAAGCTAAATGATCATGGTTCGTTCTCTATCTCCATTGCTATCGGCGATTTTTGCATAGGTAGCGCATTATGTGATTTTGGGACCTAGTATTTCTTTAATGCCATTTTCCTTGTTTCAAAAACTTGACATGGGTGAATTCTCACTCCTACATCCATAAGCCTTAGATTTGCGGATAGATCATCTAGGTTACCTAAGGGTATTTTAGAGGATGTTCCGATTAGAGTATGGAAATTTTATGTTCCCGTTGACTTTTATGTGCTTGAAATGAATGAGGATCTCGAAATCTCTATTATACTAGGAAGACCTTTCTTGACTACGGTTAAAGCCATAATTGATTGAGGAGAGGGAGTTATAGAACTTAACCTAGGAACCGACAAAATTAAATTTTACTTGAAAAAAGGTTTTAATTGCATAAGAGGGAGTTATAGAACAACTCCAAGTAGTTCTATGGATTGTCATTTGCTTGAAATATATGATGCTTGTGATGTTTTTGATGCTTATGATGAGTCGACAAGTTTTGAGTATGAGTTGCTCGCCCAAGATAGTAGTCCATCTTTCGCATCTATAATAGAAATTGATGAGGACCCCGCTGATTTTGATGATGGCACAAACGAGGTAAATGACGCCTCAAAAGGTAAGGAATTCGGTGAGGGGTTGAAACCTCTTCCATCGAATCTAAGGTCCTGTTCTTTAGACCTTAAATTTTCAGCACTTAAGTTAAGTTAAGTTAAGTTAAGTTTAGTTTAGTTAAGTTAAGTTAAATTCAGTTAAGTTAAGGTAAGTTAAGTTAAGTTAAGTTAAGTTAAGTTAAGTACTGAAAATGAATATGTGTTTAAAAAGTAAACCCACCACACCACACCACCACCTCAACCCACTACACAACCACCCCAACCCACCACAACCACCCCAACCACACCAACACCACCACCCTAACCACATCACTAGCACCACCCCAACCACACCATCACCACCCCAATCCGCCACCACCACCACCCTAACCACATCACCACCACCACCCCAACCACACCACCACCACAACCCCAACCCAACACCACCACAACAACCCCAACCACCACTACCCTAACCACATCACCACCACAACCCCAACCGACCACCACCACCCCAACCACACCATCACCACCACCACCACCCCCACCACCACAACCCTAACCCACCACCACCAACCCACCACACCAACACCCCAACCACACCACCACCACCACCACCACCACCACCACCAACCCACCACACCACCACCGCAACCACACCACCACCACCACAACCCCAACCACCACCACCCTAACCACATCACCACCACAACCCCAACCAACCACCACCATCACCACCACCACCACCCCCACCACCACAACCCCAATCCACCACAACAACACCCCAACCACACCACCACCACCCCAACCCATCACCCCAACCACACCACCACCACCACCACAATCCTAACCCACCACACCACCACCCAAACCACACCACCACCCCAACCCACAACCACCATCCTAACCAAATATGTTTGTAAAAGTACTTAAGTTAAGTTAAGTTAAGTTAAGTTCAGTTAAGTTAAATTCAGTTAAGTTAAGGTAAGTTAAGTTAAGTTAAGCATAAGTTAAGGTCTAAAGAACAGACCCTAAGGTATTAATTCTTGGGACCGAACGAGTCTACCTGTTATCGTAGAAGCTTCATTGAATGATATTGAGACTTCTAAATTGATGCATGTGTTGCATGAATATAAAGATGCTATTGGGCACTCTATTGATGATTTGAAGGGGATTAACCCTGATGTTTGCATGTATAGAATTCGTTTAGAAGAAAATGTGAAGCCCAGTCGTGAGTTCCTTAGGCGTTTAAATCCTAAGTTAGGAGAAGATGTATTGAAGAAAGTCACAAAGTTGCGAAATGCAGGTATTATTTATGCTGTTCCAGATTCTAAGTGGGTGAGCCCAATTCATGTGGTACCTAAAAAGGGCGAGCTCACCGTTGTGAGAAATGAAAAAATAATAAGTTGATACCTACGCGTATGGTCACGGGGTGGAGAATGTGTGTAGATTATAGGAAATTAAATACAGCCACTAAGAAGGATCACTTTCCCATTCCCATTATAGATCAAATGTTAGAATGTCTAGCAGGGCATGATAATTTATATTTTATTGATGGGTATAGTGGTTTCTTTCAAATTCCTATCCACCTCGACGACCAAGAAAAGACCACGTTTACTTACCCCTACGGCACAATTGCTTACAAGAGAATGCCTTATAGTCTTTGCAATGCACCCGGGACTTTTCAACGTTGTATGATGTCCATTTTGCGTAATATCTAGAAAACTCTATGGAAGTATTTATGGACGATTTTTTTGTGCATGGTTATTCCTTCAATGATTATCTCACAAATTTGTCTCGTGTGTTGACTAGGTGCATCGAAATGGATCTAGTGCTAAACTGGTAAAAATGCCACTTTATGGTAAAAGAATGTATTGTATTGGGACATCTTGTGTCAAAAAGAGGAATCGAGGTCGATAGGGCAAAGATCGATGTTATTGAGAAGCTGCCACCACCAAGAGATGCTAAAGGAATAAGAAGTTTCCTCGGGCACCTGGATTTTATAGGAGGTTCATCAAAGACTTCTCGAAAATTGCTAAACCCCTTACAAATCTGCTATGTAATGAAGTGGAGTTCAATTTCGATGAACCCTGTCATCAAGCATTTCAAACGCTAAGAAAAGCTTTGGCGTCCGCCCTGATCATTCAATCGCCGAACTGGGAGCTTCCGTTTGAACTAATATGTGATGCTAATGATAGTGCTATTGGACCGGTATTGGGTCAAAGGATCGACAAGCGTTTGCACATGATTTATTATGTGAGAAAGCCCCTTGACACTACACAAGAGAATTACTCGACCACAGAGAAAGAAATGCTTGCTATCGTCTATGCCTTCGAGAAATTCAGGCAATACTTGATCGGGTCCAAATTAATTGTCTACACGGACCATGCAGCGATCAAGTACCTTATGGAAAAGAAGGAGGCAAAGCCTAGACTAATCCACTGGATACTCCTTTTACAAGAGTTCGACGTGGAAATTAAGGATAAGAACGGAGTGGAAAATGTAGTCGCAGATCAGTCATCGAGGCTTGAGCAAATCAGTGGATGTGGTGCAAAGAATATGCCGATTGAAGACTTTTTATTGGCAAATATTTGCTGAGTGTTAAGACAACGCAAGCTCCTTGGTATGCCGATTTTGTGAATTATCTTGCTTGTGGAATTTTACCTGAAGGGGCAGATTACAATCAGCGGAAGAAGTTCCTCCATGACGCAAATCGTTATTATTGAGATGAGCCTTTTCTCTCTAGGCTATGCGTTGATGGATTATATTGGTCATGTATTGCGGAAGATGATCAGAAAGGGATTCTACGAATCTACCACTCTTCCTCATATGGTGGACATGGTTCAAGCTCCAAAAGAGCCGCGAAGGTTCTACAGTGCGGATTTTATTTTATTAGCCTACGTTGTCTAAGGACGCGTATGAATTTGTGAAGTCTTGTGACGCATGCCCTCGCACAGGAAATATATCAAAGCGTGCCCCAGAAGGGAATTCTTGAGTTTGAATTTTTTGATTTTTGGGGAATAGATTTCATGGAGCCGTTCCCATCATCGCACGGGAACAAATATATTCTTGTCGCCGTCGATTATGTCTCCAAATGGGTGGAGGTCGTTGCTACTCCTTCTTGCGGTGCTAATGTGGTAAAGATGCTCATCAGGGCATGGTCTAGTGGCAAAAGGTACATCAAACATCTCAGCAACTAGGGTTCGATTCCTGATGGGGCTAGAGCAGGGGCTCTGGTGGGAGTTTTTGGGTAGAATAGGAAAAATTAATAAATAAAAAAATTTTCTTTTTAAAAATGTGGTAAAGAAACTTTTCACCAAGGTAATATTTCCAAGATTCGGTGCACCAAGAACAGTGATTAGCGATAATAGATCGCACTTTAAGGGAAAACAGTTTGAGGCATTGGTCCGAAAATATGGTGTCTACCACAAGATAGCGATGTCGTACCACCCTCAAACCAGCGGCCAAGTTGAGGTATCTAATCGCGAGATCAAGGCAATATTGAAGAAGACGGTTAGTAGTTCTCGCAAGGATTGGTCGTCGAAGCTAGATGAAGCATTGTGGGCTTACCGAACGTCGTTTAATACACCAATTGGTATGTCCCCTTACAGATTTGTGTACGGAAAACCTTTCCATCTCCCTATGGAACTTGAGTACAAAGCCATGCGGGCTGTAAAGAAACTGAACTTCGACTTGAAGCCAGCGGGGGAGAAGCATCACGAGCTCGATGAGATCGGACTTGACTATTACGAAAGTGCCAGAACTTATAAGGAGAAAACCATACAGTGGCATGACAAGAAAGTTCAGAGGAGAACTTTCTCGAAGGGAGATAGCATTTTACTTTTCAACTCCAGACTTGGACTATTTGCGGAAAGCTAAAACCAAGGTGGTCGGAGCCTTTCAAGGTCAACAAAGTGTACGAGGATGGCCATTTCAAGTTGTTGAACAAAGACGGTGAAACTTTCAAAGTAAATGGACAATGAATCAAAGCGTACCATGGAGACTAGCAGAGCTTGGAGCTTGGAGACTTTAAGCTCGACGATTCCACCTAATTCCCACGCTATCGCATGCCACTTGAGAAGGGATCATCGCAAAGGACTTCTCAAGTGTGTTTCTTAATGAAGAAGGGAATCACCAATGTCTTAGCCAAGACGTTAAACTAGGCTGGTGATTATTTGTGCTTTTATTTCTACTTGTTGGTAATATAGAATCGTTTTGGACTTTGTGTTGCGCCGTGTATCAAATATTTGATTAGCGATTTTAGGGATTTTGTGTTTGAGTGCACTCGAATTACCCCTTTGGTTTGGTTATCTATATGTTGACATTTTAAGTGTGAGGTAGTTCGATTTGTGGAATCTAGTAAATTTTTGGGAGGATTTCGTGTAGAGGTTAACACACAGCAATTGACTCATAGGAACCAATTTTCGACTTGCAAAAGTCACTTTTGATTCGTGAAGCTTGAAATCTTCATTGCCCACTGAGTGTTTGATCCGGGCGAATAAAATTTTTGCCACCCTGAATCACTTTTGATTCGACAAAGTATGTGAGTCGACTTCATTCGGTCATGTCTGCACGAACCATGGTTGAATTGTGTCTGAAGCAATATTGATTCGGACAAGGGTTCCACGAATCACATTTGATTCGATGAGTCGAAGAAATTTAATTACCCACAGAGTATTTGATTCGGGTGAATCAGTTCTGATTCAGGCAAGGCCATTCACTCACTTCCGAAAATAAATTTCATTCGGGGTTTTAACTTGACTAGTTCAAATATTTTCGAACTCTCACATCTCTCCCGACACTGAACCCTAAAACCTTGCCCGCTCCATCAGTCGCAGACCGTAGCCAGCACCCGTCCGTCCGACCGTATCCAGCCACCTACCGCAAAACACACTTGCGTGCTCCGTCCGACCTAGCTGACTCCACTTCGTCCGAATCACCGACTTCTCTCCCGAGTTACTATCCCTTGCACGAATTGGTTCTGATCCGAGCGAACCACTTTCTGCCTTACCCAAATCAGTTTAGCCTCCTAGCCGGTTTTCAACAAAACATTCCCAAGCCTCACAACAACCACCCTAGAGGAATAGCTAAACCCACACCAAAATCGAGGCCGAGATGACCTGCCATTGCTGGTATTGTCACTTGATCATCCCCTCCGTCGTCTCCAGTCAGCGAGACATCCTCATCTTCCTTCGAGGCAGTCAGACCAGTGGGGGAGTCCTCTAGCGCAGAAAGGGCAGAAAGGGCTATAGCCAAACCAGCTTGGCTATAGTCCCGCACGCGAGAGTAGAAAGGGCAAGGATGCCCTTCCCTTTTAGAGAAGAAATTCAGATCACTGACACTCAAATGAAGACTCTATTGACACAACACAGTGGCTATGTGGTCCTCGCGCCGACTTACCCGGATCTTGCCACCCTACGTGAGCTTAATGTTATTGATGAAGTTTGTAGTTATCTACGGGATTTTCACTATATTTTGATGGATGATCCGGTATTTATGGCCTCATTTTTTGCGACATGGGAAGATGTCAGAGCTGGTTATATGTATAAGGGTAAGACGGAACGCCGTGTCGGGTCTTGGAATTTCCGCTTGGGCGGCCAGGTTTTTAACATGCCAGCCGAGGATGTCGAGAAGGCCTTCGGGTGCACCAGTGAGTACCCGAAATTCAGGAGAAGCGATCGGTACAAGTTCTGGAAGCAAATTACCGGGCAGGATCTTTTCTTCTCATCCCCTCAGCCAACGTCGATGATTCAGACTTCAGTTTGGCGGCTGATTCATCATTTTATAGCGACATCCATTCAAATCCGCAAGGATGGTGGACGGTATGTAAACACCGCAGATATGGACCTAATGCTTCTTATTCGTTTCGGGATGCCGGTTTGCATTTTCCATGCTTTGACACTCTATTTTGAGTCCTATCAAATTCAGAGTACAAGGGGCGTGCTCTAGGTGGCGGAACATTTATTACACTTATCGCGAAGCATGTGGGCTTTACTTTGGAGCACGGCACGCCTCTGCCCAAGAAGGTACTTAACCTGGAGGGTCTTTGCAAGATGCATATGATAGACGTGAAGACTCGTGAATGGATTGTTCGAAAGGATGTGCCGAAGAAATTGAAGAAGCGGATTGCGAAACAGCAAATAGCGCATGGGGATCCTCGGCTGGCTACACCGCTTAGACCAGCTAGCCAGCAGCCCTTGACACCAAAAGCCACTCCTGCACCTGCCTAAGCTTCCGAACAAATCCCAGATATTAGACCATCCTCCACTGCTCCTCCTCCCGTTGAGCCCGAGACAGGTGTATGCGACGACCTGAGGTTGTTGAGCGCCCGTTTAGATTCCCTCTCTGATTCTTACACGACGCTCATCCGCTCCCACGAGGTATTATCCAACCTAGTCCACGATTTTATCGCATGGCAAGAAGGTGTTATGGCGCCTATGGCAGCACATTTGGGTATTGTAGACATCCCACCTCCGACGGTGCCGTTTGCTTAGCAACAGCCTCAGCCGCAGCATCCACGGACTATGCAACCAGCAGATGCGGGAGATGACTACATTTCAGCCATGGTCGAAGGTGGGGTTGATGAGGCCAATGCCTCAACCGAAGGTAGTGACAGTGAGGAAGACACCGGGAGTGGCAGCGAGAGCAGTAGTGGAGACAATGATGTTTAGGTTGCATTTTTGTATGTCATGACTTGTGTTGGTATTCTTGCTATGTAATTTGCTTGACTAGTCCATTTGAAACGCGCTTCGCTGTGATATCTTTTTGCATGACAGATGGGTTTCGAACTTGTATTGTTTTTATTTGGCAGTTTTTTCCCTTAGAACAATGATTCGGACTACACTGATATTTTGATTCGGACTACCTGGCCGAGTCACATTTCTTTTCCTTGCCCGAATCACTTTAGATTTGGGGAAGCTTTGACTCGACAACCCTGGCCGAATCATTTTTTTTGCCTTGCCCGAATCACTTTTGATTCGGACAAGCTTCCGATATCCGAACTACTTTGATTCGACCAGGCTGTGGTCGGATCATTTTTTGTGCACCCCAAATCAATTTTGATTCAGGCAGTTTTAAGCATTACTGTTTTCGGTTGTCTTTCAGAAATTTTGCAACTTTACTCGCATTTGTTCGACACCTTTTTCAAGCACTATAATACACTAGTTCATGACTTCTGATTTACACGAGCATATCTATGTGAACTCATCGTATGAATTGTCGCGCATTTGTTTTCCAATTTCTCGCCTAGCTATATGTTTCGCATTTATATATATGTATAGCTAGCTATTTAAATCCGTGAATTCAGGTGTCGCGCTAACCTTTTTCTTGAGTTTCAGATTTACTGCAACTGACTAAAGCATCATTCACTGACATAGCGGATGCGCATTTGGCTACCTCCACACGAGAGAAGTTCCTTCGAAACTTTCTTTTTAATTATATTACTTTATATTGCTTAGGGACTAGCAAATTTTTAAGTGTGGGGTGTTTTGCGTTTGTGCTTTTATTTGCTTAACAACATGATTATATGCTACATGTTTACTTTGCGAGCATTATACTTGCATAATTGTTTTCATCCTAGCTTTAAATATTGATCTCACGAAGTAATGTTTGCTAGCGATTAAGTAGTACCATCTAAAACAAAATTTTCGGAATGAGATGTGCTTTGAATTCATAAATCGTATCTTTTAAGTTGATTGACAATTTTTGTGATGATTTTATTCACATGATTCGGTGTTTTGACTAGCTTAGTTCGATTTATTTTTAAGCCTTTTTCCATGCATGAAAAATGATGTTAAGTTTAGCGAGCACAAAAATAAATAGTTTTCATATAAAAATCTTGTGCTTGCTTTTGTTTGCTTTTAAGTGACTTTAGCATTCCTTTTTTAGCATTTGCATTTGTTGAGCTCACACTTCATGCTCCATTACATATCACTTAGGCACATTGTCAAGTATTAAGTGTGGGGTTAAATAAAGCATTTGCGAAAAAGAGGAACAAGGCGCAAGAAAGAAAAAAATATTTTTTTAAGGTTTTACAAAGACCGAGGGTTAGGAAGGTATGTTCCCGCTTGAAAGCATTTGTATAAGCACAAAAATAATTTTTTTTTTGGGTCAAGGAAAAGTTTTACAAATGCCGAGGATTAGGAAGGTAAGTTCCCCCTTGAAAGCATTTGTATAAACACAAAAAACTCCTCTTCTCTTACGGATGATGACGTATAGTCTAAAACTTTGGAATGAGTTTGTTGTCATCAGCTTATGCACTTGCCCTTAGCAAGCATATGTGATTGACTAGACAAAATTTTTTAGGTAAACGACGCTTTTCTTCATACTACTTGCATAGGAAATTGAGACGTAATTTGAATTTGACGAATGCTAGTTTTTATATCGATTCAATGAATATTTGTTGTCGCAATGAAGATAGTGATCCTTAGAGTTTGCATGAAGTGAATGATTTTCACAACTTTATTATTATGTGGGCTGATCAAGAACTACTTGCTTAGCAAACTATATTTGGATTTTGAAATTTTATGGATGATTACGAGTAGGATTTATGAGTATTCCTATTCTGAAAACTCTCACGAGACTATAACGTCCACTAGGGTAGCCTTGGAGTTTAAAGGCTTGATGCATACGATAAATGCATCCGTGATTCCTACGACAGTGAGTTAGGAGTAGATTAATTTTCTTTGTTTAGATATTATTATGCTATGTTACTTGAGTAGAACGTCGATGTGTTTTATGTGCATAATATTTGCTAAGTGCTTTGATACTATCATATGATCTAGCATCTTACTCTCCGCTTGACTTGTGCATATACTTGTTCGGGACGAACAAGACTTAAGTGTGGGGTGTTTTGATGTACAACAAATGACCTTATATTTGTCCTTATTTTCCCTTTACTTCTTATTTAATCCGTTATTTTATAAAGTCGTTTGATGTTTTATTTGTCCATTTCAGGTTATAAATGCGTATTACACGATATGAAGTGGCCCAAAGAAATTCCGATCGATCGAGAGCAAAAACAAGCAAGAATGGAGCAAATGGCAGATTTGACTCACCCAGACACATTTTGATTCGACCAGATGGGTGCACAAATCGGATTTGATTCGGCCAACTGACGCACGTCGTTGTGCGCGCCAAACTTGTATTTATTTCTCAACTGTGATGCCCGTCTTTTTCGGCACCATGTGTACATGACTTACCCACTGGCTATCTGAAATAGGGTAAATAACATCAGCATCTAAAAGTTTTTGTACCTCTTTGCGCACTACCTCCATCATCACTGGGTTCAAGCGACGCTGCGGCTCTCTCGAAGGTTTAGCCCCATCTTCTAGCAGAATTCTATGCATGCACACCACCGGGCTTATCCCTCGTATGTCCCCAAGCGTCCAACCTATAACCAATTTGTTAGTTTTAAGTACCTCTATGAGCTTCTGCTCTTGCTCATCCTCAAGTCCGCTCTTGATGATCACTGAGAGAGTGTCATTTTTGCCCAAAAATGCGTACTTCAAATTCTCAGGAAGAGGTTTCAGTTCTACAACCGGTGCCTGCACAGAAGAAGGCAATGAAGAATTTGTTTTAAATAACTGAATTTGATTAACCTCATACCTGGGCGTCAGAGGACGAGAAATGTCAAGTTGTGCGAGTGTGGCACGTATATCCTCGTAGAGAGCATAAGAATCCTCCTGTGTAAAAATGGTGCTCTCCAATGCTATCCTCAATAGGTCTTCGCCGCTGGTGCTTTGTGTCTCTTGTACTACATCGTCCAACGCATCCAATGCATTTACCGTCGCGTGCTCAGGTGGGTGTTGCATAGTTTTGAATAAATCAAATTTTATCGTCTCGTCTTCCACCTCCATGGTCAGCACCCCAGAGTCGCAATCAACCTTCATCTTTGACGTTTTCAAGAAGGGGCGACCAAGTAAAATAGGTGGATGATCGGCCGGGTCACTACCATCCATTCTGAGCACGTAGCAGTCAGCTGGAAAGATCAAGTCACCAACCTGCACTAAAACATCTTTTATGATACCTTCATGTCGCTTACAAGATCTATCAGCCAATTGAATCGTTAGTCCAGGTGGCTTCAAAGGTCCAATACATAATCTCGAATACAAAGAGTAGGGCAAAACATTTATAGACGCACCGAGATCAAGCATGCAATTTTCGATTCTAATGTTGTCAATAACACAAGGGATGGTGAACATACCTGGGTCTCCGCACTTAGGAGGTATCTTTCTTTGAATAACTACAAAAACGTTAGCGTTAAACATTACCTGCTCAGGTTGATTTGAACGGCGGCGGTTGGTACACAACTCCTTGAGAAATTTAGTGTAGCGTGGAATCTGCTTAATCGCCTCGAGTAGGGGAATATTAATTTCAACCCTTTTGAAGAGATCCCACACTTCCTTGTCGATCAATTGCTTCCTAGGAGCCTTAACCTGCAATGGAAAGGGCAAAGGAGGGTCAGTATGGCGAAATTCGGAATTCAAGTAAGGAAGTACCGCGCCAGGAGAAGACGTTATATCGCCGCGCGGAGCGTTAATGTTCTCCTCTGGCGCGGAAATAATGTTCTCTTGTGGCGCGGTCCTTGTGTTGACCGCGTCCTCTTCATACTTTGATGGTGCGCCCGGAGAAGACTTTAAACCGTCGCGCGCCAGAGTAATGTCCTCTTCTGGCCCCGTATCCTCTGACTTCGTTTCCTCTCGCCTCGTTTGCATTGACAGCGCCTCGTCGTGCGCCTCAAATTTGTATTTGTAGTTCCTGTTAACACACTAGCAAGTGGTAAGCAGGGTTGAACCCAAAGAGAGCAAGTAGGATAGAGTTCTAATGAGAGTCACGAAAATGGAACAAAACTGAGGATATCAATTCAGAGAAAATCAGTTCGAGGAATACAATGCAACTAGTTATCATCGACCTAACAACATGTTTAAACTAATGAATACTGCCCCAGTCTAACATTCCCGCTAAAGATATGTCGACCACCATATTCTACCTATTCTTAACCGCTAGGCTCTCGAACAAGTTTAATAGTTACTCGACTAATACCACAAAATGGTTCTACTGCTAAGTTTTCCCCAACAACGCAATTCAGTCAAGTATAACACAATTGACATCAATCTAGCTCACCGCTAAGCTGCACTAAATTGGTCATCAAAGCATTCGATTCATTCATACAAGGCCAGCAAATCAATAGCTCAAATCATGTTGTCATTGACCTCAAACCAATTGTTGCAATAACCCCCAACTGAAATATTGATTTAGCTACTCATATTATCCATGGAATACAATAAAACTGAGTTCAATACTGACGTTGGCGTTTTAGGCAAGCAAAATGAAGTGCTATTCTAGTCACGCAAATATCAAACAATATTTATAACCGAGTGACCTCGGGTCGAACCCAAGGGAAAAGCTTAGACTAATTGACAACTAATCAATGCTACTATTGTAAGTCTACGGTTTTTTTTGGGGGGGGGGGGGGGGGTTTGTCCTCCTATAGAGGTATCTCTAGCAAGCACTAAAGATAAATGATATTTTTGGGTTTTTCTTAATGAATAAAAAGGGTGACTAGGGATTCAACTTCCCCCCTAAGATATGAGGAAATGAAATAACTCACTAATACATGCATGAACTACATTTGGTTGATAAAAGCAAGGCTAATGCATCGTCCGCTCTAGGTTCAACTCTCGCTCCTTCCCTAGAGTGGAGAGGATACACAAATGACATGGTTCTCAAACTCTCATTCTATTGAACCGTGTAGAATTTGAGTCCCATAACCGCACCCTCTCGGTCTATTGGCCGGTTACTCAAATCCGCTTTAAACTTAGCCTAATGTCAAGAGTGCATGTCACTCTCACACACAAACACTCCATCTATGATCATACAATAGCTATGAAACATCCTAAGTTCAACTCTCGTTCCTTCCTTAGGGGTTTTACCCAAGCATACTCACTTACGCATTTCATCAAACACTTGGTGTGCATACTATGAATACATAGCTAGGGCACAAGCAATCAAACCAAACTTCATTCAATATAATAAAATAGTGTTCTACATCATATCCAATCCTAGGGGATCCATTTAATCCCCAACCACAAGAACAACTACTCACTCATAATGAGTGTGCATAAATACATGACAACTAAGGGAAACATCAATGTAAACACAAAGCTAGGGTTTAAGAGAGGTTGATGTAGAATCTTCAATCCAAACTTCAATCTTCAATCAAGCTTGATCTTCTCCGAGTTCCAGTCGCCTAGGGTTGCAAAAAATATGGAAGCTCTCTTTCTTCACTTCCATCTCATTCTATTTATACATTTTGAAGATTTCCAAAAAGTGCCCGAAGTGTCTGAATCAGGTGATTCGGTCACTGTCCATGTGATTCGCTCGAATCATCTGTTCAGTGCTGTTTTGAGTTTGGGCGAATCACTTATCCCGGCCGAATCACTTTTTGATTCGGTCACACCCTTGTGTTGATACGGTCAAACGTCTTATGGAGCTCAACTGATTCGGGCACCTCATGGGCGAATCACTTCTGATTCGGCCGTATCATCTGTGCAGTGCTGATCTCGGACTGGGCGAATCACTTTTCTTGGCCGAATCACTTTTGATTCGGTCACACCCTTTATGTGATTCGGTCAAATCTTCAAGACTTTCCCCGGATCAGGTCAATTCGCACAGCTGAGAGTGATTCGATCAGGCTGGTGGGCGAGTCACTTATGATTCGGCCGAATCACTTCTGCAGTTTGCTCAGTCTTTCTGCTTTTGATCTCCATCGACCGGAATTCGTCTAGATTTTCTTCGGGCCACTTCGTATCGTGAGATACATATTTTTAACCTGAAATGGACGAAGAAATCATCAAATGGCTTTATAGAATTGCGGAACAAACAAGAAGTAAGGGAAAAGATGTGGACAAATATAAGGTTATTTGTCCGCTCATCAAAACACCCCACACTTAAGTCTTGTTCGTCCCGAACAAATGTGTGCATAAGTCAAGCGGAGAGTAAGATGCTAGATCATATATGACAGTATCAAAGCACGCAGCAAATCTTACGCACAAGAAACACATCAACCTCCTACTCATGTAACAAAACTAAAGAAAACTAAACAAAGGAAATTAATCTACTCCTAACTCACTGTCGTAGGAAACACGGATGCATTTAGCGAATGCATCAAGCCTTTAAACCCCTAGGTTACCCTAGCGGACGAGTTAAAGCCTCGTGAGAGTTTTCAGAAAAGGAATACTCACAAATCTCACTTGCAATCATCCATGAGAGTTCAAAATCCAAATATAGCTAGCTAAGCAAGTAGTTCACTATCACCTCAAATTGTAATAGAGTTGTGCAAATTATTCACTTCACGCAAACTCCAAGGATCATTCACTACAATGTGATAATAGATACTCATAGAATCGATGTCGAACTAGCATTCGTCAAATTCAAATTTCCGCTCAATTTTATATGCAAGAAGTATGAAGAAAAGCGTCGCTTGCACTAAACTTTTGTCAAATCAATCACATATGCTTGCTAAGGGCAAGTCCATAAGCTCAAGACAATAAACTCGTTGTCAAGTATTAGGCTATACGTGATAAACAGTAAGAGAAGAGGAGTTTTGACAATGAACAATTTAGAATTCCCACGTACAAATCTTGATGCTTAAGTAATAAATTACGAGGGTCATACCTTAGACGCTTCCTAAAAACCGAATGCAAAAGCCTTGCTCACACAAATGCGAAAGAACTTGCGGAAAAGGCACAAAGTCAAGAATTAAGTGTGTTTATTTATCTTTTTGCGTTTATACAAATGTTTTCGAGGGGGAAATTACCTTCCTAACCCTCGGCAATTGTAAAACCTTCAAAATATGATAATTCTTCTGTTTTTTTTCTTGTGCCTTTTTTCTTTTTTCTTTTTTCTTCTTTCGCAAACACTTCAAAACACCCCACACTTAATGCCTGACAATGTGCCTAAATGTTATATGATGGAGCATGAAGTGTGAGCTAAGCAAATGCAAAGGCTAAATGGGACGCTAAAATCACCTAAAAGCAAACAAGAGCAAGTACAAGGCTTTTGTATGAAAACATTTTTTTTTATTTTTTGTGCTCGCTAAACTTAACTTCATTTTTCATGCATGGAAAGAGCTTAAAAATAAATCGAACTAAGCTAGTCGAACACCGAATCATGTGAATAAAATCATCACAAAGAGGATCAATCGACTTAAAGATGCGATTCATGAATTTAAGGCACAACTCATTCCAAAATTTTTTTTTTTACTACTTAATTGCTTAGCAAACATTACTTCGTGTGATCAATACTTAAAGCTTGGATGACAGCAATTATGCGAGTATAATGTGCTCAAAGTGAGTGTGTAGCATAGAATCAATTTGTAGAAAATCAAAGCAAAAGCGCAAAACACCCCACACTTAGAATTTTGCTTAGTCCCTAAGCAATATAAAAAACAAAGGATTGTAAAGAGAAAGTTGCGAAGGAACTTCTCTTGTGTGGAGGTAGCCTAATGCACATCCGTCCGTGTCCGTGAATGATGCTCTTGGCAGTTGCAATAAATCTGAAACTCACGAAAAAGGTTAGCGCAACACTTGAATTCCCATGTTTAAAACAGCTAGCTATGCGAGATATAATTAATGTAGAACATATAGCTAGGCATGAGGTTCGAAAACAAATGCGCGACAATGTATATGATGAGTTCACTTAGATATGCCTGTGTGCATCAAAAGTCATGAACTAGTGCATTAATGTGCTTGAAAAGGGTTTCGAACAATGGCAAATAAAAGGCAGAAATTTCCAAACCCAAGACAGTGTTGGTAAAGAGTGCCCGAATCAGATGATTCGGTGACGGCAAAAATGTGATTCGGTGACCCCTGGTCGAATCAGTTTACCGATAAGATTGGGATGCCCGAATCAGGTGATTCGGACAAGGTGTCTGAATCACTTTAGCTTGGATAGTGGTTTCCCCGAATCACACTTGATTCGGACAAGGCCAAAAGAGGTGATTCGGCCAGGGTGTCCGAATAATTCTACCTGGGCAGTTCAAAATAGTGTTTAAAGGAAAAATCTGCCAAACCAGAGAAACATTCAAGTGCCACAACCATTTGTCATACAAAAAATATCGCGGCGAAGCGCGTCAAATACAAATGGACAAGTCAAGCAAAATACATGTCAACAAAAGCATCACAAGTCATGACAACATATTGTCGCAAACTAAACCTCTGATCGCGCGTCGTTGTACGCGTCAAATTAATCCTTCCTTCTCCACTTAGTAGAGCGGCTAAGTCAGGGTCGGAACCCCAAGGAGCAAGCAGACTCGTTCTAGCTAGTAACCTACAACTTACGAAAATTGAGTTGTGAGTGATTGGGTTGCGCAGGTGCGCGAATGAATAGTAGTGAACGCAGAATTTGCACTAGACGTGCGCAGGCAGTAGAGATTAAGTACTATGACTATGAAAAGTATCGGTGTAGACAATCCTCTATGAATGTATTCCTTATCATCGACTCTAAACGTCTATAGTTCGATTTACTGAAGTTAGTGTCCGATCAAGGCATCCTAACATGTGCGCATGTTCCGATCAAAGTTCATGGGCTATTAATTCTTGAAACTAGTCTAAGCAGCTACGAATCCTGTCACAGTAGCAGCTGATTATCCTAGCGCGTTACTCCTAGTTGTCACCGTCAAGCTACCAACTAGTTTAACATATAACAAACAAGTAGTAAGAGTAAGATTGCAGTTCAAGGCTTCCCCTACTCATGCAACTAGCTGTCAACCGTGTGCACAGAATTAATACAAGCAAACAAACTATGCATTAAGCACAAGTCTCAAAGGAAATACTCATGGAATCATGCCCAACCGATACAAAGCGTTTAGTGAGACATTCTAGTGGTAAACATCATAGAAATAGTAAATAAAAGCTAAAGTGTCCAAGGAAATAGTAACATGTAGGTGCGTGCAGGTTGCTGTGTCACTGCTCGCGCAGTCGGCTAGCGCAGGTCCTCGCAGCAGCTCGTGTGTTTTTCAATTCTGGCTCTCTCTCCTCGATATTGTCTCTGTTCGATGTCTCTTCTCAAACCCTAGCCTTCCTCTCTTTATATACTGCTCATGAGGACAATCTTGGCAACTTCCAAATCCTATGGTGTCAAGATTTGGAAACACCACTATCCTGCGCATGGCTTACTGCGCACATTGGTTCGCACCGCACTCTGACTCTGCCACTCCCTGTCCTGTTTGCGCTGCTAGCTCCGCAGGCTGTGTGTTGCGCTCCTTAAACGCGCCTATTAGCACGTATCCGACTTAGGCCCTTGTTTTGTCCTGGAATACAAAAACACCGGAAACCAGTAATCTTGTACGCAAAATAATGCAAACAAGCACAGTGTTAAGATCTAAATAGCGCGTATAAATAGGCTCTATCAAACCCCCCACACTTGCCCTTGTTCGTCCCGAACAAGCACTCAATCACGGATACAATTACCTCCCTGGAGTCTAGCGCACAGTCATGCACTCTGGCGCGATCTGCACAACCGTTCACCTTGCGCTGCTCTATCACCTGCGCGCATCTGCCTGCAACAGCTTAGTAAAACAATTCCGAAATTCGTTACCTCTCAGCTGGGATGGAGATTATTTCGGATGGCTGGGAGAGAGCTCTTCATAGGCTCCAGGTTGTCAGTCTTTACTTCGAGTACGGGTATATGGTTAATAGCGCAAGCTTCTTCTGGTGCGTGATTCTTCCGCGCAGTTCCTGGAAACTCGAGCCTTTTTTTGATGATTTTCTTGTGAACTTGCGCACGCTGGTACGGAGTTGTGCGCATGCTGGTTTCTTTAGCGCATATCATCTGCTGGTGTTTTCCTTTTTGTACAGCTTTATCTATAGTTCCTGTGTTCCCAGAACGGTTCCAGTCTCGGCCTCCGAATAGCAGCTATGGAACAACGCTCCGCTCTCCCTTCTTGATCTATTTGCGCAGCTCAGCGCACGCGTTTACACCCGTGCCCGCCATCCCTCGCTCGACTTCCAGAGGAAAGGTGGTCTATTTTCCCACCTCGCCACGCTTTGGGTATTTGCCTTCGACATCTGCGTGGCTGAGCGCGCTCTATTGTTCCGAAGGTCGCGAAGCACCGGCCTCCACTAGCGCTCTCACCCATATACCTTACCTTCGAAGCAACAACGACTAACCGCCTCTCTAGAGCATTTCTGTCAACTCCACATCCCCTGTATATCCCAGCTAAAAGGAGCAGAAAAATCGAAAAAAATACTAAACAGTTGATAGCAGCGCATGCAAAATGAATAGGGCAATACAAGCCGAAAAATGTGCGCAACCCGCACACAAGCGCTTAGGTCTGCCCCCTCTGGCGCTAAATACTCTAGCACGCGCATGACGTTGAACATCATGCGCTGCTCCTCTGATACCTCCTCAGACGCCTCCTCTGCCTCTGTTCCGGGGCGCTTTCCCTGTGCATGCGGGGGAGAATCATCAATGGCTATGGTTACTGGCTCCCCCTGCTGCACACTCGCCCTCCGGCGCGCTCCAGTCTACGCACGAGTCCTCATGCGCCTGACTGGAGGCGCAACTGGCTCTGGGGCCTCTTCCATCTCCCTTTCCTCAGCAGCCTCCTCTGGCTGCGCGCTGCTCTCTGCTCTTTGCCTCGGCGCTCTGGCCGGCTGTAGCTGGTAGCACCATTCCAAGGACCCGTCCTCTCTCGCGGCCACCGCTCTGAGCTACAGCATATGGGCACGGTCCAGGGGAACGGCTGGCACTACCGTGTGCTCGGGCACTTCCGGCTCTCCATGCAGCGCACGCAGCAGGTGCGTGATCATTCCTCCACAAGTCAGCGGTCCCTTCGTGCTGACCCGACTCCAATGCACCACCATGTTTGAGACAAACAACACCTTCTTCCCATAGTAGAATCCCTTCAATATATCCATGTCCAGCAGGCTGATCTTGGGCGCACCATTAAAGCGCCCGATGATTGCATAGGCGACCATGCGCCAGAGGTAGAACATCCACGGGTCGCGCAGCTCGCGTCCTCGGCTGCGCCTCGCGGCAAAAACTTGGCCGGTCGCCATCGCACGCCATGCCTCCTAATTTGTGTGCGTGTCTATATCCTCCTCACGCACCTTGGCGCACCTCAGCGTGCGCTTCAGCCTCTTGGCCGAGGCTATGTACCAGACCCTTCTGTGCTGGTATCTGATCTCCAAGTCGGCAGTCTCCAGCGACGCCAAGAACTCACACGTATCCTCCTTATCAGCGGCGCTGTTGATCTCCAATAGCGCCTCCCAGCCCGCCAGCACGAGCTTCTCCACAATGATTTCCTCCAACCCGACTTCGCGCAGGAAGTCCCTGCTGATGTACGGGGTACGGGGTCCCATACATCTCCAGCCTCATGAAGGCGTCATATTTGCTGGCGAATGACGCTGGGGTCTCTTGATCCTCCGCGGGCCTCATGGTGCGTTGGTGTTCCTCTGGTCAACTACGGTCAAAGCTCAACAAATGCCCAAAAATCAAAACTCCCACTAACGCCCTGAAACTGTCACCTACAGGTCGCCTATCCTCCGCCTACAAAACCCACTACCCAGAACTCCAAATGGTGCGGTCGAACTAGGTGCGATTTCAAACCTAGGGCAACTCCTCTATCGCACAAAACCCTACTGAATCGGCTCAAACTGAAGGGAAGGGTTACCTGGCGTGTGTGCGACGGTAAGCTCTTCAAATCTTTCTAAACGGAAGCCTGGTTGATTGCCGGGCAGTGAGCGGAGGCTGAGGGCAGGAGCTTTCTTGCAACGGTCGAATGTGAAAATGCTGAAATTTTTTCTAAGTCCTAGCCTTTTATACCCCCTGTCTGGCGCATCTCTTCTACGCACTGAATTTGCGCACTGACCTGCGCGACTAAAAAGTACAAGTCCTAAACTAGCTAAAAACACTAAAAACTATATAAAAAAACGTGTAAAAGTAAAACGTGTCGGGTTACCTCCCGACAAGTGCCTTTGTTTAACGTCGTTGGCTCGACCGTACCTCGTTACTTGCTTAAAAGTGTGCCAGTGACCCCCCCCCCTCCACTCTTGCTCCTGAGTGACCCCGCGCTCGTGTGTGCGTTGCATTCTTCTGAGTCCTGCGCAAAGGATCGGAAGGGTGGTCAGCATGGTTATATCATGTAACAAATCAATAGTAACGAGGTTAGTTAATGAGGGAGAAGAAATATGAGCAATAGTTCCCAGTTCTCCCTCAGGTGCCTCTGGTGGCGACTCTGGCGCAGCAACCTGGGCATCTTCTATCTCTAGCTCTGCGAAGTCAACTTCGTGCGCTGTGTTATCCCAAGGTTCTCCCAAATACTTTTTGACTCTCTGCCCATTGACCTGAAAACGATGCTGGTGCTCGTTCTCTAACTCGATTGTTCCGTAAGGGAAAACCTTGGTAACCGTGTATGGTCCCGTCCATTTGCTGCGCAGCTTCCCAGGCATTAGCTTTAGGCGCGAGGAAAACAATAGTACCTGGTCTCCTGGCTCAAAGGTGCGTCTGAGGATGTTTTTGTCGTAAAATGCCTTTGTGCGCGCCTAGTAGTCGCGCAGCCCCTCATATGCATCTAGGCGCAGCTCCTCTAACTCGCTTAGCTCAAATGCGCGCTCCTTACCAGCCTCGTCTAGGTTCAGGTTGCAAACGCGCAATGCCCAGTATGCCTTGTGTTCCAACTCCACTGGCAGGTGGCACGCTTTTCCATAAACCAACCGAAATGGAGAAGTCCCAATCGGTGTCTTATGCGCAGTTCTGTATGCCCATAGCGTATCGTCAAGGCACTGGCTCCAGTCTTTGCGCGATGGTCTCACAGTTTTCTCCAGGATGCGCTTGATCTCTCGGTTGGAAACCTCGGCCTGGCCATTCGTCTGAGGATGGTAAGCGGTGGACGTCTTATGGCGCACTCCATAATGCTTGAATACCTGCGCCACTATCCTATTACAGAAATGCGTCCCCTGGTCGCTTATGATTGCCTTAGGCACCCCGTACCTGCAAAAGATGTTAGTCTCAAAAAGTCAGCGATCGTCTTACCATCATCCTTTCGGGTGGCCTTAGCCTCAACCCATTTGGAGACATAATCCACCGCGACCAATATATACTCATATCCGGAAGATGGAGGAAATGGCCCAATGAAGCCAATCCCCCAAATATCGAATACTTCATCCACTAGTATTGGCGTCTGCGGCATCTCATTGGGCACTGATATTCCCCCTGTGCGCTGACACTTGTCACAGTTCCTGCAGTGGTTATACGAGTCACTAAACAAGTGTGGCCAATAAAATCCACAATCCAGGATCTTTCTGTTCGTGCGCTTTGGACCAAAGTGTCCTCCACATGCGTGCGCATGACAAAACATTAAAACAGAGTTAATTTCATGGTCAGGCACGCATCGCCTCAAAATCTGATCAGGTCCTATTCTGAGCATATACGGATCATCCCAAATGTAATACCTGGACTCATGCTTTAATCTCATGCATTGTGACCAGGTAATTCGCAATGTGCGCATACCATGGTACCTTACCTGTCAGCACCATCAGATGCTCGTCAGGGAATGTCTCCGTGATCCGCCCTGGCTCCTCCTCTTTCACGATCCTGCTCAGGTGGTCAGCCACTGTGTTCTCCGTGCCCTTCTTATCCTTGATTTCCAAGTCGAACTCCTGAAGTAGGAGCACCCAGCGCATCAGGCGCGGCTTAGTCTCCTTCTTGGACATCAGGTAACGGATTGCTGCGTGGTCTGTGTAGACGATGACTCTGGCGCCTAGAACATATGCGCGGAACTTCTCCAGTGCAAACACAATTGCCAGAAGTTCCTTCTCCGTGGTGGTGTAGTTCCTCTGCGCAGCGTCCAGTGTGCGCGATGCATAATAGATGGCATGTGGCTTCTTGTCCTCGCGCTGTCCCAGGACTGCACCTACTGCATAGTCACTTGCGTTGCACATCAGTTCGAACGGCAGGCTCCAGTTTGGCGCGCGCATCACTGGCGCACTCGTCAGCGCCTCCTTCAGCTTGTCAAACGCAGCCCTGCACTCATCAATGAATTCGAAACACACATCCCTTTGCAAGAGGTTAGACAGGGGTATACAAATCTTAGAAAAATCTTTTATGAAACGCCTGTAAAACCCTGCATGCCCAAGGAATGATTTCACATCGCGCACATTAGTGGAATAAGGCAGATTAGAAATAAGATCTATTTTGGCCTTATCTACCTTGATCCCCTCCTGCGAGATGATATGTCCTAGTACTACTCCGTGTGATACCATAAAATGACATTTTTCATAATTGAGCACTAGGTTTTTTGAAATGCAGCGCGCTAAGACCTTATCGAGATTAATTAAGCATGCGTCAAAGGTACCTCCGTACACAGTAAAATCATCCATGAACACCTCAATGCATATACCAATCATATCAGAAAAGATGCTCATGACTAGACGTTGGAACGTACCTGGCGCATTATACAGTCCAAACGACATGCGCCGAAACGCAAACGTATCGAATGGGCAGGTAAACGTAGTTTTTTCTTGATCCTCCGCAGCAATGGGTATTTGATTGTACCCTGAGTACCCGTCCAGAAAGCAAAAGTATGGCTTCCTCGCTAATCGATCTAGCATCTGGTCCATGAAGGGCAGTGGAAAATGATCCTTGCGCGTGACTGCGTTAAGCTTTCTGTAGTCGATGCACATGCGCCATCCAGTTTGCATGCGCTTGGGAACTAGCTCGCCTTGCGCATTCTCCTTTACTGTGATTCCTCCTTTCTTCGGCACAACGTGCACTGGACTTACCCATTTGCTATCCCAGATTGGGTAAATGACCCCTGCGTCCAGCAGCTTCAGGATCTCCTTCTGTTCCACCTCCATCATATTCGGATTCAATCTGCGCTGAGGCTCCCTGGATGGTTTGGCACCATCTTCCATTAGAATTCTATGCATGCATACGTCCGGGCTGACTCCGCGCAGGTCAGCAAGTGTCCATCCTATAGCGCGCTGGTTCTTGCGCAGCACCTCTTGTAGTCGTACCTCCTGCTCCTCTTCTAATCCTCTCTTTATGATTACCGGCAAGGTGTCCTCATTTCCCAGGAATATGTATTTGAGGTGCTCGGGGAGTTGCTTCAGCTCGACCTTGGGTGCCTGTTCAATAGAGGGTAAGATTTTATTAGCAGTTGATAGAGCCTATTTATACACATTGTTTGGATCATATCCCCGTGCTTATTTGCATTATTTTATGTACAAGATTACTGGTTTCCAGTGTTTTTGTATTTCAGGGCAGAACAAGGGCCTAAGTCGGATACGCGCTAACAGGCAGCATTTAGGACGCGCAGCACACAGCCTGCGGAGCTAGCGGAGCAAACAGAAGAAATGGCGAGAGACAGCAGAGTTGCGCCGAACAATGCGCTAAGCAGCATGCCGTGCGCCAGGCGCAGAGTCCAGTATTTCCTAATCCTGACATGACCAGATTTGGAAGTTGCCAAGGATGGACCTCTCGAGCAGTATATAAAGGGGAGGAAGTCTAGGGTTTGAGACATCAATCAGGAGACACACAGAGAGGCAACACCCCACATCAGAGGGCCACGAGAGAGCGAGAGAGCGGCAATCTGCAAAACACACGGACTTGTTGAGAGGACTTGCCTTCATCTTCAGCGCCTCATCGCTCTCCCCTTCGGTCTTCATGTTCTCGCATATGACTAGGAACTCTCGCACATGCTTGACTGGGTTTTCATTGTTCATCCCGTGAAACTTAGGCATGTGATGGATGAGCGAGCTCCTTAGCTCAAAATGACCGTCTGGTGGAAGCACGATGCACCATGGCTGGTTAACAGTGATAGGGGCTGACATCTCGCGCACTGTTCTGCGTCGCGCAGCTTGTCGCGCGGGTGGCGCATTGTACACTTCAGCGGCCATCCTTGCTTCAACCTCGCGCTGCACTTCTTCTCTGAATAGGGCTGCGCGGTTATGTGCCCTTGCTTCTTCCGGGGTTCTGTCCCCCAAGTTGTCTCCTACGACACTGTTATCCTCCATAACCTGTTCTATATCTCAAAGAAAACGAAATTAAAAGATAACTAATGCTGCTGCGTCTGTCAGTACGCAACTAGAATCTGCGCAGCGCAACTGTTTCAAGGTTGCGCAGGCTGATGGTGATTGCGCGCTGTCAAAAACAACAACAAAAACAAAACAAATAGAAATAACTAGTTACTAAAAGGGAAAAACGTAAACTAACTAGAACTTAGCTGTGTTGCTCCCCGGCAACGGCGCCAAAATTTGATCGCGCGTCGTTGTGCGCGTCAAATTAATTCCTTCCTCTTCCACTAGTACAGCGGTTAAGTAAGGGTCGATCTCCACAGGGAGCAAGTAGTTCAGTTCTAGCCAGTGACCTACACTTACGAAGATTGGGGGGTGAGTGAGTGGGTTGCGCAGTGCGCGAGTAAACAGTGGTATCGTAACGCAGGGAAATGCACCAGACGTGCGCAGGCAGTAGAGATTAAATACTATGACTATGAGAAGTATCGGCGCAGACAATCCTCTATGAGTGCATTCCTTATCATCGACTCTAAATGTCTATAGCTTGATTTTACTTAAGTTAGTGTCCGGTCAAGGCTTCCTAACATGTGCGCATGTTCCGATCAAAGTTCATGTGCTATTAATTCTTGCACTAGACCTAAACAACTACGGATCCGATCAAGGTAGTAATTGCCTATCCTAGTGCGTTACTCCTAGTTGGCACCGTCAGGATATTCAACTAGTTTAACAGACAACAACAAGCGACAAGAGTAAGATTGCGGTTCAAGGCTTCCCCTACTCATGCAACAAGCTGCCAGTAATGTGCACAGAATTAATATAAGCAAGCAAGCTATGCATTAAGCGCAAGTCTCAAAGGAAATACTCATAGATTCATGTCCAACCGATACTAAGCGTTTAGCTAGACATGCTAGTGATAAACATCATAGAATAGTAAAATAAGGTCTAATGTATCTGAGAAACAAGTAGCAAACAGTGCGTGCAGTATGTCTCTCGGCCGGCGCAGTCGGCTGGCGCAAGTCCTCTCAACAAGTCCGTGTGTTTTCCAGTTTGCCGCTCTCTCGCTCTCTCGTGGCCCTCTGATGTGGGGTGTTGCCTTTCTGTGTGTCTCCTGATTGATTGATCCGTGTCCCTCAAACCCTAGACCTCCTCCCCTTTATATACTGCTCGAGAGGTCCATCCTTGGCAACTTCCAAATCTGGTCATGTCAGGATTGGGAAATACTGGACTCTGCGCCTGGCGTACGGCGTACTGCTTAGCGCATTGGTCGGTGCAACTCTGCTGTGTCTCGCCATTTCTTCTGTTTGCGCCGCTAGCTCCGCAGGCTGTGTGTTGTGCGTCCTAAACGCTGCCTGTTAGCGCACATCCGGCTTAGGCCCTCGTTTTGCCCTGAAATACAAAAACACTGGAAACCAGTAATCTTGTACACAAAATAATGCAAACAAGCATAGGGTTATGATCTAAATAATGCGTATAAATAGGCTCTATCATCAATGCTCTCGGAGGATGGGACAACAGAGGACCACCAAGGCAGAATCAGCCGCGTTTTGGACTGGCAGCAAATGGATTCAGATGGAAGGAGGAGAACAATTTCCAGAGGCAGCCCACAGATCAGCGCGCGCCACAGCAGACGCAACAAGCTGCGCCCTACAATCCACCGCATCGCCGCACTGACGCACCAGCGCATAACAACCAGCAACCAAGGCGATCTTTGGAAGATATCGTGGGGCAGCTAGCAGACACAGTACGCAAGAATGACGAGAAGTATGACAAGAGGTTCGAGTCCATTGAAAAGTAGCTATCACAGATCGCAACCACGGTATATGAGCTGAAAAAGAGCGATGGCAACCTGCCTTCGCAAGTGATTCAGAACCCTAAAGGAGGAGTCAATGCAGTGACACTGAGGACTGGGCGCACAATAGGAGCAGAACAGACCACGAAGGCGCCCGCGCAACCAGTTGCGCAAGTCCCCGATCCAGCAGAACAGAATGCGCAACCAGAGCAAGAAGCGCAACCAGAAATGCCAGCCACAAGCCAGCAGGGCGAAGCGCCAGGTATAACACAAATAAATGACAAGGGCACGAATCGTACTAATATACCTGCACCTTTTCCTGTGCAGGCACCATCGGCTAGAAAGGAAGCGCTGGACAAGGAGCTATACGAGTTATTCAGCAAGGTGGAAATCAACATTCCCCTTATCGAAGCAGTTCGGCAGATTCCCAGGTACGCCAAGTTTTTAAAGGAGCTGTGCACAAACAAGAGGAGGAAAGGCGAATGCGCGCAGGTAATGCTAAATGCGCAAGCCTCAGCCATCGTGCAACATAAGGTACCACCTAAGTGCCGAGACCCAGGTACGTTCACTATCCCTTGCACTTTAGGTAAGACCACAGTGAGCAACTGCATGATTGACTTAGGCGCATCTATCAATTTGTTACCTTATTCCCTATATGCGACATTGCGCCTTGGACCACTAAAGCCTGCAGGTCTCACCATTCAGCTAGCAGATCGGTCTTGCAAACAACCTGCAAGCATGATAGCGGATGTTCTTGTGCGAGTAGGAGAGCTGGTGTTCCCAGCAGATTTTTATGTGCTAGAAATGGAGGGGGAATCAAGCACCAGCAGTACGCAGATCCTACTGGGCAGACCTTTCCTTATGACCGCGCGCACGAAGATAGACGTGTGGAGGGGCACGCTCTCCATAGAGGTAGATGGCGAAGAGATCCATTTCAATATATTCAAGGGGATGCAGCACCCACACGAGGACGCCACAATGCACGCAATGGACAGCTTAGATGATTTAGTCACAGATGCGTAATGCGCAAGCGCAACAATAGAACCAGAGCCACTGGCACAGATAGAGTTGGAGGAGCAGGAAGACGAGGAGCTGAGCAGTGCTGAACCAGAACTCAAACAGGTACATGATATAGTTCATATTTGCACTGCCAATAAAATCTTGCCCTCTATTGAACAGGCACCCAAGGTCGAGCTGAAGCAACTCCCAGAACACCTCAAATACATTTTCCTGGGAAATGAGGACACCCTGCCAGTAATCATAAAGAAAGGATTAGAAGAGGAGCAGGAAGTGCGTTTACAGCAGGTGCTGCGCAGGAACCAGCGCGCTATAGGATGGACACTGGCAGATCTGCGTGGAGTGAGCCCAGACGTGTGCATGCACAGAATACTATTGGAAGATGGTGCCAAACCATCCAGGGAGGCTCAGCAGATTGAACCCAAATATGATGGAGGTAGTGCAGAAGGAGATCTTAAAGTTGCTTGACGCAGGAGTCATTTACCCCATCTCGGACAGCAAATGGGTCAGTCCAGTGCACGTTGTGCCTAAGAAGGGAGGAATCACAGTGGAAGAAAATGCGCAGGGCGAGCTTGTTCCCAAGCGCATACAGACTGGATGGCGCATGTGCATCGACTACAGGAAGCTTAACGCAGTCACGCGCAAGGACCATTTCCCACTACCGTTCATAGATCAGATGCTGGATCGATTAGCAGGTAAGCCTTATTTTTGTTTCTTGGAAGGATATTCAGGGTACAACCAGATACCCATAGCTGCGGAGGATCAGGAGAAGACCACGTTCACCTGCCCGTTCGGTACATTTGCGTTTCGGCGCATGTCATTTCGGCTGTGCAACACGCCAGGTACGTTCCAACGCCTTGTCATGAGCATTTTCTCTGATATGATTGGTATATGCATAGAAGTGTTCATGGATGATTTTACTGTATATGGAGATATCTTTGATGCGTGTTTAACTCATCTAGATAAGGTCTTGGCGCGCTGCATTTCTAAGAACCTAGTACTTAATTATGAAAAATGCCATTTCATGGTAACGCATGGTGTAGTGCTAGGACACATCATCTCAGAGGAGGGGATCAAGGTAGACAAAGCTAAGATAGACCTTATTTCTAATCTACCTTATGCCACTAACGTGCGCGACGTGAAGTCTTCCTCGGGCACGCTGGGATTTACAGGCGTTTTATAAAAGACTTCTCTAAAATTTGCATACCCCTGTCTAACCTCTTGCAAAAGGATGTGTGCTTCGATTTTACTGATGAGTGCAGGACCGCATTTGATAAGCTGAAGGATGCGTTGACCAGTGCGCCAGTGATGCGCGCGCCAGACTGGAACCTGCCATTTGAATTAATGTGCGACGCAAGTGATTATGCAGTAGGTGCAGTCTTGGGGCAGCGAGTGGACAAGAAGCCGCACACCATTTACTATGCTTCGCGCACACTGGACGCTGCGCAAAGGAACTACACCACCACGGAGAAGGAGCTTCTGGCAATTGTGTTTGCGCTAGAGAAGTTCCGTGCATATGTTCTAGGCGCCAGGGTCATTGTATACACAGACCACGCAACCATCCGCTACCTAATGTCCAAGAAGGAGACTAAGCCGCGCCTGATGCGCTGGGTGCTTCTACTTCAGGAATTCGACTTGGAGATCAAAGACAAGAAGGGCACAGAGAATACAGTTGCTGACCACCTGAGCAGGATCGTGAAAGAGGAGGAGCCAGGGCAGATCACGGAGACATTCCCTGACGAGCATCTGATGGCGCTGACAGGTAAGGTACCATGGTATGCGCACATTGCGAATTACCTGGTCACAGGTACGTTTCCTCCGCATTTCAATAAAACCCAGTGCATGAGATTAAAACATGAGTCCAAACATTATATTTGGGATGATCCATATATGCTTAGAATAGGACCTGACCAGATATTGAGGCGCTGCGTGCCTGACCATGAAATTAACTCTGTCTTGCTGTTTTGTCATGCGCACGCATGTGGGGGACACTTTGGTCCCAAGCGCACAAGCAGAAAGGTCCTGGATTGCGGATTTTATTGGCCGCACCTGTTTAGAGACGCATATGACTACTGCAGGAATTGTGACAGGTGCCAGCGCACAGGAGGCATATCAGCGCGCAATGAGATGCCGCAGGCGCCGATTCTAGTGGATGAAGTATTTGATATATGGGGCATTGACTTCATGGGGCCATTTCCTCCATCTGCCGGATACGAGTACATATTAGTGGCAGTGGACTATGTCTCCAAATGGGTCGAAGCTAAGGCCACGCGGAAGGATGATGGTAAGACGATTGCTGAGTTTCTGAAAACTAACATCTTTTGCAGGTACGGGGTGCCAAAGGCAGTCATCAGCGACCAGGGAACGCACTTTTGCAACAGGATTGTGGCGTAAGTTTTCAAGCATTACGGAGTGCGGCACAAGACGTCCACTGCTTATCATCCTCAGACAAATGGACATGCCGAGGTCTCCAACCGAGAGATCAAGCGCATTCTGGAGAAGACTGTGAGACCATCGCGCAAGGATTGGAGCATACCGCACTGCACATAAGACGCCAATCGGGACTTCACCGTTCGGTTGGTCTACGGAAAAGCATGCCACCTGCCAGTAGAGCTAGAGCACAAAGCATATTGGGCCTTACGCATTTGCAACCTGAACCTGGATGAGGCCGGCAAGGAGCGCGCGTTTGAGCTCAGCGAGTTAGAAGAGCTGCGCCTGGATGCCTATGAGGGACTGCGCGATTACAAGGAGCGGACAAAGGCATTTCATGACAAGCATATCCTCAGACGCACTTTTGCGCCAGGAGACCAGGTTTTATTATTCTCATCATGCCTGAAGCTTATGCCTGGAAAGCTGCGCAGCAAATGGACTGGACCGTACACAGTCACCAAGGTCTTCCCCTATGGAACAATCAAATTAGAAAACGAGCACCGGCATCGTTTTCAGGTCAATGGGCAGAGAGTCAAACGGTATCTCGGAGAACCTTGGGATGGTACAACGCGCGACATTGAGTTGGCAGAACCAGTAATAACAGATGCGCCAACTGCCGCGCCAGAGGCACCACCAGATGCACCAGAGGGAGAACTGGAGACTATTGCTCACATTTCTTCTTCTTCTTCATCTACCCTCGTTACTGCAGACTTCTCACATATTATCCATGCTGACTATCCTTCTCACCCTTTGCGCAGGACCAAGAAGAACACGACACATGCACAAGCGCAGGGTCACTCAGGAGCAAGAGTGGGAGAGGTCACTGGCACGCATTTTGGCACGTAACGAGGTACAGTCGAGCCAACGACGTTAAACAAAGGCACTTGTCCGGAGGTAACCCGACACGTTTTTACTTTTACACGTTTTTCTATTTGTTTTCTTTTTATGTTCTTTATTTTGCTTGCATGTGCGCGTCCTCCGTGCGCTTGAGCTTGAGTCGTGGGGACACGTCTCTGTTTAAGTGTGGGGGGGGGGGAGCGCTACACTTACATTTCGCGTTCTTTGAGCTCTATAGTGTAGCTTAGTTTTATTGAAGGAAACAGTAGCAGTAGTGTGCTTGTGTGCGGGTTGCGCGCACTGTTCAGCTTGTTTGCGCTATCCATATTGCGCCGTGCGCTATCAACTGTTTTTAGTATATTTTTTTTCGTTTCTTTCTGCTCCTGTTAGTTGGGAAATACAGGGGATGTGGAGTTGACAGAAACGCTCTAGAGAAGCGGTTAGTCGTTCGCGCTTCAGAGGAGAGGTATATGGTCGAGAGCGCGAGTGGAGGCCTGTGCTTCGCGACCTTCGGAACAAGAGAGCGCGCTCAGTCACGCAGATGCCAAAGGCGAAATACCCAAAGCGTGGCGAGGTGGGAAAACAGACCACCTTCCCTCTGGAAATTGAGCTAAGGAAGGCGGGCGCGGGTGTAAACGCGTGCGCCGACTTGCGCAGACAGACCATGAAGGGAGAGCGGGGCGTTGTTCCATAGCTGTTATCCGGAGGCCGAGACTGGAACTGTTCTAGGAAAGATAGGAACCATAGACGAAGCTGTACAAAAGAAAAAAATGCCAGCAGATGATATGCGCTACAAAAGAATCAGCATGCGCACAGTAAGTACCAGCGAGCGCAAAAACCACAGAAAATCATCAAAAGGCTCAAGTTCCCAGAAAGTGCGCGGAAGAATCACGCTCGGGAAGAAGCTTGCGCTGTTAACCATATACCCGTCCTCGGAGTGAGAGCTGACAACCTGGAGCCTATGAAGAGCTATCTCCCAACCATCCAAAATTTTCATCCCAGCTGAGAGGTAATGAATTGCGAAATCACTATACTTAAACTGTTGTCAGCCGATGTGCGCAAGAGGAAGTGCAGCGCAAGGTGATCAGTATTGCAGAACGCGCCAGAGTGCAAGACTGTGCGCTAGACTCCAGAGAGGTAATGGTATCCGTGCTTGAGTGCTTGTTCGAGGACGAACAAGGGGCAAGTGTGGGGGGTTTGATAGAGCCTATTTATACGCATTGTTTGGATCATATCCCCGTGCTTGTTTGCATTATTTTATGTACAAGATTACTGGTTTCCAGTGTTTTTGTATTTCAGGGCAGAACAAGGGCCTAAGTCGGATACGCGCTAACAGGCAGCATTTAGGACGCGCAACACACAGCCTGCGGAGCTAGCGGCGCAAACAGAAGAAATGGCGAGAGACAGCAGAGTTGCGCCGAACAATGCGCTAAGCAGCATGCCGTGCGCCAGGCGCAGAGTCCAGTATTTCCTAATCCTGACATGACCAGATTTGGAAGTTGCCAAGGATGGACCTCTCGAGCAGTATATAAAGGAGAGGAAGTCTAGGGTTTGAGACATCAATCAGGAGACACACAGAGAGGCAACACCCCACATCAGAGGGCCACGAGAGAGCGAGAGAGCGGCAATCTGGAAAACACACGGACTTGTTGAGAGGACTTGCGCCAGCCGAGAGACATACTGCACGCACTGTTTGCTACTTGTTTCTCAGATACATTAGACCTTATTTTACTATTCTATGATGTTTATCACTAGCATGTCTAGCTAAACGCTTAGTATCGGTTGGACATGAATCTATGAGTATTTCCTTTGAGACTTGCGCTTAATGCATAGCTTGCTTGCTTATATTAATTCTGTGCACATTACTGGCAGCTTGTTGCATGAGTAAGGGAAGCCTTGAACCGCAATCTTACTCTTGTCGCTTGTTGTTGTCTGTTAAACTAGTTGAATATCCTGACGGTGCCAACTAGGAGTAACGCGCTAGGATAGGCAATTACTACCTTGATCGGATCCGTAGTTGTTTAGGTCTAGTGCAAGAATTAATAGCACATGAACTTTGATTGGAACATGCGCACATGTTAGGAAGCCTTGACCGGACACTAACTTAAGTAAAATCAAGCTATAGACATTTAGAGTCAATGATAAGGAATGCACTCATAGAGGATTGTCTGCGCCGATACTTCTCATAGTCATAGTACTTAATCTCTACTGCCTGCGCACGTCTAGTGCAAGTTCTTGCGTTACGATACCACTATTTACTCGCGCACTGCGCAACCCACTCACTCACCCCCCCAATCTTCGTAAGTGTAGGTCACTGGCTAGAACTGAACTACTTGCTCCCTGTGGAGATCGACCCTTACTTAACCGCTGTACTAGTGGAAGAGGAAGGAATTAATTTGACGCGCACAACGACGCACGATCAGCAGTGCAGACATTAACTATATCGTGTACCTATCTGGATACTGGTTCGGCACTGCTCAGCTCATCCTCGTGCGCCTCCATCTCTGCTTGTATCAGCGGCTCAGGTCCTTCTGCTGCGCTCGCACATTGGACATCTGCAACCAAGTCATCTATGCTGTCCAACGCGTGCACTGTGGCGTCCTCATGAGGGTGCTGCATCCCTTTGAATATGTTAAAATGAATTTCCTCGCCATCGACCTCCATTGAGAGCGTACCCCTCGACACGTCTATCTTTGTGCGCGCTGTCATCAGAAATGGTTTGCCCAATAGGATCTGCGCACTTCCTTTACTCGACTCACCCTTCATTTCTAAGACGTAGAAATCTGCTGGGAACACCAGCTCTCCTACTCGGACGAGGACATCCTCTATCATGCCCGTCGGTTGTTTGTACGACCGATCCGCTAGTTGAATGGTGAGACCTGCAGGCTTTAGTGGTCCAAGGCGCAATGACGCATACAAGAAATAGGGAAGCACATTTATAGATGCGCCTAAGTCAATCATGCAGTCGCTTACTGTGGTCTTACCTAAAGTGCATGGAATGGTGAACGTACCTGGATCTCGGCATTTAGGTGGTACCTTATGTTGCACGATTGCTGAAGCCTGCGCATTTAGCATTACTTGTGCGCACTCGCCTTTCCTCCTCTTGTTTGTGCACAGCTCCTTTAAGAATTTGGCGTACCTAGGGATCTGCCGAACTGCTTCAATAAGGGGAATGTTTATTTCCACCTTACTGAATAACTCGTAGAGCTCCTTATCAAGTGCTGCTTTCCTAGCCAATGGTGCCTGTACAGGAAAAGGTGCAGGTATGTTAGTAAGATTCATGCCTTTGTCTTTCGATTGCGCCATACCTGGCGCCTCGCCCTGCTGGCTTGTGGCTTGCGCTGCTGGTTGCGCATCCGGCTCTGCTGGCTCTGGAGCTTGCGCAACTGGTTGCGCGGGCGCCTTTGCGGTCTGCTCTGTTCCTACCGTGCGCCCAGTCCTCAGTGTCCCTGCGTTGACTCCTCCCTTGGGATTCTGAATCACTTATGAAGGCAGGTTGCCATCGCTCTTTTTCAGCTCATACACCGTGGTAGCAATCTGTGATAGCTGCTTTTCGATGGATTCAAACCTCTTGTCATACTTCTCATCATTCTTGTGCACTGTGTCTGCTAGCTGGCCCACGATATCTTCTAAGGAGCGCCACGGCTGCTGGTTTTTTTACGCTGGCGCGTCAGTGCGGCGATGCGGTGGATTGTAGGGCGCAGCTCGTTGCGTCTGCTGTGGTGCGCGCTGCTCCACGGACTGCCTCTGGAAATTGTTGTCCTCCTTCCATCTGAATCCATTTGCGGCTAGTCCAAAACGCGGCTGATTCTGCCTCTGCGGCCCTCTATTATCCCATCCTCCTAGAGCATTGACATCTCCTGATTCCTCGAAAAGTGTGGGACATGCATCGGTTTTGTGCTCAGTGGACATACAGAACTCGCATGCCTTTGGCGCAGCTGGTTGCGCCCCTTGCGCATGCATCAACTTCTGCAGCATGGCCTTCATCTCCTTTATCTTAGCGCTTGTTTCTACCTGATGAACAGAACGAGCACGACTATTCTCAAGTGTTAGCTGATGTCTTACCTGTCCAGCAGAGTCTTCTATCAGCTGCCACGCGTCCTCTGGGTACATGTTGCAAATGTCGCCTCCTGCGCATGCATTCAATAATCTCAGCTCCATGGGTAGCAATCCGTTCAGGAAATTCTCTATCAGTACATTCTGGGGCAGGCCGTGATTGTAGCAGTTAGCTTCCAGCTCCCTGAAACGCTCATAATACTCCGATAGTGATTCTCCTGCGCCCTGCCTAGGTGTGGCCAACTCCCTCCTGAGTAGCGCGATCTTGGCTGCGGGATAGAACTTGTCCAAGAACTTCTTCTGAAGCTGCTCCCATGTGTGAATAGATCCTGCTGGTAAGCTCATCAGCCAATGCCTGGCCGTATCACACAATGAAAAAGGGAACGCCTTCATCTTCAGTGCTTCGTCGCTCTCCCCTTCGGCCTTCATGTTCTCGCAAATGACTAGGAATTCTCGCACACTTGGGCATGTGATGAATGAGCGAGCTCCTTAGCTCAAAATGACCGTCTGGTGGAAGCACTATGCACCATGGCTGGTTAACCGTGATTGGAGCTGACATCTCCCGCACTGTTCTGCGTCGCGCGGGTGGGGCATTATACATTTCAGCATCCATCCTTTCTTCAACTTCGCGCTGCACTTCTTCTCTGAACAGGGCTGCGCGGTTGTCCACCCTCGCATTCTCTGGGGTTCTGTCCCCTAAGTTATCTCCAATGACACTGTTATCCTCCATGACCTGTTTCAAAACTCAAAGAAAACGAAATTAAAAGACAACTAAGCTGTCGCGTCTGTCAGTGCGCAACTAGAATCTGCGCAGCGCAACTGTTTCAAGGTTGCGCAGGCTGATGTTGATTGCGCGCTGTCAGAAACAACAACGAGGAAAATAAGCAAACAGAAATATCTAACTATTGTAAAAGAAAACTTAAACTAGTTAAAGCTTATCAGTGTTGCTCCCCGGCAACGGCGCCAAAATTTGATCGCATGTCGTTGTACGCGTCAAATTAATCCTTCCTTCTCCACTTAGTATAGCGGCTAAGTCAGGGTCGATCCCACAAGGAGCAAGCAGACTCGTTCTAGCTGGTAACCTACAACTTACGAAAATTGAGTTGTGAGTGATTGGGTTGCGCAGGTGCGCGAATGAACAGTAGTAAAAGCAGAATTTGCACTAGACGTGCGCAGGCAGTAGAGATTAAGTACTATGACTATGAAAAGTATCGGTGCAGACAATCCTCTATGAATGTATTCCTTATCATCGACTCTAAACGTTTATAGTTCGATTTACTGAAGTTAGTGTCCGATCAAGGCTTCCTAACATGTGCGCATGTTCCGATCAAAGTTCATGGGCAATTAATTCTTGAAACTAGTCTAAGCAGCTACGAATCCTGTCACAGTAGCAGCTGATTATCCTAGCGCATTACTCCTAGTTGTCACCGTCAAGCTACCAACTAGTTTAACATATAACAAACAAGTAGTAAGAGTAAGATTGCGGTTCAAGGCTTCCCCTACTCATGCAACTAGCTGTCAACCGTGTGCACAGAATTAATACAAGCAAACAAACTATGCATTAAGCACAAGTCTCAAACGAAATACTCATAGAATCATACCCAACCGATACAAAGCGTTTAGCTAGACATGCTAGTGGTAAACATCATAGAAATAGTAAATAAAAGCTAAAGTGTCCAAGGAAATAGTAACAAGCAGGTGCGTGCAGGTTGCTGTGTCACGGCTCGCGTAGTCGGCTAGCGCAGGTCCTCACAGCAGCTCGTGTGTTTTTCAATTCTGGCTCTCTCCCCTCGATATTGTCTCTCTTCGATGTCTCTTCTCAAACCCTAGCCTTCCTCTCTTTATATACTTCTCATGAGGACAATCTTGGCAACTTCCAAATCCTATGGTGTCAAGATTTGGAAACACCACTATCCAGCGCATGGCTTACTGCGCACATTGGTTCGCGCAGTCGGTCTTCGCAACGCACTCTGACTCTGCCACTCTCTATCCTGTTTGCGCTGCTAGCTCCGCAGGCTGTGTGTTGCGCTCCTTAAATGCGCCTATTAGCACGTATCCGACTTAGGCCCTTGTTTTGTCCTGGAATACAAAAACACCGGAAACCAGTAATCTTGTACACAGAATAATGCAAACAAGCACAGTGTTAAGATCTAAATAGCGCGTATAAATAGGCTCTATCAACCTCATTCCCTTGATCTCCACTGCCGACTCCGGGAGCTCCTTCACCTCCATCCACTCTTCCTTCAAACATAGCTGAAACGGAGTCACTCGCAGCTGTGGTACGCACAGTCGGCTGAGGTGGTGGCTGAGAGAAGGGTGCTGGAGGCGGTGGAAGGTCTGAAATACCCATGCTTGCTGCCATACGCACCACGACACTTCCTTGCCATGCGACAAAATCGTGGACAAGGGTGGATAATACCTCATGAGAGCGAATGAGCGTCGTGTGAGAATCTGAAAGTGAGTCCAAGCGTGCGCTCATCAATGTCAGGCCTTCGTGTGCAATGGGCTCAGGCTCGACTGGAGGAATGGCAGTGGGAGAGGGTCTGAAATCTGGTATAGGTGCTGAGGTGTGGGCAGGATCGGCTGCTGACAAGGGTGGCTCGCTGGCCTGCCTGGGTGGTGTCTCTATACGAGGGAGCCCATGCTCCTTTCGCTTCCTCTCTATTCTCTTCTCCAAGTGCTGTGGCACATCGGCTCGAATAATCCAACGGTGCGTCTTAGCCTCTATCATGTGCATCTTACGGAGACTTTTCAGGTTGAGTATTTTCTTGGGCAAGGCCGTGCAGCGGTCGAAAGTAAAACCCAGCCGCTTCGTGAGAAGCGTAATAAATGTCCCGCCACCTAGAGCTCGCCCTTTGTACTCTAATCTCTGATATGACTCAAACTGGACCGTCAATGCACTTACAATGTTTACCGATCTGCCGCGAAAAATGAGGAGCATCAAGTCCAAGTCCGATGTATTAACGTACCTGCCCCCATCCTTGCGGCTGTGAATGGATGTCGCGATGATACGGTGAATAAGCTGCCAAACTGGGGAGGTAATCATTGTGGCTGGCTGAGGGGACGTGAAGAATATGTCTTTCGCGGCGAGGTCTACCCAGAAATGGTACCGATCGCGTGTTCTGAATCGCGGGGACTCACCAAGCTCAGTACACCCAAATGCTGTGCAGATATCAAGTGCGGGCAGGGTAAAAGTCTGTCCGCCTAAACGGAAGGTCCAAGAACTTACATTTTGGTCCCTCTTGCCATTATACCTTCGACTACCCTCAACATCTTCCCACGTCGCAGAAAATGATGCCATAAATTCTTTCACCAGCCTCGGGTAAGTACCCAGATCATCCATCAAAATATAATGCATATCACTGGCACGTAGATAATCACTGAACTTATCCATAACCTTAAGCTTGCTCAGTGCGGCATGATCAGGATAAGTGGGAGCTAGTACCTCATAGTTCTCGTGCTGTGTCAACAAATCTTTCATCTTGGCGTCCGCAGCAAGGATTTCTTCAGTAAGGGGGGGGGGGGGTCTCCTTGTCTCTGCTGCTCCAGCATGTGGGATAACTGCCAACCTGGCTTGTGTGCGGAACGACTCTCCCACGAGTCTGAAATCTTCGGATGATGATGATGTACTGACTGGAGACGGCGGGGGAGAGAAGCGGATTACGATACCACCAGCAGCTCGCCTCGGCTTCGGTTTGGTTTTGGCTGGGGCTTTAGGTTTAGCAATACCCTTACCCTTTTTAGCTGCGGTGAGCTTTTTGGCAGGCGGTGGTCGTGGTTTCCCTGTTGCTGTCAAGTTTGTCTTGGCCATCTAAAGCTGAGAGAAGGAGAAGAGTGACTCGGGGACTTGCGTCTGATTCGGGCGATGAGAACTTCGGAGGAAGCTAGGTTGAATGGGGGTCATGGTTTAGGGTTAACTCGGAAGAAGAGGGCTCGGACGGACGAGGGTTTGGTTGGGATGGTCGGACGGACGAGGGTTTAGGGTTTGTGGTAGTCGGACGGAAGCTGGTCGAGTGGAAGAGGGATTAGGGCTCGTGGTGAATGAGCGATAAAGCAGAGCTTGAACGAATAAATCTTAAGCCTTGAACGAATTTGATTCGGGGTGATGCCCGAATCACCAGTGATTCACGCGAATCTTTTGTTCAGTGCTGATTTAAGTAGTTTCCATCTGCACGAATCAACTGATTCGAGCGAAGGCTTGGCCGAATCGATCTGGGTTAGCTGGTTGACCGAATCAAGTGATTCGGGGAGACCATCAATGATTCGCTCGAATCTTTTGTTCAGTGCCAAATTATACATTTTCAGGTTGCACGAATCAACTGATTCGGTCACTCCTGAAAACTGATTCGGGCGAATCAACTGGTGTGTGTTAGTCACTCTGCACAAAATTTTTCACACAAATGCACCAGATTCCTCAATCACTTAAAGACATCTAATATTCACTCAAAACACCCCACACTCAAATATTTTCACACATGAATAATCAAACCAAAAGGGGTAATTTGAGTGCACTCTACCACAAAAATCCCTAAAACCTCTAACTTGATATTGGCATGGCGCAACACAAAGTCAAAAATGATTCTACACTACAAACAAGTAGAAGCAAAAGCACAAATACTCACCAGCCTAGTTTAAAGTCTTGGCTAAGACGTAGCCGATTCCCTTCTTCATAAGAAACACACTTGAGAAGTCCTTTGCGAGGATCCCTTCTCAAATGGCATGCAATAATTTGGGACTTAGGTAGAATCATCAAGCTTGAAGTCTCGAAGCTCCAAGCTTTGCGCGTCTCCATGGTACGCTTTAATTCGATGGCCATTCACTTTGAAAGTTTCACCTTCTTTGTTTATCAATTCGAATTGGCCATCTTCATACACTTTTTCAACTTTGAAGGGCCCCGACCATCTTGATTTCAGCTTTCCCGGGAATATTCTAAGTCTAGAGTTGAAAAGAAATACGCTATGGCCCTTTGAGAAAGTCCTCCTCCGAATTTTCTTGTCATGCCACAATGTGGTTTTCTCCTTATAAATTCTTGAACTCTCATAAGAGTCGAGTCTAATCTCATCTAATTCGTGGAGTTGGAGGACTCTCTTCTCCATCGCCGTCTTCAAGTCAAAATTTAACTTCTTGATTGCCCACATGTCCTTGTACTCCATTTCAACGGGGAGATGGCAAGGTTTTCCATAGACTAGGCGATATGGTGACATGCCAATCGGGGTCTTGAAAGCGGTGCGATATGCCCAGAAGAAAAATCCCATTTTTATTTACTTCACTTTAAACCAAATTCGAACTTGTCTTTAGTATTTACAAGAGATACCTCGCTTAGAAGAAAAATCCCATTTTTATTTAGTAGACTTGAATTAAGCATTACTAGCTAGCTCTAGGCTTTTCTCTTGAGTTCGACCCGAAGTCACTCGGATTATAAATATTATTTGCGTACCGTGATTGGACTAGTATTTTTACTACCACAATTCAACAACGTACAAATCCCTCTCCCGAACAGCTGCTCGTCCACTCAACGTTCTCCTGGATTACTGGCTTCCTCCTGGATCGCTGGGCAGATCAGTTTTGCAACAGGATTTGTGGAACAAATATCTTCAGCAGCTAACTTTACTCTGATCTCCGATAGGTGCACTCAGTCACTTAACCTCGAATTCTCTTGTATAGTTCTATAACTCAAGAGAAATGCATGAACGTCCATACCTTCAACTTCGTTCTCACTCCTTTTTAAGGCGTACATCAATCTCCTCAAATATCTCAACTAATATTCAAAAAGAATATATTTGAATATTTGTTGATTTTAACTTCATCTTGTAGTCAAACCAAGAGCTGCGTTTCCAAAATATAGTTTGAAATTGTACTTTGTTGCTGATGAGGGGATATAGCTTCTACTTAAGCATTCTCTGTATCTTTCTACAGAACTACTCTACTGGAGAATAAGAAAGACACAGTACGTTTGTTCACCCAGTCGGCAACTTGCCTACGTCTGGGGAGGATGCTTCGATCTTCAAGATTCCACTTTCATAGTTCGAAGTACAAGGGCTCACACCTCTACTTCTCACCTAGCCAAAATCTAAAGCTCAATCTAGTCTCCTAGACTAGCAAGCAGTCACACCCTCAGTAGTAAATAGCTACAGTTCTACCTCTTAAACTCAGCCTATTCTATTACAGTGTGTAGCTCACAGAATTCTTAAGCACACTCTTCACCAAAGTTGCTATATCTTCAGTCCAGGATACTCCAAGCTCTCCCGCCAAGTAGTCGGATCCTCTGAGTTCTTCAAACTTAGCCTTAGCTCCCCCTTAATCAATGACACACTTTGTCAATATTAGGTAGCCTGGATCACTGCTCCTCAACCCGCGACACTGCCTGTCAGCGGCTGATCACTGAGCTCATGACTGTTCCTCCAAGGAGCAGCGCTCCAGTTGAACTCAAAATCAGTCCAGAATCAAACTCCACGAGTTCTAATTCCTCTGCACAATACAAGTCTTTAACTCAGTGTATAAATTCCTGCTACCGTGAGTTAATCTCTCAGTGTGCTCTTCTCTTGCGCTTTGTGTTTTCTCTCTTTTATCGTCTGTTGTGCTGCTGCCCTCTGCACTCCTCTTTAAGCACTTGCACTTCCCAAAAGCGCCAAGCATCAATATCAGAACCTTACTCTAAGATTCTAGCAAGTTTGTTGAAGATTTCGTTGCTAAATTTGAACCCCTTGGATATTTATCTTTTTGAGCACGTGCTGGCGACTGCTAAGCATTTGATGACATCTGCATACCTCGCTGAGCTTCCCCGATGCCAGTTGGATCAAGCCGGAGACTTACCGTGCAAGGCCGGCCTATTTTGCTCTAGCTCTGGATCATCACAGAGTGCTGAAGCAGACTCTGTCTCTTCATACCAGTTTCTTGCCCATTCTTCAAATAGTGTCTCAGGTTCAAATCTTCAGGGATTGCTGAAGCGGACTCTGGCTCTTTGTTGTTGATGTTTTGTCAATCTTCAGATTGTGCTCTAGCCACCAATCTTCAGGGAGAGCTTCACCAGTCTCTTGAGCAGTTTTATCAAGGATGTCATATCCTCAACAATCTCCCCCTTGGCATTTTGACAAAACCAAAAAACACAACTACACAAGTAAAAGATCCCTGACACAATTCTACCTATAATTGTTAACTGCTCTACCTATTACATTCCTTTCCCCCTTTTGTCACAAATGATAGGGGCTGTTGTTAGCTCATTCAGGAATTACACACACACCCAAGGCTGCTCTAAGTTCTTTGAACCTAGCTCCATCCAAATGCTTTGTGAAAATGTCAGCTAGCTGCTTCTATGTAGCTACATGCTTGAGGACAATAGTCTTAGTCTCTACCAAGTCTCTGATGAAATGGTGTCCTGATGTCAATGTGTTTAGTACGAGAGTGCTGCACTGAATTCTTGCTAATGCTAATAGCACTCATATTGTCGCAGTAAATAGTCATGGTGCCCTGTTGGATCCCATATTCACTCAGCCTTTATTTCATCCTAACAACTGCGCACAGCAGCTTCCAGCAGCAATATACTCAGCTTTAGCAGTAGATAGAGAAATACTATTCTGCTTCTTGCTCAACCAGGATACAAGATTGTTACCAAGAAAGAAACATCCGCCAGATGTACTCTTCTAGTGTTCTGAGCAACCTGCCCAATCAACATCGTAGTATCCAACAAGTTCTGCATTCGTGTCCCTTGCATACCATAGCCCATAGTTTGTTGTCCCTCCAACATATCTGATGATTCTTTTTACAAGATGCATATGAGTCACCTTTGGGCAGGATTGATATCTGGCACAGACTCCTAATCCGGCCGGCAGTGAGATACAGAAGGCTTCCTGTCATGCTTCGGTACAATATCTGATCCATAACCATTCCAGCTTCATCTTTGATGGCTTTAGTGTAAGTTGCAGCAGGAGAGCGTTTGTGACTGGCCGTGTCCATCCCAAATTTTTCCAATACTTGCTTTGTGAGATAAAACTGCCATCTTCTTTTTGTGAGATTTGCAGTCCCAGAAAGTAGATTAATTCTCTAACCATGCTCATTTGAAACTCCCTTTGAATTTGCTCTACAAACCGCTTCACCATTCTCTGCGAACTTTACCCAAATACTATATCATCCACATATATTTGTGTAATAATAAAGTCTGACCTTGCATTGCGCACATAAAGAGTCTTATCCACCCCTCCTCGATCATATCTGTGTTTAATTAGAAACTCTGTCAATCTTTCATACCAGGCTCTGGGTGCTTGCTTCAAGCCATAGAGAGCCTTTTTTAACTTGTAGACATGGTTTAGATGATGAGGATCCTCAAAACCTTTGAGTTGAGCAACATAAACTTCTTCTGTCAAAATCCCATTCAAGTTGCACTTTTGACATCCATTTGGTATAGTTTGAACTTCAGGTGACAGGCCAGCGCAAGAAAAAGTCTGATTGCTTCCATGCGAGCAACAGGAGCAAAGGTCTCATCAAAATCTACTCTTTCGATCTGTGTGTACACTTGGGCTACTAATCTGGCCTTGTTTCTTGTAATATTGCCCTTCTCATCAGACTTGTTTTTATTAATCCATTTGGTCCCAATAACATTCACATTATCTTGCCGAGTAACTAGATCTCATACCTTGTTTCTTTCAAATTCACCGAGGTCTTCCTACATGGCAGCTATCCAGTGTTCATCTCCTAAGGCCTCTTTGATATTCTTTGGCTCAGTGCTGATAGGAAACACGAGTTGTTAATCATATCACAAAGATTAATGTCGGAAGTACCTCGAGTTTGTTTTCCTTCGGTCAGGCTGCCAATGATGTTTGTGATTGAATGATCTTTCTGGATTTTTCTAGGGGGAAGTCTAGCAGTGCTTGGTGTAGTCGGTGGGTTCTCAACTGGTGTATCAGCATCTGATCTAGATTCCTCGTCTAAAGTCTAAGGATCGTCAGGTTCTGCTGAATCATTCTCTAGTGCTTCTTGTTCGGCTGTTCCTCTGATTTGAGACTGATGTTGGTATTCAGAGTCAGAATCTTCTTTACCGTCAAAGTGTTTGCACTCCTTTCCTGGGTTATTCACAACAACGTTGATGGATTCAATCACAGTTCCGATTCTGCTATTGAAGACTCGATATGCTCTGTTGTTTGTTGAGTAGCCCAGAAATATCCCCGTGTCAATTTTTGGATCAAGTTTTGTCCTGTACTCACGGTCTCTAAGAATGTAGCACTCACTTCCAAAAATATGGAAGTACTTCATAGTGGGTTTCTTCTCCTTCCATAATTCATAGCAGGTTTTGTCCGTACCCCTTCTGATAGACACTCGGTTAATGATATAGCATGATGTGTTCATAGCTTCTGCCAAGAACTTTAGGGGAACTTTTCTTGCATGGATCATAACTTGATCCATCTCCTGTATAGTTTTGTTTTTTCGTTCCACTATCCTATTTTGCTGTGGAGTAATGGGTGATGAGTATTGGTGGGTGACCCCTCGGTTTCTGCATAATTCATTCATGGCTTCGTTCTCAAATTCTTTCCCATGATCTCTTCGGATGGCAACTACTTTCAAGCCTTTTTCCTGCAATAGCGTGTAGTAAGGCCATTACCACTTTCATAGTTTTTGCCTTTTCACGTAAAAATTCGATCCATGAGTAGCGAGAGTACATACAAAAGCGCACCTTTTTCTTCCACAGCTTTCTACCTCCATTGGTCCCATAAGGTCCATATGAAGTAACTGGAGCGGTCTGATCGAGCTCATTGTAGAGACTTTTGGATGAGGAACCCTTGTCTGTTTTCCAATCTGGCACTCTCCACACACTGTGTTTATCTCTCCCTCGATCTCACATATACCACGTACTAATTGATCAATTGCAAGTCTTTTTATGGTCCTCAAACTGAGATGTCCCAGTCTTTGAATCCACAAATTTATTTCTTCAATTTCGGTCAGCAGGCAGGATGATGTAGAGATTGCTTCAGCATTCTCTTGTAAATACCAATTGTTGGCTAACCTTGCACCCTTATAATGCACCATTCGTAAACTCCACGAGTTCTGATTCCTCTGCGCAATACAAGTCTTTAACTCAGCGTATAAAACCCTGCTACCGTGAGTTAATCTCTCCGTGTGCTCTTCTCTTGCGCTCTGTGTTTTCTCTCTTTTATCGTCTGTTGTGATGCTGCCCTCTGCACTACTTTTTAAGCACTCGCACCCCCAAAAGCGCCAAGTTTGTTGAAGATTCTAGCAAGTTTGTTGAAGATTCTGTTGCCAATTTTGAACCCGTTGGATCTTTGTCTTTTTGAGCACGTGCTGGCGACGCCTGCTTGAGACCATACAACACTTTCTTTAAACAGTACACATGATCTGGCTAATGTTTGTCAACAAAGCCTTTAGGTTGTGCTACGTACACCTCTTCTGTAACACTCCATTTAAAAAGGCACACTTCACATCCATCTTATGCAGCTTGAAATCAAGAAGCAAGCTAAGGCCATCAGGATTCTAATAGCTTCTAAGCGAGCCACTGGTGCGAAAGTTTCCTCAAATTCGACCCCAGCAATCTGTGAGTAATCTTGTGCCACCAATCTTGCTTTGTTTCTGGTGATGTTCCCCTTTTCATCAGTCTTATTTTTGTACAACCATTTTGTGCCAATCACGTTCACATCAACTGGTCGTGGAACCAGTTCCCATACATCATTTCTAACAAACTCTCCAAGTTCCTCCTGTATAGCCACAACCCAGTATTCATCTGCTATGGCATCCTGTACTCGTTTTGGTTTGATGGTAGATACAAACCTTCACTCTGTAATTCTTCTTAATCCCTCGAATGACCATACTCCCACTTGGACTTCCAATGACATTGGTCAAAGGATGGTATTTCTGAACATGACGTGAAGGAATCATCTCGATCTCCTCTGCCACATCAGCACTCTTCTTAGCATATTCCTCTACACTAGGTTTCTCTAAATCAGCCTCTGTTATAGCATCCTCTGCTGGGACCTCAACATCACTTACTGGATCTACATCAGCAACCTGTGGAATCCAACCTTCTGCATCGTCAATGGTATTCAGTTCTCGATCATCTATAACAACATTCGACGACTCCATAACAGTCTTTGTCCTCCGATTGTAGAATCTGTAAGCACGACTGTTACGGGAGTATCCTAGCAAAATCCCTTCATCACTTCTAGCATCAAGCTTCTGCTTATACTCTCCGTTATCTAAAATATAGCACGTGGTACCAAATACATGAAAATATTTCACAGTGGCCCTCTTACCTTTCCAGATCTCGTAGCACATTTTGTCAGTACTCCCCCGCAGTGTTAAGTATGTGACAAGCCGTGATAAGAGCATAAGGCCAAAAGTGTTGTGCTACATCTTTGGCCCGTAACATGATCCTTCCATTTCCACAATTGATCAATTTTTTTCTTTCAACTACTCCATTCTGTTGCGGGGTCAATGGTGAAGAGAGCTGATGTGCAATGCCTTCCTTCTTGCATAATTCCTCGAATGACTGATTCTGAAATTCTCTGCCATGATCACATCGGATAATTACAAGAGGTAATCCTTTCTCATGCTGTAATCTGGTAATCAGCTCAACAAGATGCTCAGCAGTCTCTAAAGCATATTTAGAAAAATCATCAACACTTACTAGAGCATACCTTTTTCCACCAATCCCCACTACTTGGAATGGTCCAACAAGATCTACAAGAGAAGCTCAAAGATATGCTTCGTTTTTAGCTGAGTGGTTGTTGAGTGACTGGTTCTAGTTTGCTTCCCAATCTGACATCCTCTGCAAACTCTGCAA